>OY282559.1:277348830-278726929 GCA_958295665.1 Tipula vernalis
TTCGCTTAACCGATTTTGATCAAATTCAACATGTGCGATGGAAATAGGATTTTAAATTGATTTTTAGATGCAGATCTGAAGTGCGGCCTATTCTGTTGGAAATTGGCTATTTCTTAACCGATAATGATGCAATTTATAGGTTATTAGATGAGTTTCTGGAGTATGGTCAATTAGTATGGAAATTGGCTATTTCTTAACTGATTTTGATGAAATTCAACAAGTGCGATGGAAATGGGATTCTATAAAATGATTTCTAAAAAGACTTTAATATGAAGTTCTGGAGTAAAGTCAATCTATTGGATCGAACTTGGTTATATCTCAACTAACCATGATTAAATTTGACATGTGTGATAGAAATGGGATTCTAAAATTATTTTGAGATGAAACTTTTGAATATGTTTACTTTGGAAGGAACTTGGCTGGCTATCTTTTAACCGATTTGGATAAAATTCACTTTTGAAGAAGGGATATAAAATGATTTTTAGATGAAGTTTTCAAATGGAAAAACCAAAAATATTGTTCACCAAACAGAAATACAATAACTGAATTACACAAAATTTGTTGAACTATTTCAGGAATATTTTTTTTTTTTGTATAAATTATAATTATTTGAATTCGGCGATTTATCGAATACTAATATTTGCCCGGAAAATACCGGGTACCTCTGCGATATGAGTCATAGCAGAAAAATAAATAATTCTCTTTTTGTAAATTTAATAATATATTTTGTGGAAGTACAAGAAAGTAATACTCAATTTGATAAAATTACAAAAATTATTTATTTAATGTACAAAAAAATCGATTTATTCCTATAAAAATTATAAAAATTTACAAAATATTTTGTACACAAATATTTTATTCATTAGCAATTTTTTATAAAATTGACAAACAAAACTTTATAATTTATTGGGATTTTTTTTTTAATTTTATAAAATTTTAGAATTAATTTAACAATACCTTTGTACACATTACATATTTTTTATAAAAAATATAATTATAAAATTTAGGTAATTTTATGAATTTCATTAATTTTTTATTATAATATAAAAAAACTAAAAATTTTTCTGTTTTGATAAATTTTGTTTTCTAATTTGGTCTCAATGGAAATTGGGGTTTATATGTATTTCCTATCCTTCGGTTTTGTTGGTTATATATATGTATATATATATATATATATATATATATATATATATATATATATATATATATATATATATATATATATATATATATATATATATATATCGACGCTAATTTAATCAAACGGCACAAGCGCCAAATTTTGAAATATCAGTTTTTTATATCATTGGAAAGCACTGGTTTTATTCTAAATATCTGTTAAAACAAAATTTAATTTTTTTGCGAAAAAACACTATCTTTTGACAAAAATGTTCCTTCAAAAGATACGCTCAAGCAATAATGTATCATAATAAAAATTGAACGAAATTAAAATGAAAATAATTTACGATTATTTAAGTTTTTCTAATATTAAGTTTTATAATAAAAATAATAATTTATCGTTTTTATTAAAATTTCAATTGAAATCGTTTTTTCCTTCTCCTGTAATATTTCCTAAACGTCACTTGTGCCGGTTGGTTAAATTAGCGTCGATATACATATATATATATATATGTATATATATGTATAATATATTATATACGAGTCATAGCAGAATAAAAATTTTGTATAATATATAATTCTCTTTCTGTAAATTTAATAAAATATTTTGTAGAAGTACAAGAAAGTAATACTTAATTCGATAAAATTACAAAAATTATTTATTTAATTTACAAAAAAATCGATTTATTGCTATAAAAATTACAAAAATTCAGAAAAGATTTTGTACACCAATATTTTATTCATTTGCAATTTTTTATAAAATTGACAAAAAAACTTTCTAATTTATTGGGAATTTTTTTTACTTGTATAAAATTTCATAATTAATTTAACAATACCTTTGTACACATTACATATTTTTTGTAAATATTACAAAAATATTTGTTTTTAAAAATTTTATCAATTTTATAAAAAAAAATTATAAAATTTAGGTAATTTTATGAATTTCATTAATTTTTTTATAAATTTAAAAAAAAAATTTAAAAAATTACAATTTTTTAGTAAATTTTATAAAACCGTTTTGTTAGACCTTTTACAAAAAGATTTTGTAAATTTTACTGGGATTATTTTTTTCAGTGTAGCAATATACAAGCAACTTGTAGGATGTAATTAAAACACTTTTTATAATGCAATACTTGTTATAATATTTCCGCATCTATTGACAATCAGTGGTCAGACGTAATTGTTTCACGATCTCCAAAAAATAAAGAACGGGATATATATTCCAAAATTGTAAAACGCTGAATTACAATTATAAAATTATTGTACTGAGTTCATAATAAATAAATAAACGCACAAATATTTATTAATATGCACTAATCTTTTTCACTTAGACCTTTATAGTATTTTAGTTTCAAGTTTACGTATTTAATCACTATATTTTATAAATTTTATTTCAGCAACAAACACGTACGTCTACTCTTTCGCCATATTGGAATATGAATTGGTGGATATATATATGTACATATATGAAAAAATGGTCGAATCGAATATTTATGGTGTTCAGTCTCTTAGTTTCATGTCTCACTTTCCGTTGAAATGGTGAAAATAATTATGGTTGTTCAACCCCCGCAAGCCGGTGAATGCTGCAAGTGAACAACATTTGCGTTTATTTGTCGAAACTTGAGGCATATTTGACGCAGCTTGCAGAGAATGATTTCGAGAAGAAGACAAACAACGTCTAAACCCAACCAGTTGTTAATCATTTAATTTATGTGCGAATTGCTACTTTAAAAACCAAAACGAAAAGGACCTTTGCATTCGAACCCGAAATCATTAATAAAAGTCAGGAGGACCAAGTGCATGAACACCAAAACGGAACATTTATGGTTCAAAGGCTACGCTGTGCATTTGGTGTGTGGTCAGATTACCAGCATATGCCAAAAGTTGTGACAAGATAATTTTCCAGCCACCTCGCAAGACCAGTCAAACACACTTGGCCAGGACATATTACCCTACCCGCCGTTTTCATTATATATAACTCGGTCAGTTTACCACTTATTCCGAAAGCTATTCAGTTCTTAAGCAGTTATCAAAAATTGTCTTGATGAAAGCGGAACGTCTCAAAAGAACCAGACTTTTAATTTTTATATAAAGATGATGACTTTTATGTCCCATATCCCATATCGTTTATTACTAATAATTAACCCCCGAACAACCTCCACCTGATTTAATACGTTCTTGGTTTAAAGTGAGGTTAGATATTTTAACACCTAATAATATATCTTTTAATATGAACATCAATGTACATTTTTAAAATAATTTTATGACGATAGTAATAATTTCAGTGATTTATGCAAAAAAAAGAAACGTATATTCAAAAGAATACAAATGATTTATCACAACATTCAAATTTATTGTTACCGCGCGCATAAACTTGAAGAGAAGAAGCAAAATTGTGACCTATAAAAAATTGATAACTAATTATTACTTACTTTCGTTATTAGGTAAAATTATCTTATACAATATATCATTGAGAATTGTGAATTGTTATGATTTTACAAATGGTTCTATATGAAATGGTTTCATCATTCCTGAAAGTGATTCTGTGAAAATCTATTGCTGTGGAAGGAGACAATCTTTATTTTGCAAAAATTTGCTTATTTCAAGAAATAAAATATTTCATGCGCTGAACAGAAATTTAAAAACAATACAACTTCCAACTCTTATATGTATAGGTACAATTAAGACTAATGTTCAATAGAAGAGGTTATTCATAACTTATATCGGTCAAAACCTAATACGCAATTTTTATCAAAATAGTATGATCCACTATCGAGCGTTAACGGTAATAAAAACGAATAATGGTCAGATAAAATATTTGTGATCAAATCACCCTTTAACTAGCGAAAAACTGTTTTAAACAGTGGCATTTCTTAATTGTTTGTTCGAGGTATTCGTTTTTGCTTACATAAATACAAAACAGCATATTTAAAAAAAAAGAATTACAAACTCAATAATCACTATATTAAGAAAAAATGTGGTTTTCAGCCGAAAGTAAACAGGATTACAATTAAAACTTTTGTAAATAGTCTTACGTGGAAAACTTTGTTGAAAAATCAGAAGAAGCCAAAAAATTGGAATAAAATCAGCCTCTAGAGTGTTATGCCTCGAGATGGGATTGTCTAATGATATTTGGAAAACCGAATTTTCCCACGGTAAACTTGAACTGAATTTTTTTTCTGCAAGTGGAAGCGATTACCTAATTGTTTCATTTAAAATACATTTATGACCCAAGATATTTAAACAATAACAAATATACCTGCAATTTAGGGGGGAAAATCGAAAAAATGTCAAAATATTCAAAGTCACGATTTGTGACTTAAAGCAAAGCAACCTTGATTATACCAGAACCATTTTGATGTAAATATGTAAATAGAGCCGGCATATGAAAAATGAACTTAAAATAAGGGATACAGAAACACCAAAAATTCATTTATTTTCATAGAGTTTGGATGAAAAAACACGATTTCTATTGACAAAAAAACATGAATTAAAAGTTTAATCTGGTTAAATAATTTTTTCTAACATCGCTATAAAACTACTCAATGTCTTACTTATTTAAAACACAGGATCTCAAATTTCTGGATTTTCTAGCAATAATCAAAAGAAAATAAGGGAATTTAAATTAAAAAACATTCTACAACAATAACAATATGTATTTAAAAAAAATTCAATTTAATGACGTCATGATTTGTCCACATCTAAAACCAATGGCAACAATCGAAATTAAAATAAATCAAAAAGAGCCAAACAGATAAACTTCAATCAATACAATGAGCGTGAAGAAAACCATAAATCGAAACAATCTAGCATGCTTCGCAAATTCAAAATAACAACAGAACGATATTCAAATTCAAATTTGAACAGAGGCAATGAAAGAGATGATTATTTTATTGTTTGTAAATTTTGAGTTATTAGTTTATGACGTATATTACAAAAACAACAACACTTTAAAGTTCAAAATGACTTATTTTTTAAGACGATTTTTTAATCAAATAAACCAAAAAACCGTTTAAGTAAATCGTTTTCATTTTCTTGTAATAATTGATTTATTTAAATCAAAATATAAAACAAATTTCATAACTACAGCATTCTGGTCAAAATGAAATAAAAGCTTACTACAATTCGTTTGGTCATTAAGTCAATATACATTACATAGATGGCAGAGACGGCCGTAAAAATTTCGTAAAATCGTCACAAAAATTACCACCTGGGGAAATTTCAAGTTCAAAAATTGTAGGAAAAGCAAAATAAATTCACAAAATATTAAGGACGTGTGACAATTTTATGATTAAATAATTTTTTTCGTATTTTTCTGTAAACATCTTAGACATCTTACGTACACTAGTAAAACTAAAGGTAAATTTAGCAAGTATTATTTCAATTTGTTAGAGCCAACTTTGATGTATTTTTCAAAATGAAAGTTCGAAAAATATATTTTAGAAATAATTTAATTTTAATACTTCTGCAGTTAATATTTACTTAATACCAATATAGCCTTCTTGTATAATGTTCTTGAAGCTAAAAAACACTATTTTTACTATGGATTCCTATAGAAATTAGTGAAAAGTTATACCACTAAAAAAAGCTTCTAAAAAATACGTTATGATGATTATGGCTCTATACTCTAGAAGGCTCTGCTTAAAGGCGTGGAAGTAGTGGAAGAAAGTAAATCCTTTTTTTTTGTTGGTTTTTTTTTGTGCTGTATTGGTTTCTTCAACTCCTATCTTCAACATCCCCGCAAGTGCTGGGTACATCCCCGCAAGTGCTGGGCCAAAAACATTGGTCAAACAATTAGTTCACTTTTACACTTACCGTCATAGGACATAAGACGGAATCTTGAACGAGCAATGGGCAAATGAATTTCATCAAACTGAGCGAGAAAAAGACTTGTTAAAGCTGCCTTGCGAGCACTTCAAACAGTCCAGAGGCCAGCGTTCGCATTTGTCAAACAAAAAGAGTCAAAAATTAGTTGCTGAGAGCCCAGGAGCACGTTTTTTTGGACTCAAGGATGTGGGATAACGTGATTCTCTCCGATCGATATTTAAAGAATTCCAAATATTAATTCCAATATTATCTTCGAAGACTCGAACCATTATAATGTTTCATTATATATTTTTTGATTTTATTTGTATAATTCTTTTTATTGGGTGTACAAATAAGTTTTGAGGGATTTACAAAAGATGGTGTAACTAACATTAAATCGCGTCGAACCATTTTGTAGCTATATTCATGTTAAAGCTCTAAAAATCAGTATATGTCATTTCGCTGAAGTGTAAACGACATATGTTTTTTGTGCTCCAATCATGTCAACCTTTGTACCAACAAAACACAATTTGCGGGAATCGCTGATTTTCTATTTTAATTTGAAGAAAACTGTAACCGATGGACATCGATTTCTGCGTGAAGCAAACCGATGGACATCGATTTCTGCGTGAAGCATAAGGGGAACATGATCAAACAATAAAAACATGTGAGTATTGGTTCCGGCGTTTTAAAAGTGGCGATTTTGGCACCAGTGACAAAGAACATGAAGGGAGGCCAGTAAATTTTTAAGACGCTGAGTTGGAGGCATTATTGGACCAAGAATCATGCCAAACTCAAGAGGAGCTCGCTGAAACTTTGGGAGTGACTCAACAAGCGATTCAAAATCGTCTCAAGACCATAGGTATGGTACAAAAACAAGGAAATTGGGTTCCGTATGAACTCAAGCCAAGAGACGCCGCAGAAAGTCGTGTGGTAAGCCCGGTCATGCATCAACTTCGTGCATCTGGTGGGATCAGTTTGGAATGATCTACTATCAACTACTCCAGCCAAACGAAACCATCACTGGAGAACGTTATCAACAAAAATTGATGCAATTAAAACCACAATATGCCAAAAGACATGACGTAGTGATCTTTCAGCATGACAACGCTCGGCCATATGTTGCAAAATTCGTCAAGGAAACTTTGGAGGCGCTTCAATGGGATATCCTACCCCACCCACTTGTTCCGGTTGATCACTCATGGCCTGGCCGAGCAGCACTTCACTGCTTACGAAAAAGCCAAAAATGGGGTCGATTCTTGGATCGCCTTAAAAGACGAGGAATATTTTCGACGCCTAATCCGTATACTATCTGAAAAATGGAAAAAAGTCGTAGCTAACGATGGACAATACTTTGAATAAAATGCATTGTACCAATTTTTCTGAATAAAGCTTCGAAGTTATAAAAGAAAAACTCAAAACTTTTTTGTACTCCCAATATTATTCATTTTTAATTCGTTTTTGACTATTACATTGTCGTTAACACTGATTTGAGGAAAAATTTGAATTTTTGTCATAAATTAGTTTAGACTTTTCCTTATGTCGAATTAAGTTATTCGGAATTACCTGCCAGCGCAGAAATCATCATAGTTGTAATAAGGTTCAGGCTCAGTTTTTAAGTCATTATATGTTGTGGAAGAAAGTTAGGTTAGGTTAGGTTTAGGTGGCGGTCCACTAGAACCAGGCATAGACACAAAAATTGTCCTTAGCCATACCATGAACAATTATTGTCCTCCAACTCATTGGAACCATTTGAGCTGTTAACAAAACGCTGGATACTCCTGACGTCCATCCTACAGAGGTCCTTCAGATTCTTGAAGAAGGGTGCCCCTAGAAACTTTAATCTGTTTCGTGCCAGACGAGGGCAGGTGGAAAGAAGATTAAGAACTGTCTCTTTATCCTCCTCGTTCTCGCGACTACGACAGTAGTCATGTGAGAAGAAACCAAGTCTACTCGAATTCCTGCCTATGAGACAGACATAATCACACCAACAACCACACTGATCTGATTCCGCAGAAGTGAGATCAGCTGTTTGAATCTCACCAAGTCCAACTTAATCCATAATACTTGACCATCTGTCATTCGTCAGCTTGCTAGCTCCTTGGCAGAAGCAGAGCCATTTCAATATCCTTTCTGCTTTCTAAAAAGTTTTCCGTTGTACCATGTCGAGCCAGTTCATCGGAATTTATATTCCCTGTACTTATGAAATAGCCTGAAACAAATAAAATGTGGATGTTGAACTGATTGAAGCGCTTTAATGGCAGCCTGACTGTCCGTATCTATGCAAATATCACGAACCGATATTACATTAAACCTCAACCAGTCTACGACTTCCTTTATGGATGTTACTTCAGCATGAAAAATGGTACAGTAGTCGGGAGACGGAAGAAGAGATTTAACAGAAGTTCTTCGCAGAACACCCCGGCCCTGACTCCAGGTACATCCAGTCCTCCTTGGATGAGATGCTAGTCCGAAATTTTGTGGCAAAAGATAGTGACGGAAAAGTATAATCCGTGCTCTTGGGGAATTTGTTTGTTACACAAAATAGATGAGTGCTCTTTATTGTTGCAGGTCCACATTGAGGTGGATTTCAGTCGTACAAGCTGCCAACTGTTTCCCCAAGATATCTAGAGGAGTCAAAAATAGCAGAGTCTCCAGTGCCTGAGTGGATGTGCTCATCAGATCCACAAAGAGATTGTTCACTGAACTTTTGTCAACAGCTTTTGGTTGACAGTTTTGTCCAGAGCAGGCCACCAGACTGTTACCCCATAGAAGAGTGTGGGTCTGACCACTGCGGTATAAAGCCAATGGCATTCTTGCAAGAGTATAGTGCTACCGTAGCTTTCTTGACCCTTTCCAGAATATTAGGTTTCCAATTAATTTTGCTATCCAAATTGAGACCCAGAAACTTAGCTTCATCTGTAAAAGTCAAGCTGAACCCTTTTAAAGTCGGAGGATCGATATAAGGAAGTTTATATTTTCTAGATAAAACAACTAAATCGGTTCACTAAGCTCGCTAAGGGTGTCGGAATATTTGCCATGGATACCAATAGCAACATCATCCACATAGGCAACCACCTTGAAGCCACCGTCCTCCAGTATCAGCAACAGGTCATTTATGATCAGGTTCCAAAGTAGGGGACAGTGCGCCACCCTGCGGCGTATCCTGCCTCTTAGCATTTGATCTATCCAGTCCTTGAGTGATTCATCTATTCCCAGATCTGAAAGTGCCCGAGTTATAGCCCCTGGAAACACGTTGTTAGAGGCTCGAGTATGTATTTCAAACTATAATAACTGGTTGGTAAAGGTCCTACAATGTCGAGAAATATTTTTTCGAATGGCAAGTTTGCTGTAGTAATAATTTTCATAAGACATTTATTCGGTTTAAACACTTTATTCTTTTGGCACACTTCACAATTCCGTATAAATTTTCTAATTGTACTTAAAATTCTCCGAAACACATAATAACGTTTAATTCTTTGAAAAGTTCGGATTATCCCTTGGCGTCCACCTAACGGATTGGTATGGAAATCTCGAATTGTGTTGTCAATTTGTTTTTAATCAGAGAGATAACTAATTTTGTTTTGGCTATGTGACTCAGATAATGCAATAGGAGGGTGTGAGTCAGTATTTGGAATTAGGAGTTGGTAAATTGGATTGAGATCGAGTAATGACATATACATTAGCTTCAGTTGATGATTGATTATTCGGGATGATGTTTCGATTCAGTGAATCAGCATTCGTATGTAATTTCCCTGCCTTATAGATTACATCATAGTTCTCGTTCAATTACACTATAATTTCTCTCGGCACTGTTTAGCACCCTCCTGCAAGCATGTTCTTGAGACAAAGCTCCTCCGATGGCAACTTCATCGGCATTAGTAGTAACAATACATTTTTTCTCATAATCTGGATATTGAAGTACGGCAGATGTAATTCAGCTCGGCTATTTTAGAAACATTCGGGATGAACCGACGATAGTAGCATAAACGTATGAATGACTTGATAGCCTTCTGAGATGACGGTCTTACAGATAACTAAAAATTGCTGAAATCTTTTATGGAACTGATTTTATACCTTGATCAATAAAAAAGACCAAGATAAATTATTTCTTTCCTGAGAAAATTGCACTTGCTCGGTTGTAATTTTAAATTGAACTTTTTAAGGCGATTTAGTAAATCTAGAAGTTTATTATTATGGTCTTCTAGGTCGTATCCGTAGACTACGATATCGTCCAGCTATACGAAATATTTTGTTCCATTTAGATCGGTAAGTATATTGATCATTATGAGCTGGAAACTGGAGGATGATCCTTTTAGTTCAAAGGGATTTCTTTTGAACTGGTAACACATCAATGCTGTGCTGAAAGCTGTTTCCGATTTATCACATATCCATCAGCGAGGTTTAAAGCCAAGAAGTAGGTACACTTTCCGAGTTGATTTAATATGTCCGCTACATTCGGTAGAGGAAAAATATCGGAAACAGTGATATCATTTAGAAGCCGAAAATCTACCACTACTCTCCAAGGTTTCTAATCTGCATCATTAGATTTTTTTCGGTACGATTAATAAAGGCGAATTCCAAGGACTAACGCTTGGTTCCATAATTCCGTTTATTTCTGGTTTTGCGACTGAACGTGAATTTGGTAATAATGGAATATCATGAAGCCCATCATTTGCTGTTGATATCATTAAAATCTCGACTTATTTTTCGTGATTAGTTTCGCGAATAGAATTTTTTTCTTCGATGAAGTTTGATAAGGGAGTCTCCATTCTGGTTGCAAAAGTTCTAATATCTTCGGATTTTAATTGTTTGGCTTGTACAAGTTCAACTTGCAAATGTTCTATTGATCAAGAATCTGCGAACTTTAATTTAGTATCACTTTTTAACTCACTCTATTTCTCGTAATTTTTGTGTTTCACTAAATCGTACGCCGAACCTGATGATTACTCTATTTCTCGTAATTTTTGTGTTTCACTAAATCGTACGCCGAATCTGATAGTTTGGTTTTCAACACATTTAAAAATAAAGTGATGTCTGACTCCATCGTTAGAGGTGAATAGACCAGGTCACAACATGACAAAAATTTACGAAGGTTATTCGAGTCACTGTTGAAATCTGGGATAATTTTCAATATTAAGTCTACATTTAGTTTAACTTTCGCCATTTTGAGTGATTCGACTAATATTTGACCACAAAGAGTCCTAGAACGACCACGGTCATGTGCAATGGAAATGTTATTCTAAAATGATTTTTAAATGGAGTTCTGGAATAGGGGGAATTAGGAAGGAATTTGGCTGTAACAGATTAAAATGTAATTCGATTTGTACGAAGGTACGATGGAAGTATTAGAATATGTTTGGAAGGAACTTGACTGTTTATTAACCGATTATGCTAAAAACCCCATTTGTACCATGAAAATGGGACTCTAAAAAGATATTTAGAAAACGTTCTGGAATATGGCGAATTATAGGAAGAAACTCGATTATTCCTAAACCGATTGTTATGAAATTCGATATATTCAAAATCCGATAGAATTTGCCAATCCAGAACTTCATGTAATAATCATTTTAGAATCCCATTATTCGGCCTGAATTTGACTTGAAAATGCTATTGCTGGATAAACTTCTTTACGGGATATTTAAGCTTTCTGCATTCGGGTCTAAGGGATAATTGAAAATAAGATATACGTCAATCTCCAATTAGGCTCTTAAACCGAGGTTTTACCGTAATATATTACTCCTATGCCATTATATAGTTAAACGAGCATGTATAAAAACAAGAAAGCCAGGAAATCTCAGGATTCCCTGGTCACACTTTTATGACTGTTTCTTGTTTACTTAACTTTTAATTTTATTTTTGTTTATTGGTTGTGCGTGAGTAATCAATTTTCTTGGTCATAGTGGTCAAAACCTGGGGGTAGCCAATTAAAAATTATCGGATATTTCTCTCTGATATCTCTACCCTCTCCGATATAATAAAAAAACAGGCCATAAGTGTTTATTCACTGTAATTTTTCGGGATGAATACCGTTTGGTTTAGTGTTTTAAATTTTTTTTCTGGATGGGACGAAAATTTCCTTAAATTCTAGCCGAGACACACGTTTCGAAACAAGTCTTCGTGCTAATTTCTCTTACGTATGTTTTCCTATTTCTATCACAACGAAAATGCTTCGTCAGTGATTTATTTTAATTTTTAATTAGGGCTAAATATAAAATTTAAATAATTAATCAGATTAATTTAAATATTTTCTGTGATGGTAGCTGCTAATCAATGTAATAGCGTTGCCAGAATGCGGTTTAATAAATCTGAGTTAGCTAAACACGATCAGGTATTTTATGAAACAAAACGCGATTAGCCAAAATTGGGGTTGAAATACAACGACTAAACTCGAAAAATTCAATAAATCCGATTTATTAAACCACAATGTGTCAATGACATTAGTCATTCAAATTCAAATCAGAGATAAAAAAAAGTTTGGTATTGAGAGTAGTTAAAAAGCGGTTGGCGGAATTTCGATTCGGTGTACCACAAAGTTATGGTTGTTTCTTTCATTGCTTGTTTATATCTTTGCAATTTGTTTTGGAGCGTGAGGCACCCACTTGTGGTGAGATTTCCATCCATCATTTTTTTTTTATACTTTTACCAGTCTAACCATGTTTGAGGTTTGCAGTAAAAATGTTAATCGGTCGATCAACTTTTCTGTTAAATTTAAATAAGCAATCTTCCTTAAGAGAAGTCTTGAAAAATATTGTTGCCTCGTCCAAATTGCTTGGAATAAAAATTTGGATGTAATGAAAAAATTGAGAATCACCTCATTCATCATCAATATATTATATTTACTAGCAGTGAAATGCATTTATCTCATAATGTTGAAAAATTATTTCAAAAATTCTTATTTATCATTTCCTAATCAGGAGGGGTGGCCAGGTGAATGTTTAATATTTCAATTTATTTAAAATGAGAGAGTTATTTTTCTGGAAGTGGTGCACGTACACGGTCATATTATTATTCTCGATGACAAACAATTTTTTTTTTTTAAATTCGAACGGAAATTCCATAATACAGTTAGATGATTAATCTAACGTTAACCACAGAATCATAATTAATTAGACATTTTGACGAGTGTATAGAGTATAAAGATAATTATATCCAAATGTATAAAAGCAGCGTGCAAATTGATTGGTGTAAACCTACTTTTTGCAAGTGTTTTTTTACTGGTGTATATTGTGTATCCAAGAAAATCATATTTAATTAAGAAGAAAAATTTTAATTTTCAATTTTTATTATCACTTGAGAAGTGATGAAAAGAAAACAAAAATTATGAATAAGAAATTTATTGTTTGTACTCATACCATACCAGGTCACAGTCAAGTGTATTCGTTGAAGTGCAAATATTTAGCAAAATTTAGGTTGCATCAAGAGAATGAAAATTTATGATTTATATATTGTAAGAATAAACTATCAGCGATTAATGATAATGAAATTATTATCTCTTTATCACTACAATCATTTATTTCTTACAACTGTTTATAAAAGCATTAACCAAATTCTCTTTACTGGATGTGTTAATTTACGTACCAATGTAATGAAATGGCTTATAATAAATCAATAAAGTTGTAAAACCAAATTTTGCCAACTCTGTGCTAAACTCTCATGCGGGTGAAGGGATCATGTGAGCGAAGGAACTACATTTTAGCCAATAAATGGGTAGTAAGAATTGTAACCGTGAAATGTTGTTCTAGATTTTCTCATTTCTCGACAAACCAGGTTACCGTTACTTCGAAACATCGTTTAGAAAAATGTCGTGTCCGTCCTGCCATCCTTCCAGTGATTTTTAATTATTTTTGTTGAATCTCCCATTCTCACAAATATGTTTTGGTCGAAATTATGTAGTTTTTGTTAACTTTTGGGTCTATTAGAGTCTAGGACAGAAGGGGTGCAGTGGAAGGAAAAACTGACAAATAAATTTTATAAAACAACTGTTTACTGATAAATTTTACTGATAAATAAATTTTATAGTAACTGCGTTTACAATATTTGAAGACTATTGGAGCATTTCGTGAGAATGATTTTAACCAGTTACAAATTTGGTTGAATTTTTTCCGAGGTAATATAAAACTTTCAGAAGAAATATTTTTAATATGTTGTTCTATAGGGTTTAAGATCAAATGAATAGGTTTCCCAGAATACATGAAATTTAAATTTCGAAATTTATCTGCAACACTTTGCTTATGGCAACTAATATCGCCATATTTCCAAAGCGTTGCATTGCTTATGGCAAATAATATCGCCATATTTCCAAAAACAGATTATCCAGTAATCTTTTAAATCTAAATTGTTTCTGTGATGTCTTATTGTCATTTTATTGATGGAAATTTCAATGACATGTTGATCGATAAATTATTTTGCGATTTGTATGGCTGTATGATACTCACTTTTTTTCAAGTGCAATAAAGTGCTGCAAAACCAGTAATGCGAAACAGAGAAGGGTAGTGTAGACAATACTATAGGCAAATATTTTGAAGTTTCGGATAAACAAAATACCATGGTATGTAAATAGAATCAAAATTTTTTTTGTGTTATACCGTATTATATAATAAATTTGCATTAGCTGCCGCAATTAATTGCAACGACATAATTTATATGTTAAGTTAATTTTTATATTTACAAAAAAATGCACTTTATAAATATTTTGGCAAACAATTAACAATGCAAACCCAAAATTGTATTTCAGTACCAACAGAAAAATCAAAAAAAGAAAAAAAAAATCATAACAATAATGGTGAACAAAAATGGAAAAATTGTATATTAAATTTATTTTAAAATTAAACAAATAAATTTTCTTTGGTACACAAAACATAAATATTTTCTCTATTATTTCGGAAATGTCAGAAAAAAGTATGTAATATGATTTTTTTTTTTTTTAATATGTTCCGAAGATTGTAAGAGAATTAAATCCAGTTTCGAACTGATGAGCTTATGATTATGAAAAAATCAATCTTCTCATCAGGCCGCAGCGACTGTACTGATTATACCACAATTTACATTCTATATAATACAGAATGTGCTGTGCGTTAAGTATTATCGAATCATAACTAATACAGATGAACTCTCTTACAATTTTTTTTCTTCTTCACGATATTCACACAGCTCTGTGTGTAAGCTAATTTTACTTTTTTATTAATTTTTTTTGTTGAATGTTAATTAATTCATGTAATTTTCAACAAAAAAAATTAATAAAAAAGTAAAATTAGCTTACACACAGAGCTGTGTGAATATCGTGAAGAAGAAAAAATAATTGTAAGAGAGTTCATCTGTATTAGTTATGATTCGCTAATACTTAACGCACAGCACTTTCTGTATATATAGAATGTAAATTGTGGTATAATCAGTCCAGTCGCCGCGGCCTGATGAGAAGATTGATTTTTTCATAACCATAAGCTCATCAGTTCGAAACTGGATTGAATTCTCTTACAATCTTCGGAACATATTAAGAAAATCATATAGTTAAATAAATAGGATTCTGTCTATTAGTTGGTTTCGTTGAATTACCGTTCGTGAGTACTAATATGCTTCTCGTGTTAATAAAAATACAATTAAAATGGTCTAATCACCGGTAGCATATAGAAAATTACATGAATTAATTAACATTCAACAAAAAAAATTAATAAAAAAGTGAAAAAAGTATGTAATGTCAAAAAAAGAATCAAATCCAATTGTTTTTTACTATAGTTGCTCGATTAACTGCTATAAAAATTGAGCTACCACTTTTTTGTTGACGTTTCTATATTTTTTCAAATCTATGGTGCATAAACTCACTCTCACAAATATATACTTTTATCTCACTCCGTTTGTCTTTCCTACTCACTGAAAAAGTGGGAAAAAAGTGAGTATCATACAGCCATTACGTATTATTTCCGAGCAATAAATTATCTTGGTATTAAACCCATCGATATAAGAATATAAAAGATAGATCACGAACAAAATTATTTCAGTTCTACACATCTGGCAAAAATAGGTGAAGCGTTGGAATGATCAAAAGACGTAGGCAAAACTCTTAAAAAGAAAGGTTCTCATTTTTAATATAAAGTAAAAACAGATTATTATTTAAAATTATTTTCATTTTATATTTATTTATTTATATTAAACGGGCATAAGCTCATGGCTTTTCCACCCTCCCATACAATACATCCATCAAACATTTAAAATTTTCTAAAAGCTAGTATTAAATATTTTTTATACAAATCAAGTCAAATTATTTATTTTTATATAATCAAAACCAAGTTTTTTAAAAACACTAATTGAGCTTACACATCTACCTTCAACTGGCAACCGATTCCATAAAACATAACCTCTGACCAATGGTGAATAATTGAAAACATTATTTTGTAAAGGTATATCTCTAATACTTAGTGAATCACAGTGTTGATAAATCACATCACAGTATGTAAAGTGCGGGATGACCAACGTTTTAACCAGATATAGCCTTAAGTTCACCGGAAAAGTCTTTTTATGAAGTCTTAAGCTATACAGAATAGAGTTAAGCTTGCGACAGGTTTCAATGATGTGGACGCTCCAAGTGAAACTGCTATTCGTGCGTAGACCCAGATTACAAACTGTATCAACTAATGCTAATTTATCATTATTAATATATAAATCCGGTATTATAACCGAGTAATTGCTTCTACAAATAAACATGGCCTGTGTTTTCTTTATATTTAACATAAGACAATTTGACGTTGACCAAAAATAAATACTGCGCAAGTCTTCATTAATTTAAAAATTTCATTTATATTTTCTAATGAACCATCAATATATAATTGAACATCGTCCGCGTAGAAATGGAATTTTGAACCAGAAATGCAATCAGCTAAATCATTAATGAAAAGGGAAAATAATATTGGCCCAATAATAGACCCCTGAGGGACTCCACAAGTAACCGCAACTGTTTGTGATAATGACCCCAATAAATTTACAATCTGAGTCCTATCCGACAGATAGGAATATAATAAACGAATAGCACAGCCCGAAAAATTATAAAATAATTTAAGCTTTTGCAGGAGAAGCTGATGATTAATAGAATCAAAAGCCTTGGAAAAATCCAAGAGGACGATTACTGAATTAATTGGTAATTCGTTTTTAAAAAATAAACCCAAACAACTTGTAATTATATTTATAAATTCAAGATTTTACAACATTTTTATTTTTATTACTTTTAGAGTCGTAAAAAATATCTATACAATTCGGTTGTTCTTCTCATAATGATTTTTTTTTTATTTTGCCGTGACTAAACAAATTTTAACATATTGTGACGGTGACACCTAGTGTGTAATAGAATAAGTAAAACTAATAGCTCAATGTTTTACTGTATTAAATGGAATTTTCCATGATAAAAATTGTTACGTAATGTTTCTACGCTATTCTAACTAGAAAAATTATGAGCTTTCGAGAAGTTTGGTTTGTGTATATAAAAAGGCGAATGAAGTCGAATTGGATTACTGGTATTTAAAAAGCGACAGTGTGAAGATTAAAAAGTAATTAAAAAGTGATTTAAAAAGTGTTTTTGTGCAAAATAAAAATTATAAGTGAATAGTAAAATTGTGTAAAAATTATTTAAAGTGATTTTGTGAATTTTTATTGATAAACTGTGTTGTAATAATTCTTGTGTGAAATAAATAAATTCGTTGGGATAAATTAAATTGATTTTGTATTATTCACAATCCAGTGATACGAACCTTGAGTGACAAGGCAAAAACGTAACATTATAATCACAAGAGATACATTCACTGTTTTGAAATAAATTAAATATTTTCATTTGATTTTTACCGCATAGGCAATGCGTGTAGCACAAAAAAAATAATCGAGACAGAGATAATATAGAATTTTTCTATTTTGTGAGTGCAAGAGAGGGACAGTTATGTGATTTCAAGTGACAGATGTGTTGTACGAAATATTTTTTAAAATTTCTTTGAGATTTGTGATCATTGAGAGACCGTGATTAAACCTCGTTTATGAATCTTATTAGGAATTTACTAAGCAAGCCCTAAATGATATCACGCTATTAGTTCGGAGGAGGTTGGGCCCATTGGGAGAGAGGCGGTAGAGACTTATTAGATTAGAAACTAAATGTACTAAATATGTGCTAAACATGATTTGTAACTTGTGAATGTTTCCTATGATGCAATTATACGCTTATATTTTGCCATACCGAACATTAAATGTGCAGGCTTTATTTGTGCTAAGAGTCAGTGAGTACATGTTGATGCATATCTATGACATGTTTTTTATTACTTCGGAGAGATCAGAGAAATATAAAAGAAGGTACGAAATTTTCATCCCGAAAAGGCTTTTTTTCAAAATGCCTGTCTCGGCTAAAATTTAAAAATAAATTGATTCCATCTAGAAAAAAATATTGAAAACTCTTAACCATACGGTATTCATCCCGGAAAATAATTGTAAAGAAATAAGTAAAGCGGTTTAAACGCGAAAAGGGTGTCATAATACAAAAATGCGAAATCGCATTAATGCGAAATGCGATCCGCTGCGCAACAAATTCAAAATAAGCCACCTGAGATCGGCGCAAGAAATTTCGAAATTGGTCGTGTTTCATGTAAATATTATGTTTCGTAATACATTTAAGTTGCGGTTCATTTTCACTATTAATCCCCGTGGTTTCTTCACAATTCACTATAAATGTACATATTTTGTGTCCAAAGGAATTATTTATCAATAAATATTTATTTTACTATAATGCTCTTAAATCTTAATCAATTTCTTTACAATTATTTCTTGGGCTGAATACCGTTTAGTTAAGAGTTTTGAATATTTTTTTCTGGACGGAATTAAAATTTCCTTAAATTTTAACCAAGACACACATAATCCTTTTCGGGATGAAAATTTTGAGCGTACGTTTGTCGATCCCCTAATTTTTTTTCGTTTTTTTTTATTCTTTCCGAACAATCACAGATTGCTGTTTCTCGATCTGAAATTTATTTCAGATAGTACAGAGAAATACAAAGTTTGACGTTCAAAGGGGTGAACGCTATACTGAGATTTCGACCCTCAACCTCAAGGCACCAATAACAAAGAGCAACATCGGAAAAACAAAAAAAAAACGCTAAAATTACGGAGCTTTTAATGCAACTTGCTTTAAAATTTAATACTTCTAAAATATTTTATTAATGCAGTCTTTGATAAATTTTAATGCAGTTGATTGACGGTTCTTCTACAATTTGCTTTATATTCTAATGGAATGTTGCTCTAAAATTTAATCTAATTGCTGTACTACAAATCAATGCAAATTGTATCAAACTAATTTTTAATGCAAACTTTGTATCATTTGGTAATACAGCCTTGCACTGGACCTACATGTAATGCAATTTGCATTACATAAGCAATATTTTTTCAACTGTGCAACAATTTACTGCACAAATGGCGGCAAATTCAAATCTTGCGTTAATTTTGGGACACCCTTTATTATGTACGCGAAATTTCAAAGTTAGCCGGATCAAATAAAATGTCGAAATGAAAAGTTTGTAGCAAACGCACAATCATTTTTATAAAGACAAAATTTAATGTAAAAAGATGGATAAGATAGATGACATATGTGTTTGGAATGACACCAGACTAGCGAGATCGCTAATTAGCAGGGTTGGCTCCCCAATGGGTAACCCAAAAAAACTCACACGGGTTTTTAAAAAGGTCACAATAAATGAATATCAAATTAGAAATTAGTCAAATATTTTAAGAAATAAATAAAAATTAAATACCACGATACGAGTACAACCTTATTCAGGGTTTTTCAATGTCCGAAACAAGAAATTAAGGTATTAAAAATAGGAAACGTAGTATGAATATTTTACTTACTTCTAGCTATACTGAAAATGGTTTCATAGAATGTCTTGTCCTGCTCTCCCATAAATTTGAACATTACCTTCAAATGTTTTTGTTTGTGCTCTTTAACTCCCGAATGATGGATTATTTGTTTTGGGCAAAAAATATGAGTTGAGCTTTGTATGTTTCTGGTTGCGACTTCGGATCTTAAATTGACTTCTTTAAAGTTTTGTTCATTGTAGTAGTCCAAACTATATTTAATCATGTACATGTTTTTCTTAAAGCACAGCATTTTTACTTGTGTGAAAGGAATAATTTTGAAATTAAAGATTTTGCAAATTTCACCAAAATCAAACATATCTCTGGTGGATAACTGTATTAGCCATGATATGGTTTTTTACGATTTATATATGTTAACACTCGAAGAAGCCCTAGTGGCGAAAAGAATTCATTTTTTCTAACAACTTTCTCGATCCCACTGTGAGCATGATCTATTTCCTGCACAGCTGAATGGCCACTTACTGAAAAACGTATGGTTACTTTTTCTAGATTAGCGTGTTTCGACATAAAATATTTAATAGCCGTTGACATTACAGAGTTTTTATTCTGGGGAACACAAGAATCGCTCCATAAAATTATTTCTCGGAAATCGTTATTTTCAAAAATTCTTGTAAGAATATTGTACAAAGCGGAATTGCGATTAATTCATTTCACAATGCGCAGTAAACCGTCTTACTAGTTGACAATTGTGCGATGTCATTTTGGTGTCTATAAAACATAGTTGTAGCTTGCCATAATATGGAAACGCTGCCCATATCATTAATGAACCATCCCCAAAATTCCTGCTCATTCTGGGAGGATCATTATGGCATTATAATTATAATTTAATTTCTTTTCATCTGAAAAGATAACATTTCGCCACTCATTTTGCCAATGCATATGAGTCTCTGGCAAATTGTAGTCTGTGAACTTTATGTTGAGAAGATAACACCGGTCGTTTTACTGATTTCTTCCATTTCATATTTTCATCGGACCTTAAAATCTGTTGTACACGACTGTTTTTAATTGGTAAATCCAACTTAGAAATAATTTGGGTCGAGTTTAGTTTATTTTTTGCTGCTTCAAACTTGATTTGATTTCGCTGACATAATGTAATCTTCGTATTCCTTTTATTTTTCTTCGGTGGTGCTCCATATATCTGTCCCCAAGTTTGATATAGTTCGCTGACGATTAGAGCGCCCTATTTTGGAAGCAATTGCTCTGTTGGAGAGGCCACATTTCTTGTAAACTGTTATTACGGTTTTTTCTGTGTTACTTAAAAATTTTCCTCTCGCCATATTTATTACCTGTTTTAAAATTTAAAATTTATTCATCAAAATATTTAAAAATTTACCAAATTATTAACTAAAATTAAAACTACTCATAGTTTTAATACAGCGCCTACGTATATTACGCTCACTGTATGTCTATGTAAAAAATACAGTATAATACAGTATCTTACTTACTATTTATCAAAGACTTTAAAATACCATAGACCAGAAATAAACAAGCTACGCACAATCACTCTTTAACAACAATAAAAACTAAATGGTTTTTTTACATGTAAGAACAAAAAGTTTGTTTCTCCTCTATAGTTTAAGCTCTTTGCTATTTATTGGTATTTTTTTATTATTAAAAAAAACATGAATGAAAGGTGTGATGTCATGAGGTGTTACATAACATTTTTCATTTAAGAAAAACGATGTTAAAAAACATAACTTTTCATATGATTTGTATGAAAAATCCATTTTCGTTTTGTCTTTCTATCCCCCTTATATTAAGTTCGAATTTTATGCTGACGGCTTGTATATCTAGGAATGCTTTGGTAATACACGTCATAAATTCATAACACGAAATTTATAAACTACACATCTCTCGTTGCCACTATTCAAATTTGAATTCGAATATCTTTCTTTTGTTATTTTGAATTTGAGAAGCATACTAGATTGTTTTGATTTTTTGTTTTCTTCACGCTCATTGTATTGATTTAATTTTTTCGATTTGGCTCTTTTTGATTTATTTTAATTTCGATTGGTGAGCGGAGACGTGTTGTCTTTTTTCTTACCATTGGTTTTAGATGGGGATAATTCATGACGTCATTAAATTAAATTTTCTCTTTTTAATACATATTGTTATTGTTGAATGTTGTATTGTAGAATGTTTTTTTAATTTAATTTGCCTTATTTTATTTTGATTATTGCTGGAAAATAGGGAAATTTGAGCAGATGTGTTTTAAATGACTAAGACATTGAGTTGTTTTTTAGCGATTTCAGAAAAAATTATTTAACTGCGTTAAAGAACTTACAACGCAAATTTATTTCAGCAATTTTAATATTAAACTTAAAATGTTCGCAGATAATTTGCAATGTACGAAATTTTTTTCTATTAATTTAAATTTACAATTACGTAAAAAATAATTGAAACAGGCTATTTTTGCCTTATCGATTCGGTTTCCCTGTGTCTATCGGGATTCGGCAATTGCTTTAGTAACCTTAGAACCGTTTATTTAATTCACTTTAAATACTTAAACACTTAGAACCGTGTGTATGTTTTACAACCTAAATCCGTGTTATGGGGAATAGAATTCTCCACTATAATACATAGTTAAAATATTTAGACACATTTTCCTACATATTTCAATGCTAATTTACATTTCTTGTTTTTGATGTTAGGCTTAGTCTATAATATGAAGCACTTCCGTCAAAATGACAACATGTATGTATGTTGTATCTTTTATGGCTTAATGCAACCTTTACAACGAAAAACGTAGTAAGATTTTTAAGTGTGTAAGATCACCTAAGCTACACACTTCAAACGTTATGGGAAATAAAATGACACAATAAGATTTAATAATAAAGGGGAACAAATTGTAAATTTCTGTTCATCATGTATTGACACTACAAATAACATCAAAAGTAGCAAAATATAAAGAAAAATCAAAGATTGCATATCGTCGCGGTAGATCGATTCAACAAAGTAATACAAATACGCATTATATACAATTAATGTACTGTTTGGTACTCGTAGGTTGGGTACTTCAGCAATAAAGAAATAAGTCTTTTAGGTTATGAATTGACCTAGATTTAAACAATTTGTTGCGCTTATCTTTCATTTTTTAAAAGAAGATTCACATTTATCTAAAATAAATTTATAGAATCACTTTACCAATCGGTCAATATTATATAACGCACTACGTATACCCTGTACTGGAATAAAACAAATTGCACGTTCTGTAATTCTGCGAAAAGTGAAATTAACATAAGAGACAACATAAATACCATTAATTTTTATGTGATTAATTTTATAAATATGTATTCGCTTCGTTCAATTAAAACCATATCAATAAAAATGCATAAATCGATGAAATCTTCTGCCCTAAAACATCGAATATATATTAACACAATGCAAAATTAACAAGAAAACGTTTCTCTTTTGTTTCGGTTTGCATTCTGTGGCAAGTCCCTTTAAAGCCATTGTAACGTGTAGAAGAAGATGACAGTTTAACATTTTTTTATTTATGTTCTGTTTATTAAAGTGAAATTTATGTTGTATGCGATAAATTTATATACCTTGTAATTACATAGGCAATATTCAATCAATAATTATTATACCTTACATTACTTTGGAATTTGTTGGTGTTTAACAGTTTCAATCTGTTGCATGAGTTGCATCAGTAATAATATTAATAAAAATTGATACTTTTTCCCTAATATTCAATGGTTACATTTGCTGAAGTAAAATTAACAATTCAATTTTGAAGACTTCCGAACATGTGTTACAGTAGAATACAAAATATTTTGTCGATATAGGACATATTAAAAAAACAAAACGTTTTGTTCTACAAACCAATAAAAATCGATTTTCATATATAGTATACCATGTATCGGGAACCATAAAAACCTACATACGAATTGAAAAGTGCTTGAAAACACAAAATAATAAAAATGTTTCAATAAAATTGTATGCTTCTACAACATGTATACGCGTACACGTACGAGACTATTTACCAAACTGTATTGTGTATTGTTGGGTGTAATTTACGACGTCAATTCGTCTGTTAGATGTATAGATATAGGGAGTAGTTTATTATGTATTTGCCCTACAAAAAAAAACTTACAAAATTATGTAGGCATTAGGATTAGAAAATGTATAAACAAATATTATGTACTAGTATAAGAAAGGAGCTTATTTAAGAATGGTAATTGAAGAAATGATGACCAAAACAAAATCGATAGTTTTTGGTTATAAAATATTTAAGCGAAATAAATTTTAAGTGGCTTTTTCGAATTGACTAAATAGATAATTCTATTTTTGTACTATTGTACGATGGGATTTTGGTTAAGCTTTGAGCATAAACATAAATCAATAACAGTTGTAACTGAACAACCCCCGAATATTTTTGATTATTAAAGCGTTATCGGATTATTTTTCGTAAGTTAATTTTGTTTTAATGCATTTTTGGAAAAAAAAAAGATAATAGGCCTTGAACTATAAGGACGTGTTTTTGTTTTTTTATTTTTTCTTGATAAATTTTATTTTCCGAAAATTTAAAAAACAGAAAAAATTGTTGGATATATTGATTGATTGATTGATTATGAGCGTACGGCCAAGCATTATAGCAGGATCTCCCAGACTCCCGGGCCACACCGTACACCCGTATACATATAACTAGGCTTCGGATTCTTATGTAAATACATCTTTTTTTTGGGTTAAGGAAAAGAAAATTGGAAACGAATGTTTTATGAATCAGAAATTTTCGAGCAAAATGAGCCATATTTGTAATATTTACATTTTTCTGAATAAATACATAATTTTACATATTCCATATGGATTTCATTCGATAAACTACCGATAATGCTACGGGCTATTCCAGAATACGATACGAATACGTAAGTATAATATTCTTATTTGAATCAAATCAGATTCACTCTATTCTTTTTTAAATCAAATATGAATCTTACACATTCGAATTGGTATCGTATTCATGAATAGCCCCCTGGGCGTTATGTAACCAATCTGATAGTAGGAATATTGGATCTCGATGAACCGGCAGCCAAGCAAAAATTTTTATTGAACGTTGCATTCTTCGACAAAACCAATCATTCAATAAACGCCCGGTTGTTCGACGACTCTGTCAAACTATTAAGAGAAAAATTCGAGAGGGGTAAAGATGTTTCTTTTTATTTCGTAAGTTACGGTACAATATGTCTAATACGTACTGATTGTTTTCTGTTACTATTATTCTGGGGGCTATTTGTGAATTCGATTCGAACGTATTGCAGCCTTTGAAATATTGGATTCTTATTTGAATTAAATCAGATTTGTTCGTTTCTTATTTAAAACAAATACGATTCTTAAAATCGAAGAGTCTAATACGTTCGAATCGAATTCACAAATAGTCCCTTGATTTTACTATTTAAAAATAATTTATTTGTAAAATATTACTTATATGTACATTTAGGTATAAAATATTTTTATCAGATATTTTACTAAAGTGTGGTTTTTGTTTTTTCGAAATATTTTTACATTTTTAATCACATATTTTGTTATTTTACTTGCATTTTTCTTCTTTTTAAGCACATGTCTTAAGTACATATTATATAGTTTATATATAATAACACCGAAGGATAGAATAGGATTATTAGTTGGGACCGACACGCCCCGGTTACAGACACCAATGCGATCGATAGTTAGTAAGATATTAGTACAATATATAGTAAATAGTAAATAGGTTAGCACAAGACAGCACAATCTAACTACTTTATTAGGTGATCCTTTCTCTGGAATCCAGGGCCGGATACTCAGGACTTCCTAAATTTACAACAAGCCTTAAAAGAAAAGTTATGATTAATATTGTAATTTCACTCCTAACCGCATTTCATTAGTTAACCTAATAAAATAATTAAGAAAAATTTAAAATAACAACCTTTATTTCCTTATTCATGGTCCTTTTATAGCCAATTAAATAATTATTACTTACTGTAACAAGAATTAACATAAACATTAAACTATTTAAACATAAAATTTAACATAAAATTATGGCGTTTATAATTATTTTAGAATATAACTTGATTAATTAAAACGCCACTTTTAATTTTTATTTATGACACATAAAATGTTGATCTTTTATAATTCATTTATTATCGTGAACATTTATTATTTATAATGATTTAATTTATTATATAAGTTTTTAGTTAAATTATTTTAATTGCAAATATAAATTTTTATTTATTTATGAATTTGATTTTATTAAATTTCACCACACTGGAAATTATTAAACAAAAACGTACACGGTTTTAGTTGAGAATCAAAAATGCGACTATGTAATCGAAAAAAAAGAAATCGGTATACCGAACGATTTTTGACACGATGGATAAAATGGAGAAGCAAATGAATTATTTTGTTTGGTCTCTCGCTGCACTGTAGTATATTTAACAAAATGAATTTGTGTGTTGTGTTGCTTATTGGTTGAATAGGTGTTTTCGTATAGTTCGCGTGCGAATTGATTTGTAGCGATGAGCGAACTTAAAATATATGAATGAATGTTTTAATTTAATGTGTACGAGTAAATGAATGAGTATGAGTATTTCTTATGATTAGATAAGTACGAAATATGAGTGAGTCGCTACAGGACTCCCCCGCAAGTGATTTTCCCCTCCCTAGGGAATAATTGTATGAGTTGGGGCAACACGGACGCATTTGTGTGGTCGATGGCTTGATATTTGATCAGCCGAACTTAGGATTCCATAAGCAGGTTTGAGTCGATCGATTGAAATATTGACATTTTTCCATTAATCGATACGATAAAATGTTTTCTAAGTCGACGTATAACTTTATACCGACCTTCATAGGGAGGAGTTAATCCCGTGCGAACCTTTTCTGTTCTAATGAAGACAAAATCACAGTTTTCGAGTGATTTCGGAACAAAAAAGTCATCTTGCTTGGATTGACGGGTTGATTTGGGTACACGGTTCTGCATGGTTTGTCGCAGTTGGTCGGTAACTGTGTCGGTAGTTGGGAGTGGTGAAGAAGGTTTTTCGATGAAGAACTCACCGGGTAGCTTGATTGTTTGGCCGTAAACCAGTTCAGCTGGTGAGCACTTCAGATCTTCCTTCACTGTTGCTAGGATTCCAAGTAGAACGATTGGAATTTCCGAGCTCCAATTAATTGTATTGCTTCGGGCCATTAGTGCGGCTTTCAGTTGCTGATGGAAGCGTTCGACCATGCCATTGGCTTGTGGATGGTAAGCCGTTGTTCGTATCCGATGTGAACCAAGGAGTTTTGTTAACTCGGTGAAAAGCTTGGACTCAAATTGCGTTCCCTGATCAGTTGTGATATGAAGGGGCACGCCGAATCGTGATACGTAATTGTTGACAAAAGTGGTGGCAATGGTTGCAGCTGACATATTGGTCATGCAGTATGCTTCGGGCCAACGAGTGAAGCGGTCGACACAGGTGAGTAAGTATGAATAACCATTAGACGGAGGAAGTGGTCCTACGATGTCTATATGGATATGCTCAAATCGACCAGATAGAATCTCGAAATGTCCATGAGGTGATTTAGAGTGCCGTTGGACTTTGGCGCGTTCGCAGGATAAACAAGACTGAGCCCATTGGTTTACGTCTTTGTTTATTCTGGGCCAAAAGTAGTGAGCAGTAACCAATTTACGACTGGCACGGACACTAAGATGTGAAATGTTGTGTAGTGTGTCGAAGATGGTTCGACGTAGTGATTCTGCGATGTACGGGCGGTTGTACCCGGTAGATGTTTCGCAGATGATTTCGAGGCCAGGTAGTTTCAAAAGCTCTAGTTTCATTGATGAACTAGTGTGACATTCGGAACCAGAAAATAAATTCTGAAGTTCTAGGTCGGCTTTTTGTGTGATTGCGATTTTTTGTAAGTCGATGTGAGTCTCGACTGTGGCCATTTCGTTGTCAGTTGTGCGGGATAGTGTAAAGTCCCGGCCTTCGACAAAATATCTGAAGTGTTTGACTGCCAGATATATCACGAGTAACTCCCGATCGAATGCTGAATATTTCATTTCAGCATCCGAGAGTTTCTTGGAAAAGAATCCCAGTGGTTCCCAACACTCGTTATTGTATTGTTGTAGTACAGCACCGACAGCAGTGTTTGATGCGTCAGTGGTTATGCTGAGCTTTGAGTTGCTCAGTGGGTGTGCCAGAAGTGTTATCTGTGCCAATTCAGCTTTTAGTGACGTGAATGCGTTTTGACATTCGTCAGGCCAAGAGAAGTTCTTGGCTGTCTTGGGCTTTTTGAGTAAAGCTGCCAAGTAGCTGTGAATTGGTGCGAGTGTTTGTGCGAGTTTTGGTATGAATCGGTGGTAGTAATTTACCATGCCGACAAATCGCTGTATACTTTTAATTGAAGTAGGGGCTGGGAAATCCCTGATGGCATTAATTCGTTCTTCGGACGGCAGAATACCATTAGGTGTTATCTTATGGCTAAGGAAGTCAAGAGTGGGCACGCCAAAGACGCATTTTGAACTGTTGATATGAACATCAAACTGTGTTAGCCTATTGAAGAGTTGTTCCAAGTGTAGTTTGTGTTGTTCCTCAGAGTGTGATGCCACAAGAATGTCGTCAATATAGACGAAAACGTAGTCCAAGTCACGAACGACTTCGTTCATGAAACGCTGAAACGTTTGAGCAGCATTGCGTAAGCCGAATGGCATTCGTGTGAATTCGAATAAGCCAAACGGTGTTGTGATCGCCGTTTTATGAACGTCTTCAGGTGCGACGGGAATTAAATGGTACGCTCTGACAAGATCAACCTTGGAGAAGATTTTGCATCCATGCAGGTGCATGGAGAAGTTTTGAATGTGAGGTATCAGATAGCGATCCGGTGTTGTCACCGTGTTTAAACGCCGATAATCCCCACATGGTCTCCAATCTTGATCTTTTTTCTTCACCATGTGAAGTGGACAAGAGACGGGAGATGCGGATGGCCTGCAAATCCCTAATTCCACCATGTGCTGGAATTCTGTTTTAGCGGCTTTGTGGCGAAGCTGATCTAATCTACGTGGTCTTGAAACAGGCAGATGGCCTGCTTTGACGATGTGATGGACCACGTTGTGTCGGACTGGCAAATTGTAATTCGGTTCTGCTGTAAATGAAGGGAATTGTCTTAGCAGAGTGCCGTAGCCGTTGTTGGTGTCGAGTATCAACATCCATGGAGTTTGAGGATATCGATTGAACCCATCCACAGGGTATCGTGCATTTCTGAGCCATTTTACCAAATTTATTGTGGTACCAGCAAACGCCCTGTTTGTAGTTGGTGCTGGGGCTACGAGATCTTGAACCACTGCGACTTGTCTGTGACGAAGATCGTCGATCTCTTGAACGGCTGCGTGCGTTGTTTAACATTGCCTTAATTTTCGCTTCGAGCCGAGAGAGTCTATCTTCTATCGTGTTATTTGACTTTTGATAATTTTCGTCGTGACTGTGCGGTTAGTGTGTCCTGTGGAATTGCCTGGCCGATTGTATGCTGCTTCGTACATTTTGTCCGCTGTTTTTGCGAGTACTTCCGGTATCAAGCTTTCTGATTGTGCGAGCATGGCGATTTTTATGATTTCAGGTAATTTCCTGATCCATAAAAACTTAACAATCTTGTTATTGAAATCATTCCCGGCTAGGTTGCGAATGTGTCTCAGTAGTTCTGACGGTCGTCTGTCTCCTATGTCTTGTCCGCTGAGCAATGTTGTAACAATTAGACCCCCCTGAGAGAGCATTGTTAGCAGAAATTTTGTTTTATTGAGTCAGAGGTTCTGGTACGGTCATCTTTAGCCGGCTAGAGCTCATCGGATTGGGGTGGGGTTTCCCAGAACATGATTCAATCTTGTTAGACCGTTTAGTAAGAAGCATCTAAAAGCATTTCATCCCTTTCTCGTGGTCACGTAGTCGATCCCTTCCTGATGATATACTTACCTGCATTGCATCTCCCCACCGGAATATTAATTTATCTCATTATAGGAAAAAAAAAAATTAAAAAAAAAATAAAAAATAAAACAAAACAAATGAGCATCGAAAATTAAACTTTGATAAAACTTTGATTAATAATTCAATAGAAAAATTAGAAATTTTTAAATATAAGGAACAATTGTTGTTTTTTTTAGATACCTAAAACCTATCTTAATAGTACCCCTTATACCACTATATAAACTTAAAATTATTAATGTAATAAAATAAAAACAATGTAGCTATATAATTATAATAATTAAAATTAATTTTAATTCACAAAAAGTTTTAATTAGTAAATCGACACTAATTGATTTGAAATTTAATTGTTTTGTCTGTAATTATTGATTACCACCATAAAGCACTATGTATTACACTAGGTATTTGTCTATCTATTAACTGGTAATTTTAATTATTTATTATATATTAATTTAATTTAATTAATTTCTTGTAAGTATTAATTAGCTTACAGGTATTACACAAAAAACAATTTATTAACTTATTTACTATTAAATGCAATATATGAAATTATTTTAGTATTTTATTTTTATAAGTAAAGTTTTTCTTTCTCGTCGTTTTATCTTTGTATTAATTTATGAACTTATTTATTATATTTATTAACTATTAATTTATTTATATAGTATTGTTATTAATTATGTATTATAATATTTATGTAGTAATTTATTTATTATTTAAAAATATTATTAAGTATATTTATTAACTATTTATTTACTTATTTTATTATTATTATTTTTAATTAAGTTCACTCAACGAGGCGCCATTAATATGTACATAAAATTAATCCCTTTATATACATAGCGTCCATCACCAAATAAAAATTTCACCATGATTTCAAATTTTGTGCCATTAAATATACACTTTAAATCTATATGTACGTAATATATGTAGTTTCGTACACATATATAAATAATATTTTTTTTAGTTTATTTATTTTTAAAATTTATCCGATTTTTTCCTTTTTAAATATTTTTTTATTTGGCTTTCCATAATGTCGCACTATTGCAAAAAAAAAATGGCTTATTTATAAAATAAAAACATGTGCACATAAATCACCAGCTTTCCACTTCTTAAGGTCTTACATTAAAATGTTTAAATAAACTTATAATAGGTTGCCTTAAACTATTTTACTTTATTTATTTTCTTATAATATTTATGTTTTTTTTTTTTTTTTGTTTTAAACTTAAACTATTGTTTTATTAATTAATTTAGAAACTTTCAAAGTCTAATTTTTCTTGTTTTTTTCAAAAAAAAAAATCTCCATTTTTTTTTTAGCTTAAGATTAATTTTTTTTTCTACTTTTATGTTGCCTCTCTCTACCACCAACAATTTTCGACTCCCCGATCGTCAACCCAAAAATTATTTATTTTTTTAATTTTTTTATTGTTTAATTGTCCCTCACCACAGTCAAAACAACACCAAAACATCATTAAAATTTCCTCTGCACAACGCCAGGTAAAGGCAATAACAAATAGTATTAACACATAAACACAAACGTTGGCGCACGTAAGCTTAATAAAGCGCAACAAAACTAAACTTTTTTCTTTTCTTCTTATTGATCCACAAGAATTGATTAAGGTGATTTTTGCACGGATCTCCGAACAAAAGGACAACAAAAATGGAACGAACCATGTGATTCGTAACAGTCGTGGGGACGTACCTGCCCCTGAGTTACTCTCATTGCCGGGCATTATCTTTAAGATAGAGGATCATTTTGATATGGTTTTGTTGAAATTTTATAGTTTAATATCTTTATAATGGTAAGTACCCATTGGTTTACCTTGTGTGTCTTGAACTTCACACATAACTCGACCGATAAGTTTGGTGACAACTGCAGGTATATATTTTGGTGCTAGTTTGGCTGAAAATTTATCTGCTGCCTGGCTTTGTACGAAGTTACGGACAAAGATTTGTTGCCCAGGAGTAATTTGAGGCGGACGGTAACGCAAATTATAACGATGATTTCTTAGCGCAGCATCATTTAATCTTTTACGCACATTTTGATAGATTTGATAGAGTGCCTCTGGTTTATCGTCAGAACTTACATAATTTCCAGTAAACTCATAGGTATGCTTAATAATAGGATACACTGAGCCATGTAGGATGGCATGTTGTCCAAAAACAACGAAGTGTGGTGAATATCCTGTAGCATCGTGCACAGCATTTCGAAGGGCGTGAGTAACAGCAGGCAGTGTTTCATCCCACGTTCGTTGGTCTGACTTAATGTACGATCTTAACGATGAAAGAAGCGTCCGATTTACTCGCTCAGAAGCATTCGCCTGAGGAGAATACTTTGCGGTAAATATATGTTTTACGCCATACTGTTCACAAAGAGATCTCAGAATTCGCGAGGCAAATTGTGGGCCGTTATCGGTAACCACTACCTCAGGAACCCCAAACATCAAGAATATTTCGTTTTCCAAAAATTTTCCCACAGCTTCAGCGGTAGCTTTTCTTAGTGGTTTGGTAACAACGAATTTGGAAAAATTATCCACAGCTATTAAAATGGATGTGTTGCCTTGACGAGTTCTGGGATATGGGCCTAAAAAATCCAGATAAACCCGTTGGAATGGCCGAAAAGTGCTGTTAAAAGTACGAAAAGGGGGGTTGGACGGATAATTCAAAGATTTATTGCATTTGCAGAGCTGGCACGATTTTATATTAGTGCCAATATCCTTAACTAATGTAGGCCAAAAGAAATACCTCTGAATTACTTCCCTCGTCTTACTAATCCCTAAATGGGCACCAGTCGGCGGGCAATGTGCAGATTCAATAACAGATGTACGAAGATCACTAGGCACTAATAATTTCCAAGTGGTCAAATCGGAAAGGTTTTGTGTGTCATTAACATGAAAATTTATAAAAGCGAGACCTCTCACCACTTTTACATTGACTTTAGAAGAATCTGCTGAGAGTTGACTAATTAAAGCCATATAACTACCAGTAGTAAATGCAGCCGAGTTGAAATCGATATTTAAAGGAATGTTAGCAATATTAATCGAGTCCATATGCACCCGGGACAGTGCATCTGGCACCACGTTCTGATTTCCCTTCCGATACTCTATGTCAAAGTCGTACCCCTGCAGCTTCAAACTCCACCTTGCCAGTCTACCGGACAGGTCTTTAAGGGACATTAACCAAGTAAGACTGGCATGGTCAGTTATCACCGTAAAAGGTAACCCTTCGACATAGGACCGGAAACGCTTTATGGCTAAGACCGCCGCCAAGCATTCTTGTTCGGTGACGCAGTAGTTTCGCTGGGCTGCATTCATCTTCTGGGACATGTACGCTATAGGCCTATCTTCCCCTTCAGAATCCCTCTGAAAAAGTACGGCACCTACTCCAGTCGAGCTGGCATCGCACTGAATAAAAAACCGTTTTGTGAAGTCAGGACTAACTAAAACCGGGGCAGAAACTAAAGCTGACTTCAATGCTTCAAACGCCTGTTCATGTTCCTCAGCCCATTGAAACCGTTTACCCTTTTTCAGGAGATTTGTCAAGGGCGTACTCAAAGTTGAATATCCGTTGATGAAACGCCTATACCAACCTGCCGATCCTAGGAACCGTCGCACTTGCCTAACATTTTTCGGTCTGGGGAACTCTGCAATGGCCCTGACCTTGTCCGGATTGGTTCTGAGTCCACTCTCACCAACTACATGACCAAGGTATTCGACTTCTCTTAGAACGAATTTGCTTTTTTCTACGTTAATTGTTAGACCCGCTTTGGTTAGTCTAGCAGCTACATCCTCCAATAATGAGATATGTTCATCGAAAGTTTCCGTAGTTATAAGCAAATCGTCTAGATAAACGAACACCCGGTCATGCAGATGGTGAGGGACAACCGTATGCATGAGTCGGCTTAAGGTCTGAGGCGCATTGCAGAGGCCGAAGGGCATTACTTTAAATTGATAAAGTGGACGGCCCGGGACAGAAAATGCAGTTTTATCTCTCGAACTTGGATCCAAAGGGATTTGCCAAAAGGCATCCTTTAAATCCAAGCTAGAGATAAATTTGGTTTTATCTAACCTACTTAGCAGGCTCTCTATCAAGGGCAGAGGGTAGGCGTCCTTTTTGGTAACAGCGTTTAATCGCCTAGCATCTAGACATAATCTTATCTTACCCGGTTTTCGCACTATCGTCATTGGAGAAGACCAAGCGCTGTGACTTTGTTCAATGACGTCTAAATCCAACATGCGATCGATCTCTTTGTAAATTTCTTTCTCAACAGCTGTGGACACCGCATAGAAACGTTGTTTAATGGCTGGAGCGTCATTGGTATCAATCTTATGTTGAATTAAATGAGTACGACCTAGGCCGCGTCTTTTAAAATTTGGGATAATATCAATGACTGCGTTTAATCTTTGTTGTTGTTCTTCCGTTAAGGAGTGAACTTTCTGAGAATCGTTTATTTCTGATTTAGTAGTATGGATTGGTGGCTCCATATTTTCAGCAGAGAGGTTTGTAGATGTAATTTCAGATAGGAAGGATATTTTAACATCAAACATTTTCATAAAATCACAACCTAAATAGAGTGGTTGTTGAAGGGTAGGGACTACCAGATATTTCATGAACTTAGTATGGTTATTATATGTAGTTTTGATAATAAGGTATCCAGAAACTAGTTCTTGAGCCCCATTAGCAGTCTGTACTGAAGCCGTAATTGGATTCAGTTTTTCATTAAGGCGTTCTAAAAGTTCCAGGGATCCCCTTCCTAGAGCACTGACGCTCGCCCCGCTATCTAAAAGACCGCGTATTTGAATCCCGTTTAAGTTGATATTGGCATATAATCGATCGTCTTTCACCATGTCCAGATCATTTTCGTTAAAGAATCGAGATTCAGCAATATTATGATAGTATTCTCTTCGATTTTTGAAATATTTCTTAGAACGCTTTGCTCGTAAATGTAGTTGAGGCAAGCTAGGGATTGACATTGATGGAAGTTGAACGTCTAATAACGGGGTTTTACTTAAGGTTGGTTGGTATTGTTGTTGCTGCTGAGATTTGAATTGTTTAGAGCAACATTTTTGGATGGAGGAAATCTGGGTCTGGAACTCTGAGGTGAGCTCGCCCGGAAATGTAGTGACCCAGGATTCCTCATTTCCGCTCCCAGGTTTCCCCGTAAATATGAATTACAGGTCATGCAATGTGCTTGAAGCACTCCGGGAGCCCCACACCCTAAACAAAATATATTTAACGGGACATCGCAATGAGTATATTGATGACCAATTCTTTGGCAATTCCAACATTGGATCACTGTAGCTTTAGATCTGGTTTCTGGTGAGAATCCAGACCTGGTGGGCTGCTGAGTAGGTGGAGGCTTTTGTACTATTGCTTCAACAAACGGTTCATTTGTTGCATTCGAAAAATAGGGGTTTAATAGCGTAGAAGTACTAGGAAAATTTGAGGAAATCTCATGGATGATTTTCGAAGGTAAATTCATGTTTTGCTCAGGCTGGTAATTCATTCTCCTCCAAACCTCGTCTGTAGCGATACAAGTATTTACTAAGCTGGATAAGGTCAGGAATGTTCGACCTGCAAAATGTACTCTAAATCCACTTCGCATATTTTTTTGGATGAGTTCGATTAATTCAGAATCGGATAAGGGTGTCTTGAGAGGCATTGCAAGATTGAGTAACTCGTAATAAAAATCTACGAACGGTTCCTTCATTTTCTGTTTCCTATTTTCAAGAACTTGTTTGATATCCAGGTCAGTTCGCCTTTCTTGGAATCTATGAAGTATTTGATTACGAAATTCAGCCCAACTAAGACTCTGGTTTCGTTCCAGAATTAACCAGTAGTGTTCTTTGGCGGGACCATCTAGCAAGCAATTAATATTATCCATTAATTCTTCTAGAGTAATTCTATTTGAATTTGCTAGATGTTCTACTCTAAATAGAAACTTTTCAATAGACATTCCCGAAGGGGAACCATCAAATTTTAGCTTCCATTTGTGAATAGGGGTCGTGAAAGCCGAGTTGCTCGATTTAGGCGCAATATTGTTAGGTTTTGATGTTTCCGTCTGAGCTGAAGGTGAAATCGTGTGTGGTGGAAGGTTTGATACGTTAGCCATCGAAGGCATTGCTATTGGAGGGGGAACAGTTTGATAAAATGGCAAGTAGGGATTCAACGGCACAAAATTAGATGGGGGTATAAATTGCGAGGGATATGATGGTGCAGTCGTATAGAAATTAGCAGGTGGTATGATCGGTATATTTCGAATAGGGTGCTCATTATTCTGTGACACAGGAGCTGAATGAATTTCAGAAGCCCCAGATGGTTGTACCGATGGACTATTTGAGATCACAGATGTAGCAGGATTATTAGCGTTTACTTCGTTACGCTCAGATTGGTTATTTGAATTAGAGTTTTTACTATTGTCAATAGGGGATTTACCGTGTGATGGAGTAGATGTGGTATGAGAATCATCAACATGTATATGTGTTTGGCTTAATAGAGCGTTAGTAAGATCTAAATCTGCAATAGGTTCGATCACTATAGCACTGATGTCAGCTAATAATTGATCCTGCTGTAATTCCTTTGTTTGGAATTTTAAGGCTAATCCTATAAGTTGATTAACGACAACAAGAATTTTATTAATAGTTGCTGGACATTCTACTAAACCAGAAACTATTTTCAAACGGTTATAAATATGAACAAATTTAGATATACATGCTTCGACATCTTCACTATCAGGATTACCCGCTTGAAAAAGATTATTTAGTGAAACTTGTAATCCATGTAATTTAGCAATACATGTTGATACCTCGGTATTTGGGTACTGTACTGCTGCGGGGTGAGGATTTTGAGGAATTTCTTGAGGATTACCATGTTCCGTTTTGATTCGAGCTTCTAATAATCTCATTTGAACTCGAAGAGATCCTGTAATTTGACGAAGCTCGCATTCGTACTTGATTTCGTCAATATCTAGGTAGTCAATATTTAAAAGAGGTAAATTTAAATCCATATTTTTGTAAGTACCTAACTAGAAGAAAAAAGAAAAACAAAAATTTTATGCGCAATATTAATATACGAGTATAGATGCAATATTTAAATATAGTATTTCGATAAAAAAAATAAAAATGTTTTGACTGTAAATTAGACAATAAATTATATAATATTTGAGGAGATGCAATGAGGACAAGTATCATCCAGGCGACTTGTAACCACGATTTTTTTATTATTTTTTTTTTGTAATAATTGCTTTTAGATTGCTTTCTTAGGGAGATTTGAGGATATGAAGGAATGTATTAAATACGAGACAGATGAATCAATGATAATACTATATCAGTTTCAATCCGCGATCAATACATATTAGGTAAAGGATTGGGACAGTTATATCCTAAACTAAATAAATCTTACAAAATAAATCAACTAATAAGGAATTTCGCGCAGTTTAGGATATATTAATCATGATCGGGCAAATCAGGCTTTCGGCAACTAATCTCACAATAATTGGATATTGTGCTCAAGAACTGATTTGCTCGGTCATGATGTAAATGGGGTAAAAAAAAATTAAATTTTGGGATGAAATTTGAAAATTAAAGGGAAAATTTGAAGTTAATACCATTACTAACATTTGAACAATCACTATAATATAGGGTTCCAATGCGGGTATTAATTTGAATAATAAAATAAAAGGTTATCAATAGGAAAGGTAAGGGATAGAAATATAAAAGCCAGTTTGGTTTGGGCGCCATCTGTAACAATTAGACCCCCCTGAGAGAGCATTGTTAGCAGAAATTTTGTTTTATTGAGTCAGAGGTTCTGGTACGGTCATCTTTAGCCGGCTAGAGCTCATCGGATTGGGGTGGGGTTTCCCAGAACATGATTCAATCTTGTTAGACCGTTTAGTAAGAAGCATCTAAAAGCATTTCATCCCTTTCTCGTGGTCACGTAGTCGATCCCTTCCTGATGATATACTTACCTGCATTGCATCTCCCCACCGGAATATTAATTTATCTCATTATAGGAAAAAAAAAATTTAAAAAAAAAATAAAAAATAAAACAAAACAAATGAGCATCGAAAATTAAACTTTGATAAAACTTTGATTAATAATTCAATAGAAAAATTAGAAATTTTTAAATATAAGGAACAATTGTTGTTTTTTTTAGATACCTAAAACCTATCTTAATAGTACCCCTTATACCACTATATAAACTTAAAATTATTAATGTAATAAAATAAAAACAATGTAGCTATATAATTATAATAATTAAAATTAATTTTAATTCACAAAAAGTTTTAATTAGTAAATCGACACTAATTGATTTGAAATTTAATTGTTTTGTCTGTAATTATTGATTACCACCATAAAGCACTATGTATTACACTAGGTATTTGTCTATCTATTAACTGGTAATTTTAATTATTTATTATATATTAATTTAATTTAATTAATTTCTTGTAAGTATTAATTAGCTTACAGGTATTACACAAAAAACAATTTATTAACTTATTTACTATTAAATGCAATATATGAAATTATTTTAGTATTTTATTTTTATAAGTAAAGTTTTTCTTTCTCGTCGTTTTATCTTTGTATTAATTTATGAACTTATTTATTATATTTATTAACTATTAATTTATTTATATAGTATTGTTATTAATTATGTATTATAATATTTATGTAGTAATTTATTTATTATTTAAAAATATTATTAAGTATATTTATTAACTATTTATTTACTTATTTTATTATTATTATTTTTAATTAAGTTCACTCAACGAGGCGCCATTAATATGTACATAAAATTAATCCCTTTATATACATAGCGTCCATCACCAAATAAAAATTTCACCATGATTTCAAATTTTGTGCCATTAAATATACACTTTAAATCTATATGTACGTAATATATGTAGTTTCGTACACATATATAAATAATATTTTTTTTAGTTTATTTATTTTTAAAATTTATCCGATTTTTTCCTTTTTAAATATTTTTTTATTTGGCTTTCCATAATGTCGCACTATTGCAAAAAAAAAATGGCTTATTTATAAAATAAAAACATGTGCACATAAATCACCAGCTTTCCACTTCTTAAGGTCTTACATTAAAATGTTTAAATAAACTTATAATAGGTTGCCTTAAACTATTTTACTTTATTTATTTTCTTATAATATTTATGTTTTTTTTTTTTTTTTGTTTTAAACTTAAACTATTGTTTTATTAATTAATTTAGAAACTTTCAAAGTCTAATTTTTCTTGTTTTTTTCAAAAAAAAAAATCTCCATTTTTTTTTTAGCTTAAGATTAATTTTTTTTTCTACTTTTATGTTGCCTCTCTCTACCACCAACAATTTTCGACTCCCCGATCGTCAACCCAAAAATTATTTATTTTTTTAATTTTTTTATTGTTTAATTGTCCCTCACCACAGTCAAAACAACACCAAAACATCATTAAAATTTCCTCTGCACAACGCCAGGTAAAGGCAATAACAAATAGTATTAACACATAAACACAAACGTTGGCGCACGTAAGCTTAATAAAGCGCAACAAAACTAAACTTTTTTCTTTTCTTCTTATTGATCCACAAGAATTGATTAAGGTGATTTTTGCACGGATCTCCGAACAAAAGGACAACAAAAATGGAACGAACCATGTGATTCGTAACAATGTCTCTAGTTTGCGCTCATCAGATGGTGATAATCTGTCGAGGAGCGTTTGTTTTATTGTTAAATATCGGTTCTCAGTTGGTGGAGCTTGTAGAAGATCCGATATTACATTGCTAGTTTCTGTCGACAAAGCAGACAGAATGTGCATGAATTTTGCTCTGTCGCTTACGACATTTTGTAATTGAAATTGCAGTTCCACCGTACAGAACCAATTTTTTGGATTTTGATGCCAAAATGGTTGTAGTTTTACTTGTATCGCAGCTATGGTTTGGCCTGGGTGTTCCGCGGTCTGCCCAAGCTCGGTATTTTGTTTCATTTCATCGTCTGAACTCATTTTTTTATTTTAAAATCGGAATGTACTTAGCATAAACGAGAATGAAACTACCAATCGTTGAACTGCTACAGTGATCGAGCAATAAAACAAAATCGAGAAAATTGATCCGTGTAGTTTTGAAAATTTTACAAATTAGAATTAAGTTTATAATGATAAATTTAAATTGTTTTGAATTATAGTAAAATTATATGAATGAAAATGAATTATATATTTAATAAGAAAAAAATTTGATGTAATAAAAAAAAAAAAAACTTAGCTGCTGATACTGCTGTTGTTGACGTTGCGCCCCGTTGCGGACGTTTGGTCCTCTTTTATTAATACCGGCGCCTTTGTAATTTAAATATTGTGTTACCCACCAATAATGTGGGACAAGTCGTGGAAAACAGCTGGATGTATATAATTTATGTTGTCCTATAGCTGGTTTCAATTATGTACCGTTGTACTGGGTGTTGATATAGTACGATCGGAACAATCTGGTTGTTATTGTTGTTTATAATTATTATTCCCGTATTTCTGGTATTACTAGGTAGGTTTTTTTTTAATTTTCCACTGATGCTAGTTCCCAAAATATCAAAATTTTCCACGATTTTATGTTTTTGTTGTTCCTTTGCTCTGTGTTGTTGTTTTTACTCGGCAAATAGATGGGCAATAGAGAAATAAAATTGAATGGTTTTTTTTCGTTCATCAAATTAGGAGAAATTTTTTTTTTATAATTTTGAAAATTCGTACATACCCTGTACCTGGTATGGATTTTTTCCATACCAAGTTGATTGAAATTTATGGCATACTATATACAAGTTTTATTCGTTGATAAATGTATCTGCTGGTCAATATACAGTAAAGCATGGTTTCCACGATGGCGAGGCGAAAAAATTAGTCAAACTAAAAAGAGAAAGCAAAAATTCACCAATAGTACGATAGAGAGAAAATACCATTTTGACAGAAAAATTGGGACGTCCAATTTTAAAAATTTTAATTCAGCACTCCGAAATAGGACGTCTAATCCGAAAAAAAGATTAGATGCATCATCTTTTTTCGGATTAGCCGCTGATTTTCGGAATTCATATTGTCAATTTAAAGAAAATTATATATTTATTTTATTATTAAATATATATATATTTTTTTTTTGATTTGGGGAACACATTTTTCATCGCCAGAATCACTCTCAGTGCTACTTGAAAACATAACGGCATATATTGCCATTAGTTACTCAATAGTATCCATTTTTAACAAAATTTAATTATTTAATTTTAATAATTGAAACGTCAAAAATAAATAAATAAAAATTCGGAGTAACGACTTGTTGCAGTTTCATTCACTCTTATGTTATTTTTTTTATTCCTTTCTCTTTTTAATTTGACTAATTTTTTCGCCTCGCCATCGTGGAAACCATGCTTAATCCGTCCTTTTGTGTGTGTGTGTGTGTGTGTTTGTATGCCTAAATTCACGTTATTTAATGTGGTTGTTTTTTTTTTTTTTTTTAGCTTGGATTTACCTCGACTCCGAAACTGTTTTGATTTCACGTGTTTTTAGTTAATTTGTTATGTCTATTATTTATAAGATTTATGAAGGGAAAACCAAATTTTAAATGATACTCCGTGTGTTAATGTAAAATTCATAAATTTTGAACCACTAAGTTGTTGAAAACTCACGACATGTTCACGTATGATAAGCTCGAAATTATTGATTTTAGTAATTTATAAACAATAATACACAACACAAAAAAAAATGTTTTTTATATATTTTATATACTATATATAGTATTTCTCCCTAAAAAGGGCGTCGTGCGGTCACCATTTATGGCGTTTATAATTATTTTAGAATATAACTTGATTAATTAAAACGCCACTTTTAATTTTTATTTATGACACATAAAATGTTGATCTTTTATAATTCATTTATTATCGTGAACATTTATTATTTATAATGATTTAATTTATTATATAAGTTTTTAGTTAAATTATTTTAATTGCAAATATAAATTTTTATTTATTTATGAATTTGATTTTATTAAATTTCACCACACTGGAAATTATTAAACAAAAACGTACAGTAATACCCCGTTTAACGTCAAGGATGCGTTCCAAAATTAAATAACGTAATCCAAATCAACGTTAAACGAGGCATGGATCTCTTGCAAAACAACGAGATAGGTGAATAAAACATATTTTATTAAATTCAAATATTTATTTACATATTAATGTAAAAAATCACAGTAATTCAAAATAAAAATAATATTTCCTCTTCATACCTCATTTTGTGTAGTTGAATTATGTATTTGAATTCGGGGATGTCCCTATTTAACAAAAATCGAAAAAATAATGAATTTAAAACATTATTTTTTTTTAAATTATGTACATATATTTTATTTTTATTTTGATTCTCGGAAATTCGAACAAAAGTAGCAAAAAAAATTTTTTAAAAAGTTTTTCTAAGAAAAAATATGTATAGATTGGAAATAACGTTAAAGTGAATCAACGTTAAACGGGGTAACGTTATACGAGGTTTTGCCACGGTTTTAGTTGAGAATCAAAAATGCGACTATAATACGCGGCAGTAAAATAGTATATTATTCAACGAGCATATAATGATAGCTGTTATTCACGAAGATGAAGTTTACCGACACGAGCCGATAGGCGAGTGTCGTAAATTATCTGAGTGAATAACAGCCATTATATGCGAGTAGAATACGATACTTTGTCCACGACCGATAAAAAATTGTGTTTTATTATCAAATCCTTTAAATAAACCGAAAATAATTTCCGTCGACATTTTGACGTCTCAGTTTAATAATAATGAAAATGGCAAGAGACTACTAGATAAAATTTCCAAAAATGAAATTTTTATTTGGTAGTAGTGAATAATAGAAGAAGGGACTACTAGATAAACTAGCAGTGAATAATGGATATCATTATAATTGAAGAAACACATGTATAATGAGTATATTATATGTTAGTCGTGGACAAACGAATGTAATCGAAAAAAAAGAAATCGGTGCACCGAACGATTTTTGACACGATGAATAAAATGGAGAAGCAAATGAATTATTTTGTTTGGTTTAACAAAATGAATTTGTGTGTTGTGTTGCTTATTGGTTGAATAGGTGTTTTCGTATAGTTCGCGTGCGAATTGATTTGTAGCGATGAGCGAACTTAAAATGTATGAATGAATATTTTAATTTAATGTACAGTGCTGGTAAAAAAAATTGAGCAAATAAATTTATTGCAAATTGGAGTCTTTTTTTGCTAAAATTACAAAACTTTTGAAAGCAATTGGTTTATTGTTTCATTTTAAATACTTGTATGACGTAATTTTTTGAAAAAAAAAAATTACCTGCAATTTAGGGGCAAAACACCGAAAAATGCCAAATTATTCAAAATACGTTTGATTGGAGTTAAAGTAATGTAATAAATTAAACACTTATTTTTTATTTTTTTTTTGTTTTTTATTGATTTATAGAAGTTCAATCTTTAACATTAATATTTGGTTGGACCGCCTTTTGCTTTTATTACAGCGATACACCTCCGATTCATTGAATTTGATAAATATTTCAAAGTCGCAGGACATATGGATTCCCAAATCATCATCAACCAACTTTTTAAAGCTTCAATCGATTCTGGACGCTTCCTTGCTACTTCTAGCTTCATTATAGACCAAATATTTTCAATTGGATTTAAGTCTGGACTATGCGGGGGCCAGCTCAACATATCGATACTTTTTTCTTCGAAGTACTTTTTTACCTTTAAATGAAGAGATAAAAAAAAAAAATTTTAACAAATTATTTATGTTTATCTGAAAGCCAATTTGTCTATCTACAATTCAAAATTAATAACTCACAATTTTGGCGGTATGGCACGGAGCGTTGTCCTGTTAAAAAATAAATTTGCAAGTCTCGCCAAAAAGCTTTAACGCAGAAGGCTCAAATTCGTTCTGAAGGACCTGCAGATAAACAGCTGCTGAAACGCTGGAATTAAGGAAGCACAATCGACCGGTTTCATTTCCAGAAAAGCATCCCCAGACCATAACTCCTTCTTTTTTCGGTGGAAGTCTTAAAAGACATTCGTTGCTAAGTCTCTCGCCAGGTTTTCTCCTTACGAGAATTCTTCCATCTCCAACATGCAGCTTGAATTTTGATTCATCAGAGAAAATCACATCATTCCACATCTCTGGAGTCCAATTAACATGCTCCTGGGCCAATAGCAAACGTTTTTTTTTCACTAGTAATGTGAACTCAGGCTTCTGGACTGGTTTAAGTGCTCTCAAACCAGCTTTAACAAGTCTTTTTCTCACTAAGCCGGCTGAAATTTTTTTTCCCGTTGCTCGCTCAAGATCCTGTCTTATGTCCGATGAAGTTTTAAAACGGTTCCGACGACTTTGTAATAGTATAAAACGATCTTCCACTGGCGTTGACTTTGTGGGCCTTCCAGAGCCTTTCTTTCTTTGTGTACCGCCCATCTCTCGATTTTTTTTAATATTCCACGCGACAGTACTTTTAGGAATGTTTAATCTTCCACCTATTTGACGCGTGGTTAAATTTTCTCGCGCCAAAATCAACATATTGCTTTTACACGGGTCACTAACTTTTCCCATTTTTTTTAACTAAAATTGCACTTTATTTTTTATTTGTCTAGGATCAATTACAGAATAACTTAATATGCACTATAATTACAAAATATGCACTATTTGTACTCAAAAAATAAATTACAGGCAATAAAACATCTGCACCCTAATGACGGCCAAGAACGGTAGACGTAAAATAAATAATTGCTTGCCCAATTTTTTTGCACATCAGTTACGGGGTTGTACCGGTGTAATAAAAGCAAAAGGCGGTCCAACAAAATATTAATATGAAAGATTGAACTTCTATAAATCAATAAAAAACAAACAAAAAAAAAATAAAAAATAAGTGTTTAATTTATTACATTACTTTAACTCCAATCAAACGTATTTTGAATAATTTGGCATTTTTCGGTGTTTTGCCCCTAAATTGCAGGTCAATTTTTTTTTCAAAAAATTACATCATACATGTTTTTAAAATGAAACAATAAACCAATTGCTTTCAAAAGTTTTGTAATTTTAGCAAAAAAAGACTCCAATTTGCAATAAATTTGTTTGCCCAATTTTTTTTTACCAGCACTGTATACGAGTAAATGAATGAGTATGAGTATTTCTTATGATTAGATAAGTACGAAATAAGAGTGAGTCGCTACAAAACTAATAATCAATTTCCTAGATTCAATAATTTTTTAAAATTTATATAAATGATTTAAATGATAATGTTACAGCACCACAACACCTAGACTTATCAATAATTCAATTAGATACTATAAGTATATCAAGAATCAACAAATAAAATTAATATAAAAATACCATAATACCAAATTTTATTATTTAAATGAATAAATATTATAATAGGATCTTCAGTATTCCCGGGTACACATCGAACAACCATTTACACATCCCCAAATCTATGGATAAGATATGATTATTAGTTGGACCAGAATCAAACCGTTTACAGTCTCATGATTAGATGCTCGTTCCCCTGTAATCCAATGCCAGTACTCAGGACTCTTTGAATCTAAATCGGGACATCAAAAATTATTATTATTATTAATGCTTTAATTTTACTAATCTTGTTGACATAATTAAGAAAAACAAAAATCAATATCTACGAAATTTATTATTTATATACTTCAAAAAACTTCAACTCCTTTTCTAGACATATTACCCTGCAACAATGAAAGAAAACTGAAACAATAATTTCTTAAATATTTTATCTGTGTACCATATCAGTAAAATTGACCTTTTTATGTAAAAACTGTAACCTAAACTTCAATAAATCCATTAAGTTCAATTCATTTAGCATCACGATTTGCCTTTACATAATTCCACGTTGTTCACATTCTTTTAATCAAAATTTGGCATGCATAAATAAATACGTCATTATGTGTTGCAACCCAAATCTCAACACAACTCAACACCAATATTTCCAAATTAGTATTTATTTATATGATTTAGTTAATTTTTAAACTTACAATATTAAAAAATTAATTACATATAATTTAATGTAGTTTATAATACACTATAAGAAAATAAATCATATCTAAATATACTATTTTATATGTATTATATATGACGGTCTCCGATACTACTCAAATTTACTCCTTTATACAAAGTATAAGAATCCTATTTGAGTCGAATCCACTAAAATTTTTGTTGCGCTTGCATAGATCATGTTTGATCAAGAACACTATGAATGTCTCATGAATACAAAAAACACCAAAAGAGAAAACCACGTCAAAATAAAATAGCATAATCTTATATACTAAACCACCAAAACATATTGAAGGTAACAATTTTTTACCATCTATCAAGTGCGTAGCAGGAGACATATAATGTTTCATTATAATATAATAAACTGTAATGTCCACACACAAACAAAACCCCTACAGCGAGCATACAAACAATCCTGTTCCATATATCAAAATACAGGAAAATATTTGTGACGACTATAACAAAACCAACAAAAATTTCGCTCAGTTCTTGTTATTGTTTAAATATTATATGACAAAAAAACCAACAACAAATATTACATTTTCTTGATAAGATTTGTGTAAAGAGCGAACGAGACGAAACCGCTTGTATAAACATTTCGTTGACCCTGCTATTAATCAAGCTTCTAGAATATATTCATATCAAAATAAAACACAACGACACATTCACGAATGCGTAAAAATAAATGCATATATTAAATTAACTATGACATAAATCAAATTAAGTTAAAACAATTTTAGTACGATCCAATTATTAGAATTTAGTAATTCAAATTCCATGTACAACCGCACAAAAATAAAATCATGCACTTAATCAAGGAATCAAGAATTTAATTTCTTTATCTATAAATAAATATAAATACGTATATCCATAAAACTTTAACTCAGTTCTCGTACATATTACCCTGCCAAATCATACATGCAAAGTAAGTAAAATAATAAATCAATGCAAGGAAAATGAAACATAATTTTCTTAAAAATTTATCGGTGTGCCATATAAATAATCATGACGTTTGTGTGTGAAACCTACAACCTAAACTTCAGTAAATTCCAATAAGTTAATAATTAAATTCAAAACATTTAGCATTCCGAAATGTTTCTACATAATTCCACATTGTTCACATTCATTTAATCTAAATTTTGCACACATAAATGAATAAGTCATTATGTGTTGCAAACCAAATCTTAACTCAACTGAAATCAACATTTCCAAATTAGCATTTTATTTATATCGTTAATTAATTTATAATTTTATAATAATAATTAAATTAATTTAAAATCATTTTGATGCAGTTTGTAATACCTAAATAAACTATTTTAAATGAATTGTATAAGGCGGTTTCCAATTCGACTCAAACTTATTCGATTATACAAAGTATCAGAATTCTATTTGAGTCGAATACACTAAGATTTCATTGTGCTTGTATAGTTCATGATTCATGATTTATCAAGAACACCTTAGTTATTTCATGAATAAAAAAAACACACACAGAGAGAAAAACAACACCAGCATACAAATAACCAAATCTTACATACTAAACCACCAACACACATTGAAGATAAATATTTTCTACCATCTTTCATGTGCTTAGCAGAAGATTTATCATGTTTTCATAATATTATAGATAGTACCCTTTTAGTACACATACAAACATACCTGATCTATGTATCAAGCTACAGGAAAATATTTGTGACGACTATACCAAAACCAACGCAAAAAAAAAATCTCTTTGTTTTGTTGTTGTTCGCATATTACAAGACAAAGACCAACAATATAGTTATAGGTTTGAAGAAAAATAAAAAATAAAAAAAAATATTTTATTTGAACATTTATTTTTCAATCTTACTTTAACAGAGTTTAAACTAAAACTAAAACTAAATTTACAAATTATATCTTAACTAGTTCTTCTAAAAGGAAAAATGTCTATTTAGCAAAAAGTTGGAACTCAACTTATTTCTCACGTTGTGTGTTATCAACATTTTATTTACGTTGTGCATTATCAACATTTTTTATTGATTGTATTTCAGACATGTTCGTTCTTGGTATTTACTGTTCAGCAATATTACTTGACACCTTATATGTGTGGTAATGTGTTGCTATGTTGAGTCAGTAGATTACATGAATATAACTCCTCCCGGGTGTGAGGAAAGGGCGTCCACGTCCTTTGGTTTGATGCCAGCTTTTGTTAACAGGTCCGAATATGATGCGGTTTGGTTGGTTTTCTGTGTTTCTTGGTTTGAGATGCTTGATTTCTCTATTTTTACCGTGGTAGTACGCCTATTGATGACAATGTAACTGATTAATACCAACATGCCGACTGATGAGAGTTATACGCCTCCTGATAGTGTCCACATCCAATTCTGGTGGTTTACTTGCTTGAGATGTACATTTCTGATATGATTCCTATTTTGGATGTTCTCCTTGTTGATTACCTCCATATCAAGCATTTTTACTAATTTACGGGTTGCTCCAATATTGTAAAGTGCTCCCTGTATTTCCTGCATTTCACCTCTAATCTCAAACGATTGAAATTTCCTGTTATTGAAGTTTATGGTACAATTCCAAAATGTTATCAGAAAGTTTCCTGACAATACTCTGTCGTTGGGCCCGCAATCCGAAGATAATGTCTCGTTTTTTGCGTTGTTTATTAGAAGTTTACCCTCGGAGATGAATTGTATGATTGTTTCCGTTTCGGATGTCACATAACAGCAGCTTTTGGTCCCCATAACTAGTGGTTTAATACACTTATCATTAAACTCTCGAATACCCGAATGTCTTTGCACAAATTTGTTGTGGTTCGAACTTGTGAACAATTTTTGATTGCTTTTGATGATGTGTTGAGGATAGTTCCCTATGATGGTGTCATTTATAATTAATGGTAATACCATTATTACTGTTGAATCTTCTTCTTCCAATTTTGGTACTTGAAGCATGTACAGGAGAGTTTCTTTATTTACTGCTATTTTCGGGGTGACGAATTCTAGTGCTTCATCCGGCAGCGTATACAACTTTGTTAGCCATTGTGCTGTTACTTATAGCCCTGTTTACTGTGTCTGTGATTGTTTGGATTCTTTTGTTGATTTGTTCGTTTATTCGAAATTGTTGATTATTTGCATCTATTAGTTGATTCATCGTACTGTTGAGTACGCGTAGATCGTCAGCGTCTGGATTTCCCGCGAGCCATTTCCATGCTGATCCTAATGTATCCCATCGTTTGTGTCTATTATTATGCATGGGTTTTATTTGACGAAGATTGTTGTATAATTTCTTAAACTTTTGTCTTATTATGCTATCAAGTACCAACTTATCATACAATTTACTGATCATAATTTTGTTAATAGATTCTACAACTAATTCTATATTAGTTAAGTTAATAAGGTGTATGATTTTGATATTCCCTATTTGAATTTTACATTGATTTGTTTTTATTAGTAGTATAGGGTCTTTATGCAAATTTTTAATTTCTAGTCTTTGAGCATTACAAAGATAAAATAGGACTATTAAGACAAATAGTTTTAACGTTACAAACATGATTTTCTGGAATATACAAAAAAATTACAAAATTATTATTTTTACTTTAATCTTTTAATTTTGCTCTTATTTCTTTTAATATTTCTAGTTGTTTTGAAAGTTTTATAATTGACATCTTTTATTTTAGTTTCGACCCCTCTAGGTTGTGATTTTGTTCTAATATTTGGTTTGATATAAACTAATTGATCCTCCCTTAAATTTGGGGGTTCTTCCTTACTGCTATTTTGTTTCATCAATCTAACTCTCGCTTTTTCGAGGTTATTGTTTACCTATTTAAAAATAATATTAGCTTGATCCTGTATTTCGCTCGGGCTTAACAAGTTGTTTTGGTTGAAGATAATTTCATTCGGCGTGAAGCCGGTGGATGAATGTACAGAATTGTTGTACAATTCCACTGATAATTCTATTGTCGTTAGGGTCATTAGGGATTCCGAATTGAGTGAAATATTTTGTCAAGGCACTTGTTGTGTCTGGAAGGTTTTTTATTTCGATCGGAATCATTTGTAGATGTTTGGAGAAGGAGTCTATTACAGACAAAAAATTGGTTTTGTTAATTTGAAAAATATCAATGTGCACTCTTTCTAATGGTTTTTCGGTGCTTGGTCTGGGAGATATTTTAATGTTGTAGGGTTTCCGATCGTATTTGTGAATATTGCATATCCTACATGTGTTTATATGTGTTTTGATTTTATTAACCATTTTTGGGAAAAAGTAGGAACGTCTTATCTGACTTTCCACTTCTCTTGTCCCTCTATGAGCTCTTTCGTGCTCTTTGCTGATAATCATATCCTGACGCCCTTCATTTGTTACGTCTTCGACCATTTTCGTAGCGAAAACGAAACGGCCATTTTGAGAGAATTTCTCTCGAAATGACTCCTGGATTGTTTGATACAAACTTTCTGGTGCCAGGATTGCGGTTTGTTTACCGTTATGGATTTTTTTTATGAGATTCGTGATTTCATCTTTGTCAAATGTTTCTTTTGAAACTATAATTCTTTTAAAGTTTGGGAATATATCTTCCCAAATTGTCATATCTTGATTTGAGACTTTGAAAATTAATTGATTCCTATAATAGTTAATAGGACGGTCTGGAATGGACTGTTTCGATATCATTATCATTAGCGGGGTAATTTTCTGACATGTTTCCAGATTCACGTGGAGTGTTATCTGTTCCCTCATTAAAATGCAGTTCGTTGTTTGTAGTGATTTTGTGTTTAATAATTGTGGTTGATGACAGTTTCTCATTTTGTCTCAACAATACTGCTTGATTTTTGAAAATTGTATCGATTAAAATGTTCTTTTCTTTTTCGGTTAGGTGTTCCGTCCGGATTAGGTTTTCGATAGTTTTTCTATCAATTATTTTGTTATCACAACCCGGAATTGGTTTTAGTGTTTCAAAATTATTTACTTCCAATTTCAATTTTGGAAGTTTTTCCGGTGGATCCGGACTATCTGTCAACACTCTCACTGTCGTCTTGAACTTGTTAGCTTTGTATAAACCCGGTTGAATGGTTATATCTATGTTTAATTTTTCGAACCCTGAGACCAACCAGTCGCCGTTCTCTGAGGTATCTATGGTGACAATGTGATTATAAAAGTTCTCTTCTGGGTAATATCTGTCATACTTGTAAGTGTGATTATTTAACAAAATTGAATCCGATTTATAATCAATTTTGGCGTTCATTTTCGCCATTGATTCGGAACCCAATATTCCGTCAAAAAATTTATGGAAATTTAACTCATAATAATTTTGAATTGGTAGATTATTACCTAGTAAATTGATTTTGGACTTTTTATCAATTTCGTTTGTGCCTAAAAGGTTTCTAACTATTGTTTTACTGCTGTTGTTTGTCGAATTGGTTTTTACTGAATTTCGAGGTATGATTCCTGGCTTAATGATGTTTTTATTAGCGCCAGTATCAATCAAAAGTGTTATTGTGCGTTTCAATTCTTCCGTGTCGGAAATCAGGCTTGCTTGAAAATTTTCTTCCTGATGCTCCTGTGAGTAATCATTATCCACGGGTGATGGCAAAGGTTCTTCATCATCCTGTGCGACCTCATGGTTATTTATGACTTTTTTATTAAAAGTATTCCTTGATCTCATTGATATATCCACATCTATATGGGTTTTTCTTTCACTGAGTAAATTTTTCTTTCATTTGAGTTGAACTGACAGTGTCTTGGTTGGTTTCCGTTACCAGTCATTTGTTTTTGTAACCCAAATTGGGGATTAAATTGGTTAGATTGCTTTCTTGAGTTGTTGGAAATTAACTCGTTGCAATTAAACTTGCACAAGAAAGCATAAGTTTCCTCTATTCCTTTAGGTTTCGCAGCTTGAGCATAACCAAAGTACGGTTTTCTCACGCCTGAAATAAAGGCGGCTAACGCATCTTCATCTATAAATGCGTTAACTGCAGGCCACGAATCATTATAAAATTTATTTTGCTTTCACAATGATTTGATGTTCTGCACTATCGGTCGGGGATTCTGAATAAATCCAGTACATTTACATTCCCCCTGTTGACAACCTCAGGGACTTGTTCCTGGCGCGGTTGTTCAACTTTTTGGTTGAGATATGCCAATACTTGGTCATGTTCAACCTGTTTTTGATTAACTTTTTGAAGTTGTTCATTAATCGCATTTAACGATTGTAACACTTGTTCCATTTCTTGCATTGAGTCAATTTCTATTAAATCTTCTTCAATATTTCTATTTTGATAGAAGATATCCTCTAGCGTCTTGCTTATATGCCTTAATCAACGTCAATCTTTTAATTTATTAGACTTTTTGTGCCTATATCTTGTAGTACACAAAATAAATTTACTGTCTCTATCTAGTAGTGGGCAGTATGACAGGTCTGCGTCTATCTCGTAGTGTGCACGTTTGTCTTGGTAACCCTTTTTTATGTTTTAGAATTTATTTTGGAATTTCACTTAAAGGCAGGTGTGTGTCTATCTTGTAGTGCACACTTTTGCAAAAATCGTAAAAAATTTTGGAAATAATTTATTGCAACACGCAATGAAAATAAATTTAATTGAGAATGTTAAAAAATAAAAAAAAAATAATAAAAATTGGTTACCTGATAATACGAATTCAAAATAGTTCATGAATCGTATTACTGCTGTCGTGTTTGCTGGTCCCAAGTGTAGTTTGTTGTTGTGATGCGGCGGAATCTCAAATCGTCTTAGCGGTTTGATCAACCTTCAGCCAGAGATGTCGTAATTGGAAAAATCACAAATGTTTTTAATTTCCTGACGGATTCACTTTTTAATTAGCTTTTATTCACTAATTTATTGCACTGTTTCACTAACACTTCACATTCACTTGCCGCACGGCTGCGCCAGTTGCCTGGTTTGAAGAAAAATAAAAAATTAAAAAAAATATTTTATCTGTACATTTATTTTTCAATCTTACTTTAACAGAGTTTAAACTAAAACTAAAACTAAATTTACAAATTATATCTTAACTAGTTCTTCTAAAAGGAAAAATGTCTATTTAGCAAAAAGTTGGAACTAAACTTATTTCTCACGTTGTGTGTTATCAACATTTTATTCACGTTGTGCATTATCAACAATATTAGCTCAGCAATATTACTTGACACCTTATATGTGTGGTAATGTGTTGCTATGTTGAGTCAGTAGATTACATGAATATAACTATATATAGTCCATTTCCTTGATAGAATCTGTGTAAAGAGCGAATGAGACGGCTGTATAAACATATTGTTGGTTTTGTTATATATCATGTTTCAATCATATATTTGTGTCGATTGTACATAAAATAAAAACACAAGAACACATACAAATGTGCATAAAAATAAAATCTAATATGAAATTAACTATGACGTATGTCGTATTGTAAATATTTACCTTACGAAATTTCATTTGCGATTTAAACTTACCTTTTCTTCTAAACTTAAAGCTCTGGTTCGCGAGCAATCTGCGATAGCTCGAATGGATTTAGCCGATGCCTTTCAAACCGGCTAATTTCCATTTCTTCGGCTTGTTCGAGGGCAAAATGGAATAAAATTATCCCTAGCTAACCTAATCCGGTCATCCTGAAATAATTTGATTGAAGCTAACAAACGTATTTTCTTGGTAATTAAAAAAAATATATAGATTTACCACAACAATTACTTTGGCTAATTTCCAAAAAAATTAGATAATTTTTTTTTTCTTTTTAAATTACCAAGAAAATACGCTAATGAATATTTTTTGGTCATAAACACTCCAAATTTAAACAAATATTTTTATATTTTGACATAAATTTATTTACCTCAACGTGAAGTGGGTCAAAATTGAAGTGGTGAATATAAAACTCGATTTATTTCAAGAATACGGAAAAATCGTCTAAGTGAATTTATCGGTGATTTTTTGAGGGAATTCGTCGACGACTTTTTTCGTGAATTTCAAGAATACGGGCCTTAAACAGCTCAAATAGACAAAAACAAAAAAATAGGTACGCTTTTGTTTTCAGTGTTTTTTATTAATATACGTTTATCCACTTTTGATATATAATAGCCCGATAACTATGCTGATTTCAAATAAAGAAAATGTAAAATAACCCATTGTTATTGAATAACCCACGCTGCTAGGGGCAACGTGAGTTATATTTGGTATAACAAAATATTGAGTAGTCATTGGAAAATTATTCGTAGTCAAATTGAACGAAAAACTATATTCCAAAAATTAGTTAAATTAAAGCATACCATGACAATTTAAAGAACGGTCACTATGATAAAATATATTTCAAAATTCAATGCTCCACTGTGAAAACACAAAATGGAACTATTTCTAATTAATTTACGAAATTTATTACAACAAAAGTGGATAAAACGTCGTATGCCACTCGTGAGCAAAGAGATATTATCCACCCGGGATAAACTTATCCCTCATGGATAATATCCCGTTTTGCTCACTAGTACCATAAATAACTATTATCCACGACTAATGTATAATAGACTCAATATAAGTGTGTGTTTCTTCAATTATAATGATATCCATTATTCACTGCTAGTTTATCTAGTAGTCCCTTCTTTTATTATCCACTACTACCAAATAAAAATTTCATTTTTGGAAATGTTATCTAGTAGTCTGTTGCTATTTTCATTCCTAGTGTTCAATCGGGCAAAAATGATAAAAAATATCATGATATTTTTTATCACTTTTGGCATTAAACGCACTCATTTATCACACACAAAAAAAAAACTTTTTTCTTGGTTTTTTGGGTTCCTGCTGTCAATTTTGAATTTATTTTCTTTATGATATTTTCGGTAATTAAATTAAATTAAATTTGCTTTTTTAAGATATTTATATGGTATTTACACAGTTACCTATTTATTTAAACATAAATAATCATTTATGTTTCGTAGTTTTGTCTGAGAATACAAACACAATCAAACTCAAACTAAAATTATTTGTGTCTCTAATATTTGGATAAAAACCAAATAGTTTCAATATCAAAATAATTTATAAAAAAAAAATAATTAAAAAATATAACATTTAATTAAAAAACTGACGACAAAACGAGTTTATTGAATTTTACGAAGCGATTTAAAACCAAATGTAACATTTAAAATCAATTTATCATTTTTTATTAATTTTTCGTTGTTTAATCGGGTTTGACGTACAGTATTATGGAATGAAGTTAGGGTGGGATAAAATATCATGATATTTTTTATCATTTTTGCCCGATTGAACACGATCATTATTATTAAACTGAGACGTCAAAATGTCGACGGAAGTTATGTTAGGTTTATTTAAAGGATTTGATAATAAAACACAATTTTGATCGGTCGTGGAAATATCGTATTCTACTCGCATTTAATGGCTGTTATTCACTCAGATGATTTACGACACTCGCCTATCGGCTCGTGTCGGTAAACTTCATCTTCGTGAATAACAGCTATCATTATCAGTGATGGAAAATGGAATTTTTGAATTGTACTGAAAATTGAAATGATATTGTACTATACTGAGTTGAATTGTACTTCATTTTTTTTAATGTCTTTTTTATATAAAAGTAGTGTCCAAAAACTGTAGCTGCCATTAAAAATTTCGGCCGAGGCACAGATTTACTGTAATTGCAAGTTGGTCAAACATTAGGTCTTGCAGCCAAAGCAATGCAATCTTCAAATTGTGAGTGCTTTTTGTCTTTTGTTGGTCACTTTCAAAATAACTTGCTTTGATATTCCCGCTAAACAACAACAATAATCTTTATTTAATTGCTATCAAGAAAGATAACTATTTAGTGTCGCAATTTGCATCGAATTCTTATCTGCTGTTTCTTTCAAAGGTGGTTATAGAAATCAACATTAATAAACAAGGATGGTCACCGCAATTCCCCTCAATATTTGAGGGGAACTATTTTTAATGAAGATAAATCATATGATTTTAATATGTTCCGCAGATTGTAAGAGAATTCAATCCAGTTTCGAACTGATGAGCTTATGATTATGAAAAAATCAATCTTCTCATCAGGCCGCGGCGACTGGACTGATTATACCACAATTTACATTCTATATATACAGAATGTGCTGTGCGTTAAGTACTAGCGAATCGTACTAATACAGATGAATTCTCTTACAATTATTCTTCTTCACAATATTCACACAGCTCTATTTCTGTGTACGCTAATTTTTTCTTTTTTACTCTGTATTAAGTACGATTCGCTAGTACTTAACGCACAGCACATTCTGTATATATAGAATGTAAATTGTGGTATAATCAATCCAGTTGCCGCGGCCTGATGAGAAGGTTGATTTTTTCATAATCATAAGCTTATCAGTTCGAAACTGGATTGAATTCTCTTACAATCTTCGGAACATATTAAAATCATATAATTAAATAAATAGAATTCTGTCTATTAGTCAGTTTAGTTGAATTACTGTTCGTAAATACTAATATACTTCTCGTGTTAATCGAAACACACTTAAAATGGTCTAATCACCGGTAGCATATTAGATATTACATGAATTAATTAATATTCAACAAAAACTTAATAAAGTAAAAAAAAAGAAGATAAATCCACTGAATCAAACCCGAAAACATAAAACGTCATTTACGATCTGTCAAATCACAAATAAAAACTAAAAACACATATATACATAATGAATTGCAAATTTAAATTTAAATAAATTTTTCAAAATTTAAGTTAAAAATGGAAAATATATTGAATCTTTGTCTTCGTCATTAGAGGTCTGGTGAATCAGATTACGGGATAATATTGTCGATATGATCTAAGCGTCCTAAAGCATTTCACGATAGAATAGATGTGGAGTTTTACAATAAGGAAGAGTTTCGTCGCCGATTCCAGTTTTCTAAAGAACGGGTTCGTTGACCGGCATCCTCCAAGAAGATCTAGAACCTTCCCACGCATATTATCGCTTATGATATTGCATATTACGTACACAACTCGCTTTCCATTTCATTTATTTCTTGTACAAGAATGCCACAAATCACGATATTTACTAAAGACTTATTTTTTTAAGGCTATGTCACAACACGATTTGAATGCTTTTAGGCTTACTGCGTTTCATAATATGATTATCGTAATCTAGAGTTTGAAACTCGATGAATATGAAATACAAAAAAAGACAGACAACTTAAAGAAGAAAGAATTATTTTACTTTGCGGTCATTTTTAAAATGAATTTGAAATCGCGATCTGAGATTATTGCGATAATGTTTTTTCTGTCAATGGTATAAAACAAAAAATTTTGGGAAAAAAACAAAAAAAAAAACTAATGTCCCAGCAAGCAGTTATTAATTCGAAAATTTAATTCGAAAATCGCCAGTTAGCGTATTTCCTTGACAAATTTACAACAACAATTCCATACAATAAATCCCCGCAAGAATAATACTAACCCAAAAAAACATTGGGTTTAGTTAAACATAATTCTAATTCTTGGTTATGATACCTGCCACCAGGGTCATAATACATGTTTCGATTATTTTGAACAATTTTCGATTATTTTCAACCACTAAATTTGGATTTTCGCGCGTATTTTCCAAAATATTTCCCGAATTGCTATTTTTATCGATAGCCTTTCTGATTCCTCTAATAACTACACTTCTCAGACAACAGATTTGAATTAAAACATCCGTTAATGTTTTGAAATTTTCTGAATGAAAAGTCACGTCTGTTAATCTCAAAATTCTTTCAACTGACAATAGTACCGTGTTATTTTTGAAAGATAATCTAGGCACCAAACCGACCATTTTTTTGTGATACAAATATAGAGTTAATATGCCATGATCATTAAGTATTACTATCGTGTCTAGAAAGGTTAAACGACCTTGGTTTTCAATTTCACATGTACATTTATTTTGCGGGGTAAAACTAACTAAAATGTCAGTTCAACGAATTAAAATAAATTTTCAAAAAAATTGTATAATTGAAAAACTTGATTTTTTGAGGTCTCATCGAGGGTAATCCAAAAATGAAACCAAAAATGAATCAACGTTCGTGAACCACGAGAACTTCCGCGTTTTCTACAATCTGTTTTGACAGCCTTAATATTTCTCACATAATAAATTAAAATATTAGACCCAAATTCAGATAAATTGTACAATGGCGAACCTAAATAGCTTATGATTGGTCGCAAAGAAATACCAACTTTGCCCACTATTGGCAGACCATTCATACACTTGCTTCTACCATGGTAATTTTTGATGGATTTAGCCAAATTTTTATTAATTTTCCCCGCAAGTTCCCAAGACCCAGCTTTCCGAATTTCTTTGTTAGTATTGTTGTCTGACAAGAGCAACTCCATTTTTTCTGTATATTCTATAGATTGAAAACTAGACAACTTCATTGTAATTTTTTGTGCTAAAAAAAACAAATTGAACGTCAAAATAATGTTCATATCTTTTGCATGAAGTGGTTCAATACAATTTTTATTTTAATTTATCAAATATTTTGTGAAAATTGAGTTCAAAATAAAAACATAAAGAGATGGCAAATTGGTAATCTTTAACCTTGTGCCGTTTACATTTTTTCGGGGGCTCATTTTTATTAAAATTAATTTATTTTATGACATTTTACGATTTGTTTTCCTTAACACTCGAAAAAATCTGATATATTTTACTATTTTAGTGGTCAAATTATCGATCAATTGGCTTAAGTACCGGTAACTTACACTTGTCAGTTTTCAATATACAGGGTGTCCGGGTTTGGGATGCTGATCCGTCATGGGGTGATTCCTTGGTTCATTCTGAGAAACAAATCGTATGTGGAGGGGGGATCCATTTTTGATATCCTTTGAGATACAGGGTGTTTAAAAAATTTGGTTCAGAAAAAAAGTACACCCAAATATTAAACTGTAACTTCCAAAATATTTATCGGAGAGCAACCAACTTAGTCTTATTTGGTTGGTAATCGTATAGGCTATTATTAAGGGAGTAAGTGGTTATCTTGTATCTGCATCCGTTTGAGAGCTATGGTGATTTAAAGTAAAAAAAAAATATTTGTTTTTTATAAAATCGAGTTTTTCTCAAAAAAAACCGTTATAATTTTTTGTTTTGTTTATTTAATTTTAATTTGTCATGATCTCCTCTACAATCCCTCAATACAAAGTTTGGGTCGAGGAGTTATAAAAGGTGCTCAAAATGTCCTCCTTGTGATTGAATACATGCTAATATTCGTTTAAGTATGCCTTTGGTTATTTCAATTCTTGGTAATTCTTCCCTTATCTGTTGTGCTGCTGTGTGTATTCGTTGTATAAGTTCTTCTTTTGTTTCAATTTCTTTGGAGTATACAAGCGCCTTCATCCTTCCCCATACATAAAAATCCAATACCGTAAGATCGGGAGATCTTGCAGGCCAATGAATTGGACCATTTCTTCCAATCCAATTATTTGGATAATTTTCGTTAAAAAAATTCCTAACATTATTATGGTAGTGACAAGGTGCACCATCATGTTGGTATATATGCGAGAATCTACTTAAAATGGGAACATCATCAAAAAGGAGTGGCAAATCGTTTTGTAAAAATTGTAAATAACGTTCACCATTTAATCTAGGTGGTTATATGAATGGTCCAATTAATTTATCGCCAATTACACCAGCCCAAACGTTTACACTGAATCGGTGCTGAAATGATATTTGTTTTTTCGAATGAAGATTTTCAGCAGCCCACGTGTGTAGATTGTGAAAGTTTGTTATGCCATCTCTTGTGAATTGAGATTCATCCGTCCATAGGATACGTTTCACAAAACTTGCATTGTCCAAATTCCTTTCCATCAACAAATTACAAAACTCCAATCTTGTAGTGCGGTCTATCGGTAATAGTTGTTGAACGAACGAATTCGATAGCGAGAGACGTTTAATTGTAAAGCGAGCCTCCTTATGCTAATAGAAGGATTTGCTATTACATGACGGATTATACCTTCGTCGACATCCAAATGGTTTGGTGAGACTGAATGGGGCTCCGCCCGGGTATTCGATCTTGTTACGATATTTGGCAGTCTCCTATGAATATTTATAAATACTCTTGCGTCAGGAATGCGACGTGTTGGAAATCTGAGTTGATATTCATTGCGAGCTCGTGCTGCATTACCATCGCAAAATCCGTAAACAAAATGGATATCAATGTACTCCTCACCTGAGAACTGTGCCATTATAATATTAATTTTATTAAACTAATTAAAATTTTGATTCACAACACTGATACAACACTAGATAATATCTCGAAACTAATGACTGAATCTGAAAATATTTAGTTTTTTTTTTTCAACATTTAAACAAATGAGTTGATAATCATCGCCTATTGTTTTACAGATCAAAATAAAATTGGTAAAATATTAACACTATAAAATCTCTTAATTAAATTGAGAATAAACGGAATACGAAGAAAACTATGGCACGTGGGTACAAGTAATGTATTGGGGGATTGTAGAGGAGATCATGACAAATTAAAATTAAATAAACAAAAGAAAAAATTATAACGGTTTTTTTTAGAAAAACTCGATTTTATAAAAAAACAAATATTTTTTTTTTACTTTAAATCACCATAGCTCTCAAACGGATGCAGATACAAGATAACCACTTACTCCCTTAATAATAGCCTATACGATTACCAACCAAATAAGACTAGTTGGTTGCTCTCCGATAAATATTTTGGAAGTTACAGTTTAATATTTGGGTGTACTTTTTTTCTGAACCAAATTTTTTAAACACCCTGTATCTCAAAGGATATCAAAAATGGATCCCCCCTCCACATACGATTTGTTTCTCAGAATGAACCAAGGAATCACCCCATGACGGATCAGCATCCCAAACCCGGACACCCTGTATATAAATCGGGCTGCTCATTCAAAAAACGTTTCGCTTTTCATTTCCTAAAAACTGTTTTTCTAAATATATAATTTCGAATCATATTTATGAGCCTTCTCATTAAATTCTGATATAGCTCTTATATTAGCTATACTTTTGTGGTTAGAAACTTTTTTAAAAGATAAACAAAATTAATACCTAATCTTAAAATTTTGAAATGTCCAGAGGAATTTCCTTATCAAATTATAACGAGTTATCTGAATTCCTGCTGCCGATTCAAGTGGCTTTTTAGTTCCGATACTGCTACTTTTGACTTGTTATATTAAGGTATAACTAACTTCGTAATTAACTTTATCTAATCAAAATCTTTTCATTTTTCATATTCTACTCTAGTTACGTTAGGAAAACATTCCTTATCAGACATTTTCATTTAAATTATTGTATAAATTGTACCCTTGACAATGGAGGTCGAAAGGTCAGATTTTTTTTTAATAGAGAATTAATAAAAAAATTAAGCTATAAAAACCATAAATTAATTAATAATTAATGATATACTATTGGAAATTTTAAGATTTATGTTTAATTTTTGTATCATACGCAATTATTATAATTTTCAATTAATTAAATTGGTGATTTTAAAATTTAATAGCAAAAAAAACGTAAATAATTCAAGTTTTCCAGATTGTATTCAATTTCACTGTAATGTACTATTGTACTTTTACAAATGGCTTTGTATCGAAAAAAGTACAAACACAAAACACTAACTCACAATACGAAATTTTTCGTAATAAAGAACTTCACAGTAAAAAATTTTCATTGAAAATTACGAGTTTTATCAAGTGGGCAAAATTTCCAAACTGTTTCATGCAAAATCACATTTAAATTGAAAAATCAATTTCCATTGAAAATTAAGGGTTATAATCCATAAATTTGCCAACAAAATCTCGTACTACGTTAAATGAAAAAACATATAATTTTACGTGAATTTTTCAAATTTGCGAATAAGTTCTTACATTTTTTTACATTAATAAATAAGTAATTTTACATTCCTGCAGCATTCTTACAAGTGAAAGATGGTAAACTTTTACGTGAATAATGTATTAAAAGATTAGGTTATTATATAATATTCAGTTTAATTTAGGGCACCATTTATGTATTTAAATTGGAATAGTTGTTTTAATAAAACAAAAGAGTTTATGTTACCTACTTCATTATGATAACTTTATTTATAAAATATCAGTTTATTTCAGTGTACGCAACATGCATACTTTATACATATAAAAATACTTAATTCTAATACTTATATTTAAAAACTAGTCATTCAAAACTTTTTTTAAAAAGTTGACGACTTTGGACTTAAAATTTATTTTTTGCTTTTTGGAACGAGAAAAATTTACATCTATATTAAGAAATATTTTTTGCATAGCCTCCAACGACTGTGATAACTCCATGGGATATTGTATATTAAAAGCATAGTACGCGGCAATCGAAAGAAGTACTGCAGTCTTGATATAACTACATCTGATATCAAGTTGGTGCATCTCAACATAAAAATAAATAGTTTTATTATTGTTGGGTTGATCTGTAATAGTCAAATGACTTTAATATAGTAAATATAACCATTAAATTGTAATAATATCTAATTACCGATTATAGCAAAGAATGGTGTTGACGTAGGTATTTCTATTTCGTTTACTGACGTTCCATACTGAAATAAAATCAAGAATAAATTGTTTGGTGGGTAATGTTTTAATGTAATTACTTACAGAGTATTTCTTCACCAGTGAGTCTAAATTTTCTTTAAAATGCGTAGTGATAATCTTTAATAATCTTAGGTCTTCGTCCTCTTCATTTCCAAAAGCTGAATTTTTAATTCTATTTCCAAATTCAAAAATAGCATTTTTCCGAAAATTCCATCTGCTTAAAAACAAGGTTTCCTGTATATCCATCATTTCATAAAAATGGCAAATTAAAAAATTTTGTAATAATAAATGAGGCCAATATTCCTTTATCTCTGATATTGTGGGATTTTTGTTTAAAAATTTACGTTGCTGTGTAAACGTAGACTTAAAAATTTCCATAATTTCTTTGTTTAATGCATCGCTAGAAATTTCCCGACCGTAATTTTCCTTAAGCCATACTCGTTTAATGTTTCCTTCCTCATCTGATATTTGGTTGCTAGTACTAATTTTCTCAAAAAAATTTGCCACACCTTCTGACAAATTTACTTTTCTTTTTATAGATTTTGCAGGTGAGCGGTTTTGGGAAATTCTATTTAAATAATTATTGTGGTTACACATCTTAGTTGCCAAAGTTATTGGTTCTGTGCAAATAGGCTTTCCTTCTCCATCAAGTATTGCCAAACTAAGCGGATATATTTGTATTAAACGAGATGCAATTGTGCGAAACACTCTTTGAGGGATATATAATGATTTTCTTCGCATATCATTCACAACGCAATGTATAAAATCGTTATGTAAGTAATCTAAAGGTTGGCCTTGGTTAAGCAGATCCAGTATTTTATCCGAAATTTGGTTCGTAGGAAATTGATAATCGGAAAATAATTGTTCAGCTTGCTTTGTGCCAATACTCTCTGATTTTCCTGAAACATCGGAACTAATGGAAGTAACTCTACCACTTGACATTGAAATAGTTGTACTAAGAGGACTTTCAGGTGCCTCAAGTTCCGATGCAGTTGTTAAATCATTTGTGGTGATCCATGTAATTATATTATTGGAGTTTTCTGAATCATTGGGAATTTTCGCATCAGATACAATCATAGCTTACTGAATTATTGGAAGTTGACGGTGGTGGTATCCAGTTTTCAGTTTGCTCTAAAATCTGAAAAACTTCATTTTTCTGGCCAAAATGTTCTAAAACTTCCATATCCTAAACGTCGGTTCCGTCAGATTCTAGGACTAATTTAGATCCTAATAAGCCCGCAGCGTTTGCTAGAAGTGAAATAGTGGAAGATTTAGATAAATATTATAGTAAATACGAGTAGTTCAAAATTTGATTATTGTTATTAAAAGTTAATAACTTACCTTTCTTAATAAGAGATTCTATATTTTCTGTACACAAAAAAATTTTTTTTAATAGGCGTTCTCTATCCCAAATTTTAACAAATAGTCGAGGCTGCGAAGACATAATACTGTTTATCTAAAATGAAATGTAATATAGATAAATTATAATTAGTGTACCACCACAATTCAAGTCAAACAAACATACTAGAAAAATGGTATCGCCGACTGTAATGTGACAAAAAATGTTGATCCATTTTTAAATTGAACAAAAGGAAATGGAGAGGAAAGGTTATAAAAGGAAATGAAATTTAGTGATTCGTCCATGTCAGTAACTTCAAAGAGGCCTAGCTTGTAATTGAACACCATTTTAAAAATATTTCCCAAATAAGCTACTTCAGAAACCATTTCGTCAGTTAAAATTGATTTTATTGTTAAACAAATAACATAACCATCTATATTATTGGTAATCGCCAGTGACTGACCAGCGAAATACTTTACGTTATTGTAAGTTAAACTATTTGTTTTATATACAAACGATTCTGGAACACGAATTGAAACGGTTGTAGGTTCTAACCGTATGAAATGTTTTTTTGAAATATCGTTACAAAATCGTTGCCCTACAAGAGTTGCCCTACAAGAGTCGTCAAAACGTTTTTAACAAATTGATGTAGTTTCTCGATTTCGAAGCAATTTGTTTAAAGTATTGGTGTTTACTTTCAAATCGAAGAGTAGAAAATTTAATTAGAGGACCAAACAATTTTATCAATTCTGGATAATGTTGTAAATAATGATGTTTAGGTCTAAGTGCCACATTTGGAAAGAGCAATACCCTCAATTCTAGATATCTATTAATAAGACCATCTAAAATATGAACTTTGGCTAGGGTAACAATATGTGACGATACAATTTGCGATATTTCTACAAGATGCAATACCATTTCTAAAACATTATCATTAGTATCTTTGATCTTGTCTAGTAAAACTAAAGGTTATAATATAAGTAAATAGTAATTTTGCATGGCATGTCCAGTAAGCTTTTTATTATTATGTTTAATTTCAGGGAAACTAACATTATATTTTAAATATTTTTGTATGCGGTCTAAATTAAGATTCAGGTAATCGAATGTGAACCAATGGTTATTTACAAAATAATGAAGTGCCAAACAAATATCAAATGCTATAATACCCTCATATAAATCGTGCGCTATACACGGAGGAAGACCAGGGTTGCTTACGTGGAAATATTGCAAAGTGTTAAAACATGAATTTTGCTTAATTCCATGAGCAGACTCCTGACATTTCAATAACTTAACATCATTGGTGTAAGAAACTTTAGATCTTAACTCCCTTCTTATGCGAAAATTTGCTTTAAAATCTTTCAAACTTAAATGGCAAAATCTACAAAAATATTCTGAGGAACTAAAATTTTCCAAAAATCCTCCTATTTGGTGAGCTCCTAAATTATCTGCACAAAATGCAATGATTGAACCTTTTGTATTTCCAATCTCTTCATCAAACATAATTCCGTCCGATTCTAGCTTTTTTAAATCTAATAATAACTTTTCACAAATTTTAGTCAATCCAAATGTTTTCACGTGGGATTCTGTACACAGTAAAGCTAGCATGATATTACTAATTTTTGATCTATTATGAGTATGCAAATTTCCAACAATGAAATAAATCGCTAGCACCTTGTGTTTAGATTTAGCTGATCCTAATGGGTTGCAAACCTCGAAGGCATCTGCATAAAATATAAGCTCGATCCGTTTTTGTTTATAAAAAAAGTTACTGCTTTTATATAAAAACCCATCAGTATAATCACAAAATTTTGAAAAATTAGTTTTTTGAATTGATTTGAACTGTAATAAAATTTGTGGATCTGTAAATAATTGTTTTAAAGTGTCGTTTATAGGAATATAATAGTAAAAACACGATTTGTGATAATTATTCACACCCAAGAAAATTTTGTGAGGTTTGACGTACGACTCAGATGTGAATTTTTGTTTTCGTTTATAGCTCGATAACGAAGTGTTGGAAATTAAACTAATCTGCGGAATTATAGAAGTTAAAAGTTCACTTTTTAGACCGCTTTGCGCATCATGCTTACTGAAAATATTTTCTACGGATTCAGTAATATTTGTTTCCAGTAAATTTGAGCAATGTGCTAAATTATCCGCGATTATTGTTATTATTCGCTCAGGTATATTATGATCACTCTTTAATCTAATTAGCAAATTTTCTGTTACATTTCTAATATCGACCATTTTGGATGGCCGGTCTTGGCATATAGCAGATGATGTTAGGATGTTTTCGGGTAAGCGTTTATTGTTTTGGTTGGAACAAAAGTTTTGGGTTTGTAAAAGAAGATCATCTTGTTCTGCTTTATTATTGGACTTTTTGTTGAACAACAACTTTATTTTATGGAAACTATTAATATGGTTTCTAAACGTTTTTTCATTTTTAAATATTTTTACACACGCGCCAATTGGACAATTAATTTTCGGCATTTGAGAAGTACGCATATGTTTTAATAAATGTTGCATTATAGTTTAAAAAACGGTGGTTTTTAAAAAATTTTACAATTTATTAATGTTTTAACAATATATGGTAAAAAATTTTTTTTATTTACAAGCACAAAAAAACAAGCAAAATAAAATTTTCTAATTTATACGATTCTAAAAAAACACAAATTGGTAGTAAAATATCTTATAGTGATAATTTTAAAAATTTTTAAAAATTTATTTACTATGGAGACTAGTTTCGGAAATTTCTTCCTTCATCAGATCCCATTACTACACTCGAGAGTCGTGCTAAATAAACATCAACAGTTTTGAATGCAATAAATAATTTACAATTTTCTAATGTAGACTTGACGAAACAATCAGTTAAAATTAAAAATAATATTTCAAATCGCTGCCAATTGTATCTTATTTGGCACAGACATATTATATATAGTAGAGCTGCCAACGTTATAGCTGTACCATCAAACATGGCAAGCCAAAACTCCAGCGATCAATATGATTCTTGAAAATGAATTTCAATACAAGATACTGAATTAAATGAACATCACACTTCATCAAACTCCAAGTTAGGTGAATTATATTCACCTATGTGTGCAGAAGAAGCTATCGAATGTCTTGCTGTTGAGAACACAATGCCGGTTTGTAGTGAAATATCGTGCAACCGAAGATTAATTAGAAGTTAAGAAGTTAAGTTTACTAAAGATTGTAAGTGTCTCTGAAAACACTTGGAGTAAAATTTATATACCGCAGGAAAACAAATTAGACTCGTATTTGTACAATTCCATAATTTCTGAAATCCTAATGAAACAAACTGGATGTCTTATAAAAACAAAGGGTTATGATATTTCTAAGAATCATATATCAATAAAAACTTACTGTGGCCATAGAAATTTAGAACAAACTTGCCGGAAATATAAGTTAATTAAACTGTAATTTAAGCTCCGGGACATTTGAGGTTCATGCTACACTTGGTCCTATCATACATCCATTAAAAATTTAACTGCACTAAGGGTTATAATCGGGACATTTATAAAAAGAAATTGTCAGAAAAATCTGTAGAGAAAGTGTCTGAAAATTTAATTGAAGAAGAAGATGCTGATTTTGTTCAAAAACATAATACAATTCAAAAATCGAAATCTCACGATGTATTGAGAAAAATAAGATCCGAGACGCTAAAAGCAAATGATAATAATTCTGATGATTTTCTCGATTTAGACGAAGAATGGAAAATTGGCGTAAAAAGTGATGGAAAGTACATACAAAAAATTATGCGACGTCCATTTATAGTAATGACGTATAGTGCAACGCAGAATCATGTTCTAAAAATAATGAAAGATTTATTTAAGAACAAAGATCTACCGGTATATTTGGACGCTACGGGAAGTTTAGTTCGACGTCCATTTAAACCATGCGGAATAATTTTATATTATGCATTAGTAATAGCTGCAACAACCAGTTGACATCGCTTCACCGTTTCCATTAACCGATATGGTTAGTTCGAGTCACACATTTGACTCTATTAGCGGGTGGCTTAGATCATTTAAATTATTTGTCGAAGCAAGTTTCAAAAATTGGCCTGTGTTTAATTCCGTGGTCATAGATTTTTCTTTCGCTGAATTAAATTCAGTATTAAGTGCATTTAATAATATGGATATCATAGAATATCTAACGGCAACTCATAACTGGGTTAATAGTCAAAAGATTCGACAATAAAGGTTTATTTATGTTGTTATCATTTAACACACACATTAGCTGAAGATATACAGAAATATTTTACTAAATGTCCATCAAACCATAAAATATTGAAAGAAATTTTTGCATCGATATTCATGATACGTAATTATGTAACTATTAAAGATATTTGGAAGAATCTTGTTATAATTTTTCAAGATTCGCTGGATTCATTAACGCACATAATCATTGAAAGCGATACGAATATCTATGAAGCGACCACAGCGAGCCAAAGAAAATCGGATCAACTTAGAGATAATATGAAACCCTTATATTTGCAAAGCCCATATTATCGAGATATGAAAGCAATTATGGATGAAGTTGATTTAGGTGCAACTAAGGAACATGGCTATGAAGTTGGGGGATTAAATAGCTTATATAATCCTACTTTTCTAAATTTAATATTAAAAAAATATATCACGTATTTGCCTTTATGGAGTGGCATTTTAAGGGATGGTGTCAAACATAGTAACAGCCACGTCGAAAATTATTTCGCCATAATTAAACGGAGATTCAAAACTTCAGGTAATGTCGGCAAATTACCTACTAAAATAGGGCGATTCGTGAGAAATTTTAGCGGGTATAGCTAAAAAACCAATAAAAGAGAGATCTTTAAACACCACCGCTCCAAGCAAAGTTGAATTATCGGTTAATGACACGCAGTTGTGTCAATCGGTCTGGAACCGAAAAAATATAGAGTTGCTAACCCCTAAAAATTCCAAAACTTCTTTTAATTTGACAGCTTTGAAACAAATTAGTAGCCAGCCATTTAAAGAGCGCTCTGTGACTTTGTTTACAGTACTGAGTCAAAATTCAAAAACAAATGACGATTTATGCACTCCAAAACGCCTGCATAGGGTAGTGAAAAAAAGAATCTTTCCTTTAGTAAAAACCAAAACAATAAACAAATCACTACCAGTTCTGCAAAATGGAACTCAAACATGCGACTATTACTCAAACACATACGCGTTTGACTCCTTGGTACAAGCTTTGGCTGCAGCAGTTTGGGTGTTGGGAGAATATAATAGTACTATTATGGAAGGAAGAATTAGGCAAATTATTGAGTGCAAAATCTGCTGTTAAAATCCGCAGAGAAATTCTTTTATAGATATTTGGCGTTCAAACGAACTGTGACTGTAATATTCAGGATGTTGCAGCTTATGTGCTTAAGTCACTTCCGAGCTTAACCGTTGCGCTAAATTGCGAATCGTTCTAAACTAATGGATGTAGGATATAAAAATTTAGGTCAATGCGTATAGGAAGTTCCACCTCAGAGTTGCCCAACTTGTTTAACTAAACTGATTATTACAAATAAAAAGTACAGTGAAATTCTATCAATTTATACCGAGTAACTGAAATTAACATTGGATCATATTGGACCAGCACTTAGTTAGAATAACACTGCTTATTACGTGACAAGCGTTACGAACCCAATGGTCCACAGGGACATTTTAAAAGTTACTGCAAATATAACGGAAAATCGGGTCGTGTAATGTTACATTTCCATTTTGAGTGTATATTAATCATCATATAAAAAATTAACAGCACAAAGCAAATGACTAAGTTCTTCAATCAAACAATTCATGAACATTTTACCTGCGCAAATTAAGCATAAGATATGAGCTTCCATAAACCTAAAATTTTGTTAAATTCTTACAATACCGCATAGTTAAAAATTAAAAGTTTAATTTTTCTCTTTTCAAAATTCTGAATTAATTAAATATAAATTGTATACCAGCAATAATTTTGATCAAATTAAGTAAATTTGGTTTATCAAATATCTAGATATATGCCTAATCCCTATTGCATGACAACAAGTTGTGTAGATGTATGTCACGAATGATCCCACCAATCAAACTGTACATATATGTCATTATAGGGTGCAATCTCACAGAGATTCATTGATGTAATGAGTTTTTTTTGTGATGAACTTTTCATTGTATGTGCGTACTAATACTAATTCTTAGTTTTGGGTGTGTTGTGTCATTAGATGTACCACTTAGACACTTTAATAAGCTTAAGCATCATTTTCTTTGAGAAATTGCGTTTTTGAGTTTATTGTAATTCATTTTCAATCTCTAAAGAAAAGATAAATTTTAGCTACATAGGTACTAAAATTTATTTACGATACTTTCTAATACATTTAAACAGTATGCTTGTGCATACTAGTACAAAGATACAATTAACGTTCTGCAATTTTGCCAAATGGTATTTTTTAATTTTAAATATTTTTTTACACAAAAAAATTTCTAGAAAAAAAAATTTTCGGGCTGGTTTTCGGGCTATCTTCACATACATGCTTTTCTTGATAGAATTATTTAAAGTGTATAATATCGGCAGCAACAATTTACATAGAAACGGTTGATTACATAATTAATTAAGTTAATTGGTAATTGATGTTTAATATACATAAAACATAACATGCTGAAATAAAATTGTCATTTACGATAACAACGCAAGGTTAGTTGATAACAATTTCATAAATAGTTGATTCGATGGGATCTGATGAAGGAAGAAATTTCCGAAACTAGTCTCCATAGTAAATACATTTTTTAAAATTTTTAAAATTATCACTATAAGATATTTTACTACCAATTTGTGTTTTTTTAGAATCGTATAAATTAGAAAATTTTATTTTGCTTGTTTTTTTGTGCTTGTAAATAAAAAAAAATTTTACCATATATTGTTATAAAAAACATTAATAAATTGTAAAATTTTTAAAAAACCACCGTTTTTTAAACTATAATATACAGTGATAAAAGCCACGGCACCTGATAAAAATGGATAAATGCCATCTTTATAATATATAAATGTTGCAGCATTTCTTCTATTATTAAAGATTTAAATGAGCAGTTGCTTATATGACATTCTAAGCAATTAGTATTTTGTATTAATTTTTTTCTAATTTTTCGATGGTTTCTGTAGTAGTGAGTAGAAAAACCAATAAATTTAGAGTAAACTCGATTACAATTACTAAGCATGCACCGAAACACTACATTACACTCATTTTTATGGGATCTTAGATGGGATACATATTTTTCTTCATCAGCGCATGATGTACCACAATTGTCGCAAACATACACCATGATAGATCAAACAATCTGTAACTTAATCAAAATTAATTTTTCATTATTGACACATACAAGTTGAACTCGTTTGTTATAAAACCATTCCCTTAACATGTCTCCCATTCAGGCCAATTTTGTTCTAGACATACATTCCAAATGTTTCTCGCTACGCCAATTTTGTTCTTGGCATACATTGTACATATAATATTTAACCACGAATACTGGCGTATTAGACATACAGTAAAAAATGTATCTCACTACTAAAATATTATATATTTTTTTCAATATTTTGCACATAGAATTACTTTATAAAATGTATATCTACAGCAACATTTGCGTGGGTGAATTTACAATGTAAGGCCTACGTGTTAAAAAAAAACACTTTAACCTCAAACAAATTTCACTTGGATGAAAAAAATCAATTAAATAGTCCACTACCATAAGCATATCGCACATATAATATAATAGAGATACATACATACCTTTAAACTTCACCTTAATACACTTAATTAATAGTAAATATTTAATTATTTTAATTTATATAATTTATTAATTAGAATTAATCCCAAAACTCGAAACACAGCTTCACTCTTTAAAAACGTTTTGCTGAATAACACAATCACGAATGAACATGATGTTTATCCTGTTATATTCGTTTTGTTATAATTACAATATTCTCACAATTCTACGTGAAATGTCGCGTTTTTAATTTAATTGTCTAACAAATTTCAACTGGCGAGTAAAAATGTAAGCACATATATGTAATATTCCGGTATATTTCATCGAATTTTACATTTTGATCGAAAATTACAGAAAATCAGTAATTTTACTGAATATTTAATGTAGAATTGTTATTTTTATGCAATATTACAGCAAAAATGCTAAATTACAAAAAAAAGTTAATAAAATTTCCATTGAAAAATCAATTTTTTTTTTACTGTGTTGATTAATCTTTATACTTTGATTATTTGAAATATTAATCATTTAACTAAATATTACCACCATATGATACAATATATTCCTTTAAGTTATTTAATTATCCATAAACAACCAGTAACCTATAAATGACATCGCTAATAAATCATAAATTACTTAAATCTCTTCATTATAATAACTTCCTAAAAAAAACAGCAATAAAATTCAAAGCATACGAGAGAAAATACATGTAAGACAAACTTTCCATCTTAAATGCAAAAAATATTTTCATTATCGCAAATAAAAGACGATACACCCAATCAGATGGTATGAGTACACAACATAATGTTTAAAACTTAATGCGATAGCCTACTTACAGGTTACAGCCGTGAAAAATTAAAACAAAATACGTAAATAATACATTGAGTACATACCTCCGTACCATTTAATAAAAATCATTTTAAAGTTAATGAGTATTGTAATCAATCCCCACCACATAAGAATAACAGGTACTCTCCATCTCCAGTACAATGCAATTTTTTGTTTAATACGCTTAGATGAAATTTAAAAAATTTTCCTCTGCATTTGCGAATATCTCTTGTAGAATATTCACCAAATGGATATGGCCGTTCGTTTCATTTTATTGATAGACTTAAGAGTAGTAAGTTGTGTAGTTGTTATGTGATGTTTTATTTTTTGATATTAAATTTTAGTCACTGTTGAAACTTATAAGTGAAAAAATTTTAATTGTTCGTAGCAAATATTTATTGTGAAAAAAAAAAAATTCTGAAAACATTTTTTTTTTGTTTTCTTCTTTAGATAAGCTCTTTGTGGGATTGAAAGATATATTTTAAAAAATTTTATAATAACATACAACCAAGTACATATTATATAATGGCAACTGTATTCAATTCAACACAATCATTTATTTATGATGCATACGATTATTATTTATGGACACTGAGTCTATCAGGTAAGTGTTTGTTCATTTCAAATTAGAATTTTAAAAGTGTTTTCAAGTAAGAGAAAATTAAAGTGATTTAATTATGTGCGTGTTATAATGTGATCTAATTTAATTCAATGTGTACAGTTCAAATTAGTCGAATCATGGTACACATACACTATTCCACATAATCAACAAATATTGTCTCAATAATTAAATTATTTTCATGAGCCAATCAGATCTAAATAATATTCAACTTCGCGTTCTAAAAATGTTGAGAAATTGTTAATTTTTAATAATCATGCCAGGGCGCCCGTATTCTTGAAATTCACAGAAAAAGTTTCCGGTGACTTTGGTATAAAGCAAAGGTGGTCTAACACCCTCACCTGTAGAGTTGCAAGACAAGTTTGGCCAAAGCTGGACTTGGGGCGCACTAGGGCATTAATATCCTTACGCAGACGTGAATTAAGAACGGTCGTAGGAATTCTCACGGGACACTGCCTTTTTGGAGAACATGCAAGAAGGCTGGGTCTGGAAGCTAATGACTTCTGCAGAAGCTGCTTGGACGAAGAGGAGGAAGAGACGTTGGTCCACTTCCTTTACTCGTGTCCAGCATTGGCTCTCAGAAGGCACAAACACTTTGGTAAGTTCAAGATGGACTGCCTCTCCGATCTCGAAAACAGTAAAGTGCGGGACGTTTTACGCTACATAAGTAGCTCGAAATGGTTCCAATAGGGGTAAAAGGGGATACATCCTGTGGTATCACAATAGTGTTAGAATTTAGAAATAAATGGCACTGCTAGTGTCTTAAGGAAAAATGCTGTGTCCGCGAATGCTCGTAGGTTTGATAATTTTGTGTTTTCTACTAAAATCTCTTCGATTGATTTTTCTAGTTTAATCGATGAAAGTGATCCGGTTGTCATTTTGTCACGATTTCTTTCTTTGGTTAACTCCATATCTGATTCATGTTTTTCTAATGTCATTCAACATAAATCTAAACATAAACTGAAACCCTAGATCTCGTTCCATTTGATTAATTTAATGGCTAAGAAAAAGAAAATTAGTAAAAAGTGTAAGAAGCATCCCACAAATAAAGGGCTTCAGAAATATTTTCTTAAACTATGCCAAAAAGTCGATGATAATAATTTTTCTGACAAGTTCACATATTACCACAATAAATTTCAACACTGTGGTAAAGATAGTAAGAAGACATGGTCGGTTGTTAATCAACTTTTAGGTGATAGGGTTGTTAATTATGTTGATAAAATTATGTCTAGTGATTCAGTAATTCTTACGGATTGTAAATCTATTGCTGATGATTTTGGTTTGTATTTTTCTAATATTGTGTCTCACCTAAGAACAACCAATTGTTTGTTTAATAATATGTCTTTTCATAATCATAGTGAAGTCATAATCTCAGAAAATTTTTCTATTAATCCTGTGGATGGTACTGAAATTGTTGGTATAATTAATGGTTTAAAATCTAGTAATATTATAGATATTCTTGGTAGAAGTTCCAATATGCTAAAAGCTAACACAGAAATTATATCGCCAATTTTGGTACATTTTATCAATCTAAGTTTTTTGAATGGCAGTGTTCCTGATTGTTTGAAAACCGCAGTTGTAATCCCGTTATTTAAAAAGGGTGATAAACTGCTTAAGGATAATTATCGTCCTATATCTTTACAGCCCATTATTATGAAAATTCTGGAATAGGCTTTAAAATTTCGTGTTGATGCCTTCTTTTCTAAATATAATATTTTCAATAATTGTCAATATGGTTTTAGGCCTGGAAAGAATACTGAGTCAGCTTTAATTGACTTTTTGAATGGGGTTCATATTAATTTAAATGGGAAAAAGTGTGTTGGTGCTGTTTTTATTGATATTAAGAGGGCTTTTGACATGGTAAATCACAATTTACTTTTACGGAAACTTTACAAGTGTGGTTTTAGAGGTGTGCCGTTTCTATCTTCTAAAAATTAATAATTCGTTTAGCATGCCGTTCAAGGCAGACTTTGGAGTTCTACAAGGTTCAGTCCTCGGGCCTGTGTTATTTTTAGTTTATATAAATTCTATATTTAATTTGGATTTGAAAGGCAGAATTACTGCTTTTGCTGATGATATGACATTGAGTTATTATGGTTCAAGTACTTCTGAAACATCCAACCATATTAATTCTGATATGAATACATTGCGATCTTGATTTGATGATCATTCCATGATTTTAAGTGAGCCAACTAAAATTATGTTTGTTAGATTGGCTGGCGATCCATATTCGAGTTATGTTCCAGAGATTGTTTGCCATATGAGGAATTGTATTTTAGTGAATTGTAGCAATCTTTGCATTCCAATTGAACCTGTTTAAAATTTTAAGTATTTAGGTTTGTGTAATGTACTCGTTCTTAATCTGCACCCTATAAATATTGTAACGTCGTATTCAACTTGTGTTTACCGTATACAACAATTATGTGTACGCCGTTTATATTGACCACCTCATGATCATATTGAGTAGTCTAGTGGTGATTGCGAAAGCATTAAGTTGTGCCATAATACTTATATTAATAAATTCCATAATAATAAAAGTGTGTTTGATTTTACCTCAAATAAAACATTGGCGACGAGGATTAAAACGGAAATAATATTTTATTACATAATACCTGAATTGTGATTAATTTATTGCTCTTTAATAAATTAATCAAATTAAAATAATATTGTGACCGCGTGTTTGACACAAGTTATAGTTACGGTAAAAATATTACGAAAAAAAAAAAAAAAAAAAAAATCGTGTTATTAGTGAGTGAGTGATCATGCCTATCGGAAATATTGAAAATTTCGATACAACGAAGCCAAATGAATGGGGCACATATTCAAGGCGTTTTGAACTGTTTTGTGAGGCCAATAAAATCGAAGATGTGCAATTGAAGCGGGCCACGTTTCTTACACTATGCGGGGCGGATACTTTTGAGTTGCTAGAGAATCTTATAGCACCAAAAAAGGTCAGTGATTTAGTGATCAAAGAAATCATGGACACTTTATCTAATCACTTTTCCCCTCGCCCATCGGAAATTGCGGCGTCGTACACGTTCTTCAAACGTGATCAACGTTCGGGAGAATGCGTCGCCGATTACATAGCCGAGCTTCGACGTCTTGCCAAAAGTTGCAATTTCCACAAGGATAGCCTAGATCGCATGCTACGAGATCGCCTGGTTTGCGGTTTGCGCAATATTCAATTGCAACAGATGTTTTTAGCTGAGAAGGATTTACAGTTAGATACTGCTATCAATCGCAGCATTGCCGCAGAAGCTGCCGAGAAGAATCAACAGGTCATTGCTGAAGCTCACAAAGTGCAACAAATCATGCCTAAACATCAAGCAACACCGGGCAAAGCTAATCAGCAGAAGAATCCGTCACGCTCACAAGGGTGTTTCAGCTGCGGGGAGGACCATGACCGATCCACCTGCCGATACCGTACTACCACGTGTTCCTTTTGTGGTATAATGGGACACCTCCAACGGGTCTGTCGTGCGATGGCCAGCAGCAGCAACAAGCCTAAAAGCAACCAGAAGCGTTCGAATCGTCGTTACAGAGAAGTGAAAAGTATTTCCAATCCTTCTGCTGTTAATACATCTGCTACCGTCAACATAAACCATGTTCCGTGTCGTTTCGAAGTGGATTCTGGTTCAAGGCACACTATTATCTCCGAGATAACTTTTAAAAAAATGTTTCGAAAATCACCACCACTTCGTGAGGCAAATTTGAAATTGGTCGATTTCCAACGGAATCCAATCGACATTTTGGGATGTTTGGACATTGATGTTTATTACAATGGTAAATCAGTTTCCAGTCTACCGTTATACATCACCACCGGGAACAAAACCAGTGTTCTTGGTATCGATTGGTTCGAGCCTTTAGGGATTTCCATCCAAGGAGTCCATGCAATCACAGACACCAGTTTTTCCGATGTACTGGTGAAATACAGCCACCTATTTTCACCTGAGCTGGGTTCGTACAGTGGGCCTCCAATTATTCTTCAGGTGGATCCAAAAGTAATTCCGATACGTTTGCCAGCACGAAGAATTCCTATTGCCATGCGAGCAGCAGTTGAAGTTGAATTAGATAAATTGGTTGGACAGGGAATTCTGGAGCCGGTCGAGTACAGCGAGTGGGCTACGCCTATTGTACCTGTTCCGAAAGCCGATGGCAGTGTGAGAATTTGCGGCGATTACAAATCAACGGTGAATAAAGCTCTCACACCGCATTGTTTTCCGGTTCCATCAGCAAATCACCTGTTATCGACGATACCAAACGGTACTGTATTTGCAAAACTCGATCTCGCCCAAGCATACCAACAGCTCATCGTAGACGATGCATCCGCGCTAGTACAAACAATTACAACACACAAGGGAGCATTCAAGGTGAACCGACTCCAATTCGGTATTAGTACGGCGCCAGGAATTTTCCAAAATTTCATGGAGAATCTACTTCGAGGGATTCCGGGAGTCATACCGTATTTCGACGATATCATCGTCATCGCGTCGTCCGATACAGATTTACGACAGAAGTTGATCGACATCTTCCAACGATTTGATCAAGCTGGTATTCGTCTAAAACAAGACAAATGTCAAATTGGTTGTTCATCCACCGATTTTCTCGGGTACAGAATCGATGCCGAAGGTCTGCATCCAATGCAACAGAAGATCGACACAATTAGAAGCACCCCACCACCAACTAATAAAGGGCAGCTACAAGCTTTCCTAGGCTTAATTAATTTTTACCATTCTTTTATTCAAGATAAGGCAACGCTTGCGGAACCTTTGCACCAGCTACTTCACAAAAATATTCTGTGGAGATGGCGACCTGCCGAGCAGCGCAGTTTCGATGCGCTTAAAGATGCCTTAATGTCCAGCAACGTCCTAATGCCATTTAGTGAGAAATATCCGTTGTTGCTGGTATGTGACGCTTCCCCCTATGGAATTGGCGTTATACTGTCACATAGAGTGGGCACGAAAGAGCGTCCCATAGCTTACCACTCGAGAACGATGACCGAAACAGAACGACGATACAGCCAAGGTGATCGCGAGGCTTTGGCGATTATTGCGGGAGTGAGAAAGTTCCATGAATTTCTCTACGGTCGAGAGTTCGTTATTGTGACGGACCATAAGCCGCTTCTTGGTCGTTTTACCACAGATGTTCCAACTCCACAAATCCTATCGCCGAGAATGATTCGTTGGAGTACTTTCCTGAATGCATACACATTCAAACTCGTCTACCGTGCCGGGAAGGATGTGGGAAATACTGATGGTCTTAGTAGACTTCCTGTTCCGGGCACTACGATCGTCACAGAGGAAGAAGAGGTGCTGCTTATAGATACGGTACACAAGCCGACCGTCCATGCCGATGACATTGCCGCTTCGACGAACAAAGATCCAGTTCTCTCGCAGATCCTTCAGTGGACACTGCAGGGCTGGCCAGAGAGTAAACCCGTGGAACAGTTTCAGCCATTTTGGGTTCGTCGTGCCGAAGTGAGTACACTCAAAGGATGCCTCCTCTGGGGATATAGAGTAATAATTCCACCATGTCACCATGCACAAATTTTGTCCGCGCTACACACTGCTCATCCGGGTATTGTTAGAATAAAGGCACTAGCGAGGAATTACGTGTGGTGGCCCAAACTAGATGCAGACATAGAGAAGACTGTGCGTCTTTGTAAAAAGTGTCAATCAAACCGTCCTGAGGTGGCACAGGCTCCCGTACACCCATGGGAGGAGACAACAAAACCATGGTCGAGAATCCATATTGATTATGCCGGACCTCATCATGGTAAGACTTATTTTATACTCATCGATTCTTATTCCAAGTGGTTAGAAGTAGTTCAAGTGGCCACAACATCAGCTGCTTGTGGCATACAGGCTCTTCGAAAGATATTTGCCACTCATGGAATTCCAGAGATCATTGTGAGTGACAACGGTACAGCTTTCGACTCCGCGGAATTCCGACAATTCTGTGATACGAATGGTATTCGCTCGGTGTATGTGGCTCCATACCATCCACGTTCAAATGGGCAGGCGGAGATAATGGTCAAAACGACGAAAGATTTCCTTAAGAAGGAGAGTTCTGGCGACATTCAACATCGTTTGGCGAAGTTTCTGCACCACCATCATGCAACTCCATCAACCGCAACCGGCAGATCACCCGCCGAACTCTTATTTAATCGTCGTATTCGAACTTTCTTCGATCATCTTCATCCGGATAATATTCGCGTTCACAAGACCAAACCAGTGGTCGACCAACCGCGAAAACTGTCTGAGGGTTCCACAGTCTGGGCGCGAAACTACTCGTCGGGTCCAAAGTGGATACCTGCTTCTGTTACAAGAACAACAGGGCCTATTTCTTATGCTGTAGAGACTGAACAAGGCCAATCAATGAGACGTCATATTGATCAGTTGCGAAGTCGAGCAACCGATGAACAGATGGACAATTCAACTACCATTCCGATAGATGAACCTCAATCGATTCTTCCGAAAGATGTTGCCAATTCGGAAGACAGTATTTCAACACCGAAAGATGTTCAACCATCAACATCAGGCACGCTAGAATCAACCATTGGTCCATCATCAACCGTACAACAAGAAAATGCACAGCCAAAGAAACGAGCAAAAAAGACACCATCTGAAACCGATGAAGCTTCCCTCCGTAGATCAGCCAGACCGAAAACAACTCCTTCTACATATGTGTCCTAATCAAAGGTGGAGGGATGTAATGTACTCGTTCTTAATCTGCACCCTATAAATATTGTAACGTCGTATTCAACTTGTGTTTACCGTATACAACAATTATGTGTACGCCGTTTATATTGATCACCTCATGATCATATTGAGTAGTCTAGTGGTGATTGCGAAAGCATTAAGTTGTGCCATAATACTTATATTAATAAATTCCATAATAATAAAAGTGTGTTTGATTTTACCTCAAATAAAACAGTTTGCATCTGGATGCTAATTTAAATTGGAAAATTCATTTTCAAAAGGTTAAAGAGCAATTAAATTTTTCTTTACGTGCTATGTATTTACTGCGTCAGTTTTGTCCCTCCGCCGTTTTATTAAATTTTTATCATGCGTGTTTTGAATCTAGGCTTTCCTATGGATTAGGGGAGACCGAGGCAGGTTGAACCAATTTTTGCTTTTTGGCTCATATAAATATAACTATAACGTGTAGGTAACTCATATTTATATATTATAAAAGTTTAGTATTTTCTCTCCTTATTTTGAAAGAATATTGTTAATTTCTAATTTTAGTTTTCTTACAATTAAGCAAACAAAAATAGTATCTTAGTGTTACAACTTGTCCCGTATATGTGGTAAGTTGAAACATGGTATGGGGTAACTTGCACCATACAATATTCATCAAGTAAACACCAGCAATTAACAAAAAATAAATTCAATATTTATTAAATAATAAAGCAGAAGTACATCGATAATTAAATAAAATAAAAAATAATTCATTTTTAACAATTAAACTAAAACAATTAATTTGTACATTCTTGGCATCTATATATTCTTTTTTTACCTTCTAACTCTGTGCATTCCTCGTGAGCCCATAGTTTGCATGATATACACATTACCCAATATTCTCCAGCTTTACTGCGTGAATAAGCCGCACCACAAACTAAACAAAACCAATCGTGTCTTTCCTGTAGAACTTTGCGCGTAACTTTTTGTCGTTTATCCAAACTGTTTCTTGCTGGCTTAAGCTTCACTTTAAGCAGTCTAGTTGCTTCCTCTTTCTCCAATGCCTCCTTTTCTGGTGTATCCGTTAGTATTGCACTTTTCCTCTTCTTCCGTCCGCATCGGTTTTCTTTCCTGGGGCCTGCTTTCGGGAAAGGTCGAACGATATTTGGTTCGAAAATTGTGTTTATTTTATTTATTGGTTGTGGCGTTGACATTGGTAATTGATTATCGGATGGTCCAGGCAAATTTACATCCAAATTATTTGCATCGTCGAGGTGGTTTAAGACCATTCCTATTATTAAAGTACCATTTAAATATATGTATTCTAAATAAAATACAATGTACTTACCACTCGTGATTTTTAAAAACTCTTTTTCTGTAGCATATATAATTGGTAGAGACTCAATATCAATTTCTTCAATTGTATTGACAGCGTTAGATAATGATTCGTCATTGTTTAATATGTTTAAAATTTGTAGCGGGGCATCAGTTCCTTTCTTTAGAATGATACCAGATGTTTGACTAATTGAAACTTCATTAGGTCCAATCATATTACCTTGAGTTTGAGTTGGTATCTGTTCATTATAAGGTCGGTCTGTTACACTTGATGGCAGAAAATCTGCATCTCCAAAAATATGTTCATCAAAAGGTTAAATTCCAGATACTCTGAAGCCTTTGGTAATCGACTCTGGCAATAAGGCTCGTGGTAACGCTTGGGCCACCAAACCAGGAATCTCGTAAATTGTCATACACTTGCCGGGATTGTTCAATCGACATAAATTTTTTGAATGGGCCGTATACTGACCTATCTATTGGCTGAAGCCGATGGGAGCAATGCGGTGGGAAAGATAGTAATATAACTCCGTTAGCCTTAGCAAGATTAATCGTTTTAATAGCTAAATGAGACACATGATTGTCTAACGTTAATAAAACGGGGTTCATATTTGTTGGCCGCACATGAGAAATGAAATGTTCCATCCACGTATAAAATTCTGTTGCAGTCATCCATCCTGAACCATTTCCTCTACCAATACTGCCCACGGGTCCATCTCTAATAAAATGTGGCTGAAACCTTTTTCTTGGGAAAATAAACATAGGTGGAATAGAGTTTCCACTAGCATTTACAGCACAACAAACCGTCATAAGCACTCCTCTTTCACTTGATGTAAGTCCCCCTACTTGCTTGACTCCTTTTTCAGCAATAGCTTTATTTAATTTTTGTACCATAGTTACCCCAGTTTCATCTACGTTCCATATATTGGCAGCTGTAAAGTTAAATCTATCGCGAACTTCAGCTAACTTTTGAAAAAAATTGGCCACATTTGTTTTATTAAAGGTAGTTGCTCTAGCCAGGCTGGTAGCTTCTGGAGTTCGGATGGAAAGTACTGGGTTTTTTTTTAGAAAAATTGGTAGCCATTTTGCGCCTGCCGTTTTATTTGTGTGCCAAGACGGTGGTACGTCTACTCCAAAAGCTACAGCACACTCAAAGGCCAACTTTCTAGTTTCGACAGGTGACAAGGCGAAATAAATTTGTGACGCATGTTTCAGGTAACTCACTAGTTCAGCCGTTTGTGTGGAGGAGAAAATTTGACGACTTGGCTGGTATCCAACTGTATTTAAGTGTCCCTGTTCTAATTTTTTCACGTAACGGGAAAGAGTCACATAGGAAAAATGTGAAATTAGGCTATGAGTTAAATTAGTTTAAAATTAGGCTATGAGTAACTTTACAGTAAATTTCGACTATTAAATTAAATCATTTTAGTGTACACAGCATAAACAATTTATTTAAATACATTCTTACAAATGATTAGCATTTTATTAGCAATCAAAATTGTCATCATCAAATTTATTGTACTTTTAACATTGTATTTGTTTCTTGCACATGATACAAAGCATGAGCCTCATTTAAAAAGCAAGGTAACTAACATCAAAATAGAAAAAATGAATGACCGTTTGAGAAAACAAAACATATTTTCGTAGCATCTATCTCAAACAAGCCTATTATTATATTCGAAAATCCATAGACAAAAATTGTTAACGAAAAAATAACCAAAACCTTTTTTTACAACAACAATAATAGCCATAGAAAATATTTTGTTTCTTATTCATTCATATAGCTATACTGTATTGTTCTCTTGCTTTTTTTTTACAAAAATGCGAAAATAGGAAAAAGTATAATTATTTATATAGTATTGTCTCTTTCAAGCGCTAGATCCCCAAAATCATAGAAAATAAATCGTTTTCTAATTTTGTATGCCATTTGGTTATACTGAGAATACTCCTCTTGTATCTCAATGGTTTTACCACATATTTTATGGTTTATTCAAAATATTTGTAATTTTCGTCAAGAATAACGTACGATTACGATAACGGAATTCGACTTTCATAGCTTGAAATTTGAATTTTAAATTTAGGCCAACAAATAATTTTTTTAACAAAATAAACGTCAAATTAAAAATATCTCAATAGTTTACTGCACATTATTTGACGATCCGGAGTTCTTCTAGAAAAGCAAATTTTGTGATTATTGTTTTTATTCGTTAAAGTACATATATACCTTTATCAAAAATGAAATGAAATAATCCACGTTGTGACATTCATCTGATTAGCGCAAAATATGGAAATGCACGTAAAAGAATTCATCGGAATTTAAATGAATCAAACAAGCGTTAAAATTCCTCAGCTATAAAACTGTAGCAAAAGCAATTCTCCCCCATTTATGCACTATTTTGTGGTGGCAGATTTGACCAAAATTAGAGGGAAATCTAAAAGTAACAAAATTAGCTTCAATTCTTAATTGGACGTAATGATTGTGAACGAAATTTTAAGTAGAATTATAAAACTAAATTTTAATAATTTAGAAATGAAAAAATTCATAATTCAAACATGAATATTGGTAAAATATTGAGTGCCATTTACGTGAAAATTCTACATACGTTTGTGAATTTCAACATATCGTATATAAAATAAGAATTTCGAGCAAAAATCTGAATGAGAATTTGAATTCCCAAATGTAATTGAATAGATTCTTGAGCAGGAACTTAAATTGGATTTAAAAATTGAAAAATTGATTTAGAATTACAAACTAAATTTGAACAACATCTTTTATTTAATATGATTCAAAAGCTACTCATAGTTTTCAGTAGAAGTTTAGTTATAAATAGAGTTTGAATTCCATTATTTGAATAAAAATTCCAACCAGGGCTTGACTAAATATTGAGTGGATTTTTAAAAAAACCTCCGGTTTTAAATCCATAAATTTTAAGAGTTACAATTCGAACTATGACGCCAACAACATTTTGAGTGAAATTTAAGATAGAAAGTAACAAAATGTTTCTAGAGTTACTTGGGTTAAAAATTGATTAGGACATTCTGCTTGTTTTTAAGTAAAAATGTGAGTGTATTTTATTGTTCCAAACTAGATTTAAATATTATTTTAATTGCAATTAGGTAAGAATCGAGTTACAATACGAGATTTGATCTCAAACAACCAACAAAATTTCCTTTGAACTTAGTTTAGAAATTTGAATCGGAAATTTTGAGTGAAATTTGAATTAGGAAATTTTAAAAAATGGTTTTGGCATTCCAAACCAAATAAAATCTTTGGTATAAATTACATATTCGAATTGAGTTACAACCCGAATTTTGGTTACACAAAATTTTTACTGAGTGGATTTTCAATTAGAAAACAAAAAATGAGAACAAATTAGGTGGAGCAAAGAATAGATACATACACATACATACATATGTCAAGGGAAAACCAAAATACTTATTTTGAAACCAATTTGAATTGGATGAAAATATTAGACTAGAAAAGAAAATAGTTTTAGTGGATTGGAATAAAACCTTTGGATGCATCCAGAATAAAATTAGATTACAATTCCATCTGGTTTTGAATAAAATTTGAGTGACATTTTAATCCGAAATTAAGTTAAAGTTCCAAACTGTACTTGAATGTTGATTGTAATTTTGATCACGCTCATTGAATTAAATTGAAATAAAAACTTGAGTGAAATTTACAGTTTTAACCAGAGTTTAAAATGGGATTTCATTTCGCTCTTCGCTCTTCATTTTTTTTCAAGAGCGATAGTAAAAACTATTATAAAACTCTTTATAAAGAGCGATATTGTAAAAAAAAAATATCGCTCTGAAGAACAGGAGAATTATGTTTCTTATAAGGCTCTTGCTCTTCCACTATTGCGTTTGTTTTATCATAATTTCGCTCTTTGTTGTTGAGCTATATTGAGAAAATAAATGCGCTCTGCTCTGATGAATAAAAACGTCATTATTATATTGCTCTTGCTCTTGTTATTACGACAAACGGTTACATTCAAAACCTTCTAAAATTCTCTCTTTAGAAATTCTGATTGTTTTGTTAGCGAGTAGATGCACGGGCGTCGGAAATAGCATTCTAAAACGATTTTTGGATAAAGTTCTGGAATATGGCCAAATAGGATGGAACTTGACTGTTCCTTAACTGATTTTAGTGAAATCTGACACGCGAGATGGAAATGGGATTCTAAAATGATTTTTGAATAAAGTTCTGGAATATGGCCAGCTAGGATGGAGCTTGGATATTCCTTGACCGATTTTTGAGAAATTTGAGATGCGCGATGGTAACCGGATTCTACAATAATTTTTAGGTGAAGTTCATGTATATGGCCAATTTGAATGGAACTTGGCTAATCCTTAACCGATTCTAGTGAAATTTGACAAGTGCGATGGATAAGGGATTCTACAATGATTTTTAGATGAAGTTCTGGAACATGGCCAATTGTGATGGAACTTGGCTATTTCTTAACCGACTGTGATACAATTTGACATGTTCATTGGAAATAAGATTCTAAAATTATTTTTAGATGAAGTTCTGAAATATGATTTGAGTGAAATTTGATTTGTGCGATCAAAATAGAGTTCTTAAATGATTTTTCGATAAGTTCTAGAATACGGCGAAATAGGATGGAACTTGGCAAATTTGACATGGCAATGGGAATTTGATTCTAAAATGATTTTTAGATGAGTTTCTGTAATATGAAAAATTTAGTTGGAAATTGGCTATTCCTAAACCGATTGATATGCGTTGGAAGTGGGATTCTAAAATAGTTTTTAGATAAAGTTCTGGAATATGGCCAAATAGGATGGAAATTACAGATTATTTCTCTACCGATTTTCGATCTGCCTCACAGCAGATAAACCTCGACAGCTGCATGGATTACGGAAACTGTCACAGACAATAGGTTTTGAGGTTACTCATATTAATATATTTATTATACATCTGCCGAGAAATTTAATCGCAATCAAAGGAAAATAAGAAAGATGGGTGATAATTATAGCTCCATCCTAAAATCATTTTAGAACCCCATTTCAATCGCACATGTCAAATTTCACTAAAATCAGTTAAGGAATAGCCAAGTTTCATCCTAAAAATCATTTTAGAATCTCATTTCTATCACGCATGTCAAATTTCTTCAAAATCTGTTAAGAAATAGCCAAATTCCATCCTAGTTAGCCATATTCCAGAAATTTGTCTAAATATCTTTTATCACTTTCTTTATTTAATGATATTCAAAGAGCAATGCGTGTGTTACAAAAAATATCGCTCCCTAATGTATTTTCTTCAATCGCTCTGCAGAATGGGTTGGGAGCAATGCTGTCGCTCTGCAAACATTGAACGGAGTACATTTCAAATTTTCAGGAGAGTATTTATAGTCAGAAGGGAGTTTCATTCGAAATACAATAGTTACACCTTAGACATAAATAATTGTTAGTGTTTTATGTTAAACAAAAACCAGATCCAGAACTGATCCAGAAAATTACACTAAAATTGTTTTAAGCCTTTGAGCCAAATTTGAATATTAAAACTGTTTTAAGATCGCCACAACTCTCCACGAAATCACAAATATTTTTAGATTATCGTTTGAGATTAGTAACTTTTTCTCGTAGAGAAAAGTACCGATCAGCGAAACCGTAAGCGAAATTTTTAATTTTTAGCTATTTTTACTTATCTTAAAGCAACTTTAAGTTCGAACCCTTTGCATTTTCAAAAGCGTAATGTTGGCAGATATGCGAATTCAAACTTGTCGTGTATGTTCGTCATTTTCACAAAGCTGATTTTTGAAAATTCGAAGATATTTTGGTGCAATTTAAAAAAATGCATTGCCAGACGATACCACAGTAGTTACATACATAGGGTGACCTGGAGGAAGAGGACATAAAATTGGTTTGGTGGGGACTCAATACGTGCACGTGGTGAAATCTCTTTTAGTAAAGTTTTAAACCCGCTAACTGGATTTATTTTGGTTAAGTCAGATAATAAATTTCAATGATATTCGTGCATAATCACAGTAGTTCCATTTGGTGCAGTGGTGGATTTTCTTAAATAAAACATGGCCAAAATTCAATAAATATGGCAAGAGACTATAATAACATTTTGATTATTAGAAAAAACTTTGGGTCAATTAGATTTGCTAAAGAAAAATTTGTTTTTTTTTTTACTTTTTTAACCACTCCAGGCCCTTACTACATTTCCAGGTTCCAGCACCACATGGAGCACGTTTGTCAATGGATTTTAGTGAAATTTTGTATCTGAGTTATTAAGCCAATTCTAACAGTATTTCCTATTAGAAAACCGAATTATTGACGCTCTGAAAATTTCTTGGGTCACAAGATATTATTATAAATAAAATAAGAACCTAATCCAAGAAATATTGCGGAATTGAAATATTGTTTCACCAATTTTCCTTATTTTTACATAGACAACAAATCCAGGCAGTGTACTACGTCTCCAGCTTCAAATGCAACTAGATGGTACGTTTGTGGATGAATTTTAATAGAATTTATATCTATTTAATAATCTGGGGTCGGATTTCTTGATTAGACAATGGTTCAAATTTAGGATATTTTTGGGTTGAAACTTTAAATCACAAATGATATTCGCCAAATTAACTTGTTTATACCTAGCTTCAGACTATCTTCTCAGTCTCCAGCATCAAGTGGATTGAACATGAACATTAGTTGAGTGAAATTTATTATCTGCAATGTTTTGTAAATTCTATAAATAATTCCTAGTATAAAACCTATTATTTCAGGGCCTGAAAAAAATGTCTCTGTCATAAGGTAGGGTTGGGATCAGAATTTTTAAAATAAAACATGGCCCAACGACAAGAAATATTTTGCAACACTAATCGTACTAATGGCATTATGAACGATACCATAAATCAAAAATTATATTTACCAGTTCTGGATTTCCATATACGGACAACCCAGACAATTTTCTTCGCCTCCAGCACCGAATAGAACACATACACATTTGTCGATGTATTTTAGTGATATTTTATTTCAGAGATACTAAGCCGATTCTGGGCTGGAGTTCGAATTAAATTTTGTTGAAATTATTTTTTTTTTCTGATCCCTCTTGAATTTTGCATTGCTGCTAATAAATTTAACACAGAAGTTTGAAAATCCAAAACAGGTGTAGAGAAACCTGGGCGTCTGCAATCCTATTCCTACCTAAATGCTACATAGGCGAGAAGGAAAGAATGTCAGAATTTAACCTTGCCAGACAAGAAAGATGCATAGGAGTCTGGATTTTGTTCAAATGTAAACAAAGGATTTGAGAATATTGATGTCAAGGCGTGTTAGACGAATGAAATTTCCCATATCACGCTGCATAAATCCAGACTTCCGTATAATTTTCTAGTCTGGAAAGGTTAAATGACTGCAGAAATTATCATACGGTATCTCATTTATATAGTTTCAATATATCGTTTTCGTGCGGCTTGGCTAAATAACCACATAATTTGATCGGTAACGTAATTTTTGTATTCAGGTGAATATTTAGCCAAAGCAGTTAAAAGTTTTTTGATAAAATCAGGTAATCTCTGTCATATTTGAGTTTACCTGGTGCCCCATACAGAGTGCCTTGATGTTTTCATAAGTTGTAAAAAACACGGAATTATCTTTTTATAAGTTAGAGTAAGTTTTAGAGGTAATAGTTAGTAAGTTTTAGAAGGAAAAGCGTTGTGAAGCTAAAGTGGCTGACACATTAATGTAAGAAACCCGTTTTATGGGTTTTTGCTGGAGAATGACAATCATTATAAATTATCTTTGAAAAAATACTTTACGAAAAAGCCAGCTATTTCCCAGAATATTATAATTATTGCAAGCAAAAACCGATAAGTTAAAATATTTTGTAAAAGTACATAATAATTAGTATAACAATTATTAGAACGGGGGAGTATAAAATGAAAGTGGGGAGTATAGGAGTAAGCTCTAGGCGAAAGTAGTACATATACTCCGATCGTACTCACTTCGACAGCATTGGTTGGGAGCGATATTTTTAGCTTTTACGCTTTCTGTTTTAAGAGCAAAATTAAAAATAAAAATTTAAATCACTTTGAAAGAGCGAAATAATTTTGTTTTTGTGTTATTATCATTAGAGGGTAAGAGCGTAAAAGCAAACTGAAAAAAAATTTTATTGGGAGCAAGAGCGAAAATTTTTATAAAGAGCGAAAAATTTAAACTCTGATTTTTATTAATAAAAATTGAGGTCGTGGCGTTCGGTAGCTGATCGCTTGCGGACATCGCTGATTTTGCCCAGCCTTTTTTACTTGAGGCGGAAATGAGAACTTCACGATTTCACTGATTGTTCACATCGGTACCCAGACACTTACTCGGAAAAAATATTCTATAAAAACATTTACTCGAAAATTATGTGCTCGAAAAACATTTACTCGAAAAACACTTTCACTAAAATGAATAAAACCACATTTGCTCTAAGAACATTTACTCAAAAAACATTTTCTCGAAAAAAAACTTGAAATAAGTAGTCTATGTTTTCAACCAAAACAATTGAAATGTCATTCAACCAAAATATTTATTAGTTCAACAATAATGTTTACTATTTAAACATATAAAAATTAAACAATGTTGGTAAGGATAAATATACAAACTTTAAAATAGAATAAACTTAATAAAATAAAATAAAACTTCTAACCTTGTAGATGACCAGTATGGATAATTTAAAAACAACAAAAAATAAGCCTTGCTTCCTAGTAGATGGTTATGTATTTATTAAAAATAAACAGCATAATGATGTTACGTACTGGGTTTGCACGAATAATCGGAAAAATCGATGTAAAGCACGAATTAATACCAAAGGTGATGTTATTATAAAGAAAGTTGGAGAGCATAATCATGCTGGCAATTCAGCAAATGTTGGTGTTAGAAAAACCCTTACTGAAATTAAAAAGAGAGCTATATCTACAAATAGTAATACACAACATATTATTATAGTTTAAAAAACGGTGGTTTTTTAAAAATTTTTTACAATTTATTAATGTTTTTTATATAACAATATATGGTTAAAAAATTTTTTTTTTTAATTACAAGCACAAAAAAACAAGCAAAATAAAACTTTTTAATTTATACGATTCTAAAAAAACACAAATTGGTAGTAAAATATCTTATAGTGATAATTTTAATAATTTTAAAAAATTTATTTATTATGGAGACTAGTTTCGGAAATTTCTTCCTTCATCAGATCCCATTACTACACTAAATTCAATTTTAAAAAAAAATATATAAAATAGGAAAAAAAATAAAAAATAATAAAATTATATGATTATTTATTGTTAAGTACATGACGTAGTGCGGCCATTCTATCCATTGTATCCATTGTTTAGTATTAAATCATAAATTTTGTTTGTTTTGGAATTGATTTTGTCGTTGAGTAGTAGTGGATTGTTGCGATACGCATGCGATATATGTTGGGCAAACTGGCCGATCGTTTGCAACGCGTTTTTCCGAGCACACACACGAAATAAGGAATACACACACTGGAACTTTTCAAACCAAGAATATCAGATCCAATTTCTCTCTCCATATTATTAATGAAAAAAACACTTACACTGACATAAACAACAATTTGAAAATTTTACACAAACTACCTAAAGGCAATAATATGAACCGTTTAGAAGAGTTGGAAATTTACAGACATCGCAACAATCCACTACTACTCAACGACAAAATCAATTCCAAAACAAACAAAATTTATGATTTAATACTAAACAATGGATACAATGGATAGAATGGCCGCACTACGTCATGTACTTAACAATAAATAATCATATAATTTTATTATTTTTTATTTTTTTTTCCTATTTTATATATTTTTTTTGACATTGAATTTAGTGTAGTAATGGGATCTGATGAAGGAAGAAATTTCCGAAACTAGTCTCCATAATAAATAAATTTTTTAAAATTATTAAAATTATCACTATAAGATATTTTACTACCAATTTGTGTTTTTTTAGAATCGTATAAATTAAAAAGTTTTATTTTGCTTGTTTTTTTGTGCTTGTAATTAAAAAAAAAATTTTTTAACCATATATTGTTATATAAAAAACATAATTAAATTGTAAAAAATTTTTAAAAAACCACCGTTTTTTAAACTATAATATACAGTGATAAAAAGCCACGGCACCCGATAAAAATGGATAAATGCCATCTTTATAATATAAACATATTATTGCTGAATCTACTGTTGCCATAAATAATCCAGTAAGAGTCCATATGCCGTCTATTCCATCCATGCAGCGCACAATTCACAGACAAAGACAAGGAAATGCTGTTATTCCAAAATCGTTAATTGATTTAATTATACAAGAAAAATTTAATGTTACTCTTCAGGGTGATCCATTTTTGCTATATGATTCAGGGCCTACCGAAACTCGAATTTTGATATTCTCAACCCAACGAAATCTTCACTTTTTGGCGCAATCTGACATGTGGTTCGTTGATGGTACTTTTAAAACAGTACCGTTAATTTTTAATCAACTTTTTACCATACATGGGATAAAAGAAAAGCAATCTTTACCATTAGTGTATGTCTTATTACCGAACAAATTAACTGAATCATACAAAAGGGCATTCGAACAGTTAAAATTGTTAAATGTTTATTTAAAACCATTGCATTTAATGTCAGATTTTGAACAAGCTATTATAAACGCAGTTTCCGTATCTTTTCCAGATGCTCAACAAAAATTTTGCTTCTTTCATTTAGGCCAGAGTTTATATCGCAAAATATGTCAGGTGGGCTTAAAAGCTCAATATGACCAGGATGCAGTGTTCGCTTATAAAATTCGTATGATTTTATCAGTTGCATTTGTGCCGCCGGCCGATGTTATTAACGCTTTCCAATCTTTAACTGAAATCAATGTTATCCCAGAAGAAGCTAATGAAATATTGGATTATTTTGAGGATAATTATATCGGCAGATTTGATGTGCGGTCTAAAAATGAAACTGGTAGGCGCAATCCCAGGTATTGTATTGAATCGTGGAATGTTTATACTGCAACACTAGAAGATTCTGCTCGAACAAATAACTGCGTTGAAGGTTGGCATAATGGATTTTCCCGGTTAGTTGGTTGTGAACATCCATCTGTTGATTTTTTTTTTGAAAAAATTCAACTAGAACAATCAAAAAATTAAACAGTTCTCGAGCAAATCTTTGCTGGAACTCGAATGCCTCCAAAACACAAAAAATATCGGGATTTAGATAAAAGAATCAAAAATGTTGCTGAGAAATATTCAATTTTGGAAATCACCGATTATTTAACTGCAATTGCATACAATACTGTATTATAAAAGTAACCAAAAAAATTTAAATATTTAATTAAAAATCTAAAAAAAGTTAAAAACAAAATAGCATTTAATTAATATTCAATAATCATTTTCTGGTAAAATTAATAATCGAAAAATTCTTCAAAAAAATCGCAGCGATTTTTTTGAAGAATTTTTCGATTATTAATTTTACTAGAAATGACGTTCGAGTAATTGTTGTTCGAACAAATGTTTTCGGGCAAATGTTTTTCGAGAAAATGTTTTTCGAGGAAATGTTTTTCGAGCAAATGTCATGGAATCGTTCACATCACAATACACAATTAATAAGTAAATTATTTAAATATTTACTCGGCAGTAGTTACAGTATGTTGCAAAATTAAGTTTCCAATCAGAAATGCTGCTAACACCTTGGGGTTTTTCCACTAAAACAAAATTTTCGGCAGCTCCTTTTGTTTTCATTCTTATGAACCTTTCTATATGAATCACATCTGGTGCAATATGGTACGACGCATTTTGTATTCGTGAATAATTTCACGTTAATGATAGTCAGTACTGCTTGGAACGTTGCAAAAGTAAGTTGTCACATTAAAAGCGCCACATTTTAAACAGATTTCTCGTGTTTCAACAATCGTTCTTTTTACAAATAAACCAATGTGAAAATTTACTATCAACTCAACAAGTTTGATCAGTTTTTGGTAAAAAAAAATTGTAAGTTTTCAGCTGATTATTGTACTAAGTCAATTTTAAAGAAATATTTGACATTCTATTATTTTTAGAACCCCTGAAATGGGTAAATATAAGCAACTAACTTTACTTGAACGTAAAGCGGTTATTAAAATGCATAAAGAGGGGCATTCTTACAGAGATATTGGTAACATTTTTGGAAAAACTCATACAGCAATTGGAAAAGTAGTCCGCGCCTATAACCAACAAGGACGCGTTGGTGCCATTAAGCGGACTGGGCGACCAAGAGTAACCTGTAAAAGGATTGAAAAGAGGATAATAACCATATCCGATAGTATTTCCCTCATGTCAGTGCCAAAAATTCGAGCACAACTGGTCAGTGAAGGTCGCAGTGCTCCAACAACGCATACTATACGCAGAAGACTACACGAGGCTGGCAAGCATGGACGCGTTGCTCGAAGAATTCCTAACGTCAGCAAGGCTAATATGAAGAAAAGGATGGATTTCTATAAGGATTATGCACTTAAGCCACAAATATTTTGGGATAAAGTATTGTGGACGAACGAATCTATGATAAGGATAAAACATTCTCATGGAAGAATTCACGTTTGGCGAAAAAAAGGGGATGTGCTCGATTACAAGTGCACAAAACCGACATTTAAGGCAGGTGAACAGGGTGTCATGGTCTGGGGATGCTTGTGCACGTATGGCGTAGGCAAAATCATCATATTAAATGAAAAGGTTAATGCTAATATATACCTTAATATATTAAAAGATGTAGCAATCCCCGAAGCAAAACGATTAATAGGCAATAATTTTGTTTTTCAACAAGACAATGCTCCTATCCATACTGCAAAAAAAGTTTCGGAATATATTCAAAAGAAAGCTATTAATATTTAAAAATGGCCACCACAAAGCCCTGACTTGTCTCCAATTGAAAATGCTTGGGCAATTTTAAAAATGCAAATTTCTGAAGAAAGACCTCAAACTATTTCGGAACTCAAAAACTGCATAAAGGATAATTGGGAAAAAATTACTCCAGATGAATGCAAGAAGCTTGTTCACACCATGGATGATCGATTGGCCAAAATGTCCAAACAAAAAGGAGGTCACTGCGGATATTAAAGATAGTGGAAACCTAATTTTGCAACATATTTTTGTGCCTTTCTTCAACTAAATTGTAAATACATAATACTAAATGATGCCTTTTTTGTTATATCATTATTATCATAAACCTACTTAGTCATGCCTTACAGAAAAGTGAATAAATGTTATAAAGTGTACAGCGTTTCTAAGATTTTTTATTTCAAACAAATTAATGAAGCGTGGAAACTTAATTTTGCGACATACTGTATATATTGCAACTTGGTTTTTTAAAATAAAGCCATTTTTATAGATGTTTTCTGTAGAAATTTGTTTGTATGCCAGTTCAAATTTCTAAACTTTTAATCTTTTTTCATTATGGATATTTCTTTCTCTGAAACTCCTAAAAATACAAGCTTCCAACCTGAAAATCTTAAGCTATAATGGCCTTTTAAATTTCATCGCATTCCCCAGCCGGAAAAATTCGAAATTAAAGATTTAATAAAAATTAAAGACTTGTTCAAAATCATTTTTAATAAAATCTTATTATTAAATTTACTTACAGATCAAAGAACAAAGGGATGGCTACTTGTAGACTCACCAGTACCTACCGTAATCTACACAATAATATATTTATTTGTTGTTTGGGCAGGACCAAAAGCAATGCATAAGTATTAAAAGCGATTAATGCGTCTTGATTAATATTAACGGATTATTATTTTTATTTAGGCGCCGTCCATTACAACTAACGTGGCTCTTAATCCCTTACAATTTATCAATGGCCCTACTAAATGGCTACATTGCAATTCAATTATTTACAGCTTCGATGCGATTAAATTACAGTTACATGTGCGAACCAGTAAGCCAGGACAGTAACCCAGACGAGTTACAGGTAAATTTCACTTTCGTTATATTCATTTATTAATAACTGTCGGTGAAATTGTACATTCATTTCTTAATCGATATAGTCGATTGTATAATATAATAAAAGATTAACATAAAGAAGAAGCGCGCGCATAATCGTGCGATGCAAGAAAGAGATTTAAAAATAAATTTATTACAAGTAGTTTTATGGTATGGAATATCTTGTTTATTTGCAATGAACTTGAACTTCTACCGTAATTATAAAAACTGATGAGAGGAATTATTAAAACGAGTAGTAAACGAAGTAAATTGATTGCGAATTTTTTTGTGTTTTTTTTCAGATAACCAATGCAATTTGGTGGTATTACTTCTCGAAGCTGCTAGAATTTTGTGATACATTCTTTTTCATTTTACGTAAAAAAGACAAGCAATTAACATTTTTACATGTATATCATCATAGCACAATGTTTTCTTTGTGGTGGATCGGAATTAAATGGGTACCAAGTGGATCAAGTAGGGCACAACAATTATAACGATTGATGTAAAATATTACAAAAAAATTTTATTTTATTTCCAGCCTTTCTTCCGGCAATGTTCAATTCTTTTATTCATGTTTTGATGTACTCATACTATGGCCTGTCAGCCCTCGGACCGCATATCACCAAATATTTATGGTGGAAAAAATATTTAACAATACTTCAACTAATTCAATTCACCACCGCCCTAATACTTGGCATAAATGGTATACGTACTGGTTGTGAATTTCCACAGTGGATGCATTATGCACTCATAATTTATATGACCTCATTCATAATACTGTTCGGCAATTTTTACATTAAAGCATATATTGCGCACGAAAAACGGAAAAAGAATCGTAAACTAATGAATGGGCATACATCGTGTTGGAAACGCCATGGCACAAACAATAACCATTATGATGAGGACAATTTGAAATATGATAAAATCGAATAAAAATTTTATATGCGCCTTAAAGAGTTATGATTTCATATATAAATTAAACTCATTTTTGTTTTTAGTTTTAAATGTGCTTTCTAATAAACGTTATGACCCAAGAACACCTGGTGAGCCTTAGAAATCGAATGAAATTGAAATGTGCTGGCTTTAAGCTCACAAATCATTAGCCAATATTTTTTTTGTTTTTTGTTTAATTGTTGCCAGATGATCACAATTATTTTTAAGTGCATATTTATTAAATTGATATATCATACATAATTAAGTATTTATTATTTTATATAAGTTAGTGATTATAATGTTTAGTTGAGATTACATTAATAGTTAATACATTAATTAATGCTTTATAATAAGCTTTTAAGTTATTTAAGCAAAATGAAATAAATTGGATCAGGCGTTCTATGTTAAGTTAAATCTGGTTTTATTCATTCTAGGTAGTGAATTCGTCGGCTAAAACCCACAGAGGCCCCGCACTCAATGCCATAATAAGCCCACGTTGTAAACCATAAGTGCATATTGCAAGGCAAGGAAGATAATCGACCTACATATATATAGATCTAAAGCGCTGAAATGGAAGAAGGTCGGACAACAGGTGTGAAGTTCACAGAAAGTATAGCTACGTATAGTTACGTGTACTGAGTAGCCTGCTATGTAATCCTCGATGAAATGTCCACAGAAGCGGAGTTTAGCTCAGGGATCAGAAACGCTAGAATTTTGAACTATTTCACCTTCTCCTATGATATTGTGTGTTTCCTGAAATGAAGTCTCCTCGTATCTGCCTTCTTGTGGTGACCATGTATTTTCTCTTCGCAATGTAATTGTCATTACATTGTACTGGTTATTGGGTACATTATGTTAAGTATGTTAGAATAGCAGTAAATGATTTAAGAAATGCAAATAATAAGCCCGATGATTTAAGATATTTAGGAATGATTTTATTTGTTCTGTATAAATAACACGCGTCTACTTATTACAGTGGTCGGCAACAAACTAAAAAAAAAATAATAAAACGAATACGTTATGCGGATGGCAGACATCAAGACTACTACGTTAGTTTAGTGTTGCCACATTATGCAAATACAAGTTCATTATTAGTTACGTATAAATTAAATAATGTTAAATATGATTATTAATTTAACATTAATAGCGACGAACATAAGAACGTTGTTCATTCAAGTTAGAAAAGTAACTTGTTTGTATTACTGGAAGGGGCATTTGAGGCGTTCAAAACAAAAGAGGAGCGAATGTTGCACCTCTTCCTGCATTTTATCTGATAGGAGGCTGTTGGGATATAATTAGTTCGGAGAGAATACAATTAGAATAAAACACGACTGTACACGTTACAAAATCAAAGATTATATATTTTAGATTAAGCATAAACTTCATGACAATAATAAAAGCACAGCGCAGATATATATACATAACATAACTATCTCTTTTACACGGATATAAAAAATGTTCTCACTCCAACACTCCCACTAGAACATATATTCAATTCAGTAAACCAAGTCCACTGCAGCAGGATGTATGTTTGTCCTTACTTAATCATTTGGTTAATATATCTGCAACCATCTGGTCCGTTGAGATTGATGCAATCTTTATTTTCTGATCTTCAACACATTTTCATACGTAATGATGTCTAATGTCTATGTGCTTAGTCCGTGCATGATAACCATTAGTTGCAGCAAGATCGAGGGCACTCTTATTGTCACATAGAATCTTCACCGATTTCGGTTTACCAAATTGAAATTCATTTTCAAAATTTTTAAGCCACATAGCTTCTTGTGTTGCAGCAGAGAGGGCCATGTCCATTCCATGAAAGTGGACCACCTTGCATCATGAATACGTAACCAGTAACTGACCGCCTTTCATCAATGTCACCAGCCCAATCAGCATCACAATATCCCATGAGAGCTGAATTTCCATATTTTGAGAATTCAAGTTTCATGCTGGACGTTCCCTTCAAATACCGCAGAATTCTCTTAACAGCATTCCAATGTAGTCTACCAGGATTATTGTTAAAACGGCTTACTATACTAACTACATATGCAATATCAGGTCTGGTACCTTGAGCAGCATACAAAATACTCCCATCAGCTTGTTGATATGGCACACACTCCATTTCATTGATTTCACTTGTGTTTTTCGGACACATTTCTTTCGACAGTTTCAAATTTATATCACAAGGAGTAGATACAGGATTACAATTGGACATGTTGAATCTGATTAAAACTTCATTAATGTATTTTTCTTGATCTATCCAAATTTTATGCTTTTCACGATCACGTGTGATATTTATTCCTAAACAGGATTTAGCTTCACCGAAATCTTTCATCTTGAAATGATTATTAAGTTCCATTTTAACTTTATCTTTCATCCAGATAAACTGCTAAAAATATAATTTTTGATTTTACTGTTAATGTTACGTGAAATACATGGATCTACTTTTGATCGTTTAAACCCGATATTGGTTAAAACTTTGTCCAATTTAATATTCCATACTCTGCTGGCTTGCTTCAATCCGTAAAGAGCCTTTTTTAATTTACAAACTTGTGTGCCATTACCATAGCCAACGGGTTGTAACATGTAAATATCTTCATTTAAATCTCCTTGTAAAAATGCAGTGTCTGCATCCATGTGATAAATGTCAAGATCGAATTTAGAAGCCAATGCCATTAGATAACGTATGGATGTGTATCGAACCACTGGTGAATATGTTTCACTGTAATCTATCCCCTTTGTTTGAGCACATCCTTTGATTACAAGCCGTGCTTTGTAACGTAGTTTACCAGAAGCGTCAATCTTGGTTTTAAAAACCCACTTGCAATTAATTGCTTTTCGATCTGAAGGTAGATTCACTAATGTCCATGTTTCATTTTCGATTAGAGAGTCATCTTCACTTTTCATGGCTTCTCTCCAGAATTTTTCGTCTGATCGACTTAATGCTTCTTGTACGGTCAAAGGATCAGATAATTCACTTGTATTTGCCTTCATAACAAAATTATCAAATTTCTTTGGTAACTCAGTTTTTCTTGATGAATGTCGTTGTTTTGAATTCTTTACGACAGCTTGGACATTTATATTCTGATCTTCTTCATCTGAAAAACCATAGAAATCACTTTCAGCTTGAGACGGTTCACAACAATCATTTTCATTGATAATCTGACTCAGATTCTCAGAATACTCATTTCCTTATTCCCCTGTGAAACGCCATTTAATATCCCTTTCCATATATTCCCGCGCACTGCTACTCTGTCCCCCAACTGAAACTCTCTAACTTTTATGGAATCTGAGATATCTTCCCTCCCTTTAGAATCTGTTGGTACAATTAAATCCATTCTTGACCTAATTTCACGGTTGAAAACCATCATGGATGGAGATTTTCCAGTTGTTGGGTGTATCATCTTCCGATATGTGAGCAAAATGTTACAAATTTAGTTTTGCAAATTGTCTTTATCGCATTTCAAAATTTTTAATTTGTTCTTAATTGTCTGTGCGTATCGCTCAGCCTGCCCGTTGGTAGCAGGATGATAAGGTGCTCCCATTTTATGAGTCCCACCATTTATTTTTAAGAAATTCTCGAACTCTGCAGAAGTCAACTGTGTACCTCTATCATACTAACTAGCACCATCGGTATACCGAAAGTTGAGAAAATCTCTCTTAAAACTTCAATCGTTGTTCCTGCTGTAATACACTCCCCTAAATGGACCTGCGAAATCTATGCGTTATTTTTTGAAAAGGTTTAGTAGCACGTTCCCAGCAATGTTTGGGGACTACAGTAGGATTTGGCCTAACCATCTGACAATCTGTGCAATTTCTCACAATTTCCTCAATGTCACGATCTATGTTCTCCCACCAATAATATCCGCGTGCGAATGATTTCATCCGTATAGCCCCAAAATGTGTGGAGTGTAATACATCCCGGATTCGTTTTCGCAGTACTGTAGGTATATAAACGCGAATTCCACGCAATAAACAACCCCCTTGAATACTAAATTCTAGTTGGTCAATATTAAATCTGTCATAAGGTTCTACCAAACGCCCATTTTTCAACCCCTGTAATAAATTTTTCAACCTTTTATCTTCCGCTGTGGCAGCGGCCAACTCTGGTACTGTAACAGGCAAGGTTTCGATCATATTGACCTCCACTATGTCAATTTCTTCCATTTTATTATCTATATCGCCCCCTGGCAACCGAAACATAGCGTCTGCGTTTCCATGTAATTTCGTATTTCGATAGCATATTTCGTAATTAAATGACTGTAAAAAAATTGCGTAATGTTGCATTCGCATCGCAGACATCGTTGGTAACCCTTTATGTGGCGAAAATATTTGCAGAAGAGGCGTATTATCTGTTATGAGTGTAAATTTCCTAGAATAGAGGAATTGGTAAAACTTTCGTATTCCGAAAATAATTGCGAAAGCCTCTTTATCTATTTGTGAATATCTCTGCTGCGTCGCATTTAATGTTTTTGAGGCATACTGTATTGGTCGTTCAGAACCGTCTGGACATAGGTGACTCAACACTACCCCCACTCCGTAATGTGACGCATCAGTTGCCAGTATCAATAGCAGCCTATCATAATGCACCAAAAAACCTTCGGACTGCATTTCGTTTTTAACCAGTATGAAAGCCTCTTCACAGTGGTTGCTCCACTGAAATGGAACCCATTTTTTGAGCAAGTTATTAATCGGGTACAATAAGGTACTCGAATTTTTAAGGAATCGGCCGTAATAATTAACAAGTCTCACAAATGCACGGATCTGCTCTCGGTTTTGGGCTCTTGGCATATCTTGAATTGCCTCAATTTTATTTTTCATTTTATGAATGCCTTTACGGTCGATAATATAGCCGCAATCCTTTCTGAAAGGAATTCGCACTTCTCAACGTTAACTCTCATATATTAACTACTCAATCGCTTAAGTACTTCCTCAAGCCGCATGAGGTGTCTATCATCTTGGCCGGTAATTTTGATATCGTCCAATAAAACTGAGACACCCGGAATGTCTTGTAGTATCTGTTCGATATGTCTTAGCCAAATAGCTGGAGCTGAGGCCACCCCATACATCAACCGTGGAGGTTGGTACAGCCCTTTATTCGTATTTAGGGTTAAAATTTCTCTATCTTCGGCACTAACTTCGAGTTGTAAATAAGCCTTGGTCAAATCAATTTTTGTGAACTTGTCTCCTCCGGCCATTGAGGCAAACAACTCCTCAATTGTTGGTAAGGGGTGTTTATCAATTTCTAAATTGGGATTGACTGTAATTTTATAGTCTCCACAAATACGGATTTTGTGATTTGCTTTCAGCACGGGCACTATCGGCGTAGCCCAACGACTATGGTCAACTTTTATAAGAAAGCCCTGGTCAACTAAATCTTGCAACTTCCCCTCGACTATCTCTTTTATAGTGAAAGGAATTGGCCTGGCTTTTAAGAACACTGGTTTAAAATCTGATATTAATGTCAATTTCACTTGAATGTTGGTAATCTGACCCATAGTCATGAAACACCCTTGGGTAATTTGCTATTAATTTTTTTACCGAAGTAGGTATTACTTTATTATTTTTTAAACCATCTATAATTTGACAAACGTCGTCTGTTTTTACTTGGTTATTTATCAATGAGTTCCAATAGAATTCAAACGCCCTTATCCATTCGCGTCCCAACAGAGGATGTCGCTTCGAATCGACAATATAAAGTTTCAACTCCCGATACTGCCCCTCTAACCAAACACTTTAATTGCGTTGTTGCAGTAACTCACCAGTTCAGTATCTGACCTATGGATCTCTGCATTTGAGAAATATTTTTGCTTATACTCTGACCCTAACAACGACACCGGAGACCCCGAATCTACTTCGAAACTCAACCCAACACCATCAATCCAGGCTTTAATCCAAAACTTAGATCGCAACTCCACCGACTTTTTTTTTTTTATGTTACAAATATATAATCTACCCTGGGGGTGCAAATTATAATTACCCTCTAAATTTAAATTCTGATTTGAAGGATCTAAAATATTAACTAAATTTGATTTTAATTTGTCTTGCTTATTGTGATATCTTCATATTTCTTTTCGGTAGGTTTTCCTGGCGCAATTTTGTCACACAAAATATCGTATGATTCTTGCCCCATGTAATGTAGAAGTAGGTGCAACTTCTTTTTATCCTCTCCGATATCAAATATGGCGAAAGCTCCCTCCAACCTTTCTACCCAACGCGTCCATGTTGATCGCGTTTTATCGAAATTTTCGATTGTAAAGTTGTTTTGCTTTTTTTTTTTATTTATTTATTCTATCCTCGTCGCCAGTTATTATATCTTATCTCATAAATAAATTTTGTACGCACGTTTATTATATCTTATTTATTTATATTAAAAACAATGGCAATTCCATCCGCATGGTGGAACCCTATTATAAGACTGAAGTACAGAATGAATTTTAATTTAGGAGGATTGATTGATTGATTTCGAATGTACGGCCAAGCATTAAGCAGGAGATCCCGGAAAGCGCCGGGCCCACCGTACACCCATTTTTACATTTACTTGGAAGGATAAGGAAGGATATTAGTAATTGTTTGAGATCGACCAGGTTACAAACACCGTTACAGTCAATAGTTAGTAAATTTTGTGTGGTAGGATGGGAAAGGTATGTTAGTAATGACAGAATTGGTCCGGTTTCCCGGTGGCCAGTTTCAAACTACTGTTAGTATTCGACAATCACAATTGGTTACTTTATTAGTTGATCATTTCTCTGGAATCCGGGGGCTGGAACTCAGGACTCCCTAAATTTTTATCAGGACTTAAAAATTATTAATGTTATAATTCCCAGGCGACTCTGAAAGTTCAATCCAATTAATAAAACATCATAATACCAAATTTTATTACTTAAATGAATAATTTATGTAACCGTATCTTTAGCATCCCCATGCACACATCATACACCCATTTTCACATACCAACCAAAACCGATATAGGTTATTGATTTATTACCCTAAACCTTAATTAAAAATTATTAATGTTGCCATTTCCCTCAGTCCGCCTTTCATTAATTTACCTGATAAAGTATTTAAGAAATTTAAAATTACTAAGCTAAGATTATAATTAATCCTTATAACAATAAATATAAAATTAAAATAAAATAAAATAAAATTGAAATTAAACTTTAAAATTAATATGCAATTCCCAGGCGATTCTGAAAACTAAATTTAATTAATAAACAGCCTAATAGCAAAATTTTATTTCTTAAATGAATAATTAATATAACAGAATCTTTTGTATTAGTTGGGACAGACTCGACCCGTTTACAGACCGCAATGCGATCGATAGTTAGTAAATTTTTAGTGGAATATATAATAAAAGTTAATACAAGACAGCACAATCTAGCTACTTTATTTGTGATCATTTCTCTGGAATCCAAGCCGGATACTCAGGACTCTCCACATCTAAATCAGGGCTTAAAATTTATTAATGTTGTAGTTTTACCCCTGTCCACCTTTCACTAGTTTACCTGATAAAAACTTACTAAAATATTTAATTTTAAATGAACAGCCCCTATTTCATAGTTTATGGACCTTCTATATCTAATTAATTATTTATTACCTACTACAACAATAATTAACTAAACGTTAAAACCATTCAAAACATAAATTATAACTTAAACTAATCTATCTACATTAGTCAAGTTTCCTATCAATGCAAGCACATGTCGCAAATTTATAAAGCCACTGTTGTGCAAAAAACAACCAAAATATGTCTGCCCTGCGGTAGTATTTTTTGTTTTTTTCTTTTTTTCTTCCATTCTTTTTTTCTTTCCCTTCTGATTGTGAATTCAAGCCCATCTATTCCCATTGACATCGAAATTTATTTTGACATCCGAAACGATTTAACATACTTTTGAATCATCCATTGCACGCAAACAAACCTGTTTCACTCATAACATTCAGACACTATGACTTAATTAAATGTATTCCAGACACTTATACGTAAAACATTTATCAAGCCATAAACCTCAAAAAACGATGAAATACAAAACGTTCAGTTTGCAATCCAGAACAACAGAAGTATTTATACATCAAAACTGTATAACCGTCCCTGTCTACTCCGCTAATACACACAATCGCAGATGCAATTATCCTATCTAGAAGCAACTAATTTAATCATTTCAGCATTATGTTCCTTAAACCAGTTTTTAATCAAATGCTTGATGAGCCCAAATTATGTATTTGAAAAATTGTCAAGAGCTACAGGTTTAAAAGCTTTCACTTATCGAAGCATTTTAAATAAACCATTCTACTTCAAAACTTGATACTGAAAGGGATGACGGAATTTGGGTTAGGATCTCCAATATTTGTACCAAACCATTTGACTTTCAAACTCGATATTATAAAAGAAGATTGTATTTTGGGACCAATTTAGAGTATTTGCTTTCAATCAGCTTGAAGCTTGATAATCCATTCTTACCTTCTCGGTGACTTTTGTGATTTTCGACAAATTCTATCCTTCATTAAAATGTTTTATGACCCAAATTAAGTATTTGCAAGAAATGTCAAGAACCCCTTGTTTCAAGAGCTTCTGTTCATCAAAGCCTTCTAAATCAAATCACTTCATTCAGAAACCTGACACCACAAAGGGTACTTTTGGGAAAAAATTCAGAGTATTTGTTCTCAATTGTTTCCATTTTCGAGCATTACGAATCGTTTACGAATCATTTTGAACGATCGTTCAAAAGATGAAAACACTAGATGAACAGAACCCGATTCAATTGAATGGCCTAAAATAAAACAAACCAGCCCGCAACTCCACGCTTTGACGAGTCCCAAATATATGAACAAGGCATCGCAAATCCTGAATGTAACTTAAAAACATCAACAATTTCGAAATAATCTCAAAAATGTCGATTTTTAAAGTGTCCTGAACATTCCAGAAAGCTCTCAAATATCAAACCATCCGCAAGCATGCAAGACCAAAAAAATCCTACAAGTGCTAATCACTGCCATGTACAGAACAATTCGGAAAATCCCTACATCACGTGAATGTCGACTGCTCTCGAACAATTCAGCTTTTTGCTTTCTACAAAGCTCTCAAAATATTCATCGGGTATTTTTCAAACATCGAAGAATCGTTCTCTTCGAATAGGCGCCAAAACTCCCGAACAACATCGAACCATCAAACATACTCAAATAATCTCGAAAATCTCGAATAAACTTACTGTTTACACCTGTAACACCGAATCACTTATCAAGTCTCAAACATCGCGCATCTCACCTCGATGACAAACTCCAAAAATCTCGAAAACTTCAAAAAGTGATCAAAAGATGAAACCTGAGACAAACGAATACGAAATCGGGAAGCGAGAACTTCCAAAATCAGAAGAACCCTATCAAACACAACCAAAAAAAAGCACCATCACTACTTGGAAAATAAAGTTGGAAATTGCATTTTGCATCATTTTTATTTTCCGTTCACTGCCAGTTAGAAGATCCGCCAAATGAGAAACTAGAAGTCGAATGAACACCAACTGACTACAGAGACTGACCGGTTTGGCCCAAGTAAGGGAAACAAGAATCCATTTTCAGTCGCGGTTAAATACTTCTCCAGTTTCCTCCTGAAATAATTCTTCTTGTATTTTTATGAACGTCACAACGATACATCGCAATATGCCAACACCAGCAGATTACTATAAGCTCCCATTTTGAAACCAAATTTAACCTTTTCCAATCAAAACTTGATTTGTGAAAAGATGAATTGCAGGTTGAATGTGAAAGGTTGAATTTTGATAAATGTAAAAGAGGTAAACTTGGAGTTAAGCAAAAGATATAATACAAACAAGTAAACTTAGCAAACACAAAAATCATTGTCGTTTGATGTTGAAAGCTTTTATTTTAAACGAGTTTAGCTGATTTTATTCTAAATCTTAATATCAGTCAGCACCGAGAAGAAATGGTTGAGCCTGTCTTAAAAAAAATATTTAATAGCAACAGGAACGATTTCTTCTTTTTCTAATAATTAGACCACCGCCTTTTCTTAAAAATTTCCTGAGCTATTTCACCTTAAATTACGCCATTGGCAGTTACGCCATTGGCACGTCTCCTTTAGCGACGTAAGATCAACTAATGGTTTTAAGAAGCAAAAAAATAACGAAAAGTTTTAATTCGTTTTATACCTTAGAAGATGGAGGCTGGCGCTGTCAAACCCCGTACATTGGCAATAACTTAATATTATATTCTTACAACTTATACTCTTAGGACAGCAAATTAATTACTAAATTTAACAAGCCTTAAAATTAGCATCTGTACGGATTAAAAATTTTATCATAGGTATTGTACGGGTTACAGGCATCTAAGTGGTCAATAGTTGGTATTATATGTAGGAAAAGACGACACAATCCTACACAATCCTACTTCCTGAAAATCGAAAACGAAATTAATCCCCCTCCCCCCGTACCATAACCGAATTCAAGAATTCCTAACTTAAAATTCAAATTTAAATATTTAAAACTTTCAAAATCTGAAACAATCTGTAGGATAAAAGGTTAAAAAATTTAACGCAGATCCATTCCCAATTCAACCTATCAGATTTATGATAAATAATATCTCTGAAAATTGAAATAAAATTAATCAATTGTTTCCAAGCAACACCCAGTAAACCGAATTAGAAGTTATTCACAGTAATTAGTTAAGTACCCCCATTTCCACCATCTCTGTTAGTGGTTCCTATTTCCTGCAATCTCGTGTTGATTCTGCTCATGTTGAATAAGTAAGTCATACTCCAATTAACCAGTTCCCGCAAAGTTATATCTCAATGTAAAATAGAAAAATAAAAGTATAAAACCAAAACAATTTCCGACGCCGCACTATCATCCAATCATATGTATATGGGAAATTTACAAATACAACTCGATGTATTCTCGATTTTTTAATTAAATTAAATCACTTTTAATTTAATTCTTCATTCTATACCAAATTCCAATAGGAATTACATAAATGAGAAAGTCCATAGTTTAAAAACCAAATGGCATGTTGATCTTTACGTTCTTACGATTAAAAGAGAGACCAACCATATATCCTCCATATATCCCTTCTGCATTCTTTGCCTCGCACATACATAATGAACCCGTTTATACATAAACAAATGCAAATACGTTCGAGAAAGAGATGCCTCCATACTCATGTAAGCAGACAACAAGCAACTACACCAAAACCTGCTAAAATTCTCTTTAGAAAGCCTGATGGTTTTGCTGATACGCAGACACATACTTATACATATCAACCTTTAGCCGTAGTAGTCACTACGAAAAACCATATAAAAAAAATTCAAATTTTTTTGTTTCTTACCACTACTAATTCCAGTTGATATCACACACTACTTAATATCAACTAACAATTGAGCATTTTACTCTCTGTTTTTTGCTCTTCTACAACAAAACTTAATTTTACGAAATGTCAAAATCAAAACCATAACCTGCTAAAATTCAGGTTATGATCAAAACTCAGAAATCGTGAAGTTAAACCCCATTAATTAGTTAATTACAAGAAATTAAAGTAAGTTTAAATGATTTTTAAAGTAATTTATATTAGTTTACGTGATTTATATATTTTATATGTGCTGTTATAGTTTCCTTTTTTAATTTTGAAGAAAATACAAAGAAGTGCATACACGACGCCAACCATTGAAATGTATGTTATGCGGTGAATCATTTCTCGAGGAATCAATTATTAAATCTCATATACGTATCGTGCACGCAAACGAATTAACTCAACATTCGTGCCGCCTTTATGGTAAATTGTGTCGCGATAGTCGAACCCTATCGAAACATTTATGGGAACATTTCAGCGAAAAAAATCATTCCTGTTCGGCATATGGTTTCGCATCGAAATAAAACTGTTACGTGTGATATGTGCGGAGAAGAATTTCCCGATGGACGCTCCCTCATGAATCATTGTCATTCGCATACGAATGTTACAGGACGACAATTCCCTTGTCGCGAGTGGCAAAATATTTGGTTCGCGTAGTTCACAACAAATTCATATACGTGTTCATACGGGTGAAAAACCTTACGGATGCCGTTATTGTTGGAAAGCTTTTGCTGATGGTGGGACATTCCGAAAATATGAAAGGATTCATACAGGTGAAAACCCTTACGTTTGTTCAGTGTGCCCTCGAGCCTTTAATCTGCGAGTTGTATTGCGAGAACATTACGATCACATCATTCGAGCCCTGACACTAAAAGGGGGAAATTCCAATACACCTTATTACTGCCAAGTTTGTCACGAGTTATTTGTAATGTCACTAGATTTAATTCAACATTTGATTCAACACAGTGACGTGAATACGGCCGTGAAGAGACAATCGATTGTAAGTAAATGGAGAACGGTGGAGAATTAATTATAATATTTGCCATGTCAATGTGTATTCTATTTTATATTTATAGACGGAGCCACGAAAATATAAACGGAGAAGGAAATTAAAATCGCACGAGTTGGAAATATTACGTGCCGAAAAAATGGCAAATTATTTTCGGTTTTTATTTTGAGCATAATTTGCATTTTAATTTCTATACCAATTAATATTCCAGTTACCAAAGTAAGACGGCTATAAAATAATATGAGAATGATAAAAAAAATCGTTACAAAAAAATTTAAAAGAAAAATTCTTTCTGTATACATACATTGTTTATAGTTTAAAAATTAAATAATTGTCAAAAATAGTTTCTAAGATTTTTTAATTACAAAAATAGTTTTTTAATGCCTCAGAAGTTGACCAACAAGTCGAAATATAAGGTTAAAAACTGTTAAGTTTTTTTAAATTAAATATTGGGTTTTCTTTAAAGTAAGCTGAAATTAAAATATTTAAATAAAATGACTGTTGCACATGATTCGTTTTTATTGGTTTAGATTTTACTCTCTTTTAGTTTCGTAGTATGCGAATGTTTATGTTTTCTACACTGTATTCACAACCGTATCTATACACGATGACGTTTCACTAATACAATCAGTGGTTTAGATAATTTTACAGCAATAGTATACAATACATTCGGCTTTCTAAAGAGAATTTTAGCAGGTTTTGAACTACACACATGCGTTATTTAATCAAAAAGCATAAAATTTAAGGAAAATTTGATAAAAACCTGGCAAATGTTCCCGGATGGACACATTTTATACTTCGTTCGACTATTTTCCACACAATTTCATCCCGCACTATTTTTACAAATTTAGAAGAAATTAAACAAAATGTTTTTTCTCGACTGTATTTTTTGTCTTTGTTGCGCAAAATTATTTTAATTGTACGCCATTTGCAACAAAATTATTTTTGTATACAGGAGAATTTTTTATTTTATTCACTATGAACACTTTTTATTAATAAAAAAAAAAAAAAAAAAAAAAAAAAAAAAAAAATCACTTTTTATTTATTTGTTTATTTCAACACACACTTTTTTTGAATTTATGTACATCGAAAATAAAAATAAAATTTAATTTACGCAGGAAGACAAAAAAAACACGTCTACCTCGTTCGAGCGTTCATCGCTCACCAGAATGAATTTTAATTTAGGAGGATGAACAAATATCATTCCCAACAAACACGTAGCGCCGTAACCCAATAAAACATTGGTCGTGACATCTAATTTATTTGAAAGATGACAGCTACTAAGTCTTCCAGCTCCTGTGTAGATGCAGCGGCTTTGGAACCGGTACTGATAAAGAACTGATCTAGGATGGTTCTGAAGATAGGTAAGGTAAAAGAAATGCTCAACAGTCACTTTTACAAGCGTGATATCTAGTACCGCTTATCTTTTCCTAGACCGCGGGGAGGAAAGGAGCTGACAACAAGTATTAACTTAAGTAACAGTGGAACCATTGAACGAACTTTGAAGAGAACCCGAAGTTTGATCAATACTCAATAAGATTTTTAACATCATCATTTACTCGTGTATTTTAATGGATTTCACGGCCAACGAAAGGTGACGAGGTATAATTTTCTTAAATGCATTACACACTAATAATGAAAAGTTTGGGTAATTGATATTGTTGCGATTTCTTCATAGCAGGAAATATCATTCATTTTCCCAGATTTGGAATACTGGAATTATTTTAGAAATTTCCATTTGTTAGAGAATCGACAGAATAAAATGATTTATTGAATCGCAGCTTTACTGGATAAGCTCAACTCATTCACCAACGTTTTATGGTCGAGGAAGGGATAGCTCAGCGCATACAAAATATCAGGTAAGCGTATTGAACAGTATGTATTTATCAAGTAAGTTGATCAACTATCATCAGGGTAGTCATCTTATTTGTATATTGATTGGAAAAAAGATGCAAACAAATTTATACAGAAGTTGAACTAATGTCACGAAATTATTTAAAAATTATTCTTGAATTAAATTAGTTAGCGGCCCGCTCTGAAAACATATTTACTCATTTAAGTCATTGCTTTTTAGTAAACATTATAGGCCGTATTCCGGGATTAAACATTTATGTTATGTTAATTTTGATTTTACAATGGAAATTGTAACAGGAAGCCTGTTTAGAAAATGAAACACAATTTTAGCACATATATTATTTATTTTTATTACTACGAACCACTCACATTTCTTGTTGAACTCTCGTTGCCGATACTAATACCATTAACCCATTAACATTTTCCATGTACTTGTGCTCATCGCCGTCAGTAGCGTAGTCAACAATACAGTGTCGATAATACAGATACTACAGCGGGGAAATAACATAAAATTGTGATGGATTTATGATGCCTTAATAAAGGACATTGCCTCATATTCCAGTGCAGTAAAATTCATTTTATGTTATTTTACTCCCTTGCTTCCTATTTGAATTTGTCTTGAAAAACAAAAAATAACAACCCCTGAAGATGCCCTAATATCTTTCATTTTTCAATTTTAAGCAAAGAGTTTATTAGCCCATGAATTTGCTACTGCCAACTTTATTTCCAAGGGCTGCTATTGTCTTTCGTTGAAAATTACAAACGCTTGGAGACCAACCTGTATTAATGTTAATGACTGAAATCCCCGGAATAAAGGTGCCTTCTCTTTTATGTAGCCACACAGCTAGAAGACCCAATGAGAAAGATAGAGTACCGTTAATCTGTTGGATAGAAAACTGCATGTACGATACTTCGTTGCCAGTATTAAGTAAATATTGAATGTGAGCATGTGAGACAGAATACTCGTAGCTATGCCATAAGATCCTCATGATTCAGTTAATTGAGTTCTTTGGGTATCCAAATTTTTCGCTCAAATTCTTCATTGTCCTTATCTTCTTGCTTTACCTTATGGAAGAAGTAGGCATAAAAACTCTCTCGATGAGTGGTATATTTGCAGATGAAATCGTGTGTTTTCATTGAAATTTGTTTGACATATCTCCAAAGCGCCTTTTACGAAAAAAAAACCAATATCAATAATAATCATAGAATTTTAACACCATACCAGGTTTGATGGAATGGTGGTATGATAGTACGATAGCATGATGTTATAATTGTATGATTATTATTAATAAAGGTACACCATTAACCATCAAACTATCATACCATCATTCGATTGCACCACCTACCATCATACAATTATATCATCATAGAACAATAATAACACACACAAGCTTACCATCTCACTATCTCCACGGTTGAACCATGTTACCATCGTAACTTCATACCATCATACCTTCAAACCATCACACGATCACACCAACATACCATCATGCCATCGTACCATCATACCCTCGTATCACCATCACAATGACCATCACCATCATCATCAAAATCACCATCCCCATCACTAGGGTTCCCAAGTGTCCATTTGTGGTATGGGAAGTCCTTATTTTTTTGGAATTTGTCTTTTCCAACTTCCTATAAGCTAAAATGTCCTTTATTGTACTAAAATGTCCTTTTTCTTTCAAATGTGTTGTCTGTTATTTAATTACCTGGTACTCTTGCAATGCCAAAAATGTAATAGAGTAGAACCACTATGTTTTATTATATTTATATGGTTACGGAACGCACTCCTCCAAGTTTAAAAAAAACTTTAACCAAACGATGGCTCTGGATACACTTAGCTTAATGGACAAATTGCCGAATGGCACAAATAGTTGATTAGAAAATAGATTTTATGGTTACGAACTAAACAATCTAACACCATGGCGGAATATTGTATCAAAAGAGCTTATAATTTGGAACGGAAATCTCTAGATATCTTGGAAGACAATTTGATTTCACCCTAAATAAAGCTAGCTACCAAAACTTTCAATTTTGATGTTATCCAATAACACCTTACCGAAATTTGAAGATTTCGAATTACTTAGATTTATCATAGGTAGATAATTCCTATTTAAATATGGATAAAGACAAATTATTCGATCAAGTCATGGTAATTCAAGAGAAGAAATTTCTCAACTACGGGAACGATTGTGAAACCAAGCTTATTTAATGTTGAATTTGAAATACATATCGTGACCTTAGATTAAAATGGTTGTAGCTAACTTAGTGTTCATTCCGAGATATAAGGCGGATTCTTTTCCTACTGTGCTTAAATTAGAGCAGCGATATCCCAGAAGAACAACCAAAAAATAATAGAATACAAGTACATACTTGATATTTTTAATTTTAGGACTGTCTAGTACTTTGACTGTATCAAAATGGACTGCTGGTGAAATTTATTCTAGAAAGGGATGGAGTTTCTTAAATAAAACATGGCCAGAATTCAATGACTATTGTGGTTCACTACTAATGATATTTTGCTCATTAGAATAAAAATTTGGGGAAATTAGATTTGCCAAAGAAAAATTTGTTTTCACTTTCTTAACCAATCCAGGCCTTTCCAGGTTCCAAAACCAAATGGAACAGATTTTTCAATGTATTTTAGTAAAATTTCAAATCTGGATTATTAAGCCGATTCTGTCAGTAGTTCCTAATATAAAATCGATTAATTCGCGCTCTGAAAATTTCTTGGAGATCTCATTTGGAGTCGAATTTCATAAATAAAATAAGAGATAACACACTAATGATATTATTATTAATCAAAAAAATTATGTCACCATTTTTTTTACATAAACAACCAATCCATACACTGTACTACGTCTCCAGCTCCAAATAGAATTAGGTGCCATGTTTGCAGATGAATTTTAATAGAATATTATATCTGAAATTTGAGATATTAAGTCGATTCTTTAAGTAGTTCCTAATATAAAATTGATTATTTGGCGCTCTGGAAAATTCCTTCTGGCATTTCATCTGAGGTCGAATTTTTTAATTGACCCATGGCTCAAATTCAGGAAATTTTGCGGAGCACTGGGGGCCTATTCCTGAACACATAATTGTCTATTGTGACATAGGAGTCTAGCTGTCTTCCAATGCGAACAAATTTGCTACTTACAAGTACTTGTGAGAAGCACTCGAATGGAACGGAAATTGTAATAACACATATAAAAATCTCTACACCAGCGATTTAGTATGAGTAGCTGCGAGTACATGCAAGTACTTTGGAGTAGTTTGCTAACGTCAGTGGAATACAGCTTCGTGGTTTCGACAGTAACTACATTTATTGTTGTTACCTGATTCACAATATTGTGTAAAATTATACAGCACTTTGGTGTTACAGGACACGAAATTCACAATGTCAAATTTCACAATATTGTGATAGCATTGATGAGTTCAGTAATAGCGCCCTGCCTAGGATATTTTGATTGACACCTTAAATCAAAAGCTATATTCTTCAAATTTATTCAGGCTATCTTCCCAATCTCTAGCATCAATTGGATGGAAGGAGCACATTGTTGATCGATTTTAGTGAAATTTTTTGTATCCAATGTTTTGTAAATTCAGCAAATAGTTCCTATTATAAAACCTTTTATTTCATAGCATTTTATTTCGGGCATAAGATAGGGCTGGGATTAGAATTTTTAAAATAAAACATGACCCAACGTCAAGAAATATTTTGGAACACTAGATTTACCAATTTTGGTTTGCCACATTTGTCGATGTATTTTAGTAAAATTTTATTTCAGAAATGTTAAGCCAATTCTAGATAAATAGTTCCTAATTCTAAATACATATATTCATTTTTCGGGCCAGTCATTTGGAGTGGAATTTGATTTCTTAAATAAAATATTTAAATTTTGTTGAATCATTATTTTTCTTGTTACTCCGGAATTTTTAATTGCCGCTAATAAATTTCGCGATCTGAATATTATCTAAACACCAGCCCGCAGAAATTTTAAAAACTAGAACATGTCTATACGATCCAAAACTTTTCTTTCAAATCCAAAAATAATTCTTTGATCATTTTAAGTGTTAACTTCCAAATACCCGGAGAAAATAAAACAATTTAAGTGCTTTGCATTTAAGTAATTTTATTTCGATATAATCATAAGTATTTTACAATAATTGGTCATTTAAACCATGCAAATATGTTTAATCTAAGTTTAAACCAAATTAAATAAAAAATAGCTAATCTTAAAATTCATAATTTACTGAATAAAAAAAGTATATTAATATAAAAAAAAAACAATTTAAAGATTACTTGATCACTAAAAATACTCTTAAATTTTATGGAGATGCGAAGTGCCCGGAGAGGCCAACACGAAGTTTTTAAATACTGAACCTAACATGTATTACATATTTGTATTTTGCGTCAAAAATATTTACTGCCATCCATGTTTATTTCTTCCGCTTTTTATTTTTATCACCTGCCACGCCATCTTGTTTACGCTTCTGAGATGATTTTGTCTGAGGTGTTCCCGAAGTTTGATTGCCACCGGTGCCTTTTGCTTGTTTCTTTTTCTTTTCCAAGCGTTCCTTCTCTTCCAGTTCTTGATTTTCACGTTCAATCAGCGTGATCAATGTGTTGCAACGGCGCTGAAGTTCTAGAGCGGTACGCGATTTTAAGAACCAATCGAACCGAAATTGTGGAGCACAGCGAACCCCCGAACGAAGTTCTTCGTAAACATTTTCACGATCAAAACCAAGTTTATGCAGCATGCATACTAAAAATCGATCTTCCTCTTCAACATAATTTTTGCCTTTGTTATTGCCATAGGATATTCGAAGTTGATGGAATGGTGCCCGATATCTGGACATTTTGCCATCTAGTGCGCGCTTAATAGAAGCCCTTCTCTGTATTTTCGCCTCCCCTCGTTCAATTTGTGCATTAATACGTTCGATGTCTTGAAGCTCATGACAACGTTCCCAAAACACGGCACTGTACTCCATAACTTCTTCGGGCGTTTTGCCTTCCACCTCTTTAGCAATATTCTCAATGTCATCGCGGCCAAACTTTTCATTTGCTTTAATAAATTGATTAAAATCACGTTTTGTCCAGGTGGTAAAGCCTTGAATGAGCAGTGATTCCTTCTCCGCAATTTCTTCTTCGCTTAATGGTTCAGCATCATCAATTTTCTTTTGCTCTTCTCGTTGAATTTTAGCTGCATCTGGCCCAAGTTCAGAATTTCTTGGCACTTTGTAACCCAACGACTTTCGAAAAAAATAAATCTCTTGATCGAGTAGCTCAAATAATCTTGGTGGGAAAAACTGGAAATCTTGGACAATGGGTTGTTTTGGTGGGCGTGGAGCCTTTGGCTGTTTGGGTTCGGACACCCGAAGTGCTTCACGAAAATATGCATCAACGGCATAATTTGCTTTACGCTCACGTTTCGGAGGTTCAATCCAACTTCCCATGGGAACGAGTTTCTGTTTTTCTCGGTAATCTTCGCCTTCAAATTTATACACGGAACTATCTTGATTATTTTCCAATGTAAAATTTCTCAATGACGAATCACCAAGAGATTCTAATTTTGCATTTTGTTCCGCAGTTTTAGTTTCTCCCTTTTCAAGAATAAAATCAATATCTTCGTCGGTAATTTCAGAATCTTTTGATGCGAAAACGTGATTTGCTCCAAATCGGATCATATTCAGCATTTCGTCTTTGTTTAGACCTGACGCTTTACTGTCCACTAGCCGACCCTGTTGGATAACCATTTTGTCTAAACGTAATTTCACTTCAGCCCTTTCAACTATTTTTTCCTCGACTGTATTTTCCGTTATAAATCTGAATACTTTGACTTGTTTTTTTTGGCCGATACGATGTGCACGATCCATAGCCTGCAGATCCATTTGAGGATTCCAATCCGAATCGTATATAATAACAACATCAGCTGTTGCCAAATTAATACCCAAACCACCGGCGCGAGTTGATAACATAAAAATAAATTTTTGACTATTGTCAGAGTTAAATTCTTGAATCGATTGATTACGATCTTCGTGGGGCGTCTGACCATCTAACCGGCAGTATTGATATTGACGCCATAAACAATAATCCTCGAGTATGTCTAACATCCTTGTCATTTGGGAGAAAATTAATACACGCGATCCTTGCTCCTTTAGTTTTGGCAAAAGTTTATCCAAGACAACCATTTTACCGCAACTTTCGACCAAATGATAATCGGTGGTATACGGTGGACCAGGCTCGGCCCCATCAAACAAATATGGATGATTTGTACACTTTCGCAGCTGCATTAAAATATTTTGAAGTCTCATTTTTTCAATCCGCCCAGCACCGTTTACAATATCGATATCCTTCATGAGAACCTTAGTGTACCATTCACGTTGCATTTTCGACAACCCAACAAAAATTTTAACTTCTTTTTTAGGTTTTAAACGTTTCTCAACTTCAGATTTTAAACGACGCAACAAGAAGGGTTTTAAAACCGCATGCAAGCGTTCTACTAATTGGTTGTCCCCTAGACATTGATTGGTGTTGAACCACGAATCAAAATCATCACTGCTGTTGAACACATCGGGTAGCAAAAAATTCAATAAAGACCATAATTCATGAAGATTATTCTGTAAAGGTGTACCAGTCAATAGAAGGCGATTAGCAGTTTTGAATTCTCGAAGGATTTCTGATAATTTTGATTTTTCATTTTTAATACGATGAGCCTCATCAATTACCATGTACCTCCAATTGAATTTCTTAAACACGGATTTCTCTCGAATGCATATCTCATATGTAGTGACGCATACATCCCAAGCTCCAGGCATCAGTACTTCGCGAATAACTTGGTTTCGCTTATCCTGATCACCGATCAAACAAACCGTGCTTATTGATGGGCACCACTTTTCAAACTCATTCAACCAATTTTGAAGTGTTGACTTGGGAACGATTACAATATGCGGTCCAGGATTGTTACGAAAATGCTTGAGATAACCGAGAAGACTGATTGTTTGTAGAGTTTTTCCCAAACCCATCTCATCGGCTAAAATTCCATTTATTCCGTTCTCATACAGAGAGATCATCCAATTTACACCACGTACCTGATAATCTCTAAGTTCCCCATTTTTAATATAGTGTGGTGACGCCTCAAACCGGAATATCGATTTTGATTTTGTTTCCTCAGCCAAAAGTTCTTCATCCTCTTCCTGTTCAGTTTTGCGATGTCGGTGGCTGAAATAAATATTATCGAATTACATATAAATATTACAAATAGTGCTGTCAAAATTACTTACTCAGCAGGATTTGATGAAGTTGGAGAGAGGGGTGGTGCCACCGATGTTTCCTTCTTTTTTGGACGACCCGCTTTTACTTTGAGAGGACTCTTCGGGCCAGTACCAATGTTTGTCATGAAATGAGAGAAAATCTCGGTCTGCTTCAACAAATAATCAAACCTTTTACCACGATCTGTTATAATTTTGTTCTCAAAATCTGTCTCCTTGCCCTTTGATGAAACTGTATCTGAAGATGACTCATTCTGGACATGCAAATTGGGAATCAAAATACAAAAAAAACAAAATCAATTATCACAGCTGATATAGTACCGTTTATGAAAAATCGACCGCAAACTGTGTGTTTGACAACGGATTGATGGCTGTCTCACTTTACAACACAATGACATCTCGTGAATTTCAACATTCACAACATTTTCTCAATAATTATACTTACAGAGTTTTCATGTGTATCCATTGGATCAACACTTTCTTCGACTTCTTCTTTAAGAGGAGGATCCATATTTAATAATTAGTTTTATAAAATTGCAAATATTTAATTTTTTCCGTAGAATCAAAACTGTTTTAACAAAAATATCAGGAAGAAAAGCTTCTCGACAAGCGGCAAATTTTATTATGAAAGTGAAATGAAGTAAGCCGCGATTTTGTCATAATTATTAAACACTGCTACCAACTTAATATTTTTTTTTTTTTTGGTTTTTTTGCATTTCAATGTGAATGCAGCCAAGTAAAGTTTGACATTTACGAATGTAAACAAAAACAATATAATAGCCATTTAATAATATGTACATATAAACAACTTTTATTAAAGTTAAAGTTTATATTGAAGAAAAAAAAACATTAGTTATTATGTAATTTGTTGGCAGGCCTAATATTTCCATTTTTACTTCAAATTTATCGAGTGCCATCTGCAGTATAATAATGAGACTAACGATTCTTGAGAGCCATCTACAAACGAATGGAAAATACTTGTAGGCGTTTAATAAATTTTGTTTTATTATCCCTTTCGCGGACACATCAGTTTAGAAAATACCGAAAGAAAACATTTTGGTTCTTAACGTAGATATCTGGGTTTAATTTGAATTAGATGACACGACGTGTCGGCTAAATGGTTAATTTGGCAGTTGTGCTTGCTTCGTGCATCACATGGATGTATATATGTACCTATTTAGAAAATTGCTTCATTCCATTCCATTTAACAGTTCAAATACCAATATGTATTTGTAAATTAACTTGGGCATTTGGGATGGCAGTAGTTATAACGAGTGAAACAAATAATCCGTGATCTTTTATAGTTTCTGCTGAAAATGTCAGAACTTATAGACGAAATTCAAATAATATCAAAAGTGCTAATGAACAATGTGTTATCCCGAATGATATCAGCAAAATTCTGCAAATAATTCAAATCAGCAGATGATTCGGAAGGTGATTAATAACGCGGGATAGTTACAATGAATCGCCGAACATAACCTTAGGAAACGCTGACAAATAATCATCTTCCTGAGTCTGAGTCGATAGCAGATACAACGAGCAATCGCGGTTCACCAAACAACAATAAAACTGGGAATGAAGTAAGTCATCACAACTAGGCCAGGTAGAATAGTCAAACCAGGTAACAAATTGGATTTATAAACTTAAAAAGCGCTCATTAAAGTGTGATGGTCTATATAAATTTAAAATGAACAGCTTTAATAATGAAAATAAAAAAAGGGTGGGGGGGTGTAACAAATGAATGTAAACATTGTAATTATATGTCCATACTCATCTCACCATTGCCCATATACTAAAATGTCAATAAATCATAACTTAATTCAAAATTATCATCACTGGAATCTGGAAAACCATTCTCGTGTCGCATTGTCAAACATTAGAAGCCTGTATATCTAAACGGTACCCGTTTTTCGAACATGAAATTCCCGGGTACCAAAAAATCACCGGCCCTAGGCACGTATATAGTGTACTTAATACAACAAATATAAATAAATACAGAAAAGAGAAGCTCCACAAATCACAAGTTAGGTAAGTAACAACAAATTTTAGAATTAGGTTCATAAAATCCAACCCGATTTTTAGTTGAAAAGGTCGAATTCTCTACCTACCGCTATGTAAGAAGAGGTTATCTATGTATCGCTAGAAATCCTTTGAAATGAAAGCAAAAATTAAATTACAAAGTAAATATCTGCCTGTTCCTTTGGAAAATATTAAATCTAGATCTATCATTGTAAATAAACAAAAGGCATTTTTAACTTTTTTCATTTTAAAAATATAGATATATTTTTTCTTTTATATTTTTAAAAATAATAAAATTAATTTTCACTAAGATAAAATTTTTGTTTATATATTTATATAAATTGTTTGTATGTATATGTATGTATATTTTTATATATATAATATATTACATATTTATTAATATCCTTAATAAAACAAAAAAATAATAAAAAACTAAAAAATATAGTTTGAGTAAATATTGAAAATAATAATAAAATAAAAAAGAGATAATACATAATAAAAATATATTTGAATATTTAATATGTAGTTAAATTTTTAACCAATCAAAAATAATAATAATACATATTATATAATATATGGTGTGTTGTGTGTTTATTTAATGTTTAAAATAATAATTTAAAAATTAATCACTAAAATTTGTTTTTTATTTAATTAAATTTAATTTTTAAAAAATACTGAAATAAAAATAATAAAAAACGTCGAAAAAATGGTCTAAAATAAATATAAGATAAAAAGGTTGTAGTCTTTGCTAATAAAAAAAAAAAAAATAAAAGAAAAAGGAAAAAGAAAAAATCTTAAACTTAATTATATTATTATGTATTTATATATACGATAAAATAAGGCAGTTTATTTTATATATGTTTTAATTAATTTATTTGTAATATTTATATTAATTTTTCCTAGTTTATATACACAAAACTATCAATTGAAACGAAAGAAAATAATTGGCACAAATGGTATAAAAGAAGAGTAAATAATGCAATACATATTCTATATGGTCATCAAATATAGATGACAGCACATTCAATTTAGAATAGAATATTGCTCATTTTATTCTGTTCTCGGTTTGTTTCTTTGTTGCCTTATTTTTATTTATTTTAATTAATTAATTTTATAGTTTAATAAAATAAAATATATAGCTATATATATAATATACAAAATTATCACGATTTTAAAATATTTTTTTTTAATTTTTATAAAAATTGTTTTTTTTTTAAATATTCAGACTATCATAATGTTTTTTTTTTTTTTTGAATAAAAATTTGTTTTTAATCTCTTCTTTTATATAATTCACTATTTATAAAAATAATTATCAACTAAGAACTATAATTATTTAAAATATATTAGTTATACTTATTTAGGAATACTTGAATAATATTATTTTATTAATTATTTTTAATAAAAAACAGTCGAAAATATATAGAATCCTTTTTGTTTTAATGTATGTATTTGTTTGTTTGATGTTGGATTAGTGATATCTATGTACCATCACAGGAAGACGATTTTTCATAATTATTATTTTTTTTTTATATCTTAAACGCTACACACTACTTATACAATTATAAGTGTTATTTCGGACATCGTAGAAAACGTAACACTATATATCCTAATAATCTGAACACAACTAGAAATCCTAATAGAACAAGGGTGTTAAGCCACAAAGGTGATGTACATCCCTGCTCCTCTAGAATTGAATCGACTGGAATAAAACGATCGGGATCTTTAAGCTCGGAGCATATCGCAAATTTACTCTGCTCAGCGCATCTGTAAAAGAAAAAAAATTAGATATGACGATTTACTCAATTTTTCCCCAAATTCAAAATGCTTACGCAATTTTTGGTCCTTCACTAAATTCTAAAATTTGCATATTCTGATAGGCATAATGAATCATTGACGTGTACCTCACCCACTCCAACCAAGCTGGAAATCGCGTCGATAGGTAACCTTAAGAAAAACACAAAACAATAGGTAATATAATTAAAAAGAAATTCAATCGTATCGAGTATTATTGTGATAAACTAACCTCCAAATAATTGGGTGGCCAACGTATAAAGTGCGCTGACCGTTATACTTAAATTCATATCCATACAGCAAGCACCTACGAAAAAACCAACGCTCTGCGCCACAATAGTATTTAACAAAAGTGAGGCCAGCATAGTCAAAAATAGTCCAGCACTTGTAAAACCCAGCATTGGATAGCTTATCAGGTGATACACTGCCGGCAGTGTAATTACCAGAGGAAGTTCTCCAACCATTTTCGCTAAATAATAGGCAGACAGACGATACGCTCCGGACCGTCTTTCCTTATTTATCACTTCTCTTTCTGGTGGAACTATATACATAAAATAGGGGAAAAGAAAGTCAACCATCCGATTCAGTCAAAAGAAGTAACAAACAACTTACACGAACTCAGTGCTCCAAATAGTGCGAACAACATCCAGTATGTTTGTGAAAAAAACATCCAACCCTGTATATCATGTAAACTTTCCTCCGTCTTTGGTAATTGAAACCATAGGGCACCCGCCATTACACCCAATCCAACGGTTTGTAACCAATTTAGGCGAGACAACATTCTTGGTTTTGCCTCCCGGAAATTTCGTTGCGACAAAACCTTAAACTGTGTAAAAAAATTAGTTGGATAACCCAACCAAAAATCACTATCTTGACTATCACTAGACGCTGATGATGAATGAGATTGTGTATCCATCCATAAATGTTTACCCTCTGTTTCCGATTGTGTTTCGTCGACTGCAACTATAAGTGAATAAATTACAAAAATTAAATTAAAATGTTTCAAAAAAAAAAATTATCTTAAACGCTCACCTCCATTAGCCAATACCCGGTGATCTTGTTCCTTGATCAAACCATGATAATGCCGAAAATTTTCCATTACTAATCCATTTTGTTCTTTGGTTGGCGTAAAAATATCATTACTGTTTAATTCGGATGGATATGATGAAGTTTTGCGGGCCGCTTTCGCTTCCAGTATAATACGATCTCGGACTTCGGGCGATGATTTAATTTGTTCTAATATAAAATCGGCTGGATTATAATGTGGTTTCATGTATAGCCCAATATCACAAAAATAATCTACTACTTTCGAGACATCACCAAAATAAGCCGTTTGCCCATTACACAGCAGTAGTAGCCGATCAAACATGTGAAACATTTGTGATGATGGTTGGTGGACTGTTATCACAACCGTTTTATGTTCTTGTACTGCATATCTTTGGAGTGATGATATTAATGATGTGGCTGCGTGTGAATCGAGCCCAGACGTTGGCTCGTCGAGTAACATTATCGATGGGTTTGTTAGGAGTTCGCATGCAATGTTTGCTCGTTTTTTTTCGCCGCCTGATAGGCCGCGATTCAAGTAATCACCAATTTTTGTATGTTGACACTGTGTTAAATCGAGGACTTCTAATATATGATCGACACAACGCATTTTTTCAGATCTTGGCAATTTTTCAGGTAATCGAAGCATAGCTGTATATTCTAGAGTTTCACGTAATGTTAGACCGGCAAAAAATATATCCTGCTGTAGTACATAACATATTCGACGACGCCATTTTTTTGATAGGCGTTCACGATTTAAACGTATTGAACCGGAATTTATAATCTTTTGGCCACTCAGACAATCGAGCAGGGTGGTTTTGCCGCAACCAGATGGGCCCATAACAGCAAGGACTTGGCCAGGTCGTACAATGCCACTGACATCTTTGAGTACGGGTCGCTTTTCAACATTCACGCATAAATCTTGAAATACTAGTTGTAACGGACGTGATGGTTCTAATATGCATGGAAATGTTAGCGCTGTATGCTCCCTGAAAGTAGATAAAATAAATACGAATTCATTAGTAAAAGTTATCTTTATTATTTTAGGTCATTATGTTAAAAAATTTAGTCCAAGATAATTTTGGAACGAAAGTTAGTCATGTTATACAGCAAGTCACGTTATGCGCCATGAGTAAATTTTGTTACTACCCATCGATTGTTCCCATCAATTATATTTGATTTAAATTTTAAATGTGTTACCGTGGTTACGGTACATAGAGATAAAAGAAATTATTAACTCGTTCACTAAGTCAAAAATCCTAATTTAACATTTTTTTAAGGTTACAAACTTATTTATGTACCGTAACTAATCCATCAAACTGGATAGATCTCTCTTTGTTTCTGCTTTTTTGAATTATGTACATGAAACACAATCGAAACGGATCATATTAAACTGTCACAAACCGAGTTTTTTTTTTAAAGCCTATACGTTAAGTAACAATAGAATAGAAAAAATGTTAGAATTTGTATATTATGTATTTGTAAAATGAACTCAACCCAAACAGTATATAATTATATTTGTTATTCACAATTTTATATATTGTTTCACAATAATAGAATATAGAAACAACTAAAATTAAAACTACAAACTACAAAAAATAAAAATTAAAACGAATTATCTATTTTTACCCTACAAATGCAATCAATCGTTAATAGAATTAAATTGTAACAGAATTTACGGTTTTTTGTTGTACATACATACTATCTATGTATCTAACTATTGTGTGACCGAGTATGTATTATACAGAGGATTGAGATTTAACAAAAAAAATAAAAAATTCTTAAGATAATTGGGTAACGTATATACAAGGCTATCTCTATAAAGAATATAGGTATTCGTATATCGTATTATAGCGCAATTTTGAAAGATTTTATGTTTTGGAATAGTGCAAGATAAACTACATCCGTTTAAATATTTTACATCCGTTCATTTTTTTGTTGTTTTTGGTTAATTTAATTACTTAAATTTTCAAAGGTAGGTTACGACATTATTTCATTGCTTTTACGTATGAACATTCACACAAATTATAATTCACCCCAAAACTCCAATTTGTCGCAGTTTCCCATGTCAAAACGTAATTAAACCGCGAAAATTTAAATGGTTTTTGTTTCTTAAAATCACTCTGGTAATAGATATTTATTATTGTGGTGGCCTTGTTTCAGTATTATCAACTGTCGCGCCGAAATTTGTTTTGCATGCGGATTTTATATTATTCAACATCCAACGCTAGGTTAGTGGGTAAAATGTTTACGATGTTTACGACAGGCAAATCCGAAAATGAATAAAACACGTTTTGGTTGGTTTTATGACAGTTATACTATATCGGTGGTTACCTTTCTTTAAGCCAAACATTTTAGTTACAAACATCAAAAGAACAGATTAATTATAAAATTCTTGTAATTTTTGGGAAAATTTATCTTTTTCTTTATTTTCGCAAAAATTCTTCTGGAATCCCTGCGGGCGAATTCTCAGAGATGATCAGAGGCGGCTGTTTCAGGAACGCAATTTAAGCAAAATAAACACGCCATTGAAAATGGTTTTAAACCCCAACAATTTTTAAGCAACTTACATTTTTCGTCCGCATTTCCATTCATCAAACACATAAGCAAAACTTATATTCGCGGTTTAAATGGAGAAAAAAGCAATTTGAATTCTGCATGCAGGCGAGAATGTTGTATGAGAGCGAATGATGTTAGTTGCATTTCTTTGACCATAAGCTTGTTTTGTCAATATTTAGGATATAGGAACTCTCTTTAGTGATTGTGACCGTGTTTTAATATTCACAAAATGGAGTGGATTTTCCAAAAGGGACTGAAACAAATTTCGAATATACCCGAAAAACTTCAAAAAACTTAGAATCCTACAATAATCTCTTAAAAATTAAGAAATCACTAAGAATCTCGAATAATTTCTTACCAGAACTTCGATGCCAATATTCAATTCCAGAAATCTATGTTAATCTAAAAACCTCAAAATCTCGAATTTTGAGAATCTCGTCTTTGTAAGGTGCTTAATTCATCTTCAAGCCAAACTCGAGTGAAATCATCTAACATATCCCATCTACAGCACTTTTCCAAATTTAGAATAACATCGAGAAACTCGAATAGATTCGAATGAATTTGAAAAGCTCGAATAATATCGAATCATTCCCGAAAATCTTGAATAAACTTAGAATTGTAGTATAATGTTCAAAAAACTCAATGTTAAACGATTCAAAGGCAACAAAACGTATTTCTCCAAACAATCCAAACAAATTCGAATAATATCGAAAATCTCGAATAATCTTGCTTCATTTATAAACGTATAAAATAATACTCGTACTAAACAAGCCTCGAATGCGCTTAAAAATTCCGAAAAATCACATAAAATATCGAAAATCCCAATATACCCTGCAGTTTAGAATACTTTATTAACCACTAATTCCTAGAATCGGGACGTCTGGTGGCCAATTTTGTATGCATTATACGAGTTTATAAATTTTTTTTTCGAAAATCTGACAAAACGCAAATTATTACGATTTATTCTCGTTTACTTAATCGCGTTTCTCACAATTGGGACTACAACCGCAGAGGTAACCCTTGCAGATGAAACTGAAATGGTGGATGGATTACATTAAATGTGTATAACTTGCTGTGAAATTGAAGTGCGATAGGCTGAGAATTTACTTAAATAATATCAATTTGTTTGTCGTAATTTCTATTATGCACTCACAATTTATAGTACTTTTATAAAGAATAAACAACACACCAATACGATTTATTTCAATTTTATTTTATTTCACGTCTTCTACTTTACACCACTCAATTCACTCTCCGGAAGTCTCTTCCTTCTCCTTCTACCTCTACATATGTATATATCACTCCGTTACTCAAATATATATTCCTTTTAAATACTACTTAATTATAACTATCTTCATGGTATATAAAACATAGTTCATGTGATCATGTAATTCACATGTAACACTTAATGTTTTATGTCATACATGACAATTTCCTACCTCACTCAAATGAACACTTTAAGGAGCATGAAATGTCTGGTTTTTGCGGTACATCGCACGTACAATAAAACCTATTCTCTAAGCATGCTCTGATCTCCTATACCGCAGGTAGACAACAGATAAACCGAGGACCTGGGTGGGGTAGCACCTTTGCACACTCTATCAAGCCGGGCATGGTAAAGATGATAGTGATGGTATTTCGAAGTTTTCTAGAGATTTGAATTACTGACCTTTTTTGAAATTTTCGAAGATTTTTCGAAATTATTCGTAATTTTCAGATATAATCCATATAGATATAATTCGAGATTTGTCGGATTTTCAGGTTTTCCGAAATTTTTTGTTTGTTCGAGATTATTTGATTTTTCGCGATTTTATTGGAGAACATTCGAGTTTCGAGATCATTCGAGATTTTCAAGGAAATTTTCGAAATCAATCTAGATAATTAAGTATTTTTGAGGTTATTAACTATTTAAGATTAGATTGGAAGAAGAAAAAATACCTTATCAAAGGAATTTTATTGCCAGAACTCATTCACAACAGAGCGCGTGGAAACTTAAGAACAGGGAAGGTCAAACAAGACGGCCAATTTTTCAATTCAATCAGCCCTATTGCGATTGTCGCGTCGATGTCGTTATGTAGCCTTCGCGAAAAACTCGTATTGCGAACGTCGACTTCGATTGACATTCGTCGATCGACTCCATCTTTTTTTGTCGATGACATTTTAGCTCACGACGCCGTATTGACTACTTAGTGATAGAAAAGTTAAAAAAAATTGTAATAACAAATAACGCTCAGTTTGAGCTTCTTGTAAGTCTGATGCAGAAAAATGTAGACATTGCCCGGCGAATAACCAAATCTGGATCGGACGTAAAATCGGATATTAAAAATAGGTGGGATCTTTTCACAACAGAACTCAACAGTTTAGGGCCCCCATCGCGGGAATCACACATAGTAGTGTGTTGTGATTTGTGAATCTCTCCTCTATTTTACTTTTGCTCATTTCTTATAAAATATCATTTTTATTATATAAAAAACGAAAACTACACTTTTGTGTATGTGTGTGTGTGTTTTTGACCATGTTCGTGTAAAAATTACATTTTGACGGATTTACAATGAGGTCGTAAATTTGGTTGCGGTTTATTTTTTCGATTAGTAATAAAGGTACCATTCCTTGTATTGATTTCCAGTTATTCTAATCTGTTCATTAGTGGTCTTTTTCGTATTCTGCGTAATACCTGTGAGTTTGTGTTGATGCAAGTATAATTATGTTTATGCAAAAATATTCCGATTTCTTAGATCAATTTTAGTTAACTCACTTCACGTTACTCAAACCAGTCAGCTCAATAATGACGGAAGAAAATTATAATTATTATTAGGACGAAGCTAAATAATTGTATTGATTAAAGAAATAATTATTTTCGATCGACAAATCAGAAATCTGTTTTTTGTTTCAGATCACTCAGACTGATTTGATTTCAGATTTCTGCTCGATCTACGAATTTAAATAAGAAAAACAACTTTCATGTTGTTTTGATAACTTCTTATAATTTTAGCGAGGAGCTCAGTTGCGTAATTTCATCAATATACTGTTGTTTTGGAGAGTTTCAAAACAGCTAGATTGTTCGATATTACTGGAGAATTTGGAGCCTAATCGGTTGTTCGATATTATCGATCTTAGCGTTAACTTGCTTGATGTTACTGGGGAAAGTCAGTAACATCAAACAATTTAACCCTAAGCTCAACAGAAACGACTCAACAGAAAAAGATTTCCCTGCAATTCAAAATATGTACAGTGCATCAAAGAAATATTTATACGGTTGAAGTCATGTCGCGCAGTTAAAAAAAAAATTTGGTTGTCTTAAACGTTTTCCCGAAAATATTTGTAATTCAAGGTGATTTCGTATTTCAGCAAAACTGGGCTCCGAAGCACACTGCCAAAGTTGTGACGAACTAGTTTTCAGATAATGAAATTAAAGTGATTCCCTGGACTGCCAAATTATCGGATTAAAATACGATAGAGCATTTATGAGCGGAATGAGAGCGAACAATTGCTATAAAAAATACTTCTTCAAAAGAAGGATTAGAGTAGATTATGTCTACCAAATGAGGAAAATTAGGGGGATTGTCACCCGAACATTGGCGGAAAGGAGAAGTTATTGAAGCTAAGGGAGGCCCTACAAAAGTTTACGCAATATTCCAACAAAATATTGAAATACTTGTTTGTCGTGAATTTTCATAGTTTCAGATTAAACAAGGTGTTATTGCCTGAATCAACAAATTTTTCTAAAAACACTGTTCATGATGAAGTATATACTGGGATTCTAAAATGATTTTCAGATGAAGTTCTGAATTATGACCAATTAGGACGAAACAGCTTATAACAGGTTATGATGAAATTCGACTTTTATCTACGACGGAAATGGGATTTAAAATGGTTTTTAGATGAAGTTCTGGATATGCCTAATTAAAGGAAGGAAAAGCTTTGGCTTTCTCTTAACCGATTTTTATGAAATTCAATATGTGCGGTGGAAGTGGGATCTTTAAATGATTTTTATATGAAGTTTTGGAATTTGCCTAATTACTATTGGCTGTACAAATAAGTTTTGAGCGATTTACAAAAGATAGCGTAACTAGTATTAAATCGCATTGGACCATCTTGTAACCACTCTAAAAATCAGTATGTGTCATTTCGCTGAAGTGTAAACAACATATTTTTTTGTGCTATAACTATGTCAACCTTTTTTGTTTTAGTTTGAAGAAAAGTGCAGCTGATGGACATCGATTGCTGTGTGAAGCATATGAGGAACATGCTCCATCAATAAAAACATGTGAGTACTGGTTCCGGCATTTTAAAAGTGGCGATTTTGACACCAGTGATAAGGAACGCGAAGGCATTATTGGATTAAGATTCATGCCAAACTCAAGAGGAGCTCGCTGAAACTTCGGAAGTGACTCAAGAAGCTTTCAAAACCATCTCAAGGCCATGGGTATGGTGCAAAAACAACGAAATTGGTTTCGTATGAAGTCAAGCCATGAAACGTCGAACGCCGTTTATTTACGTGCGAACAATTGCTCTAAAGATAAAATCGGAAGTGTAGAAAATCGTAGAGTAAGCCCGGTCATGCATCAACTTCAATGGCCAAACCGAATATTCATATCAAGAAGCTAATGGTGTGATCTAATATGAGTTACACCAGCCTAACGAAACCATCACTGAAGAACGTTACCAACAACAATTGATGAAATTAAGCCGAGGCATGACAAAGTGATCTTTCAGCACGACAGTGCTCGGCTACATGTTGCAAAAGTCGTCAAGGAAACTTTAGAGACGCTTCAATGTGATATCTTACTCCACCCGCCGTATTCACCAGACATTGCTCCTTCCGACCACCACTTGTTCCGGTCGATAACTAATGGCCTGGTCGAGCAGCACTTCACTGCTTACGAAGAAGCCAAAAATTGGGTCGATTGTTGGATCGCCTCAAAAGACGAGGAATTTTTTCGACGCGGTACCCGTATGCCGCCTGAAAGATGGGTAAAACTCGTAGCTAATGATAGACAATACTTTGAATAAAATACATTATACCAATTTCTCTGAATAAAACTTCAAAGTTATTAAAAAAAAATCTCAAAACTTATTTGTACCCCAATACAACTTGCCTATTTTAAACGGATTATTATGAGATTCGAAATTCTCGAATATGACCAATTAGGTCGGAATTTGGCTATTTTTCAACAAATGTTGATGAAATTTGGTACAAACGATAAAAATGGCATTCTAAAATAAGTTTTTGATGAGATTGCCAAATAGGATGGAGTTTGGCAATCTCTTAACAGCGCTTATATTAAAATTCGCTATATATTATGAAAATGAGATTTTAAAACTGGAAGTATGTCCATTTAGGAAGGAATTTGATTTTTCTTTACAATTTTTCTGAAATTCAACAAGTGTAATGGGAATGGGATTCTAAAATGATTTTTAAATAAATTTCTGGAATTTGGCTAATTAGGATGTAACTTGGATATTTCTTAACCGATTTTAAAGTGATTTTTAAGTGAAATTCTGAAATCGAAAAACCAAAGATGATGTTTCCAAAAACCAATTTAAAAAAAAATGAATTGCAATAAATTTGTTAAACGACTAAGGGAGAATTTGCTTTTGCATAAACTATGCATAAGAAATGGGCGATTTCATGAATACTTATATTTTCCCAGTAAATACGGAGTACCCTTTCTAGTGTAGTATAAAGAGAAATTCTAAATTTACTAGGTTTTCAACATTTTCTAGCTTATTCCATATTTTTTGAGATCGATCTCTCGGAATTGTTAAGATTTTGCTTGACAATGTGTTTCGATTAGTTTCAAGTTTCATGGTATTACTTACAGACGAACTGTATAAGACGAACGTTTTGACATCGAAATTTTGAGTTATAAAGATGTTCTGTATACAGGGTGGGCCAAATAAATTTTTTTTTTAAAAATGCAATAAAACAAAAAGTTCTCAATATTTTTTCAAATTTATTTTTTCATTGTAAAGAACAATCCTTCCGATTAATTAAGGAATACTATTTCATTCATATGATTGCCTCGGCTGGCCTTGACGTACCCCAAACGGTTGGTCCAATTTTTGCACATTTTTGATGGTATGCGGCATTATGTCTTTAATGGCAATGCGAATATTGTTCTTGAGAGCGTCAATCGTTGCTGGTTTATCGGCGTAACACTTATCTTTGACGGCAACCCCAAAGATAATAGTCCAACGGCGTCAAATCACAGCTCCGAGGCGGCCAAATCACATTAGCATTTCGGCTGATAATTCGATCTTCGAAGACAGTACGCAAAAGATCAATTGAAACGTGTGCTGTGTGGCACGGAGCGCCGTCTTGTTGAAACCAAATGTTGTCTATGTCCCCCTCTTCAAGTACCGGGAACAAAAAATCGTTTATCATGGCGCGGTAGCGCTCAGCATTGACAGTAACGGCGGCTCCTTGCTCATTTTCAAAGAAAAATGGCCCAATGATGCCACCGGATCAAAATCCGCACCAAACAGTCACTCGTTGAGGATGCATGGGCTTCTCTACGATCACGTGCGGGTTCTCCGTGCCCCAAATGCGACAATTCTGTTTGTTTACATAGCCGCCAAGATGGAAATGCGCCTCATCCGAAAAAATGATTTTTTTGCCAAAATCGGCATCTTCTTCAAGTCGATCGCAAGCCCACTCAGCGAACCGAAAACGAAATGGGTGGTCTCTTTGCTTCAATTCCTGAACCAATGGAACTTTATACGGTGTCATACCAAGGTCTTTATGCAGAATTCGTCGCAATGTTGTACGCGAAATGTTCAATTCTTGAGCATGATGACGAGTTGACGCTCCCGGCGACTCACACACATTCTCGGCTACAGCATCAACATTTTCGGGTGTACGCTTGGTTGGCTGCTTGGTTCGTGTTGGTTTATTAATTAGCAAGCCTGTTTCTTTAACTTTTTTCACAAAATAACGCACATATGGAGCTCCCGGCGCTTCGTTTCTTCCGAAATCCGCACGCAATTTTCGCACACATTCTGCAACATTACCATGATTTTCGAAGTAATGTTTCAATATTTCCCAGCGTTGTTCAAGCGAATACACAACCATTTTCGTTCAGTGGAAGGATAAAACTAACTTTCTGTCAAATCAAAAGTGACATAACCCTTACCATACTCAAAATATCCGCTAGTTCAAAAAAAAAAGTTAGATGGCCCACCCTATAGGATAATCAAAATATCCAGGTTTTTAAAATTTTAAATGGAGTTAGTGCAGTGGAGTTAGTTTAAATGGATTGAATTCCATTTGATCGAAGTTTTTGAGATTATTTCGAATTTAATTAGTCGTCGAGTTCGGCGGCCTCAAGTTCGGTTCTTACCGCTGACCAAAAATGTAATTAAGAAATAAGGACTTTCGCTGACCACTAAACCACCTACAATCTACACCACCAATACACGTTAAATGTGTACGATTCGAAAAGTCTCCGCACGCTGATTTCGGCCTCTCTTATAGCCTTGAGACTTTTCAAATAATTATATTTCACATTTATGATATTTTTGCAAGATGGTTAGAAATTTTCATATTGTTGAGTTGCTTGTATTTGAGACCTTTTTGCACATATTAATTGTTTGGATTGCATCAAATTTCAGAAGTTTTAACATTTTCAATATTAAGGCAGTGTTGCGGTTTTACAGAATTTGATCGTTACGTCTACATAGTCTAAGTATTCCATATCGAACATAATTTTCGGTTGGTTTAGTATACCAGAAATTTTGTAGATTATTAGAATTACGTAAGATTATGTTCCAGTTATTAAAAAATTAGGTAATAGGATATTATGGGCTGGTTTAGCGCTTTTGCATGGAACTGTGGAAATCGTTTATTACGTCGTTATCGTTGTCGTAATTTAGGCAGATTTGAATATCGCTTTTTTGTTATATAAAATGTTAAGTAATGATTAAAAATTAAAATTTTGTATTACATTAAATACTGACTTTAAAAAATAAAGCAAATAAAAAGGGTTAAAGAGGTTTTTTCTAAATTAGAAAAAATGTGCCTGAAAAAATTTAAGCTAAATTTTGATTAATCTGAAATTACCGGTAAGTGGTAAATGTTTTTACCAATAGGAGTAGAACTATAACAGAATTTTACGACTCCGGGAATCCAATCACTCAAAATCATTTCAGTCAAAAAACGAAAGGCGTTTCAGTAGAAAACTCCTTTCTGTTTTTGACTGGTTATGCCGGAGGTGAATTTGTCTATCAGTAAGAATGACGAAGTTAAACTTTTTTAACTACAATATGAAAACAAAAGGAAGCTAATTTCATGTTATCCTTGCGCAGAAATTTGAGTAATTATTAAAAAACACAAATTTTTCAAAAATGTTCTATGTTCTATAAATGTTAGAATTTCAAAAAATCGTCTAAGCGGGGTTTGGGGCGGCAGCCCCATATAAAATATAAAACGAGATTTAGATTTTACATCTAAAATTAATTATATTTGTTCAGTTTAATTTTAGAAGCCGAAGCTTAGAAGCCGAAATTGACGCTTATCATGCATCTCTAGAGAAATTTTGAACCTTACTTACAACTTACTGGTGAATATTGCAGATGGTCAGCCTAACGAACGATTTCGTTTTCATTCTGTTTTAATTTTGGTTTACTTTTGCATTCTGATAGTTAAATTTGATTGCCTATTAGAAATTTAGCTACTGATGAGAAACCTTTCCTTGATTGATCAACTTAAATTAAAAGTTATGTTTCTCGTCAGGTTTAAAAAGACATTTTTAACTGTAGGCAGTTTGAAAATCAAATTTAAATAATCCATTTTTCCAAATATCCTGTTCACAATTACCACTTTGTGGTAAACTAGTCGTCAGAACTCATATAAAAATATTTACTATTTTCGAAATTATAAAATTCCCCATTCGCCTACAAAATTTTCGAGGAATAAATAAGATTTGAATAATGTTCAATTTCCTTGAAATAGAGAAAAACTGTATTATAGCCACTAAATACTTACCGGCTTCATCACAATAAAGTCGAATTTAAGTTGCTAATTCAATGTGTCTTTGTTATTGAGCTATTTTTGTCACTTGAACTTATTGTAGGAGTGTTATACTCGAGGAGTGTTTTCGAGATTAGCTGTAGTGTGTAAAGTTGAAGATTAGCTAATCTGGACTAATCGAGATTAGCGTACTAATCTTTGAAAATTTTGAAGTTTATCTCGTTTTATTGTGTTTAGTGATGGTACAAGTGGCGCTACAATGCGGAATAATTCTTTCAACATTGCTGAAAGTGCAAGCGGCATGAGTTTACGATAGAAATTATAAAATCAATGACATCTTAAATAATTTGTGCTGAATAAATTTTGAGGTTATGTTTATAAAAAAAAATCTAGTGTGATTTAATGTATAAATCTTAGAAATATTGAATTAAAAAATGATTCCAGCTGATTTACTAGTTATATTTTAGGAAATCACAATGATAGTATTTTACTTCTCTGCCTAGAAAACTAATCCCTAGTCTGTCAAGGCTATTGGAGCCTAAACTAAGTATAATATTAAGCGGTATGATTAGTGAAAGGAACTATATATGCAACTCATACAAAAAGGTCATGTTTCAAAAAGTACACGCTTGCTTTTATCGACGTTGATATCCTATAAAACATTAATTTCACTATAAAGGCACCATAATCATATTGCTAAAATATACGTCCCGGTCATTATGGCACATTTCTTAAAGGCTAGTGTACCATATGCCGCACTGAAAGATACCGTTATGAAACATACCATTGTAAACCTTAAACCGTAGTGCCATATTCCTTTATAAAATATCCCGTACCAACACATTCCGTAATGAACGGATCCCCCAAAAATTAATGGTATATACCGTTTTATTCCGTTCCACTTGGTTTCTCACAAAAAAAATTCGTGTTTAAAGTTAAACAACCACCTTAAGGGCACCGGTATCAAAACAATAATAAGACCTTATAAATATTACACGGTAATCACGTTCAAAAATATAGTATGTATGTATATCGGTGTATATCTCTAACGAACCGTTCAAAAGTTGAAGGTTTTTGGCCGCGATTCGTGAGAGTGATTTAAATTTAAATAAAAAATAAAACGAAAAACATTTTAAATTCATCGTATATCAATTAATTATGTTTAAAAAACAAAAGAAAACAAAAAAAAATAAGATTCAAGATTTTCTATCTCAAATAAACATAATAATTTCATAATATGCATTTTTTGATCCCACCGTATTATTATTACTATTTTTCGTTTATTTTTTTTTTTTTTTTGTTTCTTTAAAGATAATTTACATAATTTTTAAATTTCAAAATATATAAAAACTTAATTATAACATTTTAACTAAAAACAACTGAGACCTTCAAAATCCCTTCCTTTGCGGCTGGCTGTTAAAACGTAAATACTCATATAAGAAAAACAACAACCAAAAGGTAGAGGTACCCACCAAAATCAGAAAAAAAAAAAAAAAAAGCACAAAGACAAAACAAAAGTATTATTGTTATTTGTTGTTGTACAGAATTACATAACCTTACCATATTTCACAATCGGCCATTTTATATTTTCATTGCTCTTTTGTTTTTGTAACAGCAAAATAAGAAAATTTTTTACGCGCGAGCTGATTATATTCTTTTGTTTGCGACTATACCAATTATAAGATTAAGATGCTGATTTAGCAAAGGATCGTGAGTAAATTAGCGGAAGCCATTATTATAAAATCGACGTGTTTCCATCTCAAATTTTAATCAAACTAAACTACATTTTTATATAAAAAGAAAAAAAAAGAGTTCCATTAATTTTTTTTTTCATTTTTATTGTTGTTGTAAGTTTTATGTTTAATTGGAAAATTGTGAGATCAAAATTGACCTAGTTTTATCTCATCTTTTCTTTTTTGTTTGTTGGTGTTCACGTTGCGTTTGTTTGTGTACGCCGAATGAATGTTGTTTTTTGTCATTCATTACATTACACTACTAATACACTTACACATTGTATTCTTATTTTATGTAAAAAAGTATTGCAGTACACTATCTACATATTATTAAATTATTATTACAATTTTATATCAGATTTAAATTAACCAAACTGTGCAGAATCGTTATGTACTTTGTAATTACATACAACATTTTCTAATTTACAACAACAACAACAAAAAAGCATCAAGTAAATTCGATTTTGCATAATTTCTAATACGACATACAACAATAAAACAATGACAATTTAATGAACAGTTTTGTTGTTGTCATTGTTACAAATATCATCGTTATTATTACATTCAGTACTTTAGAAAATTATTCTTGATGACGATGAATTTAAACCTTTAAGGTGAAGCTACATTATACATAAACATTTTTTGAACAAAGAACTTTATGTAGGTCTATTAAGTGCGCTGGTATAATTTGGAATAACACCGCAATTTGTAAAGGTACTTATGCCAAGATTAATGAATACCGAATTAGGTTAATGTGATTCAAATTGAATTATTTACAATACTACATGGTTTGTGCATAGAGTGTAATATACATTTTATTTATATGTATATATATTTAGTATGTAGCTTATACAGGAAATTCTCGACGATGAGATTGTGCATCTTGTATACTCTGTACTCTATCTAAATAAAACACAAGTGAAACACACGCGCTTATTTATAACAATATGGCGGGTAAATGACCAATTCAAGGATTCCTTATAATATTATACAAATTCGAGTGACGATGACAATGATTCAAATACACATAATAAAATTCATTTAGAATTCATGTCCAAATAAAGAAACAACAACACAAAAATTGAGTGTTCATTGTATGTATGTATGTTGGACACGACGCAATATTTTTTTATTTAGTCGATACCCAAATAAACCTACACAATTGTTGCGAAAGATTAAATTTTCAAAATTGAAAACTATTTACAAAAAAAGGATAAAAAGTTGTTAATGTTACGACTTTGTGAGCGTCAGCATCTAGTAAATTGTTAACTATTTTTTATTCAACATTGAGAAGGTAGATTTATAGCTATTGACTGAGTAGGTAGTTTAATTACAACTTATCAGATGATCTGTTCTTGAATTGGTATTATGAACTTATAAGCTTAAAACATTATTTTTAAAGCCCTCTGCACGATCTGTCAACCAGTTTGTTTACAGCAATTGGTTAAGTCAGTCGACCTCATTAGTGCACGGCGATTTTTACGATGTACGAAATTATTGAACAAAGAGTTTGCCTTAAATTTTGTGTTGCAAACGAAATTTCTTGTACTGATGCGAGAAAAGTGATCGGAATTATGGGAAAAAACTCGTGGATTTTATATGATGATAACGCGCCATAACACCGAGCTACGATTGTGAATGAATCTAAGGCCAATAACTCAAGAAATACCGCCTGAGTTAGCGCAAGTTGACTTTTCCTGTTTTCCAGAGTAAAATTGATATTCTGGGGAAGCCGTTTTGGCTCCATTAAAGCCATAAAGCAAAATTCGGCACGCAAACTGAAGGCCCTACAGGAAAAACGCATATATATGTATAAAATTAGTGTTTTATTGAACAATTCCCGGTATTTTTTGACAGCATGTATGTATAACAATATAAAACCATGATAATGCCATTTAGCTATAGCAAGGGCAAAAAGCATGATTTTGGACAGTAATTATTAAATAAAGGCACCCGTTTATATTATGAAAGGAAATTTGAGGACCGAAAAAATACGCAGATGCTAAAGAGCGTAAAAGTAGGCTAGCAAGCAAAGGTTCTTTGCTAGACGAAATACCTGTATGATATCTGTACGATAAGAAACAGCCAAAGAAGATATGATAATTTTGGATCTAATGCTAACCTAGCAATTAGAACAATTTTGAAAAATTTGATTTGTGTTTTTTAGTAATTACATATTCACTTACTAAAACAGTAAACTCCCCAAAGCCAAGACAAGAAATTATTTAGCATCCTTTTGTTTTCATACCGTAGTTAATAAAAATTTTCTGGAGCTTCGTTTTTAATGGAGCATTTTATTTTGAAGTTTTTTGAGATTCTTTTTGGGATTTTTATTTTCGGGAATATGAAGGATTTGACCAACAAAAAGAAATCCAAAAAATCGTTTTAATTATAAAACTTTTTGAAAGGTTATTTTAATTCTCAAGAGACTGTCACCCCCGAAACCCCCGCTTTGAAAATTTATTAAAATTTCGACATTAATATATTTCAAAAATTTGTGTTTTTTAATAATTATTCACAGACTAAAATTGAGAACTCCTCAAAGCCGCTCAAGGATGACAAGAAAGTATGTAGCATCCTTTTGTTTTCAAACAAATTTTAATAAAAATTTATGTTGAATTCTGTTCAGATTTTTGGGGGATTTTTATTTTCGGGAATATGATGGTATCTCTTTTCAAGGATTCCGCTCTTTGAGTGTCTTCATTGAATGGGTTCGCAACTCCTTGGTCTGTAAATATTCTCGTTATCAATGGGAAGTCAACAATCTAATGAATCATAATGACTTTAGTGGTCACCAATGAAGCGAAAAAACCATTTTAAATGATAAAGACGATATGAATGTCAAAAGAACCGTTAGAAAGGTTTAGATTTTTTACCAAATTTAAGGCGTTTTACGCTTTCATGAGTCACTTACAGTTTTTCCATGCATTTATTAGTATTATTAATTTTATTTCCAGTACATCGGGATATGTTACATGAATATTAGTAAAATATGAAAAATAAAATTTTGTATAACACAAATAAAAAAACAAAATAAATTAATTGCATTGTTACTAAATATGGGCGTAATCAAATTAAAAACTTTACAATTTTTAAAACAACAAAAAACACCAGGATGCGAATTTCAGTCCAAAAATGTGCGATGTGCGAGTGCGAACCGGAAAGTAATAGTATTCGTAAAATATATGGGTATGCGAGCAAAAACATTTATCATATGGTAAGAAAAGCAATACGAAATAGATGTAGTCTTACTTTGGGAATTTTACAACAACAATGCCGCATATTTTTATTCCGGAATGAATAGTTTCAAAGCAAGGTTTTGTAGGTATAGAACTATTCTAATAATAATTTTGAAAATTGTTGGTGTTTTTTTATTTAATTTTTAATGTCAATTGGTAAAAGTAAAAAGAAAATTATTTTCGGATTTTATTTTGAGCATAATTTGCATTTTTTGCTATAAAAACATATATTTGCAAAAACCAGGGTAAAAAATGTGATTGCCGTGAGCCAATCTCTCACGTCCCGAAGCAAGTTTTGTGTACAACTGATTATGTGTTTATAATCAATTATCTCGTTACATAAACGCCAGCTTAGTGGCTTTTGATGAATACAAATTACTTTAACTAATATTGGATATCAAGACACAGGTAATCTGTGCGATCAACACACAGGTAACCTGTGGATCAGCGTGAATTTTATTATAATTTATTCCTCAATAGTTGCGAATACCCTTCCTTTCTTATTTCAAATAGAAGAGTACCGAATATTTATTTATCAATTTATATTATTTGTAGTTTAGACATTAGAGCAGATAACGCTACGTTAGAGTTCGGATTGCGTGAAGGTATATTTGGTTAACGCAAGTCGTTGCAGGTATTACTTTTCTAAATTTAAAAAAATTTACAACAGTACGATTGGCTGGAACTCACAATGTCGCAATGGGCACATGGCGCAAGCCAGTGATGCAAATCTAATAGACATAAGTGTACTGCATCCTTAGCTAGCAAACTGAATGAATTTGGACTAAGACACGTGTGATAGACTAACGACCCATCAAGTTTAGAAAGTCTGGCGAGAACTATAAAACCCCCGAAGGATAAACCATAGACAAAGAAAATGTGAAGTCAAGTGCGGGTGTCGCTCTAGCAATAACTATGTAGATTTCTGGTATAATCGAGCTGTAAGAATTGCGAATTTTTCTATGCCGCACAATTAATCATCCAACACGCCGCAACCTACCGCAAATGGAATGCGATAGAACAAGCAGTATACAGAACTAAAGACTGCAATTGGGGCTGCAACTGAATAGTCCTACAACCAATAACCTGTAGGGCTACGGTATAGTTATTTGACGCCAAATGAATTTCAGCGCCAATTTTTTAAAATCAGATTTTTTTTAAACTAAATACGCCTTTTTTTTAAATTAGAATTTTTATGAATTAAAAATATAAAATAAAAAAACGCTTTTTTGTAAAATTGTTTGTTTTCTAAACTACAAAATTAGTACCAAATATGAAAAATTAGTACCAAAATTAGTACCAAATTTGATTAAAATCGAGTCATCCATCTTATAAACATTTTTTGTACTTTTTTGTATGAAAATTAGTACCAAAATAATAATGCAACATTTTTAATTTTAGTTTTAGGGAAAACCAAGAAATCTCCATTTTCCAGTTATTATTTATTTTGTTTTATTTTTATTTATTTTCCAGGAAAAATAATGAAATGTATTACTGGATATATTAAAAAATGAAATGCGCATTTTCCAAAATATGCGCTTAAACGAAATCTGCATTTTCCATTTATTTTTATTTTATTTTCCAGGAAAAATAATGAAATGTATCACTGGATTAAAAAAATGAAATGCGCATTTTCCAAAATATGCGCTTAAACGAAATCTCCATTTTCCAGATATTTTTATTTTATTTTCCAGGAAAAATAATGAAATGTATCACTGGATTAAAAAAATGAAATGCGCATTTTCCAAAATAAGCGCTTAAACTGGATATATTAAAAAAATTAAATGCCCATTTTCCAAAATAAGCGCTTAAACTGGAAATATCTCACTGGATTGAAAAAAAATTAAAAAATAAGCGCTTAAGGCAAGGCTCCATGATACGACAAAACGTACGATTCGTATCGGTTTTTCGCGATCCTGGCTCAATGCACGAAAAAATCGTCAAAAATTTATCAAATGACATTTTGATTTTTGAGGTTATGTATACGACGAAAAAAAAATTGTCTACCATGGAGCGCATTGATAATTTAAAACTAAAATTATTTTTACTAGCTGGATTACACTGTATATATCACTGGATGTCAATAACAAAATGAAATGAGATTATCCAAAATAGCGCTTAAACTAGATACATATCACTGGATATCAATCAACTGGATACATCTCACTGGATATCAATCAACTGGATACATATCACTGGATATTAATCAACTGGATACATCTCACTGGATATCAATCAACTGGACACATCTCATTGGATAGCAATCAACTGGATATCAATCAAAAAATGGAATGAGCATTATTTATTGTTTTATTTTTGATCTATTTTTCAGGAAAAATTATGAAATTATCATTTTCTTTAATTATGTATTTATGTCCACGAAGTTACGTCAAAATTTCCAAAAATTACTGCTAATATTATATAATAGGTGGCACTAATTAGCAAAGTCTCAAAAAGGTCTAAACCAAAGAAACAAACAACATTATTAAAAACTTGAACCATTTTAGTACAAGTTGTGTCAAAATTTAGCAACTACTCAAACCATTTTGCGTAGTTTCGCCATCATTTCCGCTGTATTCAATTTGGCGCCAATGTCGTTTCTTTGACGTAAAATATCTATACTTGTTCCCAAAACTCTTACTATTGTGAAGGATCTTCGATAATTTACTAATAAAAAAACAAAAATCATAATGCACCATAAAAAAGCATGTGCGACTTGTGAAATTTGGGAATGTAAGCAGCAAAAAATTTGAACCGATTTCGCCCGATTCAATTATATATACGTATACGAAACGCACATCGCACATAGCACATTTTTTGGACTGAAATACATGTCCTGGTTCAAAAAATTCGTAACATTTACATATGTAGTTCCAAATTGAGACAGATGTGAAATTTTCTTGATATCTGGACTCAAAGAGTTCCAATTTTGTGCTCCATAAACGCCTTTCGATGAGTTGATTTAAGTATAGGAGTGATTAGAGTCCCATATCATAATGAGTTAGCACATCTAATCTAATTTTTTTAAGATATTGAGGAGAATTGCCTTGAATAATATCAAAAAGCATCATACATTGCCTGTATTTCAAGTAATTTTCAATAGTACAACCCAATAGGCATTTTGATATGGAGTAATAGGATCAAATGTAGAAATGTTATACACGTAGAACAGAAGACTTCTATTAAACTCATGGTCCAGTTTACCAATAACAAAATCCGAGTAAAAAAGGTGACTTACGAGAGTAGGATGTCTGAACTTAGGCAGTCTCTAAAAGCCCGAATAAATATTTGAACATATTATCTTGTTCGGCCTATGAAAGTTTTGTATTCAATATAAATCACAGGTTTCGTGCTTTACTTGTGTACAATGATGCAGTATGATTATAAATCATAATTGACAGAAAATGGAATATCAATCTTTCCCCTAAAAATTCGTAAGACCTTAATTTTGTCGAAATTTAAATTTATCTCATTTACTTTGGTTCAATTCCAAATTCTTCCAGGAGCACCATTGACTCGAGTAGCTAATGAATCTATTAAATCAGGACGTTATTTATAATTGACACGATATCGTTAATAAACATAGAAAGTTGTAGCGATCTTTGAGAAGCCCCACGTGAAGGTATAACGGTATAAATTCACCATTATATTTCACATGCTGCATTCAACCGGCAAGATAATATTTAACTAATTTACTGGCTTGACACGAGAAGTTGAAAGCTTTGGAAAAGTCCAATAAAACTAACAGAACCACACGACCAAGATCCAAAGCAGTAGAAATATCATCAGTTGCTGCTCTTTGGTCTAAGCCCATAATGAAATTGAGTAAAGTTTGTTTTGTCTATTTAGGAAACACCTTATTTGATCAAGCAGCATTTGAGATGCGGGAAAATTGATCCAAAAAACATTCATTAATAATGTGACAAATATAGGGACAAATTAGCGGAATTATAATCTTAATAAATTTTACAGGGAGACCATCATCACCAATAGCGTTTGATTTTATTCCATTTGAAGCTTTTAATACGGCTTTACCATCAAAAATATTGAAACCAAAACTATAGGTGCTTGAGGTGCTGGATGGAAATTGTTCAATTTTTAGCTGTACTTTGAGGAATTCATTTTACGAAAAATATACCTAGATGTTCGTCTGAGAACTGAGGGCGGACAGGATTGTCTTGAGAAAGACGAATCCTATTATGAAACAGAATGAGATTGTCAGTCGATTTTTTGTTAAGCCACAGCTTATAGAAAGCCTCCCGATCAATAATTGCTAACTCAATTTACTAATTGAACCATCCAGTTGACGGTTTGCGGCGTTTGCGGCGTTTAACTACTAGTTCCGTTGCTTAAGATTACTTTGTATTTCGCGCTTAGGGTCTTATCGATGTTATCCACCTCCAATATCCGTTTGTTTATATTCGTTCCGTTTAATATGTTCGTGTAAATGAAATATTAGGTTGAAATTTAAATTAGCTTTTCACTAAAATATCGAATTTGTTTTCAATTTAGAAATTTAATATGCATGTAATTGAAATTAATGCATGATAGTGATCCGGCGATTGCCCATTATCATTTGCCCTCTTTGAAACGTTTGTACCACTAATATATACTTGTTTTATTCATAGAAGACTTGCCAAAAGCAATACTTAACATTTCTAATACGGTGCTGAACTTTATTCCATTCTTAAGGCAACATTTAATGCAAGGTTTTTGTTTCATTTTTTCCACAAGTAAAACATAGCTAAGCACACCAAACCATGTGTAACCTTTTCGACAGCCAACATTAAGCATCTAATGAGGCTAAAAACAAACGGCAAAATACGTCAGGGACTCCAATGTACCAAAACATTTTGCTTATTAAAAGTAGGTAAGATGTTTGTACAAATTCCTTCTACCCAACAATTTACAAAGAAGAGGAACACACCAGAAGTGAATCGGAGGGATTTAAGGGTACTTATCTAGTGTTATTAAAATATTGATGATTCTGATCTAGCTAAAATCAATGAAATTTACGACAGCTCAGTTATGCCTTGACAGACAAGGGATTAGCTAAGGGCGATTAGTGATATTTTCAAGATAAGTATTTGGACTGATCAACCTCAAGCAGGATGCTTATTTTACATAGGATCACAAATCCTTAACAAACATTTAATGTTTTCATAAAAATACTTCATCGGGAGGAATAATTTTATTCGGGGCGTATTTGTGTGAATAATGATTCGTTAATAAATTTTATTCGATGCCTATTTGGCATTGTGCTTTAAATGCATGTCTCAAATATTTGTACTCCATTTTAGTTAAAAGAAGAGAAGAAAACCCGGATAAGGAATAAAATTAATTTTAAAATATTCTGGAAAATAAATATTTTCGTTCTAATTATAAAATTAGAATTTAAATATTTATTTGTTTGTGTAATGAATCGACCAACTCACCTCAGGGCACCTACTTGATTACAATGACATTTCTTGCTTTAAATGATTTATATGAACAATCATGTTAATCACAAATAGATTGTTAGGCCTAAGTAGACAGTGAAATCGACCTATTTTGTTTGGCAAGAAACGTATTGAACCACGGTTTATTGAAAGCCGAACACCTAGTATTAGGAAGGAAGTCATAAAACGATTCAATATATTTTAAGCTTAAGCTCGGCCTTCTTTAGTAGAAATTTTGTTACAAATTTTATTATAACGCATCGTTAGTTTAATTAATCGTTTAATTGGTCATTTTTTATTTAAAACACCACGATCAACTTGTATCGCCATACTAAACACAAAACAATCGATCATAATTAGACAGTATAAGGTTATAGTTTGAGTTATAATTTGTGAATGAGAAGTAGTTCGTATTGAGAATTTATCGTCAGCACAATTGTTAATACCAATTATGTATCTAAAACTTTACTCGAAATGAATATTCAATGATTTGATCAAGGTTAAAATCACCAACCCTGGTATTGTTTATGCACCTATCTTATGAACACTGGGAAACTGGAATTAAAAACAAATTAAGAAATTTCAAGTTTCTTACTAGATCCTTTTGGGAATACTAAAATTTGAAACTTCGCCTCTGTATTTTATGCCAGCTTTAAGATCCACCATACAGATTCTGCTCTGGGTATTGTTAATTTTTATATTTTTCACAATCACAAATGGGCTAAATTTCTGATCAATTCATCGTCAAATTAAGACATAATTGTGAAAGCCACAGTTTTTTACCACAATACTGGATATGATTGACCGATACCTCTTCCAATTTTCTACATTTATCCAATTTTTTAATATTGGTATGGATCAATCGTATTTTAGAAAACTATTATCTGATGTCCTAATCCTTCAGACAGTGTACGAATACTTGACGATACATCATACGCCATTCCGTCATGTTTCATTTACGTTCCTTATGTCAGCTGTTCAATACTTTTTGTCCGCATTGATCTTAAGCTATTAAGAATAATTCAAACTAACTTAAAAATATAAAAACGTAACGGGAAAAGTTGGACCAGTTATATGTTGTGCCAATAGACGCACCTAGTGAATCGAAGGTAGAAAGTAAAAGTGTTTCTTTTAAATAACGATTTTACAAAGGTTTATATTTTTGACATTGGGTGTTTTGCAAAGTAACGTTTACTAGCTTGCTAATTAAAATAGTAAGAAAAAAAAATGCTATTATCAAAAGCGTATTGGAATTGCAGCATTGAATGTGCAGTGATATGGTATATCATACGTCGAATGGGTTAAAATGAATAATCAAAAAACAAAATAAGCAAAATCCGAAAATAACCTAAAACACACAAATTTTTCTCCAACCTTCAATATTGGCCAATTCATTAACTTTTGAGTGGAATCGTGCATATGTCAAAAGCAACGTCTCCCCCACAACTCATACATGAGCGAGTAAACTCAAGCCAGCAGCGACATACTGTCGTGGATTATTTTATATATGCTTTTGGTGATTCTTTATAATACAAAATTGAATAAGTCGTAAGTTGATAAAGAGCGAACGCTCGAAACTATAGTTCTTGTACTATAAAAAATAAAGATAATTTATTCTCTTTTATTTAAAATTTTAATTTTAATTGAATAATCCCCAACGTTTTCAGGCGTTACATTCTAGATTTTTTGGGCGGTCTTGTATTTTCTGTTAGAGCGGTTTGATGTTTTTGAGCTATTCGACATAATGCACAATAGCCGAAAAAAGAACAGTTTTTTGCTTGTGAAAATATTTGCAGAACTTGAGCAGCATTTGAATGTTTTTTTACCCTTAAAACTTTGAACGCTATGTTCGTTTCACTCGCTTGATTAAAATAAGTTGAAAACGGTTTCAAATTTTAGGCGAATTAAATAATAATTAAACTGTAAACAATTGATTGTAAATTTGTAAATTTCATTAATAATATAATAAATGCTTTTCCTAAAAAAATGTTTGATATTTTATTTAAATCAAATTTCGGTTATAATGGAAAAATTACCTATTTCCAAATTTAAGGTTTAGGAAAGACTCGCACCACCACCATTTGGAACACCATTTTGGAACTAAGTTCAAAAAACGTTTTAGAAAAATCAAATAAAATTTAAAGAAGTGGTTCCTGGAACCCCTTCATTTGTCAATGAAACGACAAATAGAAAAAATCAGGTACATAGTTTAAGTTGATTTTTAGCTGCCACTGTAAAATTGAGATACATTTTTAAAATACTTTAGAGTATAAATGATAAGGTTAAAATTTTAAATTGTTAACATCTATTCGGTCCACTAGCTCCGCCCGTGAACCGTCCCATTTCCATAAATTAGCTCTTAGCCGTGGTGTAAAAATATAATGAGGTTGACGGCTTTTCGTCTTTCCGTAAACTTCCAATTTTTTTTAAAAATATTTCCGCCCCCATCCATCTAATTCCGCTCATTGTAACTAAACTTTCCGTTTGTTCATATAAATTATATAGAAAATATAAAAATTTGATTTTGATGAAAAAGCGTAACGGAACGGATGCATTGTAACTGGGCTTTAATATCGGAATAACTTAATAATATTTGAAATAGAATCCGCATCTATGCATTAAATAAAAGCTACCTAGATTATACAAAGTCATCATAAATTCTTAATTATGATTTCTGAAATATTTTCATAAATGTTGGAATTTGAACGAATATGAATGTCGTTTAAGTAAATCGGTTTTCATTTTCTTATAATAATTCTGCAGCATCCTGGTCAAATCGAAATAAAAGCTTACTACAAATGTGTGGTCATTAAGTCAATATACATTACATATGTGGTAGTAAAATGGATGGTAAAATCGTACCAAAAATTACCACCTGAGGAAATTTTAAGTTCAAAAATTGTAGGAAAAGCAAAACCAATTCACAAAATAGGGTCTTTCATATCTTTGCTAGATTATCCATATCAAATCTAACAAAGACATGAATTGCTTATAAGTACTTGCTGCAGTCGATTGGAAACCACTATTAGGAACGTGTGACAATTTTTTGATTAAATAATTTTTTTCGTATTTTTCTGTAAACATCTTAGACATCTGACGTACACTAGTAAAACTAAAGATATAATTCGTCAGAGCCAACTTTGATGTATTTTTCAAAATGAAAGTTCGAAAAATATATTTTAGAAATAATTTAGTTTTAATATTTCTGCAATTAATATTTATTTAATACCAATACAGCCTTCTTGTATATTGTTGTTAAAGATATGTAGAAAACTTTTATATAAACGTTTTATAATATTTTTGGTATTTTCATTCAAAAAAAAATTAAGTAAATATTCAAATCAGTTTTTTAGCCAAGGCAGAGTGATAAAATGTACATCGCTAACGATAAAGGGAAATATGTCTGCTAATTGGATTCGAGAATACGTTATTTAACATTTTCAAACGATTTTGCATACTTCTGCATGTTAAAATTGCGTGTGTAATTCGAGAATACGAGATTTAAACCTGAAAAATGTGTACCTATTACCTATTTTACCTATTATGACAAATTATGAAGTTTTTTTTTTAAGCTTGTATCAAATTTCGTCGCAATCACGATAAGTCAAAATTATTAAAATATATAATATCTTGATAACAATCCATAATAATACTGGGGATATCCAAATTACTCGAGTTTCAAAGTACGATTTTTTAAGCCAACAAAAAAAATTTTGATTATTTCGGTACATTTCGAAAAACAGTCGTCAGTCATTTTAGCAGATGTATCTATTCAAACATGCCAATTATGCTAAATAAATTATTTCAACTTCACAAACCTAGTTTTTTCAAAGATGGGATAATTTTATGGTAAAACCTATAAAAACATATTATTTTAGATAATTCAGCAGTCGATAGGGGGCGCCAGAGGTACACTTAAGCAAGCTAAAAATTGTAGTTCTCTTAGCTCTTACGTGATTTTAACCAGATAAAATCTTTCATCTGGTTAAAAATTTATCTGGTTAGATTCAAGACACTTACATACAAAGATTTGAATAAAAAGCAGTTTCTATAGTCATTCAGCCTTCAACATGCAATATAATAAGGAAGTCTGTATTTTATGCATACCAAAGTAAAACACCCTCAAAAAGTAACCAATTTTGTTGAACACAATTGACGATTGGAGGGTCTCAATTTGTATGTAGCCACCTCATTTTTTCTATTTTCCGTAGGAGCGCTGATAACACATTTACTATGGTTACGACGCAATTTGTGCATAGCCGGTAAATGTTACCTATTTCTCGCGAGAGGCGCTTTACTTATTTGTACAATCGTCAATATGGGCAGTCTTTCATCACATTAATCAGAACACCCTCGATATTTTACGTGTCCGTTTGAAAAAGTGATGGCTCTGTCTAATATTTTTTTGATGCTAACGTTGGTACTATGTACATATTTTGTTATCTTTTCATACATTTTGGGCACAGGGAAAACAAAACATTTCATATTTATTTGGATTTATGAATACTAGATAGCCCTAAAATTAAAAACATCATGTATTTGTACCCTGCTATTTTATGGTTATTCTTTTGTATTATCGCTGTTTCCAATTAAGCACAAGACGAAAAGAATGCGCCTAATATTAAAGATTTGAGAATATTCATTTCAAAGCGTATTGCTCGGCTGAAACTTACCATACTGTACTGCATATTAGGCCAAAAAAACTTAAATTTAACATATCGCACGGCACAAAACCCAGACTTTCATGCAAGTTTTTTGTTTCGTAATGACTGCAAAAATTGGCTCGCAGGGAATAAAAAGGTATGAGATTGTTCACTAAAAATTGTCATTTCATCATAATCTTCCCATAGATCTTTGGATTAAAAAACTGAACATACTACTATTTTGATTCCCATTTTTCCTGCATATTAAAAATAGTGATTCCGTGTTAATGATTGGTTGATGGATGCGGGCAGTGAATGCTTTTTAGAGTATTGATATTCTGTAGATACCTAAATTTAGTTAACTCCAATTAAATTTTATTTTATCATGAATAAATTTATTTATTTATTTATCATTTTTATTTTATTACATGTTAAGGCTGGATTAAACTAATATAGCAAACAATTAATTAACATAGGTTCTAAAATAGCAATTTTTGACCCCCTCCCCCCCCCTATGTCACAGTTCGTCACATTTTACTACCCCCCCCCCCCCTTTAGTCACTATTTTGTTTGTTTATTTTTTTTGCATTTCCACTCAAAACTCTCCTCTCTGGGGATTGAACCACCTATGAATACCTATAAATATACGACGTAAAAATAATAAAAACTAACACGACTACATTTATATGAAAATAAGCAAAAGGAAAAATAACAAAATGATTAAAAACTATCATTTTAACAGTATATCTATGGTGTCCACCGTGTAGTCAGGTTGTAAAGTGTATGAATTAACAGGTAATTTATAAATTAATTTTGAAATTTACCTTCAGAATTCATTTTTAATCTTAACACTAACATAAAATTAACAAATTATTAAAGGCTTAATTATAATGGATAAAAACGAATTGTATCAAAAACTTTTCAAATCGCTTGTTAAAGCTTATCCTGAAAAGAAAAAATCCAATTTGCAAATCGAAGCTACAAAAATTTGGAATGAAGCAAAACTTAAAGAAGATACTGAGTCTATTATCGCACAAATTATAAAAAAAAATGAATCATTACATTTGAAAAATAAGGGCACTTTATTGAGTTTCTGGAGTAAACAGTCTGTAGCTTGTAAGCCTTCTACTACTGAGCCTTCTACAAGCAGTTCTTCAAATCAAACTGTTATTGAATATATTGTTGATAACAACGTTAAACCAAGTAGGTGTCCATCAACATCTTTAAAAGTAAAACGTGACACAAAGCTCAAGATGAGATAAAAAATCAATTGAACATAATCAACTGTGATTTAGCGGGTTTGTACAAAAGAAAGGAAGTAGGGCAACTCAATGAAGAACAATGTAAAATGTTAAGGAATCTTAAAGATCAAAATCAAAGCTTGGAAAAAAAATTAAAAATTAAACAAAATGACCAAGTGCGCTAGCAAAAATATAAAGACGAACGGAAACGAAAATTAGAAGAGGTTTGCGAAAATAATCCGGAAGTAAAAGCAGCGTTAAAGAAACGAGTGGTTCCTGGCAGACCTAGATTAGAAGTTGATCAACCATTACTATTAAAATATAGTTGATATTGCGGTTCATGGTGCTGCTTCCCATGAAAAACGCAATATTGATATTTATCGATCCATTCAAACTTTAGATGAACTAACAAAAGAACTGAACTCCAAAGGATTGAATATTAGTAGAAATGGAGTCTATCTACGTTTATTACCAAAAAAATCGTGTTCAACAGAAGGTAAACGACATATCAAAACAGTTCCAGTTAAATTAATTCGCGCTCAAAAAGACCTTCATATTTGCCATCCAGATGGACAGTTCTGCAAAACAATAATTTTGCACTTGGAAGAAATCGCTAGTTTACTTGGGCCAAATAAAGTTTTTTTTTAAGTCAAGACGATAAAGCAAGAGTGCCATTGGGAATAACAGCAGCAAATGAACAATCACCCATTGCATGTCGAGTACAGAGTAAGTCTACCAGATCACGATTGGGTTGTAGCTGCACGTCATAAATTAATCCCTTCGGTTTATGCGGCTATTAAAATCGATGAAAATGGTATTGGAAATCCAAAAGCAGTAGGATACAGTGGTCCTACTTTTATTGCAATCCGATCTGGGAAACATTCTTCATCAACCGCATATTCGCATTGTCTCGATATGGATACATTGGTTGGACTGCCTGAATTTGAAACATTTATTAAATATGCGAACAAAATTAAACCTATATTTATTTTAAATGTTGACGGAGGCCCGCATGAAAATCCAAGATATCAAAAAGTAATCGATGTTGCTATTCACCATTTCATCCACTATAATTTAGATGCCATTTTTATTACAACAAACGCACCTGGTAGAAGTGTCTTTAATCGGGTCGAAAGAAGAATGGCGCCATTAAGCAAACAACTGTCGGGTGTAATATTGCCATTCGAGAAGTATGGCAGTCACTTAGACAATCAAGGTCGAACAGTCGATACTGATTTAGAATTAAAAAATGTTGAATTCGCCGCCAACACTCTAGTTGATATTTGGAATGAAACAGTCATTGATGGATATTCAACAGTATGCAAATATGTTCAAAAAGATGTTTCTGAAATCGACGCCAGTTCCTTGATTACGAAAAACCAGGAGTGGTTTGCCGAACATGTAAGAACCAGCCAATATTGCGTTCAAATTGTAAAATGTTTCAATCGTGATTGTTGTTCTGAACCACTTAGCTCAATTTCCAATATATTAAATGCTCGTTTTCTGCCTCCATCAGTGCCACTTTCACAAACTTTCAATGGCCTAAAAGTTTTAGATGCGAGAGATGAGCCAAATTATAATTTTGCGCCATTGTTTATAACCAAATCATTAAGGTTGGGTAATATGGTTCAAAATAAAAATAAATTTGAAATTTACCTGAATTACAAAAACGAATTTGCAATGTTTGCCAAATAAATTTTGTATCACACATTATGCTGAAGAAGCATATGTCTGTGCATAATTTGCAAAAAGAAAATCAGTTGAAATTTGAAAAAATTGATCCTATTCGAATTGCGGCCAAAAGACAACGAGAGATGATGGCTATTTTAATGCAGGCAGATCAACTTGAAGTAGCGGAGTGGATTGACGAGGATCATTTAAATGTTGAAAATTTAGATATTACTCCTGATAATGAAGCAGACTCAATAATTCCAGTTTGCTCACTGGACCAACATTTTACCAGTCCTTGGGAGGGTGCATAAATGCAATATTTAATTTTTAGTTCTACATGATTTTATATGGAATATTTAAATTTATTCAATAAAATGAAATATTTTTATTTTTTAATTAAAATTTAGTGTTTTACTTTTATTTTAATTTGTTACGTCTTTTTTCAGAAATCCCCTCTCCCCTCTGTCACACAAGTAGTTTTTAAGCAAAAATTCTGATTCGTTTATTGTGAATAAAATAAGTTAAAAATGTATACTATATACGAGTATATAAAAAAAAAAAAAAAAATGAAATTATAAACAAATTATGTACAAATCCAAATATATGAAATCAAAATCAAAATTAAGAGTATTAAGTGAATCCTGGACGAACTCAGAAACAACTTCACAACCAACATTCAATATCAGAAGTGTCCATCAACCATTTCCTAAGGTTTTTTGCAAAGTGTAAAAATGTAGATGCAGATCTTATTGCCAGTGGTAATTTATTAAACAGATAAGGTGCCTTATATTTATAGAATTTTTTACACCGCTCTTTACTTGTAAATGGAACAAATAATTCCTCAGAACGGGTACTATAGCTTTTAGGCTTTATATATTTTAAACATCATGATATTTTTTAAAACATTTTTAAAACTCTAGCTTTTTAAATATATAGCTTACGCAATGGTAAAATGTTACCTTTGAAGATCTTTTTCGGCACTATATTACGAAGCAAATAAAGCTTCCTGATACCAATAAAAGTCTTACGCTGAGTTTCTAAAAAATGCGTGGGCAACCCACAATCCTAAATATTTATAATTATCCACCCTTTTGATCTCCATACAACCACTTGTACAAGAAATTAAATTACAATCTTCTCTGTGCAACTTTACAGAATTTAAAAGAAGATTTGAACCAATATGATAATTATAAATATTAAAATTCATAAAAACACTTTTCTCGCTTAACACTAATGTGTGCATGTTAAACCATTTACTTAAATGACTTAAGTCTTCTTGCATTCCATTAAATAACTCACAACTCGAAACATTTGAATAAGAAAAACCAGTATCATCAGCAAAAGCCGTTATATGTCCATGAAGATTTAATGTTAATAATGAATTTATGTAAACTAAAAATAATATTGGCCCAAGAAACGAACCCTGTGGTACACCTGATGTAATAGCCAATTTATCACTGAAAATCTCGCCAACCCTTGTAACTTGGAACCGGTCATCCAGATATGATTTAAAGAAATCAAGGGTGACGCCTCTAAAACCAGTATAGTATAATTTTTTAAGTAGGATGCTATGTTCAACAGTATCAAAAGCTTTCATAATATCAATGAATAGAGCTAAAGTGAATTTATCTGAACTAATACCCTCGAAAATTGGAGACAATATTTTTATAATTGCATCTTCAGTGCTACAGTCTTTTAGGTAACCAAACTGGCCAATATTTAAAAATTTCGTGGTATATAAAAAACTTAACACTCTCGACTTAATAAGCTTTACAAAAATCTTCGAGAAGCCAGATAAAAGGCTTGTCGGTCGATAATTATTCATTTTTGTAGGATCATCTTTTTTATAAAGTGGTATTACAATCGCTATTTTTAAACTATTGAGGGAAAACTCCACTAGACAAACTTAAATTATAAATGAACGATTCTTTTAATACACAAATTAGAAATGCCATCAAAACCACATGAATTGGTTGATTTCATTGAATTAATGTGGTATAGAAGTTCTATTGGACTAGTGGGAGTTAGAAAGAAACATTTATTAACAAATTTGCCTGAATATAAATAATGATTCTCCTCACTGAAACAACAGGATTGGCGCAAAATATATCTATTTTTAATTTTATCAGAAGTATCAACAAAAAACTTATTAAAAACGTCAGCAACCTCTTTAGAATCGTTTAATAAAACACCAGCATCATTCTTAATATAGACAAACACAAATTTTTCAAAGTTTTGAAATTACCAGTAGCTTCATTAATTATTTTCCATTGCTTTTTAATAGTATCATTAGAATTCAAAAATAATTTTCTAAAATAATTAAATTTAGCGCTGCTAATTGCATGTTTAACTTCCGATCTTAAACGTTTGTATCTAAAGAGGAGTTGAACATTTTGAGTATGCTTTTTTACTTTTAAGCCCAAATAATTTTTAAGCTTTATTAAGTTTAAAAGTTTAGTATCCAACCATGCTTTTAATTTATTATTAGGTGACCGATAAAAAAGAGAAAACTATCATAAGCCTTATTTGCGTCAGTACTATTTAACACATCAACCCATCTTTCAACATCCAAACAACGTTCAAGATTTTCAAAATTATTATTTTTTTAATTTTAGATGAAGAGAAGCTGGTACGCTCAACAGGTATTACTAGTCTTAAAAAAATAGCCAATGATCAGTAACTTGAAGATCGCTAACAGTGGATGTATAAGTTAAGAATCAAGTGTCGGCTTTATTCTTAAAAATATATGGTCAATCACTGAAGCACTTTTATTTACTATTCTAGTAGGCTGATCAACAAGTGATGTAAGGATATAAGAAGACATCAACAACAAACAATCAACTGAAGATTGACTCTGATAAATGGTATACAATTTATAAAAAAAATCTGAAAGGTAACCAAAGGTCTAAAACATTACTGTCAGAACAAATGTTACTTAATTTATTTTGTCAATTTTTTCCCATGTTTCGTAATCGACAAATTACGGGTAAATATCGATTTAAAATGTAGCAATTTCATTGAGGGTTCCATATCTATAATTTCAAACCTATCTTCCGTTTTCAAGTATTTCGTATATATTACGTGACAATCCACGAACAACACACAATTATCGTACTCATACAGTTTTTTTTTTTTAATTTATTTATAAATTTTAGTTTTTATTTTTTTTTCAAATATTCAAAGTTTCTATTGTTGAAAAGCAACAAAAATTAAAAATAACAAACAAATTAAATGAGAACCAAAAGTTGAATGAACTTTCAAATCAAATTGTATATAAATAAATACTAAATACAACAACAAAAAATCCGCTGATTACTTTACTATAATAGCTATACTCATATACTCTTAAATCTCAAGTAGAATAATTTAAAATCTGCGATGCGTTCCTCTTGATCGCATATAGACCATTTTTTGACTATTTGTCATATTCATATATGTATGTACATACAATTCTAAACAATACGCGCCTTATATACAATAATAAACAGATGTGATGAAATTAACATCCAATGCGATGCTATTGATCATGATGATGATCTCGAGAGAGTTGCATATTAACATTTTGGTTTTTTTATTTTAATGATCGAGCACGATCGTAAAACAAATTTTCTTTTTTTTTTTTTTTGTTTTGGAAATTTTATTTTGTTATTTTTGGAATACATATCTTTTTTCAAATTTACAACAACATTATAGAAATATGTACAATAAATATAATTTGTCTTAAATAAAAAAATATTTTTTGTTTTCTAGTTGAGTGGCAATATTTTGAATATTTTGGTGGCCTGGATTTTATACGCATACAATAAATTATATAGCGTTGTGTTGTATGCGAGCGTGTGGAATGCCGTTTGCATACACATCAAGTGTTGTTCTGTAGTCTATTATGTATTGTATTTATAACATACAAATTTCTGAATTTAATAAAATCGCATATAAACAAATTCAAATATTCCTTTGATTTGATAATTGGTCAGCAGCATAATTATATGTACAGTACGAGTATAAAAACTAATGCAAGAATATTTAGTACTGATTAGTACATTATTTTGACTGAAATCATACATCAAAACGTAACTCTGTGTTGTTATGAACTATTATGCTCATTTTTATGATAGATAGATAATTTATAACATAAGCGATGAACTTAAATGAAAGGCCAAATTAGGCGCCTACACGTCCTCATAAACATATTAGATAATACAATTATTGTAAAACAAGTGCCGGATGAAAAAATAAATTTAACGCGAAAATCATTTTTGTCAGATAATACCTTTATAATGGTGGTAAACAAACACCTTTATTTCCACTTAACATATTTAACTTTCGTGAAAGTGATTACCAAAATTTAAGCAACGTCACTTGATTTTTTTAATTCAAAAATTAAAACGTCATAAATTAAAATCATTTACAAATTCTAGAGTGCTGAAATCTTGTGCTAAGATCAGTCTCATGGAACACTTTAATCCATCTAAATTTGACGGATCCTCGAATGACCTGTCCACGATTCTTTATAGGATGGTACTTCGTTCAAAACAATCGTTAAATTAAATTCAAAATTTAATGAAACGCAAAATACTTTGAGTTTTGATGATATGATGTTGATAAACTGTGTTTATTCAGTATGAGATAGATGGTCAATTGGCAGTTCAAGATCTATTCGATATTTCGAATGGCCAATAGCCGATTTTAATTACGATGATAGGTTTTGATATATTATGAAATGTCTCGGAGAGGTTCAATCTCAAGCTAGAGGTGCAAGCTAAACAGTACGGGGGCAAGTCTGTTAAGGGTATAACCAGATAAATAGTTCATGACGTGAAAAAATTTGAGATAGTCTGAAAACAAGACAATAGGTAAAAGTTAACTGACACAACTTTTTACCCATACATAATATATTTACAAAAATAATTGAAGATTATAAAAACAATTTTAGAAGAATAACGATTATCAACTAATTTCAAAGTTCATTTATGTAAGTTCGTCTGTCACGATCAGCATTCATTTGAGTTCGTATACCTTTGCGATATGCCTCTATTGTTCTTTAAAAGGACTTTATTTAATTCACTTTGGCGTATCAAAACTAATTCTAGGCTGCTAGCATGTTAGTCTAAGAATAAAGCTTCTAGCATCCTTGTACCTAAATTCTTAATTATTTAAGCGGCTCATTTTGTTTAAATTCTAGTCCACTTTTAGGCTTTTGAAGGTGTTGAAACGATAGCAGCAGAAGATTGTGAAGCCCCAAATATATATTCATCGCTTCAGGTCCCTGAAGTCCATAATGGTTTCGAGTCTGGGCCCCTATTTCTGAATACGAATTCGTACAAAAATTGTACGAATACGTGTGATTAGTATTTTTGAATACGAATACGTATAATTCTAATACGAATTCGTGTTGTACGATACGATTGAAAATTTCCCTTATCGGGCAATACGAATTCGAGCAGTTTTTATACGATCATGACCGAGAATATGTTCGGTGTGTATATAGTTATCGAAAGGACGCCAAGTAGCCTAGTAAAATAATTAAATTGTGATATGTAAGTAAATTACCATTAATAATATTAATTTTTATTTTTGAATTTTTGTCAAAAAATATACATACATTAGTAGAACCCGGATTTTTATGTATGATTTTTTTCATTTACTTATTCGCGGTGGTTCATTATTTTTCAAGATTGAATACATATAAATTCGAAAAACTGAAAATAATGATTTTGGCATCAAAAATTATTATTTTTATCTGATTTGAATTTAATTGTTTTCAAACTTCAAAAATAATGAGCCACTGCGAATAAGCACATAAATGCATAAACATATCCGGACTCTACATATTACTAATCTAAATATAAAAGTTTTTGACAAATTAATATCATTACATTATATGTTTTAGGGCAAAAGTTACCAGTTCAAAACAATATGAACTGTTGGTGGCGTTCATGGAAGCGCATCCCGATCTGGCGAAGGGATTTAACAACACTCCAGATGCACGTATTTCATCAAAGACGTTATGGACTGCAATTTCAAATAATTTAAATAGTCATGGGCCTCCAATTCGGAACCATGAAGGCTGGAAAAAAGTATGGAGCGACTATAAATTCCACATTAAAAAGAAACTTAAAATAAACAAACAGAATTTAACAGGAACTGGAGCCGGCCCATCAAAACAGCAGACATTTTCTCCACTAGAAGAATCCGTGATTCGACTAGTGGAATTACGACGGGCTGTGGATGGTACAAATGGTGCTCGCGATTGTGGCGACTCAATTTTAGATGTACCCGCATTGAATAATGGTCCTCCTTCAGTCGAACCAATTCTAGAGTTTAACAGCGAAGAAAATCAATCCACACCAGCCAGAGGCATTCTTGAACCAATCACACCAAATCGGCAAACTACTAATAAAAATAAAAATAGTAAAAGCCAAATTTTAGAAAAGCAAATTATTATTCAAAAACAGTTCCACACTTCAATTTTAGAGCAGCTTAATACTTTAAATACAACCACAACAGATTCAAATAAATCAATGCGCCGTTTGGTTCGATTGAAAGAGAAATAATTTTCTTTGCGGGAAAGGGAAATAAAGTTGAAAGAAAACGAAATGGCGTTACGCGAGAAAGAGTTTAATTTAAACGAAAAGCGGCATTTAGAAGAGCAGAAGATTAAATTAGATGAATTAGAAATCAAGAAAAAAAAATTAGAGCTGCAAGAAGAAACTTTTAGGCATTAGGTATATAATATACATTTGACGATACTGTAAGGTTGAGCAACCATTATGTAAATGTGATAAAAAATACAATGAATTATTTTGTGATAATATATTTAAATATATTTATGTAATATATATTACCGTTAATTTAATATAAATGTAAAATGAAATAAAACTAAATATAATAACAATTAATAAAAACTATACTATTGAATTTAAAATATTGTTTCTAATTTCACAAGCTGCAGGGTTTTCAGTTTCATTCGAAGGGTCGATCTCTAACTCTTGCTCTCTAATACTGTCTGTATCCATTTCAAACGGAACTTTAAAGTGACAGCATATATTATGAAGGGTGCAGCACACATTTATTATTTGAGATGCTTTTCGAGGGTTGTAGTGTAGTTCACGGGCTTCTAAAATACACCTAAATCTGCCTTTCAGTAATCCGATTGTGCGTTCTACAATATTTCTTGTTCTTGAATGGTTAGTATTAAAGGCGGCTTCTCTACTGCCTTCATCCGCTGCCCTATATGGCGTTATCAGCCACGGTTCCAAAGGATATCCTGAATCTCCTAATACATAAAAACAAAACCACATTTAGTATACATAAATCATTAGTAAATATAATATTTATTACCTAGAAGCCAATAATTACGGTTGCCGTTGTTGCGTTGTTCTTGTAAATACCGACGATAGCTGCTCAAACTCCATACTAAGGAGTCGTGGGATGCTCCTCCGTACTTTGAGTCAACAGATAGTATCCGCATTGTATGATCGCAAGCCTAAATTTGCAAAATTATTATAAATATAAATATATTAAATATAATTAGGTATTGACAAACTTACTATCATCGTGTTTACACTGTGTTTTCCTTTTCTATTAAAATATAAATGTTCGTTTTCGGTTGGCCGGACTATATTTATATGTGTCCCATCTACACATCCAACAACACCTGGAAATCCCGTTCTATTAAAGAAAAAAGCAGCTGCCGATTGCTTTTCTTCATTGGATTGTCGAAATGAAATCCACTTCGGGCATAATTTGTCTTCAATCACTTGAAGCACCTCACTCATTACAGAGGATATCGATGATTGCGACATAGCTACCAAGAAATCCTGACCGACACTTTTCTGGTAGCTCCCTTGTGCACAGAATCGAAGAGTCGCAGCTATTTTGGAAATGCTAGAAATCGATGTCGATCTGGTACTTTTTATTAGGAATTGGTCAAGTTCCTCCAGCAAATATCTTACAGCTGGTTTGGATAATCTGAACAAATTTATAAATCTAAAAATTAACAAAGATTTATATTTAATTTAGATATTTTACATATAAATATTACATATATGTAGTACATAAATCATTAACTTACTCAGCATCGGAAAGAATAAAAATATCCGACTTATCCCGCAACTGTCGTAGCCGTATCGAATTTGAACATTCAATTTCGTCTTCTGTATCACTCGATGATAAATAAAATGCCACAGAATCCATAACATATAATAGAAAACGTTTCAGTTTTTAATTTTTAAACTAAATAATGCAAAACGTTTCTCTTTTTAATTTTTTTTTATTTACACGAAATGAAAATCAAAACTAAAAATTATGAATCAAACGTCAAAATGAACCAAGTTGAAAATATTTATTATAGGTAGAATCATTTAAAATAAATTTCCCTTATAGCAAGGATACACACCAAAAAATTAAGTACGATCGTATTCAGAAATACCAATTTACATTCGTATCGTATATGAACTTTCGTAACGTGATACGATACGTATCGTATTCAGAAATAGGGGCCCAGTTTTTCTTTACCGCCAATATTTAACCAAAAATTATAGCAGACACTTAAAATCCAATTTCCTTTGCATAAATTGTACCCTGAATTATTCACCCAACGTTTATCTGTGCCAACTGAAAACCTTGCATCTAATTTATTCTAATTGCTTCTAATTGTTTCGATTATATCTGAAGCTGTCGCAGCGCTCCGATAAATTTTGCCGGTTGTTCTTAAAACCCCTTCGCTAAACATAGTAGATGTTGAATATATTGGACTTTCTTCCCGAAAACCTTCAATAGTTGTACCTAGTGACTCTGAATCAGAAACAGAGCAAAAGCAACCCTAAGAATCTGTAGTGTTAGCAACAGAGGCAAACCCCGTGCTTGACGAAGCCAATTCTAACAGTCGCTTATATACTGAAAGTCCAATATTCAGTGACGTCAGGGGAACAAACCATTCGAACCAAACGAAATCCCATTCATACCTCTTGGAAATTCGGATGAAAATTTAGAACTAACACCTCTCCAAATATTTGAAAAATATATTACCATTGAATTCGTTGAAAAAACATCATTTTTCACAAACCTCTATGCTGAGCAAAATAACGTACGATGTTATAAGCAAACTAATACAGATGAAATAAGGAAACTCTTTGGCCTTCACATATTAATGGGCAACTTAGGATTACGGAGAACCATGTTGTACTGGAACGCAAATATACAAATTGCATCGTTCATTAATTGTGTGACAAACGACCGGTTTCACCAACTTCGCAACAATTTGCACTTTGTGAATAATTTGGAATGTGTAAAAAACTCAAATGATAAATTTTATAAAGTAAGGCGCATCGTTGATATAACGTTGAAAGTTACATGTGAAACAGTATATTAAAGGGAAACCGTATCGTTGGGGTTTAAAACATTTTGTACATTCTGATAAAAGTGGCTTACCATACGATGTTTTCGTATATCAAGGCAAAACCACCGAAATATCCGAAGTTGCCCCAAACAAAAAATTGGTTTTGGAACTGCTTCGGAACTTCATCTGGACATAAGCGATAATTATTTCATAGTTGGGGTGAGAAAGTTGTTGTTGTTAAATGGCAAGATAACAAGTCTGTGTATGTAGCTTCAAATTTTATTGGGATACCAATAATCAATATGGACCAACTAATTAGCTATTATAGAATATTTATGGACTTTGAAGGCCGGTACACATTGAGAACGAGTGACGAGAACGATTAGATTATTTTTTACTAAATTATGAAAGAAAATTGGCAAATTAATGCAAATAGTATGATTTAAACTAAGCACAGTTTATAAATCTTACATTTATTCAAAATAAAAAATAGGTTCAAACAGATTTGAATTCCAAATTTCTGTTTATCGCCGCAAATTAAAAATTATGAACGATAGCTGTCAACTTGAAATACGTTCCACTCGTTTTCCACAACAATTTCTCTAGTACTAGTATACAATTTCGTCGATTTTTTCGGCGATTGACGTTTAACATAACCTATAAAATTAAACGCAATTTGTAGTACTGTGATCTGGTTCTTGTGCTTGAACTACATAAATAAAAATAAAATAAAAAAATGGATACCGAGTTTGAAGAAATGTTTATTTTGGAAGTAGAAGGATACCAATGCCTTTACAGTAAAAAGCATCCGGATTACAAAAACCGCTTGATAAAGAATCAAACATGGGCAGCTATATCGGAAATTTTGAATGTCACAGGTTCTGTTTGTAAGTACGAGTAAATATGAACAGAAAAATAAAATGAAAAATTTCTTTAATTTTAGTTGATGACTGCAAATCCAAGTGGAAAAATTTGCGAGATACCTTTTTCCAACTGTTGCGGGCGTCGAAAAATACCCCCAGTGGAATTGGGGCAGTAAAAAAACCCAAATGGCAGTACATACTACGATGTCATGTATTTTCTTGTTCCGTTTTTTGATACACCCAGGTGAGATCATGAAATAACTATTATTTGTGTAAAGTAATACGTATTTAATTTATACAAAAATTATTTAGGACTATTTCGAACATAAACGGACAAAGCGAGGCCCATAAGGAAAACGACGTCGAAATACTTTCTGAATCAACAGATAATATAGCCAGGCTTCCATCAGAGCCGAAGCAAAAGAATTCACCGCTAGAAGAAAAACTTCTTTCACTTTTGGAGAAAGATGCGGGTAAAAAAAATCCACGGCAGTCGGAGTCGCAACTGTTTTTGGAAAGCTTGGCCAAACGCATGGAAAATTTAAGCGTCGAGAAAAGATCGATTCTCCAAATAAAAATTTTAGAATTATTCCATCAAGTGGAATTTGAAATTAATTTATATAGGGTCCGATTCCCGTAGTCGTATCGCTTGTCACGCGAAATTACAGTCAAGTTTTTATAATCCTTCTATAAACTCTGTAAGGCTGCAATGAAAAACATCATATTGCACTGACTTTTTACGGCAATAGTCATTTCAAGTGACTACTAGCACAGCTACTCGTTACTCGAAAATATATTATGATAAGGAAAGTCATTTGAAATGACTTCAATCTTAAATCAGTGCAATATGATATTTTCATAGCAGCTGGACAAAGTTTGTAGAAAGAGTATGAAAACTTGATTATTATTTGGCGTGTCAAGCGATATGACTATAGGAATCGCGACTGTATTACATACCTAGAAAAATTTAAAAAGCGTGAATTGAAATGTGATAATTTGTGATTTTATTTTCTTTAATGTACTTGTACATAATTGTTATTTTTTTTTTATTTCAAATAAATGAATTATTTAGGAAACCTGTATAAAAGTTAAATTAGGCGAGTAAGTTTATGCTGCCAAGGAACATCGCCTTCAGCAAGGCACCAATTAGCAAACGATTCTCGAATATCGACTGCTCTCGCGCTGGATATGTCCTCTCCATCTTGTTCGTTGTTGATACAGCAAGCGGGTGCGGGCCGATTAGATTTAGATATTCTTAAATAGTTGTGCAAAACACAGCAACAAGTTACTATAAGCTTAGTTAGATCTTCGCTACATTGTATCCTTTTCAATAAGACCCGCCATATTTGGGAACATATGCCAAAAGTATTTTCCACAATCCGCCTAGCCCGGCTCAACCTGGAGAATTAAGTTTTAGTTATACAATATGCAATACTATTCTTATTTCTTTTCGATCAAGGTTTTTTCCAGGATATGGTCTCAGTATTGTTGGCTTGAGAGCAAATGCCTCGTCGCCTACAATAACAAACGGCATTTTTGCATTGGTTCCTGGAAGTGGACGTGAACCAGGTACGTTTAATTTATTTTGCAGCCACAGCTTTCCAAAATTGCTGTTAGCGAATACGGTCGCATCCGCCATCGAACCATATGCACCCACATCAATATAAATAAATTTATAGTCTGCATCAACTAATGCAAGGAGATTGATTGAAAAGTGTTTTTTATAGTTAAAGTTAATGCTGCCACTGTTGGCAAATGATACGATTTGGACATGTTTGCCATCGACAGCACCGAGGCAGTTTGGGAAGTTCCAACGATTCAAAAATCCATTTGAGATTTCCAACCAATCTTCTTCATAAAGAGTAGAAGGCATTACTAAGGGCATTATAATTTCATTAATGAAGCTAAATCAGTTCACATCAACTTTACAAACAGACGAATCGAACATATTCCGATTACCATAAATCGGGAAATAATACCGCATGCGAACACAGCTAAGTATCTCGGCATGACCCTGGATGCTAAACTACGATGGAAAGCACACGTCAAGAAGAAAAGTGAAGAATTAAGGCTTAAATACAGAAAAATGTATTGGCTGATGGGAAGGAACTCTTCTTTATCAACATACAGCAAGCTTCTACTTCATAAGCAAATATTGAAACCGATTTGGACTTATGGTATTCAGCTTTGGGGTTGTACCAAACAGAGCAACGTAAATATCATCCAAAGATTTCAGAATATGGTATTAAGGAACATCGTTGATGCACCTTGGTATGTCAGGAACAATGACCTTCATAGGGACCTTAAAATGAACCTCATCTTAAATGATATCCAGGAAAAAGCACGGAGACACGAAGAAAAGCTCCGCCAACATGTGAACATTGAGGCAACTCAGCTCCTAAGTATCACGAATTTAGTTCGCAGACTTAAAAGAACCAAACCTTTTGAGCTGGTGTGATTGTCAGTTTAAGCAGCATTATGCTGATCTAAAATCCACAACAAAGATGTGGTTTACTTCAATTTACCAAACACTATGGAACGCCAATGGGAAGAATCCATAGATTAATTTAAGTTAGTACATTAAGTCAGAAAAAAATTGCTCATTAGTCCAGGAGACTAGATTGTAATTACATAAAATAAATAAATAAAATTTATTTTAAATAAAAAAAAAATAAAAAAAATAAAAATTAATAGCTTTAACAGTGTCCCGAACTATTTTTCCGATGGTGGAATGTCCCCAGCAAAAATGAAATGCTAGATCCCGAAACGACCATCCAGTTGCCAAAAACCTAAAAGTGTAAGCAAGCGTTTACAAAACCGCTATGTTATATTGAGATGATACAGGTACCTTATCGTAATGACTACTTTTTCTCGCGCTGAAACACACTCACGAAAACTGGATGGCTTCGGTTCCAGCGTGCTCTTGAGGATATTAAACAATTTATCAAAATTTTGTTGACTCATTCTGAAGTATTTGCAGTATAGATCTGGATATTTCTCCAGAAACTCTTTTATAATTTTATGGTAAAGCCCCAAAGTTGGGCGTTTTTTTAAATATGGATGGATCCAATACCTGCGTCGTTTATTATTTTTATTTTTTATTAATAAATAAGTTACCAATAAAAGTTTTGCTCGTATGGTAACCATATTATAATTTAAAATGTAATAAAAATATTGAAATTTTTTAGTGAAACTGACGTTTATCGCTCGTAAAAGTGAACAAATAATTTACTCGCCTGTGTGGATCTTACTCGTTTCTCGCTACTCGTTCTTAATGTGTACCGGCCTTCGAGTCGTAACCTATTTTATAGATTTTACTGTTTGTGCCAGTTAGATAGAATACCGAAACTATCAAAGACATACAAGAATTGCAAATACCCAGATCTGTTTGAATTTCGATTAAAAGTTGCGCACAGTTTAATGGTTTCCAGCACTTTATCCACCCGCAAGCGTGGCCGTCCAACGTTGTCCAAACTAAATGATTCACCATCCAGTTATAATATAAGCAAAACACAATGATTTGAAGTAAGACCAGTTCGCAATATACAATACGACCAAATAGACCATTTTCCGGATCTTAATCAAAAAAATCGCCCAATGTGTTGTAAATTTCAAAATTGTGCATCGAAATCACACTTCTATTGCGTAAAAAGTAAGGTTCACTTGTGCTTAAACAAAGAAGGGAAGTGTTTTCTTAAGTTCCACAAAAAATAGGTAACTGGGCCAAAAATTTAATTTTTTTTTTTTTTTTGTAATTAACAGTTCCTAATATTTTTTTATTATAAATTTTGTTTATTTTGTAATTTTATTTTTTTAATGATGTTATACCAAACTTTTCTCGTGCAAATTGTTTTTATTGATAACACGAATTGGGTTGAATAGAACCCATTAGATTTTTATTCCGGGCATTTAAAAAAAAAAAAAATTTTAGTAGAAATATTCTATAATACTACTTCCTTGCCGCGAATAATGTATAAAATATATTTTTACACGAGTAGAAAAAATTCACCACTGGAAGGGTTAAAACATGATTTTTTGCTTCATTAAGTCGCCCTATTCCTCTTTTCGGCCAAATTTTCTTAAATTATGCCTTTTGCGGTTCAAAAAGGTAGGTTTAAAATTTTCGAATTTCTTAAAAAGATTTTTCGTCGAAATGCTAGAGCATTCCAAGGATTGGGTTTTCAGTTTTTCACTGATTGAAAAATTTATTTTTCAATGCGTAAAAAGGAGATCCCACATCCGCTGGAATAATTATTTTGCCTTCTGTAACAAAAAGCAATTTTTGCAAATAACATTTTGCTGCTTTTATTTTTCGCGATAAGCCACTTCCGGTTTGCCGATTTCCGCCAAAATTATTTGGGACATCCCATATATTTAAACTTGTAAAGCTTTATTGGCTAACTGATTGGGAAAGCGTTATTTAATAAGCAAAAATAAATTGGAATAATTACCAAGCTGATTGAAAAAGTAAGGAAATTAGTAGTATTTGTCTATCCACTAATTCTCTTACATCATAAGTGTTGTATTACGGTGTGAGTTTCCCCGATTCTAAATTTTGCTATCATCTCATTATCAATCTCACAGCATCAGTATCATATAACACTGTGCTCATCAATGAAAGCAGAAATTTTTATTGTTATTTTACAACAACAAAATGAGTAAACTTTCTTTTTGCAACAAAAAAAAAAAAAACAAAAACAACAAAAGCAAACGATCTCATTATAAATAATATATACATATACGATCAATGTAAAAGTGTTTTGGCGCCATTTATATAAAAATTTTTATCTTAAAAAATTATTTCGGGCAAAAAAAAACATGCAGATTACAAAAAAAAACTCATTAATATATTGCAAACACTAAAAATATGTAGTGTATACACTATACAGTATTAATGAAATCTAATAATAATACACATTGAAAAATAAATAAATAAAAGAAAACTAAAACTATTTTGAAATGTATATACATATATATTGATTACGTTATCCTATTAGAAACTGAGAGAGAAGCAAAAATACAAAAAAAAAAAAAAACTATAGCTACATTGTATACAACAATAACAAAATGGAAATGTCAATAAACTTATTAATTTTCAATTATAAAAAATGTGTATATAAATATAACAATAAATATTTCCAATAAATAGGTCAAAATGAATGGTTTTTTGTTGTATTTTTTTAATTCAATACATAGTGTAGTGTAATAATAATGCGATCATAATGATGATCGTAGAGTTACAATATGTACATATTGTATTTTATCTTCCCACTAGCACTATATAGATGAACTGGCACATAAAATTATAAAAAAAAAAAACTATTATATTGTAAAGAAGTAAGTATGTATGTACAAATAAAAATCAAAACACGATCAATTGATCACAAAACTACATTATTTTATTTCCTCCTTCATCCACCTACTAATCTATACTCTACTCTTTATTATATTTATAATAAACACTATTTTATAGGTAAGTACTCGAGTCTAAAACCAATTTGATCGGTTTAAAATAAAAAAATAAAAATGAAAATGATCGTTAGCAATCACGTTTTTCAATTTTACGGTAATTTTTGTTTTGTTTTGTTTTGTTTTAAGAAATGTTTTATGACTTCTGTTTTCTTGTGTAGTTTTTGTTGTTGTTGTTATGTACCGTGGTGTTTGGCGGTGCACACACGGTGTTTTGTATGGTATTTTAAAAAGGGAAGGGGAATGTTCACTGTGGGAAAGTGAAAGATCAAAGGTCTACGATTTTTACGATTTATATTTATAAATGCTAGAGATATTTTCACTATGATTGTGTATAAATTAAGTGATAAAATGAAAGATGTATGTATTTGTGTTTTACCATCTTATGTATACTACATAAACTTTTGAAGTTGGTCTTTTGGTGGTTGCATAAGTTTGATAGTTTGGTTTTTATTTTTATTATTTAGTGAACGTATAATTGGTCTACGGGCGGTTAAACAACTCGGTGAAATATTTTGGCAACATTTCGATAAAATATATTCGAGGAAATAATGAAACACATCAAAACTTACGTTAGTTAAACACTGGACTAGGTGCCAAATATGATTATGTGTACCGAGTATTTTAACTTCTGACATCATTCAACTTAATATCAAAATTTATGGAGTTTATGAAATTATGAAATTTGTGAATGTCTTTGATGGTTTATATAAGATAATACGTTTCAATAAAAACTTCAAGTTCACCGGTGTTTATCTCAACAATCATTATGAAGTATCAACATTAATTGAATTATTTCAAAATTAATTTTAAATTTACGAGTATTAGCTATGTATTTTTTTAATCGTTTTTATTTTCGATTAAATGATGCGTTGATTAAATTGAAAGTACATTTTTATTGTAACTTGATTAACCTCTTTACCCTATACCTTCACTCTTTCATTTCATTTCTTCACGTAACCCAACGAATCAAATATTTTTATTTAGCTTAGTTTTCTTATACGATATCTGGTGATCAATTCTCGTTCCTTGAAAAACTGAAATAAAAAATAATCTGTTCCTTTCACAACTCAACTAAACTAGTCATCCATTTTCAATATTTTTCACTGCGCACAAAATAAAGTTGCACAATTCTAAACATATCCAAAAATTTTATGAAAACGATCGTTTGCAATTGATTGGGCTCAAAAATTGTTAAAACCACTAGTTCAATTGAATTTAATCGATAACTTCTATAATTGGCGTTAAATATTTATTGACGTTAAAAGAAAAGAACTGTTCCACATTTTGCTAAAAGAAGTACGACTTTTAATGACCGTAGTAGCTTAGACTAAATAAATATTAAGCGTATTTTGTTGACCAAAATTTAATTCGAATTATTTTGGGTTAATATTTTTTTCCAAGAAAATAGCCAATTTGATTTAGTTGACAAAAGCCAACCTTTCAAAATAATATATAGATTTAATATGTATTATGACTCTGGTGGCAGGTGTTATAAACCAAATATTTTTAATACGAGTAAATAATATTCTCCAAATTGATATATAAGGAAACACTGCTATACCAGAAAAAGTACACATTTCTTTCTGTTTTCTTGTGTATTCCAGATTGAATTTCTACTTATTGGCACCCGCTATGATACGGATTGGTACCCCCTAATTGGATCATTTTTTTATTCGTATTAATACGTCTCTGTAATATTAGTTTAGTCTATGGTAGCAGATTGTAGGTTGCGAAAGGACGTATTTTTCACAACTATAGTTAAGAAATGAAGAATATTTCGCAAATATTCATTTCAATACCAGTTTGTTTGTGCTTACTTGATTTATAATAAAAATTGAAAATAATTTGAAGTTTTATTGATTTAAAGTTTTGTTTTTTAAAAAAAAAAAAATCAAAATTAGAAAAAATCTTATATGCAACAACACGTTAACAACTACTATTTTGTGTAACTTGTTTGATTTTGCGAAGCTCGCCTCGCTCATTTCACAAATATCACATTCGTTACACAAAATGAGGCATTTCCTAACTAGTTGGCGAGAATAAAATAAAAATGGAGGTGTGGCGACTTTATGACGACTTTCTTTTACGAATAGGGAATTTTGAGAATTCATTATGCAAATTTCTTACAAATTTATTCTTTTGTATTTTTTTTTTCTTTTTGTATTGTTTTTTTGGAAATAATTTTTCTGTAAACCTTATACTTTTTGAGAAATTGACAAAATAAATTTTCTGGCCCACGGGATTGGCCACTTCCGGTTTTTGCTGTTTATTATATTTTTATAATTTTTATTTTTTTTTAATTTTTATGTTCTCTTACGCAAGTAAAATAAAGTATTAAAAATCATGAAAATTTTCGACCTTGAGATATTTGGAGATTCATCTATGTTGAGGCCCAGAAACTTAATATTTAAATTTTTTAAATAAATTGGGAGGTTCCAGTAAATTTTAGTCCAAATCGGCCAGCCGAAAGTGGCGGCCAGAAAATTTATTTTACAAATATCTGCAAAAGTATAAGGTTTACAGAAAAAGTATTAAATACAAAATGAAAAAAATGAACAAAATACAAAAGGGTCTGGTAGGTAAGCCTGGTTTTCAGAAGCCTGGTTTCTAAAGCCTAGTTTCAAAAGCCTGGTTTTCAAAATCTTGGTTTTGAAAGACATATTTTTTTTAAATTCTGGTGAAGGAGAATTTTTAAAAATCCAGGCTTTTGTACAACTAGGCTTTTGTAAACCAGGATTTAGAGTGGAACCCAAAAAAAAATTACAAATTTGTTCTTTCGTATTGGGTTCCACTCTAAATCTTGGTTTACAAAAGCCTGGTTATACAAAAGCCTGGATTTTCGAGAAGCTGGTTTCCAAAAGCCTGGTTTTTCCGATTGGCAAAATTAAAATTCTCCTTCACCAATTTTGGATTGGGAATTTTGGATTGGGAATTTTGGATTTTGGAATTTTGTATTTGGATTTTTTTTATTTTGGAATTTTGGTTTTGGTAATTATGGTTTTTTGAATTTTGGGTTGGGAATTTTTGGTTGGGAATATTGGGTTTTAGAAATCTGTACCCAACCCTTTTTCGATTGGCAAAATTAAAATTCTCCTTCACCAGAATAAATTATCCTTCATCAGAATTTAAGAAAGGGTTCCACTCTAAACCCTGATTTCCAAAAGCCTGATTTTTCCGATTGGCATAATTAAAATTCTCCTTCACCAATTTTGGATTGGGAATTTTGGATTTTGGAATTTTGTAATTGGATTTTTTTTTGTTTTGCAATTTTGGTTTTAGTAATTTTGTTTTTTTGAATTTTGGGTTGGGAATTTTGGGTTTGGAATATTGGGTTTTAGAAATCTGTACCCAAAATTAAAATTCTCTCTTACACGAAACGATAGCCGTCGAAAATAGTCGTCGAATTGCATAGCTAGGTCCCGGGCTTCTGAAAACCAGGCTTACCTACCAGACCCTTTTTTTTGCATAATTGGGAGTGGCCAATCCCTTGGACCAGAAAATTTATTTTCCAATATATCAAAAAGTATGAGGTTTACAGAACTGTTCCCAAAAAAAAAAAAAAAAAATTAAAGCGAAAAAAAAATTAATAAATAAAAAATACAAAAGAATAAATTTGTGAGAAATTTGCATAATGAATTTCTCATGTGTTTGGCCACATCTACATTTTTTTATAATTTTTTATATTTTTTTTTAACTTTTAATTTTTTATTCAGAAACATTTTGTGTACAATAGTTTTTCTGAGAACCTAATCGTCGTCGAGAAATGCAGAATGTGTAAGTCCATTTTTTCCAATTTTGCTTTTTTCGCATCAAACGGAAGAGGGGAACATTTTCCATCGATTGCCATTTATAAAATACTATAGAAAGTTTTTTCAATGGAAGAAATTTAGAAAGTAATTTAGTGTTTGCATGTAGACGATAAGGAGAGTGAAATAGTTTTCATTGTCTTCTGAAAAAAAATGGTTTTTGGACTTACACATTCTGCATTTCTCAACGACGTTATACGTTTTGAGATATTTGCAAAATACATTTTCTGGGCCAAGGGAGTCGCCCTTCCGGTTGACCAATTTATGAAAAAATTTATGAAGTTTCAGTTCGATTGGGTAAACCATGTGGGCTGTAGAGATTACCAGACAGACAGACACCACTTTTTCGACTCAGGGGATCCCCAAAACCTATAAATCTCCAAAATTCTCAAGGTCAAAAAAATTTTCAAGATTACTAAACTCTATTTCGAAAAAATGTTAGATTTGATTTGAAAAAATATAAAAGTTTTTTAGAAATGTTCTATTTTTTATGAATGTTAAAATTTCAAAAAATCTTCAAAGGAGAGGTTTGAGATTGCAGCCCTCATCCTTTAAAACATAAAACGAATTAAACGAATAATTCAAAAATTTGTTATATTTAAAAAAATTGATGTTTTGGGATTCTCTTTTTTGGGATATCACGCCACCAACCCCTTTCAAAATAGGCATTTCTGGTGAGAAAATAGCTGGAAATACGATTTAGCTAGACCGGCTGAAATTATTAAATCTAGATGCAACTGTTCCCTACCTAAAAAGGCCTCTTCTATAATAAAATGTTATGAAATTATCGAAGCGGATCGTTTAAGTATATTTAGAAAAAAAATAAAAGAAAAAAATAAAGAAAAATTATAAAGAAATAATAAAAAAGAAAAAATTTGTAAGAAATTTGCATAATGAATTTCTCAAAATTCCCTGCTCGTAAAAGAAACTCATGTGTTCGCCACACCTCCATTTTTTTATAATTATTTTTTTATTTTTTTATTTATTGTACCATTCATTGGATTTAGTGCAAGTGAAAGTAAAAGTGATCGGTTTATTGGCCTTTCATCAAGATTACCATAATGATTTGCCTGAGGTGGCCAAGCAGGCTTTATGCAACCAACTTGGTGCATTACACCATAACAGATGTGATTTTAATTCACTAGCTGATAAACCTCTGGAAGCGCAGTCCGCCGAATTGTCGACCGAAGGAACGTGTCTGCAAAATTTTCAAGATAGACCGGACAATCGAGAACAATTTGGGAATCAGTCCAGGCAAATGTTTCGCATATATTGATATTTGTTCCTCGTTTGACAACTTGGATGAGTTTTGTTAATAAAATTGCTGCACATAGTTCGAGTTATGAAGAATACTATAGATTAGCTTGCATTGCAATAGTATTTCGCGGCTAAGAAATTCGATTGCATAATTCATGAGAAAAGAAGACATGAATATTTGGAAAAACATTTTTAGCAACACATTTAGTTTAAGTACGATTTTAAATTGGTTAAATGAAAAAGCCGAAACAAACGTTAACCAGATTATTACAAAGGACGCGTCCCAAGTTTGTGACAATTTTTTTTTTGTAATAATTTTGACATTAGTGAAATACTTTTCTTTTCCATATTTTCTAATAAGTTTTACTTGTACTATTTTTTTAGAAATAAATTAACGTATTACAACTTAATTATTGTTATTGCGTGCTTTTGTTTATGAATATTATTACAGAAGTGTCAAATTTACAACAGGTAGTGGCTGTGATAATTTGGTTGCATACAAAATAATATCATAATTATTACAGCTGTAATAATTATCACAAGGTTCGGACACGTCCAAAGAATACTGAACAAAATCTTACTTGTTGCAATTCTTGGAGAGCCTAGCAAAAAATGGAGTCATATTATTATAAAGCGTCAAGCAATAAACTGTATTTGGAAGAGTAGTAGCCGCCTCTGTGAATATAAAAATAACTGGTCAAACGGAGAAAAGGTTTGTGTGACATTTGCGTCGGCCATCAAACGGAAAGTATTGAAAGGATACGAAAAACATTAAAGAAAACAAAACAACTGGCTGCTGTTGAAAGTCTAAGGAAAAAGAAAATCTTCAAAATGTGTCCTAAATAAAATCAAAATGTTTCGTTCCTTTATTATAAAACGAAGTTAACGAATATTGCTTTTTATTGCACGAAGGTGAAGTTGGGATCAGAGCAAATGAATTTTCTTCAATATCATCTTTATTTTAAACGAAGTACTATCCCATTTAATGTATTAAAGAAGAAATCGTATTCTATATGGGCGGTTGTGATAATTAAAAGAGGAATTCAACTCCTGCCAATGCCCTTAACGAATAACGAATAGTTTATTAAACCGGTAGAATTTGAAAATCTCAGTCTCTTAAAAGCATCTTGCCTAGTAATTTCCACTCGTTCTATAATGGTCTTCCTTATGTGTAACTTAATAATATTTCTTATTCTACATTTTGTGATCTATCAATGAAGTTCTGGAATATGGCCAATTATAAAGGAACTTGACTGTTTCTTAAAGGATTATGTTGAAATTCAGCATGCACGAGGAAATAAGATTCTAAAATATGTTTAGCATACAGTTCTGGAAAATGCCCAATTAGGAAATAACTTTGATTGGCCCAACTTTGATTGGCCCGATTGGCCCAAGGGGCCGCAGGCCTAGCTAGTGGTATAAAAAAGGAAGAGAAACAATTATAAATAAGCTGCATCATAGAATGATGGAAATTATATTGTTTCTACTACTGTACTACTGTTTGTTGTTGCTCTTTTTTATACATAGCACAAAACATTCACATAACAATAGATATAAGATCAAAATAATAATGATAAATTTTCAAAATAAATAGAGCGATAAAACTTCAATTAAAAAAAAATTAAAAAAGTCAACTGGACAACACAGTAATTATTTATGTATCCGCAGGGACACAGAATTTGGGGTACCGCAATAGTTATTCCATCTATCAACTTTTCTCTAATAACTGTTCCGGTGATCCTCACACTCATTCCAGATGAGTATTTTCTTCTGGTGCGCTACTTTTTACATAAACAAAACGGATTTCAATTAGAAGACAGACACATTGATTAAAACCTAAATTTAAACCAATACACGTATTTCTATAGAAATTAAAAATAAATATTTTGAAAGAATTAAGTAATCTCTCGGAGGAAAATTATCACATGTTGCGCTCCAAAAACATTGCGAAATCTCGTAACGATTTGTTTTTCATTTATTTATTTATTTTTTTTTCATTTAATGAGGATCGACCGAATAAAAATTTACAAAGCTGATTTATCGAAATAAGAAATTTTAAAGTATGAAAATTCGGCATTTTAGCAAATAATCGTAAAAATTGGACTTTCTTTAAGCTTTCCTTAAGGTTTAATCATGATAATTGGATTATACGTGTTCTAAAAAAAAACAATTAAGAACAAACATTTAATTTTTTAGTTCTGCTGGCTCACATCCTACATAAATCACCAACAAGTATTCTTCAATTTCGGCATGATTGTGCATACTTGTACAAAATCCAAATTACCTTCATCAAGTGTACGCACATCATTTCGAATTATTATCATTGAGTACATCAAGGTAATTCGATTAAATATTTAACCTCCGTTCAACTGTGTGTGCGCCGCGAGAAAGTTGGCAAGCTCAATAAATAACCTTGCTATATGTTTATATATATGAGTATTAAATATTGGTAGCACTTTATAAAGTGTTTTATAAAAATATGTATAGTGATTATACGAAAATAGAAAATTTCTCTTTCACCATATGCGCTAGATTGAGCGATCGATAATTCATCGTCACGCGATTACCACCGCTAGGTATAACTTGGCCCCCACTGGGGAAGTTCCATATTCAGTTTGTGTTCGACTGTATTTTGTTTATATTTTTCTCTATATTTTAAATGAAGTAAGTAAAAAAAAAAAAAAAAAATTGTTGTATATAGATATAAATAAAGTAACAAACTAACTAAAAAAAAGTAAAATTTGCACACAAAACAACGAAAAAATCTCAATACAAAACGAACCAACGAACGTTGAAAATTTTTTACACAACTCACAGAATTCTTTGATGTGTTTCATATGTGAACATACTTAGCGTGTCTGTATGTGTGTCTTTAAAAAGTATCTACTTGTGTATACATACATTCAACATATATGATGTGACTGAGTTCGTTACACTCGTGACGTCAAGGGGTTAGTGTGTCAGCGGTCTGTTGTTATTAGTTTTTTTTTATATATATTTTTATTACACAGTTTGTTGTTGTTGTGAATTTTTTTTTATACACATTCAGCTTTTTATGTGTAGATTTTTATTTTTGTTTTTATAAAAAGACATGCACCCATACGTGTTTTCACATATATCAAACTATACAGCACAGTACATCGCACAGAGAGAGAACTAGCGAGCGTACACAAAAAATTAAATGCAAGATTTTATCGTTTATCGCGTTTTAAACGCGGCGCGCGCTTATAAAAAAAAATTATAGTTTACATAAATTAATAATTTTGCGATTTATAGATATACATACATACAACAAATTTTGTAAATAAACTATTTATATGAAGGTATGTCTATATGTACATACAATTGGTAATTGGTTGGATTTTTGATATCAAAATAAAATAGTTTTTTTTTGTATTTAACTATAAACTAAGACCAAGTATGTAAGAATGTCGCACCACTTAAAAGGTAAATTTATTATAATATTAATTCTCATCATTTGGAAGGAAGATATTTTGTGGTGCGCGATACGAAAAAATGCAAACTTTTTGATAAAATGTTGTTGAACTCTAAACGCGTGTGGTGTGCGAAGTATTAAAACAACAACAATAACAGAATATATTGTCACATATTTTGTTTACGATTATTACATTTGCAAAAAAATCAAACACCAGAAAACAGATGTTAATAATTTAAATAATAATTATGTTATTAATTTAATTAGATTAACGATCAAATTCCTAATAAAAACTGTTATATGCGTCTTTGGTTGTATTGAACATTTAGTTATGTAGATTTTAAGATATGTCAGAAACGGAGACGTCATATTTCTTTCAACACGACATCAAGTTATTAAATTTGACTAAATTTAATTATTTACGAGATGTATTCGTTGTAAAAAATCTATTATTTAAGTGTGCCGGTTTCTTAGGGTGCGTGAGTTTTGAATATTAAGATCATTAACATTAAAAATTAATATTTAACATTTGCTTAATCAAATTACTATATTTATATTTATGGAAAATAGGTCATTCCTTCGAGATTATATTTAATATTAAGAAGGGAATGTAAAATGAAAGGCAAAATGGTAATTTAAATAAAATTACAGGGGGATACCATTCCACCCCAGAAAATACAAATCCCCAAAAAAATACACAATAATTAGCCCTATTAAAAAGGCAGACCTATTAAATTTTTGTAAGAAAACTAAAGGAAGCTACAAAATTTCTTGTTACCCTTGAACAGAAAGGGCGAAGCTAAGCGGCTTTGGAGAGTCCTCTATTTTATGTCGTTTTCGATTGAATGAGAAAAAGCACTCTGAAGGAGAAAAATTCCTTTTTCGCTTTTAATTTATTCGATTGACGAAAAAACGAGTACTTTTTAGAAATCTCGATTTTTCCGCAGATTTACCCCTACTTTACATAGATATGTTTATATTGTAGGTCATTTGGGTTTTTTCTGCCGTTTTCAGTTTGTCAACTTTATTGTCGTTATTGTTTTTTTTTAATTGAAAAAGTATTCTCAATATTTTCATATTCGACTAATTTTGTATTTCTCCTTCGGAACCTTGAAGGAGATCAAATTAACTCTTTTGCTTTTATATGGTTAAATCTTACTGAATCTGGTTTACGTTTTCCAGCGGTATTACTTTGGAAAGTTTACAATAAAATTCAACCACAATTATATAGGATAAATCCAGAAAAAATTTAAATCCAAAAATTAAGTTTCGCCGGTTGATTTGGGGAATAATAAATCCAAAACTAAATCTTAATTCGGTTTTATTAAAGCAATACACCTTTTTACAGTCAATGTCCAAATTATTTGTGTAAAGCGAACGAATAATGCTCTGTGCCTGAGGCCGTTTTTTGGCTAAATTTTCGACTTTTCTAAGTACTTGGTTAGTTCGTTCTATTCATTCATAGATGGCAATGTAATCAACAAAACATGCTGTGCCTGACTTTTCATTTTTTTCTGAATTGTGACTTTTCGAACATCAACCGAATATTAAGCGTATTTCCTTGACAAATTTAGAACAACAATTGCATTGAATATATAAATCAAAGAAAACATTTGATTTATTTAAATCTTTGTCGAATTTAACTTGACTGTTTCCGTGGAAATTAGTAAAATTCAACATAATTCAAATTCAGTTTCAACTTAAGAAAATACGCTTATTAAAAGTATTTGAATAAAATAACCAGACATACTAGGCAACCGTGAACTTTAGCAGTATGGTAAATACATTTAGAAGGAAGTGATGGATTCCTGGTAAATACCTTCAAGCTACAGTTGTGCAGAGCAGGCGTATTGCAATTTATTAAAAATATGGACTTTTTGTATCTGCGTGAAATCGATTTAAAAAAATAGAAAAATTAAAAAAAAAGTAATAAATAATTATGAAGCCATTTTTGAAATTTATAAATTCATACATTTTTAATGTGTCATTATAGATATATAAATTGAATCTTCCCAGTCGAATCCTGCTTCTAATAATGTTTCCGAAAGAAGGTACATATGGCCAATTCAATAGGGCCTGACTCTATGCCTTAATACCTGACCTGGATATCTGATTGCGTATCTATTCAATGATTTTTAGTCATCCTTCATTTGAAATGTTTGACTGATTGTGTGATATGAGTTCTTTACAATACTATCAAAATTCGGGGTCTCGTTTTGCTCATTCACAGAATTTCATGAAACTTAAGCTTTTACAGAGTTTACTTTAAAACAGCAAAAACTGATCGAGTTGATCAGGGGCGTAATCATGAAATCCGAACGGTAAATTTTAGCCGCAGTAAACAATACTATGAAAATTTTAGAATAATTTCCAAAAATGGCCAAAGTTACCCAAGTTATTTTGCATCAAATCGCAATAACATAAAGGTTTAACGGCAAATTTCTGATCGTTATGAAATATTTGTCGCATAAAAATATGTCGATAAACTTTCATTTATTTGCAATTTCATAGAAAATAACTTGGGTAACTTTGACCATTTTTTGAATTTATTCTAAAATTTTCCTAGTATTGTTTACTACCGCTAAAATTTACCGTCCGGATTTCATAATTCCTCGCCTGGCTCGTTGTCATAAAGTGCATTGCTTTCAACCAAAATGAGTTAGGTATTTTATTTGGTTAACGACTGGTCAAAGCAACAGCAAAAATTAACCAAATTTTGGTCTAATTTTTTTTCATGTATTTTCTTGTCAATCCAACTCTTGTGGCAGGTATTGAAACTAAAAATTTGGTTAAGATTTATTTAACCACTAATTTTTTTTGGGTTAGCTAAACCATTTTTTGGTCTATCTAGTACGATTGTTGTTGTATTTCTTTTATTTTTAGTGAAAGCATTACCACTATATTTGTGTGTGACAATTGCACACTATTGAAAGATAACGAAAGTTAGCTTAGTAAAATTAGAGAGACCTAAATTAGAGTGGTGCGTGAGATATTTGGCCCTAAATACATTTCCTGTACGATTTCTATAGAATCGCGAAATAAGAAATTTGGTTCGAATGATGAAACATCAAAAAGATGAAATTAAAAGACAGTGAATACGTTGCATCGGTCAATCGGTTCCCTGAGCCACTCTTTTGGCGTCTATAGAGGTGATTGTCAACAATGGTAGCTCCTCATCTTCCATTGGACTAACAATAACTTGTGAAAACCGTATTGTTAAATTTATTCGTAGCATTTTGCATGTTTTGGGGTGAACATGTAAAGAGAATTTTATACAAAAATAAATATAATAAATTGTACAGTATGTCATAAAACCGAAAAACAATAATAACGTTTAAAATTATGAAGGTTGCTAAAGTTTATGTCTAAAATTTTGCTTAGTAAATCTAATATGTATAAATAGATTTTGAATTAAATGTGATTTGTTGGAAATGTTGTGATTAATAATTAAAATATAATGAGTTGTAATAATTATTGACTACTAAATAAATAGTGTATAATATATCATTTAATAATGTCGTGCAACAAATATAATAACAAAATAAATCGTCGTGCTGATAATAAAAGCAACAACATAAATTGTACAGTATGCCATCAGCTATTTCATGTTAGTTGTGTTTTAAAAAACTGCTCTGATTTCGATAATCCCAATAAAATCAAAACCTGGACATGTGGTAAGTGCAAAGAACTTGCTTCCATTAGCAACTAAACGTTTGAAAGAACATCTACCGGTTCAGCTAAACCACCTCCTGAACTTGGAATTGCTATTCAATAAGATCGTTGATATGAAAAATGAAAATAAACAACAATAAGCAACTCTCCGAAAATTCTATTTTAAAAGCGTCGATCAGTGAGAGTTAAAACAAAATTGATTATTTGAAAAAAAAATCACGGGAAAATTGTGTTGAGATCACCGGTTTACGTAATGTTAATGCTAACGAGATTGAAGGTGCAGTTGTGAAATTATTCATTACTGGTTTCGGTTTACCCAGCGTCACAAGCCAAGATATTGATTACTGTTCCAAGAAGAAAAATGCTGATATTATGTTAGTTAAATTCATTGCAATAAAAACTATGTCGTCATGAACAAAAAATATTCCAATAAGTTGAGGCCAACTATAAGTATTTTTGATGCAACTTGTAAATAACATTTATGTTTTGGATATCCATTTTTATCACTTTTTTTGTGTGCTTTTACCACGATTTTAATTTAAAATAAAAACAATTAATGTTTATATTATTATTTCTGAATTTTATTATTCTTCCTTATTGTGGTAATATTTTTAGTTTATTTTTTTAAAAAATAAACTAAAAATATTACCACAATAAGGAAGAATAATAAAATTCAGAAATAATAATATAAACATTAATTGTTTTTATTTTAAATTAATGTAAATAACAGCCTGACATCTTATTAATTCTATGGAGGACCTAACAAAATTTTAATTATTAATCCATTTAAGCCAAATTTAGGTCCTAGTAGTAGTTTACATTCCTCCACCTCTGTATCTAATCTATCCAGCATAAATAATTTATTTCTTTTTCACCAAAATTTACGTAATTTAACGGTCAAAATTACTATTGTTATCTGAAATCTGGATTAATGAGCACGAAATTTAAATTTTTGGAGGAATTGAATTCATTCCTCATAACCCTTGACAAAATAAACATTCGTCTTACAAATTTAAATTGCTTGAAGGGTCTCAAAATGAGCGATAGTTTGACCAAATTGGTCGACGGTTTGAGTTGTACCTTAACAAGTAACGAGCAAATGTTAACGAGACAAAAACTGTTACAAGAGCAGCTTGATGTGTTCCAATGTAGGAAAACAATATTTTTCTCGTTTTACAGTCGCCATGTGTTGTGTTATTATTTATATTCCAAAAACAGTTGAACGGTACAGTTAATGGGGCAAAACCTATTACACGGTAATCGATGGTATCTTTAAAAGTATCTTTTTTATTTGTGAAAACTTCCTGCGTTAAAGTTGAGAAAAAAGGGAAAACAAGAGATTTACTTGTGTTATAATTTTACCTCAATAACTAACTTTACCCGTAAAAGTTGCCACCGTTAAAAGAAAAACGGTTTCTTTAGACTTTTAAATATTTCAATTTTACAAGCTTTTTACAGAAAGTGGTCAACTTTGGGTACGATTTCCTAGCCTTAGGACCATTTTGGCAAAAAAACTTAATGCCCGCTTTTTTTGAGAAATTTTATCCTCTTTCATATGGACAAACCCGTATTATCAATATTTATTTTTTCTAGAAATATTAGCGAAACATTTAAGTTAGCGATTTTTTGCACCTAAATTTCAAATTTCTTCCCACTTCCGGCAAAACGTCAACAAATTTTATTAAAACATATTTATCACAGGTTTTGGACACAGTCTTACTGGCGTAAACATTTGTAAATAACATCTTCTGGAATCTTACAAGCATCAGCTTTTTTTTAGAACCCCACTTTAAAATTTTTGGTCTTAGTAGAATCAGTACGTTTTCTATTTTCTGAAATTTATCGAAGCTTTATCCTGACCTACGCAACTATGTATAATTAAATTCAAATTTTTGTAATATAAAAAATGTTGTCGGGTGTTATAACAACTAGCACTGTTCAAGATCGCTGCTCTAGTTCGGTTTATTAATTGAGGTAATATGCTAGTTGATGAAAAAGTAAACAGTTCACAATTTCCTATTCAGCGGAGTTAAGCTCCATACATAAGTAGGAGTATCGGTGTCACAATGTTATAAAAAATCTTGAATATAACTAGATGGTTTGGCAAGGGACAGAGTACGGATTTAAGCTTCAGTAGGGTTATTTGAAAATGAAAAATACAGTGAAATTCACTTAAAACGAAAATGAGAATCCGTTATTATAACCGAATGTCGTAATATACGGATTTTAGTTAAAGAGTAACATATCAAATCAGTTCAAATTTCCAACGTTATAAGCGAAATGTCGTTATATCCGAGGGCGTTATAAGTGAATTTCACTGTAATTAACATAAAAAAATGTAAAGGTTATGCTTTTAATAAAACAATTTGGAGAAAATTCCATTAGATTTGGGATAAAATTTCACCACTCAGCTCAAAATTATTATCAGAGTGTCAATATGTACTTAATATGGAAAATATTACAGTAGGACATAGGAGTTGAAACATTACAAAGTTTCCTAACAGCAAGAAAATAATAAAAGGCGTATTCATCACATCACAAGTGATGTAACGGATTTTTTTGGGTAATAGAAAACCAAATTTTAGATAAACCCATTTTATATTCGATTCAGATTCAGCTAATCCCTGTTTGGGTTTATTTAATGCATTTGTTGTTGTAAATTTACCAGAACAACACACTTTTAGATATTTTTAATTTTTTCTATGTTTCTGAAAAATATATTTTTATTCGCTCCTTAAAAAATGATGGAATAAACCAGAGATGGGTAAAACGCTAAAAAATCTTACTTTTCATCGATTGTGTCCAAAATAGGTCAAAAACCTTAAATTATGGTCAAAACCTGTCGAAAAGGGTCAAAAACTGTCGAAAACTGCGGGTATGTTATTGCAAAAAAGAGAAAACAAAATTTTCTTATTGTTTTAGCAGCAAGATTTATTTTTTTTCGCTGTCAAGAAGTCCTGTCAACAGTGTCGAAAACACTGGTTCTAAAAGACCGACAATACCTCATGTTAAAAAGTGTCGAAAACTGTGTCATAAATACTAGTATTTGACACTACGCATCTCTGGAATAAACCCATCGAAACGTTGAAGGTGTTTTTTAATATAAAATAATAAAAAATAAACAAACAAACAATTTCAAGTTAAAACCATCGGTTTAAACTAAATATATAACTAAATTTAATTAAAAGTGAAATATCGAGAATTAAAGTTTTTAAAATAAAACTTTCCTTAGTTCAGATTTTTTGGGGATACATTTCTTTTATATGGCCGTGATGATGCTGTGGTAGATCTCGGGAGAGGCATAAAATATCCATTAATAAAATACCCAAGCACAAAATCCCCAAGGTTTTGAGAAATCCCCAAATTAAAAATTCCCAAACACTAAATCCCCAAGTTCAAAATCCCCAAGCAAAAAATTATTTGCATTAAATTATATTTTCAAAAAATATGCTTATGGTTTAAACAAAACTATATTTGTGGGAGAAGTCCAAAAAATGTTCCTAAATATAAGCCGGAATTTTGGTGCGTCGTAGATTCTATTGAAGAAAATTTTCCTCGCACACAAAATTCTATAGAAGCTTGGCATCGTAGACTTAAAGTTGTAGTTGGGAAAAAAAATTGTGGCTTATTTGAAATCATTAAAGAACTCTCACATGAAATGATTGTTGTCCAGACTAATTTGCAAAAAATTCAATCTGGCGAAACTATAACTCCTACGAATACCACTCTGGGCCGGTATAAAAAGATAAGAAACGTGATCAACAACCGCGAAAATATGGGCAAAGTGGATTTTTTGAAATCTATTGCATATAACATTACACTGTGTAATAAATGATACATTAATTATACCTGTGGTTTTAAACTTTTTAATAAATATAAATCAGTACTAAAATTATTTTGCTAATACATAGGTTTTTAAAAATCCCCAAAATTTCCCCAAATTTTGTTAAATAAGCTTGGGTTAGATTAAAAATCGCGGCGATTTTTAATCTAACCCAAGCTTATTTAACAAAATTTGGGGAAATTTTGGGGATTTTTGGGGATTTTGTGTTTGGGGATTTTGTGCTTGGGGCTTTTGAATTTGGGTTTTTTTAATTTGGGGCTTATGATTTGGGGATTATGTGCTTGGGGATTTCGTTTTTGGAGATATCAAGCCCAACCCGTAGATCTCACCATATAACTGTTTAGTATACACCAGCTAAAAGCGCATTTTCTTTTAACCCACTATGTGCAAGAAATTAAACGGAAGAAGCAATTTTCAGCTCTGACATCGGGAAAAGAATTTTTCAAAAATTTTGATTAAGTTGAAATTAATATTCTGACAATTGTAAAAAATTATTTCAGTTCGAAGCTATTAGGTTATTAATAAATCAATTCTCTCATCGGTAGGTAGATTCCGATTGTGTGGAATTTTTTTTCTGAATGAAATTTTGTTTTAAACCAGAATTTCGCATTACGGTTCAATGGAAATAGAAAATAAATGCCACTTTCGCGGAATGAAATGTCAAAATTTCTCGCCTTGAAATACAAATATTAGTAGCGTGGAATTTATTCTTAAGTTATTTAGAGCAACGTATGTATGTATTTAGTTGGAAAATATGTCGAAGGTGATTTATATGTGTTTCAACCATTTAATTTTTGCACAGATTCAAAGCACATACGGAAATTTTCCTCACACGAAAAGTGGAATGAGAGAGCAAAAATGTAGCCGGTGAATGTAACATTTAGAATAGTAAAATTTTATTTTCAAATTAATAAAATGTCCATGCGATTATTCTAAAATATATACGAATTTTAGTCCGCCAACCCTTCCTCTTATTTTTCTTTGTTTATTTAAATGTCGAAATTGCTTTACGGTATTATGAGGCACGTAATTTTGATGAACGCTATTTTTATTTCGAAATCTTACCTGTCACAATAAAACTTGTTTTACATTATGTATTTTACAAAGCGCAAAATTATCGCTTTAAATGTTTGAGCTCATTGACTAATCACGAAAAAATTTAGTTAAAGTGACAAATTATTTCCATTTATGTCATGGTTACCAGATTTAGAACTAGTGCTAAAAGTAAATCCCGCAAAGAGAACTAGAATACAAATTTGTCGAACGAAATTTTTCAGCGAGAAAACGAAAGGTAAGAAAAACAAAAATTCCGTTCCAAAACAATTCATTAAAAAAAACGGAATCCACATACACAAGTTTAAAACTTTAAAAATATCCCTTACAAACTTTCATTGTCACATTCACACTGTTTAAAACGGCACAAATATTGTTGAGTCTAACTGGCAAAATTCGATATTTTTTCAACGTATGCTTTTCACAATAGAATTATAAATCAAAACCTTCCTGATTCTAGCACAAAACCTCTAAGTATAGTTTTGAGTAGCAACGCAAGTGCTGCTATTTCCGATTTAGAAAATAATTCTATAATTAAAAACCAAATCTAAGCAGACATCAAAAACTTACATGGTCCCACAACGAAAAATTATGTTTCAAAACGGATGGTAAACCACAATCGTAACCAGCGCAGGTGAAAATAATTAATGATCTTATTTGTTGGTCTTCTTGTATATTTTATGGGTCCGGATCAAAATGCCGCGTTTTAAAATGTCGCGTTTTAAAATGTTGCGTTTTAAAATGTCGCGCTTCAAAATGCCGCGAGGTACAAAATGTCGCGTGGTACAAAATGTCGCGTCTTAAAATGTCGCGTTTCAAAATGCCGCGAGGTACAAAATTTCGCGTGATACAAAAAGACGCGTTTTAAAATGTCGCGTTTCACAATGCCGCGAGGTACAAAATGTCGCGTGATACAAAAAGACGCGTTTTAAAATGTCGCGTTTCACAATGCCGCGACGTACAAAATGTCGCATGGTACAAAATGTCGTGTTTTAAAATGTCGATAAAAAATCGTCGAAAATATATAAGGACTAACTTTAACATTTTGGTGAAGGAATATTCTAATAAATTTCAACATTTGCGTTCTTTTTCTTAGACCCACTTTATAATTAGATAAAATTACATTTATAAATAATTTCCATTCAGTGAAGGAAAATTTTACTATATGTTTAAACACAATTTGCTTGTTTCAAATAATTTTTATTAAATTATTTATTATTTCACATCATATTGTATTGATTTATAAGGGATTTTTCAAAACGCGTCATTTTAAAACGCGTCATTTTAAAACGCGTCATTTTGTACCACGCGGTTTTTTAAACCACGCGGCATTTTGAAACGCGACATTTTAAAACGCGACATTTTGTACCACGCGACATTTTTTACCTCGCTGCATTTTGAAACGCGACATTTTAAAACGCGACATTTTGTACCACGCGACATTTTGTACCTCGCGGCATTTTGAAACGCGACATTTTAAGACGCGACATTTTGTACCACGAGACATTTTATACCTCGCGGCATTTTGGAACGCCACATTTTAAAACGCGACATTTTGTACCACGCGGCATTTTGAAACGCGGTATTTTAAAACGCGACATTTTAAAACGCGGCATTATGAACGGTTCCCATATTTTACATAATTCTTCGGCTAAATTATAGACCAATTTTTTAAAATCTTTTTTATAAATTCAAAGTTTTTTTATTGTTATCCCAAATTTTCGATGTTTTACATCATTTTCAAGGGAACTATGTAATTGACAATTTTTAAAAAATTATTTATATACTATACTATATAACAAATTAACCAAAATATATATACAATAATTATACATTCAAATAACAAATTGTTCTTATTTTTTATTTTTTTATAAGACACTAACTTTTTTCTCCTTTACAAAAACGAAAAACTATTCAGAAAAATTTGACACTAACGAAAACGTTTTTATTTTGCAAATGTCCTTGACCTGTATACTTGGTTTATTATTTTCTATACACAGCTGATTATAGTAAACAAACCGTCATAATAGCTAAAACTTTTTGAAAAACTAGCTACGTAGATTTTTTAATTGATTGAAATTAAATTGGAACAAAATGAATTAGAAACTATGTATGTATATACCAAATCACACGTAATTTTGAATTATATTTGTATAATTTGCTTGTAACCTATTTGTATCTACTTTATAATTAACCGGATTTTTTGATTTCCATATATGGCAAGCTTCTTTGAACCATCTTTTATTTTTCTTTTGTTCATAATCCAATGTAACCGAATTATCAAAATCAAAGTCATGTTTCTTTTCAAAAGTATGTTTAACCAAAGCTGTTCTGTAATGTGAATGTGTTCTGTCCGGGTATTTTTTAATATTGTCTACGTCTTTTTTATGTTGATTTACTCTTTCGATTTTGGTCTTACTGGTTTCTCCAACGTAACATGAGTCACAATTTTTACAAGGAATTTTATAAATTAGTCCGTTTTTTTGTTCACTTGGAATTTTATCTTTTAATTTAGTGTAATCGTTACTTGCTTTATTTATGATTTTGTTTGCCAAAACTAGTTGTTCCGAATTCTGTTTTAATATTTTTGTAATTTTATCCGTCAAATGAGGTATATATGTAATTGATCCGAATTTTATTTGTCCATTGGCCGGTTTTTTATTTTTGTATGTGTACAATGTTTTTATAATCAATTTATTAATCAATTCTATGGGATAATTATTCTTTGGTCTATAATTTAGCCGAAGAATTAGGTGAAAATAATATAAACAAAATAAATACACAACGAAGGTGCGAAATATTTAATAGAGAACAGATTATTCTAGTCTAAGTCAAAAAATTAAATAGGGAAAGGGGAGATCAGATCGGCAGATACCAATTGGGCTCTGGAAAAACCGTTAGTGTTCATTGAAATAAACTACATACTAGTACAATACAAATTTTAACTGTTACCCATTAGTGAAGGGGAATAACATTAAGGGAAGCACTTAAGTATCTAAGTTATCAGTAACTGAGAGTACTTTACTGAATCAAAAGCCTTATTATTATTAAGAAATTCACCGTTAAGCTTACACTAAAAACTAGCGTTAATTCGCCAATGGAAGATACCTTCCCTTTATAATCTAATATTATAATTAAATACAAATACTCGGTTGCAACCTACGTACCTCTTCTAGAGTGTTCCCTGTTTAATAAATCTTGCGAAAAAATATTGAGATTAAGTAAAATGCGGATTAGAAATGTGTCTCGTATCACACGTAAACATTCGATATTTTATTTTATCATAACGAGGTATTTAATAAACTATAAAAAAGTGAATGGAAATTTCATTAAAAATTATAACTGTTTTTATATTTTGGAATGTGAACATCAGTATCGTTTATTCTTATTTTATACCGTATAAAATTTATTCAAGACCAAAAAAAACTAACTTTTTTTATTTTTTAACGTAGGTAGTAGGTACTCTCCCATATCTTCGTAGTCGACAATTTTTAGGTAAGTTATAATGAATCATATATTCATATTATAAAATATTATGCAACGTGTAAAATGACATGTATGTAAATTATATTTGTTTTTTATTTTTATTTTTAGGAAATACATTTTTGTGTTCCAACCCCGCCAACATTTGCATATATCACATATGTATGTGTAGTAAATATTATCATACAAATTGGTAACTTTTAACCAAGTATGTGAAAGTGCAGTCTAATAAACAATATTGCAATAAAAATGGAATACAATAAAAACAATTCATTCATCAACGTATAATATATATTATCTGTGTTAGAAGTCATATCATCTTTAACACTTGAGAAAATATGAATAATAGAAGAAAATTAATTATTATTGTTATTTTTACTATTATTAATATTATCAAGGAAGTAAAAGTTGATCGACATTATAATATTTTTCAATTAAAACTTTTATTTATTTATTATAATAAAATGATTTGGCATGGAAAATGAATGTATGTAATAGAATATTTTTTTCTAATAACCAAAGAGATCAATGACTTTTGTGGATTTAGTATCGCGCAATATTTTTCTCTCAATTTTCCCACCATATCACACACCCATTCACTATATTATTATAATATACAGATACTGTTTACTATAATGTACTCGTCGTCGTGTATACATATGTATGTATATCAAAAACCTGGGCACAAAAACAAGTTTCTCTTCTTATACATATTTTACTCGTTGTTTATACATGAAAAGCCGATACTAACATTTTCCTAGTTTTTTTTCATTTTATTTGTATTAAAATGATATTACATTACACAAAACTAAAAAAAAAATAATGTATATACAAAATTTTCACTTTAAAAGAAAATAAAATAAAAACAACTTTTTCAAATTGTGAAAGTTTTTCAAGAATATACACACTAGGTGTACGAGAGTATTTTAATAATATAAGTATAAATTATAAAAATACATCTTTCCCAATTTTTATCTATACTCTTATATTGTTTTACTATAGTAGTATTTAACGAGCATTTGTTGTTATTGCAGAAAATACTCTTTTTCACTGATCTCATGCTCACATTTGAAAATTTCAAAACAACAAAATTAAAAATTTCAAAACTTTTTGTTAACGTTGTTTTTTTTTTTACATAAATAGCCAAGAGATGATAAAATCTGCATCGAGAAGATACAGTGGAACTTGTAAATGACGGAATATACGGCTTAAGATTAAATAATTTTATATTTTGGACAGCTATAAACGAAATTAAAAACTGTAATCGCGTGAACACCCAACGTTTCCCATAATTGACAGATGTGAGCTCTATGAAAATTGTATATATGCATTTTAAATTGTATAACTTTCTAAAACACAACAAAACCGAAAAATTTCAAAATCGGCGCATCGCTCGATATTGACATTCTAAATTTTGAATAATAAAAATACTATCGCAATATTTTCAAAACCCACAAACCCATACTTACACGAAACCATTAATATGTCAAAATTCTATCCACATAAGTCGAGATCGACCGGCACTTTTATATACAAAAATATACACGGAACCAAGGGTAAATAAAAATAAAAATTGTACAAAACAAAACAAAAATTTCTATATTATGCCTACGTGCCAATTAAATCGACTAAAATGGCAACCATCCATGTTTTATTTTTTTAAATATTTGAAATTACCGTTACATATTCTCGCAAAGTATAAAAAAATGAAAGAAAATCAAAAAAAACTTGTTTTATCGTGTGTTTCGTTAACGATAATAATAATTCGATTAAATTTTGTGTCAACGCGGCGGCATCACCAGAGAGACACACACACTCATCTTTGTGTAAGGTGGTCAATCAATCGGTGAGCATTTATTTTCCACATTTTCAAATATTATCTTGCATGTAGTTTGGTTTTTGTTTTAGTTTTTATAATAATTAAATTAAATTAAATAAATTAGAATTTATATTAGCGACAGTTCAATGAATGAGCGCGCTTTTAGATATACATATGTACATTTTTATGACTTATGAATGGTGTGATCTTTGAAAGTTTGGAAGTACATTTACTTACTTATCGAACGTATAAGTTCCATCTCACATTTACCTGAAAATATAAAAGAAGAAAAAAAAAATTGTTAATTAGTTAATCATTTTATAAATATTTAGACCAACTTTAAATAATAATTATATGCGGGGCAACGTGCTATATGCACTGCACTAAATTATTATTCAACCATCCTTGAAAATTATAATATTAAATTGAATTCGTTCGCGCGCCATATTTTAATTTATAATTTAAAATATAATATCATAATAATAATTAAATTAAAATTAATTCACAAACGCGAATGTATAAATTAAAAAATTTCACACTTTTCTTGTGTTTTATTTATTTTGTTATTATTGTTATAACTATTATTACTTCCAAAGTGCATTTAACTTTTAGTTTCATATATGTATGTATAAACAAAAAAACGGGTACACAGTAATTTTTGTTTTTGTTTTTTTAATTTTTTTTTTTTTATAATATGCGAGTAAATATGATTAATATGTACTGCATTACTAATACTATACAAACTATTTCACTATTTGTTGTTACCGGTATTTATTATTACTAGCTATTACATAAAATAAAAAATAAAAATCATATTTTAGTTTTTATTGTGAATTGTTTCTTTTGTATGCACAACAATGGTAAATGTTAGTTTTTACTGATATATTGTTTGTTATAATAATCTAAATTGAATTGATTGGAGTTATTGTGTGATGTAAATTGAAATTACACATGTAGTTTATTTATCATTTGTATGTCCTTTTTTGTACGATTAATTTGCTCAAAAGGGAAATATCCTTTCTACGGATTTTGTTTTTCAGCTTAGCATCTCAGTAAATTGTGCGAAATTTTGATTGATATTAGGGCCGATTCTGATAATTTGAAATTTTATGTAATTTGTTTATGTTAGATACATTTTTTAAAATGATAAATAAAATTTTTAATTTTTTCGAATTTCGTATGATTCATTTTATTTCATATTGTTTGTTTGTTTCTATCTCTGCAATCTTTTCTGGGCTCAAGGCACTCCCAACTCTTTCGCAGTTCGCATTTTACATTCTACCTTACGCAGTAGCCAAATCGAGGATGTCGGCTATAGTATGATTAAATTTTTCACCGAAATGTGCTCACTGCTTTGACGCCATCCAAATGGCGGAATGGTAGACAGAACCGGGAAAAAGGGCATTTATATAAAGGATATGCCTATTAGCATTACAACAAATTAAAGTGTTAATGCTATATGATAATCCTTGCGGTTTCGAAACAAATATACTTCTTTGAAAATTTTGTTTCAATAATACGCAAGCATTGTTCAATTTGCCAGAATTAACATTGGTTGCTGTTTGGTCCTGTTTCGGGAGAAAGTCTAGGAATCTTTAAAAGGTGATCCTTATAGCCGGAAGCCAATCCACCGTTTTTGCCTGGTAATTTTCGGTCAAATTTTGCCATCCCAATGCAATATTAATGACCCAGACCTTGTAAATAAAATAGAAGTATCATAAATGAAAAATAATTTTTCGTTCTAAGAAGTATGTATTTCTACCTTAAAATTTTCTTTTATCTTTAGAGCAATTTTTTATCGAACCAATCGTGCACGTTGTAAAAGGAATTACAAATCTGTCTTGATTTTTAAGATCTAGAAGTATCGTATCCATAGACTTTTGTATTTCACGATTTGTTTTAATATAATGGGTTAATCTATGGATTTGATGGATAATGGAGTGCTGTGCTTTAAACCCGAACTGTTCATTAATAAGTACACGTATTATCATCTAAATAAATATCCATTCTAGTTTTGACTAGTCTTTCAAAAAATTTTCCTTTACAACTTAGTAAACTAATTAGGAATTTTTCCTGGTTTTATTGTAGGTAATACTTTGGAGAGTTTTGAGAAATTGCAGACACACTAATTGTCCGAGCGTCTGTGATTATTTCAGAAAATATATTTACCGATTCTTCGGTATGTCCGATATTATCTAACAAAAAATCATAATTCGAAAATTCACCTGAAAATTTAATTCGCAAATGGCTAGAATGACATATAGATTGGTTGTCAAAAATAGAACCAAATAGGTGAGAATATGTAAGTAGTAATAAGAAGGCTGATCCTGAGAAGGCTGAGTTTGCTTTTGGGTTTAGGTGACAAGGCCTATAGATCATTTGCCTATTAATCTCTACTACCTAGAATCGTAAATCAACTGAGACTTACGCAATTATCATTCTTACTCACCAAAGACCAATGCTAAGCGGCTTTGGGAGTTACCTGTTTTAGTACTTAATAATTATCATAAAATATAAATTTTTGAAAAATGTTTTAATTTCAATTAATCGCGGCCGTTGGGTGGCAGCTGACATCTTTTAGAGATATGGCATACCCATAATCAACTTTACAGATCATGATGTAATTACTATAAACTTTAAGCAATAGATAATTCAACATAATAATCTAGTAGCTTCGAATAATTTTCAATTTCATTGAAAAAATTTCAGTAATCTCGAAATTATGATATATTCTCAAAGCCAAGCAGCCAAATGACGTTCAATTTGGTAATATAGATTAATCCAAAATTATTACAAATCTCAATTATTCTAGAAAAATCATCTATGTAACTCAGCATTGTCTCACCTTATCTGTATATATGTACCTCAACACCATGTAAACCTAGAAAACCTTAAAAACTAAATTCTTGATAAATCATTAATTATGTAACAAGACAAGATGCAACTAAATTCGACTCAATCGAGAAACACGCGTAACCTCGAAAAGCTCGTATAATCTAAGACCTTTAGAATAATCGTAATACTCAGCAAAAATGTTGAACATTCCAGAAAAACTCGGATAAACTTAAAACCCTCGAATAATATTAAAAAACCAAGAAATCAACAAGAATCTCGAATAATCAGAGAAATACCATATAGTGTCCGCAAAACCTCGAATAATTTCGAAAACAAGACAATGATGATAATTTCGAATAACATCGTGTCAGCTACTCAACCCTATTTAAATCTGGAAGTATCGATAGAATTAAAAATTTTAAATTTCGAAATTACCTTCTGTAGAAGGCAATTGTCTAAATGCTACGCTTACGACATTTTAATTTCGCTTAATGCTTCTATATAAGCGTTACTTCGCAATTGTGTCTTTGTTAATTGTGATTCCTCGAAATTCAGTAACTGCAACTCGAAATACGACAGTCAATTTGTAAATAAGTCAAAATTGTGAAAAAAAAACGATTTGTTGCATGCGTGAAAATTTAAATCAGAAGCCGCCACTGCGAATTTTAGGCTAGGCCTCAAATAAGTTTTAAAGAAGAAAAGCTTGAAAAAAACCATGACTAACCCCCCTATTCTAGACTTGTCGATTATTGACATATAAATTATTATTTTTTTTTTGGCTTCATTCGAAGTTCGAAATGTCATAACTACTATCGAGAGTCGTCATTTTTCTGTGCCTAAATTTACATTTGACGCGCTATTTATTGGTAAACTAAATTTATTTAACATTAAACTATTATTTTTAATTCATTTGTTTAGCGAAAACTTGATATACAAAATATTTGGCTCTACCTATTTATACGGAGCGCTATCGGGAACCACATTTTATATGATGGCTGTCGATAGCAGCGATCCAGAGCGAATAAAAAAACCCAGATATCGAATTAAGCTTAAAACGTTTTTTAGCTTATCGACGTTTGAATTTTTATTCAAGAGCCCAGCTCCCAGGTCAATTATCTAAAAATGAGAAGTTCAAAAATTTATCTATTTGGCCGTGTGTCAATATGTTAAAAAGTTGGTAAAAAATAAATTTTCTTGGTGAAATATTTTTAAATACCAAAATTTATTTTGCTTTGTGAACTGGTTAAAATTTTGGCAACCATAAATCGTATAAAATAAATTGCGACAACAAAAAGAACTTCAATCGTTTAATTTAACCCTCAAATGCATATGCCCGCCTAAAGGCGGACTTTACTTGAATTGTTAGCCTGTGCACGTGCAATATTTTTTTCAGTGTTATTTATTTATTATTCTCTCTTATACTTTTCTCTATGTAACGGTATCTCTCGTCCTATTGTCGGATGCACATTTTTGCAATAAACGTCAGTTGAAATCAATATTTCAAGTAAATCAGAAATTAAATTATTTTACTACACAACCCACTGTATTTTGTCTAGTCATGACGTTTCGGCAAAAATATTTCAACGTGTCAAAAATGACTGATGATGAACTTAGCATACTTTTAAATTCAATCCCATCTGATGACGAAAATACTAGCGATGATGAGGTTTATGATATGGACGACGATTTCATCTTACCTACAAATAATGCAGTGGATTCTGAACATAACACAGGAATAACCGATTATCTACAAGGTACTATGGAGCACGATATTACAACAGCATTGAGTGATGCACTAGTATATTTCCAGCCTTCTCTCCTGCAAAATTGCTGCAGCTTTCTGTATCAGATCAAAATAATGAAAACATTGCTGCCAACGATAATTTTCCAACATACAGTCGAGCTTCTCGTCGTAATAAACGTGTTCGGTCACCAGAATTGGAAATAGAAGAGTGGGTCCGAATGCAACACCAACAAAAACGTTTACTGGTGACATCATGCAAATAAGAAACGATAATAAAGAATTTAAGACAATACTTTGGCGAAAACAATCTTTACAACTACGTGTAAACCAAATTGTTTTCCGCGGAGATATACAGCTACCAGCAAGTTTGAAGGAATTACATACCCCATATGACTGCTTCAAATATTTTTTCAACGGCAAACTATTTCTATATCTTTCTGAACAATCTAATTTATATGCATGCCAAACAAACATACAAACAAGGTTCACAGTTGATCCAATCGAAATGCGCAAATTTATTGGAAATTGGGATCCAATCGAAATTTGGGAAACCACTCATTTGAAGCAATTCGTGGAACAATGACTGTCAATAGGTTTGAGGAAATTAGACGTTATTTGCATTTTAACGATAATTCGAAAGCAGTCGACAGAGGCCAACCAAAGAAATTAGGCGTTATTTGCATTTTAACGATAATTCGAAAGCAGTCGACAGAGGCCAACCAAATTATTTAACGAGTGCTTCGGATCAGTACCAATGCTACCGAGGGTTTGCGTGGACAAGCAGATGTGCGCTACCAAAATGACTGGTACCACGCTACGCCAATGCCAAATAAGCCCCATAAATGGGATTTCAAACTATTTTCACTTTGCGATTCCACCGGCTGCTCATATGCCTTTGAGATTTATACTGGTGCAGGCGACAATATAATCCCCGAAGGAGCCCGCAACCTTGGAGCAGCATCGAACGTCATTGTCCGTTTATCAAAAAATATCCCCAATTTCTCGGTCTGCTTATCTATCTTCGCAGCCGAGGCAGTTTAGGTACCGTACGCACCAATCGTGTACCAAACTGCAAACTTTCGAGTGATGATTCTCTTAGTGATAAATAAATAAAACGTGGCTACTCTGAGGAGTATGTTGGGAATTCATATGGAGTCAAGATTTCTTCGGTTTTGTGGCAAGACACTAAAACTGTACGACTTTTGTCAACATATGTTGGCACCAAGCCTTTTGTTAGCAGCAATACTATCTTACAGTCATGAAATGCTACTCGGTGTGATAAAAAAGAAAGGCAGCACTACGAAATCGAGTGCCCGTACATCATTAAAGAATATAATAAGCACATGGGGGTGTCGATTTAATGGATGGACTGCTTGGACGCTACCACATTACCTAATTGATGTAGCTATGGTGAATGCATACATACTATATCAGAGAATACACAAAACAAAAAAAAAATATTCAGCTTCAATTATTTCGGTCGGAAGTGCAGAATCATTATGCAAATTTAAATTTGAAACAGTGGTAGAGAAAAGAAGTATTGGGCGACCATCCATCTCGAAACAAACACTATCACCAGAGGTAGAGAAGAGGGCTTATCTGCCAACAATTGACATCCGCTATGATCAAGTAGGCCATTGGTGTATTTTTTGGGACCGATCTGGAAAAAAACAATGCAAATATCCAAGATGTAAAAACCCAAGCGTTTTGCGTAAAATGTCAACTTAGGCTGGAAACACACCGAATTAGTCAAAACGTTTTTGCTTCGGGTAGGCAAGACGATTTCTCTAAACATAGTACACATACAATCAAACAAATTGTTTTTAGTCAAATTGTCTCGTGTTGCTTTATAGGTTGGTGTGAATTGATTTCAAGCTTGATTTACATATGCGACGTGCGACGTGTGACAGGTGGAAATAAACGAGACGCTTTCTTGACAACAATTTACATTTGTGACGGGTCGCGCCACGCACACTAATAAAATATTTTTTGTGATGTTACGTTCCACTAAAAGGAAATGTGGCAAAATAATCAGAAATAAAGAAAAAAAAATTAAAAGTTTTACTAATATGTATTGGCTTTGATCAAAAATGAATCTCCCAAAATATGTATAAAAAAAAATTGCCGACATGTTTTACACTACATTTTACATGTATGTGTAAACCGTCACGAAAAAGATAAAATTGGTTCATGTCTCGGCGTGTAGCGTGTGCCGTGTGACGAATGTCAAAATGTTCGTTTTTAATTGGCTATAAGCTCCCGTCACACGTCACACGTCGCATATGTAAATCAACCTTCATAGAATACAAAATGTCGTCGGAGTTAGAGGATGATTTTGTATTATGTGCATATTATTTTATATATAAATATGATAAATATGTATATTGTTGTATGTATATTGTAATTTAATACAATTTTTTTTGGACCATAAAAATCCTTATTAATTTGATTTATAAAACGGCGACCACGAAACGACTTCAAATACTTTTTTTTGATTCAATCAGTTTTGTCTTGTGTTGCTTTGATTTGTGTCAGTGTGAATTAATACATTGATTTATGGAGTATGAACACCTTCAATCATGTTTCATTAGTCAAATATAACTTAACACAATTTTGCTTTATTATGTGTGAATGGACTCATAAAGCACAATACAATGTTTGTCGTTCTATGTTTTATGAAACAAAACACCTAAGTTCCTTACAAATTGAATTATTTATTTTTTATATTGATTTGTACTTGAATTTTTTATTTCGTTTTGTATTATGAATAAATTAGTAGGATTTTTACAAATTTGTTTTATTACCACCCAGAGTGCACAGTTTTCAAAGCTGTGGTGCTTGGAGTAGGGGGTACCGGGTTCGAATCGCAATAGGGGTGGGAAGCAAAAGGGAAATTTAATCTGTTGGGTGAGCTCCGGCCCGAAAACAAATAAGAGATTTCATATAAAAAAAAAAAATTTATTTTTATTGTACTGCATAAGTCAGCCTAAAGGCGAACCTTCTATTATCGGCCGCAGCTGTTATGGCTTACGTCAAAATGGGGTTTTCACATCAGATATGTCATTTTTAGCATATTGTTTACATAGTCTGAATTTCTCAGTTTAAAAAAAACTTCATGCATTTGAGGGTTAAAAGCGAATTATGAGTTGAGTATTAGGGATATATTATGTATGTACATATATATATTTCATTTATGTAATAGATTACCTAATAAAATGGAAGGGTTAAATTGTATTTACTGTCAAAATTTTAATTTTTAGGAAATTTTACCATTTTTTTTTCGATTCACACACGGCCTTTTTTGTGAAAAATTAGCAATGTAAAATAGCTAACTTGCAGAAATCACATACCCGTACATTTGCCGTCTTACTTTGAGAATTTTACAACAACAATGCCGTGTATTTTCATTCCGGAATAAATAGTTTCAAACCAAGTTTTTGTTGGTATAGAATTATTCTAGTAATATTTTTGAATTTTTAATGTCAATCTAAAAAGAAAATTATTTTCGGTTTTTATTTTGAGCATAATTTGCATTTTTATTTTTATACCAATAACTATTCCAGTAACCAAAGTAAAACAGCAATTATTTCAAATTTAAACTAGAAATTTTGGACGAAAAATAAACAGAATAGTTTTGAAGAGGATTATTCGTTTTTCGAGACAGTAAAAAACACCAATACAAAGGAAAAAATTACACCACACAGCGACTCTTATTTCTCAATTGATATAATATTTTTCGCCCAAAATTCGGGCACAGATTTTTTTTTTTATCAAAGGTATTATTTAAGAAATGTATTTTTGAAAAAATTTAGAAATCAAGTTTCCGTTTTGGATGCAATGAACCTTAATAGTGTATTTTTACGCATTTTACGCAGTTTTGCCTTTTCTAATCAAAGTTCCAATACCTACTCAAAATTACAATAAAATCTCACCTAAATTTAGTTCGTAACGAATTGCCATCATTTTGCTATGCATATACAGTTTTTACTATTTATATATGTATGTACGATTATTTTGTCACGGCTTGTAAAAGTAACCAACCAAGTCCATTGAACTTATATTGTAAATATTTTGGTGTTATATACATATACATATGTATATTTTGCTTTCGTTATGCCAGGCAAGAGAGAAATTTTTCGATAGTTTATTAAAATAAAAATAACGAAAACATTATTTTGCACTACAATAAAAAAACATAACAACAACAACTATAAAAATAATAGGAAATTCCAATGACCGCCAAAATATAAAAATCACTGCATCATCTTTGTCTAGACTGAGTGAACGAATGCGCGTAATTTTTTTTTTTTTTTTTGTATGTAAGTATACTTGTATTTATAATCTTTAGGCTAAACTAACAACACGTATTTAACAGTTCATTATTTATTTTGTGCTTCATTGTAATAAATGCAATTATCGTAAATTAACGAAATAATAAAAATTTATCACCTCAGAAAATCATCAAACACATAAAACAACTCATTTTCGCACACCACAATTGAACGGATGCCAAGTACACATTATGAACACAAAATTATTTACCTACAACCGACCTACCTAACATCTTTAAATAATTATGTATTTGTGTTTATATTAGTTCCCCCATTTTATTATATATACCTGTATACTGCAACTGCACTCTTAACTGGGCCACCTGCATAATGGGCCGTGCAATCATATAGCACATTTAACGTTCATTCAACAGTTCATGCGCGCGATTATACTCATTCGTAACAAAACAAAAACCAAAAATTAAAAAAAAAAAAAACGCTTGATGTGTAAAAATGTCACTCAACTATTATTATTGTCTTTTATTAAATAAAAATACGAAAAAAAATTTGCATTTTATTATTGACGAAAAAAAATAATAAAAATTCGCCAAAAATGTCACATAAATTAAATTTCTCTCGCGTATTCGGTGTGTGCGTGCATTATATTGTTAATATGTACTACATCCGCGCGCAAATTTTTTTAAAAGCGCGAATCTATAGAAAAAAAAAATATTTATAAATAATTTGTTAATAAATTTTATTTTAGTTAACATTATTGTTTATTTATTTATTTAGTTGGTTCAAATTTTGGCAATGTTGTATATAGTATTGTATAGTATGTAGTAATTACATATTCCACCCACTTTTCGTTTGATGATTTTTAAGTGGCGATTTTTTTAGTTTAGGCAGAAAAAGTTGTACATAACAGTAAAATATTGAAATTGAAACTCTATTAATTTATATGGTAAATGGCAGAAATTTGTATATAGAAACTGTTATGTTTTTTTTTGTTAATGTGAGTAATTTAAAACGCCAAGCCTTAAATTTTGTTTGAACTGGGCGCTGCATTGTGATTTATCTGCATGGTTTTTATTAAATATGGCGCTAAATTGGCGATCTTGACCATGTTTTGGGTAAATATAGTGGATAATTAAATTGTCGTAGTACACTATATGCGGAAGCACATACTGTAGAGGTTAATGAATTGCCGATTTTTATGAACGCGATGAAGTAACACAATATTTAAATTGGAAGTCGCCCACTATTCACCGTATTTGAAAGATAAGTGAATGGCTTAGTAATCGTCTTCTCACCTATAGTATATAATAGTAAAAAATTCATACGTATATGATGCAAATCAAGCAGCAAATCAATAAAATTGTTCGGATCATTAATTATATCATATAACTAACTACATATGTACATACATACGATAAAAGATATTAAAAATAATAATAAAATTTCTTATCATTCAACCTCAATCTGTTTTAGTTTATTAATTTTAATATTTTTATCATAACCTCAATTCCTCTAAAAATTTATATTTATAAATAAAATACAACAACTATAGAATTTATAATAAAACTAAAGTATGTATGCTATGGTACATACAAATGTATTTTAAATATTTCTCCTTATATTTATTAATAATAAATTTGATTAAATTAACTTTTTTTAACAAAATAATTTTAACGTATTATAAACACAATGTGTTTCATTCAATTATCCCGCTTAAATATTTTATAATTCGGGTTAATTCGATAAAAAAGCATCCGACCAAATTATAAGATGACAAAATTGTTTTTTGATTTAAAAGGATTATCGAAATAATGTTTTTTTTTTGCTGCTTTAATATTATATTTATTAACCTTAATCTTTCGGGTGTCTGGATAATGTAATTGTTAATATACAAATAACCCAGTTTTTGGGTCATCTTATATAAATCCAGGAAATGCATAATATATTTTTGTCACTCAAATTGTTTGCGAATTCTAAAAAGTAGTCCACATAAAACGAACTGTAATTTTCTTTAATTGACGAAATCAGTTTTTCACGACGATGATCGGCCACCAGACAATCGCGTTTTGAGGGCACAATTAATAATAAAAGATTTGTGACCTTAAGTATGATTATGTATGCATGTGGATTACAATTAGATTAATAATAACTTGTTGTAATTGAGGTTTCTGAATATGTATATAATTGTTTGTTATTATTAAAAATTTACTTAAATATTTGGACAGAATTTAAACTTCTCGGGGACATCCTTAATCTATTGAACCAAATTAAGTGCTGGATGATTTGATAGACACTTAAATTTTGTGAGTATGATCTAGATAGAGCCAAGTCTTTTAAATCCCCTGAATATTATCATTCATATACCGAAGAAGTTTCACGTCAAAAACATAAAATAAGTCTTCATATTTTAGACGTATTTGTCATTGTTCATAATATTGTTTTTATGAATCGTCGCATGAATGAATGTGTTATGCACAGCATTTTAAAATATTGGAACAATTTATGAAAGGTGTAAACTATTTTATTACGTAGTTATTTACATGATTAGTTTTATTTGCAGTTACACCAATGAATTAATTGCTTCCTGGTATTTATATTCTAAATAATCGATCTCCTTTGCTATGAGTTCATCCGGCTTATTTAATTGTCGTCAATAATTTACAAAGTTTTTCGCATTTGACTTGAGGCTTTATCTAATTTCTTACAGCCAAACAATTGATAAATCTTTAATTCTCACGGACTGCAATGAACTCGTGCCAATTTAAGATACAAATTATTTACGATTATTACATGTCTCCTCTTGATTTTGGCTTAAGCTTGAGTAATAATTTGATACTCGTTAATGAGAAATATGTAGGTAAAGGACAAATTTGTTTGGCGTCTGGTACCTACTACAAAACTGATTTTTTTTTTTTTGGTTAGTAATTTGGTTTATATTTAGTATCAAAATTAAAAATATAATTAACTTACAAACAAAAAAAAAATAAATTGAAATATTACAACACAAATTTTCGTGGTCAACATAGGAACGTCAACATATATTTTGATTACCAAAAATACGTTTAAAATAATTTCACCATTATGAGAGCCTTATTGTTTTATTATAATTACGAATTTGAAAAATTTCACATTTTCCGCTCAAATTAAAATGTCGGCATAGATATGAAATTTTTCGAAATGCATTTGGACATCGCACGAAAGGGAAGAAAGTTTTATCTCTTTCCAAAACACAATTGTTATTTTTATTTAAAATATATAGATCATGTAGAAATTTGTTGTCAAGAGTTGTCACTACTAATGACAAAATGATCATCAATCAATTTCAAACAACATTTTTGTGTAGTAATTTACCGATTTATAGAAACACACTTAAGGTCTACGATCAAATTTTTCAGCCTTCTGTTTTTCAAAACGAGTAGAGAATGAAAGAAAATAGAATGAAACAACCTATTAAGATGCCATGGCCAACTACAATTTACATAAACGAAAATTACAAAACTTGAAAATATACTGTACGAGAAATAGAAAACGGTGGAAATATGTGAATTGCTAGATTAATCAAAAATAAATTTCAAAGTATTCTTTTTTCATTAGTGAAGACATCTTTTGGAAAACATAATATATAGCAAAATATCAGAGCCTAATCCTATCGACAGAGCACAAACAATTCGCGAATACGTTTAAATGGTCTCTTTTTGGTATTTTTAAGCCTCAAATGTACAGATCAAAGTGTAGATTGAAGTTGTAGTTAGAATAACCAAGTACTGTACCCGGTAATTGATTCCAACGAAATATCGGAAAAAACTAAGGAAAGTAAGTATTTTTAAATAAAATTTGAAAAAACTTATAAAAATTAATTAATCCGGCCAGAGTGCAGATGGAGTGGTTCTTGCTCATACTTCGCGTTAAATAAAATAAAAAAAATGAATTTTCATTTTGTTATATGTATGCATAAACCGAAAAAGACCTACGCGTGAAGACACGTAATCACTTGTTTGAATATTTCAAGCCTCCAAAAATGAGCTGTGGCGATTGGTTTATCACATTACAGATTTTCTAAAAACTAGCTTAGATACCTGCTGGAAGTTTAAATCAATTTCGGAAGGCTTGAAATGAGATTCCCGGAAAGTAATTAAAATTCTAATTGCGTAAAATACTCAAAGATGTGCAGCAGTTTGAACTTACGTAATTAAATTCAATTTTTGTAATCGAAAAATACTATTAATTGTTTAGTTTTTATGTTAAAGGTGATGTTACAACTTATAAAATTATACAAAAGTAAACAAAATGAGAATTCGCTTTCTGATTTTATTTAAGAAAGTATGAATAAAGAATATTTTATGTTTAGTTTTGTCCGACACTGTATTAGCAAAAAGGCAATTCCCAATTTTTAGACTGAATAACTGTAGTATACCTAATAGTTATCTATAGAATAAGAATACCCATATTCTAAAATGCATTCACTCGTATAGGATAATTTTAAAAAGCAAGGGAAATGGAAATCAAAATGTATAATATGCGGGCAATTTATTAATTCAAAGGCTCGGGCAATACGGCAGCATAATAAATTAGAATGGGTTATATCGTATCGTTTTTGACATAATAAACATCGGGTAAGATCGAGTTAATAGAGTTAATAGCGAGATTAAAATTATTTGCGATGGTGGTAAACAACAGTAGTTAATATAGCGAAACTACGTCAGTGTGCATGACAGGAAAATGGCAAACTGATGAATGTAATTATGAAGAAGTTAGCGAAAATGAGGAGACTGGAACATATTATTCAGCATTAGACATTAGGACACAACTAAATAAATATGAAATTATAACCATATCAAGCGACATTGCAGAATGGTGTGTTAATTGCAATATTATAAGTGACACATTTAACGAAAATAATCAAATATTCCAAAAGATGTCAAAATTTTAAAGAAGAGCAGTAAAGGGAGTTCAGAGATCATCCCTTTAGGCAAAGGATTTTATTCTCATATTGGAACAAAAAAAAAAAATAGAGAGAATCCCAGCGAAAGCCTTTATATTAGGTAAATTCAATAATTAACAAATCAAAGTTTCTAGCTGTACGAAATGTACCATTAAAGGAGTAGACAGGAAAAACCGTGTGTATTTTCTGAAACTTAATTATCCTTTGAGAAGGAAATGGAGCATCATGTTCGTTTTTGTGTAATTAGATAATTGTTGCAGATTTGGCTGAAAACTAGAAAAAACCCTTCTTCGGTTCAGAAAAAAAAAAATGCAATTGATGCAGTAAATCAAAACCTTGAAAGCATTCAAAACTGTGTACCAACTGAATTCAATAGAAAACGGCGTACATTTGATGACTTGGATGATTGGAACGCCATGGAATTTAGATGGTTTTTAATGTAGACCGGTATTGCAGCACGGAATTAATTTTGGAAGAGAAATATTACAAGCATTTCTTACTACTAGTTTATAGTTGTCGAATTTTAAGCAATCATGACGATTATAAGATCAATAACATATAGAGTATGTTTTGTACAATTTACACAGTCTGATTCATTTAGTAAACGATGCTACAGAACTTGGCAATCTCAATACCTATAGCGCATTTAATTTTGAAAATTTTATGCAACAAGTGGAAAAAAAATTGCAAAAAGGAAGTGTTCCGATTGTTAATAGATTGCAAGGAAAAGAGGAAAACGAAGGATAAAAACTCGCAGCTCTATAACCATATTCTACGATTTCCTTATTGTCTACAATACATTTAAACAATTATTGATTAGCCGAGGGCGTAAATAATAAAAATTTATAAAATAGAAGGTAAATGTTTAAGCGGACGTGTGCTACAAAAAATTGAAAGTTTTTTTTCTATATCCTGAAACATTTGAAATTAAAATTGTTCATAAAATGATGTAAATTGCAACTAGACCTTAATTTATCTTTATTAAATTGCAGCATTCTTAAATCTCCGATTTAAATTTTTTTTCTTCAATTTTTTAGTGGCTTGACTATTATTTAGATTCGCAGGAAACACACTTAAGCGCAGAAGGTAAAATATTTTTTAATAAGTACCTGCATAATTATTTTTTAATGTTTTTCGAAATAATTTAGATGATATAAGCATAAATTTATTCGAATTAATACAATAATACCAACAATGAGCACTTAATATTCGCAAAACTGTACTAACAATGATAAGACGTGAAAACATCAACGAATGAGGCACCACCATCTCTATATTGAAAAGAAATTTACCTACAAAAGAACCATCATATTCGAACAACAATAACTTCTAGTGATTTAAATCAGCAACTGCTGATTGAAAAAAACAATCTCATGAAACAAGTTTTGAGAGAAGTCAAATTTCTTCGACGAGAGTAGAAACGAGGAATGAGAAAGACAGCAAGTCCAGTCTTTCTAAATCATTTAACTTTCCATGTACTATACTGCAAATAAAAACATTTTAATAAATAAATATTAAAATTTGAAATCAATGTTTGGAAATGTGTTCGAAAAAACTTCAATTTTGTTATTTATGTCAAATTGACTCATTTCTGGCAAAATAGGTATATACTTAACACTGAACAATCTTGGCTTAATTATTAAAAGAAATTAAGCGAAGTAAAATTCCTTTGGAGGAAAAATGGACCAATCTTCACAGAATTCTCAAATTACGATCGCTTCACTATTTTAAACAAAAATCAAACGGAGATTTCGGTGACTTTTACGGCAAAATCAAAACCAACTAATACGTAATTTTGCTAATTTTTAAAGATTGTTGGTTTATTTGCCATCAATGAAGAAAAATTTTAAAATATAAATGTATCTGAACTTGTACTGATTGCATAAATGTTTTTTATTGTACTAAATAAAATTTTAGAAAAGTACGCTAAAACATTTCAGTCAGTGATTTATTAATAAGCACATATCTAACTTTAAAGTTAAGTACTAACTTCATATCCATTTTAAAAGATGTCGTAAAAAATATGAGTGGATGTCTAATAATTAAGACTATACGGTTCCGATGACTAACAGCATTTAACGTATGTAACGACAAATTCGCCTTTAGGCATTTTTTCATGATTTTTCGTAAATAATTCAACCAATAGAAAAAACCCGTCAAAATTGCGAAGTTGCAAATGTGAATATACGCAAATTCTACCAGGAAGATTTTTAATTAATTTATTATTATTTATTATATGCAAATACATAAATAAATGAATTTTCATAAAATTAATTACTTAGAAACAATTAACTTTCTTTTTGTGATATATTATTATTTATTTTTAAAAAATCAAGACCGATTTCGGACATTCGCCCTTCTTCAGTTCTTGTTCTAATAATGAAAAAATTTTTTTTTTGTTTTATTTTTTCGCTTTTTACGTAAACGACATCTTGTTTTGGATTGCTAAATCAAAAATTGTATTCGTTTTTGAATTAATTTTGTCGTTTAACATGAGTGGATCATTCCGCCGTTTGTATATTTCATGTTCATCAATTCTGTCCATTTTGTTGCCCTTATGAAGTCTATGAAGAATGTGTAAATTTGTTTCAAAATCCGTGTATGTATGTTTCTCGGTTAATAAATGTTGTGCAAAATTTGAATTACATTTTGTGGTTTTATGGGTATTGACTTCATGTATATGTTCGCTGAATCGTTGTTTGAATGTACGCCCTGTTTGGCCAATATAATATTTTGGGCAATCATTACATTTTAATTTGTATATGCCGCTGTCAATTTCGTTTTGTTGTATCGCTCTCAATTTGTGTTGTATTTTATTTTCTGTTTTCATATAATAAAATAAGTGATATAAGCCACAGTTTAAACATTTATTAAAAATGGAATTTTTCCGTCTTTATAATAATTATGATGAGCAATCACTCGCTACTGTGAAATTCTATTCAAATTTGGTACACAAATTATGTCGTAACAAAATAAATTTGTATTTTAACCGTACATGCAAACGGTTAAAAATCTTTCCTAAATAAATACACGTCATTATAAAAAGCAGATCAACAGCAATATCGGCAAAAAGAAAATGTGAAAACTTCTGGTTATCAAAAAGCATCAAAGAACTTTATACAAAAATCAACACGCTAACGCTGAAGACTTAGAACGCGCAACTACTGCTTAGCAAACATTTCACCTACTAGAATATCAAAACATCGTCCAACAAGTAGAAAGGAATGTTGAGAAGACATTGAAGAAGAAAAGGAATTGCATTAAAACCAAGCTTAAAAAACTTAAATCAGCGACCATTGCAATAACTTCTACACAAGAACCATCATCTAACCCGAACACACATACCTTCTTCAAAAGAATACACAACATGACCACCTTAAATCTTGATGTAGATGAACAAAAACTATTACAAAAAGGATTGAAACACAACATTAAGCCAGAGGACAACAAAAAGAAAACCCAAAACCATTTATTAAATATTGAAAACGCCATTCAAAAAAACCGATTTTAACCACCAAGACGAAATTAGGACAATATTCATCAACGAAATATGCAAAAAAAGTATAAAAACAAAAAAAATAAGGACACTAGAGTGAAAAACACAATCTCAAAGTTAAGAAAGAAAATTACAGATATCCACGTCATAGTAACAAAACAAGACAAAGGGAACACTATACCGTTTTAATCCATGAAACAGATTACAACAATAAAATAGAAGAATATATCATTTGCAACAACATTCTAAACATCAGAAATGATCCAACTAAATTTTATCATAAAACCATAAATAAAGTAATCAGTCAATCGAAAAACATCTTAAACAAGCACCATATATACAATAGCAAAATGATAAAACCCACAGCACCCACTTTAAACGGATTACCAAAACTCCATAAACCGGAAATTCCAATTCGTCCCTTAGTTAACTTCACAACATCACCCACATACTAAATTACCAAAGTATTGAACAAATGATTGAAGGATAACATAGTTCTAAAAAATAATTGGTCGGTAAAAAATAATATTGAACTAGTACACAAAATAAAATCAATCGCAATTCCCAGTGGCGCAAAACTGGCATCATTTGACGTTTCGAATATGTACACACACAAACATACCAGTTACTGAAACAATAAGAATCATTAATAATCTACTAATAGAAAATGGAGTTGACGTGAGAAAAGACAATGAAGCCATTGTTTTACTAAATGAAATAACCAGGCAAAACTATTTTGGACATAACCAAACATTTTATAGACAAAATGAAGGTCTACCAATGGGAAGCCCCCTATCTGGTACACTAGCCGATATTTATCAAAACTTTTTTGAGAAAACTTATATATACAACAACCGCAACAAATACAAAAACAACCTGATATATTGGCATCGACACGTTCATGACATCGTAATATTATTCAAAGGCACACAAAGGCAAATAGACAATTTACACATTTACATAAACAATATACACCCCAACATAAAATTCACATTGGAAACCGAAACAAATAAAACCATCACTTTTTTGGATCTAACAATACAAAATATTGAGGGGCATCACATTTTTAAAATATTCAGGAAAGCAACACAAACAAACCACACAATACACAACAGTTCTTATCATCCATTCCAACATAAAATATCAGCATACAGCCACATGATACATAGAATCAACAGCATTCCCATGCACAACACCGATTAATTTGAAAAATTAAAAACTATCATTAACATTGCTGATATGAACTGATTCAATCCAAACATTATTCACCGATTAAACACCAAAATAGTAACCAAGATGCAACAACAAAATTTAACCACTTTACATGTTGATGAACAAGAAAATAAAAGATACATCACAATAGATTATAATGAACACACTGTAGCAGCATATTACACAAAATTTTAAAAAATTATGGCTACAATATCGCGTACAAAACAGAAAATAAAATACAACACAAATTGAGAGCGATACAACAAAACGAAATTGACAGCGGCATATATAAATTAAAATGTAATGATTGCCCAAAATATTATATTGGCCGACGGACGATTCAGCGAACATATACATGAAGCCAACAATACCCATAAAACCACAAAATGTAATTCAAATTTTGCACAACATTTATTAACCGAGAAACATACATACACGGATTTTTAAACAATTTTACACATTCTTCATAAACTTCATAAGGGCAACAAAATGGACAGAATTGATGAATATGAAATATACAATCGGCGGAATGATCCACTCATGTTAAACGACAAAATTAATTCAAAAACGAATAAAATTTTTGATTTAGCAATCCAAAACAAGATGTCGTTTACGTAAAAAGCGAAAAAATAAAACAACAAAATTTTTTTTCATTATTAGAACAAGAACTGAAGAAGGACGAATGTCCGAAACCGGTTTTGATTTTTTAAAAATAAGTAATAATACTTTCTATATATCACATTAAGAAAGTTAATTGTTTCTAAGTAATTAATTTTATGAAAATTCATTTATTTATGTGTTTTCATATAATAAAATAAGTGATATAAGCCACAGTTTAAAAAAATTTATTAAAAATGGAATTTTTTCGTCTTTATAATAAATTTAATTAATTCTACATTTTTCCGAAAAAGTTTTGTTTGAAAAATAAACTGAAATTTGAATTAGTTTGTGAAATTTGATTCATATCACAAATTAAAGTTTGCTAAAGTATAAATAGTTTTAATGAATTTAGATTTGCCAGATTTCAATAGTTCCCCATGGATATCAAGTGCCGATGCCGGGAGCTAATGTTTATAAAATATGTAAGCCTCCGTTAAAAGTATGTTGCTTATTTAAATAAATTGCTTACAAACACTCAGTTGCAATGTTTGCCATCTTTTGGCACATTTTTCAATAAAAAGCCTGATTTTACATAATTTCTTTATTTTATAAAGGGATTAGGTAAAATCAAATAAATCTAACTCAAGAATGCTGTGTTACTAAATATGAAAGGTTCTGAAATTTTGATGTTAAGATTATGCTTAAAATCTGGCCCGGGAAATGGAAAATTTTAAAGCTTGCTTTTTGATTTGTATTTTTACCAAAATTGTTAAAATTATTTTGAAATTTAAGGATAATTTATAACCAATTTATGTTGTTGAAATGTTTCAAAGGAATTTAAATCCTTTGTGTTAATACAAAAACTCCAAAAACCTAAAAAGAATAAACCTAAAAGGTATCTGCAGAGGTCGTGTTTTGTTTTTATTAATTTTGATAGAAGATAACTAATAAATCAATTTATACAATAGAAAAATATCAACATTTATATTTTAATTGGCCCATATACTTAAATAATAAGAAACACTGTCATTCGGTTATTAGTTCATTCTAATTTAGCTTAAAGCTGTGAAAGGTATTTTGACACATTGTTACCATATGTATGTACATATGTATATCAAATTTTAATAAACCGGAATGCAACGAGAAAGCAAGTTCGCAGAACAGATCTCCATTTTGAAGATTTAGGTGGTGCAACTTGAAGGTGTGGATAAGGAAATGGAGAAAGCACACAATCCGGGTAAGTTCGAATTTTTGTATTGCAAGCCTCTGTTAAATCTAGTTCAACGTTCTTTTGAAATTGATTCAACGAACTCCCCAAATCGAACTTGCACTTGTTTTCCAAGAAATTGAAAATTTTTACTATTTCTAATATTTCAACTATAACAAGTTTACATATGCATGTTATTTCGATTTTTGTTCAGGTTATACTAAATTGTAATTCAATTGGTTTCGAGTTCGACGAACTTATTCTTGACATTGATGTTATATTTTTAATTTATTTGAGTATGTACATATATACATAACTTGATTAATTCAAGAATCAAAAAATTTACCCCAAGGATACTTCGAAAACAAGACAGTTGGATGAAAAAGATGTTCTGGACAAAACTTGTATGATTTCGAGGAGTAAAGATAATGAACTGATTCACTTTTTAGTTAGAGGGCGTTTGTCAGGTTTTTTCAAAGTCAACGTAATTTTTTTTTTTGTTGACCCTCTTATTTTTTTAATGATTTATTTAGATAATTCGAAATTTTATGTATTATAAGGTTAATATAATACATAAAATATATCCATACTTATTAGTCTATGGGACCGCAGACTTCTGGTTTACCTATAACAACAATTAAAGTTAATTAATTTGATACTAAGTCATTTTTCACATGTTGACCAGGTTCTCGAAATTTGGAAAGAAGCAGTATTAAAAATTTAAAGCCGGACAAAAATGCTGCTGAATCTATAACAAGAAATTAAATGCATGGGCAATTAATTTTACCATGAAATTTGACATTCGAGTTCTTTAGCATCCGACTTATTCGATTTCGTGGGGGAGTGGACTTTTTTGATCCGGTAAACCCTGTAGAACCGGTTAATTTAAAAAAACACAACATAAATGACCTGAATGTAGAAATTTCTTACGAAGTTATCGTATTTCATGTGCGATCGATATGCGGTTCATCGCTTTTATTCTCGTTCAGCATTCTTTCATCAGATATTTAGTTAAAGCAATTTAGTTTATAAATTTGATACAAAGTGTGATTGTAATAAAAAATTTAGTTTTAGTCCCTTCGGCGTCAGTTTTGAATTTAAGGAAAAGTTTGATTGAAAAATGGTTTAATAAACTTTTTGTAAGATAATTTGCCGCACAACCATACAGTTTTGTGCAAGGCGCACTGCATACGGGAATCAACCGGAAATGATCAAGTCTAAAACTTTATTTTTAGTTTTTATTTTCGCCGGTAGCAAAAGGTTCCAAATTGTGGTTCAGTGTGACATTTATCTATGCTCAAAAGTAACCCGTTCCTTCGGGACTTTTCCACTTGGTGCAGATTTTATTACTACGCAAATCAACGTTAGGATAAAGATTTAAATCCTGTTAGTATTTATATTAGGATCTTTTTTGAAATATTACCAAATGTTGGCCCATTGGGGTGTGTCGATCGGGCTGAAATCATTTAAACAACGTCCGCTCTATCAAGGAAAATTACAAGGTTTTTGATAGGTCTAATTTTCGATGACGAATTGAATTGAGAATGGGAGAATTTTGTAATTATACACTTCCGTTGTTGATGATTGGAGTCTTCAAATTTGCATGTAGCCATTTAAGTATTTTTTCTACCGAAAGAGGCGCTGCACTTTTACTAAGGTTACATCGAAATTTGCATGTAGTCAAATCATATATTTTCCTTCCATAAAGAACGCTTAAACGTCTCTTACAAATTAAAAATAAGCTAGGTACTTTGAGGATATTCGAATATTAAAAAAAAAAAAAGACAAAGAGTTTTATTTATACATCATTATCGTACGGTTGATTCTATATAGAAGGGTGTGAAGTGAATAGACGAAGAGAATAGTCTACTTGCACCTACTATGTTATACATAGTTTCCCTCAAGCTTGTTTTCTTATGTTTAGTTCATTAAATGCTTTCTCCCTTTTAATGGCATTCTACGGCAAATGAATTAAATAATCAAACATTGGAATGTGAAATTGTCGGTAGTTAAAACTGACCCGATTGTAATTCTTAAAATCAACATCATGTACTTATCGAGTTTGTACTCTTAATTTTAATTGGTTCAACTGAATTTTAATTACTTCCACTTTTAAATTTTTTCGTGTTCCCTAGTGAGACTTTCTAGTTAATTTCTGTTATTAAACCTTGAGCTAGAAATAGTATAATTGAGTTAATTAAAAATTTGCCTGCCTTAGTTTCAATCTGTAGAATCTCTAATACTATAGGCACAGTAGTCCTCGGTTAAGTTTAAACCAAAATGTCTTGGATCTGGGTTTTTTTTTGCAGATTATGAACCTAGAATGTTGTGCGAGTTTTAAGCCCAAATTTGTAAATGTAAAATACATTAATTACATTTCAAAAGGAAATTATTGTAATCCATCCACATTTCAATTACCTGCTAGATTACAGACGTCCCGATTTGAAGGTTATTCATATTAATTTTTAAATAAAGATTAATTTTACAGTATATTGTATTAACAGAAATTATTCGAGATTATCTAAGTTTCTCAAGTTTGGATTGGTTTAAGCGATGGTTTGAGTTAGGCGAAATTCTCGAAATTCGAGATTTTTAAACTAAAGTAGATTTTTGGGTTTGAACAGCGTCAAGTTGCTTATCATCGACATTATTCAAAGGTGTTACTGTTGTTTTTGAGTTATAGCATTGAAAAGCTTTTAGGTGTATTAAAGTTTTTTAGTGATTTTTAGATTTTCCAAGATTATTCGAATATTCTAAATTTATTCAGGAAAATTCTCGTTATTCCTCGAATTTTTTCCAGGTTATTTATTTCTAAGCTTTTTGAGGTTAGATACTCCTGGCGTTATGTTACAGATTGTTGAAGACGTTCGATAATTCTTCGACCGTATTGTAATTTTGCAGGTACATAATAGGCCAACGTTATTGATCCCTAGATAATGTTTCTTTTTAATCAGTTAATGATGTATTTAACTAATTTAACCAGAATCAACTAACATCAACAATAATTTCCTCTTTTATTTTATTCTCACTTGCATAATGGGTAGGGTAAGCTAGAATAACTATCTACGCACATCTGGGGTTATTGCGTTTAAGATTTCTGATGGGCCGTAAAAAGTCTATAAAGCGCTGACTACCGTATAAAAGGCATTCAATCTATATTGGTATTTACGTCAAAACTGTTCAAGTTTCATTAAGCAAGAATAGTGATAAAGGACTAGTCGGTTAAAATAAAAATCGGGATTCGCATGGGAATGAGAACCGATGAGTTGTCCGGTTTTCTAGGTTATTTTGTAACCTTAAATCAGAATTGTTCTTCAAATCGTATTTTCTGAGTGACGCAACGTTAGCTGGGTTTGAAAAATAATAAATTTCTTTGATTATCTACTGTTTATTATAAATTAGTGATAAAGTCTATAATAAAAGTCTTGAAACTATATCAATAAGCTGGAAGTTATAAGCCCAATTTAAGGAGCTCTGTTTATAGAAAAATCACTTGAATTGAATATAGAGCTTCTTTTATTCTGAATTTTCGTCATTGTGCTTGTTAGCTAATACAGGCTTTGGATGACGAGAAAATGAATGCTGACCCTCGTAAAAGTCAAGAGTATTCCTTCTTGATTGACGATAGCTAAGCGAATTTCACAATCAGCAAAAAAACAAAATTCCAATGAACCCGGGTATGCTCATCGTCATTGCCTACAATAAATGTATATTTGTACTGTACTATATTTACTCATATGTACATACTAGTGCATATGTGAATTACAATATTTTTGTATTTTTGAATAAAAACTTTATCAGAATACACAGTTGATATGCCTTTTTTATTTATAATATGTATGTACATACGAGTATATATAAATTTAATAATAAATATTGGGACATTGATCTCTTCCATTTGTCTTACATATAATATTTAATACTCGTATACACAAAATTTCTTATTCTTATCTTAAAAAAAAAAAACAAAAAAAACCTAAAATGAAATGACAACACATTCTATATACAGTGCGTATTTGTGGGTATGTTGCTTATGTATGTATGTATATAAAACTAAAATTTAAATTTTTAAAAATTAATTGTATCGCTGACAATATGCTTAAAATATACTATGCCTAAAAATGTTTTTGTTTTTATTTCTGTTATTAAAAAGCGTGAGATATTTTTTTAATTTTCAAAAAAAAGAAAATTCGATTAACACTCGAAGACAAATATGGTCTAACGCCACATACAATCATTGCTAACGTCCACGCAAGAGGGTTTAATAAATTTGATCATATCAGAATATGCTACGACTACATATATATATATATATATATATATATATATATATATATATATATATATATATATATATATATATATATATATATATATATATATATATATATATATATATATATATATATATATATATATATATATATATATATATATATATATATATATATATATATATATGTACTAAAAATACAACTTTTTAACAATGTTTGTATATATGTATATACATATGTATGTGTATAAGAAAAGATCGGCGAAAAGAAAATCGAGATGTATTCACATTATTATATATGAAAGACAAATACAAACAAAATGCAAAGAGGTCCATGACTGCTCTAAATTTGGGTGAAAGGTTCAATTTATTTTTAATAAAATAAAATTGTTATAATTTATATCTCTTTAAATATATGTATTATTAAAAATAATATCAAAAGTTATTATTTTTGTTGTATATTTACATTTTATATGAATATTTGCAAAAATTTACAAATCAACCTTACGTTACTTATATAAAACCACGTAAATGAGAGAGTTCCAATACGATGGACGCCAGCCAGGTATATAGTAGGTAATTTGATTTTTTTTTTTTTTTTAGAATGTAACCAATATAATGTGTGGTTTCTCTTAAATAACAAAATAAAATGATATTAGTAATTAACCAAAACTAAATTTGCGTTTTGTGCAAAGTGAATGTAAAACGAGTAATTTTAATTCAAGAAATTAAAATTACAAATAAGAAGGAAAATAATAAATTTGTTAGTGTTGTTTGTATTATGACCTTCTGAAGGTCATTTTTGATGAAATTTGACTCATTTACATTTTATCGTCTGTTTCACATTTATTTTTGATGATTGGGTTACACAGGCTCGACACAGACTTGTTAACAACATAACAAATGTAAATAATAAAATTTGACCTAATGCGATCTGATAATATTAAATAAGCGCATGTGCCTTTCAATTATCTACGTTTTTAATTCTATAGTGTAATTGGGACTTTGAAATTTAATTTAAAAAAATTGTAAGTCTATTTGTTTGTCTTAAATTTCTTAATCCTAAATTGTTGCAATTTTATGTTCATACACAAATCGTTTCTAAATTACTAAATCCCAAGATTCCATAATATTTAAGAGGAATTGTTTCACCCAAACTTCATAATTTTGATTCATTCTGCCCTCAATTTTGAAATATGTATGTGAGAATAATGCAAAGAATTTTTCTAAGCTTCCGTTAATTCTTAAACTTTGAAATGTTTGGTTTATTCACCTAATTATATTTTATGTAACTAAACTTTCGAACGAATTAACTTTAGTGTCAATATAATATGTCTTGTTTTACCTTAATTTCAACTCAATTTTTTGAGTTCAGCTTTAAAGTGAGATACGTAATTTCCCCCATTTTGACTTTGGCATATTTTTGGTATATTTTATTAGGAAAACTTTTCGTTTGAGAAGATAATATTTTGAAACTTTGTCGTTTACATGCGTTTCTGACTATGAATCTTGTTTTAATCAAATAATTTCGATTCTTCCAAAATTGGAAGTGCATAAACGTTCAAAAATGTACATGCCTACCAATATTTCACAACCATCTTGAACCAGTTTTTCATAACTATAAACTAAGCCAACCTCTTATTATATGCCAATGTATATTTTATGTCTATACTCATAAAAGCGCACACAAATCTTAAATGTACATTCACCTTCAATGAAGGAAATGAGTAACAATTTAATTGTAAGTACATGCGCGACCTCATATAACTACCTAATCTCCACAAGAAAACCCATAACTAAAAGCCAATTTATGTCTATTTGAATAATACAAAAAAAAAAAAAAGCTCCACCACACCTCTCTCATTGTATATGATTACAGTCGTATGACATGTTTTTCAATTTTTCTAACAGTAATAATACCTATTTAATCTTTCAACATACATCTCGAAATTTCCATAAAACTGCGTGGGTGACGCGACACAATCTACACACACAAAAAACAATTAAAATACTTTCTGAAATGAAAAAGGTGAGTCGCTTTTTGATTATTTGATGAGTACTAACCTTTCAGTGTGTAATATTGGGCGGGAACCCACATTTATTACTAGTAACAGGCAGGAGGTTCTAGACGTGACCCTTGCCTCAAATAATATTCTTCATATGGTTAAAAATTGGAGGGTGGATAAGGAACACTCCTTTTCTGATCATCGATATTTAACCTATAGCCTCGATATTCACCCTGCTGCCCGGGAAGCCTTCAGGAACCCTAGAAGGACCAACTGGAGCAAATATGGGGAATTATTGGAGGAGATGTTACCGACGAGGGCTATGGAGCCCCCGACGACCGTTGGGGAGCTGGAGGACATGGTGGCTAGCGTTACTAGCGCATGCAACCGATCCTTTCGCGCTGCCTGCCCACTGGCTAGGCCTAGGGGTAGGCAAAAACCGGTATGGTGGTCCAGGGAACTGGGAACCTATCGTAAGGCTTGTAGGATAGCCTTTAATAGAGCCAAAAATACAAGGGAGGCTCAGGATTGGGACTCCTATAAGGAGAAACTCGGAATTTATAAGAAAGAATTAAGAAAGGCACAAAGGAGGTCTTGGAGAATCTTCTGTGATAATATGGAAGAGGTATCCGAAACCTCCCGCCTTAGGAAGATTCTTTCCAAAAGTACATCTAGTCCTAGTTTTTTGATAAAACCGGACGGATCTTGGACAGCTTCTAGTGGAGAATCTCTGGAGCTTCTCTTCGAGACACACTTCCCAGGGAGCTTTGAAGACCTGTTGGTGCGTAGCAATCATCAGGAATCACTGTCAGTAACCACAGAGGATATCGTAACCAGAAAACGGATCCTATGGGCACTGAGGGGTTTTAAACCATTTAAATCGGCTGGTCCGGACGAAATTATACCAGCGGAACTTCAAAACAACTCAGAATTTATTCTTCCCTACCTGGAAGCTATATTCAAAGGGTGTTTGAAGCTGGGCTATATTCCTAGGTACTGGACGGAGGTCAATGTGGTGTTCATACCGAAAGCGGGGGAAAGCTCACATGTCTATCCTAAGGTAAGACCAATAACTCTATCATCCTTTCTTTTGAAAACCTTGGAAAGGCTGCTGGATGTATACATCAGAGATAAAATAGGTGCCAGGAAGTGGGCATCGTCTCAGTACACAAAGGGTAGATCTGTGGACACTGCTCTGCACGCCTTGGTGTCTACGATTGAGAAATCGATTAATTCGAAGGAATTCTGTTTGGTGGCCTTCCTGGATATAGAAGGCGCCTGTAATAATGTGAAAGCGGAGGCAATCAAGGAGGGATTGTCATTTTTGGAGGTGGACGTTCCTCTGATAGGGTTAATCAATTATATGCTGGGAAGCAGGATTGTTAGCTCGAAGTTGGGGGACTCCACCGTCAAGAGGCGAGTAACTAGGGGAACTCCGCAGGGGGGGGGGGGGGGTTCTGTCCCCGCTTCTCTGGAACATAGTGGTAAACGGGTTACTACTTGAATTGGAGAGAGAGGGTATTGAAGTTATCGCGTACGCAGATGACGTAGCTTTAGCTGTTACCGGGAAATTCCTGGGCACGATTGTAGACGTAATGTAGAATGTGCTTACCATCGTTACGAAATGGGCTGGCAAATGTGGACTTGGTATTAACCCGTCCAAGACAGAGCTAGTACTCTTTACTAAGAAATACAAAATCCCGGTAGTTGTCCCTCCTACCTTAAATGGCACGAGACTTGCTTTTACTGATAGTGCTAGATATCTGGGCATTATCTTGGACAGTAAGCTTAGTTGGAAGCCCAACATGTTGAAGAGAATAAACAAAGCTACTATTGCTTTGTACTCCTGTAGGAACGCCATTGGTCATAGATGGGGTTTGAAGCCGGAGCTGGTACACTGGCTCTACACCGCCGTAGTGAGACCTGTACTCATGTACGGGGTGGGTGTTTGGTGGCCAGCTCTGGACAAGGTAACTTACAAAAGTAAGATTGAGAGAGTGCAAAGAACGGCCTGCATGCTTGTTAGCGGGGCATTGAGGTCGACACCGACAAGTGCCTTAGAGGTTATGTTGCACCTTCTTCCGGTCGACATTTTTGGCAAACAGATGGCGGCAAATACGGCTGTACGACTTGCAGGCGTCTCTCAGTGGAGGTGTCTTAGTATAGGACACTCCACTATTGTTAGATCGTTGAAGGATGAGCTGGCGAATCTTGACTACATTAAACCTACTCTACGCTTCGAGAAGCGATTTCGGACCTGCTTCCCTTCAAGGGAATCCTGGAGGAATAGACCGTTATCGGAAACCGAAGCGTTGCAATTCTTCACAGATGGCTCCAAGCTAGACGGCAAAGTAGGAGCTGGAGTATTCTGTGACAAATTAAATGTAAATATTTCTATTCGTCTCCCTGATTACTGCAGCGTGTACCAAGCTGAAGTCGTAGCGATTGAGGAGGTCATGACGTGGTTTAAGCATAATGTGTTATCCTCAGACGATATCACAATCTATGTGGACAGTCAAGCGGCGATCCGGTCGTTAGAATCGGTGTCTTTGGCGTCACGGGTGGCGTTGAGTTGTCACTCATCTCTAAATAAGATGGGTGAGCATTTCAACATCCAGGTAGTCTGGGTCCCAGGTCACTCGGGCGTCATGGGGAACTGCAGGGCAGATGAACTTGCTAGGCATGGTACGACTCTCCAGCTGCAACCGGAAAGGGCAAGTCTGGGGAGGCCTATCACAGCGCTGAGACAAGCACTTGGGAAGCAGGCGCTATCCTCAGCGGGGGAAAGGTGGTCTAACACCCTCACCTGTAGAGTTGCAAGACAAGTTTGGCCAAAGCTGGACTTGGGGCGCACTAGGGCATTAATATCCTTACGCAGACGTGAATTAAGAACGGTCGTAGGAATTCTCACGGGACACTGCCTTTTTGGAGAACATGCAAGAAGGCTGGGTCTGGAGGCTAATGACTTCTGCAGAAGCTGCTTGGACGAAGAGGAGGAAGAGACGTTGGTCCACTTCCTTTGCTCGTGTCCAGCATTGGCTCTCAGAAGGCACAAACACTTAGGTAAGTTCAGGATGGACTGCCTCTCGGATCTCGAAAACATTAAAGTGCGGGACGTCTTACGCTACATAAGTAGCTCGAAATGGTTCCAATAGGGGTAAAAGGGGATACATCCTGTGGTATCACAATGGACCGTCACCGGTCTAAGTGTGCGTAAGCAGCCACTCCAACCTAACCTAACCTAACCTAACTTTCGAACGAATTAACTTTAGTGTCAATATAATATGTCTTGTTTTACCTTAATTTCAACTCAATTTTTTGAGTTCAGCTTTAAAGTGAGATACGTAATTTCCCCCATTTTGACTTTGGCATATTTTTGGTATATTTTATTAGGAAAACTTTTCGTTTGAGAAGATAATATTTTGAAACTTTGTCGTTTACATGCGTTTCTGAATATGAATCTTGTTTTATTCAAATAATTTCGATTCTTCCAAAATTGGAAGTGCATAAACGTTCAAAAATGTACATGCCTACCAATATTTCACAATCATCTTGAACCAGTTTTTCATAACTATAAACTAAGCCAACCTCTTATTATATGCCAATGTATATTTTATGTCTATACTCATAAAAGCGCACACAAATCTTAAATGTACATTCACCTTCAATGAAGGAAATGAGTAACAATTTAATTGTAGTACATGCGCGACCTCATATAACTACCTAATCTCCACAAGAAAACCCATAACTAAAAGCCAATTTATGTCTATTTGAATAATACAAAAAAAAAAAAAAGCTCCACCACACCTCTCTCATTGTATATGATTACAGTCGTATGACATGTTTTTCAATTTTTCTAACAGTAATAATACCTATTTAATCTTTCAACATACATCTCGAAATTTCCATAAAACTGCGTGGGTGACGCGACACAATCTACACACACAAAAAACAATTAAAATACTTTCTTTATCAAATAGAAAATATTTCTTCTATTTTTCGTGTATGTATGTAGTTGTCACCATATACAATAAATTAATGCAAAGATAATCTAATTAAAAAATTTAAATTGTTAATCTTTAAATAAATTTTTTTAATTTATTTTATTTTATATTTTGCAAAAGTCATTTTACAATATTTTCTTATCGTTTAATTCTGTGTTGATTTGGGTTTTGGGTTCATCGACTTTTTTAGGAAGAGACGAAAATAAAACAAAAAAATTTCAATTATAAACCTCACATTTTTGTTTTATCTTAAATGAAAAAAAAAAAAAAAAAAAAAAAAAAAAAATATTTATGCAGTCGGCTGTGTATTCTAAATTTATATTGGACAGCTTGCCATACAAAGTCGGTGGACACGTTTGCCCTGTATTTATTTAGCGACGAGAAAGAGTTAAATAAATATTAATTAAATTACACTCAAAATCTGACTTTTCCTGTTTTCCACGAAAGAGGTGGCCACAATGTACTCGTAATTCAAAACACGATCATTCGTTTATAACAAAGAGCAAAAAAAAAATTGATCATTTTGCTATTTTGACCAAAATGTCATTCATAATCGCGCACAACAATTTAATATAATATGAAATTTCTTTTGATACAATTATTATTTTGTAAAAAATTTGTTGTAATTTAATTTCATCGCGTGTTTAAATTTTTAATTTTATTTTATCATATTTCACTTATATACGAGTACATAATAATATAAATATACAACGACGACAACGATTAATTTCAGCGTCATTGCAATGTGATCTTTACTTACCCTCTAAAGGCAAAAAAAAATTGATCAAAGCAAAAATTTAATACGTAATAAATACATACAAACAGAGATCGGTTCATCTTACCTGAAACTATATAATAAAAACAAATTAGTTGTAAAATTATATCGTTTTGTAAATTATTTTTGGGAGTATTACGCTAATAGGAATTGGAGTATATAATAAAATACATATAAATATGCCCTTAGACATTTAATAAATACATCACATTTAGTGTAATAGCCAATAAATTGCAACATTAAGTATTAACTAGAAGATTGCATGAGATGTGGATTAATCGAAAACTTAAATGGTAATTAAAATTTAGAGTGTGTGTGTGCGATGAGTGAAAATTGAGGGATTACAAATTTAATGGCCACTTAAAGAAATTAAAAACACTTCATAGTATTTTGTTTTATGTTGCAATTAAATTGTGTACATACTTATATTTAGTTTTAACGATTTTGACTATAAACACGCTTAAGGTTTTTTTTGTTTTTAATTTCGATGAGAGAGTGTATTGGAATGTTTAACTGAATCATTTATTTGTTTAAATTTTAATAAATATTCTGCAAATGTAATTAAATCTCCTTCATATTACATTATTTCAAACCGTTTTAGAAAATATTTACATATAGTTTTGACGTAATTCAAAAGGTAAATTGAACAGTATTATTGGTATATCGTTGGGTTGGGCTTTTCAAATGATCCCTTTAAAAAACGTAGACGTAAATCAAGCAGAAAATTTAATAAGTGAAGTAACAAAAGTAAAAGTAGAATAAACATCTCTTTCGGAAGAAGAAAATACTTAAATGGATATACGTATATTAATTTAAAGATATACATAAATATAATTTTTTTAAATTTCAAAAGTTAAAATTTAACAAAGTTGAAAAAAATTAAAGCAAAATATATTTTTCATATTTGTTAACAAATCAAGCTTTGAATTAAAAGTCTGTAATTTGTTGATTATTGCAACATTTTAAATCTTGCTCTGTCTTGCGTAATTAATTAATTGAACATTTGACATTTTAGCTAGAATAAAATAAAATAAAACTAAAATCAGAAACCAAATGCTAAAACCGAATGCTAATTAAGGATATACTATAGTCACGGATGGATTACTTAAAAAGAATGGAAGACGATTCCATTAAAAGTTAAAGTCTTAAATTGAATTTTCTTTTAACGTGATTTGGATGCTAAATTAAAACAAAAAGACATGGAAAAGGCAAGGTGCCACAACAAATTTAATGTGGATGAAACCGGTCTAAAATTCTCTACTGTAAAATCTTCCTGTGTATATTATTCAACAATTCATGAAATATGCTCCAGGAAGAAAAAAAAAAGGACAGTTATTTGTGATTGATAAATTTGTCCTTCAAGTTCGGCAATATTTTATCGAGAAAAACTTACCCCAGGGATGACTTGTTGTAACTTATCACTTGTTTCGTTTCAATAGAATAACTGTATTCGGAGTGCCGTTAATACCGTCATTCTATCGAAAACTATCGAACTATTGAAAGTTTTTAATTTTAACGATTGCTTTCATTTTTTCTTTCTTACAGATTCCCATCCGCGTTCGGTTCATTCCCGTGGATCGTCGATGATTTGGGGGTTGGAACAACATTGAAAAATCCACATATTATTTCAAAATTCGATGAGTATAACTACGAAATTCAACCTTTGTATGTATGTGTTGGCGGGGTAATACAAATTTGGGTGGTTTGGCGTCTATTGGAGGGGGGGACCAAAGTTGAGTAGATTAATCTACCAGCTCCGTAACCTACCAGTAGGGTGCGCATCACGTGAGCTGTTCTGGTCTTATCATTAGGCAGCTACGTGATGGGTACAATTGTGTAAGGGTAACCTGTAACCTGTTCACAATTCGCAAGTGTACGTGCTGCCTACTCGTGGCAACCACTGGTAACTAAGGCCATTTGGCACTTGCTTCGTTTAAACTCTGCCACCCAATATTTTATTGTTGTAAACGAACGAACAGACTCCCCAGTAAAATATAGCTCGGTTTTGATGTTGGTTTGACTTTGACCTTTCAAATGAAAATATTGTGTTACATAACGATGAACAATTTTTTCCATGTTTACAAATTCACTGAGAGCCTTCACTAGATAATGTGTAAATGGGTAAACTTGTGAAAAGCAAAGCTTACTTTTATGTGTTAGCAATTTCTCGGTTTGACTTATTACTAAAATAATATCGAAAAATTCCAAACTCATAAAAGTAAGCTTTGCTTTTCACAAGTTTACCCGTTTACACATTATCTTATTTTTTATAGAATCAGGGTACAGATAGTCATAACAATCGATAAATAATATAACAAAATTGGACAAATTGGGTTCCTTAAGTCCGAAGTCCATTAAATCGAGGTCCCTTAAATCGAGGTTTTCCCCCAAAAATGTGTAGGGGAGCTTTTGACGCCGAGGTCCAAGTCCAACCACTTTGAAATTTTAACAGAAAATACTGACAACTGGGATAACAAGATGTGCAAATTTTCAGTCCCAGCTTTATTCTAAGTGGAAATTAAAATTTTTAATTTTAGGCATTTTCACGTGAAAGAGACATTTTAAATAATACAGAAAAAATCTTTAAACAAATAATGAACAACTTTTTTATACTTGTATACTGTTTTATACTCTAAAACATTTGTATGGAAGCCCCGAGAGCCGACCACTTTGCAATTTGTATCTAACAACTGAGATAACAAGATGTGTCAATTTTCAGGTTCTTAGCTAAATATATTCAAAGATTCAAACATTCTTGACTCTAATACACGTTAAAACAACTCGGGGTTAAAAAAATTATTCCGTTATTCAAAAATTATAAAAATATTTTTTTAATTATTCATTAAATGCTGGTATAGTTCTTAATTAAAGTATATTTGAAACTAAGCTAATAATTAACATAAATATCTTCTTCACATGTTTACATATTTATTTATTTATTATATTTTGGTACAGCCTATTTTTGAGCATAAGCTCATTCATAATAAGGCGTCATTTTACAAAAAGTTTTATACAATATGTATAATCATAAAATCCACGGACAGGATACAATTCATTTAGGGAACAGTTGTAATTCCTTTTCAATCTGTACAGCGTTTTAGAAGGGCGACTGAAGATTTTTTCGCAACATTGTTTTTGCTGGATAAGTTTACATAGTATTTCAAAACTGCATTATTGTTGATGATCTGCGGCTATTTCAAAACGTTTCGGATTCGACAAGCTCTGTATATTTTAATTTAAATGCCACAATTTTTTTTTTTTTTTGTGAAGGAAATAGAAAAACGACGTCCGCTTGACTTGAAAGTCAAAGCCGTACCTATTAATTATTTCTACAATATAAAAAATCGCAAAATTTGCATATAAAAAATTGTTTCGTTGCCACGTCACACTGAGTGGTCTTATCTTCTGTATTCGTACTGTCATGCTTCATAATAGTTGAGAATAGGTAAGAACAAAATTCTATATTTGCTCAGAAAAACACTCGACTTTTGTCGATTTGAAAATCTAAAAATTGAGTTGTGGCGAATTCACGAGGTCGAGCTCCTTAACCAATGCTAAACTTGTTTTTCCTCGGGCCAAAAAATGAAATTTGTAGAAATGGGCAGGCCATTATTTTTATAAGTCTAATTAAGCGTAAAGATCAAAATTCAGGTGTTATAGTGAAGTAAGGGGCATTCTTTTCGTCACATTGATCGGAACACCCATTCGAAAAAAGTTACACCGTTAATTATTGGAACAAAAATATTCTAATGCTGTGTGCCTCAGAAGACTTTTCAAACTAAACTTTTGTAAGACCCAGTAATTCATGCAATATTTAAATAGATGTCACTAGGTTAAAAGTATTCAATTGTGCCTTACAGCCAACTAAACTTTTCAATGTCTTGTTTAAATAAATGACGTCTAATAAAAAATAAACCGAGTCTTATAAGAAGAAGTTCAATGGCGTTAAATCGCATGATCTTAGTGGCCAATTCCCGTCTGTTCTTCAAAAAATTATTCGATTATTGGTGTGTGGCATGTTACACCATCCTGTTGAAACCACATATTCTGCACATCAATATCTTCCAATTGACTCCACAAAAGTTGTTGGTTTGAGGCTTAATTGCTGTGAACGACGACGAATTGATGTCCTTGGCTCTTCAGCAACACTTGTTCTAACAGCTGGCATATTTTTACTTAAACGACCACTACGATAATAAATTCTGCTTCTCTGATCTTGAACTGAACCAGTTTCATCAAAATTATCAATGATAAGTTTAATAGCACGGTTTGTGAAATTTTTTTTCCAACTTCTGAATAACTTTCACCATATTTAAAATAAGTTTTAATAATGAAAGCACGTTGTTCACTCGTGTAGCGATCCATTTTAACTAACCGAAACGTTTGTACTTGTCATCTGCCCAATAACATGTGGTACATGTCTAGTACAAAAAATAAAATGGCGGAATATTTAAAAAGATACCTCGAATTTGAAAACCCTATATATATATATAATTTGTGAGGTTATGTACAGTAAGATTTTTATGTTATTTGTACATAACACGAAACTATAACAAAACTGAAATTTACAAGCATATATTTGCTGATGATAATGCTTATATTCGCAAACACTTAAGACTGTCTGCTGATTCACTTAATAAAATATGCTGTATATTCAGCCAACAAAAAACTTTTAAATGTTTCAAATTTTCAATAAAATTCCGTGTTTCTATGTTTCTATATTGACTTACCAGTGCAGCGAGCTATAGGGTCACTGGTATAAGTTTAAATTGATATATTGATATACTGTGAGAACAATTGTTCTCAAAATTCTTTATATGTTTGTGAAGCTTGCATCAAAGGTAATAAAATTGCCTAGTTTAGATTCATATAGTCTTATTCGCAAATAATTTAATCGACGATCGGGCACATCGATATTTTCGAAAGCGTTAGATGCTATCGATAGATGTCAATATATAAATCATAAACTTGACTACATTATTAATTTAATGGCAGAATTTGCGATAATTCTGGTAAATTTATTAATATTTGTTGTGCGCCGGAACCCGGTTCCGTACATGACCAAAGGGCCCTACGGAATAGTCAATTATATCGCAAACAAACATTCCCACCTCATGGATTTTTTTTATTAGGTGACGTTGGATTTAAATGTCCTTTAGATCCGGCAGCTAAGATCGGAGTTTTGAAGGAAGGAGGATTCTCAAAACGTCAAATAGCGGAAAAAAATGATAGAGGGAAAACCGTTTTTGGATCCTTTATCAATAATATTAAAAATAATGGTAAAACTAGAGAAGGACGCATTGCGGAGGCTACAACGGCCACGGATAAACGTAATGGAAAGTTGGAGGACAGAAGACTGTCGAAAATTAAAAAAAAAAAAATTTAGCAGCCTAATGATTATACACTCCGCTTCACTTAATTCGATCAGCTTCAAATTCATGCTTATCTGCGTAAAAAATACCGATTGGAATCTACCAAAAACCACATGTCATGGAAGCAAGAATGGAACCGGTTTGCATTTTCGGACTCATGGAAATGAAACTGATGCCCGCCAGAACCATTGAAATTGTTTTTTTTTATCGGAAAATTTTTATTGATAAATTTAATTAAAAATAATAAATCAAGACTAAAGCATGGTTTCCACGATGGCGAGGCGAAAAAATTAGTCAAATTAAAAAGAGGAAGGAATAAAAAAAAATAACATAAGAGTGAATGAAACTGCAACAAGTCGTTACTCCGAATTTTTATTTATATTTTTGACGTTTCAATTATTAAAATTAAATTTTGTTAAAAATGGATACTATTGAGTAACTAATGGGAATATATGCCGTTATGTTTTCAAGTAGCACTGAGAGTGATTCTGGCGATGAAAAATGTGTTCCCCAAATCAAAAAAAATATATATATATTTAATAACAAAATAAATATAAAATTTTCTTTAAATTGACAACATGAATTCCGAAAATCAGCGGCTAATCCGAAAAAAGATGATGCATCTAATCTTTTTTTCGGATTAGACGTCCTATTTCGGAGTGCTGAATTAAAATTTTTAAAATTGGACGTCCCAATTTTTCTGTCAAAATGGTATTTTCTCTCTATCGTACTATTGGTGAATTTTTGCTTTCTCTTTTTAGTTTGACTAATTTTTTCGCCTCGCCATCGTGGAAACCATGCTTAATTAAGAAAGTTTTTTACTGTAGCTTTCATAAGCTACAACTATTCACTAGTGGTCGTAATCAAGTGACGCATTTTAATTGCACGTTCTTTTACTAGATTACGAATAACGAACAAAACAGAGGTAATGGTTTTATTGTTGTTATCTGTTTTACAGTTATTTCAAAAAGCAACAATGTACTCTCAAATGTAAAAAGTAATATTCTAATTGCAGAAATGTAGAAGTTATTGACATTTGAAATCAATATAATAGGTGTCGTTGTTAAGTGAAGCGGATTGTATAATCATTAGGTTGCTACATTTTTTTTTTTAATTTTCGACAGCCTTCTGTGGTGATTTCCTCCTCTAACTTTCCATTACTTACTACGTATTTTAAACTGTATGTCATACAAATTGAATAGTCGTCGAAAAGTAACCTCGTAAAGTGCCTTTTCACCAAGCATCTATGAGGAAATAGCGAAGGCTTCAACATTTGAAAAGTTTAGTTTGAAAAGCCTTCTGAGGCACACAGCATAAGTATTCGGTAATTTAGGTTTCCCTTTTATTAAAAAGAGATGGCTCTGTTTAATATTTAGGAATGCTAACGTTGGTACTATGTAATTTTTTTGTTATCATTTCTTATATTTTGGCATATGGAAAACAAAAAAATTCCGATTTGTATCTGTATACTGTTTTTATATGTTTGCTCTTTTGGGATATCGCTGATCTCATTTAAGTATAGTACGAAAAAATGCGCCTTAGTTGTGCTAGTATTGAAAATCAATTCAGTGTTATCTATTTTGAAGAAAAAATTCTTAATGCAGTCCATCTCCATCAATTAAATATAACTGACCACCGATAAAATTCAGTTTGGGCGCACTGCCTTATCCTTAAATTGAGAATAACATCAATAATTTGAAACTAAATTATCTTATGTTTTTGAGAATACTATTCATACTCGTTGGAACAACGTATCAATTACATTTATCTCTTGTTTTCATTCAGTTTGTTTGAAGAATTCAATCAGTGAAGACTTGTGTTAAAAAATATTTTATTTTTATATTTGGGAATTCTTTTTCAAATCGGCCCCCCCTCTGCCCATTTCAATTTTGGGGAAAAAAATTTTTTGAGCACACGAAAAAATTCGTCAAGAAGTCTAGTTTTTGATATCGTTAGGGGTTTAAAAAAGAAAAAAAAATTCTAACCTCAAAAAAACTATCTAAAGTGAGGTATATTTACCAGCCGTAAACGCCGAAGTTCTAAATCATCAGGTGAATATTGAATACCTAATTAAAAAATTTTAAAATTTATGAAAATTAATTAAAATGAATTTATTTGGCAGACGAGTCATCAAAATTTACAAGTGAAGTTAAGGTAAGTGAAACGCATTTAGCGAACAAGAAGTGGCTAAGTTGCTTTCACGAACCGTGGGAAGCCGTCGAGTTGAAGTGGCAGTCAACATTTGTGGGAAGACGAGAGGAACTACACAGATTAAGTTCGCCATCGTTAAAAATTGAGGAAAACTAAGAATGGAAAACCATAAGCAAAATATAATTTATTGTAATACACAAAATTTACATAAAATATACAAAAATTTATGTAAAAATTATAAACTTATTATTATTTAATAATAAATTAGAATAAGAACATTACGTTATGTTTGATTATAATAATAAATAATTTATTTTATTTTAATAAATAAATAGTAAAAAAATTAATTAAATCAAGTATTAAAATACTATACTATACTATTTATTTTTATTAACATTTAAACACTCACTATGGAAATATTTTATTCTTAAATGGAGAATTACTAACCGTATAATAATCGTCAATATTTCTGATACAAGAATACGAGAATGGAAATCATAGTTTCAAAATGTGAAGTGGAGTCTCAAATAATTTCTACTGTATTCTAAAATCAACCAACATCTCAAATTGAGAATTGTATTCTCAAAACAAACCTTACCCAACATGTCAAATTGAGAATAGTAGTTTCAATAACATCGCCCTTCATCTCAAATGATATCATATCCTGTCAAATTTTTATGATTTTTAGTCTCAACTTGAGGAAACTTTTCTTAATATTACTGCTTTTCGTCTCAAATGAAAACTCACTCGCTCAAATTTTGTGAATTTTAGTCTCAAGTCATGTACAGTAAGCTCAAATGACATGAATGTTGTTCTCAAATGATTTCTTATCAAGAGAATTTTCTTATCATTTATGAATATTAACATCAACATGAATATAATTTTTCATCAATCAAGCAGAAAAAAAATATAATCTTGATCACTTTAGTCTCAATTATTACAAAATTATTCATATTTTGAGCAAACGTAATAAAAACTATTGATGATTTGCAAACATATTATTTCTAAATTAATTTTTTTATTCTTAAAAACAAGCTACACTTTCATGAATTGAGATTACTTTTTTGAACACATTTACAATTTATAAACTACAAAATTTTGATATTAAGAGTATTAGATTTAAATGAAGAATCGTACTTTTCTTCGATTATACATTTACTTCTCAATTTTAGAATTTTTGTAAACCATGAATTATCAAAGTTTTTTTAAAATTATTCTCTAAATGAGACAAACTTTGCTTAGCGCATATTTAAGCAGCTTTTTTGCTCAATTTCATACCTATTGTAATCAATATGAGCAATCATTTCTTTCAGTGCGTGATTCCCATTAATTAAATAATTTCGGACGATATTTCGCTCCAGTTCATCCTCTATTCTCAGATCTTTAATCATCTGGAAATACTGGTTATCCTCGAAAACGTTTCTAACTGATAGCTCCACAATTTTGAATGATATTCAAAATTATTGGACGGATCTTCGAAAGGATTCAATATACCTTGTTATATGTATAAAATTTTGGTAAAAGTGGCTCTTGTGATACAACTAAGTCTTGGTCTTGATTGGCCCGCTGAACGCGAGTGAAATATCATTGGAAATTATTCTCACAAATCTTTCTGTGAAATAGTTAAGTGCTTGTTAAATTTTTCATCTTTAAATAACGATCGCTGACTATAATTTCATTTTGTTTGCAAAATGCAAGTTTCCAAATATTTTGTTTTTTCTGTCGCGGGTCGACAATTTCAGACCGACGGGCTAGATTTGACCGATAAATAGGCTAGTTTTAGGATCAAAAAACATAACGCACCACAACAGAAAATGATTTAGTTCAGTTTTTTTTAATTACATAAGTTTTTGGTCCCTATGATGTCCCAAAAATGTGAAATCAATGGAACATGATTATGATTAGTCGCAAACATAAATTGTTCAATTCTAACATCCACATGTGGATTATTGTAAATTATGTATAAAAACATTGTAAACGCGAATGGCGAAAAAAGTGATCAAGAAATAAAAATATATGCAAGATCGCTAAAAAATTATAATAAAATAAATAACGGATTTGATGTCGTACATAATTCTTTTTAAATTGTATATTTTCATTAAATAGAACGAAGAAATTATTCTAACTTACTATATTATGGTTTTTGGATTACGATTATATATAGTTGGTGTGCGGAGGCGATAGTTTTCTGTGTACAAAATTAAATTATTATATTATTCCATTGTGTTCCGTGAGTGCATTCCACTCTCTTCTACACTTTTAATAATATATTGACGATAGAAGATAAGTTTTTTGTGTAGGAAATGATCACAAAAAAAAGAAAAGTTGGAGAAAGGAGATTTATTTCATTAAAAGAATTGCGCTTTTCGATATAGTTATAGTCAGAGATGAATTTAAAAAACGTTTATTTACGAATTTGGCACACTTTAACCATCGCACTTTAACCATTTGTCTATTCCGTTCCTGTCTATACATAAATATAACTCTACATGAAACGATAAATTACAGAAAGTTTTCTTTTCTTTTTGAATGCAAACGATTTTTCTTATCAAAGTGAAAATTTTTGCTTAGTTTGCAATTTAAAAAAAAAAAAACTCAGCTAATTGCGGAATTAGTTAACATTTTACTTTTTGATGTGGTATATAAAATGTAAGAAAAGAAATTATTTTTGATCTCAATATTTATGTATGTATACAACAAAAAATTGCCCTAAAGGCAACAAGGGATATTAAGCGATTTTTGCTTCCTTGTTTTCGGTTGCATTGCACAGTACACTCTACGTATTTTGAGGTTATATATATATATATATATATATATATATATATATATATATATATATATATATTATACATTAATTGATCAGATGGGCACGCATTACTTAATATAACAAAACAAATTCGTTGAACTTAAATTGAACTTAAACAAAAACAAAAAAACTACATAACAATATATCAACAAAGTAATATTATGTCATATTTTATGCTGATCATATAAATAAATCATAATTAAATTTATTTTAATTGTCAATATATGTGTTACTCGAGTTCAATGATTTCTGTGCGGTTTGTGTATTTTACGACGAGTACATATAAAAATAAACACGCAACAATGTATTGAGGGAAATCGTTTTTGATCGATGATAACTATATGTGGTGATGTATAGTTTGGTACACGATTGGTATCAATACATTTTTAAAAAGATCGTATCGTGTGTAGGTTTATTTTTCTTTTAGAGAGACGATATAAATTAATGTTTATCTATTATTTTAGATATAATAAGAAATATTGCACAAGGTTCGCAGATCGCTTATACTTGTTTACAACTTTACTAATAATTTTATTATTTCTAATATTTTTAGGTTGTTTTTTTTGTGTCGCAAACCGAAAATGAAATAAGACAAGTTGCGGTAATTATTAAATAAAGATAAATCATTATTTAAAAGAATAGAAAATATTTTCTAATTTTTTTGACTTTGAAAGTTATAAATAAAAATACAAAGTTTTGGGTCTTCTCTAAATCATCAAACTTTGCTGTTCTTATTTCAGATTTTTTCTAAACTTAATTGAAATATTTATTGAAGCTTAAAGTAAATTTTGAAAATATTCATCACGTTAAACAAACACTACAATTTTGCGTCACAGACACTGGCGCCGAAGGAAGACAATGTAACTAATTTGCCCAAAAATAAAAATTATTGAACAAAATTTTGTTCTTCTAATATGGAAAAATTAATGATGAATGGCAAGTACAAAAATGTAAAAAATTATATGAAACAATTAATTTTGGATGACAAATTTATTATTTAAAACGAAAATATTTTATTGTAGTTTAAACTATAGCTTTTATAGGTAATGTAGTTTAATAGTGTATCATTGGGTCAAAAAGGGGCAACCAAATTTATTATAAACAAACTTCTATTATTTAAAATTTTACGATCCCTTCTAAATGGCCTTATTTATAACCGCAACCATTTTTTTATCTTGTATAACACAGAATACATATTCAATGAAAGGAAACAAAAAATTTACATAAATATCTTTACAATTTGATCTTAACACACAGACAAAAGACACAACAGCACGCTCGATGTTCAGAATATTCCCAAAATGTGCATAAATTTGATCAAAATCGTACACACAGAAAAAATATGGAGATGATCTCTTTCCCTATACATATGTAGAGGTAGATGTAGTTACTTAAAAAATATGGCGTCTTTTATTAGTTTGCTTTTATTTTATTTAATACAAAAAATTTGACCAGACTATACATATTTTAATTATTATTTAATTTTGTTTTTGTGTTAATACACAAAAACTGTCAAATAATGGCTATATAACTATATTTATGTCGTTAATGTCACCCTTTCAAATTTTTGTTTTGTAGTTGGTGTATAGATGATAAGATCAGGATACATGTATTCTTTGGTTTGAATTCAGATTTTTCCCAATTTGGAACAATATATTTACATAAATTACAGATTCCAATTTTTGTTTTATTCAAACTCCTTCTATTGCGATCATGCAGCTAAATGAAATATGAAACACATAGTTGGATTCTAATATCAAAAAACGGTTGCGCACCAATTCCATGGTGTTACCCTACAATATATCTCAAAAACATTTAACATAATTCAATAAAACACTTAATGTTTCGCCAATTATATTTCACAAAAAAAATAAAAATAAAATAAAAAATTAGAACTAACAAGAATGAAATATTTTATTATTAATTCGCGGTTCATTGACATTTACATTTATAGATATAAAATATTTTTTTTGGGCTGTGCGCTCGGTTCTGTTTGCATCAAATAATCCAATCAAATAAAACAATATATAAAGCTCATACACACACACATACACACACACACACATATACACAATTACACATAGGAAATAAAATGCTGATAATAATTTTTGTTTTTCTTTTGTTAAACAAATACCCAAAACATGACTAGTGTGAAATCATTGTAGATACAACCAAAATATTATAAATAATTGTATGTTTGTATAAAGCGTGTAATCTATATGGTTTTGCCGCAGATATACTGGCAAATATTTTTGTTTGGGCCTTTTTAGTGCGTGTGATAATTTAAATATTTCGGGAACATAAATAGATTTAGAAAAAAACAACCATAAAAATGATTTAGTAGAAAGAACCGACAGGTTTGCTTAGTAACGCAGCGATTATTATGCTATTCATAACTAAGGTTATGCACGTCAATGGCTATAACTGGATAGTGCAGGATTTTAAGGCCTAATAAACAAAACACAAAACCGTGATCTCGTCACTTCGCTTCCTGTTTGGAAAAAAATAAACAGGAGATATAGGGGAAGGAATAGAGCCAGCAGCCTTTAATGTTTTTATAATTAGAAAAAAGGTCATCCGAAAACGTTCGAGATTTTAAAAGTTGGTAGCTTTGTTAAGATGAAATAAATCGTAGCAAAATTTCTCAAATTCTGTTATAAAAATTTTAGTGATTGAGTTTTTTAATATTCTAAAACTTTTATAATTAAAATTTTGTTTATCGAATTGCTTTAAAATTTGTAATTTCATTTGATTTTTAAATCACAATTTTTGGCCTACATTTTAGAATGGAGTTTATAATGTAATAATTAATTTTTAGCACAAATTTTTCAATTCTAAAATGTAAAATTTTGAATTTGCAAAATTATAGTGTTGCAAAAAAAAGTGACTGAACGTAAAGTTGCTTATGTCTTGTTACGATATGCAGGAAATATTTTCTCTACAAAATGAAGTTTAGTGCCTAACAAATCATGTTTCTCAGTACCAGATAACGATATAATTGTCATTAAGGACGAAAAGTGCCAACGATACATCGTTGTTAAAAATGTGCGCTTAGAGTATAAAGTAGCAGTCCGGAACTCATTTATACTGTATTAAGTGCATAACAACATAATTTTCAACAAATATTGAAATACTTTAAATAGTCATTAATATATCCTTTAAAACTAATCTTTTATTACCTTGTTCTCAAAAATATTCTTTTTTTCAAAAATACTAATTCCTTGAAATATTAGTTAAGTCAAACACAAGATACAAGACAAATTTTAAAATTGGGGTACACTTCCAGTTTAGTAAATAAATACATTAAACTACAGCTCAGTATGTATGAAAGTGTACGAAGTTTTTATTTCTTTAAAATCTACATACTTTTACTAAGCCCGGCACATTTGAGGCCCGTAAATTTCGTGCCCCAGTAGTTGGGTAGCTTTTGTTTTTCAGAATGGCCACACAGTGTCTCCGAAGGATAAATTTTCCTTTTTTATACCTTGCTCAATTTCTTCCGTTAAGTTATCTCGATTGGGTTAAGGTTAGGGCCTTTCGCTCTAAAATCCAATTTTAGAGAATCGACAAATATATCTTAAATGTGTTGGTCCGTTCGCTTATTAATTCTAAATTTGCTGAACGCCGCGCTAGGAAAATCCTCATATACCTTGCCGATATCAAGGATACTAAATCAGAGAACTTTTTTTTCAAGACGCTAATGGTTTGTGCAAGCCGTAGTGATGTGCTAAATCGATCTTTTTCGTTCTGTTTTGTTTCATTTTTCATATGCTTTTTAACAAAAAAGATCGATTTAACCCATCACTAGCAAGCCGTTTTAAATTTTGTTTGGAAATAATTCGCTTTTTGCGTGTAGTACAGCGGTGCAGCCCAGATTCAAACAGCCGACAAAAAATAGTCGGCGGTTAAGGTGATACGGCTCCAATTATTTTACTGGCGGTCAAAAAAGCATCACACTTATTTTTCTTAATAATGATTCCATCCCTTCTCATTATTTGTAGAGCACGTCTTTTTCTGGATCTTTCCTCAAAATCCCCAGTATTATTATATTTATTTATCATTAGGCGGCTTCAGGAAATCGCAGCGATGAGTTTTCCATAATAAAAGAAATCAAGGACTCATCTAAACGTATTTGATTCAATGTGACACCAAATCGTATATGAAGAAGGAATTTTAAATCGCTTATAGGTATTGACCGTATCACCAATTCGCTTAGTTTTTGTGTAAACAAATGATTAATCTGTGTCAAGAACGCAAAGTACTATGTTGTCAGCAACCTTTAAAGTGCGACAAAGTACTTTGTGGACTTGTTGTTAGGGGCAAACGTTAAATTTCCTACAATAACATAAAATATCGTAAAATTGTTCTTTATAATAAAGCAAAACGATTACAACTTTTTCAATTGTGCATGCGTTTCATTAAATGTAATTTAAGTAAAACAAAACTGTTTCTTTGTTGTTTCTATTCACTCGAAAAAATAATTATGCGGAAATCAACTGGTGTCATGTTTCCAAGGAGGACGTGCGACCAAATAGTCAACAATGGCTAAAACAGACATTTTGAACTTGGAAGAAGACTGACGTTTTGGGCATGGAAAACTTAGAAAAGTCAACTTTTCACGCTTTTTGTAGGAAACAGATATTTTACTTCGGGAAACCAAAGCATATACTTAGGACACAAATTTTCCTATTATTTCGAGGGGCTCGGAAACGATAAAGGCTGTCACTGATAATCTTTTTATCACTGCTGGTGGTTTTAGAAACATATAATTTTATAATTTATCGACAGCTTAAAATTTATCACTTCGTCAAAAATTAAGGATTCGATAAAATTGTTCGAAATTTAAAAATGTTAAGTTTGTCTTATTTTGGCAGCAAAATAATATTTCCAAACTTCCAGAATTTGATTAGAAAATGTTTAGATGATTTTTAGTCTAATCCAAAGTTAGTCCATCCATAACTTTTCTAAAAACAGTAGGTGTGGTCAAACACTACCTGCTTTTACGAACGGGGCCGGTTTACTACAGTAAATTTGTTATTATGTATCTATTACAGGCATATTCATTTTGGAAGATCTAAGTAGTTTCCAGCGATCTTCTTGGAAAAACATCATATTTGTTTAGTATAAAGTGGTCCGTTTAAAACTCGTTCGTACTAAAATTAATGTAACTACGTACGGCGGCGTGATTGTGTGAGGGCTATTTCTGATTACGATACGAATATGAAAGTAGAATTGAATCAGATTCGCTCGTTTTTTTATTTAAATCCAATACGAATCTTATATATTTGAATTTGTATCTTATATCGTGAAATCTTCACGAATCAATCAGAAAGTAAGAGAGGTCACTTGTAACGAAAGAAAGCTGAGACGGCTTTTGCCATCAGATCCACAGTTCTTTCTTCCCTATTTATGATTGTAAAAGTAGAATAAAGAGTAAATGATGAGATAATAACACTCTTTATTTACTCATTATTCACTCATTAAACACTCGTTACTCCCACATTCATCATTATTCATCGATGAATAATGAAATATGAATTCACTCATTAATCATTCATTACTCACACTTTCATCTTTATTCACCGATGAATAATGAAATATGAATTCAATCATTATTCACTAATTAATCACTCATTATCATGGTTCAGTAAATAATGAGAGAATAGTGGGTGAATAATGCGTGGATTACGAGAGAATTCATCGTTCATCAGTGAATAATTCGTGAATAATGAATTCGTAATCAATAAATAATTAGTAAAAACAAAAGTGAATAATGAGAGACTAATTAGAGAATAATCCAGGGCTGTGGAATCGGAGCAAAGGAGTTTATATTTATTTTCGTATTTTTAAGGGAGTCGGAGCTATATGGAATTAACCGACTCTGGCTCCGGTTTTTTGTTTGTTTTTATTCCTGTTTCCCTGTTCTCCTAGGCAGTTCAAATTGGAATTCCAAGCTGGATTAGTCGAAGTTAGGGTGTCTTGTAAAGAAAATTTGTTGCATAAAATGTAATTTTACAATTTTATTGGAGAAATTTGGAAATAGTCATACTCGAAAATGTTTTGTTTGTGTAGAACTCATCTCAAATAAGGAAGAGCAATTTCAGCCAGAAATCGATGATATTTTCCGCTCGTTGGCAAAAGAATTGTACGTTTATGAAGCAACATGAAGAATTACAAGTAACCTTTTGTTTAATGTTTTTTTTTTTGAAACAAGGTATCTGAAAATGTCACAAAATCTTTTAGGAAATAATTCAAAAACGGAAACTTATTTTTCAAAATTTAGAAAATTGTCGAGTTTCTTCCATTCTTAACTCAAAATCGACGAAAAATGATGTTAATATGTAAATTTTAGGAGTTGGAGTAATTAGTGATTTAAAAGTGGATAATTAGTGAATAATCATGAATAATGAGTGGAAAGCGACTCGCTGAAAAAATAAAAACAGAATTAGATACCATGCAATTGTGGTAAAAGTTCAATAATCGTCAACACTTGTCAATCTCAATATAAATTATAATTAATTTAAAGTTATGTTTCAGATTATTTTAGTATTGTGAACGATTGTCATATTTTGTATAATTTTAGAAGTTCTGATCAAGAATAGAATTACTATTCGAAACGTCAACATAATTATGCAAATAAACATTATTAAAAAGCATTTGTTATTAACACTTTCAATAAGTTATAACTTCTAACTGATAATTAAATGCTTCCAAAAAGAACAAATGTTGAAATTGAATTTTCTGACCAAATATGATAGTTCTTGAAGGATGTCTTATTATTTTCTTTATTATGAGCTTTACTTGAGTCAAAGTTTTGAAAATTATCCGGAAAACAAATGTTTGGTTTTCAAAGAAATTCTCAATATTTTGTAACTTGTACAGGGTGGTTTTCAACAGACTAAATCCTTTGTGAATTTTGTAGTAAAGGTCAAAGTAAAGGGAAAGATTTGGCACAAAATTCGTAAAAATCAGAATTTCTATTAAAGCACATTAAACTATAATCTGAAAGTTATAAATAAAAAAATAAAAATTAAATAAAGAAAGAAAATGAAATTATGTAAGGTAAGATTAAGAACTCAAAAGTAAATAACTCGAAGTGAAATCTCAATAAAGTTTTTTATTTTAACGTTAAGTTTGATTTTCTTTTAAAGTTTGATAAATGATATCGTCTAAATTTCAACAGCACTATATGTTTACACGTGCCAGGAAAACTTTAATTTAGAAAACTAAAAAAATTGTGCGCAAGAAACGCATAAACGATATATGTATGTACTTATGTATATATGCAAATAACAAATTTGATTAAAGTTAAAAAACAAACTTATTAAAAATTTCGTGCGCCAATTATCTTAATGAAACCTAACGAACATCTAAATTACTATCCATGATCGCAAGTGTTTCTCAATGTCAAACCAAAACAACAACAAAAAAATACAGTTCATGTTTTTAATTAATGCCAATTTAATTTATGTAGTCGAGCGCAAAAGACGTACATTTTTTTCAATTTCATCTAGTTCAAATAATACAAAACATTCAATTTCCTTGAAATTTGATCGAGAATCGCGTGCGCATACACACGATGATCCATTATTAGAATTTTCACTTAGCATTGACCTAAATTGAAGTGACCCATTTTCTATAAATATTTAAACGAACAGAATCATAAATGTATGTTTAGATAAGATTTGGCGGAAAATTTAGCGCGCACACACATATTTTAATTCTATACGAATAATGTTAAATTCGCACAATTTTTATTTTCAATATGCGAATAAAAATAATGCCACACGATTTGAGCAGGAAAACGCGTAAAAATATTTTTATCGCTCAAATTTTTGTATTTCAATTTATATAAACTTGACATTGAAATCTAATCTTAGGCCTATCGCATAATTTTCTTTCTATTTAATTTTTTTTTTATGTATATTTAAAAAAAACACAGTTTTAAATTTGATAAAATTTGCTGTATATACCAAGAAAAAAAATAAATATATATATATATATATATATATATATATATATATATATATATATATATGTATATATTTGCACAATCACACACTTGATCGTTATGTAAATATATAAAGTGCTGATTATATAAAAATTATAAATTTGTGCGTGTTAACGAAAAAAATAAATTTGTACCACAAAAAATGCGTTTTAATCTGATAAATACACAAACAAATTTATTTTTATCACTAACCCTATCGGTCACCGCGCAAGTTCGTTAATTTTTTGATTATTTGTACGATTTTACTTATTAATTATTATCGGTTAAATTGCTAAAAACAAAACACAAAAGACAACGAAATATGTGGTAAGAATTTTTTTATCGCGATCAAATAAAAAGGTTTTACGCAGATAACGCGTTTATTCTGACAGTCCCAACCGGTGGTGATGGCTTTGACCGTGAAATTTGGCTTGATTATTTAATTTTTATATTGTACATATGTACATATTTACTTTTTTGTTTATTTTGCGTTTTTTGTCTTATCAACAATAAATTTTAATGGGTTAAATTTGAACTCTAGTACAGAGGTTTAATTTTTTTGTGCGTATGTGCGATTGCGTGCATCTTACAATTTAGTTTGTCTTAATTTGAGCGTAACATATTTCTAACAATAGTAATCATTACAATTTCACTCCTACAGGGCGATTTTCCATTTAGTTCAGCTAATTATCACCGCGGTTTCTTTTGAATATAAATATTATGAAACAGCAGCTTTGCATTTCATATGCTTTTAGTTTAACAGTGCACCATATATGTACAAGAGTGATTTTTGGGAAACCATAAGAGATAAAATAAGTCGAAGGCGTGCTATTGAATAAATATTGTTGTTTCTTTGATACTAATAATGAAAATCTTCTCTAAAGTTAGGGTTGCCAACTGGCCAGTTTTCACAGCAATGCTGACCGGCAGAGCAAATGACCGGTTTTTAATTAAATTCAGTTAAATCATCGTTCTAAATGTATCGAAGAAAAATCGATTTATTATTTTGTAGTCGTAAAAACGAAATTTTTCGTTGTGGTCGAATAAAAATTTCGTAAATACTTACCAGAAATTCAGTTCAACAAAGCGCGAAGCAAAAATATTTTTATTTAATTTCACCAACAACTGCTTGAGAAAACTGAATAAATGCTGAATTAGCTAAATGTTTTGAAGATACAAGATCAATGGATTAATAAGCAATATTCTCACAGGGGTTAATAATATTTAAACAATACCTTCAAAAAACCAAAAACACTGTAATATGATCATATTATATCCTAATACAACTTAACATAAAACAACTATACTGAATCCTATCAAAAAAAATTCTCGAATCTCCATCTTACAAAAAATATCGAAGAATTACCATCAACATCAACAAAAAATTAAAATTAACAATCTCGAATAATCTGCAAAATATCTGGATACTTGTAACAATCTCGAGAAAAATGGAAAAAATACGAATAAGGTATCAAACCCTTAATAATGCCTGTTACATAAACTTCAGTGAGAGAAACTCGATTAGACTCGAATAATTGCGAAAAGATCAATAATATTGATATTCTCGAAAAATTCCAAATTTTTACGAAGACCTCGAAGAAATTTAGAATTCTAGAATAATTTTAAAAAGTCGATAAATCACTAATAATCTGTAATAAAACGACATCTCAATGCTAGGCACAAAAAACAAAATTTTCAAAAGCACAAAAAATATTTTTCTCTGAAAAATAACTGGAAGGCGTCGCACAATTTCGAAAATATCGAATAACTTGGATGTCAAAACACTTAACGCTAGTCAACCACGCAAATCTAGGTTAATCCAAACAACTCAAAATCTCAAAAAAAAAAAAATTGAATTTTAAAATTTTTTTTCATTCGAATAATGACCAAGTATCAATTCAACGTCAAAAGTCGTGAAACAGGAATAATCCTTGTAAAGACAACATGAAATTAACATTATTTGAAAAATAATATAAAATCACCAAACCCGTAAATCGGGTTGCCTGGTCTTCGAATAGATGTGTAAGTTTAATCGGCAACCATTGGAAGGACAAGGTAGCAATATCCCTTGCTCTGAATTTAAAAATTATATCAGAGATAACTAATTACTGTTGGCATTGGCAGCACCAAAATCTCAAGAAGTAAAAATAAGAAGTCCTCCCTTTTCGTAAAAGAAACTCGTTTGTTGGCTACACCTTAATTTTTCACTTTTTTTTACGTTAGTAACTTTTAATTTTGGGATCTCTTGAATCCAAAAAATTTTCCATGAAAATCGGCCAACTGGAAGTGGCGGCTTCAACAAAATGTTAGAAAAAAAATAAAACAAAACAAAATATTAAAAATTTTACAAAACTTGCTAACAAGCTTCTCAAAATTTTCCGTTTATAAAAGAAAGTCGTGGCCGGTGTCCATTTTAGAAAGTTGGCAACCCTGTCTAATGTATATTCTAAACTTATTGGATCTATAGTTAAAATGATTGATTCATTTTCACTAATATACAAACAAACGAACGATATTCTCGTGTGCCTCCTTAACAGACACACTTTTAATGAAATATGTTCCCCAAAAGAAATTTGCTTAGTCTTAAATTTCTTGGTTGTGTAAAATGTAGTTAATGTCCATCGATGTATCGGTAAAGTGTTAAATTAAATACAATTTAACACTTTACCGAAACAAACAAAATCTATTTACATATTAGCTTCATTATTATGCAATTTTTCGAAAAAAACATCAACAAAAATTTGAAAACAACGTCGAAAACGGAAGCAATAATGAAAATTAAAACAAGAGAAATATCATTTGAGATAATGTAATCATTTGTGATAATGTAAATCGAAGGCTTTTCATTTTTGAAATACATATGTCATAATATGATATAGTTATTAGTTACAAGTGTCATAAGTTATAAGTTATCTCTTATACGCTTTTGAACACAAAATGTCTAATCATAATATTGGCAAGATCGTTTTTTTATTTTTTATTGTTTTGTTTACTGTTTGTGCCATCAGAAACAAACAATAAAAATTTACTTGATATTTTACACAACGGAAATTATAGATAGAAAATAGATTTTCCTGTGTTTTCGTAGTTTTGCAGATTTTATGATTTCTAAATATTATCTGAAACCTTAATATAAAACTAATGAATAAAAAAAAGTTTGGCTGATTAAATATCTTAAGAAGACAATTTTTTTAATTTCTCGTCGACGGTTTAAATATTAACATCCTGCGAATTTTAGTTGATATAGTTAGGATTAATTTTAAAAGTCAAAATAAACTGTTCAAATGACAAATAAGCAATGTTGTAATTTTGTACCCATATAATTCGCCCGAATTGCTCAACTGTCTGTATAGAGCATAAAGCCTGAATATTTATAAAATCATTATAAAAATTAAATTTTAATGGACTTCTGTTTAACTATGCCACTCCTGTTATTATTTCATAATCATAGTCAGTCTTAATTTAGATATTCGCCATTGGCGGATTAAATATAAAACAGCAACCATTGCAACTGTAGTTTTACATCATCTAAGCAACAAACCAAAATAATTCTCATCGCTCCGTTACGCATGATGTTAAACATGAACACGCACTTTTACGCAATCAAAATCGGAAAGAAAAAAAAAATATCCAAAATTAAAAACCAGCAAACGATCATGATTGAGTTTTCTAATATAAACTCTCGAATTTACATTTTTTTTTTCTAATGCTTTAATATTCTGTTTGATATGATCTTCGCGTTCTTGTTGGTAGTTTTAGTTTTGTTTTATTTCTTTAGTTTTTTGACTCCGAAAGTAGTCGTCGTCGTCGTCGTCGTCGTCTTCGTCGTCTAGAAGAAGAGAGTAGAATATTTTAACCATTTTCTTTACAATAAAAACCGTTGTAACGGTAACATAATAAATCTTTTATACATATAGTATAATATAAAATTTGATGACGATTTTTTGTTATTGTTGTCGGTTGTAATTAATCGTTACTTTACTGTCAAACTAGGTATTTATTTTGTCTTGTTCTTAAATAAAAAATAAAAAAAAGGCAAAACGATCACGATGATCGCGTTTCTTTTGAACATAACATACTCGTACTTACAAATTCGAAATATTTTTTTTTTTTTTTTTATGTAGATAGAATAGGACGCGGTAGATAGTTTTACATAGAGAAATGCGAGAAAATCGACGTTTTGTTGTAGTTTATTTTAAAAAAATCAAAAGATCAATGTTGATCATGACATGATATATTATAGTTTTAACTTTTAATGTTATAAGAACAACAAAAAAACTATTAATTTATCATAAAATACTATAGATTGTAAAATAGAGAATACCGCCCGCGGTCAATGATCATTCTATCGATCATCAAAAACAAAAAAAAAAAAAAAATACAAACAATAGTTAGGTAAATATTACTATATATACTACACATATACTATACAACAGAATATTATAAATATTAAGGTCACTTGGTTGGTTGGTTTAAAGTAAAAATATTTATTTTTACGGTTGGTTAAGTCTCACCTAATTTCGTTGTGTGTAGTTTTAAAAAGTTGTAGTAATTTTTTAAATATTTTTTTGACAGAACAAAATCAACATGATCTGATCCTCTCTATGTATATTAGAACTTTTTCATCATCATCTTTCACTTCTTCTTAATTCATCATCATCTTACAAATTTATATATGTGTACATGTAATATCAGAGTTTCTTTTCATCTTTTTTTTTATATTTTGAACAATAGCCGGTTTTATTAAACTACTGACCTATTTCTTACTCCGTATGTTATTTCTTCTTAAGGAATTAAATAAGAAAGAATTAAAAAAAAATGTAGAATAAGAAAAATTTCTTTATTTATTATTAAAGAACTTATACAATAAAAAAAAGAAGTTAAATAAAATTTAAAAAAAAAAAAACTGTTTGTGTATAAGAGAGAAGGTTTATTGTTTTCCAGTTTTCTTGCGTTGTAGAGCGCGCGGACACGATTGGTTTTGTTGTGTGAATAGAATTTTTGATATGTATTTCTAAATTTTTTTTTTTTTTTTTTGATAAATATGACTCAAACTATTTCAATCATTTTTTATTAGGCCAATGATCTTTAAAATGTTTACTTTCTGTTTGATTCGGTTGTACAAGGCAAAGCATATTTAAATGTTCGCATATCTAAATGTTGCGTGGCTTGTTGTATTGGCGCGTGTCATTCAGTAATAAGTTTCTTGCTTTAATTTAACAAAATTTAGACTTAAGACGTGTATTTTACTTACCACACTACTCAAAATCGTCTTTAAGTGGATATAAAAAACGTTCATCTTACCTATAAATAAACAAAAATTTTATTAATAATTTTATTGATTTATATAGATAAATAGTTTAATTATAAAATAAAATGATTCATGTTCTTAAGTTAGTTAACATTTCGTGCAGGTATGCCTAAAAAAAATGTATTTATTAACCATTACAAAACACCTATTTCCATCAAATCATCTATAAAATTTTAAAATACGCAATTTTATTAATTTTTAATTAATAGCAAAGTTAAAAAGATCTATGAATTTAAGGCCATTGGTTGGTTTGTTTGCACCATGGGCCTTTCGTGGTACTGAGTGCGGAACCTCAGATGGTTCCAACTAATTTTTAATTAAGGCCATTGGTCACAGATCGCCTAACTCCAGCTTTAAATCACAGTTTATTGTTTATGAATTATGTATAAACCGCATTTAAAGTTAATCATACTTATACCATAAGTATATAAATCTAATAAATAAAGAATTTTTTAGTTACCACTGAGAGTGTAGACAAATAAATGCATGTAAAATTCCGAGATTTGCGAGCATAACACAATTTTCCGAAATTTTTGCTAATCGCATTTTATTTCATAGGATACTTCATCGAGTTTAGCGTACATATTTGAATTTATTAATTAAACACAACAATTTTTGTGGATAGAAAAACTTAGGGAGGACTTTTTTTTTTGTTAAACATTTTAGCGACCTTAATAATAAAATTAAAAAATTTAGTTAAAACTAGTGAATTAAATTTAATTAATTGTATTATTGAATGCTTTTTGTTTGCTTCATTGGTCAAAAAAATAGATGAAGGTAAGGGTTTCCGGGACTTTTTTATCAGTTTCCTCGTTTAAATATTTTCTTTTATGCAATTGTCAATATAAGCTTGCGCGACCGAGTAAAGCACTGAATAGTAATCTTCTCAATTTCCATTATTTTATAACCCGTTCTACTTAAAGTCGGGTGAATTTGGAAACTTTGGAGCTACGCCGTGTGGAGATGGCCTATGCAAAAGGAACGGCCCCCTTATTCTACGTTCCCTTTTCTTATTCAATGCTTCTAAAAACTAATGTGCACTTCAAATACAAAATAAGGTAGATGAAAACAAAACGGATTTTAAAAGGCCAAACGCTGGATTCAATAAAACCGAATATGTATACGAATATTAGCAGAGCCTTCAACTTATCATTGTTCGCCGTAGGGGATCCTTAGTGAAAATGATGGTTTTTAGTTTCAAGTTTTACAATGAAAAAAGCAAAAATGTTATAAAATATTCATATAAAACTTTTCTACGTATATCGTCAAGTGTACTATAGTGTCCTATACGCCATTTGGAAAATTTTCGATAAATCGAATTTCAAACTTAGGACTAAAATTTGTTCACCATTCAAATCCAATTTTGATGTTTTGTTAATTTTAGTTTAAAGTTCTTACATTTCTAAATATTTTACAAGAAAGTCAAATTAAATTTTCTTTCTGTTAAAACTGGAAAATAAACATTTTCCCAGAAAGTCAAAAATGGATATATTACACTTTTCATTGTATATTGTTAAAAGTTTCTTTTTTTTTACAAATATGCTAAAATGCATCCTATATCGAATACAGGACAAACCTAAAGTAAAAATACAAAATAGAAAATCAAAATAAAATGCCAAAGATAACTGGACAAATAAAAATTTAAAATTTTGATAAACAAACCTTATATGGTCAAAAGAACTATCTGTAAGAGATAGGACAATTTGGATTAAAAATCATTTTTGAGAAAAATGGTCTATAGAACAATATAGTGTACTCAAGTGACCATATTTTTAACAACAATACACAAGAAGGCCTATGATGAATATTATTTAGTACTATTTAATATTTACCATTTATTTGAAATATTCCCATAAATTCATAATTTTTTATTATACTGTCCGAATTGTGTAATACTTTTTTTTGGCAAATTTCCTTAACTCTAATATTTATTGTCTCACTGCAAATACGGAGATATTTCGATAGAAAAGAAAACTTTTAATCTTTGACGTATACGATAAGAATTGATCAAGAAAGAAATAATGCCTCCAGAGAGGTACAAATAAATGAAACAAGCAGATGAGATATAAACGTCCGCAGAAATTGACCTAAACTCATACAAGACCAATATAAACCACAAATTGAAATACTCACATACATCATTGAACATTTTACAATTTCTGGATATTTATCGAATATTCACGACACTCTTACACTCACAATAACACTCAATAATTCATAGTTTGTAATTAGACAACAAAAATTACAACAAGAGAATAAAATCACGTCCTAGTTGAAAATATGCATCTTCATAACAGCAAATGAGGAAAATCATTCTTTGATGTAAAACGCAAAGGTGACTACGTCAATGAATATATTTTTTATTTGTCAATTATCTAGGATTTGATTGAGATAATTTAGCTGTGTGCGGTTTTTTTTCAAATAAATGTCACAAATTAGTACTAAAAATATTTATCATAGGTTTCGGCACAGGCTAAATAAATATTAATTGCAGAAATATTAAAATTAAATTAGCTATTAAGTTGGCTTTGACGAATTAAAATAATACTTGCTAAATGTATCTTTAGTTTTACTAGTGTACGTCAGATGTCTAATATGTTAATAAAATCAATTAATCACAAAACTATCACATGTTCTTTATATTTTGTGAATTTGTTTTTTTTCCCTATTACATACTTTTGAACTTGAATTTTCCCCAGGTTTGATTTTACCAAATTTGTACTGCCATCACTGCCATCTATGTAATGTTTATTGACTTGGTAACCACACGATTCGTAGTAAGCTTTTATTTCAATTTGACCAGAATGATGTTGTTAAGAAAATTTTATAAATTTTGGTTAATATAAAACCATTATTACAAGAAAATGAAAACGATTTTCTTAACCGATGTTCGTATGTGTTGAAATTCAAACATTTATGAAAATAATTAAAAATTTGTAGAGTTTTCCCATATGCAATGCATGTTTTACTAGGAAAGTTTGGTTTTTTCCTCGTTTCTAATTCCCTTATAAAATCTTCGTTTTTTAGACTATGGCTTTGTATAATATAGGTTGCTTTGATTCACCCTTCTTCAAGATCAAAGAAAATAATTCCAGAATCATAAACCTGCTTTAAAATGTTGAGTGGAAAAGATATTGTAAAGTTTTTGATCACGATTTTAGCGTTTCGATATTTTGTCGACACATATTTGAGAATTTTAAATAAAACTCCTAAAATTCAAGCTCCATTATATTGAATGAATTTCGAAATCAAATGTTTAATGATAAAAATTCAGAAAAATATTTGTTATGTTTGAAAAAAATCTGAAATTTTCTAACGTTTGAAATTCTAACGTTTTCCCAAATTTTAATATAAGTTTCGCTAGTTTTGGAATTCTTTCAAAATTTCAAGAATTTTAAACTCTGAAATTTATTGAATCGTTTGATTACCTCACGAAGCGTATTACTGGATCCTGAGCTCTGTATCAAGAAAAAACACTTCGTCAATTTAATATAATTATGAGAACACTAAGGGTTGTTACGGTAAACATACATACCTAAACAATCTGGTGGTTAATGGTTGCGATTTTTTACAATTTTCGAAAGGAATTTCAGGCAAATTGATAATAAGGAATATTTCAGTTTTACAGATATTTGAAAAATATTTCTTTAGAATTTGAAAAATGAGAATTGCTTCTAATAATCCATTGACCTGAATATGTAGGAAAGGATGCATTTATTTTTTAGGGCCTTTTTGAATTTTGACACAAGGATCCCCCAAAAAAGTATCCTCCATGACGTGACTTGATAATTCATAAATAGTTGTATTTCCTGCGTTTGATCTAATCTCGCACAAATCGCATTTTATTTGGTGTCAAAGAAAATCGCTGGAATACAGAATATGAAATATTGCTAGAAAACTTGGAGATTCGAACAGCAACATCCCACAAATGTACAAAAAATGTAGCATTTTAAACTCGGGTGTAGTTATACTATTTACGAGAATTGGATGCTAATCGCTATTAGATCTTAAATGATAATCAATGGCAACTGACAACCCATCGTCATTATTAAGCAACATTTTTATTACCAACAAGCAACAACCAAACAGTTAGAAGAATAAATATTTGGTGAGGAATACTCTTATTATTTACGAAAAGCGGAATTATCAAGAGTTTTGCAACTTCGGTTTCGATCTGAATGAGACACATGAACACATGATGGCTTTCTACATATAGAAAGTAATCAAAGGTGTAATTAGCAATTCAGTCGCTGTAGCCTACTCTTGATTATTTCGATTTTTGTAAAAAATAATTATCTGGCTATGATCAGGAAGAACTTTATATTTAAAATACTCGAATTAAGGGTAAATTAACTAGACCACATTTTAATGAGGGAATATGAATTCGTAGCGATACCTAAATTTTTTTCAAATTGAATTATCACTATTATTTCGGGATATTCACTTTCTGCAAGATTGTGGTGTTTACATCCGGAGAATTTTGAAACGCTATATCGCCAGACCTTTGGGCTTTCTTATGTGGTGCTACTTAAAATCTGTAGTGGGTGCAAAACAATATTCCCTGGTGCACGAATTAAAATTTTAATGACCAATATTTAAAACGGTTTCTGAAAACCGGAATTTCTTACAACCGAAAATTGGATTTTATAACTAAACTTAAAAAACTGGATTATTTATAATTTTTTACAGAGCTTATTACATACATTAATTTTGCTTGTACACTTTTCTAAAACCATTTACCAATGACAATAAAATAACTTAATTATTAATTTTCCTTACAGAAGCAATAATTTAAGAATACAAATAGAGAACTCCCCAAAGTGGTAAGGACAATGTCAAAAACTTCAAAATATAAATTAATTAAAAAATTTTCAAATATTAAAGTGGGACTTTTCTAAATATTTATTAGGGTCTTTTGGCGTTTTCAGTAACTACACAAATTTTTGAGGCATTTTAATTTTTTTTTTTTTTTGGGGATCTATATTTTAGGCCTTTTAAGGTGTAAGCGCTCAACGCAGCTGACATATGTAGGTGGCTTTGCTTTATATCCAATCAACACTTTTTTATTTTTTTTGAGAAAGGTCACTAAAATTAAAAATTTGAATAATTTTTTTTTGGCTGTTGAAGTTAAATAACTAAAGATAATTAATGGGAAACTAAAGATAATTAATGGGATACCATCATGTTCCCGAAAATAAAAATCCCCAAAAAATACAAAATAATGAAAATAAAAGGAAGCTTCTTAATTTCTTGCCTACTTTGAAGATTTCTCTATTTTAGTATGTGTATAATTATCCAAAAATGCAGATTTTTCAAAAACGTTCCAATTTGTAATAATGTTGGAACTGTAATAAATCGTGAATGTGGGAGGTTTCTAAGGTGTAAAACTAATTAAAATAACTTTTCAAAAATTTGTTTTATTAAAAAAAAACATTTTGGAAATAAATAATGACGGAAATCTAAAACATGACCGGCTGCACTAAAAAAAAAACCCCCAACACTAATTAGCTAAAAAAATTTAAGTGAGAAAATTTTAATTAACCAGAATGGGTGTTACCAAATAGGGCATTCTTTGATGCCAGATATATTTTTCCCTCAAAGAAGTTATTCATATTACATAATATGGCCAAAAAAATTGTTTCCTTTCCAAATACGTCTTCCCAAAGTATTGAAACATTAAAACGTTTTATTGGGGCTTTAAGGAAGTATTGCACATGGCTGATATGCAGTGTGATATAAAATAACTAAATCACTAACCGCGAGCACATAAAATACAACAAAATGACTCAAATTAAACAGTTTTGCGTTAATCTTTTTAAAACAGAAATTTACATATTCATTCAATTATAATTTAGTATTATTCCTCTTTTGTCGTTGTTGTTATTGTTGCTCTTTAAAAACAAAGAAATATATACAATATATATGTATATAGTATATAACCATTCTTATCAATTAATTTCATATACAAACAACACTACTAAGTACTTCAAATACAAAAACAAAGTTTAAAAATTAAAAATATCGCGATATATTTAAAAATGAAAGCAGCAAAAACTAAAAATTGCGTGCGGTAACCGATTGCTCATCCTCCACCCTCAAAAATTATTTGACTTTATCTCTTGGTCTCTCCAAGGAAGGCCGCCAAACTTAAAACAGGATAGTTCAATGCACTTTTAAAGCTCTCTTTGTCTCTCCCTCTTTTATGAATGTACAAATAAATATGTAGGTACGCTGTACTAATTGGTCATGTGTCATATCTATATATGTAAGTAACTTGTTATACTACACTGACTACGTACGAGTATTAATTAGTCTGTGACTTTTATTATTTTTTTTTATAAATAATTACCACTAAAAGTTCAATAAACTTTATCTATAAACAAATATTTTTCAGAATTATTATAAAAAAAAAATAAAAATTATTCATTTGTTGATAAAAAAGAAATTTTTGTTGTACAATACATTGGGTGTTTTTGTTGTTGTACACATTTGATATGCACGGTGTTTTTAAACGATTTTTTTTTATCTATTTCCTCAGTCGTATATACTTCATATTATAATGTATATACAATACTCGTTGTGCACATTTATGTGTGCGATGGCGGTGAAAAATCTGGAGCAATAGTTTATAATTTATGGCACAAAAAAAAACTAACTATTTCGAATTACAGTAAATGTAATTGTAGAATTTTGTACATGCGGACGATTTAAATGAAAGTATTTTTGCTGTTTTATGAATTAACGGAAATCATTTGGTTTATTTTGGGTTTAAATTTCATAAGAATTTTTCATGTCATTAATTAATTAAAAAAAAAAAATATTTTATTTTTATTTATTTATTTATTTTTTTGCTTTTTAAAAATAGTTGAGAATGTAGATCAATTTTCCTTTCTGGTTGTAATTCTATATATTGTAAACGGCAGCGAACACTGGTAGGAAGGTCTAATTGTAGTTTTGTTTACAAAAAAAAAAAAAAATTACTTTAGTTATATAAAAGCGAAAGTGTAGTAATTATGCACACGCAATGAATATGCGTGAATTGTTGGTTTTTTGTCTGGAGGTGTGTCAATCTGATACGATTATCCGGGTTAACATTGCTGATTAGAACAGATTATATTGCGAATTGCCCCAGTTAAAAGATGAATCGTTGAAATTTTAGTGGTCTTTAGATTTGATTATACACCCTGCCATTTTTATTTTTGACGGTGGTTAGCTTTAACTTTTGAAGTCCGCCAGAATTTGAAGTTTCAAGTTTTACAAAAGCAAACCAAAAATGTGACGTTTTAAGAAAAATTCTAAAAATAACGAATATAAAAATTCCTAATTTCTTCTAAAATTGAGAGTTGTAGGAACCTAAAATAGGTTGACGAATATGGACTGAAATTCTTTTCAATTAAACTATACCAGAAACAAAATAAATTTATTTCGCGCACGCGAATAACATTCTTAACAAAAAAATTTGTATTTATAGACATTTAGTCAGTCAAGCAAATAAACAAAAAAAAAAAAAAATAAAAAAAATAGAAATAAAATTTCGGAATAAAAATTTCTGCCAAAATATCTAAATGGACATAAAATCAGATTTGTACATGATGAAACCGGAATGATGTACCAAAATAATGCGGTAACACAAGATGCATGAATCATCGCCTTTAATCTAAAATTTTATTACACTGTGTCTAAAAAAAAAATCAATGTATCACAAGAACAAAAATTACCATTGAAATTATTACATAATATTACCATACTCAGTGTTAAAAATAAAACAAATATTACCTTAAAATAAAGTTGTTATTGTTGTCCATTAAATTTAATTAAAAGTTCATTAAACTTTAAATGCTAACGCAAAACACATAATGTACATATTAGAATTAAATCAGGAAAATAGTACAGCGTACAAATACGAGGTGAATTTTTCTAAAGTTGTAAATACTGATTATTTTACTGTTTCCAAACTAGAATGTAAACAAATCTGACGACATTTTGCCAAAAGTTATACAAATTATATACATACATTAGTTCAAGGACGCGTACAAGAAGTACCATCTCACTATATAAAACGCCACAATATTAAAAGTCACACAAAACTACAAACATACATAAATTTTAAAATAGCACACAAAAAAACATTATTAAGAGATTCTTTAACCATAAAACAAACCATAAAAAACTGCACCAACACCAATAGAGAAGAACAACCAACTATTATCGTATATACCTAGATCTTTGGTCGTTAAATTACAATAATACTAAAAACAAATCAAAGAAATTAATGTTTAGAAGAGCTTAACAGTAATTGTATATGCGGTACAAGTTTGTATGTACATACATATGTATACCATATACTTAAATGTACAAAGAAAATCAATACGTTGTACAATGGATTAGAAATAAAAAATAAAATGCAAAAATGAAAGTGAAAACATAATAGAATAATAGAAAATTAGATAAATTGTACAGCAGAAGAAAAAAAGAAAAAGAAATTAAGATCAAATGGTGGATTAAAGTGCTGCAATTATTATAAGTGTGATGGAATTAAAATAATTTGTATAGCAAAATGTAAGATTGATTCGTCAAAATTCGCACATTTTCATAGTAAGTCTTAGTCCTCATAGTATCAACAAGGTAACTAGAATACAAAAAGAAAATGGGAAGTCTAAAACACTGATTAAAATACAACAATATTTATTGAAAATATTATGTTTCAGTGTACATTTATACCTATAAGAAAGTTTCTGGCCCGTATCAACGAAAAACATGTTATAAAAAAAAAAAAAAAAAATATACGTACATGTATGTATTTCATAATATGTATGTATATTATTTGTATATTTCTATCAACAGCGCAAAGTGCCATCTTATCGCACGAGAGAAAGGAAATATTTCCATTGAGCGGGAGAATAAACTTTTTAGATGTGCTACACACGTAATTTTAAATAATCAACAATACGGAAAACGGAAATTTTAGGCATTAGTTAAGTCTCAAGAGCGCAAAGTGATACTTTGTCGCACAAGAAAGGAAATTGCTGGCTGAGGGTAAAGAGACCAGCAATCGTTCGAATGCGACCTAGTTTTTTTTTAATCTTGTTAAACACATTATTTCCCTACAATTACTTAATAAATGTTTTCCTACAATTACTTAAGTAAACGATTTTTGTCCTAAGATTGTTCTGTGTTGCCAGATAAAGCAAAAATATCATAGAGAGTACAGACACATATTAAAAATTTGTATTTTAGCATGGAAACGTACCAAAGCTAATTTTTAGCATATCTGCATTTTTCTTTTAGGTACAATAAGAAACTAATTCTTATGCTGTGTGCCTCAAAAGACTTTTCAAACTAAACTTTTGTAAAACCCAGTAATTCATACAATATTTCAATAGATGTCACTAGGTTAAAAGTATTCAATTGTGCGTTTGCTTATCCTCGACTTAACTTTTCAGATGTCATTCAAATTTTATAAACAACTCAAAATATTGTAAAATTATAAATTTTTTATTATTATACTGCAATATTATAACAAATTTAACCTTGTGCATTGTTAAGCACAAAGCATTATGGAAAATGCATTTGGACTAAAGAAAGCACGATGGTGGGCGATTTTTAAAATCACTGGAATTGAAAATTAAAAATTGCGATAACCGCCTGTTGAGTAATGTACAATATTTGCATTAATTAGAGTTTTGAGTTGAAACCATTTGAAGTAGTCTTAGATGAATACTTCGATAATTTTAATAATGATGCAGATGATGAAACAGCTTTAGGATTATTGACATACATTAAGGAATCTTCCCATAGAAATAAATGTAATATAATAAAACAATATGAATTCAGTCTTTTATTTAAAAGAAATTTTTAAAATAGTTCAGCCTTTCAAAATTCAATATACTATATTTCACTATATCCCCAATTTTATTATTAAGTATTTACATATATGAAATACAAATACATACATGTCGTCATTCATCTTCGCTTGAACTAGAAAGTTCCATCAAACTGGACATATACAGTTTGGTGGCTTTTTTTAAAACTTCATATTTTTTCTTTTGTTTTTTTGTACATTTTGGTAATTTAATTTTTAATTTGAGCATATACTATGTACTTTAAACTGTACGTCACACATATTAAAAAGTCGTTGAAAAGTAACCTCGTAAATTGACTTTCCACCTAGCATCTATGAGGAAGTAGCGGAAGTTTCAAAATTTGAAAAGTTTAGTTTGAAAAGCCTTCTGAGGCACACAGCATAAGACATTTAATTTTTTGCTCTGTTCGAAAAGACAAAAGATGCACGATAGAAGGATGCGTTTTTGTATGATTTCGTTGAGAACGTACATACGAGTATATTCAAAACGTATTATACAGCAATCCACAAGTTTTTTTGGCGAGCAAAAATGGAAAAATAAAAAAAATGAACCGTTTATCATCTTTCGTAAAAGTTGCCCAAAATTTATAAAATCATAATAACATTTTGAAGAAATAAAAATAAAACTTTTAGTATGTCCGTTTCATTTTTAGTATGTCCGTCTCATTCTTTTGGAATAGAATTTTTATTTGATTTTTCAATAACAGTCTTTCCACTTGTCACCTGTCACCTACAATTTCCCAATGATTTTTTAACAAATATCTGAATAGATTTATCGAGGCTTATAAAAAACCATGACTCCCGCTCAAGTACAGTAATTGCAAGAAAATAGATTTCACAGAAAATTTGGAACTGAATAAATGAAAAGCACTTGAAAATGAATTATTTTTTAATCGAAATGTATTCGTTTTTATTTAAAATTAATCAATTTCAAATTTTATGGTACGACGATTGACAATTCACATTTGAGAAAAGAAATTTTTATCCGGTTAGGTTACCTCCCCCGAAAGGGTTTATATTTTATATCATTTTTATTTTGAAAATCAGGAAAATCGTTTTTTTTCGATTTAATTCGATTTATTTTATGTTAAATTCAATCAAATTAAACTAATCCTTTTAAAAGTTCCTCACATTTTCATGTTACTACTAAATTTTGTACCAAACAACATACAGTTGAACCAATTTCGCCTTGGCCTTCATCACGAGCTTCAAAATTGGCCGGTTTTTAAATATGATCTAACTCGGGTCTCGTTCTTTATGGCATATTTCATTACGGAATATGACGTCATGTTTCAGTATGGCAAATTCCAGTACGACATATGGTACACTAAGAGACATGTTTCAGTAAGGCATATTTTCGTATGGCATAACGTACACTAAAGTGCTTTACCCATTGAAAAACGAAAAGAAAAATCGGATTTAGATTTTTCGATATAATTCCAAAATTATTGCTTTGTTTTCGGTAAAATCTTCTCGTTTTTGATCGAGGGTACCATACAATACCATTTTCAATTTAAAAAATTTAAAAACATTTTTAATTGGCTGAGAAAATGGAAATTTAATCTTTTCGGTTCTAAGCAATTTTTTTCGCTAATTAAAATTTTTTTGAAATTTTTTAATTGAAAATAGTATTGTATGGTACACTCGGTCAAAAACGAGAAGTTTTTAGCGAAAACAAAGCAATAATTTTAGAATTATATCGAAAAATCTAAATCCGATTTTTCTTTTCGTTTTTCAATGGGTAAATCACTTTAGGCATACTTTTTTTTTATTAAGTAAAAGAAAATTTTAAGATGCTAAAATCCTTTTATTATCCGATTTTCGTCGTATTTGTCGAATGTCATTGTCATTACATACCGTTTGGAAATTTTCCATTTTATGCCTATTGCGGGATTCGGATTCGTCTGCGTCTTATAAGTGCTTGGTCATTTTCGTTTGGAAATAATACAACAAAAAATTCAAAAATATATCTATCCGGATAAAAAATAAACTTTTTTTTAAAGAGCTTAAAGTTCTGCGTGTGGCAGTTTTTGTTTCATTAAAATTCGCTCATTGGTTGTCCGTTTCTAGAGATATTAGTGAAAAAACACATTTGTGCATCTAGAAGGGAATTTTCTCCCACTTCTGCCCCTCGAATGGATGGTAAGACATATTTTTTTATTTCTAAAATCAAATGTCTTCTTAGATCCAGAATTTCAACCTAAACCAACTTTTTTTTTTTTTTTTTAAATAATAATTTCTATAAAAAAATCGATAATTTTCTAATCGATGATAATAAATATTTAAATTATTTTGTAAGCATATTTTTATAGTAAAATGATTATTTTGACTTTAGCTTAATTTTTTAATTAAGAACCCCGGCGTTTCGACAGTATATTCCATCATTCTCAAGGGTACAATTTATACAAATAAATAATTAAAATAATTCGTATAAATCATACCCTTGAGTATGACGGAATAAACCGTCGAAACATCGGATTTTTTTATTAAAAAATGAATAAAAATTAAGCTGAAACCCAAATAATCGTTTTATCAAAATAAAAATGTGTTTTATATTGATTTAAACAAATTTTTTTATTGCTGCTCTTAATTTATTATAGAACTAAGCTGTTCAATTACAAGACAAAATCGTAAGAGTAATTCTCGAGAGTAAATTTCTTTTTCGAATTAATAGAATAGAAACTGAAATTAAAGCCTGGTTTCCATTATGAAACATTTACTGACAGTATTTTTTACTAAATAAAAACGTAAAAATCGAAAATTTCATTGAATTGACACAGATCATGTTTGTTTTTAATTTTTTTTTGAAAAATTGAAATATTTTTCCAGTACGGAAAAAATATACTTCGCTTCATATATTTTTTCAGTAAATTATGTCAGTATACTATAAAAAACGTCAGTATACTATAATACATTTTTCAGTACTGTAGAACTGAAAAAGTTTTTTTTTTCTCTCACACAGCACGCGAATATATATATATTCCCATTTTGTTTATGCTATCAGTAAATATTTCATAATGGAAATCAGGCTTTATTGAGCATCTTCCACCGGCAAAACTCAAAAATTATATTTGGAACAAAATTAAATATACTTATCTGCTATAATCCGTGTCGATAAGGGCGAATTTTATGATAATTAATTATTCCTAAAACATTTGAACACTCTTACTTTCTTATTTTTGCCTGCTGGCGAACACTTCTAAGAGTAAACTGATTTACTTTCAAAAGAAGGGTAAACTTATTTTATTTACAAGTATTATTTTTTAACTGTTATAATGATATAAGTGGCATTCTTTTCGTCACAAAGTTACTCGATTAATTATTAGAACAAAATACTCTGTTCGGTAATTTAGGTTTCCCTTTGAAAAACAGATGGCTCTGTGAAATATTTAGCAATACTAACGTTAGTCGTGTTTTCCATGAGAACTGCACTAGAACTCGATAAATTTTTAATTCCTTTTATTCTATGTAAACAGAAAAAAAATTAAATTCATAAAGTGATAATGTGTAGTGTATTTCACATAAATACACATTTTAAGTTGTTACATCAATAAATAATGATAATTATAGCTTATTTTTTAGTTACACTGGATAAACCCATGAATTTATCGAGTGTAGTTGCGTGTAATGACGTCAGCAAGAAATTAGAAAATATTGATGAAATAACTGAAGGGGGAAATTTTTAAACTTAAAATATGTCATTATATCAAATACACTACACATTCGCGCTTTAAGAATTTATTTTTTTTCGTTTTACATGGAATAAAATGAATTTAAAGTTTATCGAGTTCTAGTGCAGTTCTCATGGAAAACACGGCTGTTAACGTAAATTTTTTGCCTTTTCATATGTTTTGGCATAAGGAAAACAAAAAATTTCATAATTATTTGGATTTATGAATACAAGATAGTCCACTTAAGTTAAAAATAACAAGTATTTGTGTTCCGTTATATTTGGTTGTTCTTTTGGCTTATATATCACTGTTCTCAATTAAACACAGTAAGTATAAAATAAAGTCTAGTTTAGTGTAAAATAGACAAAAATGCATAATTCAACAAAATCCAAACACTAAAATCGAGTTTTTCCGAAGTAAATGATTTATCCGAGAATTGTTCCCTTCCATCTTTCTTAATTCTACTCTCGTAAACGAATATTAATAAAAATAAAAAATCGAATTTTCCTTAATTTAACCGAATTCTAATGCCAAATAATACGTTAGCATTCAGATTGTAGTAAGGCGACTATGGTCCTATCCAAAAATGCTACATAGAACCAATTTATTAGGCCTGTTTAGACAATGTACACACTGCATGATGTAATTTCCTCATTTTTTATCTCTTTGCCTGTTAATCATATTGGGGTCGGGGTATTTTAATATGCGAAGTGGAATGAAACGAGAAAGATACATCATGCGCTGTATAGATCGTTTAGACAGGCCCATTGACTTTCGAATTTTATTTTAGTTTCGTTTTAGTTTTCGTTTCTTAACGGAATATATAGTAAGTCCCCAGAATATAGCGCATTTACAGAAAGCGCCCGTCAAGGTTCGGAATTTGATCAGGAGGTAAGTTTTTGAAAAGCAAATTGTGTATCAATTCTAGAGCTAAAGGAAAGGTTAATACGAGCGATTGAAACTATTGAACAGCAGTTATGCAACGACGTCATCCGGAATTTCAACAAAAGAAAGAGGTCCTGCCATTTGGCTAGAAGTGGACTTATAATTATAATAAAAATAATAACTGGGTTAAAATAAATTGCAGGAACCATTCGCAAGAAGTTGTGAATATTCTAAAGAAGCAGACGACATACTTCGTGATCGTATAGTTTTGGGAGTGGCAGATCAAGAAATACAGGCAAGGCTTCATAAGATGGATGACCTAGCATCACAAAAAAGCAACGGAAGTTTGTCGATTAGGCGAAATAAAGAGGACACAAGCAAAATTCAGCAAGGAAATAATAAATATTCAAATAAATGTTAATATTCTGGAGAACCAACAGAAACAACCAAACATTGAACATTAACAATTACAAATAATAAGGGAAGTTGTTCTACTAATTATAATCCAAATAAACTCAAAAACTTTAATAAATTTGATTTTAGATCAAATAATAATCAGGGGAAAAACAACGCACATCTGGTTCAGTCCAGTTACAAGCTTCTAATCGAAATTTTGATTGCAAAAATTGTTCTTATGATCACGCATACTGTAAATGTCTTGCATACAAATGTTTGCAAATCAACTGTAAAACGGCGCATCTACGATTTTGATGATGATAATGGTGAATGTTTTATGCAAATGGAATCATTAACATTTGGTGAAATTGTGACCGGTCCATTATCCAATTTCCAAACAGTAAATGTTGATATCAAATTTTAAAAGTCGAAAATATTAAATTGTTAAATTTAAGCTCGATATCGGAGCTGATATAAACATAATACCAGTATACTATATGTCTATAAAAAAATGTATTCAAATATTCCAGTTCATTAAACTAAAATTAGAAGCATTTATTGGTGTGACAAAGGTGTCCGTTTACCCACCAAATTTATTTTGATTTCGGATGTTAAATCAAAGTCACTAATGGCTCTCAATTCTTGCTTACAATTAGGGGTAATTCAAAGGATAGAATCAATAATTATTGATGACACAATTGACGCATTTATTCAACAAAACATTGGTATATTTGAATTCCCAATACGTACGGTTTAACCCCAAAAAATTGCAGTATCGCACAGAATAAGTTAAATGTTTAGGTGACGTGTTCTCACAAAATGAAATGTAATCGAATTCCAATGGAGTTCAGGCCATTCAACTAGGTACTTAAGAATTTTCATTCACAACTATGCAGAACTAAATTCACCACTGCGAAGTCTTCTATACGGAAAGATGTTAAGTTTTCTTGGACTTCATCTCACATAAAAATTTTTAAATACCATTAAAGCTAAAATCACCAAAGCCACAACACTACACATTTTTCGTTTACTCTTGTTTAATTCGGGAAAATCGGCCCGTGCTTGCTTGCAAAAAATACCGATCATATAAGCCACTTGTATCAATCATGAAAAAATTAATCGCTAAACTTGAAATTGCGGCTTTGGCTGAAATTGAAAAAGGTCCCCAGAAATAAATGTCGCATTTTAATAGTCAAATTGAGGTTTTGCACGAAATTGTTTAAGGGCAATTAACGCCCATTATGCTATCAAGGTATACCCCCCTACCTCAAGAAATAAATAAGCTTCAAATGCCCCTTATTGGAGATTTGGGCTAAGGTTCTGATAGTGCATTCAATATATGAATAAATTCTCCATTCATCAAGCTATCAAGGTATCCCTTTTCCCCAAAAAAATGTATTTCATTTTTTAAACTTCAAGATGCGCTTTTTTATTGATAAAGGAGCATCGTCAGAGATTTAAACTCAGGTTGTGATAGTACATAAAAAAGCTGATTAAATTCTTAATTCATCAAGTTGTTGAGGTATCCCTTAAACCCATAAATAAATGCTTTTCGAATTTTAAACTTTAAATCGCAGTATTGCATGATAATAATATAGGGCCGTTATGCCTATTTGTCAGAGTTTTGAACTCAGGTTCTGATAGATCTGAATAAATTTTCCATCAATCAGACTGAGAAGGTATCCCCTATCTCAAGGAATAAATGTGCCGCAAATTTGTATTTTAAAATCGCAATTTTGTCGTAAATCGCTTTGTCGTAATTCTTATCGAGTTTATAATAAAATTACATTTTTAATACTAAATATTTCAATAGGAATCCAAATTTTTCCAATTGGATTTCAAATTAACAGTGTGAAACTAATACAAATATAAAAAATGGGAATTTGTGAAAAACTTCACACCGCTATTTTTTGTGACATCTTTCTTTGGCTAGTCGTACGCAGTTCTGCAAACATTTCATATTATTTTCCATAGAAACATTAAGTTTTTCGAACGAGAATTCACATGGAAAGGCGGTGTGAATTGTTTATTGGGTTATTTCAAACATTCTTATTAGCAAACAAAATAGAAATAAAAAAGAATTAGAGAAAGATCCTAATGACTTATTTTTTTTAGTACTTTGATTTTTTAGTACATAAATAAAGTGTTCCACGAAAACGAATGTTTTTTAAAGTGTATTCTTTAAAGTGTCGGAACTGCTTTTCTAACCTGCAACTAGCGATGATTCATAAAATGCCAAACTTAGTTTGCAAGATTTATGGAAATTCCCGAGTAAGCGTCGTACGAATATTGTTAAAATGTAATTGATCGCTTAATGATTACTCACTTATCACTTAATCATCAACGATTAGTCAACTGTCAATACAACATGGAATATAACATTTTAAATGCCAAAACCAGTTATACATACATATTTAATCGTACACAAGTTATATACCCAAGATGCACCATAAAAAAAAGTTATATACAAAATTATACGATTAATTCAAATATAAATTTTTAAACAGCACACCACGAAATAATTAACGGTTTACGTCCATAAAGAATATATCTCATTTAAATTTCATTTATTTTACATATTCTGAGATCATATGATCTTTGAAAGTCAAATGATCCTTGTTTCAAGTGTTGGACCACAATATAATATGTATAAATATGTAGATGTACAAAATACAAAAAAAAAATCCGGTTGGAAATAAAATGTTATAATAAATTATATTACACATGCATATGCGGATAGTTCGTTGTTTTCTATATGCATGTATTTTACAAATCGATTGTGACAAGAACAACAAAAAGTTGTGCAATTAAATTTTTTTTTACTTAATGACTTTACACTAAATAATACAAATAACGTAAATGATCAAAGCGATGTGTCGCGGAAATTTTTTTATAAATTCCTTTCATATTTTATTATAGATGTAAACAAATAATTCTAGTATGGAATTCAGTAACTCAGTAGCGTCGTAGCTAACATATACACTTTTACAAATATACTTCCCGGTAACCGCGATCGTAAAAAAATGACAGCCCATTTGTCCTATATAAATTATTGTTATGATTGTGGTAAGTTCTTCATTTTGAATAACGGTTGATAACGCAAAAAAAAAAAAAACTTTAAAGAACTTTCTTTCTCGTTTCATTGCGTATGTATGGTCGTGCGTAAATGCCTTACAGCGATTTTGAATCTTGACAAAAATAAAAAAGAAATAATCAAAATATTGAATATCTTATTAGGCTTGCGCTGCTTAAAAATGAACAGTATAACGGTTAAAAATATATAAAAATTATTTGCCATATTAAAAATAAAAATTTTATTAAAGGAAGATAAAAATGTACGATCAATGTACAAGAAATACAACCAAAAATGTTGTTCAATTTTTGGTTTGTTGCACATTTTATGTGCTGACATTTTTATGACCCACGAACAGCAGCAGCAGCGAATACATACCCGTATAATGGAAAAACTTATTAAAATAATCGTGATGATCGTGAAATGAAAACTTTTTTTATTGGTTTTGTTTTTTAGGATCATCTCATACATACGATTACGACTTTTACATTGTTTACATTATGTTTGTTTTAAAACGGGTTATTCACGATTTGATGAAATTTATTTTTGAAGCTTATTTTCTTTTAAATTTTGGTTTGGTTGGTGGAGTTCATTGTAGTTGCCATGGAGATTTCTGTGATTTCCATCAGGGTTGTTTTTTGGTTGATCCGTAATAAACTTAAGAGATAAGAATTAGAAAAATTACAGTGTTCTATATTTTTGTATGTCTAAAGAAGAAACACAGGCCAGACCAAAATATGCTGTGAATTTCCGTAAAACTTCCGTAAAAAATATCATTCATTAAAACCAAAACGACGATGAAAACATTCATATTATGATGATGACAAGCTGATGCATGTCACGTATTGTATGTAGTACTACTATTGGTGCATTTATTTTATTCGCTATTCGCAGTAAGCTATCGAAATTCGTCATACAAAAGTAACTTCTGATAGCGGTTCCTTAAATAGGTAAAGCCAAATGTTTTGTATATCAAGTTTTCGTTAAGCAACTGAATTCAAAATAATCGTTTGATGTTAAATAAATTCAGGTTACCAATAAATAGCGCATTAAATTTAAATTTAGGTATAGAAAATTGGCTGCTCCGCATAGCATATAACTAAAAGAAATATGAAAGAAATTAGATTTTCTCTTTTTACTATACAAATTCAAAAAAAGTACTTTCAGATCGGAATATGAAGTAGGCCTACTTAGGTAGCTCTTTTGGTATGTGCACGAAACAAAAACGATGCTACAACAACAATATTTTATTTTTTTAAGCCATTTGCATTTGTCACCGAAACTAAACTAACGTATGGTGGTGACTTTACGTAAATTTTCTGCTGAAAAATTATCAGTACAATATTGTGAAGTTAGCCGTTAAAGGATGAATTTTCAATTTTTGGTCAAGTCTGTCAGAAAAAAAATTCATTTTTATTTGAATTTTGCTGTGCTGCTACCAAACGTCAAATTGATGGAGTTATGAAGGTAATAGAAAAAAATTGAAATATTACGTTTTTTGATTATTTCTTATTTTTTGTAAAATGATTAAATCACTTGCATATCCACAAAAATACAGGCAGTGCTTTTATCTCTCGAAAAATCAAAATAAATCAAAACAATTTATTAATAAAAATTCAGTTTAGTATTTTTTGCGGTTGCTTCTATTTCATTCACCTCTCGGTATTTAATTAAACAAGAGTCTTCTGCCGACTCTAGATTCTTGTAGTTTGGTAATCCCTGTATGAGGATAAAGATTTAGATTAATATGCTAATATTCATTTAGCTTTGTACTAAGTAACACCGAAAAAATGAGATGTTGTAAGATAATGGTACCGATGGGCGTAATTTTTGAAACCCGAACGAAATTATTATTAAAGCGACCGGTGCACACATAATTATGTATATACAATCAAAATTATACGACTAATAAATTTTAAAAGATACAAACATATTTTTTACTTGATAATTTCATATTTCATATTTTTTTTCATTTTGACACGATATATTGAGCAAAATCATAAAGCGCCAAATTATCAATTACCAAAATTGGCATTTTTTATAGACAAAATATATTATTTTTAATAGTATTCACAATATTTTTAAATAAAGAGGCTATTATCTCACAATCTCACAATAAGTCTACCACAAAAAGTAGAAATATCACTCCCCCCCCATTTTATGAATACGAAACCAAACTACCGAAAAAGGGAGCTTAAGGCGACAAAAAAAAAATAAAATAAATGGCGACACTTTTTCGATTTTTTTAATAGATAATAAATGTTTATTTAAAAACTGTTAACAACATCGATTAGTATATGTATTGTGGTACTTGTTAAATTTTTTTCATAGAAAAATATTTAAACGCGTAACTTTAAACGCGAATATCTCAGACTCGTGTTTCTTTTGCAAGTACCTTTGCGGTGGACATAATTACTAAAAAACTATCAATCCAATCAACACCAAATTTATGCTACTTATTTATTATGATAATAGCTAGTCGCTAATCTAAGGATTTTCAATTATTTTAGAGCAAAAAAATCGGAAATTTCAACCTTGAAAAAAATACTTCTTGTTAAAACCGTCGCCATTTTCTTAAAAATGTAAATTTTGACAAATTTTTCGTTCAGCGACTAGACAATACAATATACAAACGAAATTTTTTTGAGATTCTGATATCATGTGAACCGTTCTCGAGTTATCATATCCACTGCGTGATGCCCATGATAGGAGCTCCTGGAATGCAGCTGTAGTTTCGCTATTTTCAAATATTTTTCTATGAAAAAAATTTAACAAGTACCCCAAAACTTTTACTAATCCATGTTATTAAAACAGTTAAATATTTATAAATAAATATTTATTATGCTGTAGAAAAAAAAATCGAGGAAATGTCGTCATTTAGACCACACACTACACCGAGCAACCATCTTGAAATAAACGTTCGCTCAATATATTTATGACAAAGCAAGTAAGCAACAGACAAAAATTTATTTCAATTGACGATTGTAAAAGTACGGAAAGCGCCTCTCGAGGAAAAAAGTTAAAATGAGGCAACTGACAAAATGACATTTCTCATAAATGAGACGAAAGAAAATTTTGCAATTCGGTAATTAAAAATTGTTTTTATAATCCAAAATTGAAGTTATTTACAACTATTAGCAATCTGGTAAGTAAAAATTATATTTTACACTTCAAAATTGGAATTCTTTACAACAACTTCGAACGTCAAATTAACAGCTAGCTCAGTTTAAAAAATTTCCACTAGGTGGAATCTGTGATGCTCCAATCGTCAATAAGATTTTACTTTGTCTTTGCGCTTTGATGACTGAGTATGGAGTTGTTTTTATTTATAGATTTTAGGTTTTTAGGTGATATACAGTATTACGCCTTTTTTTTGTTATTGTCCATCATTTCTATTATTGTGGTAATAATGAATTGTTAACCGGGTGTCTCAGCAGAATTGTTTTTAAATCAATTGGATTGATGCTATTCGGGCTTGCGAAAAAGAATCTTCTATGATATTTCAATCACAATTTGAAATTACGTATTTATTTGCAAATAAATTTCTTCCTGAATCGTAAATAATTTACGAAATAAAATAGAAAAAAGTTTATTAATAAAAGCTTAAATACATTTTCCTCGCACGTTTATAAATTAAACCATTTGTTCCCAAGGTCGTTTGTGAATAAAAAAAATTTAAAATATTGTTAATTTCTAATGTATTTTTATTTCAAAAAGAAAATGTTGTTAATTCAAAAGCTGTCTATTCCAAAATATCGCAGAAAATAACATGTACTCAAATGAGTACAGTGGGAACTTCACTACATTTTTATGACTTCAATATCAATTAGGATTTCTTTTAAATGTTCGTACAATATCAACATTATTGTGTGTGGAAATTGATAAAGCAATCCCGTTCTAAACAAAATGTTATGCAATGTTAATTGCATGCATTTGATGCAGTACCATCTAGCTCTCGTATGATATTGCCGACATCTCAATTGCTTTTCTAGTTTTTTGGGATAATGACCTCCTTCATTATGAAATACGCTTCTCGGTTGGCTTCCAGATGGCTTAGCGGAATAAGTTGATTTTTGGTAAACTTTTAAATAATGTCTTGCAATACTTCGAGTAAAGTTTAGTAGATATTCTTGACCATTTGCCAAAACATGCAGCCAAAATATGCGTCCATAGAGGCCACCACCATTTATTACTCTGTATGCGAACGATTTTCTTTCTTCAATTGTGACTGTGGTGGGAATGGGCATTTCTTTATTCGATTATTTCGCACTGTTCCGGTCGTTCTAAAACCTAAAACTCTTAAAGTTTTCATTAGAGCATGGCTCGTAAATTGTTGGTCGGATCAAATTTACCTTTTTGGTTAGCTCCGCAGTAGGTATCGAAATGATAGCAGTAACCAGTAGAACTGCGGATCATCCAGTTTTTGTACCCAAAACGCACCGGTTTCATACGAATAAATTGTTTGGATGAGTATTTGACCATAGCTTCGTCGATCGAAAGATTTTCATGAAATATCCCCCCCCCCCCCCATTAAAGAAATTTTTTGTTCAATTGATTTATAAGAGAGCGGAAGCATATACATTTTATCACTAGGTTCAATAGTATCATTGTTCGCTAGGTGAAGGTGTTTTTTTATCTCGGTATATCTATTACAGGACATGCTGTTGCTCACTATTGGGGTGCCAAGATCATCTTCTAAACTTCAATAAGATTTTACTCTTGGTACTAGATGATAACCGGTGAATAAAAGTATCCCGATGAATACTTTTATTTCCGCTTCAGACAGTACCAAACTATGATGATTATTTTGATAAGCATATCGTTGTCTTTCCGAAATAATTAATTTGATGACGTCATGGTCGAAAATTTTTAAAAAATATCTACTGGGTTCATTGCTCCTACTTCATTTTGCACAATTTGTTGACGAGCAAAACATCCATTTCCTTGATTCATATTTATTACAATTTTTTCTTGTGTCCATATTGGCGGAAGCTGCATATTATTTGGTTTTTTGTTGAGTGATTTAGTCCCTGTACGTAAAGCAACTAATGGAATATCGTCTTCAGAATCTTCATCATTTCGACAAAATATTTCGACATTACCAATTTATCAGCAACATCCTTTGGAAATACTCCGGCTTGTAACTCTGCTTAATAATTAACATCTGGTGGGATAATTACAATTTCGAAATCTTTTTGTGACTCATTGATATCATCAATAGCAGCATCTAAGTTGCTATATAATTCATAAAACATTGATGGAGATTTCAAATTCATTTTATTTATAACGTCATTATGTTCCCAGCGTACTCAAATATGTACACCAATATATAAAAGCTGATATTTCGAGACACAATATTGAAAATTGAAAAATGATTGCATAATGAAATAAACATATGCCTTATCAATAAGTCGTAATAGGTAGGATTTTATTTTTGCTTTTTTATTATAAAAAATTAATGAAAACTAGAGCTACAGTTTTACAGTCGAAACTCGATTATCCGGGACCGGAGGATTCCCGGAAAATCAAAGATCCCGGTTGACCGAATTTTTCAGTTGTATAAGGAAATACACAATATACTCGTACATATGTACATACATATATAGTATGTATAACACAAAAACAACACTGTTGCCATAATTTAACGAAAAAAATAAAACTGAAAAATCCAGGTTAATCAATTGAAATTCCAGATAAACATGTGACTCAGAAAAATCGACTATGTAAAAAAAAATCACGGATAATAGAGGATTACGGATAATAGGATCCCGGAAAATCGAGTTTCGACTGTATATATTGTTAAAAAAAACATAAATTATTGGCTAACATTGTGTGGTTTATTCTATTTAGTGTAGAAGGCATAATTATACTTGTTTTATAGGGTGTACTCGAATAAGAACAATGGATACAAATGGGTTAATATAACATTTTGTTGTTGCTGTAAAATGGCAAACAATCAAAAATAGCAAACCGCAAATGAGCAAAATATACATAATGAGCACCAATAATTTCTAAATTTATTGTTTTGAGATTACAATTTCGGAGAGTATTACGAAGCAAAATGAAAATTTTTCAATCCGCAGCGGAAGTTTGCTTACCAAATGAATGTTTGTTTACATGAAATGTTTACTCTCTTTGATACTCTCACTGCGAGTTTACGTAAATATTCTTCGGAAAAATTGTCTGTAATTTTAAAATATTTTATATGCAATTTGAAACAATTTTATTCGGAACGGGAAAGTTGCCTGCTGAAAATTGTTCATCAGAATATTTACGTAAACTCGCACTCAGCAGTAGTACTTCGGAGTTTTACGACACAGAACGTAAGAAGGTAACAAAATTCGGCTGTAGGGAAATTAATGGAGGGAGGGCTGTAGGGAAATTAATGGAGGGAGGGCTGTAGGGAAATTAACGGAGGTTCTACACAAAAAATTTCCTGCAGAAAAATTACGTAAAGTCACCATGAGGAATAACATATGGACAAACACTAAAAGGTAAAAATGGATGATTTATTAATAAAATAATTTTATTTCATAATTTATTTAAAACTTTAATTCTTAGATGAAATTTACAGAAAAATTTGAGCCCCATATTGATTGGTTTTCCTAATCCTTTGTGGCACGTTTTTCATTGCCGGCTGCATTCCTGGTGCGTATCGATCTTCTTTAATTCAATTCTCTTTTTATCTTTTTAATCAAACAATCACCATTTTTGGCACGATATCCGTTGCTCTAGTCTATACCATTCTTTTCATATTTACCAAAAAAGTTTCTATTGGCGTTAGTTGCGGAACGTTTATATAAATTGTTGTGATATTTATCTATACGGTGCTTCAAACAAGTAAACCACAGCACATAACTTTACTTGGAAACTTGGTCTTATGAGTACAATTTTCCTTTTGTGGTACTTTGTGATCGGGAAACTCGTAATAGTATTTTGGGCGCCATCCATCATACAATTAAAAGCTGAAGAAGCGGCGAAATATGTTTGGGAAAGCACTCTTAATTTTAGCTGTAGTTGATGGGACCGACTTTTTGGGTTTGCGTCGTATACTCATCATACCTTGTTAATATTGCTTGACAGTTTTTCGGCCAACTTGATATTTTTTACCCAGTTGTCTGTTCGACCCACCCAGTTGAGATTTTTACCAGAGCCGAGTTTTCTTTCCACAGGTTCTTGATTCTCAAACTGTTTAATTGTTTTGTAGAAAAAGGATATTTTGAACCACAGATCTTTGAAGTAGTGAAAAATCTCGTTCTTTTTTTCCGGATTTTACTGACAAAATTTACAAATTAATTTGCGACGATTTACTTGTAACAACGACATTTTGATAACTAATTGTAAAATGACGCAATTGTTATGTATGTTTTATGAATTATAGGGGAATATTCTTATTTATAAACAAGGAAATTTTTATTTTTGGTTGTACAATACAATAACAGATGTATTTTAAATTTTTCCAATTCCTCATACGTTCTTATAAATTAATCGATGATTGGCGAGTGTTCCGAACAGGCTCGTCGGAGTCACTGGGCATAGCGAATATGGTGTCGAAGCCCTTTAGTATTTTTATTGTTTTAAGTTTAAACAAAAATAACACAGTTGAATTATTTTGTCTTACCTATATATAGTCGGAACTAGCACCGTTCTGGGTTATCACATAAAATGTAGGCCCATAAATAACCGGCCTATAGTTTCATGAAGTAGACAGACAAAGCTTTCCGAAAAAAAATTGTTACTGAAATAAAAAAAAGATGCTACTGAAAAAAGTCCTAATATAGCGGTAGGTTACAGACATTAGACATTTTCACAATTTTCAAAAATTTGCCAATCATGCCCAAAAAACCAAACACTTCTTATTTTAATTACAAAAATTATTTGAGAAAGCTGAACCTGTCCACTTTGTTGTGTGTTCTGTCACTAAAAACACATTTTTCTAAAAAAGCACCAAATCTTGGTTATACATTGCAAAGATTGTGGCCCTCTTTTGTGCAAAGATTGTAGCTCTCTTTTGAATGAGCGAAATTACCATACCCTAAAAGCAAGATCCTGCCTCTAAAAATTTGGCAACAATATGGAAATTGTTTTTTTGTTACCATATACATATTACACTCACGTTTACTTTTACGCACATGTGCGTAAAATAATTTTGCCAACGATACGCACGGCGAAGAAATTAAAATTTATTGATAAAAAAACTGCTTTATGCACAGAAAAAAGCGTCAATAAACACGTTATACAAAAAAAAAAAATAACCTTAACATCATGTTACGTCAACTGCCAGCGAGCGCACACAAAATCAATAAAACGCTAAAATCTAAATTATTCAATTTGCAAAAGTACGTGGTACAATAACCTTCAACTCGCACATTACAACAAGTCTAATATAACAAAAAAAAAAAAATTATATATTCTAAGTTCATTGCCATTATAATCTATCCCCATTTAGTTTTTTTTTTTTTTTATACAAATTCGATTAAATCTGAAACTCCATTTCTGCTCTAGAAAAAAAAAATCCTTATTTTTTATGTTTTTCTTTTTTCTTTTACAATTTCGTCTAGCCAAGTTTATTGTTGTGTGCACATTATATTGTATGATGAAGAAAAACACTCGAAGAAATTTATTTATTTCAATTACTCGAATATAATTATCATATTATAACAAAATGTCATTATCCTTTTCTCAGTTGCATTAAAAAAACAAAAATAATTAAAAAAATTTACATTTTCATTTCTCAAGCATGTAAAACACAATTATCACAAAACAAACGACATTAAATGCATTGCTACATACACACAGTGGGGGTGTTCATTATATTCTCGGTACGTTTTTTTTTTTTTTTTATTTTTTTTATTTGTAAATGTAGGATCTCAATATATTTCTAAATGACGATGATTTTATAAACTGTCTCTTGTGCCCACATTAATATAAATAGTACAACAGTAAAAAAATGAAAACAAATTTTCCTTTCACTTGTGCAACAAAAAAATAAAAATAAAAAAATAAAACGTACGAAGTATAGTAAAAAAAAACGCGAATAAGAATTTCACATGATTCAACTCTTTCAAATGATTAGGTCACCGACATTCGCGCTTATACGAGAGAGATACAATAGTGCAAATAATAATAATAAATAAGAAGAAAACTGCAAAATTATTATTATAAGAAAAATAGAAATAAAATTTATAGTATATAAGTATGTACGTACATAAGTACTGTGTACATATGTACGCAAGACCTTAACCTTAAATAGGAAATTAAAAAATAAAAATATATTTGTAACACTCGCGCTTATAATGAGGATGTAAGTTTACGATTTTAGTTATAAAATCATTAATATTAGTTGATTGTTGAAACCAAAACTATAAGTCGACAACATTATATCTATAGATTGTACATATTAGTACATAATATACATATGTACATACTCATTTATAGAGACGAAGTAGCAACAATGGGAGCAATTTTAAATAATTCGACCCTAAGCATCCGTTATTTATTGTACTTATGTCTTTTAAAGTGTCGATGAACTTACCCTTTTTTTTTTATTTGCTTGACTTGGATATCTTCACAGATCGAAAAAGTTTTTTTTTATTTTATTTATTTTTATTACTATTTTAAAAGCCTTCAACAGTTAATTTTTTTTTTTTTTTTTTTTTTTCTAAAGCCATTTATTTTTATTTTTTTATTTTTTTTTATTGTGCAATCAATGATGATCGTAAATTATTGTGATTATTATTACTATTATTTTACAATAGTTGCGGTATACATATAAGTATATTGTTTACCTATACCTAGATAAATGTTGCGGAGTTGGTTAATAAAGTAATTTTTAGTTTTAAATTAAATTAATTAGTTGATTTGTTTTATATAGTAACGCGATATGTGACTCAAGTAAGAATAAATTAAGAAGATGTGGTTAACCGATGAATTAAATTAATGGCGGTGGTAATCATGACGACATCACTTGCTTGTGGAATATATCGGACGACATAATAGACATGGTTTAGAAATAGATTGTACGTACAGTAAGTTAAAATAAATTTCAGAAGTCTATTTCCGAACGTGCCTAATACGTACATTGTTCGTACTCATACATTTATTTATATTTATTGTTATTTTTAGTTATAAATGTGCCATTTTTCTAATGCATACATTTTATTGTACTTTAGTTTTAATTAGTTTTTTTAATTAAAATTTAAAATAATTAAATTTTATTGTTTCTAGGAAGGACAAATAAATTCGAATATGTGTAATATTTTTTTATCGTCACTGGAAAAATGATAGATCTCACCCAGATATGTCGGAAAAATTACGGCGGAATGTGTTATTATATTTTTACAGTATTACGGATTAACAAAATTAGAAATGATTTTTTTTTTTACTTTTCCCACTATAACGATGTTATATCACATCATTTTGATTTAAAGGACCACTTATTGTTCTCGTTGATGGCATACAAAATCATATCAAACAATAAAGCCAAAAAGAAAAGTTGGATAAGGTTGTGTATGTGTTTGTGTATCATTTCACTTTTATTTGTATAATTTTGTATCCCGTCATCAAAAACAATAAGTGGTGCTTTTGTTTGTTTTTTAAAGTTTCGCAAAGCTAACAAGACCAAAATCGAAAATTATTTATGAACGTCTATCTCTTTTAAACACATTACAAAGTGTAAAGATTTTTCTTTCCTTTTAAAATTGTACTGAATTTTATTGATCAAAACAAGAAGGTGGGTGGTTTTTTGTTTCATTGATTGCATACAAAATTGTTTTTCTATCTTTTCTAAATCCTAATCAGTCGGAAAAAACAATTACAAAAATATTTGTTCACAAATTTAGGACTAAAGCGCAATAGAAGATATTGTTCTGTATTATATTGGGTAAGTATTGTAATCAAAAAAATTTTAATCATGGTACAATTATTTGATCATAACATGGTATTACAATAATATGGTATGATGGTATATGATGACGTAATGGTATGACCAGAGACAACGTATTAATCATAGATTTCTCATTTTGCTAAAAACACAAAAAAAATAAACTTCTGATATTTCCAATGTTATTGTTGTATTTTGTAAGGGAATGACTTTAAAAGCGTTGCGTTTATAATACATTTACGCAAATATAACGATAACAGGAAATATTAGAAGTTTATTTTTTTCGTATTTTTAGTAGAATGAGAAATCTGTGATAAATACGTTGTCTCTGGTATGACGTAATTATGGTATGCTGGTACGATGGATGAAGGTATTATTATATGATGGGGCGTTGGACCGTGCTATGCGCCACGGTATCATGGTATGACTCTATTATTGTATGATTGTGTGATGGTATGATGGCATGGTGGTGTTAAGGTATGATGGTAAGATGGTGATGGTGATAATGATATAAAGAAGCACCGATTTAGATAACATTTACTAAAATTAACCTTCATTGAATATTTGCTATTCAGTTTCGAACTACTAGCTTGAGTTATTATGTATGTATATCTCAGTAGTGGAGGTGAGGTAATAAGTAAAAAATACTCAATGTAAATCTTTCCACGGTCCTAAAAGATGTCATAATATTTTATACATACTTACTCAGAATAATAAGTTAGTGGTAAATTCCCTTAAAAAGCTGATATACAACTGGTCTCTTAAATGTCTATTAAAATCATTTCGGGTTACTTAACCGACACGGAAATGGTCGAAAACGAAATATCAAATTTACCTTCTAACCGTGATACGAAGGTTTGGTTTTCTTACAACAAAGAAAATTCTTAGAAAATCGTAAATTTTGGAAAATGCAAATTTAATTTTTAAAATATTTTATTTTATTTTAATGATACCAGAGTTCTCTTGCATCAGAGTTTTTCCTGATTTTTTTTTCTCTTCTACTATAAAATAATTTTACTTTATTGGAAGAGATGAAGCAAACAAATGAAAACAGGGTGATTACACTTGGCAACATGGTTTAATCTTCTTTTATTTTATATAAAAGTTCAAATTAAAATTACGCCTTATTTAATATTTTTTTACAAAAAATGGCCAAATGAGATTGGGCATTTTTTTGCTTTTTTTATATTTAGGATTATACACTTTTTGGAAATACGATTTGGTCTTTTTTGTTTTCTGGAATTATATTTTTCTGGATAAATTTTTGGGAGATTTTTTTTTTTTGAGGTTTTGCTTTTTGAGATTTTTTTTCGGTTTTCGGTTGTAACCTCTTTGATTACCTTCGAAAAATGTTTCTCTTCTCTGTTGGGCATAATACAGATGTGTAATGATTGTGTAATGTTTTTAAAACACCAAAAAACGAAATTTAATCTTAATAAGTTAACTAAATCGGATAATTTTTAACCTCACCTAAGCCGATGTACAGTGGCGAGCAAAAATGGACGAATAAATAGGGAATTCTTATTTTATCAGTACTACGGTTTTATAAAGGCAAATAAAGAAGAATTACTTTATGCGTTTTAATATTTAAAATATAATTTAAAACTTAAATAACAAAGTATTAGTAATTCATTTAAATTAAGACTAGAATGACAAAAAATTCAACAGTGCACATTCTTCCAATTTTGCACAGATCCATTTTGGGGTATACTACAACTGTTAATTTTTCCCATAATCCTTTATTCGCAATTACTCTTGCCACTCTTTTTGCCGTGCTTTCTACCAAATACTCAATTACAGAGGATGGAATTTTCAACCCTTCAGCGCTTATTTGGTTCCATAGCCCATTGGTAGTTTTTAGGTTTGTTCGTTCAACCAATATTGCACGATTTTGGCAGTGAATTTGGGAACACCGTCTTAGTGAAAAATTCTTTCATCGATGAAGTCGGCAAACTACAACATTCATCAATAAAGTCTGGCAAATTTCCTTTTAAAATGGCTAAATACATTCCTTGTTCATTATTATAAATATTTTTACTAAAGGGTCAATATTCCACCAAGTAAAACCGACCCCAAACCATCAAACTTCATCCACCAAGTTTTACAGTTTCTTTGGCCTTGGTGCTTCTATAATTTATTGCCAGGTCTGTGCCAATAATATTTTTCCCATCTAATAGGAAACGGTTTATTTTGGTTTTACCTGACCAATTAATTCGTTTCCAATCTTCCGCATTGCAAGTTTTATGCTCTTTTGCAAACTGTAAACGCGCTTTTACATTTTACCGAACATTTAGATTTTATTGAGGTAACGAAGTATTTAATCTATTTAGTTATTCAAAATGCGCCTACGGTAGTGGAGAAACTTATTTAGAAGCGGCGTTAATTCAAAAATGAATGCCAGAAGTTAAGAAACATTACCTATGGTAGGACTTCCCAAATGAACAAAAATTTACCATTTCCTTACTAAAGAAAAGTTCGTTATGAACACATTTGAAACATTTTAAGCTTAAGAAGATTATGAGAGCTGCGGAGATTTCCATAATCCTCTCAAATCCTGTTATTTTGCAATAAGTTGTGTTTAGAATGACCAAGCAGATAATGATTAACCCTTTCGACCTTCTTCCATATGAATGAAATTTAAAAGAACATATAGGGATTATGGTGTGCTTATGACATATGGAAATACCGTAGTATTGAGTTGAAGTTATTCACTAATGATTTGCTTAAAATACATAAGTTTATTTTGCGCCATTTTATTTATCAAATAAGGAGAAGGCTTTGAGTTTCATGTTGGTTGGACAACAAAGTTTGAATAAAAATTTGTAATATATACAATATGTATTTTACAAACATGACCCGTGAATGTATTTCGGGTGGACCGAATTAATTCCGCGTTGTAATTCTTTCGTTGATATAATTGAAGACCAGATCCCTCCATGCGAAATTTATGTTTGCTCCAATAATGCATGATATTTTTATTATTTCAATTTTTGTCAAAAATAAAAATATTTAGGCGACCAGCGTTTCTTTTAGTTGGTAATTCTCTGACACCTTTTGCTCAAAGTAAAAAATTGTTCAACCCGAACATGGAACTTGTAGGCGGGGCTAGTGACATTTTAAATAATTTGGTTAGTCGCGTCAATCTTCCTATCTTCCTAATTTCCTATCTTTCTATGTCATACATTCTATGGCATCATTAGTAGGGATGTTGAACAATGCTTCAATTAACAAAGGTGCATAAATGTTCACGGATGATTGATTTTTTACGAAAACTATTATACCTAAAGAAGAACAACAAACAGCTGCATTTAAGACATTTTATAGATAGCCCTAAACTCATTTTACTTGATTTTGAGAGAGTAATAGAAGAAATATCGCAAGCTTTTGACGAACTTTAGAGGTGCAATACCGTTAAGCTACTGTCAAACAGACACAAAAATACCAAATGGCAACTCGACAGAACGAACCTTAATTCCATAATTTTTAGGGGAAAACACACAAATTTAGACCGTAAATGCTTAGAGCGACCAAGTCAAAAACGTCTAAACCTGGACGAAGTCTGAAAAAGTTTGAAAAACAAAAAAAAATTCAACTTAAAAAAACAGGGCAGTTACAAAACGCAAAACAGACGTGTTTTGAAATCTCTTCTAGGAAAGTTTCAAACTCTCTAAATATTAAATAATAATTAAATATTTTAATTAAGTCAGATACCAAATTTCAATGGAATTGATGCATAATCGCAAAAAAAAAAAATTATGCACGTTTGTAAAATGATTTTAATGAAATTTTATTTTGAAGTTATTAAGCCAATTCAATTGCGGAACCTTGGCCGGTTCCAACTAATTTTAATAAATAATAACCCAATCCTTTATGTACCACAGTTCCTAACATAAAATAGAATTATTCACGCTCTGAAGAATTGCTTGGGTCATATTATTTGGGGTCAGATTCCTTTAAAAAAATTAGCTAGACACTATGTCACCAGTTCTAGATGGAACTAAGTTGCACTTTTGTGGATGTATTTTAATAAAATTATGTATCTGAGATTTGAGATGTGAAGTCGATTCATTAAGTAGTTGCTTATATAAAATTGATTAATTCCAGCTCGGGAAATTCCTTCAGCCATCAAATTCAAGAAATATTGCGAAACACTGCTAATGTTCATCACATGGAACAAGCACATTTGTTGATGGATTTTAGTTAAATTTTATAACAGAATTAATTTGTAAATCCTATAAATAGTTCCTAATATAAAACCTATTACATATTTCAATTTCAGAGTTTTTAAAATAAACTATGACCCAACGGGAAGAAATATTTTGGAACACTACTCGATATTATGGTCGATACTACGAATTAACCAGACAACTTTCTTCGCCTTCAGCCACACACACATTTGTCGATGTATTTTAGTGAAATTCTTTATCTACAATAGATTAAATAACGTTTTGAACAATTTTTGGAATATATCATTTGGGCTGGAATATTATCTAAAAACAAGGCTATTTTTCTAAATACCCGCAGAAGTTTAAAAAACCAGAACGTTCAATGACATAAAATTACTTCACGAGTTGGGTTCACGGGCTTCCGCAATTTCCACTTGCAATTTTTAAAGTAAAAGAACTTTTGGTCGAATCTACATTGATAAGCCGAAAACAGAGTTTTTGACTTAGTTTTAAATTGTTAGATAACATAACTCTGTTTAAGTCTGTAGTATTCCGTAGTTTACTCCATTTCTATAAAATAAGTCGCAGTTCTTAATACTATGTAGGTCACACTCTGGTAGTTAAATGAAACAAAAAATCGTTTGTTCCCTAAAAAACAAATTACATGTCTACACGTATAACTCCAAATTTGACATCCTATGTACCATAAAATAACAAAACAAAAAAAAATCTCCAATTGGCCTTGACCTTGTCAAGCAAGGCATTTTTGTTTTAGCTATTTGCAAATTGCGATTCTTACATATACGCAAAAACGGATACACCAAAATTTGAGTGTGATATAATTTTATTTTCTCGGTCGTCATTACGACAACAATGATCAGCCATGATCTTAATCATTATTATAAAATAATCATGATTCCTTTGAAATTATTTCAGAATTCTTTAAAATCATCTAAAATAATAAGAGATACTCACAAATGTCAACATTTTCCATTTTTGTGTTTTCAGATCGCTGATTTTTTTTTTTTTTTTGATTTTTTGTTTTTTTCGTTTCGCGTATTTTTGACAATGACAATGAATTTATCATCACCACAAGTAAAATTGCACAAAAAAAAAAAAAAAATATTTTTTTTTTTTTGTAAAGCAAGAGTCAAATGAGATTTTTGGGTTGCAAAAAAAAAAATTATATTTTCAAAGTCAAACATTTTAAAATTAACAAAAATGCATTCAAGCTAATTCATCATTATTTCAATTTTAATGACACAAAAAAAAATGCCGAAATTGCTTTGTTATTGAAATTGTCGGTGGTGCTCAGTTTTAAATCTTTTAAATGCATCCATTTTATTTATTTTAATTTTAATTTGTTGTACATTTAAAAATACATAGCTACATAAGTATGTACATGATTTGGAAAAAAAAAACGCAGCAACAAATAATTTTAATTAAAATGCGGTTTAGATTATTGTGCAATTATATAAAAATAAATAATTACGACGATGATGATCGTGCATAATTTTGCCGCAATAAGCCAGGAAATATCACCGTTGAATTGTTTATACAGTAAAATGTCAGTGTGCACTTTATTATTCAGTTCTGTCAACGAGTTTTTTGATCAATTGTTCAAGGTCAAATGTTATAACATCGTAACATGTTGAATTTGCCAATTACATATTAAAACTACGGTCATGGGCGTATCGTGTATACTATTAATCATAAAACCACACTAAAATCCCAAATTAATCAGTATTCCACGAGAACAATAGAGCCTCCTGGTGACTATTATTTATACAATTTTATTAAAACGATTTTTTATAAAAATTTATAACAAAAAAAAAAACACGAAATACATATATATTATGATCGTGACGATCATCAATCTTTTAGATAATAAAATAAGATAATATAACAATTAATAACAAAAAATAATAATTGCATGCGGAACATCCATCTTTAGCTTATTTAAAAAATAAAAAAAAAATATGATCGCAAGCTTGATCAAATGTGCATGATCGAGGGTTCGCTTAAAACGAAATACGCGTACCTATACACAATAGTACAAAAAATATGTTAAATTTTAATTTGCCAATTGCATGATGCAGTGGATAAAAAAGATAAAACTTTTCTAGAAAAGCATTTTCAGAACGAGACATAATGGCGCTTTCGTCGTTTATTTTATATGCGCAATCGTGTTTTCTTAAAGAATTTTTTTTTTTTTTTTTTTTTTCATATTCGAAGAACATAACTAATTTATAACTAACAAGTAATAACAAAAATTTTTTTAAAAAAGACAGATGTTTTGTGCTTGTTTTATTCTGTTTATTAACCGCACAGTGATGATGATGAAAACGCGCAATGAAATTATTATACGTTTTGTGCAAGTTTTAAAAAGTGGTATAAAAGCAAAAAATGAGGAAAACAAGAAACTTGAGCAAGAAAACCGTAGAGCTACGGCAGGTGTGATTTTAATGTTTTAACATTATTATTTTCGTGCTTTTTAATTATCTTAAATGCTTTTAATTTTTTTGTTTTATTTTTGTGTTACGCTTATGAAAGTTGAGAAACAAAAAAAAGTTTATTCTTCCAACAATGCGTTAAACGACCATGATGACATGACGGTACACATATTAAATATTATGAAGGAAGTGAAGGAACTAAAATGTATATTATTATACGTATATGGTGAAAAATATGAGAGAAAATTATAGATGCGCGCGATTACGAATGATGTTTAAAGATTTATGATCTGAATAATAATATGTGTGGATTAAAAAACCTGTGCGGTATCGTTCAATTGAAATTTAATAGATTTTGGTTGCGTTGTGTTTCTTCAGATTGTGCAAATCTGTATAAATATGGTACTAACTATATGCAACAACAATATTTGACCTAAGCGTGACAAATTAATATTAAATATTTACATTATATATATATATATATATATATATATATATATAATATATTTGAAACAGATGACTGTGTACGTTGTAGGTTTACATTCAGCTGATCGCAATTAAATACAAGCACCATATGCAAACAAAAAAAAATTTCAAGTTCAAAATCAATAGGCGAGAGTTAAATTGTTCGTGTGTACACAATAAAATGACACATCTTGCATATAACATTTTTAGAATTAATTATTTTTGTTTTTTGCGTTATAAAATAAAACTATGTAATAAAAAAAAAATTAAACACAAATTACACTTGCATTTTTTTGTTATAAATAATATAATACAAAAAAAAAATAATAATAACAATAAAAATACAAAACAAAAAAAAAATTATAAAATAAAATTCATCATCTGTCACTTTTTGAGAGTGCATCGCATATTTTTTTAAATATACACAAAAAAAAAAATTGCAATAAACCAAACAAAAAAAAATAAAACAAGATTTTTTTTTTCGGTGTACATTAAGTCAAAATATCCGACATTGATTTGACATTCAAAATTTTAAAATAATTTTTTGCTTTATAATAATATAAATACATAATAATAAAATGGCGTCTTACAATGCAATTTTGAATAATTTTTTTAATTGTTGACAACTTCATGATGGGTCGATCTTTAATTAATGGAAAATAAAAAGTGGATCGCGGATCGAACATCCGGAAATAAAATAAACGCCATTAAATTCAATTTAATCATAAATCTCTTGTTTTTTTATTTTTTATTTTTTTCGTATACGTTAAAAAAATTTGGATTTCTAGGTTACGACGTTACGTTTAACACAAAATTTAAATGTACAATTCAAATTTTATAACAAAATGACGAATGGCAACGTTGGAATAATAATTGTGCAGTATTCAAATATTTGGATACACACTTGGGATGGAGTATGCAGAATTTTTTTTTATTGGTATATATGATCATGACTTTGCATCAAAAATAAAATTCAAATGATGATTGGATGATGAATTGGAAAATTTTTTGTTTTAACGATTTTTTGTGTAAGTTTTGTTTATTCGATCTCTTGTTGATTTATCGTTGTGTGAATTTTTTTTTTTTAATGAAATTAATCATTTTTTTATGGTCTGGTCTGTCTGGGAAGTCTGAAATATTATTATTATTTTTCAAAAATAATATTTTTTTAAATGATGATGATGATGCAAATTCACGTTTTGTGATATAGTTGAATGAATTATTTGTACGATTAAACTGCATATTTGATCGTGACATATTATAATGTTTAAAGTATAAACTCAAAATTTTCAAGATTTACTGTGTTCACCCAGATCGATCGATCGATCGCAAATTAATGGCCTTGACACCATTTTTTTACGATACAAGAATACCAAATAAAATATCGATCTATACTGGTATACTGTGGTGCCATCTTTTGATGTTAAAAGCGAAACCGTATGCAATTATTTTTAGTTACATTTAAACCATTCTTAAACATGCTCGGGTTAATCAAAGTACCGTAAAATATTGGATTAATTTTATGTTTGAAAGTAAAAGTTTACAAAAATTTTAAATAATGAATTTAAGTGTTTTTCAGACGAATACAAAAAAAAAAAACAACAGTCGAAATACAAATTAAATTTAAACTGGAATAACTTGAAATCTTCACAATCATAATTTTTTAAATCATTCGATCAAGTTGGATAACAAGATTCAAGATTTTTGTTTTTTTTTTGTTTTTTTTTTTTTTTAAGAAAAGAATGAAGCAAAATACTAAAAAATGGGAGCGGAGAGAACTTTTTTACTGTTTTTAAACAATAATTTTGTTTCATAAAAAAGAAGAAGAAACAAAATCGTGTTAAGCTTGAATATGTCCAATGAACTGAACCAAAATACAAATAAAATGCAACATATATACAATGTACTTGTTTTTTAAGCGCTGTGTGTGCTTCAATTATCGAGGACAACATGGTAAAAACTACATATAAATTATCAATTAAAATGAGATAATTTTTAATTGGAATTGCGATTGGATATTTGAGCTTTTAGGGCACTGGAGTATTATGATGTTTTTGCGGTGGCTCTGCATTTATGAATCAGCGTTCGGTTTATTTCTTTTTTTTTTGGGTGTTTTATTTTTGCGCGCATGAAACAAAAGGCAAAGGTAATAAATGATTAACGTGCACAGCTTGTAAGTTAATTTATTATAATTATTATGACACGAATATGGTAATAAGATGCAATAAAATTGTTTTATTGATTACTGTTTTTTTTTTGGTTAAAAAATGGAAGGTTAAATTTTTGATTTTCGCATATTTTGTAACCAAGTGAGTTGACCGAATAATTGTTGTTTGTCTCGGCCACTTAAAAGCTATATCCTTCTAATAACGTTTTAAAAGTTGTAAGCATAATTATTGAGTAATAAACTAGGTACTTACTATTTAATAATAAAATTATTCGAGAATCGGTTCTTATTACCTGAAAATAAAAAATAAAAAAATTAATTAGAAAAATGTTCAATGAATTTTATAATACGCTTTCTTGTTAAAGGAACTGACTGAGTACAAAATCTTATTGCAAACGTAAATCCAGTTGTGTGAAATGAACAGGTAAACATCTCACAAATCAACATGAAAAGAAAACGTGAGGTGCAGAGGTGAAATGCATGCTCTATAACGGTAGCTGTCCAGCCAAATATAGAGGTTGCAGTGTGTATTAAGAAGTTCAAACTCGCAGATTTCCCCCTCTCATATCAGAGAAAAAATAATGGAGAAACCGCAATCGTACCAAAGAAAAGCGATCAACGGACAATTCAAAAAATTATGAACAACTGGTCGAGCAGCCTTCTTTACAATGGTTGGAAATTATGGTGGAAAAATTAATGACCAAAATGGATTCTATCCTCATTCTTGTAACGACCATTGTCTCTAAATCATTCAACTCCCAGAACCCTAAAATTAGCAATCTGAAATGCCAACGGCTTGTCCCAACATGGACAAGAAGTTTAAACTTTCTTGACAGAACAGGACATTGATGTCATGCTAATATCCGAAACGCATAACACCAGCAAAAGCTTCCTAAAAATACCCAGATACACCATCTATGACACAAATTATCCTGATGGAACAGCTCATGGTGACACTGCAGTTTATAATCATAAACATAATTAAACACCGTGAAGTAGAAAACTATAAAAAAGAGCGTCTACAAGCAACTATTGTTGTAATAGAATACTGGCTAGGTGCCCTAGCCAATTTGGCCATATACTACCTACCAAAACATGCAATAAAAATGGAACAATTTAATTATTTGTACAGTTATTTTGGTTATGGGTTTATAGCAGGGAGTGATTATGTAAAACACCAACAGTGGGGATCAAGGCTGGTGACAACGAGGGGACCAGAATTATTAAAAGCAATTCAAAAAATAATCTTCATCATGTATCAACCAGTGAACCTACCTATTGGCCAAGTAACAGGAGAAAGATCCCAGACAGTTTTACCTGTGCCACCAAAATAATAGGATATAATTATGTTTGGAACCGTCATCGGACCACTCGCCTGCCTTAATCACCTTGGAAACAAAGACAGTGAATACACAGAAACAACCAATGTTAAGCAACAATAAAACTGACTGGAACTACTGCAGATAGAAAGGTACATAACAGAGAATCTAAACACAAACATCAAGTTAAAGACAAATATATTTATTGAGATGTTCCACTCAATGTTCCACCAATATTCAGTCGGCGGATTGGAACTGCACACTATTACAAAATGAGAAAGAAAAGACAGGGGAATGTTTGAAAGTTATCAAGAAAATCATTAAGGAGAAAAGAAAGTTTAGACAGCAATGGCAACGATATCGACTAGCGGGAGATTAACGTAAACTAAACAAAGCAAACAAAGATTATTGACTGTGGAAGGCGACTAAGAAGCTGAAACAACCACAACAGCATATTCTACCGATACGTATAAAAGTGACTGTTACTGAGTTAGAAATAACGAAGAAAAGGTAGAAGTATTTGGAGGTCATTTTGAAAGGGTATTTATCACAGTAAAAATTTTGCAACTGTTGCCAGATACGGGTACTCGATTTATAACCTACTTATTCAACGCTATACTTAGAACAGGATATTTCCCAATACAATGGAAGGCTTCATATGTAATATTAATACCAAAACCAGGCAAGCCCCCAGAAGAAATTACGTCGTACAGATATATGTACGAGTATGTATAAGCTTTCTACCAATTATGTAAAAATTATTTGAAAAATTACTACTTAAGCGTTTAGAGCCTATATTGTTGGAGAAGAAGCTGATTTCGGATCATAAGATTGGATTTAGGCCAGAGCACTCAACAATAGCACAAGTACACACAGAATAGTTCAAGTAATTGAAGAAGACTTGGATGAAAAACTATATTGTGCTTTTGATAAGGAATGGCACAAGACAAATTTAAGCGATTTTTGTCATATGATTTCTACAGAAAATTAACATCATAACTACTGGACAGATATTTTATAATAAAACATCAAGATGCTTATACAAATATTCGTTCATTTAAATCTGGCATTATTAATGCAGGTGTCTCACAAGACAGCGTTTTAGGATCAATATTACACTTGTCGTACACAGCTGATTTACCTGTAACCAACAAAGTAATAATATCAACATTTGCTGATGGTATCATCAGCATATCATCCCATCCTGGTGTGTGTAGGATAAAAAAATGGCGAATTAAACGATGCCAAATCTAATCATGTAACCTTTACAATGCCAAGAGGTGGTACATGTCTAGCAATAAAAATGAGTAACCCGGCGGTACCTCAAACTGATGAAGTAAAATATTTAGGTATTCACCTCGACAAACGACTATCTAACATGGCGTAAACATACATGGACAAAAAGAAAGCACTTGAAAATCAAGAAAGCATGAAAATCAAGTTTATCGATAGAAAATAAACTACTGCTCTATAAAATGGTAATACAACCTATCTGGACATATGGTATATAGCTATGGTGTATGATCCTGAAAAGATTGATTCGTGCAAAATAATAATCAAAATCACAGATCTTACGCATAAACAAATGTGGTGGAAACACAGTTAAGGATTTTTGGTTATTTGTTTGTTCTTTGTTACGTGTATGTTTAAAAAACAAAAATCGCCTATTTTGAATACAAATTCTGTAATTTCCCTAAAATTGATTGACATATAATATTAATTGAAATACCTCCTTAACAATTGTACAATTGATATGTCATAATCAAAACAGTTTTTTCCTGCCGCTGTATTCTGAAAAAACGTAACTTTGTGACTTACGTTTTTTATGACAATTAAAAACGTGAATCGCAAAATTAAAGTTATTTCCTATTCTAATCGTTGAAAAACGTTAAGGTTCCCGACGTTAAAAAAAACCCACGTTTTTTTGGTTGGGTTTTTGAAACTTTTTTTCATTTATATGACAAGAAGTAAGGAATTTATCAAAAAATTATATATTTTGTATTATTAAAATGAAAATAATTTGGCTGCCGTAAAGTTTTAGAATTTAATAATTAAATTGGCAGTAATTTAATGGACAGACAAGAGAAAACACGGCGAACAACCACTACAAGCAAATAGCGGAATAGAGGAAGTATTTCGATGATTTGAACTAAGCAAAAGAATAATGTTAATGTCTTATTACCAAATAATTTATTTTAGTTTTTCTAGTAGATTTCGTATAGAAAATGTACAGCAGATCCGAGCACGGTTTGGCCAATTCGACTTTGTTGTTATTACTAACCTAATGAAACCATCACTGTATATTGTGTAATTTAAAATCAATAAAATTTTGTGTTCGGCCAGCATCCAGTGTCACCGTTGGTTTGCTTAAGGCATTCGCGGACAAGACGGTAAATAGCGACAGTACCAGCTCAATTGCGCAGGGCAAGACGGTATATGCCATTTAAAATGACATTTAAAAAATACCTCATAGGACAAGACGGGAATTACCGACAACAAATGCGATTCAGTCCATATAAAAAATAAATATGTGTCCCTATAAAAAATACTACAAATGCAATTTTTTCAAAGAAATAGGGAAACCACAAAAATAAATGTCTCGTAGTTTTTTTATGTATTTTTGTTTTCGGGAAAAAACAAGACGGCAAATACCGCCAATGATCCATATACATAGTTATCAGTAGTAAAAATATTGTGGTACGATCAACAACTTTGTTTTATCAAAAAGTGTGAAATACTGTTATTTTTATTTTGAAAGTGTTAATACCGGCTAGGTAAAATCTTCGTGGTAACTAATAAAATTAGGTTAACTATTTGGCAATACATTTTAAAAAGGAGTTAATATTGCAAATATAATTTAAAATGTCCAAGATGACAGAAGAGTATGAAGCATCCAGAGAAAGGTTAACAAAATTATTCGACGATTGCCCAAGCGATGATGATGGTTCAGACATCGATCATTTTTGTGATGATGGTGAATTTGGAGATGATCCGACATATGAACCATCAATATGCGATAGTGACGCAATGAGTAATATGGAAAATCCAAATATTGAACTAAATCATTCGGATCGAAAATGATTCAGAACAAGAAGATTTAGGACTAGGTGAACCTATTGTCGATGAATCGGGTGAAGAATGGATGGTTGACGTTAAAGATATACTGCATTTTTCTTTTGATGCGAGCAGTAGCGGTGTACAAATTGAAATTCAGCCTGACGCAACACCACTACTAGTTTTTGAGCAAATTTATAATCCATTAATTTCGGAAATGCTCGTCGAATCAACAAACGCTTATGGTAAACAACTTTGCGAAATTAACCGTCCAGCAACAAGGAACTGTCGTATTGCTAAACTTAGACCTACTGATTCCGAGAAAATGTTAAAGTTTTTGGGAGTTTGTATGTTGCAATCACAAGTAAAAGCTCCAACAATACGGTTGCTTTTTCAAATGATCCCCTTTATTACCACCCATTGTTTCCTGCAACTATGTCCCGGTGCCGCTCCGAGCAATTGTTACGCAGCTTTAGTTGTAATGTGGATAGCAATGATAATGGAAAACTGAAAAAGATTAGTCCACTGTTAAAACTATTCATCCAAAGTTTTCAAAAGGCGTATAGACCAAAAAAAGAGCTGTCATTAGTCACTTTTATTGTTTCGAGGTAGACTGAGGTTCAAACAATATATCAAGGGCAAGAAAGCTAAGTTTGGAATCAAGTTTTACGAGCTAACCAGTAGTAGTGGTTAAGTTTTAAATATTGAAATTTATCAGGGCAAAAATGATGTTTCTACTTGTCCTAAAGTGAGTTCTATAGTAAGTCGACTTATGGACCCATTTTTACAAAAAGGACATCATGTTTTTATGGATAACTACTATAACAGCATAGAACTTTGCAACACACTGTTATCCATGAAACCCACTGTACAGGAACTCTTCGATCGAACAGAAGGGGAAATCCTGTGGAAGTAGTAAGCAAAAAGCTGACAAAAGGAGGATTTATTTGGAAACGGAAGGAAAACGTATACGTTTCGAAATGGAAGGATAAACGCGACGTTCTTTGTATCACAACAGACATTCATCCCAAAATGATTGAAGTTCGAAATAGACATGGTACAGCGTTCATAAAACCCGAAAAAATAGCCACCTACACCAAATACATGCCGGGAGTGGATAGAAGTGGCCAGATGGTATCATATTACTCATCACCACAAAAAAAACCATTCGCTGGTATAAAAAAGTGATGTTTCACTTATTGGATATAGCCACCTGGAACTCCTACTTTTTGTACAAGAACTGGCTCAAATCAAAGTTTCCTACAATTTCGAGATCTACTAATTAAAGCCATGATACGCCTCCCTAAAACGGTTACAAAAGGGCAAGATTTAGTTGTAATTAACAGGCCGTTTCATGGTGGCTCCAGAAATACACCAACAAATTCTGCTGCGACATCCAATCATTTTATGGAAAAAATACCAGTTCCCGAAAATCGAAAACGTAAAGCTGTTTATTTAAGATGCAAAGAATGCGCGAAAACAAAAGTTCGCAAAGAGACATCTTATCGATGTAAGAATTGCCCTTCATTCCCTGAACTTTGTGCTGGTAATTGCCTTGAAAAATTTCATGCAAACTAAGAAGTCACAAAAATTTGATATTTTGCAAAGTATCATTTGCCTGAATTATACGTTGTTTATGTTATTTTCGATTTTTACCCAGTTTTACTACAAATATATGTATTTTTAATTAATTTTAATGTTATTAAAATATAAGTTTTTGAAATTAAAATGTTTTTTTTTCTGTAAATTTCCGTGTCGGCATATGCCGTCTTGTAAACGCCTCACATATATTTTCTATCTTACAGGACTTAGATGGGATTAGCCGACTAGTCGGCATTTGTCGTCTTGTCATTTGAGACCAATTTTTTTCTTCTAAATGGACAAGACGGGAATTACCGTCATTTAAAAACAACGGTAAAACTTGTCTAAAAGGACTAAGAATCCCATTTCTAGTAATTTGATCTTTATCCGACAATTTTATCTTTCATATCTCGGAAGTTACAATATGTGTCATTCTGCAAAACTTCTGGTGAAAAAAGTGTCCGCGAATGCGTTAAAGATACATTTTATTTCTGTTATATTTACAAACAGACTTGTATACTATTAAAATTGTTGTCAAATGGCATAATTTGACAGAACATTTTTTCTGTTTTCCAGTATTCTATGTTTTTTCGATGTTCGTGAACGTTTTTTTTATCGGAATAGGAATTTAACAAAAAAGAAACGTTCACGTTAAGGAAAATCGCGTTACCCGTCACGTTTTTTTTCATTTTTTCAGAATACAGCTGCTGGTCAATTTTTTTTTTGTTGTCTGTATTGTGACTTTAAAAAGTCACTTGCAAAAAACGTTCGAGCATACCAAAATGTCATTTTCAGCCCGCAAATTGCTAATTTGCTTGCTAGAACGTATCGAGCATCTACTCCAAAGAGAACGACCAATCAATAATTTTGATCCGGTGCATTAAAAAATTGCGCATATGTATGTATTTAATGAAAATAACGACATTTTATGCAAACTATTCAAATAAAAAATGATCAATCAGAATTCTAAGAATATAAAAAAAGAAATTAACTATGCAATTAATTAGAAAAACGTGCAAGCGCAAATTAATTCAACTTTAACAGACACATAATAAAAAATAAAAAAAGATGATTTTTTCACATTTTATTTATAATAATAATAATAAAACTCCTTCAAGGCCATGGCAATTGCATACATATACGTACATATTGTCGATGTTGAATTTATTTTTAATTTTCGGTGTGCAACGATCAACATTTTTTCATGGTTTGTCTGTTTTATTTTTATATATTGTTTAGATGTATGTAAGTATTTATATTCCAAAAATGCTAATTAAAATTTAATTAATATTAACGTGCAATCGATATTTATTATTGAGAATGATGATCATCTGCTGTTGTATTTTAATTATATATTCGACCATTTTATTTCAATAACAATAAAGATCGTTACTTTTATTTATTTTAATGTAATTGCATTATGTAGTTTTTGTTTAAAATTCTAAAAATAACAACAAATAAAATGGAGACGCTAATTTATGAAACGTGTTTTGAAAATTGTAAAAAATAAAATTGCACGCATTGTTAATTGAATAAGCTAATTATTTATTCATAATTTTATTGGTTTTCTGTGTTTGCGCAAAAATAAGCAACATTGCGTGTGTGTGCATATGTTTGTAAGTGTTGATCACCGAAGTCAGATAATGCACTAAATAGGGTTTATTTGTATGGCTTAACCGTATATTATTGTATTTTAGTTGTTTGAATGACGCGCGGTGTTGTTTATTATATTTATTATATTATTTGTTGTCTTTACCTAATTGGTTAAATGAATTATGGTAGATGTTGCATGTGTATAGTAAATATATAGAAAATCCAATAAATATATGTTTACATAAAGACATTAAACAATTTCCGCAGAAATATTTATTTGCTTCGTTTTATTCTTCTTTCAAAATAAGATGAAAATGAAAGTGAATAGTGTGAGTTGTGTTTGTACAATGCACTTCGGAATTTTTATAGATCATCGCAATATAGTCGTCATTTTTTTGTCCTGTGACCTGATTAGAAATCAAATTTATTATTTAATATTAATTTTGTTCCAAACTAATTATAATACTTCGCAATCATATTTAAGAGTAACGTATTTAAATTATTTATCAATAAATTGAGCGTGAAAGATTAATTATTGAAAATTATTCACTTCCCGTCTAATAAAGTTGTTTACAAACAACTAAACTTCGCCGTTTTACATGAAGAGTCATCAATTACAGGAGTTTATTTTCATGGTAATTCTTAAAATTGCGATTTACTTTTAACCTTCACACTGCCAATTTTACCCAGGTAGAGGCAGGAAATTTTAGTTATCAATAACTTGGTGAATTTTAACCCAATTCAACACAAACTAAATATTTATATAGAAAGAAACAAATGAATATTAAAACAAAACTTAAACATCCTGGAAAACGGTATTTGGTACAAAAAATTATTTTGAAAACATATGAAACACCCAAAATACATTTTTCTGTACCCGGCTAGCCGTAGTTAAGATTGCGTTTTTTTTCGACAGTGTGAAGGTTAATTTGTTAAGTATGTAATTTTGTACAATCCATACTTTTCGTACTTTTCGTTGAAACTCGCTTTAAAGAGCTGGGCAGCGATTTTGGTGCCAACATGAGGATTTATTTCAGAATTACTGGAAAGCATTATTATTTGTAAATCTTATTGGTATCGAATGTGTATTTCTTCATTTAACATGATGAAGGATAACATGATACATATAAGAGAAATAATATCATATTAAAGTTAGAGACTGTCAAACCATTTTAATTATATAGTCAAAGGTTCTTATATACTCCCACACATAGGTCAGAGAGAAACAACAATATCCAAAATAAAATTAAAAATTAAAAATATTGCGAATGTGGCCAACGAAGAATGTATAAATTTAAAGCCCAGTTGTACTTTGCGTGAGCAATCGAGAAATTTTGTTTCAGATGGCACGTTAAAAACATGGAACAGAAGTATAAAGTATAAAAAAGCAAATCTTCGACCTTTTAAAATTGTTTTTCATATAGGAGTAAATTACAACGATTGCACTTTTTTCCTTCTTTTTTTTTACGAATTATGGTGACCTATTATGGTGACCCACCTGTTTTCCTTGCATAACAAATGAGAAAAGATTTTTGTACTTATTCAAATCAAAACCATATGGAGGATGCATATTCATATGCTGTGAGCGAATAAAAGGCAAACAATCGGCTCAAGCAATTTAAGAATTGCCGACAATAATGAAATACTAATGAGTTAGATACTTTAACTCTATTACCTGATTTAAATAACGTTACAATATGAGACGATTAACAGACAACCGGAAAAACACCTTTCAAGAGTGAATTGTTTAAGAAAATTTAAAGAAATAGCATCGAGGTCACATTCATCCTTAAAAATACGGGGGGATTCAATGATATTGTGACGGTGACACCTAGGGTGTGATAGAATAACTATAATAATAGCTCAATGTTTTACTGTACTAAAATGGAATTTTCCATGATAAAACAGTTCTAAATGTTTCTACACTATTCCTACTGAAAAAGTCATGAGCTTTCTAGAAGTTTGGTTTGTGTATATAAAAAGGCGAATGAGATCGAATTGGATTATTAGAAATTGGAAAGTCATAGTGTAAAGTTATAAATTAGTAGTATTTGGTAAGCGACAGTGTGAAGATTAAAAAGGAATTGAAAAGTGATTTAAAAGTGTTTTAGTGGAAATAAAAATTATAAGTGTACAGTAAAATTTGAGAATAATTTATATAAAGTGATTTTGTGAATTTTTATTAATAAATTGTATTGAAATTGTGTTATAATAATTCTTGTGCTAAATAAATAAATTCGTTGGTGATAAATTGATTTTGTATTATTCACAATCCAGTGATACGAACCTTGATTGACAAGGCAAAAACGTAACAATATCATCTGGAGATATGTGAGGTGTATACAAGCAAGTGTTGATACAACTGCCTTCGTCGCTTTCATACTCATCAATATCAGTACGTTTATAAACATGTTGAAAAAACGAAGCAAATAAGTTAGCAATATCATCAGAATTATGATCAGTTACATCATTAAACGACATTGTTGACGGAAATCTGAATGTTTTTCTTTTGGAGTTAACGAAATCCCACAATGCAGCACTTTTGGAGAACTTCCACCTTTGATATAATATTTTTTGACGGTTTCGAAGATTTATGATGTCGTTGTTAAACCTCGGAGGATTGTTGAGATTAAACTTTTTAATCACGTAAGAATGTCCACCAACGAAAAACACTAATCCCAATCAACCGATTTGAAATAAAAAATCAAACTATCATTATCAGCACGCCTAAAATCAAAGAATGTTATTTAATTACAATTGTTGATATCGCAATTAGACAACAAAAACTCTGATGTGTTTAAATTGGTTTCCCTTGATTTATGGTTGACATCTTTGAATATATATGGAACAAGTCTGAACGGGACCCTACCTATGACAAAATAGAATTTATACAGATATTATATTGTGTGGAATGACGCAGTCTACATATTAACCAGCCAATTAACCTTTGGAAAGTTGAAATCACCAAGTGTCAACATATTGTCCTCTAAGTGGAGTTTGGAAATCTTATTGTACAAACAGCTTGTATTTGTCGTATAAACTTCAGATGACGACCTCGGAGGAATATATACGTCAATAATGTAAAACAAATTCTTGAAGATATTCACATTAACGCAAAAGAGTTCTACGGTTGGATCACTGTCAACAGTAACAATTACAATAGACGATAGAACAGCAATCAATACGCCTATTTAGCGGCGACCGATCACACCAGTAGACAATGTAGTCTGCAGGAAAATACTCAAAACAATTTTATAAGAACTTAAATTGGTTTCCACAATTACGTATACTGCAAAAATAGAAGCGATGACAAAGCGATAAAACTCAGCAGAATTTGAGGCAATGCCGGGAAAATTTTGCAAATATGTAAAATTGCTGTTTAGATCAACAGTGGTACGCGTTGATTTGTTTACGGTATCCGTGAAGGATTGGATACCTTTAATGATTACTTAAAACCCGGGATGTTGATGTGGCTGAATGAAAAGAAGAGTTCAATTTTTCAAACCAGTTTGGAATTGAAAACAAAGACTCCACGAAAATAGTATGGTGTGCACTACCATTAGCATTAATTGCCAATTTAAATCTGATTTACAGTTGATTTTTGTGTAATTTTGAGATTAAAACTTCGAGTTAACTATATAAATTTTACGCTCCAAATTCACCCTTTTAAGAATCAAATTCTTCCTTTTTCAAATCAAATTCATCTGTTTGAAAATCAAACTCAACGTTTTGTAAATCAAATTCAGCCCTTTGGAATTCACATTCAATCTTTTCCAAATCAAATTCAACCTTTTCTAGGAAAGAATTTCATTTGAAAAAGATTTAATTTGATTTGTAAAAGGCTGAATATGTTTTACAAAATGATGAATTTGATTTGCAAGAGGTTGAGTTTAGAGTACAAAACCTATAGCTTCAATAAAATGTGTCATACCGTTTATTAAAAAATTTGAGATAGGACATATAAATTATGCACCCTTTAAATAAGAAAACCAAACTATTATTCAGAAGTTTATCAATTAACAAGAGTAAATTCGAACAATTTTAAATTGTCGAACGCTTCATTGAATGATAAACGCTGTTAATTGTTTAGTGTGCCACCTATTTTAATTTCGGAAATCATGGTTTGCTAACTACGGTTACGAAATTCAATATGTGTCAATAGTACTTAAAACCTATATATTCATTCAATTCCAACCAAATACTCTAACATTTTTGAGTTTCAATTCCCCAAAATTGCATTCCACCTAATTTCCGTTATTTAAAGGCCATGCCAAACATTTAAAACTATCGGAATTTTCGGGTTTAAAATATTCAGAATAGAGAAAATTTATCTTTCGATCGAAATTTTGCCAAATAATAAAATTAACTCGGATTTATTTTGATTTTTCTTTTTTTGCAATTTCAATATTTCTAATGAAAAGTTGTTAAATTTAAGATAAAATCCTAGTCTTTCATCAAATAACTATCTGAAATTTTATTTAGCTTTAGTATTTTGATACCCACTAATCATTCGATAGAATTAAAATTATTTATTTTTTAGTTTAAATAGTTTAAGAATTATAAAATTCAATTGCGCTTACTTTAAGAACCATTTTTCGAATCATGTTATCAGCGAATCAGTAAGAAAACTTAAATAATTAGACGAAAAGATTCGTACATTTAACTTATTAGCTTCCAAACCCATAATACAACTTGCAATTACATTTAGGTATGTACGCGTATCGACTTAAAAACTTTAATATAGTGCATGAAAACAGAAAACTACATGCACTTGGGTATGTTCGTATAAAAAATTTTTTTTTACTAATACATTTAAAAATAATAAGTAATTAACTGATAATTTAAAATACAAAGTTAGTAAAAATTATCAATAGCAATTAAAAGTTTAGTTAAGTTTTTTAGCCTGTTTTGTACATTATTTTTTTCCCATATCGCTCATGACACAGAAGAGTGGACACAACTAAAAAAATTGGATTTTTGAGTTAATACGCTAGAAAGATTCGCAATATTCTTTAGCGTGAGAGGGCAAAAAATGTCTTTTTTTTTCTTTTGATTTCTCTCTTCACGCTAGTTCTAAGTAAAGAGTGTCATTCTTTTCGACAAGTGAACATTTACAAATTTTACCAGTTCTAAGTAAAAAAATTGTCAATTTTCAAACTTAGTTTTAATTATGAATACGTTCTGTAACTTGTGGCTGTTTTCTAAAAATGAATTAGCTATGATCAAAAGTTAAAAGCTGTCGTTTTGAATTTTGACAACTTATTTTATTTTTAAAAATACTATGATGGCACCACTACGAGGCAAGCTTATGGTAGAAGCAGCTTTGGAGAATACAAGGCTAGAAAATAAAAATTCTGAGAAAGCGGCAGGTAAGGAGGTAACAAACCACTTAAAGGAAGAAAACTGTCAAGATAAGGTCGGAAGGTCGACACGACAAAATAGTGAGGAGTGGAAACTGATAAGATATGAGCAGAAATTGACCTCAAAATTCGGTTACACCGGGCTCTTCAACAAACTCAGAATTGTTCAATGAATCTGTAGACTCTGATACAAAAACCGTCCACGATTTTTAAATTTTTTTTTTCATCACTCCGATGTTTCAAATGAGGAAAAGAAAAAACCTAAATCCAGATAGTCAAACCCAGATGAAGGCATAAGAAAAAAGCGACAATCCTATGAAATAACGAAAAGTCATACCGTTAACCACACTCAAAAAAGAGCTCCCGAGAACGACAGACGGTCCCACCTTATGGCCAAAAATGCCGAATGGAATATGCAAATAAAATAACAGAGGAACAACGAGCTACAATCTTTGAAAAATAGTATGGACTAAAAGACATAATAAGAAAACGAAACTTTATTTTTAAAAGTATTGAAGAAGTCAACCAGTCATTCCGCTATCAAAAACCCGGGAGTAAAAGACGGAGATAAAGTAAAGATATGCAAACAATTTTTTAAGGTCACACTTGATATAGATGACTGGCCTATACAGACCGTTATTGCAAAAAACGATCACCAGCACACAAAATGAAGGCGGTAAGAAAACCTGCAAACCTTATAACCTAACAGAACTTTTTTACGATAAATTCGTTGAATATCCGGATGTTTGTCTACACTACGGCAGCAATTTTCATTTAACGGCAGACGAAGAACAAATTAAAATGGGAGAAATGTAAATAATAAAAGTGAAAAAGGGTACTCCTGTATAAGATTTTGGTCGCAAAATGAGGATTGAGTAATATACATTTTGCTATTATGTGCCGTCAAATATTTTTATTGTATTAGTGCATTTTCTCATGATGGTAAGTACCAAGAATAAGCGGATCGGGCGAAATCGGCTCACATTTTTGGTGCTTTTCTGTTAAGTTTAAATAACAGGAAATCTTGAATCTGAATTTTCTTGAAAGTTGTAACAAACATAAACGAAAAAACAAAAAATTGCGGACCGTAAAACCTGGCTCTGTTACATAAAAACTGCCCAAAAAAAATCATTTTTTTAATTATTACCAAATTATTTTTTAAAAAGTACCTTAATGGCTTTAGGACCTAATGTAAATGTGAAAAAAAACAAAACAAGAAAAATTACATTTTTCCTATTAGCGATTTTCACAAACAGAAATAATTTGTAAAGAACACCTTAATTATGTAATAGTTTTCATACCATTTAAAGTTGTCCAACCGCTGCTGAGATACAACTAAGAAAGCAAAGCACAGTAAAAATAAATCGGTCGAAATCTCGATCATTTTTGAGGCATTACCAATTATTTACGTACATAGCTCAGGCGCAGCTCACCAGAATTATACATACATATTTCTTTTCTGAATCTATCCAATTGTACATAACTCTTTCGAACAATATACTAGCGAAATGAGGTAGCACATAAAATATTGAAGCTACATAGACCTAGTAGTTCTTCATCACAAATTGTATTTAATTAGCAACGTAATTATTTTTATATTTTATTGAAGTTACAAATTCAAAATTTCACAGAGACTTAATTTTAGGTTTTAATACGTTAGCGTACTGCGTAATTTCATTACTAATTGCCGTAATCGCAATGCTGAAGCTATATATTCATGAAAAATGCAGCGATAATTATCAGTACCGCGATATAACGTTTTCGAAAAGTAGTGTACGAGTATATCGGTTAGTAAAAAATAGTTTCTTTGTCAGAAACATTAATATTTCAGCAGATTCACCAATTCCGGAATTTTTCCACAACATCCCAATAAGTATTCCTTAATTTACAAATGACTTTAACAAACTAAACCAAATTTAGCTGGGAACGTTCGTTTATAAGAAGCCTTATGCAACGAAACCGTTATTGTGGGTTTAAATCTCTCGCGGCTAAGATTGGATTTCAATGAAAGAATCAAATCATCATGAGTAGGATGTTGCTTATTTGGCTTTGAATGAATAACGATTTGACTTCAAAGAAACTAACACTGCTTCTAACTAAGCAAGATGTACCTTATATTCTCGTACTTTAAAGTTTAAAGCACAGAGCTAATTCTATGTTTTAAAGTCGTGTCTCACAGCTGTCGCTTTGTTTTATTCTCAATTCATTTAAATACAATATATTTGTCGTAAAAAATATTTCATGTCAAGGAACTAAAAATTTAAACAAATAATTTTACACCGTCAAAATACAATAAATAACTCGTGAAACGTGTGGTGGCGATAAATACAGTAAACATATTTGATGGCGTTTTAAAATATTAAAATTTTAGATTTTTATTTACACGTTTTTTACGAGTAAAAAACTATGTAAATTACTTAATGTCACTTACTCGCCCAACTGTCTTCTCACGTTTTTTATCGTTGATATTATGTAGTAATTATTGCAGAGTAAAGGAAAACAGAACTAGTCACTTTTTAAATAGATGTTTCCACCCCACGTTTTGAAAACAAAACACTTAGTTTTTCCGCCATTTATAACCAACGTTTGAAGTCGTTAGTCGAAAATTTATTATTTCTAAGAAAAGTGTGCTTTGAAAATTTTTGATGTTTTTGATATTTCCTTCATTTTATGAGATAATTTTTGTTTTTTAATTGATAGATAAATTAGAAGAAGAGCGAGAAGCTCATGAAGATGCTATGGTGAATACCAAGCACTTTACGTATATCGCGTTCTAACAGTAAGTTCATAGATGGAAAATTTGGTCCTCGGTCGAAAATGTGCATCCAAAATTGGTACAGACACAAAGAGAAAAAATTTAAAACTTCCTTTGGGATACTATGGAAAAGTAAATCAAGCCGTTTTTATAGTTGGCTTCGTCCGTTCGTTCATTCGTTCTGATAATTTTTTTAACCCATCGTTTTCGATCACTTTTGTGTCACTAAAATTTAGAATTTCAGATCATTTTAACTCAGGAAATTTGTTCAATTCAACTCAAGAAATTTGCTGTCAAAATGTTGCTAAATTAAAGAAGTTCTCAATTTAATTCTTCTTTTATCTTGTTTCAGAATAGAGCTTTAAAACTCCACAGCAACAATATGTACATTCAGTTTCCTTAAAACAGATTCGCTTCCGGTTTATACCATCAGTATGTGATGCTGAATAATGGTCCGGTATTGTACGTCAAGACTTTATTTCGAGTAGCTTTTAGCATGACATACCGGTGGTATCAGTATATATTATTGCCACACTGGGCCAGTCGTTATTAAAGTGGCGACCAGCGAAAAATTAAAACTTAAAAATGCGGTAAACATAATTTCTGAATTCCCGCCTAGCGAAAAGTTAAAGTCAGTTAAGAAATTTAACGAAGCTTCGTTAAATTAGATCTATCACTTTAACAAAATTAAGGATGGGCGATTTTGCGTTCAAACTTAATGAATAAATGTCAAATACAAATAAATTGTTGATGTAGATGCAAAGTTTTCTAGGTTTAACTGAGGAATTAATTTATTTGTTGAACATTTTGTGTTTGCGAATTTTATTTATTATTTTGGTTATTTTATTTATTATTTTGGAACAAATTAAATAACGAGCAATGTTTAGCAAAGATTTAAAAAAAACTATCATCCGATATCAATTTTAGATGTCATCTCAAAGATATATGAAAAAATAAAGTTCGTGTTTTACTTTAGTTGAGTGAACCGTCGCCCCAAGCTCCTGCTTTTATAAGAAGGATTTCATCATTTTTGTAAGTAAAATACCAAAATAGAATTTTTTTTTTTAAATTATTGATGAAGAATTTGGAAATTTACTGTATTGCTGCTCTCTTTGGAATTTTGAAATAAAGGTATTTCTGGTCTGCGCACAATCCTTTCCTGAATGAGGTCGGATGGATTCTAATACTTTACATTAATTTTACAAATTTATTACTATAACAAATAATTTAGTTTATTCCCAGAGAACGTGTTGCTTTGATAAACCGTTACAAATTTTGCTTTTTTTATTGTTTACAGGTAAAATTGCATTCTGCGTATATTCTGCCAGTGAACGCAAAAATGATGTCATCAAATCCATAATGTCCGCGAATTGCCCAGGAATTACCGAATAACTCATGTAGATGGATTATGTTTACAACCCTTTAACAAATTTTTAGCTAATAACTAAAATCTATAAATCAATTACCGTCATTGGGTTTATGTACCTATTTGAGTCCAAAACGAAATTAACACAATTGTTTACACCTGGAACTCGTTTGTTAGTAAGTTTAAGAAGACAAGGATCTAACTGACGTGTTTTTGAGAAATTTGGTTATACATCTCTTTATATTAATTCAACTAAACCCTCTGGATTACCGCTCTCCCCGAAATTGTCTATCGTTTACAGTTTCCTTGTTGCTCAAAATTGCATTAACCCACAACTAAACAATAATTATGTTTTAAAATAATTTTAATTTCATATAATATTCAAATAAATTTTCATAGAATGGAATCGCATTTAATTAACACCACAGTTGTAGTATACAAAGATAATATCATTGAAATACAGCCAACTGTAATACTTGAGGGCGATAATAAATCGTACAATACGACAATCAAACAAATAATCTTCATTCGGGTGCTTGAATTAAACTCGTTAACGAAAATGCATTACAATGTAATGATGATAGTGATATTATTGCGGAAGGCGTAATAATTGATAATTGCTAAATAATTAATATTGTTAATCATTAAGCGAGGAGGTTCCAAAATCATCTAAATAAAACTCGCAAACGTAACGAAAACGAGAAAAATTGGGAAAGAAATATCTGACAAAGAAAATGCCAAATCAAATCCAAAAAGGACTCTTTTTCAGAACGTAAAGTTCAGTTTCTAAAGTGTCTGAAGTGAAAGCCAATATATCGAATCACATTATTGCCTGGCCAATAACTCCAAGAGTCACCTTGATTCCAAACTTACCGTTACTAAAATGTACAACCCATATGAGGATTAGGTTGAAGATCATTTAAAGGAAGGCTATTACAGGTATGTGTTCCATTATAACTTTAATTTTTACTTCCATTATCCAAAATCCGATAGACTTGTAAAAAATTTAATCAGCTAGCGAGAATGCGAATTTATAATGTAAACGCTAATGATAGGCGGTTTGAAAAAGATAGTGATGACGCGTTATATAGTATTTGTATTATTCGGTTTTAAGAGAGCCGACTGAATTTTTGCTTGTTTGGACATTAACCTTCTTCCTTTACGAATATTTAAGAAATTAAGGAAGTGATTAGAATTAAAAAAAAAACTATTATTTTGAAATGTTTTGGTGGGTTAAAATAAAACCATTAGACAAAATTGAACTAATGATTGAATACAAAGAAAAATTGATTTGTGAACAGTTTATTGTGGTTGAAGACGTTGGATCGATAATGCCGAAATATTTTTTAAATTTGGCTTGTATAACGGGAAAGTGTAAAATTAGAATTCGGAATGAGGCTGTCACAGTAAAACGACAAGGAAGGTTCCAATCGTGCTTTTCGTTCGATTAAAGCACGCTTTGAATGAATTGGAAAATGAAGGTGTAATTGAAAAAGTCAATTATCTAGTAGAGTGAGTATAAGTTCAATCAGTTGCCATTTGGTTTATCAATGTCTCCACAGTATGCTCAGAAAATAAATTATCAGAATTTTGGTGATATGGGAAATAACAATTTAATATCAGATTCAACAGAAACAAAGTGCAGTACAAAGTGAAAGTCGTTAAGGGTCATTAGTTTTCAGAAGGTGGTATTGGTCCAGATCCTGAGAGAGTAAAAGCAATTGATAAAATATGTGATCCGAAAAACGTTAAGGAACATCGGTCAATATTGGATATGCTCAACTATTTGAGAGCATTCATTCCTAATATGTTGGAATAGACTTACGGGCTCTACTAAAAAAAGATTCAGAATTTATTTGGATTAACTCGTCAAAACAAGATTTAGAAAATATTAAGGCTCTAGTTAAATAAGCACCTGTACTAGGGATAACCAATTTATTATGCATCACGACATCTATCAAGTGCATAACAAAATTAGGCTCAAATAGAAAAAGAGCTATTAGGAATTGTGTTCGCATGCAAGCGCTTTTACAATTTTATATACGATAGAGAATTTATAGTTCTCACGGATCATCAACTATTGGTTAGTTTATTTAAAAAAAACATAACTTCAGCAACTATTCAAATTGCGAAAAATATATTGCAGAAATCTGAGGATTGGCAAGCGGGGGATTGTTGGAATATCGAAATATCATTTTAACAGATGTTGATCTATCTCCTGTCGAAATATTAATCGGTTGAATGACGCGAACTTAGAACCTTAATATTCTCATTTACTCAGTCTTATCGTTGTGCATCAAAGTTCTATCAGCGCTCATTGGAATCATTTGAAAATTATAAATTATTTAACAAAACCATATTTAACCCTAGAACCCTAACCAGGGAGGTGCTCAGGCATCCTGCGAATTGTAAAAGCGGCAATATTTGTTTTACTTGTGGCAACACAGCTTTAAGATTTTTTCTATTTACATGTCATCTTGTATTTGTTTTAACACATCAGTTGTTAAACATCATTCGTAACGGTAAGTGGTTTAATTAATTAAGACAGGGTATTGCAGCTATTTGATAAAATATATTTGACACTTACTATTTATAAATATGGTTTATTACTTTGTGTGTCGTAAAGAAAAATGGCGGATACGAGTAGAAATTTGATTGATGATGAAATTACGCGATTTCTTGAATGTGATCCTGATGAGAAATAGCCAGCTTACAAGCGAGGACAAGTAACCTTCTAAAAGTAAAGAATGTTCCCAGAAGAATGGACAGTGTAAATAGGTACAAATAGAGTGGTGAAGCTCCACAAGCAACGGGATGAACTATAAGGCGAAATACAAAACTGCACCCACCTGGTGATAAAGAACGTTATAAGCAAATTTCTACATCCTTAGAGGCTTGGCCTTTATTTTTTGATGATGATACTCTAGAACGAATTGTGGGTTTCACTATTGCTGAAATCGCATTACAACATCCAAAATACAAAAGTGACTGGCAGAATTACGACCAAAATGAAGGTCTGAAATAAAAGCCCTGTTAGGATTGTATTATTTTTCTGGGCGAGGTCGATACCCTTTTCGCATATATATCCCAAATAAGCCGAATAAATATGGTATAAAAATAATACTATTGTGCGATTCAAAAACATTCTACATGATGAACGCAGAGGTACCCTTATGTAAAGAAAGCACCTCAAGGAATCAACCAGTTGCATATCTCTGTCTCCAGTCCCTGACTTTTCTTATACGTACATGGAACCAGTAGAAACCTCACTTGTGACAATTCCTTTACTTCGGTGCCACCAGCTTCAGCATTACTAGAAAAAAAAGTTACTTTAATTGGCATTATAAGACAAAATAAAACAGAAATATCTACTGAAATGCCAAGTTTCCTTACAGTGGGCCTCCGATTTTCCTAGCTTACTGTGCACCTAAAGGTAGTCAGAAGAAGGTCATAAATTTACTGTCAACAATGCACATTCTTCCTGATAAAGATAAAACTGTAATTTTGCTAGAAATAATTAATTTTTAAGACAAAACTAAAGAAGGAGTCGACACATCTGATCAACTATGTCAAACTTATTCAGTTTCACGAAAAACACGTCGCTACTGAACAAAATCGGTATGAACTCAAAGTTATTGTTGAAGCTTAGTAATAAATCAATGCATAAAGAAAAGATACACAATGTACAGGCTTATTTGAAGACTCTGTCTCTACGTCTGATAACACCATATTTGGAAGAAAGAAAAGATGATAAATAGCAACCTCAAAACGTCCAATGAGTCTGACCGCCCAGCACCTAGTGCTATAAAACAACGACTGTGTAGATTCTGTCCCTATTCTAAAAACAGAAAAAGCAAATGCAAAACACTCATATGTAGAGACCACCAAATCAAAATCTGTGCAAAATGTACTTATCCAGATACTTATTCTTGATTTACTTACTAAATAACATGTAACGAAGTAATAAATATAATAACATTGATAAGAAGCATTTTTATTATTCTTTCTTGAAAATATAATCCAATAAAATACAGGGTGCACAGGTACCGTGGGTAGGAAAAGTTGATGTAAAATATGGGTAAGGATCTAGGGTTAACCCTAACTGGATAATATGCTACAAGAGGAAGAGGTTTAGAAGTTGTATCTACTTGAACTATTGAAATAGTAGTTGGAAACTATAACTTTTTTATTATAAACAAAAATTAAATTCGCCTGAATGTATGCTACCTATTATCAGTATTATACAACTACAAGAAGGCGGGATTTAAAGTAATCATAAACGAAGCAATGTTTTCAGTTATTTTAACCAGGATTCTTTACTTCTTGATACTGACACCATCTGTTATTTGCAGGCAGACCAATTAATTCGACTGATTTTTTATTGATTCGGGAGACTCGAAACCATGTAAATTGACAAAAAATTGAGAGTTCCAAAATTTACAACATAATAAAAAGTAACAATGCAAAGTATTTGCGGGGGAGAAATGTGTAAATAAAATATAAAATAATTCAACAATAAAATGAAAAATGACGATTTAACAAGAATTAGATTTTTTCAGTCCACACAATATGTAAGAAGTACACTAATTTTCCATTTTCGATTAATGCACATACTGTAAAAATTAAAAATATGTAATATAAAAAGTTTAATGTATGTTGTTATGATAACGCAATAAACAAAATAAAAAATTTTATAAACAAATACAAAATTACTTTTATGTATTATAAACTAAATCTTTAAATAATATTGTACATAATATAAGAAATAAAAAGAGACAGATATATAAATATATGTATATGTAATGTATGTACTTTTTACATTAATATATTTTTATACTTTTAAAATAAATAAAGAAATATGTATGGAGAAATATTTTGTAAGAGTATATGTTTTAAAAAAAAAATGTTTTTAATTTTATTATACAGTTCAAACAGAAGTACAATGAACTTTTATTTAGAGTGGCAGGGAAAGTGATGATGACGGCAATGTAGCTTCACGTTTGTACATATTGAAACCAGCCATTATTATTGTTTTGTTTTTACACAAAAAACATATTTCTCAAATAATGAAATTAGTTATGGTTCGAGGATACATTTGACAACAATGCACAAGTATTATTTATAATGCATTTAATAATAATTATAAAACCTTGTACTTGTTTAAAGGCAATTGCCTTTTTGTTGTAAAACGGTTCATTTTTATTTTACTGTTTTATTATAGGTTTATTATTTTTTTATTTTATTTTGTAAGTTAAAAGACCGCAGTTTTTTTTTTATAATAAAATCGAAAAGAATACATATAAGAATATTAAAGCTAGAAAGAAAACGAATCTGTTGAAGAAAAAAGAAGTAAAAAAAAAATTGAAAATGAAAGGAAGGAAGGATACCTTACATTGTTTTCAAATTACGAACAAAAATTAATTGTAACGGGGTAATGAACTTTTAATTCTTAACTCGTATGTTTCTTAATTCCTTCTTACCTGTTATTTGCTGTGTTTTTTTTGTGCTTTAACGTTAAAGAAGAAAATGAATAAATAAGATTCAACAGACGAGATAACGTGGAAATAAATAGAATTTATATGTTACTTTTTTTATTATTGCTATTATTATTGAATGTACAAAGATTAGCAGAATTCATTAATGTATTTATGCTAAATTGACGACGAATGTGATAATACTTATATTATATAGGTATCAATCAATTGTCATTATTATGTAACGTATGGTAGCGTCAAAATAGCGCTTGTAATTAAAATCATTAGAAGTTTTGTTAACATTATGCTACGTGATTTATTCATCGCTAGTGAAAGTGAGATAGAGTGAACGGCGTCGAACATTTCATCATCATCTTCCACTATATATATATATATATATTATATTAAATATAATTAAGTTACCACTATATGACTTCCCTGAATTCCACCCATTATTACACGAACTCTAACTTGATTATGCACGTACAAGATTTTGGAAAGTTACTTAGAAACCTGTAATAAATGCGGTAAAATGTTATGATATTTTCCAACATCAAAATTTTAAAACTAGATTTAAGATTATACCATTATCCACCATATATACATATATTGGGCGTCACATTTTTATTTTAACGTTTTTTTTTTTTTTGTAGATAAACCGAAAAACTTTCATTATCTTTCATTTTCATTAATTGATAACTAAAATTAAAAAAAAAAAAAACTAAAACGTGTGGGATGCTGGATCTAAATTGGAATAAAATGTATATCGTATAAAACAAAAAAAAAAAAAAAATCGTTAGCTGTTGTAAAATGAAAATGAAAGTTATTTTAGATTTAGCGCTATAGTTTTATAGTATTTTTGTTATTATTATTATTCGGTGAGAGATTATACGTGTGTCTTAATCTTTAAAGTATAAAAATGTTTCTAGAAATGTCTGTACAGTATTATAAAAATAATAATAATAATAAGACAGGCAGGCATGTGGGATGAATTTATAATTTTTTTTTTTTTTTTTAACTTGGTTGATTGGTATTACTGTGGCTGAAGAAATAAAAATACATTTAACCTGTTGCGCTATTTAACGCGTTTTATTTATGTAGCGCGACATATTAAAATGTATAATACGCCTACGCGAGGGAATATGCGGAATTTTAGATTGGTTAATTTGTTTTTTATATTGCATTTATTAAAATGGAGGGATTTAAGATAAATCTATATTTAAAATAAAAGTTCCAGATAGGTTTTCGTGAAAAAGTAAGAAAAGATTTGTGTCACAAAGAGATAAATTTCCCGTTTCCCTCGAAATAATCTTATTCATTTCGTAATATTGAATTTTGGTAGAAATTACAGGTCAGAAATGACGTTTTTAGGCTTAATTTTCCAATTTTAGAGCATCAGAGTATTAAAATTAGTATACACTCACTTTACTCTACATACATACATTGAAATAATTTTTACAACCTTAGCTCGTTCTTTTCATTTAAATTAGCCTCCCTAATAAGGAAAGAAATGAGTATTCGACTAGCAACTAGCGTTGGTAGATTGGCAAGCAGTGGGACGAGCTTACCTATATAATATTCGATAAAGCCTACTTTTATAAAATTCGATAAGAATACTAAAAATTACAATTTTAATCACGCATCAATAAAACTAGATGTTCCTACTTCTTCTAACTAAAAAGGAATGAAATTTCGGAAATATAAACAATTCTTTTGAGTTGCGAGACAACCACTTTATTTAAAATTATTTGAATTATTTTTATTGGGTTGGTGGTATCTTGGAAGAAAATCTTTAAAATGTAAAATTGTGAAATATAAAATATTGAAAAACAAAGCAGCGGAAGTTTTTGTAAACAATATTTTAAATGGTTTAATGTACCAAAGAAATAATTGGGTCTACCGCCCCAAAACCCCCGCTTTCGCAGTATTTATATAAGAATTCTAAATTTATCAAATACCAGATTTTTAAAAGAAATTCTGTTTCATAATTCATATATCTAAAATCGAGAATACCTCAAAGATGATTGGTACAATATTATTTGTGCAATATGGAAAAAATGAAAATAAAATAGAAAGTCAATTAAATTTAAGATTACTTTTTGCTAATTAAATAATGAGTCACTCATGTTTTTTTATGCAGATGGTAATTTTTTGATTAGCCTCTGTAACATCTAGCAAGTAGTTCAAAAACTTCTTGTTAACATCACCTAGAATATTATCCCACTCAGTTTTCTTGGCATCCAGCTACAAATTTTTGGTCTTTTTAGATCAAGAATATCCTTCACTTTAACTTAAACCTCCGCAAGTTTAAATCGAAACCCTGCCCTGGCCAAGACGAATAATTATTTTCGAGATTTTTGTATAATTTCGTGACAATAACTTTTCGTATGTATGTATCGTATCATCAAATAAACCGAAATAGAACATTCTCCTTATAATTATTCGTATTGGCGAAAAATTTGATTGAAATGTAAAGCAGGATAATTAAATTTATTAAATTAAAATTAATGTTTTCAAAAAGTTTATTATTTATATGATTTTTAAAGTTGTTTGCGTTACGTTGCATCAAAAATTTAGCAGGTACAAATAATTTTGGTTCGGACTGTTTGTACCAGTGAAATTTATAACTACAGAAAGATTCCAATTGGAATTTTATATTTGTCATTTGTATTGGTGAGTTACACTGTTAAAGCACATATTAAGTGAGATGATACACGCTATCCCTTTTTATTATTCTGCAGGTCTCTTTCATGAGCGAAATATTTTAAAATCTATTAAAAAATGTAAAGTTTATACCAAAAAAAAAATTGCTTGAGTGAAATATTCCTAAATCAATGAAAAAAAAACTCAGCTTTAGGTAACAAATTAACCAACCTTAAATTTTTTTGAATAGATTTTAAAATATTTCGCTCTGTATGATGAGAAATTTTTTGGGGTGTTTTACTTTTGAGAGTTCGAGCGTTCCACTAAAATTGAAGGTTTTTTCAAAATTTAGTGATTAGATAGTTTGAGAGACAGTAATTTTGCAATAATTTAATGTTTCTGTCAATATTTTAAAAAAATCAACCTGTCGAACAACATTTTTGTTCGGAGTTCATTTCTTACAAATTTCTCAACATTTTTCATTCGATTTGTGGTTATAAAAGTCAAACTTAAAAACTCAACCGATTAAAAGCGTGAACGATTAGTCAATCCAATCTTTCTGTACTAATTCACTGTTACTATCTAGGCATTACGATTCATCAAAGAAGTCTTCAAGAATTTTTACTCAGAGGGTTTATACAAAATAGGAAATTGTGGACTATCTACGCCATCTTTAAATTTATTGTTCCGGTAATTGTTTTTATATTCACGCCTCACTCTGTATTGTTGATTTCCATAAGCAAAATTTCGTTGATTTTTGAGGAATCCTTAAACCAGAGTGTTCAGCAGTATGAACAGTTTACCATACAAACAATTTCTAATAAAACAAATTATATTGTCATAAGCAGGTCATATATCGCAGGTGCTTCCTCAAAGAAGTACATGATACGAACATGATACTTCCTCCATTAAATTGTACATGATATTTCCTCAAAGAAGTAAATAACTATTGCATTTAAGTATTTTGTAAGTTCAGCAATATTATATTGATTAAACCAGAAAATTTATTAAATAGACTATAGTTATAATACAAATATCAAACAGAAGCTACTTTCGATTAGCCCCGACCAATGGTAAGCAGGAAGTAAGGTTCAAGCAACAAAACATTACACTCCTCTGGCTTAATAGCGAGAAAAACATTGGCCCTTCGAGCCACTCAAATAATATATTTCTGTGGCTTTATTAGCCATGGAAAACCAAATTTAAGATTGTGTGTTTGGAAATTTTTATTTTCAAAATACTTGAACCTAACAATTTCAGTTTTGTATTAGAATGTACAGGAAGAAAGGAGAAAATAATATTACAAAGTTACTGTTGCTTCCTTTTTCTTTCTGAGCCCGTATTCTTGAAATTCACCCGAAAAAAGTTACCGGCGACTTTCCAGTAACAATACGTCATTTGGGTCGAAAATGTAAATTGCTTTATACTAAAACCATAAGGGCTTAATGTGAGATAAGCCCTTTTACGTAAAATCTCAAATTCGAAATCTCCAGATTCGATTTCATATCATATCAATTTTTGGTAATATTCCGGTAACTACAAACAACCGTAATAATCATTTATAAAAGCAATAATTCAAAAAACCCATACGATTTTGAACGGCTCTTAATTTTAAAAACGTTTTCCTGAAAATTGCGAATTTGACACTTAAGCCATTATGACTTGTGACCACAGAAATTAGCTTACTTGATTAAATTAGTTGAATCCAGTTAATTTTAATTTTAAAGTATTATTAAAAAAATGATTTAAAAATCCTTCATGTACGTGAAGAATTTAAGTATTCGTATATTTAAAATAGCTGTCATCATCAACTCATAATTTTCTAAATTAAATAATCTAAAAATCTAAATGATCACCAAAAGCCCAAAACCTTTCCGTCAAAAACAAAACTTATCGAAATTTTAATTAATGTGCCAGAAAATTGACAGAACACATTCACATTTATAACTCGACACAAACTAATGTCGTTTTCTATTGATTTTTTCCCCTCTATGAAAAAGCAATCGTAATTTGACCGTCTATCGAACAAGAAAATCTCATTGATCTTTTATGTTTGTGGGTTCTGTCAAAATATAAGAAACTTGCAAATTGTACAGATAAAATGTAAAAAGTTCGTTTGCAAAGCAACGTTGAGCTTAATTTAATGACATTTCTAAACAAACACAATACCCACGATAAAGTCGTCAAACCGAAAATGTCAGACAATTAGCCAAATTACAGATTCAGAATAAACCTAGTAACATAATTAGGTAAAAGAGGGGCTCTCGAGCAAAACTATTTTGCCCTCAGAAAAACGTTTTTTATTCAATCGAAAATGACATAAAAATTATACCAGAGGGAAACAAAATAAAATTCACTCTTCCCATATTTCGTTTGAATCAAGTTACCCGGGTGGTCGATCAAATTAACCGGGTAATGGAGTAAGTACTCGATAAAAGGACAAAATAGCCGAATACCTGGGTACTTGATAATCGATGTTGGATTTCCTAGTGTCGCCACTCTAATAAAAGTGGCTACAAAAGTGAATCTTATTTACCATTAATCAGATATTTTAAGGTTACAAAGCTAATTTTAACGTTTGTAGGTAGAGCGGTATTATATGTGTAGTTCAGAATCAAAAACGATCTATTCCACTTTTCGAGTTTTCGAGATATCTTAAGGAAACCTTTTATAGTTAAACTACTTAAGAAAACTATATTATTTTTTATTTATAATTTCCATAAGAGATAATTAATTGATTATATAAGTAAAATATCAACCACTAATCAACTTTAGCTAAGATTTTATGTTTAATTTTGGAATAGATCTATTTTGAAAGTTAAGTAGTGGAATAGATTCATTTTGAAATTCATTATAATGGAATAGAAAGGTTATGAAATTAAAAGGGAAAATTTTTGGTTTATAATTTTTTATTTCTGTTCTTAAAATAAAACATAAACAAAAGAAACAAAAGAAACATAAAAAAAATAAGAAACATAAATCAACAAAATAAATATCTTAATACTTCATAATATAAAAAATCACAATTTTAATAATCATAAAATTAAAATGCAATTCAATTGCCGCAAAATATCACAAACTAAATCTTAAACTCTAAGGACCTCATCTTCGTTATGGTTGACGCAGATATTGTCGTCATTCTCTTCTTCCATGTGAAGTTGATTATGATCGATTATATTTTTGTAAAGTTCAGATTCTCAATCAATCGCCACTCGCTCCCAAAATGTTTCTGTAGCAATCTGTCTACGTCTTTTAATTTGGCATCCTTTACTTTGACTCCGTTATTTAACCTGGTTAATCGCATTGTCGCCAGGTTTTCTCCCCGTCTAATATTTGACTTTGCTGATCCAATATCCGATTTGTAATAAATCTCACCTATTACTTGAAAAGTCGTGCCATTTTTACCTTTTGTTAGTATAAACCGCTTACATTCATTGAACTTGAAATGCCAAGAAGATGGGGGTTTTATAATTTTAGCAACTTCGGCTTTGAAATCCAGAGCAGGACACTCATCACTTCCAAGGTAAGGTTTATGATCGTTCCATGTTCCTTATAAATTTTCAGGTAGTCGTTTACGTCTACAATAGTTTCTTTCGCCCTGACTTTTTTTCTATTTGCGCAAAAACTCAATCAGGAGGAATGTACGAATGGCCTGGTACTGGGAAAATCAGTTCAACGGATAAAACGTTTCTTGGCGCACATTTTAGTAACCAGTATTCGCACATTCCAACCATAATCGAGTTTTTGTTTTGTCTGCCGCATCCATCAGCTACTAAGCGAACAGTTTGTATGCCACATAAATTTAAATGGCAAAGACGGTGGTAGACAGCTGAAGCTATTTCATTTGAACCTTTGGCTCGACTATTCTCGGTCCAGTAATACAAAAATACGTTGCTTTGCGTTAACGCTGAGTGACCGGTTCCTATCACCATTCCGAATAAATAAAGATATAACTGCCGACTATAGTAGGCAGCTTGATCAGTTACTTTAGGTAGCGTCATGTTTTTTTGGCAATCAAAACTGATTGTAATTAATCCCAAATCCTCTTCGTTCAGAAGCTCGAAAAAAGCTTTGCTCCTAAGCTTATGAATTCTTGACTTCATCATAAGTTCCTTCTTAACCTGAGATTTTGTTCAAATTTAAAATTTTCCTTGAATTGGATGCACGTCGAACACATATCGGTAGCCGGTGTTTTGAATCCCAAATTAAATTGAGTATTAAAAATTGCCCGAAAACAACAACGTCCACATTTTACTTATAGACAGATCTGCAGGTAGATACTGCTGTTTTAAAATCTGACTGCAGCAGTAGTGCATTTCGATTATTCGGTACTTTTTAATAAAATCGATAATAGCCCGTTGTTTCCTTCATTACCTTTAGTTTTCCTATCGCCGCCTCGTTTTTCTGCAGGAATGTATCCCGTTTCAAAATACTTTTTACAAATATTGTAAACCCGACTTTTTGTCACTCCCAATATATTTATATACGCGCTTTGGCAAACTTTTATCAAGCTTAGAATGAGTCCGTATGAAATATTCAACTGAAAATGTTTTTCGCGCACCTTGTTTCTCGACGCGATCAGTTCTAGCTGGTTTTATGATCTTACAGGTTTTTAATATACACACATCTTGTGCGAATTTCGATTTCTCTTTATAAAAATTGCTAGAAAAATCTAAAGCATCGTATGTTTTAATTTTACTGCAGTTAAAAGAACTGCGCTCGCTATGCCTACATCTTGGCATTTCCGGCAAAGATTTTCTTTTATACCTGGAAATGAATTTATTTTATTTTATGTTTATTTTAAAAATTCAAATATATTGAAATGCATAAATAATAAAAATATTGTAAATAAATAAATAAAGTACACCCAATTTTCTAAAGTAAATGTATGAGGAACTTAGGTAGGTATCTAAGATAATATTCAATGAAAGCAAACAAATTTATTTTACAAGAAAAAAACTTTAACCCAAAAAACAAATAACCGAAACAGATTGTGTGCAAAATTAATGGATTAAATACTATTGCAAATTAATCAAATGCAACGTGAGTCAATCTACCACTTAAATAATATGTACATATTGTAAATTTTAGTCACTTACTTTTCGATTTTAGCCATTGATCTTTTCCTATTTGGAATGTCGATCTTCCTTTTCCGTGGACGGTCTGTAACTTGAGGCGATTCTATCGACTCCATTATCTGTACAAAATTCACAATAAATATATAATTAGCTATATAAATTTAAATGATTTTTAGATTTATATTTATTAACCATACTTACAATAAAACGCAGAACCTTTTAATATAGCATCCAATTTTGAACGATTATCACAAACAACTGATTTTTTCGCAAATTTTGGAATAGACGTTCTTTGATTTTCAACTACAATATTTTATATTGGAATAGTTTTTTTTTGATTGGAAATGTTTATTGGAATAGTGTTATTTTGTCTGTGAAGTTGTAATGGAATACACTTGTTTTGAAACAGAATTCATATTTATTGCTCAATTTCCACCGGAATACGTTCACATTGTAAAATTTTTCTTTGAGAGATAGTTAGAGTTCAACAATCCGAACCGAAATTAATTACTAACTAAACATTTTTAAGAAGTGGAATAGACCGTTTTTGATTCTGAACTACACATATATTCTATAGCAAGTACATATATTTAATAAAACTGTTTTTTCGCATATGTCAACGAGGCCAAGCGGCAATGTTTTCTTTAAATATTCGCATTTAATTGTTTCAATTCAAATCAATACGATCAGTAGAAAAAGCGAAATAGCGAAAGTATAATTGAATAAGGGGTGTTTAGTTTTTTCTTTGTGTTTTAAATTGATTGTAAATTATTTTTTACGTGCTAATATATTTAAATTTGATTTCCTACTAAGACACTAGATGTCGCCATTTTTATTTTCAGCTCGATTTAATCCTACTAGTTTCAACGAGTTCAAATTATTTTAACGAAACCCAACTGCAATATCTGTTTCCATGAACACTAAATTCAACACAAGCCGGTTTGAACCTTACATAGAAACAGGATTCATGTCCCCAGCTTCTAGTGATTCGATTGCTTGTTTCCTTGGGTAGAAAATTTAATGGGTTGGGGTTGTATGACTAAATTACAATAAGTCGAAAAAATGTAAACGGAAAAAATTATAGAAAAACATAAATGTAATTCAAAATGTTGACCCTTTTTCATCAAATTCCGTCTAAGTATGAATAAAATTGAGCTCTTCAAAAAATGTGCTTATTAAATTAAGAGCAAATTTGTCAACTTTTTTAAGTTTATTTTGATTCATTTTATACCTTAACAGATGTAGGTTGACGCCAACCTAACCCTCGCTTTTCAAGATGTCTCAAGAAAATAAGTATTTTTATATACATTTATCGACCTATTTATGGGATATTTCAAATTGTGACATATCTTCTGGCAAGGATAATTCTTAATAACAGTTTGAAGAATATTGATGGCCAGCTTCCAGAAAATATTTATGACCAATATTCATTTTCAATAAATTTCAATATTTAGGCTTAGAAAGAGAAATTGAAGAAAATTAATTTCCGTAGCATTACTGTTGAAAACTTTTATCTAGAGCCCGGCTGCGTGTGAAAAGTGTTAAAAATTGAAATTAAAACGTTAACAGCAAATTGAAATTTAATCACCACAAAAAAAAAATGAATACAATAAAAATATTGACAATAGCGACCTATATACAATATTGACAATAGTTACCTCAACTTTAGTATCGGCACTTCGTGAGTTGATAAATTTAACATTTTATTACCTAACGATTTGACATCATTTCAATATTTTATGTGTTTGGACTCGACTCTAACAAAAAAATATCGTTTCCAGTAGAAGTTCAAAATTCGTAAGGAAACGTTTATTCCGGTTTTTCTTAATAGGGGACTGGTGCTTGTAAGTATAGCGTGTTACTGACTGGCGATAAAAAATGTACGTGAAAGGTCATTTCACATACAGTGCTAAAACACGGCATGTATTTTTCGGTCTTTTCTTATGTTTTGCTAGTACATATTTTGAGGAAAACTAGATCCAATTTTCAAATCACCCATAGATTTTTATGGAAAAATTTTAAATCACATCGAGTTTTCATAGAAATCAAAACAGAATAAAAGAAGAGGACAAATATAAACTTCAATGTAAATCTTCTACACCTGGCTTCTTTTCTTTCAATCGGCCCTTTTATTTCGTTGCAATATATGTACAATGTACATATGTGTGAGGAAATTTTAATTTCCAATAGGAATTTCCCACGAGCTTAGTGGTGACATAAAATCTTCCCAATAATGGCTTAATGTAGCCGACATTTTAATCCTTAGACAATTTAAAGTCGCATTAAGAATAAAATGGTCGAATTACGAATTGAATAGGCGTAAAATATCAAAAACACGTATTTAAAACAAAAAAAAAAATGGACGCTTTAAAGTCGTCTATTACCGTAGTATTTGTGCAGTGTTTCCTCACTAAACTTTTTTTTTCAACGAAATTATCAATATGTAAATAGCTAATTAGTGTACTAAAACGTAATCCCTCAATATAAAACTATTTTTCGGGATGAAATCTGTATTATTTAATACTTCGAAGATTTTTTTTTGATGAAATTTAAATTTCCTTACTTTTTTGCCGCGCACATACTTTTAACGAAAGCCTTTTCGATATGAACGTTTCGTGGAAACTTTTTATACGTACGTAGAATATGTCAAAAATGGTTTTTAAAACGCTGTCAGCTGTGTATGTCAAAAATTGTTTTTATAGCTTTTCCCATTAATTAAAACAAATTATTTTTTTGGAGTATGAACCCTCCGAGAACACACCTGTACACACTTTTTGATCGTTTACCATTTTAAATTGGTGAGTGCGATCAGCTTGAAAAAATATTCAGATGTTAACAATTTTATTGTTGAAAAAAGCATAATTTGCCAAAAAACTGCATTTGTTTTATTTTTCAATATTTCGAGCTAGAACTTTACCCTATATTCCTGAAATGTAGTAGAATCGAGAAAAAATTTCTACTTTAGTCTTCCTTTAGGCTTGGTTTCGACCGCAAATCTCGTTGTAATTTTTACAACAGGAAATATTTTTCTACGTTTGATACAATTTTGAAATTAGTTGTAAATGAATGACAATTTTACGGTTGAGTAGAATTACTACTTGAAAAATGCTTGAGAATCGCAAGAAGAATTTCCGATTATATTCATAAATTATTAATTCAAAATTTATTTGATTGTTTTTGAATATAAAAATATACCTACATCTTTACTTAATATTTTATTTTATAACTTTGGGCCGCCATTTTGGCATATGTGCATTAGGCATCATCAGCCGCCATGTTGGCATTTTGTAATATTTTCCATCTACATGGATTTGAGTAATCAGTATCAGACAAATAATATTAGAATAATCGTATCAATCACAACATTCAATAAATGTTAAAATAAAAATATATTTACAATATAGGATGGTTCAATAATTTCATAGGGGAAATTTTATATTTTACACAGTTGCATTAGGATTCATGTATTACAAGTTATTATTAAATTGTGAGTGCATTAAAATGAATTTTAATATAATTATGAAGATTTCTAAGGCAGTATTTGCATTAAAAGTTAATTTTAATAAAACTATTAAACATTTTAAAGCAATTTGCTCAAATTTAGAAATTATACCAACATATAATTCGCTAAAATAACCGGACTTAATTGTTATATGAATAATAAATTCATTCACGTGTTTTGCTTTACTGATATAAAATTCGCTAAATCAAACCGACTAAATGACAAGCTTTTCAGTTCTTAATTTATAATTTATTACTAGGCGACTATAATGTGAACTGATCCGCTAATGGAAAGATAAATGTTTGGTTTTTTAAAGTAAACTGCTGTTTGAGATTTCGACCCTCAAGGCACCAAAAACAAAGACCAAATGACCAACCCCAGAAAAAAAGGGCTAAACTTTCGAAACTTTTAATGCAACTTGCTTTAAAATTTAATACTTCTAAAATATTTTATGAATACAGTCTTTGATAAATTTTAATACAGTTGATTGACGGTTTTTTTTACAACTTGCTTTACATTATAATGTAATGTTGAACTAAAATTTAATGTAATTGCTGTATTACAAATTAATGGAAATTGTATTAAAATCCTTTTTAATGCAAGCTTTGTATTATTTTGTAATACAGCCTTCCACTGGACCTATATGTAATGCAATTTACATTACATAAGCAATATTTTTTTAACTGTGTAGTATTTACCTCTAGGCATTAGTACTTTTTGGTTGTATTGTAATTTTGAATGTTTTTTTTTAGTAGTGTAGTTTACAAATTTTGTGTCGATACACATTTTTTGTGCGCATGTGTTCTATCTATGTGAGGTGCGTTGTAAAAATAACAACGAAGTTGTTTCTATTGAAACGTACACTTAAAAAAGGTAATGAAGATGGTTTTTAAGGTACTACACGTTACTACACGTAAATATTATATATTAGTTTCATTACTACACGTAAATAATATTGTGATAATAATTCTTAACTTATTTATTTATTCCCTTCCGCAAGCAAAACGGGCAATACATTTTTTTTTTATCTTTTGGGCAAATTGAATACCTTGCTCTTTTTTGTAATTGCGGTCAGTCCGCAATCATCCGTCAATCTCCTGGGGCCCTATTTCTGAATTCGATACGAATTTGTATACGAAACGAAAATGCTATTCAATACGAAAATTAATTGGCATTTCTGAATACGAACGTATGACCTTAATTTTTGTAGTGTAGGCAAAGGGGAAATTTCGTTTCACGCGGAAAATCCTTAAAATGACTGTGTAAAACTGAAAATAAACGTAAATATGTCAAATTTTTGGCATTAATTTAGTTTTTAGCTGGCTACGTGAATAAAAACGAATCCGCGCCATATTGGATAAATATTATTTTATATCAAAATAAAATGATTTTATTTAATAATAGCCTAGAAAAATCCATAGCTACATATTTCGTAAAATTTTAGTTTTATTTATTTAGTTTATTGTGATTGCGGCGTTGAAGGACCGGGTAATTAGTCAACAAATTGGTGTATACATAAAATATGTGAAATTTTGATAAATAAAAAATATTTTCAATTAAAAAAATTTGGCTAAAAGTTTTTAAAAATTTGTATTTCTTTTAAAATTTTAAAAAAAATTAAAAATATAAATTTCTTGTGTACATCTTACATTTTTTGATCAAAATCCGTTCATGAACGAACAAAAACTGCTCAAATTCGTATTGTGAAATAAGGGAAATTTTATCACGAATCATGCTTACACGAATTCGTACAAGAAATAAACGTATTCGTATTTTCGTATTTTTTGTTCGTATTCATATTCAGAAATAAGGGCCCTGTTACAGCTGATTTATCATCACGAATAAGCTGAATGCCTTTACGTATTTCGGAACACAGCGTGGCATTTTTTAGTTTTTCTTGCAAGTATGAAGTAAGTAGCTGAAAGAGAAGTTGCTTAGCAGACAAATGTTCTTCCGCTCCATAATTGAAAATAAACAAAATTCTTGCGCTTGAATAAGTATGCCGCAAAAGAAGCGCATTGGCCAACGCTTTATAGCACGATCTGTGGAGTATATATGGCACAGCTTATATTTCATTTCGGTCTTATTGTGTTACTAAATTCACATCCCAACTACGGCCAAATTTTTAAGCAGGTACTTCCGTTGATGTAATTTTCATTTTGTTAGGAATGTCTGGTTTATTTTTGCAAATAGTCCCAGTAAGTACAATTTGTAATAACTTTTTTATCATTTCGCGCAGTAGTGGTACGGTTGTGAACCAGTTGTCTATTTTTACGTTTTGCCATTACTGTAATGGCTTGAGAAGGCAGATTTCAATAATATATAAAATGTTTGTGTATAAAAAATGAATCTATATTGTTTGCTTTGCATTTATAGACGAATTTGTCCTATTGCAACTAAAATTTCCGAACGGAATGGAAATTATTTGTCCTTGCAAATTTTAGTAAAATACTTTCTCAATAATATCACCTCAAATAAAAAATGTTTTTTTTTCTGAGTAAGCCGACACTTGGTACACAAAAGGGTCAGAATGACCCTGCATAAACTTCAAATGATGCCAAGCGATATATTTAGTACCCAAAACTACAGCTAGAGCCAATTTTCCAAATGCTTTCAAGATATTTACGATTGAGTTTGAGATAAGGGTCATATTGACCCTATGTTTTCTCGGAGGCTTGTATTTTGGAAACTGATATTTGCTATAATTACTTATGCGAACGTTCCGATCATCACGGCAATTTACAATAATAAATAAAAAATATTTCACAACATAATTATTGCTATTTTGTATTGGTAACATTGGAATAAGGTAAATTTTGGATAATTTTTTTACCAAAGCAATTTAAATTAATTTTCTTTTGCAGCGTGAAATACGGTAACTAAAAATCGGAATAGATTAAATCTAACTAATCATATAAACGCCTTACAAATTTCGCATAGCACTATCGAAATTGTGAGCAAATTAATTTAGAAGAACGTAAAAATTTAACAACAAATTTTGGAAACAAGATATTTGGTAATTAGTGAAACGTGAAATTGTACAAATATTCTAATTTGGCGGGAAAATCAGTTATTATTTGGTCTAACATTTTATTGAACAACTTCACAAAATAAAAATCGTTTAAAGTGCAATTCACGCTCTCACTAAATCAAAAATTTACTTGCATCTTGCGTAAGAAGAGAAAATTAAAAATATTTTTTTTTTTAATAAATACAATAATTACACATTAATGTCGGTCGAATCCCAGAACATTTTTAGTTAAGTTAATTGAACCCACCCGACTCATTTATTAGCTTAGTTTTTAGAGTCGTCTCGATTGGCCGATATGTAGAAAAACAGCAAAAACCTCTATTACCATCCGGTTGTATGTTAATAAGTATAAATTATGCGGGTAATATTTTAATTATGATATCAAATGTTGTTTGGTACTCCTCGATCGCTAAACCAATCTAGATTATTTATGATTATTATGCATATTATATGTACAAATATGTTTCTTATAATAACCAAGTCATGATCGAATTTCTTTCGACCAACAAACCAAATAAATTTTCAATGTCAACACAATTAAACGTGACTCTTTTACAATTTACAACGAGAATGTCGAAATTATGAGATGATCACAGTTTTTATGATCTTTCGAGGATCGCGCGCGCATGCATTTATTGTATATATTTATAACAAAAAATAAATAAAAAAGTAAAAGTAATAAAAGTTATACATTATTTGTAATTTTTTTTTTTTTTTTTTTTTGTAGTTCTTCGTTTAGTTTTAGTTCTGAGAATCTTTTCCCTTTCTTTAACACAACAAACTGTCTTGGCGTGTTCATCTTTTTGTGCAGGTTTTATAAATATTATACACTAGAAAAAAAAAAATATGTCGTTTTTTTTTTCATTCACAACATACATATATATGTATAGAAGAATAAAATATGAAATTAAAATTAAAATGAAAATGACAGACAGACAGATAGAAATAGAGATTTATATTTTAACCCATTCGGGATGATGGCGTGAAACAATGCGCTGTCCTGTGGTTTTTTTTTTCATTTTAATTTTATTCAATTAAGTGTTGCCACATACACAAATATACAAGCGTATTTTATATTACTATTAGTTCACAAGCCTTTCCCGAGTTTGAGGACCTTGGGAATAAAATACACAAAACTTTTTTTTTTTTTTTCGTTTTTCGTTTTTCTTTTTTCTTATTTTTATTAGCTAGCTAGCTATTCAAAGTCAAGGATAAAATGTGTAAGGTGGTTTTTTTCTCTTATATACGTATAAACATATATTTCTTTAAGCTTGTGTTGAATTCTTTGACTTTTTAAGAAATTTTTTTTTATTTAAGTGAATTGTCGAGAGACCAAATAGATAAAAAAAAACAGAACTGAAAAGGAATAAAAACTACGACGAAGAAGTATATAGAAGAAAACAGTAAGTTTAGTGGGAGGTTGAATGACTCATGGTTATTGGACAATGAACGGTTAGTGTATGATTATTACTTTTTTTTATTCGTTTGTTACTTCGATAACATGACAGGGATTTTAATAGGGTTTATTGATCTGCAAAATGCATTTTTGTGCGCTAGGATTTATGCGCTTGCCTTTTGAATATAAAAATGTTGAATGAAAAATTGAATGAGGTTTTTCATCTTTCTGTTGCACATTTTTTTATTTATTTATAATATTTTTTTTTTTTTTTTGAGTTGAGTGTTCGTTTAATTTTTTTTTTTATTCATTTCTATGGTACTTCGTAGCATTACGATATGTTTTTGTCGAGTCTCAAAAGGAAATAATTTGTTGTATGTGCGCGCGCGATCTGGGTTCATGGTCTTTTAGGATATATGCTTTACATACATACATATAATATAGTTAAATCTTATATAAACGATCGAACATGATTTGAGAATATAGCTGAAACGATATTTTGTATTGTAATAGTGGAGTGCATATTAACTGATAGTGCACATGGTTTAACCCTGAATTATTTATTTGAACTGTATACAAACACCGGAAATTCCTGATTTTTGTAAAGTGTGTATCTGCGTGTTTTACCAATCGTTTTATTGTGATATGCGAATAATGGGGATTTTTGAATAAAAAGCGATAATTTTAAAAATCAGTCGATTGTTTTATTGCATGACGACCTTGAAGGTTACTTTAAGAATTTAAGCCCCAGACATACGGATACTTATGGGTATAGATGTGATTTCGATCCAAAAATCTATAAGATCCAGGTTCATGAACGTGAAACACCAACGATAAAATCATTTTTTACCAATGAATTTGCTCAGATATTTTCTAGAATAGATTTTTAGTTTCTTTAAACTTTATGAAATTTTTGGCACAGTTACATACATATATGAATTACTACTAAGAACCCAAAATAGCTTATTTGTATATAATCAAGTTATATTCGCTACAGGACGCATAGAAATGATTTCTGTACTTGGTCAGGTGTGTCGAAACACACACGTAAACATACTTGTACATCATAAGCTTTTGCTATTCGTCGTATCAAGTTTTGCTTCTTTCTCATTCTGAATTGTCATTACAAATAAAACCGCTTTTTATCCATTTCTTTTTGCTGTTGTTGTTTTACCATCATAAAAATAAATAGTTGATCGTATTGTCTCTTCAGTATACTATTTTATATAAATTTGGTCGGCTCAAGGATTTTAGTTCACATATTCTTAAGTATTCTTTATTTTATATTATTAACACAATAATCTCTTTAAACAATTTTGTTGTTCTATTCAAAATAATTCACCCACGATAGTGTGTCAATTTGATTAATCATAATACCAGAAAAACTTCAAGCATTTTTATATACTCGTATATATATATATATATATATATATATATATATATATATATATATATATATATATATATATATATATAAATATACATACTACATTAAGGTTATTAAACTTTTGTACCAACATTCCTTTTAGCAAGAAATAATTCACACACGTCTTTAATCGTTAATATTATTAGTACGTTTTCATATATGTATATAAATTTTCAGCAAGAAATTGAAAATCAATTGTATGAGGGTGACGATTTTCAGCAAACATCTATAAATTTTATCTACAAATTCACATAAATTAGTAGAACGCAAACATTCAGATACTCTCCCATAATCTAGCAATTATACATGAGATCTCATTTATAGACAACCGTCTAATTATATTCACACTCAAAAAACAACATTTTGAAACGTCTTAGAAACCATAGATAAATATAAGCGTATTTAATACTAAAAGGTGGTCAACTCCTGAAATTTTATGTATAATTATATAACCACAAAAAAAAACTAATACTAAACAGTTTTTCAGCGTTATTTCTTGTTTTGTTAGCAAACGATTTTAAAATGCTAAGCTATATAGTTGCAATATGAAATTAACACTGGTGTACTACTAGTCCATAGAAATACTAACACAGTTTTATTACAACAAAATAATAATAATAATCTTGTTTTAGTTTTCTTCCACTTTTAGTTTTCTTGATGTTTCTTTAGTTTTATATATATTTGTAGTAAAAATAAATAAAATAAAAGGAACATAAGAAAACGATCAATCGATCGATAATTATAAATATATGTACGTATATATACATTAAATCGCTATATAAAATGTATATAAATACATTAACGTTTATTTAATTTATACATAATACACTGAGTCACAATATAAATAGAAAAAAGTTATAAGAATGCGCTGCGCGAAGCGCGACTTTTTCAGTATAATGTAAGCGCTTTTCTTCATTTTCTTGATCAATCGATCGTACAAAAACAAAAACAAAAACAACAAAATATCAGAAACCAGTAACATTAAAGATCTAGATATAATTAAATTGTACGATACATAACATAAATCATAATTTAAATTAAATTATCCTTTATTCACCGATTATTATCCTATATTTTATGTATAGTTATTAAAATTTTTAATGTAGCGCACACGATCGTATCCACTAATTCAAATTGATTGTATACACCTTGTTTTTTTTATAAATTAATACCGGATATTTAAAGTGTGCTTATACAATGTGCATAATAAAATATTTGTGTTAATCATATTATGTTGTATAATAATATTTAATTAATCAGATGATATGATTTGCTGTGTATATATGGTATATAATAATCAGCTGATTATGTCTCTGGCGGACAACTAAAGTATACACATCCAAATTTCAAGAACATTGCTTAAAGCAAAAATAGCAATTTGCAAAATTTTATTTTATTATTAAGAAATCATTTTTAATTAGCGTCAATGCCATGCGCGCAAGTATTTTAAAACCAAATATTATATTACAAAACCATTAATTTGGAAAGTACAAGTTATGAATTCCCAAAAAAAAAAAATAATAATAAAAAACAATTTTTTCTTAACAGTAAACTTAAAAGAAAACAATATTTTTTATTCTCCATTTTTCAAGGTCTCGACATTACACGCAAAAAAAAACACATTTATTCAATATATCACATATACGAGTGTATACACACACCGAACCGAAAAAAAACTCAGACAATCTCTTGGATAAACAAACCAAAAAAAAAAAAAAAATTAAGAAATTTATAAATAAGTAAATTTTAATTTTTTATTCTTTAATATTTATTTTGCGAATATTGTCTGTATATTAAGTAAAAGATCAGGAATATATCGATCTTATTCTTAGAAGACAAAAAAAAAATTATTATATTTGTATTTTAGTTGGCAATTCACACCAATATTAGGAATAGTTACGTATATAAGTGATAATAAGTATTATGTATAGGTGGGACAACCTCTAAAAAACTTTATAAAACAAATTAGAAAAATATTGTGAGAAAGTGAATTTGAGCGATCGACCGCAACATCACAGGTGTTCTTTTACTTTCCTCACACTTTAACGGAATTATAATGAGTAAGTATTTTAATTGTAATCATGAAGGTCACCAAAAAAAAAAATACCGATTTTTAAATTGTCGTTCCATTCGTTTTCCCTATTGGTTTTCTCTAACATTGTCAGTTCCGTGGCTTAATTATAAGACGTTTTGATATTGCGTTTTTAAAATTTTATTTATCACAATTATTTACGATACAAGGCGGAAAAATCTGATTTTTAGGATAAATACGAGAAATTGTCGGACGAGTGCAGTATTACATCGAGAGTATCTAACAAATTCCATAAGTCAAATTTCAGTCAAGTAGGCTCATCAAAAAAGTAGAACGAAAAATTTTGAGTAGGATGAAAAAACTCTCTTTCGTCTTCCTTTTTTTGATCAGGTAACCTTAGCGAATGAATATTTAATACTGTCCGGGGAATCTAATTTTTCAGACTACTATCGATGGAAACGAATAAAAATTGTTATCTTAACAACGGCACAGAGAATTCGGCAAATTTAATTTTTTTTAATTATTTTTAAAAGGTCTATAAATTGGGCGATAGACCATTTTAATACAGAATGAGTAATTTACATTGAAATTCAAATTTCGAAATAGATAAACCAGCATTTTGTCAATACATAACTGTTGACAATTAATACAGTCAATATTTAAAAAAACTATTTCGTTTTAAAATCAATTTGGTACTATGAAATTTTATTGAATGAAATTTCAATGACATGTTAGATTTAAACAAAAATCGGCTCTATATACTCTGCAGTCTATGGGTATTGACCCCGATTCTGAAAATCAATATTTAAATAAATAATAAATTTGTGTGGTATTGAATATAAACGAATCGTAATAGCAAGTTGAAAAACCGAACTCTATTTTTCGGTTTGTTTCTCGGGTTTCAAATGACTATTTCCTTCGTTCCATTTAACGTTACCAAATACTCTAAGTTCTTCTAACTACATGCAGATATTCTTGCTGATTGATTTTTAAATTAATAAATAATTTTACGTAAATATTTTAAATTATATTTTATTTTCGCAGCTAATTTTGTGCGTTCCATTTATCAGTTAACATCAAGTACACATTTATGTTTACTTTGTCACCCAGCATACTTTTTGCAGATGCCGAATGTTGTTTACGATAAGGGGGTTTTAATAATGGAAATAGAAGCTTCAATGTTCCAGATCTAGGCAAAAAATTTGAGTGCACATTGTATACCCCTTTCTCCATTTATGGAAGGCAGAAAACATCAAGTGATGTTTGTGGTGGGTGTGTTAGTGAACCAGTAAAAACACAAAGTCGCCTAAAAGACGCCAAACATTTATACATACTTATATAACAAAAAAGACTCGTTTCCTGCTAACTTCATCTCGTTAAATATTACGTCAAACCTGACCGAACAGCTAAAAGTAGAAAATTGTTTTAGATGTCAAACTCTAGTTAAAATTTTTGTTAACAACAACAACATCTGAATTATTTTTATTTAAATAAACTTATCCAAATTTAATATTTAATTACACAAAGGACAACTTGGATTAAAAAACTTGGATTGTTCTGTGATAAATGAGTGCATTTTATGCTAAATATTTGTCCTATTTATTTTTTTTTTTTTCATTTTGGCCCGACCGAACACTAGTGATTCCTCGGCCAAAAGTGATAAGAAATATCATTCTATTAAATTTTCTCTCAAACCCGAGGAAACGACCAAAATGAAAAAAAAAATTAAAAACGGAAATGTGAAACAATTTAATTTATTGTGAATTTGTTTTTAAACATAATTAATTATAATTTTAAACTAAAAAAAAAATAAATTTTAAATTATTAATTAAGTTTCCTTTGAATAAACAAACAACACTATTTTTTGACAGATAAAACCAAAAAAATTCTTGGGTTTTTGGTGTTAAATGAGTGCGTTTTATAGCCAATGCAACTTTTATCAAAGCTTACGGAACATGTTCGCTTGTTTCTCGTGGAGCTTTATTGTGGCTGAGGTATCTCAGGGTTGTTAGTATATTCAAAAAAGGTGTATCAAATACTCCTCGGCGTATCAAAGTTCCTACGCTTTCAATTTTATACAAGTCCATCATTCCTACTACAGTTGTACAGTTACTAGCTAAACTCGAGGACCTCACCAAATATTCATTAAGTGATATGGCAGTTAAGCAAAGCGCCACCCATTGCTTTAAGATACGTGAAGCTCCAGTTATGTATAAAACGTAGCGTTTGCCACCGGACAAATTAAAAATAGCTAAATCTCACTTTGAGAATATGAAAACACAGGGTATATGTGGGCCCAGCAAGAGAGCATGGTCCAGCCCGTTCATTTGGTTCAGCATAACCATGGAGAATGGAGGTCCATTTTACCCGTTATTACCGTACCCGATTGCACTCCTGTACCACACCTTCAAGATTTTTAATTTCAGCTCATTCGATGTAAAGTATTTACAAATCTGGATTTAGTGTATATCACTATATACCCATTGAACCCAAGAATATTCTCAAAAAAAAAAGCCATTTCAACACTTTTGGATTGTTCAATTGGATTAATGCACTTAGTATTACTTATGAGACAGAATTTGTCGCACCTGAAAACCCCATTTCATAGATTATCGGAGTAAAGCCTCGATTCGGTGAATGCTCGAGGAATTTTACAGTCCAGCAACTGAAAAGATCCTTGAGCATGATTAACTTTTACCGACGTTTATTCGGTGATCAACCAATTTTGAAGAATTTTTCAGAGGATTCTAGGTGCAAAGTAAAGTTATGCAATGCAACCATTTTAGCCCACCGGTCAATTCCAACACATTTGTCATTATGGACAAATTTAAGATGTCCGATTTTCTAAAATTGTTTGGTTTACTTTCAAGCCACCATTTAATTTTCCTTTTTTCAAAATTTACAGAATTTTGTTCTGCTTGAACTTTTTGTTGGTTTGCCTTTATTTTATTTAGTCATTACACTCACATTTCTACTTACAAGCGAGCATGGTTTAGCTACTCTTCAGAATATTTTAAAAATATGAATGATTTACAAAATCGGTTCTAGAGCCTTAAATAATATTGTATAGGCCAGTGTTTCTCGGTCCGACAAATGGGGCAGAGGTTTTTGCTTTCTATGTATTGCGGAACACCACTAATGATATTGTGGTTGGTAACATTAACCAAAAAATTGTTTCATCAAACACAATTTTTATATAAATAACCAATCCAGGCAGTTTACTTTGTCTCCAGCTCTAAATGGAACTAAGTAGCTCGTTTTTGGATGGATTTTAATAAACTTGTATATTTGAGACTTGAGATGAGAAGTTGTGTCTTTACACTAAATGATTGAGGCAGTACACTAGATGGCCGAATAGATTATTTTAATATGGTTTAATTATTTCTTTATTTGTTTAATTTTTCTAAAAAGAAATGTATGCTGAATATTTTGGTATTGGATTTTGTTCGACCTTCTTAAATACTATAATTCTATGACTATGTATTTCTCCTGGTTTGATTTCCGTACCATGGAATATTCAATGTTAATTTGGTTGTACTCCTTTTATTTACTGTGAAAATTCCCCTTTATACCAAACGAATTTTTTCGCGACGCTATTGTGACGGATAGAAATAGAACTTCCCATAAAATACAACTACTAAAACCATGGCTCAAATTAAATAAATATTGCAAAAAAATAATAATATTTTGGTCGTTACCTTAAACCAGAAATTATATTCGTCAAATTGATTTTTATTTACTTAGCTAATTCAGACAGCTTCTCAGTCTCCAACATCAAATGGAAAAATCATATTTGTTGATAGATTTTAGCGAAATTTTGTATCTTAAATATTTTGTAGATCCTATAAATAATTCCTAATGATGGGATTAGAATTTCGAAAATAAAACATAGCCTAACGGCCAGAAATATTTTGGAACACTACTTGTGCTATAGGTATTATGGTCGATATCATAAATCAAAAATAAGGTTTGCCAATTTTGGTTTTACCATTCATAGACAATCTAGACAATTTTCATTGCTTCCACCATAACATGGTACAAACACGACGAAGAGAGGACAATGTAAGACATTTTTCCGGATACTCGTAGAAATTTGAAAAACCAGATGTCCGGAGAAACCAGAACATCTGGTCACCTTAAATGCACTTTAAGAACGAATGACGAGAACAATATATTTTTCTTTTTTTACCAAATAAAATAAAAAGTTGTTAAAAATAACGATAATTGGATGTTTTTAATTAACGTTAGTTTATAAATCGTGCATGCACTAAAAAGAAAATTCGTCACAAATTTAAATAATAATTTCGACGCTAGTTGATAATTTGAAATAAGTTTCATTCGTATTCCACACAAGAGTCTCTCGCCCGATCAAATAATTTCGTAGTTTTGCGATTAACAACATAACCTATAAATTAATTGATGTGCCTTTGATGTGAACGAAACTCGTTTTTCTATTTATAAAGGAATTTACTCGTTCCTTGCTCATCAACTCATTCTAAATTTCGTATACAACGCGAGCGAGTGATATTTTATGTCAGTTTGAAAATTTTTATTAATTTGCTGGTAATACTATTATTTACTTAATTATTTTGTACGCTCTACCTTTTTAATAATTAATAATTTTTAGGTTATTGTTGTATATCAATCGCAACAAATACAACGAAATTTAATTTTCGAACTACTTAGAAAAAAATGTATAGAAAACGAGCAGCATGAAAATTGAGTTATCATCTAGTGTCGATAATTCTCAATTTGTGACGGTGAAAAATTTATATATTAAAACTAATTAAATTATCTTTGTTGTATAATGCAAAATAAACGATCATCAATTAAAAACACCGTATCTTTTTAATCATTTTTATTTGGTGAAAAAGAAGAAGTCGTTTTCATTGTGTAAAGCGAATAATTTATTTATTTATTTATTGGTCACTTTTGAATTTACATAGTTATTGGCCCACTCTATTTTGAGCATCAGCTCATTCGTAATAGAGTGCACCAAAAAAAAGCTTGAACACAAAAAAAAGAACAGCAACACTTTCACCAGTAGCAGCGCTAATTCCTAGCCTCACTTGAGTCATTGCTTGAAACAAGTATATACATCAGCTTCTTTTGGCTTCACTCGATCATTGCCCTTGACCCTCAAACTTTACCGAACTTATAAGAAAATGAATTAAAAACGATTTCTTCATCTTACTCCACCTTTTCTGTTAGTTTTCGGGATGATATCTGCATGGCTCGAGCGTTGACGTAAATTTTGATTTGCGACAAAAAAAATATTTAAAAAAAAAATGATTATCAGAAAAAAACACGTTCAATGGCGTGAAAGTCAAGGCCTAATCGAATAATTTGACAGTATAACCTAAAAAAGCCATATATTTGAAACTAAAGGCTTAAATGTTATCCATTCGTTATCAAATAAGCAATTGTTATTGTTAAACTTCACTAGTAAAATAAATATTTAACAGCTACAGAATATTGAAAGACGACCCCAAATATGAACATAATGAAAGTGTCAATGCTTCTTTAGTGTAAACTTTTCAGGATTTTTTGCTCGGCGATTAGATTGTTCACAAAGCCTTTGAGTATTTTTCCTTACTTTCTTTGACGAGTTCATAACTATTCGTATATATGTTTTTTCTAAGTATTCAGCTAATAAGAATTATTCACATTTGGATGAGTCATTAACTATGCAAATTAAATTTGTGAAAATGGTCCTAAAAATCATTATTAATACAACCAAATATAACGTGAAGTGTTTCAATTTAATGTAGTGTTGTTACGTCCATGTGAAATTTGGTACGATAAATTCTCTTCTGGTAATTTTGAGTTAATCCACAGTGGTGATGAAAAATGGATTACATATGGGGTGACATGTTATAACCATCACTTTTTCGCTTCGATGCATTTTCGACAGAGTAACGGTATCTTACAGCTAAATTGTTTTAAAATTTTAAATTTTTAACAAAGGAATACAGTTATTCTATCGAAAATGCATCGAAGCGAAAAAAGTGATGGTTATAACATGTCACCCATGGTAATGTTCACCTAAAGGGCAAACGTATTTAACGGTTGCTAGAAGTGGGATTGTAAAAGTTCAGATCTTTGAAGATTCTAAAAAAGTAGTACATCAGGGCAGTTTCTAATAATTTAGTGATGGTAAGATAGTAACCGATATTACTTTTATATAACATAGCAACAATCTGATGTTGTCTTAGGTTCCTACAAACTATAGGAGCATCCTCTTCGTTACAATGATCGGAAAACCCATATAGAAATGGTAAATAGTTAATCCGTTAATAATTAGAACAAAAATATTCTATTCGGTAATTTAGGTGTCAGTTTGAAAAAGAGATGGCTCTGTCTAATATTTACCAATGCTAACGTTGGTATTACGTATATTTTTTGTTGTCGTTCAACAAATTCAAATTTATTTTGATTTATGACTACTAGATAGCCCTAAAATTAAAAATATCAGGTATTTGTATTCTATTACTTTACGCGGTTGTTCTTTTGGGATTTGAATTAGTTCATAATTCCCTACTTCATAAACTCCGAGAATTGTTGCCGTCCAAGTAAGTATATATGATATTGTCGGCCAATATTTCCTTCCTCTTTCTCTTCCTCTTTTTTCCTCTTTTAAAGAAAAGTAAATTTTTAGAAATAGCAAGCTTTATACTTTTGGCTCAACGTACTCAGAACGGATTTCCTGATCGTTTTATTTGACAATATTAAACTGTTTTTGACAAATTAATTTTACGCATATGCAAGAACTTTAGCTAAAAAGTAGCGACTCAAGAAATATGATTAAAGGAATGTTAGTAATATATTTTTAATAAGTTTCAGAACGGGCAATTTTCCGAATTAAATATAAATCTAAATTGGCCGTGTGTTTTATTGATCTGTAAGATCTTTTATCCAGATTAAGTCGAAATTAGTTTACCTAAATATAGCTCTCTAAAATTTTTAAAGACGGTAATTAGTAGATCTTGAATTCTTCTCAATCTCTCCGAAAACCTATGTTTTTTTGTCTAAATTGATAAATAAAAAAAGAAAAATTCGAAATCTGTTTTATGCGTTTTTAAAAATTGTATTACACTGAATTTAATTAAACTAATTTCGACTTAATAATAAAAGTATTCGGATAAAATATCTGTACAGAAGCAAGAGTAGTCCATAGCTTAAGTGGTAATTTGTTCGCTAAAAACCATGTTACTAAATGTGTTTTCACATCAGTAAAACAAAGCGAATAAATTAAATTAGCAAAAATAGGAGTACAATCGAGCAATTTTAAAACTCTAAAAACATTCCCTAAGTATTGGAAAATCGCCAGAATATTCCCGATCAGAACATTTATTTTCCAGTGCAACATTTTCTGTTCATTGAACAGAAAATGTTGCACTGGAGCAGAGCTCAACGATATTGAAAACGCGTTCGAGTCCGTTTGATTAGAGAGTTACTATTTAAACTACAAAAAAAAAATTAAATTTGATCGAGATTTGTTAAGCATAATAATGGATATGTTGTACAAAAAAAGTTCCACAGTCACAAATGGTGCCGAAAATTCAGAATATACGTTTAATGTACGCAATGAATTAGAACAAGATACCATCTATGCTCCAATACTATTTAATTTGTATTCTTTGGATCTCTTAAGCAACGAAAAAATCAACAGCAGCAAAGTTCGAAAATCAAACTTATTCAAAAGGAACCACAAGATGCCATCAATTTTATATCCCAATATCTTAATACATTGAGCATTAAAATAAATTTAACAGAATGTGAGGCGACTCTATTTAGGAAACCGTATCAACGGGCTGATAATGATATGAGGAAAAATTGGAAAAACCTAAATATAAGCGTAAATAATTCAAAAATTTCACAAAGAACTTCACTCAAATATCTGCAAATCAACATCGATCACTTTTGTTACATTTATTCACATAAAAAAATACAATTAGAAAAGGCTAAAAGGAAATTTAATTAGTCTAATTATTACATAGAGGACAACACAGAAAAGTGGATTCAAACAAGCATTATGATGATTTCGCAGCTGACAGAATTGATCTGCATATTATTGAACTGATACGAAAACGCCAAAAACTTTAATTTATGGACCCTACTACACGGAAGATAGAAAAATACAACATATCATAGAACAAGGAAAAATTTCAGGACCAGAATCATTCATCTTCCTTGATAATGAATTAACACATCCAGGATATTAACTAAATTCATGTCCTTAACGGAAGATATAGTACAGCGTACCACGATAAAGAATTTTTCAGTATTTAGAGTTAAGTAACAAATTTTAGAGAAGGATATAGCAAATTTAGTAAAAGTAGACTAACGTCACTTTTAGTCAGGCAAATTTTTGTACCAAAATTAGCAACGTTGGATTCAGTCCTGTAAAAAGAAATATTAAAGTTTAAATTGGATATAAAAAAAAAAATAAGGAACTAGTTTGAGAACTTTAAAGGTCATAAGCTTTCATATAATTGTAACAAAAAATGGTTTTCATTTTTTTGTAAAATTCGTTAAGCAACAAAAGAATTGTAATTTACCGAGCCGAAAATAAAGAATCACATTCAACAAAAAAAAAAAAACTGTGTCTGACTGCTTAAAGTGACGAAAGTCCTAGGTTCGATGCTCGATTGCTGCAATATTTTGCAATTATTAAATTTCTATTGTTTAGTGGAAAATGTATTCACCGAAAAATTTCATGACATACCTATAACCATAGATAAGACTATCAGATGATCCGATCATGAACGATATTGAGTTTTTTTGAACTCCCACCCAATATTAAATGTGTGTGTAATATTTTATAATGGACTCAAAATAATATAAAAGTGATTTAAGTAACACCAAATATTTTTGAACAAATATTTACTTAGACCTTGAATAACTTCACAGCAAATTTCGACTATTAAATTACACACTAATGATCTATAATGGTCTAATCGAATGGTCGAAATTTACTCGGTTAAATTATTAAACCATATATGTACAAAAACCAATTACAAAAGTTAAATTATTAATCCATAAATTGTAGTTCTAATTTTTTACAGCAAAAATAGACAAAATCACCTAAAAAATAAGGAGCTTATTAAAATGGGTCTCTAGACTAACTGTCTTTCTTTTGGTAAATGTTAAATGAAACCGCAGTAAACATAATTTAAATTGGTTTGAATTTCAGGTTTGGGTTCCAGAATGAATTGGCAAAAATTTGTTCGTCCTGAAACATCTGATATTCTTATCTGTGCTATTGGCGATTGGAAAAGTTAAAAATGCGATACAAAGTAAAGCTTCAGACCCATTATAAAAACTAATATAGGTTTGATATGGTAATCAAATTTGAGTGTGAACGATTTGAATTTTTTTTTTAGTATCTTCTCGATTTGACTAATGCGTAACAAAGTACGACCTATTGGCCATAGGCCCCTAGTTTTTTAGAATAGAATCAAAATATTAAATGTAAATCAGATATAATTCAAGAAAAAAATGTATATTAAATTGACAATATAAAATCCGTTCTTATAATTGTAATAAAACGCATGATTTGCCTCATAATGTCTATTTTTGTACTTCAGTACCATTAGCTTCAGTCTATTGAATTGTTAAAAATTACAATTGTTAATACAATATGTAATGCATCTAGAACAAGTAATTTTGAGATACAAATATCTGAAGAAATATGAAATTGAGCTAAAATCCTTCACGGCCAATATATAAACCACAAATTGAACCATTCACATTATTGAACAATTTCCGATTTCTGGATATTTCTCGGATGTTCACGATACTCTCACAATAACACTCATTAACGCACAATTACGCAATTTAATTCGACAATAAAAATTACGGCCAAAGAAATAAAATCACGTGACGGTTGAAAAATGCATCTTCATAACAGCGAATGAGGAAAATTAATTTCTTTGAAGTAAAACGCTAAGGCGACTACATCAATCAAAAAATGAATTTATTTTTTATGGCTTTACTGTGATAATAATTTGGGTGTATGCGGTTTTTTCAAATAAATGACAAAAATTAGTACTAAAACAGAAAAAAATATTGATTAACACAATCATTTCGCAAATGCGATATCCGACTGTATAGACTATAGAGTAGTCGCATTTGTCAATATTGATTTCGCAAAACTCCGCTATTTCGACCAAGAGATATTTGCGAAAATGTTGTTTTATAATACCGAAAAGCGATATAGCATAAAAATGCGGAATCACATTTTTTCATAACAGGAAAAGCATAAAAATTCCCTCAAACTTAAACTGGTAAACGTGCCCAAGTTGTGATAGCTTTTTTCCAGTGGATATTTAGACTATTGATCAACATATTAAACCTATTTTGAGATATTCTGATTAATAGAAAAGCTTCGTCCCATTGGGAATTAATTGCTTTTATATAGAATAGCAAATTATCTTTTACATTCCGTTCTTCCTCTTCATCGAAAATTACAGCAATTATAACTTCTGTAAATTTAGACAACTAGAAAATCATAATTTTTATGGTGAATAAACCTAAAAAGTTGGTTCGTTCAAATACTAAAATTAGAATTGGGTTTAAACAATTAATATGTGTTTAGTACTCTTGAACGAAGGATCTCATTCATTACAAATAGACGTTAAAATTGGGGTACAAAAACAGGTGTTTAATGTAAACCATATGTAATTAACCCGATTTATTAAATCATTGGCCTAGTTGCACTAAAATTTCTCTTCACAGGCTCCACTGTAATTTAACACTGCACAATTATTATTTATTTCAATTTTATAGTCCAACATTATATTACATATTATGTTTGTTTGTATATGTATTTTATGGTATCGATAATTTCGCATTTTTTAATGATCGCGCATGCAATAAAACACCTCTAAAAAAATTTAATTGCTTTATGTATGGATTCTATCTAAAATAAACAAAATAGGTGGCTGCTTACTAAAAATGTTGATTCGATCGTCGTCTTTAAGAATTTTTTATTTTGTGTTTTTGGTAGGTTTAAAATTTAATTATACTTTTTGGTATCATACCACCACAAAAAAAAAAAAAAAAAAAAATTACATGAAATTTTTTTGTGAGTTTAACAAAACAAACAAAACCAAAAAACAACTTTAATTGAAAATTTTAAGACAAAACAATAATAAATTTAAAACTTCTTAAATTAGTAAGCGCAAATAATTTAAATTAAGAAGCAAACACGCTTCTTTTTTATATTTATGTATGTACTTTTATATATATATGTATGTATAAGTATGTGGTATGTAAATGATAGTATGTGGTTACTACTACGATAAAGAAGTTACAACCAGCGCAGCGCCATGCCTTCAGACGCACATAATACGTATATGTACAATAAAAAATCAGACACGCAAAATTTTACAATTACTTTACTCCATTTGTCGTTAACATTTTTCCTTGAAATCTTATAGATTTCCTTCTTTTTATACAATTACGTACATACATATTATATTATCGTATGTGAGTTTCTTATACCACATACAATACATTTTATACGTTGTCTCAATGTCTAAAATTTTTTTTTTTGTCACCTTTTTAAGAAATTAAGGCGCCTTGATTATTCAAAAATGTTTAAAATAATTTTATTTCGTTTTATTTTTTTTGACATACATCATAATTATAATACATACAGTGTTCTATTTATAAAAAATAATTTTACAAATATTTATAGTATTTCCGGTTACAATTTTTCTCTTATTTATACACGAAAACATTCTACTTCTTCTTATATACCTACTAAATGTGACTTCAATCCCAGAATCAATTTCAAACAATCAAACCAGTTTTATGTTGTTTTTTATGTAAAAAAATAAAATAAATAAACATAATCGAAAACTTAAATTCCTTATTCCCGCTTTTCACATTATTGTACAAAAAAAAAACAGATTTATATTTACTCGTATTTATAAAAGGCTGTTGGTGTATAAACACATGATCATCATCATCTTCATAACGATCAAAAACATAATAGTGATGATGATTAATATTGAACTGCCTGGGGGTGAATTAAAAAAAAACCTTTCTTGTTGTGTATCAAAAATGTTGACTGATCTCATGAAATTTTCTCATCCTAAATAAGTTTGATCAATTGCATAAATTACTAATATTTTTTTTACTAAACATATAAAGATTGTATAAATTCCGGAAATATTCAAGGATTACATGTATTCGATATGTTGATTTTATTTAATATAATTGCATAAATAAATTTAAAATCTGTATTTGTTTAAGTTTAACCCGCTCTTTTGGAGAATACATTGATATTTTTATGTGTTTATCTTATAGGTACGTGATGGACAATTGCATGCAAAATATGACGTTAATTCAATTTTACATGCTTTACGCATGCGTAATTTATAATTTTATATTTTTATACCACCAATCATAATGAATTTAAAATATCTGAACATTTTGTGTGAGAGTGCTGATGATTAACTATAATATTATATATATATATATATATATATATATATATATATATATATATATATATATATATATATATATATATATATATATATATAAGTATATATATATATATATATATATATATATATATATATATATATATATATATATATATAATATTGTATATCAAAGCGAGCCCACGCAACTGAAGATGAATTTAATCAAGTTTTTGTAATGCTCGACATTTTTATTCAGAATTGACGGAAATACACAATACAAAATTATGTATGTTATATTCTTAAAAGTAAATAAATATACCAAGTAGTCTTAATCTTAATATTATGATATGATGCGTTTGCCGAAATTAAATCAATAAAAAACGGTTTACTTTTTAAGAGAAAATAAGTTCTTTCTCTAAGTATCAATATGCAAAAACAATTTAAGAATTCGATTATTTATAAATTAAAAATAGGAACACGTTTAGTAGGTACTACCATTTGAAAACGCCATTTTTCGAAAAGCAGAATTAAGGGTAAACTATATGTTTGGATGATTCTTTGGTCCAAATACCTTACAAAATGGCAGAAAATAACTTATTATGGTTCGAGTCTTAAGTCTTGGGTTAAAATACACTTATTTTGGTTCATGTCTTTACTAAAATAAATTTGAAATCTTAGCAGGCTGATTGTTTCTTAGCTAGATAAGAGCCATCTGTTTTTATAAAAATAAACGATTTTTTAATAAAAGTGCATGTTTATGAGCCAAACGAAATGATTTCTTCGTTTAATAGGACCACCACCAAAATGTTACTGTTTAACATAAAGGCATCGAAAGCCGGATTAGCATTAAATATCATATCCAACAGTATATCATCACAACACAATGCGTAAGAATGGCAGTGAGGAATTATTGGAAATGGATGATGGATTAAATGTGGATGTACATAAGTCTACAATTAAATATTCGACCGTGAATGTTTATCACCACACGGTACAATTTAGTATCCATCCATGTTCCCATCGTTTAAATATACCACCACTAGAATCAATCTATTCACCACCGACATCAATATTGCGTTTCTACCATTATAAAAATTGGCGCTGCTGTCACATGGTTAGCGCAACTAAATCATACCCTTATTTTTTACATTTTTCGTGTGTTTTATTCTCTTTCATTTTTCTAAATTTTTGCCAGCTCATTACATAAAATAAGTGACTTAGGCCCCATTCACATGAATGTTTCTCCGTTGTTTCTCAATTTGCAGTCGTTGTTGTGGTTTTTGTTCACAAAAAGAGTAAGGTAATACGCCAATGTCATATAAAAAAATCTCATCCACAAGCCAAATTTTCCACCTTAATCATACTCGTAGCATTACCACTGTATATTGTATATTATTGCCACTTGCCAAAAAACAATAAAACAAACAACCGATTTATGTCGGCTTTAGTAATTTTTGGTTGTGTTTCTTAGACTCTTTCAATTCAAATCTTTTCCACTTTCGAAATGGGATTCTAAAATAATTTTTGGTGAAGTTCTAGAATAAGGGCAATCAGAGTGGAACTTGGCGATTTCATAACCGATTATGGTGAAATTCGACATGTACGATGAAAATGGGATTCTAAAATGAATTTTAGATGAAGTTCTGGAATAAAACCTATTAGGATGGAACTTGACTGTTTGTTAGCTGATTACGATGAAATGTTATGTTGAAAAACAAGAAACACGAATTACGATTTACCCTCACCAATATTGGTACATTTTGCCTTCAGAACTGTTTGGCCATTTTCCAAAATTAAATCAAGAAATTATTTTACAACATCTCTTCCATTACACAAGTCGAATTTCATATTAAATGGTTAAGAAACAGCCAATTTCCAGAATTCCAGAATTTCATCAAAAATTCGTTTTACAATGTCATTTCCATCATACATGTCTAATTTCATCATAATTGGTTAAGAAACGGCCAAATTCCATCCTAATCGGCCATATTTCAGAATTTAACCTAAAAATCATTTTAGAATCCCTTTTCCATAGAAGACGTGAATAAAACATAAAACAACAATCGACGATCAGCTAAAACGATTGGGTTAAACAAATTTTTGGTTTTTCTAATTCCTAATTGGGTGAACCCCAATTTTAGATTTTTTCAATGAAAATTATTTTCTGTATTTTTGTTTTATTTTAGTTTAACGAAAAGTATTTTACAGAACAGTAGTGTCAAGCAAGGTTCGCTAGATAAAGGTTAAAGTAATTTAGAGATATTTAATTCGTGTTTTACTAGAATTTTAGTTTTTACAGAGTCCATGGATATATCTCGCAAAAGACGTGCGACAGATTTTTAAGAAATTTCCGTCTTGCCATTGAACTGGTTCCAAAAGATGCGAGGTTTGAATGCCCTTTTTCCGAACCAATTTTGCAGGAAATTGCATTAAAATTTGCCACTGAATTGAATCTAACCTATTTCAAAACAACTTCAGGCCGGCTAATCAAAACGTCTAAAATTTGACCAGCGTTTAACATTTTCGAATACATAAATCAGAAAGAAAGAAGAGAATTCATAAAGTGTTTTCTTAAAGCTGGTTTTACCACAGCAATGATATAGAGGAGACATTCTATTACCCTATGTAGCTGTGTAACAAATTTTATTGAGTGTGACAGAGATGCAGTGATCTGGGAATATTTAAATCGCTCTGAAATATTTGATGCAGTTCAAAAAATGATATTGATAGCAGTAGTGATAGCGACTACAGTAATGAAGTTTCAGCAGTGATACAAGAAGAACCAACTCTCTCTAGGTACAATATTATATAAATTTTCAATTGGGGTTGTGATTGTGAATTATGGTGAAGTTTCTATACTTAATGTATTATATCAATAAATCGATTAAAACGAATGAATGGTGCATTACCGTTAGCATTATTTCTATTTAGATAGTTAGTAAAATTGATTTTACTCACAAGTAGAAATTGTCTTCGAGCACTCATTCCTAATAATCTCTGTAAACCCAATGATTCAGACAATACTTGTTACAACGCACTCATTTTCATGAGTAATACCAAAATATAATCTTCAGAAAATGATGTAAATCAGCTGTCTCCCAAGTTACTTGTTTAATTTGTAATCAAATGCTTTCGTAGGGTCCGATTTGCTGACCTATTTTATTATTTGATGTCCACCAGTAATTTTTTCATATTAGGTAATAATATTAATGAAAGAGGGTGTTAAGCAGGAATCAGACTATGGTGATGTATCAATATTCTGCTATCAAAAAGTTCTCTAAATTTCGACTAAATACTCAAAGTACCTACCCGACTGCTATTGCTTAATCCAAAATTTGTCGTAACATAATATTACCAAAAACAAAGAACTCCTTTTTACCTATCCAGTTAGCGTTCTTGTAGTGCCATATTAGGGGTTTGGGTTCAAAATTCTTGTAGTAAAAAAAATTTTCTTGGAAAAGAGAGATTTATTCAAATATGGTAAATGTCGCATTCTTATTTAACTTTTCTTCTTTAAAAAGATGCCGAACAATTCATACAACGATAATTATTTTATCAGTGGGAATTTATTTTGACCCGGGCTGTTTAAACACCATAAAACATATTTCCAGCTCCTTAAATTCTTAAAACAAATTAAATTAACTATATTCTTGGAATTCTTAAACCAGAATTTCTTAATTGGTTTCAAGAATTCAAAAAATTTTGGGAAAGCTAGAAGAATAACGAATGTTTCAAAAATATTGGAAGCTCTTGAAATTTTTGAAATTTTTAAAATTCATAGAAACTGTAAATTAAATAAATCTTTAAATTTCGTGATTTGTATATTTATAAAACTAATTATAAAAATCAGAATTTGGTTATTCTTTAAATTTTTGAAATTTCAGGAAATCTTTCGAATTTTTAAAAATTTGACGATATTCTCTAATTGTAAATGTTAGCTTCTTGACATATTTGATTCCTTAGAATACTCAAAACTCTTCGTATAAAAGACAACGGTCTTCTGATAATTCTCAAAATTTCGGAAATATTTTTTCAACCACGTATTGACTCTTTACGTATTGCGATTGAGGAACATTTTTGAATATAACATCTAAAAAGATATTGAACTCAAAACTAGTAATCAAACAATAAAACCAAAAACTACATTTTAGTACCGCAAAACATGATAATTAATATTGCACGAGTATCATCTCTATCTCTTGAATTCACCATGTGTGTGTGTGTGTACTGTGTATATGTATAACCAAACCGCGAAAAACAAAAAAAAAAAAGAAGTTTACCTCCAAATTCAGGTCATACAACTTCTATCTCGGGTATATGTAATATGCATGCATATTAACCAAATATAACAAATCATAAATTAATTTCTGGTTAATTTAAAACATATATTTGCAATCTTTTGGAAGAATCCTTTGAAGCAGCGTTAACAATGTGTTAAGTTACTTTTGTTACTGCGTTTAATCTAATATGTATAAAAATTTTTGAAATGGGCGACCCCCTCCCTACATTATTATTTTATTTTCATTTTTTTAATTGTACAATGATGACCTTTTTCAATTGGAATGAGCAAATATTTACATAAATAACATGAACATTTGAAGCCTGTACAAAAGCGCGTCAAATTTATAAGCATGATTTGATAAGGCATATATGCATGCATGTACGTATTGTACATGAGTATTTTATTCTTGTAGTGATAAGTAAAATTAAAATAGACGACATCGCGTATTGCTAAACATTTTGTGACGTTATATATTTTCGCGCACACATACACCACATACATGGGATTTTTGTTGGTTTTTTTTTTATATTATGTACTCGAATATACACATTTTTCGTATTTATTTTTAATTTTATTGCTCGATTAAACTTGACATTGGTAGTTTTTTTAGTTTACGTTACAGTTTATATAAATTTTTTATTTTATTTTATATAAACAATGAAATGTTTACATAATTTTATCGATTAATAAGAGATAGAATAGAGCAGAGGTTAGAAACTTTTTTTTTTGGGGGAGGAAGTGTACGTATACGTTTTGTATCTGGTATCGACCTAGCGAGATTAGAAATTTGATAATATTTCTAATGAATGAAATTGTTAAGTGTTTCACTTTTTCAAGGCTATCAAATATATAAAACTTTGTTTATTGAATGAATTGAATTCACACAAAATTGGCACAAAACTGTATATTTGTCGACCAGTAATAAATAGGCTTATCACTTTATCTGTCATTAATAATTTATCTGTCGATTAAATAGCTACGCTTACCTTGAATCATTTTGCGGGTTTTTTCCCATACCAGCTGTTACTACCGGTACACTTTTACGAATACGTTTATCGTCCTTTGGTAACCTTAAATAATCCTGTTCGCCCAAAAGAAATAGATCCTTTGATATAATCATTGCAGAGGCTTACTTAGCCTCTTTATTTAACAAATTTATTATTTTAAAAAAATTAATTTTCAAAAATCTAAATTTTATTTAATTTTTAAAACTTTGTTTTAAAAATAATTTATTTTAAAATTAAATTTAACTAATTTTCACTTTTCCATTAATCACTTATTATTTTAACTAAATCACATTCCTGTAACGAGAAAAGAGATAACAAAAACAAATTATTATAATATCAATAAATCTAATTAATCATTTTTATTTTAATTAAATTAATCTAGTCTTGTGTATATAATAAAGCGCGCGAAATGGGAGGATGCTAAAGATAACGGCCTACAAAATTATGTCCGTATGTATTACGTATAAATTATAAATTGTATAAGCGGCAATGATCGGTACATTTAACCGGTTTGATACTTCGGTTCTTATAATTTAAAAAAATAATAATAAAAAAATCAACAACAACAAAATGTCATGCCTCATAAGACGAAACGGTTAATAAGAAATAAATTGTTTGTTGTAGTTCTTCATAACGGTGAGAGAGAAAATGTTATATCCAATTAAAGTATGTATAAATAATAATATCTTTGGGAGTAGGTACCCATACCAACTGAATTTGGTGGTGATTTTTAAATTTTACGATCACTCGCACAAGAAGTTACAAAAAAGATGTTGATGTCAAATACTGGTTTTCAGCATAGTAACAACAAAAAAAAAACTACATTAAGTTCATGGTTTGAATAGTTTTCAAAATAAGGCACTCTCCAGTTTAGTATCTTTGATTTGTTCAGAGCAGCTATTAACTAAAATTGGGAATACATTTCGACTGTTCTGATTTATTATCAGACTTAAACGAATATTGTGGGTCCAAAAAACGATTAAGTATATTAGATGGATTGCCAACATGACCTTGAACCGACGCCTAAGCACTGTTACAAATATTGCGTTTGAAACGAAAAAAAAAAAAACTATTTTATAGTATTGCTCATTAAATAATAATTTATGCCGACCTTGAATAGATTTTTTTTTTTAAACGTGTCGAATATTTTAATACAAAAAACATTTTGTGCAACTCGTTTCTCTTTTTTTCCGGGAAGTCATCCAATTTCCTGTTATTTCCTAATTTTCATTTTGCTTGCGCGTGCAATATAAAATAAATGTGTGGGGATATAAAATAAAAAAATTTGTTCAACTTAATTTTCGTCCCCGGCGAATTGTGCTAGAGGAAGAGAGCAAATTTGAACAATTTGCACATCATTTCACGGTTGAAACTAAATGTACTACGAGAACAGTTTGTTAGAGATGTAATCTAATAATGTCTCGACTCGACTAGACCAATTTGTTCGTTCATTGACATTTGAATTAAAAATATAAATATTTATATATTTTTGAAGCTTAAAAAAAAGTAACTACTATAATAATTTGTAATTGTGAATTTTTATTATACTCGTAACAGCGCGCGCTTCGATATAAAATATTTTTGAAAGTTTGTGTGCAACTACTGGTGATTGAGAATGTAAATGCTGATTGCGTGAACGAATAAAATTTGTGATGTTTTAATGTGAAAGCTATAACATCGATAAAAACCGGAATGAGTCAGTCACACATCGAAAAGTTTCAAATTTAAGTTTAATACCTTTTTGTAAAGCAAATGACAGTGTTTAGATTGTACAAAGCAGAGAAATAAATTTGTGCAACTAATTTTTAAAGTTCCTGGTTCATTCCTAACTTTAGAGTACGTGTAAAAGTAGTAGGTACTAATCGTATTTAGGAAAGTAATATTATTTAAATCTAATGTAAAGGAATTTTAAATCTTGTTGATTATGCTGGACCAATTGGTATGGTTTTGAATTGTTTGGGCCTCAAATGTATTTGTAAAGGAGGCAAGGTGAATGAGTATATTAAAAGAAGACAGACTAAAGAAAAATTAAAACACAACCTACGATTTAATTTAGAACATTGACCCACTCACTACACTAACAACCAATCAACAAAATTCAAAAATAAAATATTTTTACGGAACAAATAGTAAAAGAATTCCACATAGTCTGGATGACTTAAAATACGAACAATAATAACAACAAAAGTAGATAAGAAGGTAAACTTAAAACGCCGTGAGTTATCTAAATAAACCAACAGACAATTTATTTTTTAATTTTTTTTACAAAGTAGAAATAAGAATTACATACACAACATTTTTCTCGGTAAGATCACAAATTTTTTTTTTTTTTAGATAAAATCAAAATAATTAAAATTTCACTTAACAAAAAAAAAATTTAAAAAATTAAACTAAAAATAAACAACTATTTTCCTTTTTTTTATATATAAATTTTCACTCTTTAAATTTTCTTTTAGATTTTATTTTTATTTCTTTTTTTTTTTTTTACAAAATATAAATAATTTTCCACACTTTTTCTTTTAAAGTAACTAAAGCTTTTTTTCTATCTTCTTTCTGTTTTCTATATGAGCACACACATAAACAACTCTCTTTCTCTCTCGCCGTACGATATTAAATTTTCCACCTTTTCTTTTTCAAAGTTTTCACAACAAAAATTTTTCATTTACAATAGAAATAAAATTTATTTAATTTAATTCAAATTTGTTTAAAAAAAAAAAACCGCACAAAAAACTTAACACACACCATAACAAATTTGAGAGAAATTGTATTTCTTAATTTTTTGTTTTATGCAAAATTTAAAAAAAAAAATGATATAAATTAAAATAAAATAAAAAAAATTAAATTAAATTAAAAACAAAAATTAATAAATTTAATTTTTTGCTCTTCAATATGAGAAAGACAAAATTTCAGCCGACGTCAACGGACTTTAGTATCAAACTAAACAAAAAATACGACAAAAAAAATTTACTTATTTTGAAATATTGAAAATGCAAGACGAAAAAATAAACAACGATGTAATGTGTGTATTGTGTACAAAAAAAAAAAAAAAAAACTACAATAAATGTGTCTTGAGTAAATGTGTAAAGCGCGCATGCATTCGCGGATAAATATTACTATTATGTAGAGCTAGCTACTCTACAATTACCATATAATACATACAATGTCATTTTGTGTTTTCAGTTTGATGTGCTCTATGCTCGCTTTAGTTACTACTTACTACATTTTCATTTGATAGAGGGAAATTCTGGTATAGTAAATTTAAAATATCCCTCTCAATTAGTGAGAATAATAAAATTTCTTCTTACAAAAAAATATCAAAGAAAGTTTTAATAGTACTATTCTCCGCTAGATGACAGACACCATAAATATTTAAATAAATTGATTTACTTCTTAAGCCATTTATCATGTACAATTCTCATTGTGTCTATCTTCCAAAAATATTCGTTTTCAATAAAAATTAAATATAATATTTAAATGTATTATCTCAACCGCTGCTATCGAGATTTTTATAAAAAAAATTGAGAGTTTCATTCTGAGCTTAATCTTTATTATGAATGAGAATTATTTTTCATAAAGTAGGTAAACAAAATGTTTTATGGTGGTTCTATCTACCAGGGAATCGTGCTACTAAAACTTTATAACGAAAATTTTTTTTTTTCAATTGCCATCTATCGTCTAATAGTCTAAACAATAAAATTATTTACTGTACAAATGTGTAGGCATAAACAGTGGTATAGGTAAATAAATCGAAACCAACATTCCCTATAAACGTAAATAAAAAACGGTCGTAGGCTAAAACTTTTTTAGGCAGGGTATGCTTCGAAAAAAACACAAGAATATTGAAACGAAATTCTGTGACGGTCGTGCAACATAAATTTTATATTCGAAAAACAAATCGTGCGACGAAAATAAATCAGCATTCACCACACGTTTTACATAGCAAGACAACAACAAATTATCTTACGAACAGTCGAATCAACACCTCCTAGATTTATATTGAGAATTTGTGTAGCCTTAGGCGCGCCAAAAGTGAAACTTTTGTATAAATTTATAGTTACTATCATTTATCATGTTATTGGCTTGTAAAATGTAAAGTGTCACCGCTGCAAGATTTAAAGAAAAATTCTATTAATCCGTGTAGTGTTATACCTAGATATAAATAAACTACAATAGGTATTAAATTAAAAATTTTTTTGATTTTTAATAAAAAAAACCAAAAATGTTAAAATAAAAGTATTAGAGTATACAAATAAAATAATTTACTGATTAAACAAAATAACTTTTATTGAATAAAACAATGCGTTGCACAAGTTGTAATATGGACAAGGAGGAAGTGAAGTCAAAATAAAAAGTAAACTGAAAATTCAAACTACGAGTACATGCTGAAAAATCAAACTACTTATCGCTTTAACTTAATTCACTTTTGTCGCCATCTATCGGCAATAATTGTGATGAGGATAAATCAGAGACACGTCTTTTGCTATTGACGGCTAATCTGCCGTGCTAAACATGTTTTAATGATCTGCAAAAATCGCATTTCGAGGAAATTGATGTTAAAGTTTTTCGAAATATTTGGGGAATCGGATTTAATTTACTTTCAAAGACTTCAAATTATGCATTAGATCATAAATAATATGTTTCTCGAGAAAATAACAATAAATTACGCATAATTAATTAATAATTTGTAGAATTAGTCTTTTACTGTAAATAGGCTTTATAAATAATCGATTGGTACTAAACAAAAATAACTTAAGTGCAATTAAGTCATTTATATCACAAAAGAAAAACTAAAATCCTGTGTTAATAAGAAGAATATATACCGTATCTGCCATTTAAGGTATTTATGTTTAGTTTATCGTTACATTTATTTTCAAAATAAACTATAGAACACAACCTTAAATGCTACCAAAGTCGTGTTTACTACAATACAAAGAGAAGTTGAAATCGTTTATATATGAGTCGCTCAGAAGCCAATGCGGTTAAGTTCATTTTTTGAAATTTTCTGATTTTTGTAAATTTTAATGGAATAAATAATATTCTTCTTAGTTATTAAAGGATTTACTGATTGCTCGTTTTTTCTAGGTCAGACAGCCCTTTATTTTATAGCTTCTGAATATGTTGTATAATAATTTCAAAAGCCATTGTGAATAAGTCCACTTTTTATGAATATTTTTTTTCATAACCTTTGAAAGTCGCTGAAAAGACAATGTTGTTAAAAACTAAAATAATTTAATTACTCGTCTTTTTTCGATATTTGTTCGTAACTCTGAAAAACAACAAATTCATAATAACTGTACCTGTTAGTTCTGCTATTGTTGTTCGAGATACAGACTTGAAAAGAACGCCAGTTTTTAGTGAGTTTTATGTACGTGTTTGTGAATTTGAAATACATATCTAATCTTTGATTAAAATATAAAACTATTACATTGAAGTGTTTGTGAAAATTATTGTGTTATCAACAACATTAAATAATTTTTCTGTAATAACTGTAAAAACTGTGACTTTATAAAATATTAAAATTCGATTTATTGTAACGGTGTAAAAAATAAAAATGTCAAGGGAAATGGAACACAGTGAGAGTGAAAGTGATATCATATTTTATCCTAATTCAAGGCGAGTTAATCGTATTGATACTGATACATCGTCAGATAACGAAAATATAGAAAATGCAAATGACCCATATGTTGGTAGAAAACGAAGCAGAAATCCTGGTAAATGGTCTCGAAATTCTGAAAAATTAAAAAGGATACAAGGTAAACAATATCAAAATAGAAATAAGAGAATAATTCCTGCAAAGAAATTTAATAATAAACCTTGTAATTGTTTTCGGCTTTGTAACCGCAACATAACCTTTTCTCAAAGAAAGAAGGCGATGAAAAGTTTCTACAAGCTTAATGATCATCATAAGCAAAATATTTTTTTAAGAGGTTTGATTAGAGTTTGTGCAATCAAAAGGCATCGACTCAGAAATAACACCAAAGAACCAAGATCTCAGTCTTTTGAATATTTTATTAGACTTAACGGCCAAGATATTCGTGTTTGCACAAAATATTTTAAAGACACATATCAAATAAGCAACGGGCGACTATATAATTGTTGCTCAAAGGAAGATCTGAAGGACCACCGAGGGCAGCATGTTCCAGGTAACAAAATAAATGATGCCCATGTAATAAAACATATAAGTTCATTTCCTGCTATTTCGAGTCATTACACAAGAGCTCATAACCCTAAACGCCGATACTTGGATTCAGACCTTTCTGTTGCAAAAATGTATAAACTTTATGTCGAACAATGTAATGAAGAGGAAATGGCACCAGTAAAGGAAAAGTTTTATTACCATATATTTTCGACCAAATTTAACTTACACTTTAAGCAACCTTCAAAAGATACTTGTCAAAAATGTGATTATTTGGTTATAAAAAAACAATCTGCAACAGATAAAGAAAAACATGCGGCGGAAATTGAACACGACGAACACTTGCGAAATGCAGAAATTGCCCGTAATAGTATGGCTAATGATCGATTAAGGGCTTCAGACGAAATATACGTATTTAGTTTTGATTTAGAGAAAGCATTACCATTTCCAAAACTCTCCACATCAGTGGCTTATTACATGAGGAACTTATATGTATATAATCTTGGTTGTCATGATCTAAAGACTAACGAGAGCTGCATGTATGTTTGGCCTATAACCCAAGGATCGCGGGGTTCACAAGAAGTGTCGTCGTGTTTAACTAAACACATTCAATTATATGCAAAAGATTTTATAAAAATTATAATGTATTCAGATTCGTGTACAGGGCAGAATCGAAATATAAAAACTGTATTAAGTTTACTGAAATTGATTCAGAGCGATGGCATAAAAGCTGAATCAATTGAGCTTAAATTTTTATTAAGTGGGCACAGTTATTTGCCCAATGACGCTGATTTTGCAGTTATTGAGGCTCATGCAAAAAAAAATCAGTATATTTATAATCCTAGCGACTGGTACCACATTATTCAAAATAGTAAAAGAAAAAACCCTTTCAGTGTTGTCGAAATGAATAACCAAGATTTTCTTTCCACAAAACCATTGGAAGATGCTATTACCAACAGAAAACAATCAACAAGGGGACTAAAAGTCAATTGGCTTAATATGCGGTGGATAAAACTAGAAAGATCAACCCCAAGTAGCATTATGTTCAAATATAATTTTGATGAGGACGATACCTTTCACGTAATTGACATAAAAAAAACAAAAATAGGTAGGCCAGCATTCTTAAAAAATATAAATCAACCATTATTGTATCCTAATGGTAGAACAATTTCAAAAGAGACGAAAAAAGACATGATGAATTTATTAAAGTATATACCTCCAATAAAACAGGACTTTTACAGGACATTAAGAACAACACTTGGAGATCAAAATTTAGATTTAGATAACTCGGAAGAAGAAGATGTTTGTTATGATTAATAAATATAAAACATATGACAACTAATGTTATTGTATTATTTTTACATACATTTCGTATTTTTTTCAGCTGCCAAAAGGTATAAGTCCCAAAGACTTTAAGATGCGGCCATTGCCCCAATAAATACTTACGTTTTTAGGTATACATCCTGTACATATTTTGTTTTGTTGTAGAGCCTACTCTTAGAAAAAAGACTGTATATACTTTTCTGATCAAATTAATAAACCAAAAATTTTTAAAACTAATTACAAAACATTAATATTCTCAATTTTTGTTTTCTGGACTTAACCGCATTGGCTTCTGAGCGACTCATATATAACAAATATATACCTTATCTAAAATTTATGATGTAAGACCTTAAACACCCTTAGTTTCTCGGATTTTATGAAATACGATTTGCAAATAGGATTTGGTAAAACTTTTGTAACAAAAGAAATTAGTCTTTGCTGTGAATTGAACTAGTCTTTGTGAATTGCTATGTTATATTTATTTATAACAAAATAAAAAACAACTATTGAAATCATAAAATTATTTATAAGATCATTTTTTAAATAGCTTAAAAATCTAGCATGTAGTTTAAATTAATTCATAACATTTATTATTTGCAAAAATAAATTCACAACATGTCAATCAACTGAAAATTTACAAAAATTCAATCAAATTGAATTAAAAATTAATATTTTTTATCACAATAATAAAATTCAAGACTTATAATAATTGACGATCCATTAAAACAATTCAATCTCTACCGATTGCCGGAGGATCCGAAATTGGTAAATTCATTAAGTGGTTCATTTGTAGTACAGAATAACATTACATTAAGATAAGTTAAAAGTCCTTGTATATAAGTTATTATTGATTCAATTCACGTATAGAAAATTTCAAATAAGTCAATTTTGCTATTGAAAATGAAAATTCTTAAATTGCCATAAATGCAATTTCAATTATGAAAATAAACAAAAGTAACTTAACTTACATACCATATTTAAAAGAAAAGGACCTTATTTGTGCCATAGATAAAGGCGTTCATGTCTAATATCAAGTAGTTAAGTCGGTATTACTTCAAATTTGCTATTTTTTTCGATTAGAACGAAATTTATTTTGTTTAATAATACATTTATTAAAGTAGATTTAATTATATTTATTTATGTAAAATATAAAGGATATTAATACCTTTTAATTGGCATCAATAACTCAATTTCGCCAAAAATGTAGATCAGTAAAACTTGTTTAGCACGGCAGTAATACAAAACATACTTTATTACAGTTCAGTTCATACATTCGTATTCTAATGTTGTGTTTACATGTTATTGTTATAATACTATATGGGACGTTTACATGTGTTATAATATTGTTATGTTATTATGTGGATTATGTTGTTACATCTTTCGTTTTTTTTTTTTTATATAAACTTATTTATACTTATTTTATATTAAATTTACTTAAATACTAAGGTTATTAGTAAATTCATAATAAACATAATAATGTAATAACCAATATAAAATTAACTGTTAATTTTTTGAACCTCTACATTAAATTTGAGGTGTAACTTGTTCGTCTTTGTTGACGATTCGTTTTACAGATTTAAACGCTCTATTGGTTTGATTACACGACCGTATCTCGACTGTCTGAGATTTGGATCAAGGCTAAAATTTTCTTCACTTGCAAATTTACTTGACTGATTCGTCTGAATCTCGCCTTCACTCACTTCTTCATTTATTTTTTCTCCATTGATGTTTGATCTTGACAAATCACGTCGTCGTAATAAAGTGATTTTTCTTGTATTGGTATTTTCGCCTTTGTCTTTTGAATGTGAGTTCCGCCTGTATACTTTATTATCGTCCGTTTTAACTAATATTGACTTTGGCGCGTTTGCGTATTGTATTGCGCGTCCACTTATCCATTCTCTCGGTTTTATTTGTAATCTGACTCTGTCAGTTAACTCTATTGGTATTGCTTCTTTCGTGCTTTTATCGGCATACGTTTTTTGTTTATATCTGGCAATCTTTAGTTTTTCCGCTACATTATTTTCTATTTTTGGTATTAGTTGATTCTTTGCTGTTGGTAAAGCTGATCTTGTAATTCGGCTGATTAATCTTTGATTGGGTGAACCTAAATCGCCTGATTTTGGTGTATTTCTTAAATTTAATATTGCCATGTACGGATTTAATTTATCCTTTTCGCATTTTTTTAGTAATAATTTCACTGTCTGAATGGCTCTTTCGGCTAATCCGTTTGATCTAGGGAATAGCGGGCTGGACGTTCTTATCTGACTCTAATATTTCAGGGCAATCATGAACTGAAAACCATTTTTGAAGTTTTTTTATTATTTCCTTTGAATCTTGTGATTTGACTTTGCTAAAATCTATATATCCTGAGTAGCTATCTACTATGACAATATATGTCTTTGAATTGTATGAGAATAAATCTGTACCGACTATTTGAAAAGGTAGTTCTGGTATTGTTTTTGTTGTTATTGGTTCTTTAGTTTTGTTCCTCTGTGTTTGTTCGCAGACTGCACATCTTTCTATATAATCAATAACGTCTTTATCCAGGTGTTTCCAGTAAAAACTTTGTATTATCAGTCTGATTGTTGATTGTTGTCCAAGATGACCGGCATGCGCTTGAGTAATGATTTTTTGAATTTGACCTTTGGGAATTACTATCTTTTGCCATTTGAATATGATTTCGTTGTATATTGATAGTTCCTCTTTGAAATTTGAGAAATGTTTGATCTCGTTTGGGATTACGCTTTCATCCTTCGGCCATCCATCCATTATATAGTATATGATTTTAGTGTTGTATAGTATGATTCTTTGTCGTAGTCTTGAATCATTAATTCCGCTGCGTTTGTTGACATTGGTACTAGTAGGTGTATTTCGATTTGATCATCCTCATTTTCGTATGGTGGATTATCTACATATCTACTCAACAAATCTGCTATTGGTATATCTTTGCCTTTTTTGTAAACCAATGTTGGATTGTATTAGCTAATTTCGAATAAAATTCTTTGTAATCTCGGTGGTGCCGATCCTATTGGTTTTTTACATATTATTTCTAGGAGTTTGTGGCCTGTTTCCACTTCCAACTCCGTTCCATATATGTAAGTATGGAATTTTTTACATCCGAATCTAATTGCCGTCGCTTCTTTTTCGATTTGTGGATACTCTAATTCTGTTTTGCTTAGTGACCTTGACGCATAAGCAATTGGTTGTTCATCTTGCATTAGAACTGCTCCCAATGCTGATTTACTCGCATCTACTGATAGTTTCACCTTTTTGTTAGTGTCGTAGTAGTTCAACACTGGTGTACTTTTTAGTAAGGTTTTTATGTTTTCAAATGCTCTTTGCTGATCAAAGTCCCAATGAAACTCCGTATTCTTCTTCAGAAGTTCTCTTATTGGTGCAGTTACTTCAGAGCATTTTGGAATAAATTTTGCGACGATTAATCATGCCCATTAATCTTTGCACTTGTTTCACGTTTGTCGGGATTTTAATGTTTGCTATTGTCGATATTTTGTCTTCAACGATTTGCAAACCCTTTCCTGAGATCTTATGCCCCAAGAATTTGACTGAATTTACGTTGAATAAACATTATTCTTCATTAAGTTTAAAACCCGCTTTCCGCATGATTTGGATTACTTCCTCCGTTTTTTCCTGACACCCTTTTAGTGTGGAGTCATGGATCAGTATGTCATCAATTGACACTTCCTTCTACGTTTTCCTTCCCTTCAAAAATACCGGACATCAGTTCCTGAAATACCTCGGGAGCTGATGCGATTCCAAATGGTAGTCGACAGCAAGTACAATATATCTGCCCAGGGTGTTGTGAAAGCCAAGTATTTTTCTGTCCTTTTGGAAACTGGGATTTGCCAGAATCCTTTAAGGCAGTCCAAAAGTGTGAAATATTTTGATCCCTTTATATTTGTTGCTAGCTCGTCTATGGTTTTCATCGGATAGTGACGGCTAAGCAAGTTTTTGTTTAAATTAGATGGATCTATGCATATTCTTCGTTTACCCTTTTGTTTTACCGCTACTAGTGGTGAGACGACTGGAGTTGGTTCTGAGATTCTCCTTATTATTCCCCCTTCCACCATTTTGTCTAGCTGCTTTTTAACGTCTTCCCTGATCGAGTATGCTATCCTACGTGGAGGTGATATTTCGAATTTTGGATTCGGAATTAAATCTATGTCGTAGGTGAAAATGTTTACTTTACCTACACCTCTAAATATGTCAACGTTTATTTGACATACTCTTTGTTTTGACTGATCTTTATTAATCCCGTCTGTCCGTGTGACTAATTTTAGCTCATTTGCAGTATGAAGGCCAATTATTAGGATTCCTTCATCATTTATTATTTTAAAATTGATTATGTGAGTTTTATTCCTGACCGTGCAATTAATTTTTTTTCACCAATTACTTTGATTAGACTTCCTCCGAATGCTTCTAGATTTCGTCTGTTAGTGCTTTGTCTAGAACGTTGCACATGTCGCCCGTATCTCCTCATACCAACCATCATCTGTGCCTCTATCAATTGTGAGTACAGTGAGATTCAAGGCTTAGAGTGACTCATATTTTGTATCATCAAGAGTGTTTTCCTCGGTTAGACAACTTATTTGTTTGTTACTCTGGTTATTCTTATTATATTTATTATGAATATTATTTTTATTTTGAATAACGTTTTTATATTTGCTCCTACAAGCTAGGCCTAGATGTCCCTTTTTCTTGCACAACTCACACACTTTGCCAAAAGCTGGACAACTTTTGGGGCCATGCATGGTTTTGCATCTATTGCAAGAAAATACATTGCTTTGATTCTCTACACTAAGTTTTTTATTTTTAACTATATGTATCGTTTCATTTTTAAACGATTGTACCTGTTGCTTCGTAATTTCTTCTGTTTTACATTTATTAATGACCTTGTTAAGAGTCAACTTGTCATCTGACAGCAGTCTCTGTCGCAGATCGTTTTTTATTATCCCCATTATTATTTTGTCTTTTAAAATATCGTCTGGAGTTATTTTCGATAAATTACATCTATTTAATTGCAATCTACATCTAGTTAAAAATTCGTCGAATTTTTCACCCGTTTCTTGTTTTAAGTTATTTAGTATGAATCGTTCATACGAATAATTGATTCTCGACGTGAAATATTCGGTGAACTTTTTTGTTACCTTATTAAAATCGTCGTCATCTTCGATATTTAGTGTATCTGCTATGTTGTTGGCTTCGGTGCCGATGCAGGTCATCAAAGTTGCTACTTTGATTTTTTCTTCTTTTTTGTCCAATTCTGTTGCTACTGCATAATATTTGAATTGTTTCAGCCAGTTCTTCCATTCTTTTTCTATGTTATCGTTGATAATTAATTGTTTTGGTGGTTTTAGTCCTTCCATTTTTTATCCACGTTGTTTTGATGGTGTGATCTGGTTGTTTGTATCCTCAATATTTTATTTTTATTTTTATTATTTACTTCTGATGTTTGTATTTTTGAAATATTAATTTTTGAAATATAATTTTTTGTTATTATTCTACCATCAGTGTCTCTTTTCTTTATTTTTTAGTACACTTTTTTGTTTTTGTTTTTGTTCTCGCCACGTTATTTCTCGTGTAGCGTTAAAAAACAATTAATTTTTAATCTCAAAATATTGATGATGTTATTTATCATCGGCGTATAATATTTGCTATTATACTTTTCTTTTGTATTAATTTTGATTATTTTATAATTATTTATCAATTTTCTTTATTTATTAACACTTTATTTCTCTTTTTTCTTTTAGTTAATTCGTCATCTTCTGACACCATGTGATGAGGATAAATCAGAGACACGTCTTTTGCTATTGACGGCTAATACAAAACATACTTTATTACAGTTCAGTCCATACATTCGTATTCTAATGTTGTGTTTACATGTTATTGTTATAATACTATATGGGACGTTTACATGTGTTATAATATTGTTATGTTATTATGTGGATTATGTTGTTACAATAATACTAATTAGAAATTAAATTGAATTTAAACTATGTTATCCAACATTCCTCCTCAAATTTAATTACGTTAATATTTTGATTTATTTTAGTCCACACAAATTGCGAAAATAGGCCAGTTTGGTTCCAGATAATGGCTTTGTACACATGTCCGCAATCATTTCTTCCATTGGACAATATTGACATTCAACGATACTCTTTTTTATGCAATCTTTAGTGAAATTCTATTGTACGTCAATATGTTTCGACCGGTTGGTGAAACCTTCCCGAAAAATTAAAGCAGCTTTGGTGTCTTCATACATCACAGTTGGATCGGCGACATCTATTTTAAAATTACGCATAAGAGCACGTAACCAAACTACCTCACGGCAAGCCTCTGTTAAAGCTATAAACTCTGCTTCGGTTGAACATAGAGCTACACAAGTTTGCTATTTGCAACGCCAACTGATAATTGACCCAAAAGCTATAAAAATGTAACCGCTGTTAGATTTTCTATCTGAACGATCTTCGGCCCAATTGGTGTCTGCGTATCCAATCAGTTTTACATTGTCACTCCCATTTAAAATCAGCTTCAATTTTATGATGCCTTTCAAATATTTTACCACTCGCTTTAATTCATCCCAATCTTCTTGAGTTGGATTCATTGTTTTTTGAGCTAATATTGCGAGACTTGCTGCTATATCAGGACGTGTATTAATTGATACAAACAAAAGACATCCCATAAGTCTTTGATATTCAACATTATTTAACAATAATTGAGATGATGGACCCTTTTGATAGTCGACCTTCAATGGCATTTTTGAACACTTTGTATTTTCCAAACCAAATCGTTTAATAATTTGATTTATGTAAGATGTTTGACTTATTTGATAGATATTATCCATAATTTCCACTTCAATTCCAATGTAACATTTCATTTGTCCTAAACTGTCGACTTGGAAACTTTTATTGCGATTGTTTTGGACTTCTTTCATTTCATTGATTTGCTTACTGGCTACTATTATGTCATCAACGTAGATAATCATATAACAACTTCCATTTTTATTATGCCTGGTGAATAGACAAGGATCTCCTTCACTTTGCACGAAATCAGCTTCGACCATAACTTTATTGAGCGCCAAATTTCATACTCTTGCTGATTGTTTTAATCCGTATAGGCTCCTCCTTAAACGACATACTAAATTTTTGTTTTCGACTTCAAAACCAGGCGGCTGATTCATATAAATTTCTTCTTTGAGCTCACTCTAGGTGATGAACCAATAACTTCTCTCTGCTGGCGATCGTCAATAACAAACGGAATGTGGTTTATCGTGCCACTGGTGCAAATACTTCATCGTAGTCAATACCAAATAGCTGCGAAAATCCTTGAGCAACTAATCGAGCTTTGTATCGCACAACGCTGCCATCCGCATTCGATTTTAGTTTAAAAACCCATCTACTTTAGTTTAAAACCCATCTAGTTCATCGCTTGCAGCCATTCGTCTTTATGTTCAGAATTTAAGACATCGATAATTGTTTTTGGCTCAGAAACAATTAAATTAACTTTATTTATTTTTTCGATTAACCACTTCGGTGGAACACCTTTATTGTTGACTCTTGATGATCTACGAATATTTAAATCATTTTCGTTGTTGCTTTCATCCGCTTCTGATTCATTATTTTGCTGGTTCATTTTCTTTATTGTCCGAATTATGGTTATCGTCGATTTCTTTATTTGCATAATTTGATTTTATTTCATTGGGATTCGATCCGATTGGATCGTCGGCAAAACGCACGTCACGACTTATTAATCATTTTCGTGCAGAACGATCGTAACATCTATATGCTTTAGATTCCAAATCGTAACCCATAAAAATTGATTCCACTGCTTTTGAATCCAATTTGCTCCTTTTCTCTTTTGGTACATGTACATAGCATTTCTGTCCGAATATATTTAAATTTTGCAAATTCGGCATATTGCTGCACCACAACTCATATGGTGTTTTTGGAATCGACTTAGATGGCAATCGATTTTGGAGAAATGTTGCCGTCATAACTGCTTCAGCCCAAAAATTATGATCTAAATTTGCATTGGCTAACATGCAACGTGCCATTTCAATCAAGCTTCTATATTTGCGTTCCGCAACGCCGTTTTGCTGTGGCGAATATGTAGCTGTATATTGAATGCTGGTTCCGATACCTACATTAATCGGTATACTCTATACCTCTGTCAGATCTGATGATCTTTGGATATTGCGAAAACTTGGTCTTTGATAATGCTACATATTCCTTTAACTATCAACACATTCATATTTATGCTTTAGTAAATAAATCTTCGTATAACGTGAAAAATCGTCAATGAATGTAAGGATGTAACGATTACCATTGTGTGATGCAGTCTGCATCGGACCATATATGTCTGTGTGTACCAGATCCATCGGTGCCTTGTGGCCCGACAAATTTGAGGAAGGGTCCAGCACGGACCGTTAGTACTCTCTTCCTAACCATACAAAATTTACAAAATTTACTCAAATAACTCGTTAATGATTCTACTTTAATTGAAAATTAAATTCATGTCCGACAAATGTGAGGAAGGGTCCAGCACGGACCGTTAGTACTCTCTTCCTAACCATACAAAATTTACAAAATTTACTCAAATAACTCGTTAATGATTCTACTTTAATTGAATATTAAATTCATGTCCGACAAATGTGAGGAAGGGTCCAGCACGGACCGTTAGTACTCTCTTCCTAACCATACAATATTTACAAAATTTACTCAAATAACTCGTTAATGATTCTACTTTAATTGAAAATTAAATTCATGTCCGACAAATGTGAGGAAGGGTCCAGCACGGACCGTTAGTACTCTCTTCCTAACCATACAAAATTTACAAAATTTACTGAAATAACTCGTTAATGATTCTACTTTAATTGAAAATTAAATTCATGTCCGACAAATTTGAGGAAGGGTCCAGCACGGACCGTTAGTACTCTCTTCCTAACCATACAAAATTTACAAAATTTACTCAAATAACTCGTTAATGATTCTACTTTAATTGAAAATTAAATTCATGTCCGACAAATGTGAGGAAGGGTCCAGCACGGACCGTTAGTACTCTCTTCCTAACCATACAATATTTACAAAATTTACACAAATAGCTCGTTAATGATTCTATTTTAATTGAAAATTAAATTCATGTCCGACAAATGTGAGGAAGGGTCCAGCACGGACCGTTAGTACTCTCTTCCTAACCATACAAAATTTACAAAATTTACTCAAATAACTCGTTAATGATTCTACTTTAATTGAAAATTAAATTCATGTCCGACAAATTTGAGGAAGGGTCCAGCACGGACCGTTAGTACTCTCTTCCTAACCATACAAAATTTACAAAATTTACTCAAATAACTCGTTAATGATTCTACTTTAATTGAAAATTAAATTCATGTCCGACAAATTTGAGGAAGGGTCCAGCACGGACCGTTAGTACTCTCTTCCTAACCATACAATATTTACAAAATTTACACAAATAGCTCGTTAATGATTCTATTTTAATTGAAAATTAAATTCATGTCCGACAAATGTGAGGAAGGGTCCAGCACGGACCGTTAGTACTCTCTTCCTAACCATACAAAATTTACAAAATTTACTCAAATAACTCGTTAATGATTCTACTTTAATTGAAAATTAAATTCATGTCCGACAAATTTGAGGAAGGGTCCAGCACGGACCGTTAGTACTCTCTTCCTAACCATACAATATTTACAAAATTTACTCAAATAACTCGTTAATGATTCTACTTTAATTGAAAATTAAATTCATGTCCGACAAATGTGAGGAAGGGTCCAGCACGGACCGTTAGTACTCTCTTCCTAACCATACAATATTTACAAAATTTATTCAAATAACTCGATAATGATTCTATTTTAATTGAAAATTAAATTCATGTCCGACAAATGTGAGGAAGGGTCCAGCACGGACCGTTAGTACTCTCTTCCTAACCATACAAAATTTACAAAATTTACTCAAATAACTCGTTAATGATTCTACTTTAATTGAAAATTAAATTCATGTCCGACAAATGTGAGGAAGGGTCCAGCACGGACCGTTAGTACTCTCTTCCTAACCATACAAAATTTACAAAATTTACTCAAATAACTCGTTAATGATTCTACTTTAATTGAAAATTAAATTCATGTCCGACAAATTTGAGGAAGGGTCCAGCACGGACCGTTAGTACTCTCTTCCTAACCATACAAAATTTACTCAAATAACTCGTTAATGATTCTACTTTAATTGAAAATTAAATTCATGTCCGACAAATGTGAGGAAGGGTCCAGCACGGACCGTTAGTACTCTCTTCCTAACCATACAATATTTACAAAATTTACTCAAATAACTCGTTAATGATTCTACTTTAATTGAAAATTAAATTCATGTCCGACAAATGTGAGGAAGGGTCCAGCACGGACCGTTAGTACTCTCTTCCTAACCATACAAAATTTACAAAATTTACTCAAATAACTCGTTAATGATTCTACTTTAATTGAAAATTAAATTCATGTCCGACAAATGTGAGGAAGGGTCCAGCACGGACCGTTAGTACTCTCTTCCTAACCATACAATATTTACAAAATTTACACAAATAGCTCGTTAATGATTCTATTTTAATTGAAAATTAAATTCATGTCCGACAAATGTGAGGAAGGGTCCAGCACGGACCGTTAGTACTCTCTTCCTAACCATACAAAATTTACAAAATTTACTCAAATAACTCGTTAATGATTCTACTTTAATTGAAAATTAAATTCATGTCCGACAAATTTGAGGAAGGGTCCAGCACGGACCGTTAGTACTCTCTTCCTAACCATACAAAATTTACAAAATTTACTCAAATAACTCGTTAATGATTCTACTTTAATTGAAAATTAAATTCATGTCCGACAAATTTGAGGAAGGGTCCAGCACGGACCGTTAGTACTCTCTTCCTAACCATACAATATTTACAAAATTTACACAAATAGCTCGTTAATGATTCTATTTTAATTGAAAATTAAATTCATGTCCGACAAATGTGAGGAAGGGTCCAGCACGGACCGTTAGTACTCTCTTCCTAACCATACAAAATTTACAAAATTTACTCAAATAACTCGTTAATGATTCTACTTTAATTGAAAATTAAATTCATGTCCGACAAATTTGAGGAAGGGTCCAGCACGGACCGTTAGTACTCTCTTCCTAACCATACAATATTTACAAAATTTACTCAAATAACTCGTTAATGATTCTACTTTAATTGAAAATTAAATTCATGTCCGACAAATGTGAGGAAGGGTCCAGCACGGACCGTTAGTACTCTCTTCCTAACCATACAATATTTACAAAATTTATTCAAATAACTCGATAATGATTCTATTTTAATTGAAAATTAAATTCATGTCCGACAAATGTGAGGAAGGGTCCAGCACGGACCGTTAGTACTCTCTTCCTAACCATACAAAATTTACAAAATTTACTCAAATAACTCGTTAATGATTCTACTTTAATTGAAAATTAAATTCATGTCCGACAAATGTGAGGAAGGGTCCAGCACGGACCGTTAGTACTCTCTTCCTAACCATACAAAATTTACAAAATTTACTCAAATAACTCGTTAATGATTCTACTTTAATTGAAAATTAAATTCATGTCCGACAAATTTGAGGAAGGGTCCAGCACGGACCGTTAGTACTCTCTTCCTAACCATACAAAATTTACTCAAATAACTCGTTAATGATTCTACTTTAATTGAAAATTAAATTCATGTCCGACAAATGTGAGGAAGGGTCCAGCACGGACCGTTAGTACTCTCTTCCTAACCATACAATATTTACAAAATTTACTCAAATAACTCGTTAATGATTCTACTTTAATTGAAAATTAAATTCATGTCCGACAAATTTGAGGAAGGGTCCAGCACGGACCGTTAGTACTCTCTTCCTAACCATACAAAATTTACAAAATTTACTCAAATAACTCGTTAATGATTCTACTTTAATTGAAAATTAAATTCATGTCCGACAAATGTGAGGAAGGGTCCAGCACGGACCGTTAGTACTCTCTTCCTAACCATACAATATTTACAAAATTTACACAAATAGCTCTGTAATGATTCTATTTTAATTGAAAATTAAATTCATGTCCGACAAATGTGAGGAAGGGTCCAGCACGGACCGTTAGTACTCTCTTCCTAACCATACAAAATTTACAAAATTTACTCAAATAACTCGTTAATGATTCTACTTTAATTGAAAATTAAATTCATGTCCGACAAATGTGAGGAAGGGTCCAGCACGGACCGTTAGTACTCTCTTCCTAACCATACAAAATTTACAAAATTTACTCAAATAACTCGTTAATGATTCTACTTTAATTGAAAATTAAATTCATGTCCGACAAATTTGAGGAAGGGTCCAGCACGGACCGTTAGTACTCTCTTCCTAACCATACAAAATTTACAAAATTTACTCAAATAACTCGTTAATGATTCTACTTTAATTGAAAATTAAATTCATGTCCGACAAATGTGAGGAAGGGTCCAGCACGGATCGTTAGTACTCTCTTCCTAACCATACAAAATTTACAAAATTTACTCAAATAACTCGTTAATGATTCTATTTTAATTGAAAATTAAATTCATGTCCGACAAATGTGAGGAAGGGTCCAGCACGGATCGTTAGTACTCTCTTCCTAACCATACAAAATTTACAAAATTTACTCAAATAACTCGTTAATGATTCTATTTTAATTGAAAATTTAATTCATGTCCGACAAATGTGAGGAAAGGTCCAGCACGGATCGTTAGTACTCTCTTCCTAACCATACAAAATTTACAAAATTTACTCAAATAACTCGTTAATGATTCTACTTTAATTGAATATTAAATTCATGTCCGACAAATGTGAGGAAGGGTCCAGCACGGACCGTTAGTACTCTCTTCCTAACCATACAAAATTTACAAAATTTACTCAAATAACTCGTTAATGATTCTACTTTAATTGAAAATTAAATTCATGTCCGACAAATGTGAGGAAGGGTCCAGCACGGATCGTTAGTACTCTCTTCCTAACCATACAAAATTTACAAAATTTACTCAAATAACTCGTTAATGATTCTACTTTAATTGAAAATTAAATTCATGTCCGACAAATGTGAGGAAGGGTCCAGCACGGACCGTTAGTACTCTCTTCCTAACCATACAAAATTTACAAAATTTACTCAAATAACTCGTTAATGATTCTACTTTAATTGAAAATTAAATTCATGTCCGACAAATTTGAGGAAGGGTCCAGCACGGACCGTTAGTACTCTCTTCCTAACCATACAAAATTTACAAAATTTACTCAAATAACTCGTTAATGATTCTACTTTAATTGAAAATTAAATTCATGTCCGACAAATGTGAGGAAGGGTCCAGCACGGACCGTTAGTACTCTCTTCCTAACCATACAATATTTACAAAATTTACTCAAATAACTCGTTAATGATTCTAGTTTAATTGAAAATTAAATTCATGTCCGACAAATGTGAGGAAGGGTCCAGCACGGACCGTTAGTACTCTCTTCCTAACCATACAAAATTTACAAAATTTACTCAAATAACTCGTTAATGATTCTACTTTAATTGAAAATTAAATTCATGTCCGACAAATTTGAGGAAGGGTCCAGCACGGACCGTTAGTACTCTCTTCCTAACCATACAATATTTACAAAATTTACTCAAATAACTCGTTAATGATTCTACTTTAATTGAAAATTAAATTCATGTCCGACAAATGTGAGGAAGGGTCCAGCACGGACCGTTAGTACTCTCTTCCTAACCATACAATATTTACAAAATTTATTCAAATAACTCGATAATGATTCTATTTTAATTGAAAATTAAATTCATGTCCGACAAATGTGAGGAAGGGTCCAGCACGGACCGTTAGTACTCTCTTCCTAACCATACAAAATTTACAAAATTTACTCAAATAACTCGTTAATGATTCTACTTTAATTGAAAATTAAATTCATGTCCGACAAATGTGAGGAAGGGTCCAGCACGGACCGTTAGTACTCTCTTCCTAACCATACAAAATTTACAAAATTTACTCAAATAACTCGTTAATGATTCTACTTTAATTGAAAATTAAATTCATGTCCGACAAATGTGAGGAAGGGTCCAGCACGGACCGTTAGTACTCTCTTCCTAACCATACAAAATTTACAAAATTTACTCAAATAACTCGTTAATGATTCTACTTTAATTGAAAATTAAATTCATGTCCGACAAATTTGAGGAAGGGTCCAGCACGGACCGTTAGTACTCTCTTCCTAACCATACAAAATTTACAAAATTTACTCAAATAACTCGTTAATGATTCTACTTTAATTGAAAATTAAATTCATGTCCGACAAATGTGAGGAAGGGTTCAGCACGGACCGTTAGTACTCTCTTCCTAACCATACAATATTTACAAAATTTACTCAAATAACTCGTTAATGATTCTACTTTAATTGAAAATTAAATTCATGTCCGACAAATGTGAGGAAGGGTCCAGCACGGACCGTTAGTACTCTCTTCCTAACCATACAAAATTTACAAAATTTACTCAAATAACTCGTTAATGATTCTACTTTAATTGAAAATTAAATTCATGTCCGACAAATGTGAGGAAGGGTCCAGCACGGACCGTTAGTACTCTCTTCCTAACCATACAATATTTACAAAATTTACACAAATAGCTCGTTAATGATTCTATTTTAATTGAAAATTAAATTCATGTCCGACAAATGTGAGGAAGGGTCCAGCACGGACCGTTAGTACTCTCTTCCTAACCATACAAAATTTACAAAATTTACTCAAATAACTCGTTAATGATTCTACTTTAATTGAAAATTAAATTCATGTCCGACAAATTTGAGGAAGGGTCCAGCACGGACCGTTAGTACTCTCTTCCTAACCATACAAAATTTACAAAATTTACTCAAATAACTCGTTAATGATTCTACTTTAATTGAAAATTAAATTCATGTCCGACAAATTTGAGGAAGGGTCCAGCACGGACCGTTAGTACTCTCTTCCTAACCATACAATATTTACAAAATTTACACAAATAGCTCGTTAATGATTCTATTTTAATTGAAAATTAAATTCATGTCCGACAAATGTGAGGAAGGGTCCAGCACGGACCGTTAGTACTCTCTTCCTAACCATACAAAATTTACAAAATTTACTCAAATAACTCGTTAATGATTCTACTTTAATTGAAAATTAAATTCATGTCCGACAAATTTGAGGAAGGGTCCAGCACGGACCGTTAGTACTCTCTTCCTAACCATACAATATTTACAAAATTTACTCAAATAACTCGTTAATGATTCTACTTTAATTGAAAATTAAATTCATGTCCGACAAATGTGAGGAAGGGTCCAGCACGGACCGTTAGTACTCTCTTCCTAACCATACAATATTTACAAAATTTATTCAAATAACTCGATAATGATTCTATTTTAATTGAAAATTAAATTCATGTCCGACAAATGTGAGGAAGGGTCCAGCACGGACCGTTAGTACTCTCTTCCTAACCATACAAAATTTACAAAATTTACTCAAATAACTCGTTAATGATTCTACTTTAATTGAAAATTAAATTCATGTCCGACAAATGTGAGGAAGGGTCCAGCACGGACCGTTAGTACTCTCTTCCTAACCATACAAAATTTACAAAATTTACTCAAATAACTCGTTAATGATTCTACTTTAATTGAAAATTAAATTCATGTCCGACAAATTTGAGGAAGGGTCCAGCACGGACCGTTAGTACTCTCTTCCTAACCATACAAAATTTACTCAAATAACTCGTTAATGATTCTACTTTAATTGAAAATTAAATTCATGTCCGACAAATGTGAGGAAGGGTCCAGCACGGACCGTTAGTACTCTCTTCCTAACCATACAATATTTACAAAATTTACTCAAATAACTCGTTAATGATTCTACTTTAATTGAAAATTAAATTCATGTCCGACAAATTTGAGGAAGGGTCCAGCACGGACCGTTAGTACTCTCTTCCTAACCATACAAAATTTACAAAATTTACTCAAATAACTCGTTAATGATTCTACTTTAATTGAAAATTAAATTCATGTCCGACAAATGTGAGGAAGGGTCCAGCACGGACCGTTAGTACTCTCTTCCTAACCATACAATATTTACAAAATTTACACAAATAGCTCTGTAATGATTCTATTTTAATTGAAAATTAAATTCATGTCCGACAAATGTGAGGAAGGGTCCAGCACGGACCGTTAGTACTCTCTTCCTAACCATACAAAATTTACAAAATTTACTCAAATAACTCGTTAATGATTCTACTTTAATTGAAAATTAAATTCATGTCCGACAAATGTGAGGAAGGGTCCAGCACGGACCGTTAGTACTCTCTTCCTAACCATACAAAATTTACAAAATTTACTCAAATAACTCGTTAATGATTCTACTTTAATTGAAAATTAAATTCATGTCCGACAAATTTGAGGAAGGGTCCAGCACGGACCGTTAGTACTCTCTTCCTAACCATACAATATTTACAAAATTTACTCAAATAACTCGTTAATGATTCTACTTTAATTGAAAATTAAATTCATGTCCGACAAATGTGAGGAAGGGTCCAGCACGGATCGTTAGTACTCTCTTCCTAACCATACAAAATTTACAAAATTTACTCAAATAACTCGTTAATGATTCTATTTTAATTGAAAATTAAATTCATGTCCGACAAATGTGAGGAAGGGTCCAGCACGGATCGTTAGTACTCTCTTCCTAACCATACAAAATTTACAAAATTTACTCAAATAACTCGTTAATGATTCTATTTTAATTGAAAATTTAATTCATGTCCGACAAATGTGAGGAAAGGTCCAGCACGGATCGTTAGTACTCTCTTCCTAACCATACAAAATTTACAAAATTTACTCAAATAACTCGTTAATGATTCTACTTTAATTGAATATTAAATTCATGTCCGACAAATGTGAGGAAGGGTCCAGCACGGACCGTTAGTACTCTCTTCCTAACCATACAAAATTTACAAAATTTACTCAAATAACTCGTTAATGATTCTACTTTAATTGAAAATTAAATTCATGTCCGACAAATTTGAGGAAGGGTCCAGCACGGACCGTTAGTACTCTCTTCCTAACCATACAAAATTTACAAAATTTACTCAAATAACTCGTTAATGATTCTACTTTAATTGAAAATTAAATTCATGTCCGACAAATGTGAGGAAGGGTCCAGCACGGACCGTTAGTACTCTCTTCCTAACCATACAATATTTACAAAATTTACACAAATAGCTCTGTAATGATTCTATTTTAATTGAAAATTAAATTCATGTCCGACAAATGTGAGGAAGGGTCCAGCACGGACCGTTAGTACTCTCTTCCTAACCATACAAAATTTACAAAATTTACTCAAATAACTCGTTAATGATTCTACTTTAATTGAAAATTAAATTCATGTCCGACAAATGTGAGGAAGGGTCCAGCACGGACCGTTAGTACTCTCTTCCTAACCATACAAAATTTACAAAATTTACTCAAATAACTCGTTAATGATTCTACTTTAATTGAAAATTAAATTCATGTCCGACAAATTTGAGGAAGGGTCCAGCACGGACCGTTAGTACTCTCTTCCTAACCATACAAAATTTACAAAATTTACTCAAATAACTCGTTAATGATTCTACTTTAATTGAAAATTAAATTCATGTCCGACAAATGTGAGGAAGGGTCCAGCACGGATCGTTAGTACTCTCTTCCTAACCATACAAAATTTACAAAATTTACTCAAATAACTCGTTAATGATTCTATTTTAATTGAAAATTAAATTCATGTCCGACAAATGTGAGGAAGGGTCCAGCACGGATCGTTAGTACTCTCTTCCTAACCATACAAAATTTACAAAATTTACTCAAATAACTCGTTAATGATTCTATTTTAATTGAAAATTTAATTCATGTCCGACAAATGTGAGGAAAGGTCCAGCACGGATCGTTAGTACTCTCTTCCTAACCATACAAAATTTACAAAATTTACTCAAATAACTCGTTAATGATTCTACTTTAATTGAATATTAAATTCATGTCCGACAAATGTGAGGAAGGGTCCAGCACGGACCGTTAGTACTCTCTTCCTAACCATACAAAATTTACAAAATTTACTCAAATAACTCGTTAATGATTCTACTTTAATTGAAAATTAAATTCATGTCCGACAAATGTGAGGAAGGGTCCAGCACGGATCGTTAGTACTCTCTTCCTAACCATACAAAATTTACAAAATTTACTCAAATAACTCGTTAATGATTCTACTTTAATTGAAAATTAAATTCATGTCCGACAAATGTGAGGAAGGGTCCAGCACGGACCGTTAGTACTCTCTTCCTAACCATACAATATTTACAAAATTTACACAAATAGCTCGTTAATGATTCTATTTTAATTGAAAATTAAATTCATGTCCGACAAATGTGAGGAAGGGTCCAGCACGGACCGTTAGTACTCTCTTCCTAACCATACAAAATTTACAAAATTTACTCAAATAACTCGTTAATGATTCTACTTTAATTGAAAATTAAATTCATGTCCGACAAATTTGAGGAAGGGTCCAGCACGGACCGTTAGTACTCTCTTCCTAACCATACAAAATTTACAAAATTTACTCAAATAACTCGTTAATGATTCTACTTTAATTGAAAATTAAATTCATGTCCGACAAATTTGAGGAAGGGTCCAGCACGGACCGTTAGTACTCTCTTCCTAACCATACAATATTTACAAAATTTACACAAATAGCTCGTTAATGATTCTATTTTAATTGAAAATTAAATTCATGTCCGACAAATGTGAGGAAGGGTCCAGCACGGACCGTTAGTACTCTCTTCCTAACCATACAAAATTTACAAAATTTACTCAAATAACTCGTTAATGATTCTACTTTAATTGAAAATTAAATTCATGTCCGACAAATTTGAGGAAGGGTCCAGCACGGACCGTTAGTACTCTCTTCCTAACCATACAATATTTACAAAATTTACTCAAATAACTCGTTAATGATTCTACTTTAATTGAAAATTAAATTCATGTCCGACAAATGTGAGGAAGGGTCCAGCACGGACCGTTAGTACTCTCTTCCTAACCATACAATATTTACAAAATTTATTCAAATAACTCGATAATGATTCTATTTTAATTGAAAATTAAATTCATGTCCGACAAATGTGAGGAAGGGTCCAGCACGGACCGTTAGTACTCTCTTCCTAACCATACAAAATTTACAAAATTTACTCAAATAACTCGTTAATGATTCTACTTTAATTGAAAATTAAATTCATGTCCGACAAATGTGAGGAAGGGTCCAGCACGGACCGTTAGTACTCTCTTCCTAACCATACAAAATTTACAAAATTTACTCAAATAACTCGTTAATGATTCTACTTTAATTGAAAATTAAATTCATGTCCGACAAATTTGAGGAAGGGTCCAGCACGGACCGTTAGTACTCTCTTCCTAACCATACAAAATTTACTCAAATAACTCGTTAATGATTCTACTTTAATTGAAAATTAAATTCATGTCCGACAAATGTGAGGAAGGGTCCAGCACGGACCGTTAGTACTCTCTTCCTAACCATACAATATTTACAAAATTTACTCAAATAACTCGTTAATGATTCTACTTTAATTGAAAATTAAATTCATGTCCGACAAATTTGAGGAAGGGTCCAGCACGGACCGTTAGTACTCTCTTCCTAACCATACAAAATTTACAAAATTTACTCAAATAACTCGTTAATGATTCTACTTTAATTGAAAATTAAATTCATGTCCGACAAATGTGAGGAAGGGTCCAGCACGGACCGTTAGTACTCTCTTCCTAACCATACAATATTTACAAAATTTACACAAATAGCTCTGTAATGATTCTATTTTAATTGAAAATTAAATTCATGTCCGACAAATGTGAGGAAGGGTCCAGCACGGACCGTTAGTACTCTCTTCCTAACCATACAAAATTTACAAAATTTACTCAAATAACTCGTTAATGATTCTACTTTAATTGAAAATTAAATTCATGTCCGACAAATGTGAGGAAGGGTCCAGCACGGACCGTTAGTACTCTCTTCCTAACCATACAAAATTTACAAAATTTACTCAAATAACTCGTTAATGATTCTACTTTAATTGAAAATTAAATTCATGTCCGACAAATTTGAGGAAGGGTCCAGCACGGACCGTTAGTACTCTCTTCCTAACCATACAAAATTTACAAAATTTACTCAAATAACTCGTTAATGATTCTACTTTAATTGAAAATTAAATTCATGTCCGACAAATGTGAGGAAGGGTCCAGCACGGATCGTTAGTACTCTCTTCCTAACCATACAAAATTTACAAAATTTACTCAAATAACTCGTTAATGATTCTATTTTAATTGAAAATTAAATTCATGTCCGACAAATGTGAGGAAGGGTCCAGCACGGATCGTTAGTACTCTCTTCCTAACCATACAAAATTTACAAAATTTACTCAAATAACTCGTTAATGATTCTATTTTAATTGAAAATTTAATTCATGTCCGACAAATGTGAGGAAAGGTCCAGCACGGATCGTTAGTACTCTCTTCCTAACCATACAAAATTTACAAAATTTACTCAAATAACTCGTTAATGATTCTACTTTAATTGAATATTAAATTCATGTCCGACAAATGTGAGGAAGGGTCCAGCACGGACCGTTAGTACTCTCTTCCTAACCATACAAAATTTACAAAATTTACTCAAATAACTCGTTAATGATTCTACTTTAATTGAAAATTAAATTCATGTCCGACAAATGTGAGGAAGGGTCCAGCACGGATCGTTAGTACTCTCTTCCTAACCATACAAAATTTACAAAATTTACTCAAATAACTCGTTAATGATTCTACTTTAATTGAAAATTAAATTCATGTCCGACAAATTTGAGGAAGGGTCCAGCACGGACCGTTAGTACTCTCTTCCTAACCATACAAAATTTACAAAATTTACTCAAATAACTCGTTAATGATTCTACTTTAATTGAAAATTAAATTCATGTCCGACAAATGTGAGGAAGGGTCCAGCACGGACCGTTAGTACTCTCTTCCTAACCATACAATATTTACAAAATTTACACAAATAGCTCGTTAATGATTCTATTTTAATTGAAAATTAAATTCATGTCCGACAAATGTGAGGAAGGGTCCAGCACGGACCGTTAGTACTCTCTTCCTAACCATACAAAATTTACAAAATTTACTCAAATAACTCGTTAATGATTCTACTTTAATTGAAAATTAAATTCATGTCCGACAAATTTGAGGAAGGGTCCAGCACGGACCGTTAGTACTCTCTTCCTAACCATACAAAATTTACAAAATTTACTCAAATAACTCGTTAATGATTCTACTTTAATTGAAAATTAAATTCATGTCCGACAAATTTGAGGAAGGGTCCAGCACGGACCGTTAGTACTCTCTTCCTAACCATACAATATTTACAAAATTTACACAAATAGCTCGTTAATGATTCTATTTTAATTGAAAATTAAATTCATGTCCGACAAATGTGAGGAAGGGTCCAGCACGGACCGTTAGTACTCTCTTCCTAACCATACAAAATTTACAAAATTTACTCAAATAACTCGTTAATGATTCTACTTTAATTGAAAATTAAATTCATGTCCGACAAATTTGAGGAAGGGTCCAGCACGGACCGTTAGTACTCTCTTCCTAACCATACAATATTTACAAAATTTACTCAAATAACTCGTTAATGATTCTACTTTAATTGAAAATTAAATTCATGTCCGACAAATGTGAGGAAGGGTCCAGCACGGATCGTTAGTACTCTCTTCCTAACCATACAAAATTTACAAAATTTACTGAAATAACTCGTTAATGATTCTACTTTAATTGAAAATTAAATTCATGTCCGACAAATGTGAGGAAGGGTCCAGCACGGATCGTTAGTACTCTCTTCCTAACCATACAAAATTTACAAAATTTACTGAAATAACTCGTTAATGATTCTACTTTAATTGAAAATTAAATTCATGTCCGACAAATTTGAGGAAGGGTCCAGCACGGACCGTTAGTACTCTCTTCCTAACCATACAAAATTTACAAAATTTACTCAAATAACTCGTTAATGATTCTACTTTAATTGAAAATTAAATTCATGTCCGACAAATGTGAGGAAGGGTCCAGCACGGACCGTTAGTACTCTCTTCCTAACCATACAATATTTACAAAATTTACACAAATAGCTCGTTAATGATTCTATTTTAATTGAAAATTAAATTCATGTCCGACAAATGTGAGGAAGGGTCCAGCACGGACCGTTAGTACTCTCTTCCTAACCATACAAAATTTACAAAATTTACTCAAATAACTCGTTAATGATTCTACTTTAATTGAAAATTAAATTCATGTCCGACAAATTTGAGGAAGGGTCCAGCACGGACCGTTAGTACTCTCTTCCTAACCATACAAAATTTACAAAATTTACTCAAATAACTCGTTAATGATTCTACTTTAATTGAAAATTAAATTCATGTCCGACAAATTTGAGGAAGGGTCCAGCACGGACCGTTAGTACTCTCTTCCTAACCATACAATATTTACAAAATTTACACAAATAGCTCGTTAATGATTCTATTTTAATTGAAAATTAAATTCATGTCCGACAAATGTGAGGAAGGGTCCAGCACGGACCGTTAGTACTCTCTTCCTAACCATACAAAATTTACAAAATTTACTCAAATAACTCGTTAATGATTCTACTTTAATTGAAAATTAAATTCATGTCCGACAAATTTGAGGAAGGGTCCAGCACGGACCGTTAGTACTCTCTTCCTAACCATACAATATTTACAAAATTTACTCAAATAACTCGTTAATGATTCTACTTTAATTGAAAATTAAATTCATGTCCGACAAATGTGAGGAAGGGTCCAGCACGGACCGTTAGTACTCTCTTCCTAACCATACAATATTTACAAAATTTATTCAAATAACTCGATAATGATTCTATTTTAATTGAAAATTAAATTCATGTCCGACAAATGTGAGGAAGGGTCCAGCACGGACCGTTAGTACTCTCTTCCTAACCATACAAAATTTACAAAATTTACTCAAATAACTCGTTAATGATTCTACTTTAATTGAAAATTAAATTCATGTCCGACAAATGTGAGGAAGGGTCCAGCACGGACCGTTAGTACTCTCTTCCTAACCATACAAAATTTACAAAATTTACTCAAATAACTCGTTAATGATTCTACTTTAATTGAAAATTAAATTCATGTCCGACAAATTTGAGGAAGGGTCCAGCACGGACCGTTAGTACTCTCTTCCTAACCATACAAAATTTACTCAAATAACTCGTTAATGATTCTACTTTAATTGAAAATTAAATTCATGTCCGACAAATGTGAGGAAGGGTCCAGCACGGACCGTTAGTACTCTCTTCCTAACCATACAATATTTACAAAATTTACTCAAATAACTCGTTAATGATTCTACTTTAATTGAAAATTAAATTCATGTCCGACAAATTTGAGGAAGGGTCCAGCACGGACCGTTAGTACTCTCTTCCTAACCATACAAAATTTACAAAATTTACTCAAATAACTCGTTAATGATTCTACTTTAATTGAAAATTAAATTCATGTCCGACAAATGTGAGGAAGGGTCCAGCACGGACCGTTAGTACTCTCTTCCTAACCATACAATATTTACAAAATTTACACAAATAGCTCTGTAATGATTCTATTTTAATTGAAAATTAAATTCATGTCCGACAAATGTGAGGAAGGGTCCAGCACGGACCGTTAGTACTCTCTTCCTAACCATACAAAATTTACAAAATTTACTCAAATAACTCGTTAATGATTCTACTTTAATTGAAAATTAAATTCATGTCCGACAAATGTGAGGAAGGGTCCAGCACGGACCGTTAGTACTCTCTTCCTAACCATACAAAATTTACAAAATTTACTCAAATAACTCGTTAATGATTCTACTTTAATTGAAAATTAAATTCATGTCCGACAAATTTGAGGAAGGGTCCAGCACGGACCGTTAGTACTCTCTTCCTAACCATACAAAATTTACAAAATTTACTCAAATAACTCGTTAATGATTCTACTTTAATTGAAAATTAAATTCATGTCCGACAAATGTGAGGAAGGGTCCAGCACGGATCGTTAGTACTCTCTTCCTAACCATACAAAATTTACAAAATTTACTCAAATAACTCGTTAATGATTCTATTTTAATTGAAAATTAAATTCATGTCCGACAAATGTGAGGAAGGGTCCAGCACGGATCGTTAGTACTCTCTTCCTAACCATACAAAATTTACAAAATTTACTCAAATAACTCGTTAATGATTCTATTTTAATTGAAAATTTAATTCATGTCCGACAAATGTGAGGAAAGGTCCAGCACGGATCGTTAGTACTCTCTTCCTAACCATACAAAATTTACAAAATTTACTCAAATAACTCGTTAATGATTCTACTTTAATTGAATATTAAATTCATGTCCGACAAATGTGAGGAAGGGTCCAGCACGGACCGTTAGTACTCTCTTCCTAACCATACAAAATTTACAAAATTTACTCAAATAACTCGTTAATGATTCTACTTTAATTGAAAATTAAATTCATGTCCGACAAATGTGAGGAAGGGTCCAGCACGGATCGTTAGTACTCTCTTCCTAACCATACAAAATTTACAAAATTTACTCAAATAACTCGTTAATGATTCTACTTTAATTGAAAATTAAATTCATGTCCGACAAATGTGAGGAAGGGTCCAGCACGGACCGTTAGTACTCTCTTCCTAACCATACAAAATTTACAAAATTTACTCAAATAACTCGTTAATGATTCTACTTTAATTGAAAATTAAATTCATGTCCGACAAATTTGAGGAAGGGTCCAGCACGGACCGTTAGTACTCTCTTCCTAACCATACAAAATTTACAAAATTTACTCAAATAACTCGTTAATGATTCTACTTTAATTGAAAATTAAATTCATGTCCGACAAATGTGAGGAAGGGTCCAGCACGGACCGTTAGTACTCTCTTCCTAACCATACAATATTTACAAAATTTACTCAAATAACTCGTTAATGATTCTAGTTTAATTGAAAATTAAATTCATGTCCGACAAATGTGAGGAAGGGTCCAGCACGGACCGTTAGTACTCTCTTCCTAACCATACAAAATTTACAAAATTTACTCAAATAACTCGTTAATGATTCTACTTTAATTGAAAATTAAATTCATGTCCGACAAATTTGAGGAAGGGTCCAGCACGGACCGTTAGTACTCTCTTCCTAACCATACAATATTTACAAAATTTACTCAAATAACTCGTTAATGATTCTACTTTAATTGAAAATTAAATTCATGTCCGACAAATGTGAGGAAGGGTCCAGCACGGACCGTTAGTACTCTCTTCCTAACCATACAATATTTACAAAATTTATTCAAATAACTCGATAATGATTCTATTTTAATTGAAAATTAAATTCATGTCCGACAAATGTGAGGAAGGGTCCAGCACGGACCGTTAGTACTCTCTTCCTAACCATACAAAATTTACAAAATTTACTCAAATAACTCGTTAATGATTCTACTTTAATTGAAAATTAAATTCATGTCCGACAAATGTGAGGAAGGGTCCAGCACGGACCGTTAGTACTCTCTTCCTAACCATACAAAATTTACAAAATTTACTCAAATAACTCGTTAATGATTCTACTTTAATTGAAAATTAAATTCATGTCCGACAAATGTGAGGAAGGGTCCAGCACGGACCGTTAGTACTCTCTTCCTAACCATACAAAATTTACAAAATTTACTCAAATAACTCGTTAATGATTCTACTTTAATTGAAAATTAAATTCATGTCCGACAAATTTGAGGAAGGGTCCAGCACGGACCGTTAGTACTCTCTTCCTAACCATACAAAATTTACAAAATTTACTCAAATAACTCGTTAATGATTCTACTTTAATTGAAAATTAAATTCATGTCCGACAAATGTGAGGAAGGGTTCAGCACGGACCGTTAGTACTCTCTTCCTAACCATACAATATTTACAAAATTTACTCAAATAACTCGTTAATGATTCTACTTTAATTGAAAATTAAATTCATGTCCGACAAATGTGAGGAAGGGTCCAGCACGGACCGTTAGTACTCTCTTCCTAACCATACAAAATTTACAAAATTTACTCAAATAACTCGTTAATGATTCTACTTTAATTGAAAATTAAATTCATGTCCGACAAATGTGAGGAAGGGTCCAGCACGGACCGTTAGTACTCTCTTCCTAACCATACAATATTTACAAAATTTACACAAATAGCTCGTTAATGATTCTATTTTAATTGAAAATTAAATTCATGTCCGACAAATGTGAGGAAGGGTCCAGCACGGACCGTTAGTACTCTCTTCCTAACCATACAAAATTTACAAAATTTACTCAAATAACTCGTTAATGATTCTACTTTAATTGAAAATTAAATTCATGTCCGACAAATGTGAGGAAGGGTCCAGCACGGACCGTTAGTACTCTCTTCCTAACCATACAAAATTTACAAAATTTACTCAAATAACTCGTTAATGATTCTACTTTAATTGAAAATTAAATTCATGTCCGACAAATTTGTGGAAGGGTCCAGCACGGACCGTTAGTACTCTCTTCCTAACCATACAAAATTTACAAAATTTACTCAAATAACTCGTTAATGATTCTACTTTAATTGAAAATTAAATTCATGTCCGACAAATGTGAGGAAGGGTCCAGCACGGACCGTTAGTACTCTCTTCCTAACCATACAATATTTACAAAATTTACTCAAATAACTCGTTAATGATTCTACTTTAATTGAAAATTAAATTCATGTCCGACAAATGTGAGGAAGGGTCCAGCACGGACCGTTAGTACTCTCTTCCTAACCATACAATATTTACAAAATTTACACAAATAGCTCGTTAATGATTCTATTTTAATTGAAAATTAAATTCATGTCCGACAAATGTGAGGAAGGGTCCAGCACGGACCGTTAGTACTCTCTTCCTAACCATACAAAATTTACAAAATTTACTCAAATAACTCGTTAATGATTCTACTTTAATTGAAAATTAAATTCATGTCCGACAAATGTGAGGAAGGGTTTATTAAGGTATTCTAATTATCGGTACAAGAAAACAAAAGAGCTGGTTTCAATATGTTTCGTGCTAACTTTGCTTGATTTCAACTATTTATACACGAGTAAATATGAATATTCCATTTGCAATTTTGTTATTTTTTGATTTTCTCTTTTTTCGTGCTAACTTTATTCCGGGCTATCGAATATTACATTTTTCGTGCTAACTTTTTAGTACCAATGTGTCTTTGATTTGTTTGTACTAAAAGTGTTGCCATTGCGTTTTACGTGCTAACTTTTCGTGCCAGCTTCACAGACATAAATGCTTTATGATATTTATATCTCTATGTTCGAGAATTCGATGCCTCTGATGTGCACATAGAGTACGCTCACTGTTTACCATATCGACCTTATGCATTTGCCTCAAACGGTATTGATTAACAAAAGCCTCGCCAATATTATTGATTTTATTATTCCTCTTGATGAATACTTCGTTTTTGGTGAATTCAACATTTATACCTTTTCTTGCCAATTGTTTCACTGACAAGATGTTACACGAAATTTCCGGAACGTATAAAACATATTTTATTATGGCTGACATTGGTTTATTTCTATGATCGCAGAATTGGAAATTTACTGTACCTTTACCTATTGACCAATATTCTTTATTATCTGCAACACGAATGCTTTCATTATAATTTGAGATAAAATCAACAAAATCTCCTTTATTATTGCTAATATGACACGTAGCTCCTGAATCAATAATCCAGTTACTTGATGAATAACCATTTTCCTTGTGTGTCACGATAAACAATTTATTATTATCTGAATTGTCAATTGTATTCGCTTTATGCATTTCTGTTGATTTCTTTTTAAACCACTTTTCAAATTTTCTGCATTCGCTTTTATTAATATGGCCTTTCATTTTGCAAAAGAAACATTCCAAAATGCCTGAATGGACTTTCAGAACATTACCACATGCGCCACCAGATTGATTGTCACGAACCAATTTGCGTTTATAACAGCCAACCAGCGAACATTTAAGAAATTTAACAGAATTTAACGAAAGTTTTTTCTTACGGAAAATTTGACAGGTTGGCTAGCGAAACTGTAACACAACTTGTCAATTGCTTTGATGGTGACTGTAGCTCGTATTAATATTTTTAAAAATTTGTGTAGAATTTTGAACTGGCGATGGAATTGGAGGAACTTCGAAAATTATTTCAATTATTAAAAAGCCTTAAATTCTTAAAGGACGTAAACATAAATAATAACAGACACAGATCTTGTGGCGTAAGAAAAAAAACGAAAATAAATTATTATGAAAATAAATAATTTGATGTTGCAATTTATAAAGTCTTTAATAATTCGGTTTTCAATTTACCTACATGAACATAAATAAATAATTTTGAATTTAAGCTTAAACTGTACAATGTGCTCCCACAAGAAGATTTGCACAAAGGGCAATTTGGATTTTTGACATTTCCTTCAGTTTTGCGCGATAATTTTCGCTCTGTTAAGTTGACACTTCAATTTAACGAAACTGAACGAACATTTCTTAAAGGTTCGCTGGGCAGTAACATGTAAACTCCATATATCGCACTGTTACGTTAAATTTCTTTAATGTTGGCTGGTTCTCTCTATTGACGATTGTAAAAGTAGAGAAAGCGCCTCTCGAGGAAAAAAGTTAAAATGAGGCAACAGCCAAAATGACATTTCTCATAAATGCGACGAAAGAAATTTTTGCAATCCGGCAATTAAAAATGGTTCTTATAATCCAAAATTGGAATTATTTACAATTATTATCAATCTGGTAGGTAAAAATTGTGTTTACAGTTCAAAATTGGAATTGTTTACAACAATTTCGAACGTCAAATTAGCAGCTACCTCAGTTTAAAAATTTTCCACTAGGTGGAATCTGTGATGCTCCAATCGTCAATACTCTTCAATCAATTTCGCTTGCACTATTTTTAAATTTAACTCGTTTGCTTTTTGTGTTTGTAGCGCTGTAACCACAGTATCATAGCTGCATATGGTAGTTGTCCAAACAATAGACCGATCTGCCATTTTTCAGACAATTTCTCTTCACCGAGTGCATCTATCCTTTGAAACATATCTGTCAGCCAATGAAACATATCTGTCAGTCCTCGACATTTAACCCAATACTCGAAACTGCATTAGTGTTTGCCTTTGTCCGTTCAGGTGTTATTGGCTCTGGAGCATCAGATATAATCGCCATCCACGAATTTTCTTTTTGCATCAACAATTGCATTCGCAATTTCCAATTATAATTGGAAAAGAAATTTTTAATATTTAATAACATTTTTGGTTTTTTCATTAATAATTTTAAAAAATTTAATTTAATAACAAATGATATTAATATTAGCACACAAAAATGGAAATAATCCAAGATAATATCACAATAGGTAGTAATTTTTCTCAATCTATCACTTCACGATCTAGGCGAAATAGGATTACCCCCAAAACAATGGACGTGTTAATGAAATAGCAGTGTAATTTAGCAATATTGATATCAAATCACTGTACATTTAATCTTGAAATCATATAAAGCTTAACGCAAAGTCGAGTCACTATAATTTGCAGATCGCGATCACGAAAGCTTAATTCGAAATCGTGGCTGCAGATTATCGCGATAACGGTTGTGTGTTTATGGTATAAAGCTTAAACTTTAATGTGATTTTTGCTTAAGATGAATATTTTTCTACAGAGATTTCATTTTAATACAGCGGCTATTTCTGAGCAAAAAGCAAATTATTTACAAACATACTTGGTTTGTATTTATGTATGAATGTATTTACTGCAACCAATATAACACATACAAACAATTTTGCTTATAGAAATGTTACGTTAGCGCAAATTTAACCCTTTGAGACCTGAATTCTTTCTAGAAACGTTAAAACTTTTTAGAGCTGTTTATCTAGAAGATAATGAACAATGAAAAGTATACATTGAGAGAAAATTTAACTAGACTTTTTTTTACTAGACTTGTCCCATCCGTATGGACATTCTGACTCAAGTGTTGTAAACAAAAAGTAAAAATGTTTAGTGTAGTTTATCTTAAATGTATTTCAGAATGGAAAAAATAAAAGTACTTCAGTCTTACAAAATAAATAATAATAGTTAATATAAAATAATAAAAATCACATAAAATAAAGATAAATTTAGGAACTATTCCAATTCAGGCAATCGCAATTCAATTAAATATTTCATTTTTTATAGCTTGTTTGTCATTACTGCGTGTCAACAACGAAACACTTCTTTCTTGCCGTCAAATATTATTGGCCAGTATTTTTCACAATCATACCGAAATTCGACTTATGAACTTACTTCGACTTGACTCCTCTTCGGAAATGGATATGACGGTGTTTCCGATAAATCTCTAGCTCTTGAATGGCCTCGTTTTCTGAAATTGCTGGTCTGATTATTCACCATCATCAAGGATTTAGCTAAGCTTAATTGAAACTCTAATAATGATTTGATTTTATTACTGGGAAGCCCTCTTTTGGCGGTACTAGTTTTATACTCAATCCAACTAGCAGAACATGCAAAATTAAGAAAATGTGTTGCAGTCCTTAACGACTATTTCTTTGACTTTATAAATACTTGGTAGTAGCCAATTAGTTGGTCAAGAAAATCGACCCCTCGCATCGACTTGTTGTACAACATGATTACTTCAGGTTGAGACATTTCCACATGTTTTTTTTTGTTTTTGTACCATCGTATACAAATTAACGGTGATCCAACTCCAACTAAATTATAAGTGATATGGACCGGTTTGTTGTCCAACCACTTTACTATTGCAATATGTTTATTCATATCTCATAATACCCTCTGTTCTTTTTTTAAAAAACTTTATCCTCTGTAAATTGAGAATTGAAAAGTCGGTTTGTTCTTACCGTTTCAGAAGTGTTGACACCCATTTCCTGCAGTATTTCGAACAAGTAACATTTGTATACCGAAGTTTATAATACAAATCGCTATTATTGGCTGGTGTATCTAATTCGTTTTCATAATGCAGGTTGGTTCTTAGTTGGAAAGAGCGATCTTGGGTCATTGCATTTGACACTAAATCGATCCCCATCTCTCGATTCCAATATATTCTAAGTTGGGGCATCTTTGTTGCACCAATAAATAAATGGATTAGCCATTGGTCCCTAAAAGTGTTAGTTACCATGTTTCCATGTACCAAGTTAAACAGGTTTAGGTTTCGTTGAGTTGAAAATATGGCGGCGCTAACCCGTACCGTTTCCATGAACAGAGTTAGGATTTAAGGCCGATACCCACTGAGAATTAAGACGAGAACGAATTTTCATTTTTCACCAAATTTGGTAAGAGAATTGCTAATATAGTGAAAACCGTATCTTTCTAATTAGCGATACCTAAAATATTGTGCATTTACTAAAAATGAAAAGTAAAATTTTAACAGTTTTAATACAAAATTTTAATTTATCGTCGATAATCTTGAATTTAAGACGATAAATTAAAATTTTGTATTAAAACTGTTAAATTTTACTTTTTTCAGTAAATGCACGATATTTTTGGTATCGGTAATTACTTACAGTTTTTACTATTATAACAATTTTCTTACATAATTCGGTAAAAAATCAAAATTCGTTCTCGTCGCTCGTTCTCTATGTGTACCGGCTTTTATGGTGCGTTTATGACATAGGAAGATAGGAAGTTAAGAAGATAGGAAGATTGACACGACCAACCAAATTATTTAAAATGTCACAAGCCCCGCCTACTAGTTCCATACTCGAGTTGAAAAAATCTTTACTTTGAGCAAAACGTGTCACAGAATTACCAACAAAAAGAAATCAAAATTCAAAATTATAAGCAATAATCTTGCCCATATTTGCTAATTTTTGACAGCTCTATGAAAAAAAAAATCCGTTTTTTTTCGTAATAGAAAATAAATTTCATTATTTTTCTTTTTATTTAACAGTTAATTAATTATTCAATAATGAATTTAACCCTCGGTAATTAATAATTAATATTAAAATTATTTTGCTTTCGCTAGTCGCCTAAATATTTTTATTTTTGATAAAAATTGAAATAATAGAAATATCATGCATTATTGGAGCAAACGCAAACATAAATTTCGCATGGAGGGATCTGGTATTCAATTATATCAACGAAATAATTCAACGCGAAATTAATTTGGTGCAGCCGAAATACATTCGCGGGTCATGTTTCTATGTATATTGTATATACATACAAATTTTTATTCAAATTTTTATGTCCAACCGACATGAAACTCAAAGCCTTCTCCTTATTTGATAAATAAAATGGCGCAAATTAAACTTATTTATTTTGAGCAAATCATTAGTGACGTTCTTCAACTCAATACTATGGTATCGTCCTATGTCATAAAGACACCATAAGAGTTGAAAAAAATAGAATAAAAAAATAAAATTGGGTATTGAACAAAAACAAAATTTTTATTTCGCTTTGATATATCGTCATAACGTTGACAACGACATTTTTGTGTATTTTTTTAATTATTTTGGGGAAATATATTTAGTAATATGCGATGCGCCATTTATAATTTAAAAAAATGTTTGACAGATAGAATCTAACTCAAACAAACAAGATTCGTCGAGTTTATTTGGATTTAACGAAAATCTACCCTAATATGCGTTTCCATGCACTTAAACCAAATTGAACCTAGGTTAACTCTATCATGGAAACATGATAAGGTTTAGATTAAGACTGAAAAAATGTTGCTGGATTTAAAAATATAAATTATTCCTTTATTTTTTTTTTTAATTTCCTTGCTCTTGACACGGCTTCTTTATAATAAATGAAAATTCACTTGAACGCAACCAAAAAACAACTCCCCTCACAATAAAATATTAGCGAGGTTTTTATACAATTTTTCTGCTGATTTACCAAAAAGAAAAAAAAATATTTTCCACATCGATCAACCAACAGAAAAACTCATTCTTACCCCCTCCAATACTCCATTGATTATTGACTAATGTGCAAAAAAAAAATTGTAAATATGCGGCACGTTTTCCTTGCATGTGTTAACACATGAAACGCCCAAATTGCAAAAAAAAAATAGAATTCAACTTGGTTTCAAATACTTGCAAATGAATAAACGCAAAAGAAACCCAAGAAGGAAAGTATTGTACACACGCTTGACAAAATCGTGTGTGCAACAACAAAAAAAAAACAGAAAATGTATGTACATATTTACGTTTATTTATTGAAACTTGAGCCCACACTTTGATGTGCAGAAATAAATTTGTAAATAAACGTAAATGAAAATATGAGTCGTATGGGCATGCGCTACTAGAATTAATCGAATTTTATGTTAAGATGTTTTACAAACAAATTTGATACAACTCAACTAACGTAATTGGAATGGTAACTGCACACGGATATTGTAATTGGATTTTTGAGAAGAAATATCTTTAAGGTTGCGATGCAGTTTTCTTAGTTTTTTTGGGGAATTGGGTATATTTTGTAACGGGGATGATAAGTTACCGTTACATGCTCACCAATCATCTCGGCGCCGTCATCTTTTATTTGTGGTTTTGTTTCATAACAAAGGGATTTGAACAAGGATTTGAACACACTCCGATTTTTATCGCCACTTTATATCCTTATTAGTAAGCCTCATATTTGTATCAGCTTTCTTGAAATCTATTATTTATATATTTTCGTCATTGTGCAACATATGATATCCCCCTCAAGTGTTGTCGAGGCAACAACAGTTGTACTTTGATCATGAAAATTTGCCGTAGGAATATCAAAATGTACTAAATCGGAAGAATCAGTGTTATTACGACAACATGCTGCATTTTCTTAAGTCTAAATCATCCTCCATTTGTGTTTTTTCTATTCTGGCAGTGCGAGTCAATCTAGAGTTGTGTTCAGGTTCTGTAGAAAAAAACTATTCATCCATTTCTTCCTCATCCGAATCTCCATCAGCAAGGCATATATCTTCAGTTAACATTTTACTAAGAGACATGGTTTAATTTGTCCAAAAACCACTTTTAAAATTTAGATTCCTAGTATTTCCTGAAATATGAATGCTAAATTTATCAATCGTTACAATGAAAAATCCATCCTGCTGGAGAAAATCAATTAAGTCCACTGTGATGGACATTATACCACTGAGTACTATATAAGAGTAGTAAATTTCGTACAAAAAAATGTCATATAAATTTAAAAACGAATCATTTTATACTGATTGTAAGGCTAGTTGTTTAAAACGAGAAATATATATATATATATACATTAAATATATCTATCCTTTTTGCTCTGCTAGAAATAACGAAAAAACAAAAACAATCAAGTTGGATGTGTGTAGTGTGTATTAGTAAAGCAAAATAAATCATGAATGGATGAAAAACAAATATCAAAAAAATGTTACCATCATTGTTGTTTTTGTTTTGAATTTTCGTCTACCTATTTTTTTAAAATTTATTTCGAGTAGACATCAATGATAAATGCGCATCTGATCGTTCAATTATGATTAGGTATTGTGTTATATATATTGTGTGCAATATCTCTTTTTTTTAATGGTCATTCAACCTTTTTCATTTGGATATCATTATTAAACAATAACAAAATGTTGCAAGGACATTACGTTTGTTTCCAACCTGTTAAAATACAAAATTGTAGGTGAACACACTATACACAAATTTACGGTTTTATGAGTTATTAAAAAATTATCAGTTTATACAATATTGCTAAAATTAGCTCGACAATGCAGATTAGGTTGTATTAATTCATGCGAACTACTTATTAACTTATAATTAATTATTTACTTCTACTTATAATATATTAATTTATCTTGTAAAAATTTGAGTAGGGCTAAATTGTAGCTAATAATGATGTAGTAAATAGTTTAGCAATGTGGGTTTTAAAAAAGAAAAAGACCTGTGTGATATACACTATTTTTGAATGATCCAACAAGACAAATTTAAGAAAAATGCATTCAAATTTAAAAAAAAACATTTATTTCAACTCTTTAATATTTTAAGCTTTCTAGTTGCTTGTTTTGTTTTGGAAAATTCATTATTTACCGCCGACCATCTACAATTCTTTCTTATTAAAACAAGATTAAAAAAATTTACTAGTTTCCGTATATGGTCATAACAGGCTTCATTTGGATTTGGTAGGAAAGATGAATACTCTTCAGCCATCATGTTTAGGCATTCATCCGTCAAAAATTTGATTATGTTATGAGAACAACAATTATGATGATAATATTTTTCAAAAACAGTTATCAAAGATCGGGCTATGGTGGCACACTCATCCGAAGGAGCACTTAATGAACCAAAATTATTCTCTTTTATTTTGAAATTTTTTTCTGCCAAAAAAGTGTCTGACATTTTAATTTCATCGCCTTTCTTTATCATTTTTTCCCGGCAGCTTTGACAATCAATTTTTTTCATAATGCAATATCCAGCATAGTAAACTAATGCATTCTCTTTTATGATGTGAATATCGGCCTCCTCAATAATATTGTCCAATGGTAAACTATTTATACTCGCTGATTCTTGGGATTTTAAACTCGTTTCAAAATCGGTTTTAAAGCTATTCCAATCTAATTCAATAGCTTGTGACTCGTCGGACATGCAATTACTAAATGGCGAATTTAATGTAATTTTTCTTACTATAATATTTGCAAAATGTACACCTACTTCATGACTAGATGGCATATAATTAAATTCACCTTTCCCACAGAGCACCGAAAAAAAATTTTCCAAGCCAAATAATCAACGTCAAACTTTTCTTTTAACATCGTAACTAACAAAATATGAGCTTTTATGCTGATTTTAAGTCCTCTCATAAACTTAAAGTAGTTCTCATTTTTGGAAATAATTGTTAGGTTATCTAGAAATAATAGGCTGTCTTCTAGCATTTTATAAACATTATTTTCAATTTTCAGTGGTCGTTCAAAAGGAGCGGTAGATTTAAAGTTTCGGCAATTTAAGGCGTCAAATAAATCATTAAACCGTTGTACAACTTCAGCCGTTGGTATGGCATTGTTAAGGTATTCACCGAATGTTTCTGGTTTAACTTTTAACGTAGTTCTAATTGCACTGGCTACTGTTCTGCTCATCATTTGAACTGCTAATCTAACATTCATTTTTTGAAAAGTGTTTGGTTCAAAATGATGTACGGTAAGTTTTGGTATTAACTTAACGTTTTGTTGGTGATCAAATTCGTAAATTTTTCGAATGACGTTAATATCAGCTACTCCAAAATCTGAATGTTGAAATTTATTTTTTAAAAATGCATTTCTTACTGATTTAATGAGATGCGGAGGATCAAAGTGTGCCAAAATTTGTAAATCATCAACAAAAAATATGGTGATTCCGAAGTCACACCGAGTGTTTTATAAGTCGCAATGTTAGTAGCGGCCTGATCACACGTTACCATAACAATGTTTAATTTCAACAAATTGTTGCAAATCCTTATGTTTTCCTTTATTAATGCTGATAAATATAACGGATTAGAAGATTTGTTGATTAAAATATAGCTGAGAACATATTTCCAATCATCCACCAGCCCACGTAACATGAAAAATAAAACTGATGTGGCCAATTCATTTTTTCTTTCATTTCCATCATCACAGAAACCATCAACGCGGTCTAAAAATATGTTAAAAGTCAAGTCTTTTTTGATGCACATTTCATCAAAAGATAACACACAAATTTTCGATTTTTCAGTCATATTTTGGAATACTTTCTTTAGTTGATTTAATAAAACTTCATTTATTCCTGGTGGTATAAACTTTATAGGAGACCATTTATATATAGATGAGGTGGACGGTAATTTCAAATTTAGTTGGTCTCTCAAATACCTATACGTTGAAGCCGATTTATAAAATAATGACTGTGCGAAAGCTTTGTCGTTTTCATTATAGTAAAAATCTTCTTTTACAAGAAGTTTACATACACTTTTTGTCGTTTCGTTAACTTTTAAATTATCAATGTGATCGTCAATTTTTTTAAATTTGTTTTGCTTTATTTTCATTCTCTTTAAACAAAGATGCAGATTTCTGTACGATGCTTTTATTAAATTATATTCCCGTTGGTATTTTTTTAATTTTTTCTTGTAAAGTTCTATTTATAATATAACTACTTATTAGTTCGCATGAATTCATACAACTTAATCTGCATTTTCGAGCTAATTTTAGCAATATTGTATAAACTGATAATTTTTTAATAACTCATAAAACCGTAAATTTGTGTATAGTGTGTTCACCTACAATTTTGTATTTTAACAGGTTGGAAACAAACGTAATGTCCTTGCAACATTTTGTTATTGTTTAATAATGATATCCAAATGAAAAAGGTGAATGACCATTAAAAAAAAAGAGATATTGCACACAATATATATAACACAATACTTAATCATAATTGAACGATCAGATGCGCATTTATCATTGATGTCTACTCGAAATAAATTTTAAAAAAATAGGTAGACGAAAATTCAAAACAAAAACAACAATGATGGTAACATTTTTTTGATATTTGTTTTTCATCCACCCAAGTATAACAAAATGGAACCAAATTTGACAGTTCCAACAAATGTTCTATTTTTCTCCATGAGCAATGGAAGTGATGGAAATGGTTTATTTTTATTTAGTCGTAGTAGTATGTGTGCGACTCCATTTCTATGTCCCTCGTACATACGAGGGTGATCAACGCTATTTTCATTGTTATTTTTGGCAAGTGAATTTAATTATTTTTGCTTTTGAGCTTTTTTGTGGTAATGTAATTTAAATTTTTTGTAAGTAAATAAATAATATCAATATGGTGTAAAATTTTTAATACTCATTTAATACTCTTAATCATAATTGAATAATTAAATAAATCATCAAGCACAGTCCATCAGCCCAACAGTTCACATTGAAAGGTCGTCAAGAGGATTTATCAGCCAACAATTTTAATGTTATTATTTATTTTTAATTTTATTAAATGGTTAACAGATTTTTAGCAACTACCAAATACACAACTGATAATGTTAATTATATTCTTAATTTTAGAATGTGCAACATCAAAATTCAACCAGATAGCAAAAGATGACTTCCACAACGTAAATGATTAGATAGCAACAACCAAAAAACAACAAAAAGGTTCCTCCCAAGTACTTCTTTAAATATACATATGCATTTTTATCAAATTCATACAAAAAACGATTCTTTTATTTAACACGGAAAATATTGAAATAAGTATATTTTTCAATCTAACCTCAAATTACTGATTCCCGCCAAATTCTATTTTGAATACATACATACATACAATCAAACATATTTAGTTCCATTAGTTTAGGGTTTTTGTTCCACTGTTCAAAGGAAATCTTATAATAAAATGGAACTCAAATGTCGTTCTCAGTTCCAAAAAAAGTTCCAGAAAAACAAGAATATATTTGAAGTAGTAACACTTGGGCATTCATGATTTATTTTGCTTTAAGCGTGATTTACACGTTCCAACAATGTTTCCCAACAAAAAATGAAGAGATTAGTATATCGCGAATTCCATTTGAAAGACAAGAACAAATATATAAACAAACAAAATTTTGTTGGATTTTTTTTCTTTTTTTTTCAACTTTGTTTCCATAAAATTTTTTTTTGACTATAAAATATACTCGACCCAAGTATATTTTATGGAAACAAACAACAACAAACACATAAAAAATGGCGATTTGTAAAATTTTTATAGCGCTTTATTTTTATTTTTTTAAATTTTTATTTAAAAATTAAAATTTACGTTCGAACAGTTTTCATTTTTAGCCAAGAAAAGTCGTAATTTTGATAAATAAAGTGGGATCGCAGCGACATTCGTCAAAAATTACATTGTCGATTTTATACCGCCAAAAAATTACAGCATGCCCGACATTTTTGTTTTATTTTTTTATAAATTTTTGTTTAAAAATGGAAGTTTACTTTCGAAAAGCTTTATTTTAGCCAGAAAAGTTGTAATTTTGAAACATAAAGTTGCATTATCGCCCTATTCGGCATCATAGATTTTATACCGCCAAAAAGTTATAGCATGACCGACATTTTCGTTTTATACTTTTCTCTTTTTATCGCATGTAAATATTTTCTACTGCGTGTAGCTCTAAGTCTCAACAAAAAAAAAGTTGGAAAAACATTGTTGGAACGTGTAAATCACGCATTATACTATCTATGGTGCAAAGCCAGTAAATATAACAGAGCATTCACATTGAAAAACTCTTTTACTTTTGACTTACAGGTTTGTAAGAAATTCCAACATAACGAACAAAAAATTTTGTTCGTTATGTTGGAAATTCATACAAACCTGTAAGTCAAAAGTAAAAAGTTTTTTGATTGTGAATGCTCTGTAACTCTATGCTAAATCCGCACAATAAAAAGTATTACCCGATATGTTGTTTTTGTGTATCTGTCATCTGTCAAATGTTGTCAAAATAAGAAAGGGACTTTTCTATTCGTACAATAAATACACCAAATCGTATTTATTTTTAATTTTTAAAATAGTAATAATTTATAATATATAACATGATATCCAATTTTCAATTAACTCTTGGACTTATTAAGCCGCATCTGATACAAAATCCTGTTATGTTACTTAAATTACAAGATAAAATTCAAGCAAACAATTTTTTCATTATTCGTAGTAAATTTTTCTTCGTTGATTCACAATTAGCTGCTGAATTTTATCAAGAACATATTGGTAAATTCTATTTCGAACGGCTTACAAGTTTGATGAAAAGTGGAGCATCACAAGCGTTAATTTTAGGCCGTGACAATGCAATTGTTGAATGGCGTAAATTACTTGGGCCAACAAAAGTATTAAAAGCTATTTATAGTCATCCGGATTCGTTAAGAGCACAATTCGGTTTGACCGATACACGAAATGCTCTACATGGTGCAGGTAAATTTTATATAAATACGAAATATAAGTGGCAAAATAATGCTTTTTATTTTTAGATTCGCTAGAGGCGGTAAAGCGAGAAATTAGCCTAGTATTTCCAGAATTTGATTTTGAAGTATTTGAGAAAAAAGAGAAACCACATTTCATAGAGAATAAGAATATAGAATTTGATGTTGAGAAGTTTGTTCATAACATCGGCAATTCTAAAAGCATTGGTTGATTTTATGAAACTATTGGAATGAACGTAGTTTTATTTGCTGCTGAATAAAATGAATACGATGCATAACGATAAATTATCAAGTTTGAATTTTGATTAGACTAACAAGTCCTCGGTAGTATAGTGGTCAGTATCCCCGCCTGTCACGCGGGAGACCGGGGTTCGATTCCCCGCCGGGGAGGCTTTTTTTTATTTTCGAGATTGCTGGTTTTTACTAATAAAGTCATTCATTGAAATTGCTGATTTTTACTAATGAGTGACGAATTTTGTAATAAAACATATTTATTATTCTAGTGAATAAACAAATTTTTATTTAGAATTAATTTTATTTTTCACTCGGTTATTTCTGATGGTACTAAAGTGAGATATTATCCAAGAGGGATAAGTTTGTTTCACGAAGTTATAGCCAAAGCTGAGTGAGACAATACCCCTTAAATTGTATATTTCTTAATTAATTTGACATCAGGGGGGCTATTTGGGAATTCGATTCGAACGTGATCGAGTCTTCGATGTATAAGATTCATATTTGATTTAAATAAGAATCGAATGAATCTGATTCAATTCAAATAGGAGTCTAATACATCGAAGACTCGATCGCGTTCGAATCGAATTCCCAAATAGCACCTCAGCATAGTTATCGCGCTATTCCTATTAAACATTAAAATGTGATGATATGAGATTTATACGTATGTGAGTTATAAGAAAATCTTCGATTTAAAAAAAAAAAGTAATTGCATCGGCCGGGAATCGAACCCGGGCCGCCCGCGTGGCAGGCGAGCATTCTACCACTGAACCACCGATGCTTATATTTTATTACCTAGAGAAATGAATGAAATCATCATGGCGAACGATTGTGGTTTTCTTTGATTTTATAAGGCCATTATTAATTGGAATCATCTTAAAAGCGCATTTACACTAATCACTTTTAGTAGATGATCATAGCAAGGTTTAATAAAATTACGTCATCGTTAAATACACCCATCCCCCGATTTACACGGTACATTTTTTACACGATTTCGCTTTTACACGGTTTGAAAAAAATAATAATTTATTTAAAAATATTTAAACGTTGAAATTATTTTTTTTTAAGTTTCTATTTCCCATTTACACGGTTTTCTGCGGAACCAATCTACCGTGAAAATCGAGCGATGGGTGTAAGAGTTAAACTAGGATTAAACTCGACTAATGAAAAGTGTTTCTTGTTAGGGATAATCCGTTGAATGTGATGACGATGTTTTTAAACAATATAAGTTTCGTAAAGGTGGCGCCAATTTTATTATTGAACTTACAGCATCATTTTATTGAACTTACAGCTGAATAAAAATTATATGGCGGATTTCTTAGACTTACAAAGAATGTAATTTCTTATTTTCAAAGCGGTGACTAGCAATTCTGCCATGTTTGCTAATAGTAACAGTTTGTCTTGCTAGATGAACGAGAATGTAGCCCTATATTATAGAAATTGAAATTATTTTTATTGATTGATTTGACCGTACGTTCAACCCTAAACCACAGAAGAAAGATTAACGAAGAAAGGTTAATCTTTCTTCTGTGCCTAAACCTAACAACTCCCAGCTATGGTACATCCTGTTTATACTTAACAAGACCGAAGGATGGGAGAGGTCAGTTAATAATGACATAATTGACCCGGTTACAGAAATCTATGTAGTCAATCGTTACCTTTTTTATTAGTATTATTTATTTATTTACATTTTTTTAATGATAAATGGGTAGCACAAGGCAACATCAATTTCCGTAACAGAGCTCTAGGCTACAAGTTCTTAAAAGCTGTCAGGTTTCTGGAACTTAATTATTATCACTTATTGCAACATAAAATCTCGAGACAACGCTTCAGAACGAAATGAGAATAATTGTACACACATACATACAAAAATAGGGCGGAAAGGAAAAAGAACAAAGGGTGGGACCTCACATAATGTTACAACGACTCGCGTGAAATGGAAAGAGTGAAAGTCACTGAAATTAAATAAGAGCAGAAATTTTCCCACAATGGTTCTTAAATGGAAAGACGACTACGACTATACAAACCAAAGAATTTTAAGACTACTTCAGGAACATTCTGCACTGTGGAACTACAATTTCAGTTGATGTCATTTTCAAATAATAAGTATAAGAGTGAACTCTTGATGAAATGTGTAACCAAAAAAAAAATATTTTTGTTGGTTAATTAATCTGCTATTTCTACAAAATGACTCGAATTGCATTTTTAAGAAGTGATTTCCTTTGGTGACTGATCAAAAATAAGGCCCTTTAATGCAATCTCCTGTCACTTGCATTGTTAATTTGTTAAGCATATTATTATAATTATTATTTATTTATTTATTACCTAAATATACAATCGGTAATTATCTATAGACAGGCATTTAAACAACTCCTTTCTAAACGAATTTCTTGTCATGTTAAAATCGAAAACATCGTAAACTGGATTAAAATGCCACGATATTCTCAAGACTGATTCCGAAAGTGCAAAATTCGTAGAGACAAGATCAATATGTAGCAAACCACAGCCGCGCATACAGCGTAAGGGAGCGTAGATATTGAAACGGGCAAGTAATTCATCAAAATCTATTCGGGAAGTCAGAACATCGTGAACAAAGATGACATATACAACGTTTTGTCGGTGATCCCAACGTTGTAGTTTTAATAAATTACAACGATCATTGTAAGGTGGGGGGAATATATTGATGCACTCGCTCAGTCGGATATCCAAGAAGGGCATACAAAACAAGTCGCTTCTGAACTCTCTCAATTCTATCTGCATATTGTAAGCTTTTGTAATAATATAATGTGCTTAGTAAAAGTTAGACCACAAAAAAGGATATTCCTAAATCGGACATTTATTTACCTACTAAGGCTTGCGTAAGATAATTTTCCCGTTTATTGGATATTTTTTATCTAAAATTTTTAAATTTTAATCATGATGATTTTTATTTTCATTTTCGTCATCTATCGCACGCCTCCGAATTGGAAAATGTGCATTTAGCGAAGACATACTATATTTCAAAGCCTACATGCGATGTAGTTTTGATGTGCATTTTCGTTACATCTATTTGATGTCAATTTATATTATAAAGTACTTTTCATACCAGGCGCCTCGCCTCGAAATATTTAGTTACCACAAATGCGAAGCTGAGACCCTTTCATACCGGTGGCGTTGGCTTTGAGCATTCCGTTGTTATCAAAATATTTTAGTTAGGTCTATTTTACACGTGCATTATAGCAAGAACTGAGATATACTAAATTTGTAACGTACATATGAGCTAGATTTTTTGGTAAGTATGAAACAATTGTGCATAAAATATGATTTGTAGGTTATGTTGACAAAGCACCTCGCTTTGTACTACAGTAAAATCTCTGAAAGGCGGAATCTGATTATCGCGGAAACTCGTCAGACATGGAAATATCTGTTTTAAAAAAGTTCCATTGAATCTAATTTCATAGCAAAAGAACCTTTTATCGCGGAATCTTGCGAGACGCGGACGGAATTTCTTTCGTAGAGCAAAAATTTGACAGAATAACTCTCCAAAGGTGGAATTTTAGCCAACTTTGTATAGGTTAATAAAAAAATATAAATAATAAAAATGCCTAAACTTAGAAATGTCGGAATCAAATGTGTGTTTGAAACGATATTTCATAAAAAAAAAACGAGAAAACTATACGTAATTTTAGTTTAAAAGATAAATACCCAAAAAAATTAAAAAAAAAATCAATATCAGACAAATATGTGCATATTTTAAATGCAGCAAAACCAATACATAACCTATAAAGGGTTACACAAATTGAAAGTTCCACAAAATCTATCCATATATAATTGGTATATTCAAATATTGAACAAGTATTTTTCCAGTAATTCATACATTTTGTTTTTCAAACCCCTGAAACCCGGAACCCGGAAAATTTTGTCGGTCCTTTGAAATTCCGTCTTTGAGAGATTTTACTGTACTTTGAAATCTGGCAGTCGAGTGTGGAACGCATTGCCTTGGCTTTGTAGATAACTTCATTGTAATCTATTTTGTTTTTTTTTAAACTATCACTTAAAAATAAATTATTTTTCAACAAATTGAATTTATTACTATAAAACTAAACGGTATCAATCTAATAAAACTAATTTACATGGTTAAAAAACGAAATAAAAATTATTTATTTACGAAGCTCAAAGCCGAGGCGCTTGGTATGAAAAGTACTTAATTACCTAACCATATCTATCGATTTATTAATTTGGTGTTGATAAAAAAATACGCATTTTAAAAAATGTGCATTTACATCGAACACACCCGATATCACTGTGTTTCGACTTTCGAGTCAATAATTCATTTATAATTCATAATTCAACTATTAGGTACAGGTGATGTAATAATTGTAAAATATGGAAAGTTACAATATTATTTAAAGCAGAATCTACTATTTTGTAATACAGCCTGAGCTTTTCGATATATTTAAGAATTATGAATTGAACAATAGTACCGTTAATATTCTGATTTAATACGTAGATAGACATTACATTCCAATGGTTCGGTCCAATTGTAATGCATCCATTACCGCTGGTTCTGCTGGCTCATCTTTTACCCACATATCATTGTTTGCCTCTTCCTCAATCGATAATAGTGGAAAGGAATACAAATCTATAATGGCACTAACGCTTTCCATCAAGCTTTTCATACCTATATCGATAATTTTTGCATTCATTTCCAATTCAAATTTCCTATCCACAATCTTATAGACGATGTCCCATAAGATTTTTTCAACTCCTTCTTTAACCATTCTAGAAATATCATTATGTAGGAAATTTTTTTATTCTAATAAATTACATTAAATCTTACTTGTTATATTGAGGATTAGGGTAATCTCGCTGTGAAATTTCGCTGTCGCTACGTCTTTTTTTCTTCATTCCCGTTTTACTATTCTTATTTTTTAACGTATCCATTTTGCAAAAAAAAAATTGCAACTTTTGTATTGAATTTTGGGACAGTAGTGGTACTGGTTACTGGAGTCACGTTGAATAATCGACCACAAAGGCAAACTGAAATAAAGTGGTTTTGATTTGCAGTTGAAAAGGTACAATAAATTAATATATTTTTTAGTTTACCTGCATACCACAACTATTTTTGGCGGTCAATAAATTTAAATTAGTGGTTGAAAATATGAAAAATGTACACTATTAAAATTAGAAATAAACCGATTGTCTAAAATCACGCCGCAGTCCCGGTTCAACCCGAATGTCAAATTCTGTTTTGTTTATTTTTTTTATTATTGGTTTTTCAGTTGCTAACTAACTAGAAAATTCAGTTAGCTAGACCGTAAATTGTATATTTTTTAATTAAGATTTACATAAATTTCATTTAATAAAATACACGCACGATATGGATACATTACGCGGAATATTTCCACAACCAAGTAAGTTTGTAAATCAAATTAATCCATAAATCTTATGTGAAGTTAATCCACAAATCATTTGTGTAATGTGTGGAGATAGTAATGCAATGCAAGCCAGCGGCGTCGTTATAATAGCTAATCATTTCCGATTTTCTTTTTTTTTTTGTAGAGGGGCCACCAAAACGTGATTTTTTAAAAGAAAATGTTATGAAAATAAAAAAAGCATCAAACAAAAATCGAGATCAAGTAAAACAGCAAGATAAATCGAAAGAGTTAAAAATTAAAACTATAAAAAAGCCTCCAAATTGTTTCCATACCGCAAGTAGTGAAACTATTATAAGCTGTAATGGTTCGTGCAATAGATCCAGGCCTGATTCACAACAATCGAATCAAACTTTGTTTACCGATCAAGGCATTCAAACGATTGAAGATCTAAATAGTGAGGCTTTTCTGAAAGATTCGGTTATAAAATACCCGTCCTATACGAAAGTTACTGATGGTATCCAAGCTGATATTACGGGGCCTGTAGAGATGCGAGGAGACGGGGATTCTAACGCCAATGTACATATACAAAGTTTGCGTGAGTTTCTTGATACTGGGTCAATTACCAAGAAATCAATGATTTCGGAACCAAATTCACATCGTAGCGGTTATAATAGTTACAGAGCCGATACGAGAATACCAAAATCTCCGAAATTCGTAATGCCAAGTAACATATTAAGCCCCCGTTCCGATACTGCATCGAGTCAGTATAATGCATCTTATGGAAATACAAATTCTGTACCATTGTCGCCAACATCGACTATAGATACTATGACGACCAACTTTTCGAAGTTAAAGAAAGCAAGAGGAGACAATGATTCAAATAAGTCTGAGGTGCCTCCAAGTAAGCTTAGTTGAATTCCTTTAGCTTGAACGAAACACATCCAAATTTCTGTAAACCAGTTTTCGACAGACTCAATTATGTGCTTTGTATTTTAGATTACAAAAAAGGTGAAGTACCTAAATATCTCCAGGACCGCAATAAAAATATAATCAAAGAGCAAGAACGGTTGAAGGAAATAGATCCAGACTGTCCACCAGATCATGTAGCCTTGTCCGAAGATGAACGCAAAGAAACGTTGGATTTAGCCGAAAAGAGTGAGTTTCTATTTATAAACAAGGACCTCTTGATCTTTTCTTTAATATTGACCCTAAATTTAGAATTTCAGTCACTCGTCGACGAGCTAAATAAAATGCCGATAACAGCTGAAACGTTGAAGATTCGCCGCCGAAAAGTTGAAATCGAAAAAGAATTGGATACGCTAGAATCTACAATTCGAATATTTTCACGGCAAAAAGTTTACGTAAAAATTAACGAGTAATGCAAATTATTTTAGAATGGAAATATTTTTGCAAATGTTTTGAATTTTATTTATTGCAATTATAAATTATAATACATAATTATATAACTATTAAGAATTTATCAATGAGCCAATAAGTTTTGAATTAATTTATTTTATGGTTAATCAACAAGAATGAAATGAACAAGATTTTGGAACCGAAACTTTTAGTTTTATATTTATATCTTTTTCGTGGTGTTCTCTATCGCCATAACCAAATTTGCTATACGGTTGGCTATCACAACAGCAGTCATAATCTCCGCAATGTTGTGGGCAGTGTTGTGGGCAAATGCATAGGTGTGGTGAGTGGCACGGAAGACCCAAATGAAATTGCCTAATTGATAAAAGGCTTGGACGGCACGGCCTCGATATCTTTAGAAAGCTCGAATGGCTTATACCGTGGTGAGGGTGACCAACTGATGCACCTAGATAACGGAATAAATTGAATTAATCCGAATATATTTAAATTATGAATTACTTACCAATAAAAACTGTTACAATGAGACATAACGTAATAAATTTCATTTTTATTAAATTGAGTGTTACTTTTAATGCGCGCAAACGTCTAATAATTTAAAATATGAACCTTATCTGATTTTTATACTAAAGAAATAGAAAGAAAATTAGCTTAGATTTTAAATAAAAGAAATGGCACATTAAAGTATGTTTACGGCAAAAGGTGTTTTATTTATTTACCAAATTATTATACATACATAGTTTGTATAAAAAACATTTTGTGGACTTGACTGAACGTGATGCTTCGTTAAATACCCGCAGTTCCTAACACGTTGTTTAACAAAAACAATTTTCTTAATTTGTAAGCATCGGTATAATAGATTGATTTCAAGGTATCTTGTTTTCTGTAACAATCAACGTAAAGAAAAACGTTTCATAAATGCCATCGCCTACACGACAGGCTCATACTCCAATGAATTAACTGCTTTGGTATGCTTGTTGATTTTCCAATTGCATAGGGACTTTCCCTAGAAATGCAAGAATCAGAGTTCAGATTGAACTTACGTTAAGTATTTAAATGATTATTGAGCCACAATTTTATGTACAAAATTAAAATATTTTTTAATCGTTTTGGGCTCTATATTGTTTTTATTTTTTAGTTTTTGCAAATGTTACAAAATCAAGTGAGTTTATAAGAAAAATTGTATTGAAACAATTTTAAAACGCTTTTGAAAATGGACTCGAAGTGAGTTCGGATGCTCAAGTTAATTTAAAAAATAAAAACAGTAAAGAGCCCAAAACCATTAAAAAAGATTTTAATTTACGTTAATAATACACGAAAAATTGCGGAACAATCGTTTGGGGTGTTAAAATGCCGGTTCGCAGTTATATGCAAAACTGGCAAAAGTTCTTAGTATTTGATACTAAAGCTGTAGAATATTCATTTGACTACATTTGGAATATTTAATTGGATTTAAATTTGATAAAAGTTTGTCTTCTCAAACTCGTGGAAATATCTTGAGACCAACTATGGTTGGTCAGTTGGTGGTTTGGCGTCTATTGGAGGTGGGGACCAAAGTTGAGTAGATTAATCTACCAGCTCCGTAACCTTCCAGTAGGGTGCGCATCAGTGAGCTGTTCTGGTATTGTCTATAGGCAGCTGCGTGATGGGAACAATTGTGTAAGAGATAACCTGTTCACAATTCGCAAGTGTACGTACTGCCTCCTCGTGGCAACCACTAACACCATTTGGAACATTTTTGGCCATTTGGCACAGGCTAAAGTACGGCGCTAAAGGACAAAACCTTGACAAAAAACCCTAATCTATGGTGGAACAGCATATGCCGATGGATGAATGGCTGATAGGTTAATCAGTCCAAAATATGCGGACTCTGGATACCAGGCACCCTTCAGTTTTGTTTAGCGTTCCTGTAGTAAAGCTGGGTGACCTACAGGCGATTTGCAATTCCCAGCAAGTCGTAAGAGTAAAATCAAACGGAATACGGGACAGGAGTAGGAATATACGGTAATGGGACAACCCTCTCGAGGTCCTTGGGCTCCAATGCTACGATCTTTCTAGCGGAACTACATGCTGTAGTAAACATCTAGGAGGGAGAGCAATAAGCCCAGATAGTATGTATCACCTACCGGGAGGCAGTATTGTCAGGTTCATTAAAAACCTGAATATTGACTGGAGGGATAATTAAGCAGGGTTCAGCACAATAGATCTTTTAGGTCGCAGTGCGAAGTGGCTGATCGCCCGCATGGCCCTCCAATAACAATAATAATAATGGTTGGCCAGTTTTGAATTATAATTTCGGCACTAGCATAGCGGCCAGACAATTGCCAATAGTAGACGAATATGATGTTTGCGATATTGGACAAATATGAATTTGGCTGTCTACTACGATCGCCTGTATAGCGAATAGAGCTCAAATATGTATATTTGTGTTTGTGTTCTGTCCAAACGATTGGTCATTTCACAAATAGCATCATATTCATGTATTATTTGCAATCGTCGGGACGCGGCTTAAACGGAACCATGGAAACCAAAGTATTGGAAAAATAAATGGAAACGGCATTTTTTTTTTATTGTTTTATACTTATAGTAAAGGCACTGCCCCATACAAAACGGAAAACCGGCATTTCAAACCGTCAATTCAAATTTTTGGTAATGTTGTTTCATTTTGCAACACCCACCACTTTAAAGTCTTTTCATACCAGACACCTCGGCTTTGAGTTTCGTAAATAAAATTATTTTATTTCGTTTTTTAAGTATGTAAATTAGTTTTATTCGATTGATACCGTTTAATTTTATAGTAATAAATTCAATTTGTTGAAAAATAATTTATTTTTAAGTGACAATTTAAAAAAAAACAAAATATATTACAATGAAGTTATCTACAAAGCCAAGGCAATTCGTTCCACACTCGACTGCGAGATTTTAAAGTAGTACAAAGCGAAGTGCTTTCTCAACATAAACTATAGGTTAGGTTAGGTTGGAGTGGCTGCTTATGCACACTTAGACCGGTGTACGGTCCATTGTGATACCACAGAATATCTCCCCTTTTACCCCTATTGGAACCATTTCGAGCTACTTATGTAGCGTACTGCGTAAGACGTCCCGCACTTTACTGTTTTCGAGATCCGAGAGGCAGTCCATCCCGAACTTACCCAAGTGTTTGTGCCTTCTGAGAGCCAATGCTGGACACGAGCAAAGGAAGTGGACCAACGTCTCTTCCTCCTCTTCGTCCAAGCAGCTTCTGTAGAAGTCATTTGCCTCCAGACCCAGCCTTCTTGCATGTTCTCAAAAAAGGCAGTGTCCCGTGAGAATTCCTACGACCGTTCTTAATTCACGTCTGAGTAGGGATATTAATGCCCTAGTGCACCCCAAGTCCAGCTTTGGCCAAACTTGTCTTGCAACTCTACAGGTGAGGGTGTTAGACCACCTTTTCGCCGCTGAGGATAGCGCCTGCTTCCCAAGTGCTTGTCTCAGCGCTGTGATAGGCCTCCCCAGACTTGCCCTTTCCGGTTGCAGCTGGAGAGTCGTACCATGCCTAGCAAGTTCATCCGCCCTGCAGTTCCCCATGACGCCCAAGTGACCTGGGACCCAGATTACCTAAATATTGAAATGTTCACCCTTCTCATTTAGAGATGAGTGACAACTCAACGCCACCCGTGACGCCAAAGACACCGATTCTAACGACCGGATCGCCGCTTGACTGTCCACATAGATTGTGATATCGTCTGAGGATAACACATTATGCTTCAACCATGTCATGACCTCCTCAATCGCTACGACTTCAGCTTGGTACACGCTGCAGTAATCAGGGAGACGAATAGATATGTTTACATTTAATTTGTCACAGAATACTCCAGCTCCTACTTTGCCGTCTAGCTTGGAGCGATCTGTGAAGAATTGCAACGCTTCGGTTTCTGATAACGGTCTATCCCTCCAGGATTCCCTTGAAGGGAAGGAGGTCCGAAATCGCTTCTCGAAGCGTAGAGTAGGTTTAATGTAGTCAAGATTCGCCAGCTCATCCTTCAACGATCTAACAAATAGTAGAGTGTCCTATACTAAGACACCTCCACTGAGAGACGGCTGCAAGTCGTACAGCCGTATTTGCCGCCATCTGTTTGCCAAAAATGTCGACCGGAAGAAGGTGCAACATAACCTCTAAGGCACTTGTCGGTGTCGACCTCAATGCCCCACTAACAAGCATACAGGCCGTCCTTTGCACTCTTTCAATCTTACTTTTATAAGTTACCTTGTCCAGAGCTGGCCACCAAACACCCATCCCGTACATGAGTACAGGTCTCACTACAGCTGTGTAGAGCCAGTGTACCAGCTTCGGCTTCAGACCCCATCTATGACCAATGGCGTTCCTACAGGAGTACAAAGCTATAGTAGCTTTGTTTATTCTCTCCAACATGTTGGGCTTCCAACTAAGCTTACTGTCCAAGGTAATGCCCAGATATCTAGCTCTATCAGTAAAAGCCACTCTCGTGCCATTTAAGGTAGGAGGGACAACTACCGGGATTTTGTATTTCTTAGTGAAGTGTACCAGCTCTGTCTTGGACGGGTTAATACCAAGTCCACATTTGCCAGCCCATTTCGTAACGGTGGTAAGCGCATTCTGCATTACGTCTACAATCGTGCCCAGGAATTTCCCGGTAACAGCTAAAGCTACGTCATCTGCGTAAGCGATAACTTCAATACCCTCTCTCTCCAATTCAAGTAGTAACCCGTTTACCACTATATTCCAGAGAAGAGGGGACAGGACTAGTTACTTGCCTCTTGATGGTGGAGTCCCCAAACTTCGAGCTAACAATCCTGCTTCCCAGCATATAATTGATTAACCCTATCAGAGGAACGTCCACCTCCAAAAATGACAATCCCTCCTTGATTGCCTCCGCTTTCACATTATTAAAGGCGCCCTCTATATCCAGAAAGGCCACCAAACAGAATTCCTTTGAATTAATCGATTTCTCAATCGTACACACCAAGGCGTGCAGAGCAGTGTCCACAGATCTACCCTTTGTGTACGCATGTTGAGACGGTGCCCACTTCCTGGCACCTATTTTATCTCTGATCTATACATCCAGCAGCCTTTCCAAGGTTTAAAAAAAAAACGATGATAGAGTTATTGGTCTTAGGTCCTTAGGATAGACATGTGAGCTTTTCCCCGCTTTCGGTATGAACACCACATTGATCTCCGCCCAGTACCTAGGAATATAGCCCAGCTTCAAACACCCTTTGAATATAGCTTCCAGGTACGGAAGAATAATTACTGAGTTGTTTTGAAGTTCCGCTGGTACAGTTTGATCCGGACCAGCCGATTTAAATGGTTTAAAACCCCTCAGTGCCCATAGGATCCGTTTTCTGGTTACGATATACTCTGTGAACACTGACAGTGATTCCTGATGATTGCTACGCACCAACAGGTCTTCAAAGCTTCCTGGGAAGTGTGTCTCGAAGAGAAGCTCCAGAGATTCTCCACTTGAAGCTGTCCAAGATCCGTCCGGTTTTATCAAAAAACTGGGACTAGCTGTACTTTTGGAAATAATCTTCCTAAGGCGGGAGGTTTCGGATACCTCTTCCATTTTATCACAGAAGATTCTAGAAGACCTCCTTTGTGCCTTTCTTAATTATTTCTTATAAATTCCGAGTTTCTCCTTATAGGAGTCCCAATCCTGAGGCTCCCTTGTATTTTTGGCCCTATATTTTTTAATATTGACATTTTCCCAACAAACAACGATTTATAATTCCGTACACAACAACTACTTCCACCTCGTCCTGGGACCGCTGTCTTTTCGACACATCGTCCCTTTCTGAGCTTGCTCAGCCCACAGTGCTCCTTGCCCAAGCTACTGATGTTCTCTGTTCTTCCGTGAGCTGCCCCTCGGGGGTCGTAGCCCACTTCTCGAGAATTCTAAATGCCGAGCGGCGATTTCTGTACCGCCTTTTCGCTTCATACTTACCAAAAAAATCTAGCTCATATGTACGTTACAAATTTAGTATATCTCAGTTTTTGCTATAATTCACATGTAAAATAGACTTAAAAAAATATTTGAACGCCAAACTGATGAGTTGTGCTCTAATAAATAAATATACATACTATATATTAATCTAACTAGTGTTTGTTATTATTAAATTAGCAACCAAACATAACATGGTGTCAGATATGGTGATTTAAGAAAAGAATTTTCATAATACATAAATTATTTCTTAAATTATCGATAAATATAATAAAAAAATAAAAAACAAATCACATATACTAAAGATACATGTTAAACCGAAAGTGGTCTGACTGAAAACGTCCGAGATAAATTCAACATGTACACGGCTTGACTGAAAGCAAAGATTATTAATAAGAGGATCTTCTTGTTAATAATCTTTGCTTTCAGTCAAGCCGCCGTTTTAATGTTGAATTTATCTCGGACTTTTTCAGTCAGACCACTTTCGGTTTAACATGTATCTTTAGTAATATTGAACATAAAAACAAGATGGCTGACGAGTTGAAGAACGTGTTTAAGGATTTTTCGGAAAATTTTAAACTCATATCGGACAATTTACAAATGCTAAATGTAAACATGATAGAAATGCAAAAGAATTTAAAACATAATCTGAAAGGTGGAAATTCGATTAGCCGATATCAAAATGTTCCATTTCCAGAACACTTAGACGTCGAAAATGGCGATATCAGCGAGAAATTCGAACTATTTAAAAATAATTGGAACGAGTATGTAATCGCAGCTGGTAAAGACAAATGGCCAGAAGATGAAAAGAAAAAGATTAATCTATTACTAACGTTGATCGGGGACGAGGCAAAAATAAAATATTCGCATTTTTCATTGACAGAGGATAAAAAAAGGACATCTACTGTAAATGTATTGAAGCTTACAAATAGTGCGTGTATATCTCTCGGACTTATAAAGTATTGCAATGTTATAACAAAAAATGAGCTACCATTCGATAAGAACGGAAATAATAACGAATTGGATATTAAAGTCGGGTTAAGTAAAAATATAAACAGTAGCATAATAAATAGGAATGCAGAAAAAAGTATAGAAAAATATAGTGATATGTTTACTGGCTACGGTTTATTGCGCGGTGAAGTAGAACTGGAGATAGATCAATCTGTACAACCAGTTATCCAATCAGCTCGACGGGTTCCGATGGCCTTAAGAAAACGATTAAAAACGGAACTGGATACATTAGAGAAGGATGAAATTATAACAAAAGAAGAAAATAATACCGATTGGGTGAGTAACAATTTGTTAGTAAAAAAGAACAACTCATTTAGAATCTGCTTAGATCCGATTCCATTAAATGTTGCTATCAAACGTCCTCTCTACCAGTTCAATACATTGGATGAAATTTTGCCTGAGCTAGGAAAAGCTAAAATATTTTCTACAGTTAACACAACGAAGGGATTTTGGCATGTTAAACTCACCAAATCAAGTAGTAAACTTACAACATTCTGGACGCCTTATGGTCGATATAGATGGCTAAGATTACCTTTTCTGGCGGATGATATTCTGATATACGGTTGTGGTGAAACAATGTCTGATGCTTAATGGACCATGATAAAAATCTCGAAGGTCTTTTATTACGATTAAGACAAAATAATTGGAAGCTAAACAAATCCAAATTAAAATGATGTCAAAGAAGTGTAAAATTTTAGGGACATATTTTAACATAATGCAACTAAAATATTAGCAATAAAAAATATGCCATCTCCCAAGGACAAGCAGGACTTACAACGCTTTATGGGTATGCTTAATTACCTAAGTAGATATATGAAGAATTTGATTACAGAATGTGCTGAACTTAGGAAATTGACATAAGAAAAAGCTGAGTGGAAATGGATTGCGAGTGAAGATCATCAATACCAAAGACTAAAAGATCTAGTCTCTGACGTAAAAAATTTAAAATATTTTGAAGTTGGAAAACAAATTACGATAGAATGTGATGCTAGTAGCACAGGACTTGGTGGCTGTTTTTCAAGATGATAAGATTATTGGCTATGTATCGCGAACTTTGACATCAGCCGAAAAAAATTATGCGACGATCGAAAAAGAACTATTAGCAATAGTTTTTGCCTGCGTTCGTTTTGATCAGATGATAGTGGGAAATGTGACAACAACAATCAAAACAGATCACAAACCATTGGTTTCGATCTTCAAGAAGCCTCTACTGGAAGCTCCAAAGAGATTACAGATACACAGAAAAAAAAAATCGCATTAGTTTAAAAAAAAAAATAGTAAAATCAAATGAAATGCGACATGATTTTTCACCAAAAGGAATTATTTTGAATTTCATGTTTTTTTCATTTTCGAAATCATGTAATTTTTATACGAAAAATTAAAAATTTTTGTTTCAAAAATTAGCTATTTTAGTTCTAAATGAATAATTGTTGAAAAAAAACTTTATGTCGTTTGTTTTAAAATAATAGATTTTATTGTAAACAGCTTAAGCCTGAATTCCATTGTGAATAAAAGTTTGTCAGTCAAAATAAAGGGAGATAAAAATATAAATCGGTGGTTGTGTGAAAGAAACACAAAACGAAGTCAGTCAAGATTTTACTTACATCAAATGTGTGTTTGTATTAGTGGATCGCCATAATTATGGTCAAAAATTATCAAAATCGAAGTCATTTTATGGTTATCCAACTAATATATGCACACAAATTTTGTGTACGAACGCAAATTTTTTTCCGCACACTAAGTTAATTAAAAGTTTGTTATTTTTACGGTAATTGTCATAATTTTTTTTGGTGGTTGCTTCTAAAATAGCTGTGATAATACAAAAATATAAAGTTTGTATACAGTTAAATTGTGATAAATTGGGATCAATTGTGGCAATATCGCTAAATACTATTATTGGCAATTTAGTAAAGTAATCGTTTTTTTTTAAATAATTTATTGATGGTGAAAAAGCCAAATTAAAACTCCAAGTGATAACCAAAAATTTATTTTTTTATTTTTATTTTGTTTGCTGTCGCTGTCAAAATTTATCAAGATATTTGTGCTATAAAAAAAATAAAAAAAACATGCTTTTTCTTTGTTACTCCAATGCATTTCTTGTTTTTTTGTCTTCTTTCGACTTGAAGTCAGTTCAGTCAATTATTCACAGTGGAATTCAAGCTTTATACATTTATTTTAACATTCAAGTGCCATTTAAATTAAAAAGTAGATTTTAATTTTAAAAACTTTAATTTTTGTTGGACAATATTAAAATTTTAATGCAAAAGAGAAAATTCTTAAATATCAAAAATAAATACTTTTAAAATAAAAGCCATTAATATTGATGTAAACATGGGATTTTCGATTTAAAAAGGAAGATTATAAATTTCAAAGACAAAACTTTTTTAATTCAATATTATATATATTTAATTATTAATTCAAAAAAATAAAAATAAAATAATTGATATACATTCAATATCTTATTATAAGTCTTAACATTAAATTATTTACATTATCTTATTCTATATATATTTATAGTTTTATTCCTTAAATAAAATTTTCCATTTACTAATTTGCAGATATCTAGCGGTGGGCTTGAAAAGTAATGGATTGGGAATTCTATAGTAACATATGTATCGTTTTCTACTTCATAAGCACTATAATGTAAATCATATTTTATTATTTGTATCTCAGTACAAACTACAATTATCTGTTTACTAAGATTTTTAAAAGAAATGATTTTATATAATAATAATGGATCATTTAATTTCGTCAAGTAAGAACTGGTTTACACTTTTTTTTTATATATAGCACAATGCGCTGAAGTAATGTGATTTTCCAAAAAATTAAAATTTTGCGATAAGGAATTGGCAAATTTCAGAGAACTTTTTATGGCAAGAGTTAATGAGATATTTCTTCTAGAAGTAATTGACGCAGCATATAACTTATATTCCTTGTGTTTTGATTCGAAACGAAAGCAACTTTGGTATCTTAAAGGTCCGCATTTCCGTATTGCACTGGGGTAGTGAACTAAGAAATGGTGTTTAGGTTTAAGTGGCTGGCTGAATATTTCAATGTATAGTTGGTTATGCATTTTTATACTATTTTTTAAATTCTCAATGTCATCTAGGGTTATCACAGGAAGTAAACTAATGTCTATAATTTTTAACAAATATGATACAAAGCGCCATACCTGACAATTTGTAGGTATTAAATCGCCTTTTAGCAGTGGACAAAAGTGAACAAAATTCATACATTTCCTCGCAGACATTTTTAAATTATTAGCTTTCGATCGATTTAAGGTGACAGGTACAGATAAATTTCCACTTTCAATCTGACCATAATTGAAGCATTTCTTTCTATGTATAATTGAGGGTACCCAGAGTAAATGTTTTATTTTTAATATAATAAAGGATAACCTGACAAATATCGTATATCATACTCCCTCAAATAGGTCGTGCATAATATCGAACACGAAATTGTCGATTACATGAAATGATGGAAAATCGTTAAAAGCACATTTATATTTAACGCCAATTATAGGAACCCCTTCATTGAAACTTTGATCATATTCTAATTTGCATCTAACCATATCGGATACTTCAACGGAATCTTTTTGGGTATCTTCCTTATTCCTTTTGCATCCACGGCAAAAACAATCGGAATTGAAAGCTGTAGAAAATCCAAGGTTGTCATTTAATCCTAAATTATCCCCTAACACAACACCGAGAACAAAATAAACAAGTCTACTATCGTTATTGCATTTAATGTAAACTCCATGTTCTTCTAAATATTTTATTTGAGTGATTAATTCGTGCAATACCGAATGACGACCAGCGGATTTCATGTCCTTACTTTTTATAAATCCAGCAACAAAAACGTTGTCTAATTTTGACTGTAAGTATTGTGGTATGGTAGGGAATGAATAATATATACCACATACGGAATATTCTAATGAATTACTACCAAGAGGATTGTTGATCTCAAAGTCATCCAGAAAAACTTAATGGGGGTTATAAATTACTCATTAAAAGAGGATATTAAACTTAAAACACTAGAAATTTCTTCATTGTATTCAGTGTCGATGTTAAAAAAAAATTTGTGCACAAAAAGCCACACTGGTATACTTGCCAACGGATACTTTAAATTTAAAACTTGGAAAGTTTTAAATCATGATGATAAAGATGAAACAAAATTTGGGAAACTATACTTAAAATTATCAATATACAAATAAATTTGTGGTTCCTGAGTATCGATATCACCAATATATATGATCAGTGGCTGAATGCAGGTTCTGTTTTGCCAAGCGGAATTTTGAACTGCCTTAATCTTTTCCTGTAATTCGGACAAGGAATTCAGATGAATTACCAGCGATTCCTCCGACTCCTTTATGGTAATTTTTCCAGTTTTCTTTCTTTTCTCATTTTTTTCCACTTCGTACCGTGCCACTGGTGGAAGAAGATGCGCCAGAGTTACGAAAATTTTAAAGTTGACAAAATCTGAAAAATAAAAGTTCAGAAATTTCTGTTTTGTTTTATTATGACTTAATCTATATTGAAAACACACTTTCATTTTTGGATGTTTCAAGTTTGTGAATTAGGGCTAACATATTCGCATCTTTTATGTTTGCTTTAAAAATCTAAAAAATATTTTGAGTAAAATGACTCCATTTTTCAAACAAACAGTTCAATTTGTTATTATATTTCGTTTCGAAATCACTGTCGATCTGTAAATAGAAGAGATTTTGAAATGATTAAAAATTTTATTACGTTTTAATACATATATACATATAATGGTATGTTTCTGAATAAACCAAGAAAGACAATAGGCAGATATAATGAAACGAAACTTACGAGTTGTGGTGCAATTGCAGTTTTAAAAATTGGCCATTCCTTGAACAGTTCTTCATTATTTTTTTTTTCAATATATCGTCTTTTCTTAATTGATAAGATTTAGTCCATTGAATTAAGATCTCGTTTAATGGCTGATTGCTTCCGTTGTAGTACAACCATGATTTAGCTGCATTTTCAGTTCCTTTGTCATAGTTTTCTATAATTGGTTCGCTTATTCCAGTTGAAGCATTTGTGGCTGGTGTGGCGATTACATTACTTTTGTTATAATGTTTACTATTAACATATGCATGATAAATTCTCCCCGACTGCCTCTTCTCTTTTTATCGCTTGAATTAGGGTTATTTTAATTTGATTTGCCGGCACAATAATATGTTACCTAAATTTAAATTGGAAATATTTAGATTTATGTCAATAGCCGCATTCTATTCACATATATCAATGCCCGGTTTCATAAAATAATAGCAATCTCTAGTTAAATAATATTCCCTCCCTTTCTTCTTTTATTAAATTGCGATTTATTTCATAATACAAATTCAGCGCTTGCTAATTTTATTTCTTTTTTTACATCAACATTTTAACTAGAGAGTTAAATATTTAACTGCCCAATTTCATCGAGCTCAATGTTTAGCTGAATGCTAAATACTTCTATGTAAAAAAAAATATTATCAACTTGCATAGAATTTGTATTATGCGACAAAACGTAATTTTATAAAAGTAGAAAGGGAGAAAAGACTATTTAACTAGGGATTGAATATTTTTTTGTGAATCCGGGCATAAGTATTGCAATAGTAGGTATAGTTGTATTTGGTATAGTTGAGTTATGTGACTGTTAAAATTTAATATAAAACTTAGCAACCGCGGAAACCTCAAATATTTGAAGTATACTAAACATATTTGTTAATAGAAAGCTCCAATTATATAACATCAAAGCCTACTTAATAAATAAAGCCTCCATGATGAAAACAAGCTTTTTTTAAGGTATCAAAAAATCCAAAAGAAAATGTTTATTCCATAGTTTTTATATGGAGAGATATGACCTCAGTTTATTCAAAATATATTAATGAAAATTGACTCGAAATTAATTTTATTTTGATTCAATTGAAACTATAAACTTTATTTTCCATCTGACTTGGACGATTTTTTCGTGAGCTTTTCCAATTTACGGTAATAATGATAACAAAATAAGATATTTTATATCTGAAAAAGCTTAAAAATAGAGTACATGCATGTAGAAAAGAGATATAAATATAAAGGAAAAGGCGCGACGTTTACAATAATAAACATGACAAACAATATAGAAACAAAGTAAACATAAGAGAAATGAAGCAAATACATAATATGAAGCATATTATCAAATGACAGCTAATAAAAGCAAAGCCTACCCTCCCGGCGCAAAAATGTATACAGCAAAAATGTACAGCGTACGAACAGTTTACGAACGCTTTTTTTTATAATACACTGCTACATTTACATTCTCCCCTCCCGGCGCAAAAATGTATACAGCAAAAATGTACAGCGTACGAACAGTTTACGAACGCTTTTTTTTATAATACACTGCTACATTTACATTTTCTATACACAGTGCTGTCAATTATATCTTGCGACTTTGTTTTAGTTTCAATTTTTTTTTGTACAAATTAAATTAAAGTTGTCGTATTGTGAAAATATAAATACTTTGATAATTATTGTTTGTTTTTTGTGGCATTCAAGAGCACCACTATATCCATAATATCATATAAAATTCATTATAATGAATATTTTGAAAGGTATTTAAATAATACTCGAAGTACTTCATCTATGATTGAAACATTTTATTTCATTTCAGAAAAAGATTAATTAACAAATTTGGCACGTTGTGTCTTGTGTTGCGGCTTATTTGAAGAAAAATACAAATAAAAGATAAGATTGATTTAAAAAAATTGTTTTATTCTAATTAAATGGGGCAATTCGCACTAAACCGTTCGTCAATGTTACGCTTAAGCAGTTCGTAAACATTACGTTTAAGCGTACACATTATGAACACTTTTATACATGCTAATACATACACAAGTCTTCACAAATTTGTTTCACTTCTCATGTGACAAAAGTACACATTACGTACTATATTCGTACTGTTTTAGTGTAACGTTTACGAACACCTTAGTATAGCAAAGTCTTCGTAAACCGTACGTTTATGATACACCTGGTCTGGAGGGTACTTAATAAATAATTTTTTTTTAAGAATTTAATTTGTCTGTCTGTAATCAGTTGATTTTTCGGCATTTTTTATAGACAAATATATTAATTGTTCATGGCAATCCCAATATTTTCGATTTGGTAAATCAGAAAAATACAGAGGGCCAAAAAAACCCTTGAGGCCATGAAATAATAGGTTTTAATAGGATAAGCATTAGGATTTATAATATCTATAAAATATTTCAAATATAAAATTTCATTCAAATCTGACAACAAATGTGCTTGTCCCATTTGATGCAGGAGACGAAAAGATAATCTGAATTGGCGTAGTGTGTAAACATAAATTGGACGGTATTTTTTGAATTTCAGCCAAGGTTTAATTAAGAAATCTCAGATGATGTGGCTGAAGGGATTCTTTGGAACCGAAATTCATTAATTTTATATTACGAACTATTTCAAGAATTTACTTTACATCCAAGTCTCAGATCTATAATTTTATTAAAATCCTCCACAAACATGGTTCCTAGTTCCATTTGGAGCTGGAGTCCTTGTAAAAAAAAAAAAAAAATTTGGCGAAATAATATTTTGAATAATGGTACCAACCAAAATACAATTAGTGGTGTTCCGTAATACTTCTTGAATTTAAGAAATCCAACCCCAATTGATGTGGCCTAAAGAATTCTTTAGAGCGTGGAAAACTCGGTTTTATATTAGGAACTACTTACAGAACAGACAAATTTAATTTATTGATTTATGGTTTGTATTTATGTACGAAAGTATTATTAGCAGTGTCGAAAACAAAACCGCACAATTTGCGATGGTTTCTTGTGACTGTTCGGTTTGAAACATTTTGGTAGCTAACAAAAATAGTTTCAAATAGTGAAATTACGAGGTTTGATCAAAACACGCGGAATTCTTTGTTTTACTTTTTTTTTCTTGTTGGTACACTTGTCCCACTTGACATTGTAACCATATTGGTTGCTTGGTTTATTATTGGCTATTAAGAATTGAAAGAAGTGCAGATCTGTATTAGTAATGTTGAATATTTGGGCGAGTCTTCTCGGAATAAAACAAGCATTTACTAGTCGTACAAAAGTTTCAAAGAGAGCCATGAATACGCTGAAGATGACGAGCACGTTTGATAAATGATCCTTATAATGCCCAATTTTCGTATTCGCCTTACATAGCCCTGCGACTCATTTCTGTTAAAGAACCAAATTGCGAGCATACCAAAACTGTGTATTCTTTATAAAATAAACCAACCAAATTCATTTCTTTCAATATTTTTTGTTCCTAAAATAAAATTTACCACAAATGTTCGAGCGTTGCAGATGTCATCGCAAAAAAAAGATTTCCAGAAAAGGTGACGTCAGATGAGCACAACATTAAAAGTTTATTTTCTGACGATTTTTGTGAAGTTTGCGGATCAAATTTGATGCTTCAAATATAGATTCAATTTAGGCTGCGTGTTGGCGAAGCATCTGGGTGAAAGTGTTGTTTTTTATTGTTAAATTATCTAGCTCTTTTGGTATGCTCTATTATGAATGAGCTGATGCTCAAAATAGAGCGTGCCGAAAAGTAAGTAAATTAATATGTGAAGAATAAAAAAATAAATAAATAAACAAACGTCTAAATACGCTAAGGATGAGCAATAAAAAAAAATAATGACAACTGGACTTATACAGCTCGGGAAATTCAAACATTTCGCGACTTTTTTTATCAAACCATGTGTTTTATCACCTAGTAATTTTCTTTCGACCTTTCCGTATTTGTCGAAAATATTTGATATTCATTCCAAAGATGACTAAGGTGCGTATGACGCGTGTTGGATAACTATTTAAACGTGCCAAGTTTGGCACGCATGCCACGTATTTGCGATCAACTCTATATTTTACTGTTTCTCAAAATGTGTTTGTATTGTTTGTATAAGAACAACATTACACTAAAAATGAAAATTTAATTTTGGAGTACGCAGTTTAAAGGCTTTGCCACAACTATTTTTCGTGCGATGCGATTTGTTTTTTCTTTTCAAATTCTACTGCAGTTAGAATAGATTTGATACTAAATATATGAAAAAACTATCAAATATCATTATAATCTTTAAATCCTATACATTTGTCTTTTGAAATATAATAATTTTTATTCATATATAATTCATTTTATATTTTATCGTGCGAAGTTTGAAATTTCGTAATTGGAGAAAAAACTTTTTTCGCGTTTGGAGACTTTCCACATACATACGAATTTTTTTATCGCAGGTTTTAACCTCACTTTTTTGAGAAGACATGGAATTGTACAATACAAAATGATCGAAAAATTCGCAATAATTAAATATTTTGATGTATGTGCAGTACACAATTATTAAATAAATAAAAGAAATAAAAATAATTAAAATTTCGGGAAAAAACTACAAAATAATTTCAACCAATGACTATGACAGTTGTTACGAAAAAAATCGCGTCGCTGTTAAGTGTGGCATCCAGTGCGAAATTTGACGCGAATCGCATCGCACAAAAATAGCTGTGGCAAAGCCTTAACTAACGAAATTGGTGTTTTCGTATTAGAATATAGATGTCTCTATTTTAACTCTACACATTTTTCACTGCATTTTTCGTTATTTTTTCAATCGCATAAATTTGTAACTTGAGTTATCCTGATCTAAAATTTTACGATAATCGACAAACACATATTTTCACCTCCTGTAATGATACGCACATCGGTGAATCAATAATGCTTTATTTCAGTGCTACCAACCTAACATACATATGTATATATAGTATAACATCAGTAATCATCATTTACATTACATCTCCCTTTTTATATAAGATTATGAACTTACAGCTTACAATTCAAAATAAAGCATACTTATAAGTAATACTTTGATATGCCTAAACATTAATTAATAATTTCAATTTCTTATTCTACTACCCCTTATAATATCAACAAGAATAAACTAAGACAGCAATCGTTATTTCCCAATACGAATACAATTCAATAATAACGAAAGGATTGAAATTTTAAATTATTGTGGAAATTATAAGTCTAGTCTATTTATTGGCTTAACATCTACCGGATCTAGTTGTCTTCGAAATGTTTGAACTTGATGGGATATTAATAGTTTCGGGTATTTCCTTGTTACCAGCATTGGTAATTGCTTCCGAATGTGATGACGTAGGAACCTCTGTATTATTTACATGTGCAGTTTGATTTGAATTCGTTTCAGTGACTGTTTCATCAAGATCTAATAAAGCTTTACTGGGAAAGTCTGCTTTTGTTTTATTGATGTATGCATGATTTCGTCGCAAGTTTTGTCCTTAATTAGTTCGAATTATAAGTGATCGCGGATTTCTTGATACATCAGTTACTTTTGCTCCAACCCACTCAAGATGATTAACTTGAACTCTGACGTTATCGCCCTTAGTTGGTAAGTCACTGCGTTTTTTCGAATGTTTATCTGCGTACAATTTTTGTTTCGCTCTGTTTTCTTTAATGTGTTGTGATACCTCGTTGAATACTTTTGGCTTAAGTAACTCTTTGTCATACATATATTAACTGAGAGTTAGTAATTCGACTTTGCAATTTTTGATTTGGAGAAATATTACCCAAACCAGGCGTATTGCGATGATTCAATAGTGCGATATACATATATATGTATCAGTATTATCCATGATACACTTTTTTATCATATTTTTCGCAGTCTGGATATATCGTCGTTCTGCTAATCCATTTGCTCGAGGAAACCCTGGACTCGATGTACGATGTTCGAACTTCCAATTTCTAGCGAAATCTTTGAATAGTTTTGACGAATATTGCGGTCCATTGTCCGATTCAACAATTTCTGGTGCTCCATGTATTGAGAAAATACGTTTTGAAAATGTTATCACTTCTTCTGATGTGGAATTATTCAGTTTTTCTACGTCGAAGAACCCGGAATAACTATCTGCCAAGACAATATAATTATTTTCGTGTATAGTACATATATCACTCGCAACAATTTGAAATGGATATTGTGGAACCTCTTTTGACATTATTGGCTCCCTAATATTTCTTTTTTGTGTTTTTTGACATGTTAAACACTTTTCAACATAGTTCTTGATGTCATTGTTCATGCCATACCAGTACAGAGATTGTCTGGCTCTGCTTTGACAGGATTGCATACCTGTATGACCTTGGTGGATAAAACTTAACATTCTGTTAATTTGACTGTGTGGCACGACTACTTTGTGACCTTTGATAATAAGTCCTTTATAAGTGGATAATTCTTCTCTGAAATTCCAATATTTCTGTACTTCTTTTCCGATTGTGTTTTGATGTTCTAAAATCGGCCAACCAGTTGTAATTGTTTTTTGCTCGTTATCTTGTTGTGTTGCTTCCACCATGTCTGTGTAGCATTCCTGTGTCATAGGCAATATTATTTGAACTTCGAGATTGCGTTCATCGTCATCTGTTGAAGTTTCATTGATGCAGTCTCTGCTTAACGTATCTGCCAAATATAATTCAGTACCTTTTTTATATGTTACCTTAGGATTGTATTGAATAACTTCTAACAAAATCCGTTGAAGTCTTGGAGGTGTACTATGGATCGATTTCTTGAAGATCGACTCCAAAGGTTTATGGTCTGTTTCGATGGTTAACCGTTTACCATACACATACTCAAGAAATTTATTGCACCCGATTTTGATAGCCAGCGCTTCTTTTTCAATTTGTGGATACAGTTGTTGACATTTTGTTAAAGCCTTTGTTGCATATGCTATAGGACGTCCATCTTGAATCAGGGCAGCCCCCACAGCTTTTGAACTAGCATCTACTGTTAGTAAGACATCGTTATTTACATTGTAATATGCGAGTACCGGTGATGTTTTCAATAGTATTTTGATTTTTTCAAAAGCGCTTGTATGATGTGCTTCCCAATTCCAAACAACGTCTTTGCTTAGTAGTTCTCGTGATGGATCAGTTATTGATGACAAATTAGGAATAAATGTATGGAGGTATGTTACCATTCCCAATATTCTTTGCAATTCTTCCTTATTTGTTGATTGTTTCAATCTATTTATGGCCTCGACCTTATCCGGATCACCTTCGATACCATTAGCCGTTAAAATATGGCCTAAAAACTTGATGGACTCTTTTTTAAACTGGCATTTGTCTTTATTTAATACTATACCAGCTGTTTTAAATTTTTCAAACATTTTTAGCATTATCTCATCTAGTTTTTCTTCCGACGTAGCGTAAATGAGAAGGTCGTCCATAGAGCACTCGACGTTCTCGATATCTTGAAGTAACGATGACATCATCTCTTGGAACACCTCAGGTGCGGATGAAAGACCAAAAGGCAATCTTGTACAGCAATATCTACCCCATGGCGTTGCAAAGGTTAAATATTTCTCCGTCCTTTTGTTCACCTTTATTTGCCAAAAACCTTTGTTGCAATCTAGCTTGGTAAACAATTTTGCGCAACATATATTTTTGCTGCGATTTCTTCTAACGTATTTAGAGGATAGTGGCGTCGTTTTATACATTTGTTCACATCAGTCGGATCAATGCATATTCGAATTTTTTTATTCTTTTTAACCACGACCATTGGGCTGACTACTGGAGTAGGCTCTGTCATTTTTTTGATTACACCCATTTTTTCCATTTTTATCATTTCCTGTTTTACTTCATCTTTAATTGCTAGTGGAACTTTCCGTGCTGGTTTAATGTCGAATGATGGATTGTCTATGAGATCTATGTCGTACTCAAAATTTTTAACGCATTCGAGACCTTGATATAGGTCGGGTAATTTCACTTCATTAATTTGACTTATGAAATTTAGTTTCTTAGCAGTTAGCACTGTCATATCCAATTATAGTAATCATTGGCTTATGAACTATTTTGAAAGTTACTGGATGCTGATTTGTCCCGTTCGAGCAGATTGTTGTAATTTCACCAAGCACTTGCATTTTGTGATCCGTAAAAGACACAATATATTTAGTTTCGCTGGAATTAATTTGTATTTTTAACGATTTTGCTTGATTTTCAGCCATTACATTGCATCTTGCGCCAGTGTCGATTTTGACTTTAGTATTTTTACTATTAATCGTAATATTTTCAATCCAATCACTCTCAGATTGAATATTGTCCAATATTGAACATACGAGAAGTTCCTCCTCATCACTACTAGCTTCGGCAATGACATTAACTTTGTTATTTTTAGTTTTGCACTTCATTATTGCAATGTTTTGTTTTGAGGTTCTACACATCTTATTCGTGTGTCCCTTGATTTGACACTTCGTACAAATTTCTTTGAATGCTGGGCATTTACCTTGATCGTGATTTGAACCGCATCTCTTGCAATTTATTGTGCTTATTTGTGATTTGGTCTTCTCATTGTCATTGCTCTTCTGCCATTTTTGAGATTTCATTATATTAACAGCTAATGTATCTGTTTTTGATTCCATTATTTTTACTTGCATTTGTGCCTGTTCAGCAGCTCTGCAACAATTTACTGCTTTATTTAAATCTAATTTATCCGCCGCGAGTAACTTTTGTCGTAATTGATTATCACTAACCCCAATCACGATTTTATCTTTGACCAAGTCTTCTGCTAATCCACTGAAGTCACAATTTTTAGACTGTTTTAAGATTTTATTATAAAAATCATCAAATGATTCACCTGATTCTTGTCGCATATTGTTGAACGTATATCTTTCGAACGTAATGTTTTTTTTTGGAACAAAATATTCCGTTAACTTTTTTTTTAGTACGGCTAAATCGTTTTGTTCATCCTTTGACAATTTAAGGTTATTATAAATTGGGATTATGTCAGGTCCTAAGCTGACCATAAACGTAGCACATTGTATTGTCGGTGATTTTTTTGACAATTCTGTTGTTATTTCGAACCATTCGAATTGTTGCAACCATTGCTTCCATGAATTTGAGGCGTCACCGCTTGTGATAATACAATTTTTTGGTGGTTTTATTTCAGCCATCTTGTCAAAGATTTTACCTATCACTTTTTAATGTTTTGTTGAATTTTATCAATTTTTTTTTTTTGCTTACGTTTTCGTATTTCGCTGGTATTTATTATTCTTTTTACTTTATTATTTTATTATTATTCGCTTTTAATTAGTTATCACATTTTTTTCTCGTAAAAACAATAATCCCACTTCTGACACCATGTAATGATATGCACATCGGTGAATCAATAATGCTTTATTTCAGTGCTACCAACCTAACATACATATAGTATGTATATATAGTATAACACCTCCTATTTATCTTTCTTAGTTCGAGTCTCCATTAAAATCGTAAACTTTATTAAAGCGCTGGATCGGGAGTACGCCAGTGACCATAAGCGACCAGACCGTCATTCTTTAGGCGCCAAAATTCCATTCTACCCAATTATTGGGTAGGATTAGGTAGTTAATAAGAAACCCTCACATTAAAACAAAATTGAACAAAAAAATTATATTACGTTGGCACTAGGGTGTTTGGTTGCACGTTGCGACGTCTTGTTGGAAAAATCAAGAAAAACAGGGCCATAGAAAATTATTAATTATCACCCGATACCTCTCCCCATTGGCAGTTAAAGCTCATCCTTAATCGTTCTCGAAGAAGTAAGGTCGATGACACCCCCAACCTATAATAGACACGCTCCAAGATCTCTTGTAAATTTTCTTCAGCCCATGTAAGGCAATTTTATTTGTTTCCATAACAGATTACCCAAAAATGGGTTTTACTGCTACAAAAATTGGTTTTGCTCAAATTCGAGAGGTTTTAAGGCCAAATCAGCGAACCTGCGTCACTACAAATGGTCGTTTGGCTTGAGGTACTATGTCAACTGAACCTTATCTTATACGGATTCAGCAAATCATTTGCATTATTCGAGAACGAGGTATGTACGAAGAGCGAATGAAGAGGACTTATTTGGTGAGTGTAGAAACGAAGATACAGCAAAAGCTATAACCCAAAACAAGAGTGCATCAAGTAGAATTTAATTTGAAGTAACGACGCTTAAAGAAACATAACGAGAACTGTATCAAATTGGTATATAAGTGCGACCGATTTGCAGCGTGTGGACGTAGTTTAATTTAACCAGTGAACAGGTCATCAGTGATGAAGAAATAAAGTGTTATAAGTGAGATCTTTTAATTGCAAAATCCAATGGTCGAATTTAACATTTATGATTTCAAATAAAAAAAAAAAAATAATTACCAGTACAATGTCCTACTTGGAACATTTATAGAGATATTTTCCAATAAATTAGCAGAATCGATGTGGCCAAGTACCACGTTTTCAATAAAACAGTATCCAGAGGAAGACGTCTTTTTTCAAGGATGCAAATTTCATATTCGTTACACCTTGTTCAATCAATATGGTGGTAAGCGAGCCATATTTTGATTGAAAAGTATGTTACAGTTTTATTCCCAACAAGTTTTTTCTAACAGGATGTGAACTTCTTAGTAAGGATTCCAGACGATTACAGCATATCCCTCTTAAGATCTTATACAAGCGAAATATAGTGTAAATAAAGTTTGTATTCGAAGATAGTCCAAAATCGTAACAATATTAAAAAATGATTAATAAGACAAAATGTCTGTTTATGAAACAATATATTTTATGGTTAATACGTATTAATTGAACAACCTTTTGGAACCAAAAATCGTAATTTTAAATTTATTACTTTTTCTTCGAGTGGTGGATCGACACATTCACATTTGCATAACGGCTGGCGATTGCAAGAGCAGCCATAATCTCCACACATTGAGTTTTGCTGCTGTTGAAATTTGCAGTGTTGTTGTTGGAATTGTTGTAGAGCAGGTCGTTGTACATTATTATCACACATGCCTAGACCTGGTAGATGGCCGAACCGTGTGCCAAAATTTAAATTTTTTAAAAGGTTTGGAAAACAGGGTTTCGGTTTCAATAGTACGCTCGACTTGGGACAATCGAGATTCGGGACACAAACTGAAGCACCTACATCACGGAACAAATTAATTGAATAAATTCGGATTCTTAAGTTATGAATTACTTACCAATAAAAATAGTTGCAATGAAGCATATCCTAATGAATTTCATTTTTATTAAATTATTTGACTGTTCTAATGCACCGACTAAATCTCTAGTATTTAAAATGTGGAACTTTGTCTGGTTTTAAATAAAATAAATTGTATATCAAAATATTCGACAAAACACAAAATTATTTTTATTTTATTTACCAAACAAGGTATAAAAAACATTTTGTGTACTTGACTTTGAAAGTGATGTCGTCAAATCCCTGCAGTAAGCAAAAAGTAATTGTTTTGGGTTGTATTCAGTAAATTCATGTGGTTTAAAAAAATATACATATACATACATATATTGTTTATTTGTAAATTGTAAGAAATCATCGATGCATTCCAAGGAAGGTATTTGGTTTTCCCGAACTAACAAACAAAATTATATGGAAAAAATGGCTAAATCGTCATGTTAAATGATGACAGTTTTCAAGTCTTATATATGTAATACGTTTATGTGAAAGATATTAAATTATGTAAAACAATTGCTTACCTGAACTTTATTTTCACCTTATAGTTTTTCGTAATGTCTGGCTCAGAATGAATGAATTTGTATTGAGAAAACTCTTATGGCTGTACTGGATAGAGTCCAGATCGGTAAATGCCAATTGATTTCAGATTAACATTTCTCCTCTTCTCTTGATAGGGTTTTCGATAAAAGAAATGTTATATACGGTATAAATAATTTCCAAAACAGTTTTTCCTCCGGAGTATGTGCGCTTGTGGAACGGACTTGATGATAAGACTTTCCTGGTGGCATATACCTTACAGAACTTCAAATTCACTGAAAATAAAAACCAACGAACGAGTTCACTTCATTTCAAGCCTCTTTTGTGAGCCTGAGGAACCCCTGCAGATAGCCGACTGAAATTCTCGCAGAATTTAAATTAAGTTACATTTCTGGTTAAAAAAAGTTGAATGTTTGAATATACCACAAAAATTAAATTAAGGTATAGCATCATATGTCTATCCTTCATCTGAATCAAGGTACCTCTGTGATACTCAATGTTTTATAATTTTTTTTTTGAATGGTTGGAAAAATGTTAGGTTCTTGCAATAATTGGAATGAAGGAAGGATTTTTCTGCTATAAATTTCACCCCAATTCCACGAGAGACATAGTTCATCAATAAATCAATATTACAATAGATTTCAATTAAGTATGTATCGTACCAAACTGTGGATTTTGCTTCACGTCTGCTGTAGTACTCAAGGGCCGTTCGGTGCGTCTGAGAGGCAAAAACTTTTACCAATGTTGGTAAATGTTTAGGATTTTCTTTTATGAGGCTTCCGGTTTTTTATATACAAAATATATGAAAAATGTGGGGGTCAGCCTGACCCCTTTTAACCATTTTAGGACTAAAAAGATTCAGGCTATAATAAATACCCGTTAGGGTAAACACAAAAAACCGGAACAAAAACGGTTGTGGTTACACAACCGTTTTTGTTCCGGTTTTTTGTTTTAAACAGTTAAAAATATTCCAGCACCCGCATTCCTGGAACATCAGACACATTCATTGGCCCAAACGTTTTTAATTCAACTTGAAACATGCCTGGGGTCAGCTTGAAACCTATTCACCGACAAAAGGTTAAATTAATCATCTGCTCTGTGCTCTTTAAAATACTACAGCACTCCTGTACAGCTAAGGATTCGAAATTTAGCAAAAATTCGATTTACCGATAAACGGTTGATAAAACCGTGAACCGGTGACTTATTGGTATCTGCAAATATTGTGTTCAGTTTACTTAACAGTTTTTTAACAATTATTATTATTATTATTGAAGGGCCATGTGGGCGTTCAGCCACCTCGCACTGCGACCTAGAAGATCTTTTGTGCTTGGACCATGCTTAATTATCCGTCCATTAAATATTTAGGCTCTTAATAAACCTGATAATCATTCGTTCTAGAAGTTTTGAAGAGTGAACAGCAAAAATAAAGATTACAAAAGGGAAAATATTAAAAATAAAATATACAGGTAGGAGATTTATTTGATTTGTATAAAATAATAAAAATAATATCATTTAAGATATTATATCATAATATCAATTTAACATATTATAAAAAAGTGAAATATAAATTCAAAAATAAAATCGAAAGTTAAAAAAAGGGGGTGGTGAAGCTCTAATGAGTGACGCCATTTCAAAAAATAAAAATATAATTTAAGAATAAAAAAAATTGGTCAATTATCCACAACCAAATGTGAAATATTAAATAATAAAAAAATTAACAAACTAAATATAAAAGAAATGAAAAATATTTTTAATAAAAATAATAATAAAGGTCGAGATAATAAAAATTATAAAAGAGCGAGGTTAAATTTTTCAATAGAAAACAACAAAATGGAGAACGAATCAATGGAAACTAACACGCATGTAATTGAAAACTTTTATGTTTTATACTATTCTTCACTATGTCTATAAGATAATACGATATGAGAATAAATAAAACACTATCTAACTATTTGTTAAGTATTTATTATTTAGGTTGTTTCACTGCTGGTCTCGATGGTTGAATGATGACTGCTCTTGATTATCCACAATCTTTATACCTCGTCATGTTACGGTATATAAATTTAGATAACGTAATTGTAATGGTGTTATTAATGGTGGTGATATCACCATTACCTAAATATACAACATTCCTCCTTCCTTAATTGAGCTCATCGATTATTATAAATCAAATCGAACAACTGGCTTTCGGATTCGTTGAGATCGACGAACTTCCGTACCATCCGTATCTGACTCTGAAAAACAGTGATGTCTACCCGTCATGGTTATTTGATCTTTTCGATTTTCGAGTGGTGAAATACTCTTCCTTTTCGTACTCGGCCCTGGTGAATGTCTTTGTTGTTGATTTTGAGGTGATCTTACCAATCTTCCCATTGATTGCATATTGGGTGACGAGCAAGCATCCAACTCTATATGATCTTGTACTGTAGGTGAAACTTGTGCCTTTGAATTCGTCTTCGATAACATCTCGCTCATTTCATGATCTGTCAAGGCGAATTTCCTAGGACGGATTTGATTCTGGTGCCGTCGAACAATACCACTATTTGTTCGAACTTCGTACATCATTCGGCCAATATTTGCTACTATCTTTCCAGACCCCCATCTTCCTCCTTTGCCAAAATTCCTTACAAAAACATAATCATTTACAGTAAATTTTGATAGTTTACGTTGTTTACGGTGTTCGTCTGGCGGACTCATAAGCGATAGGCATGTTTTGGGTTGTCGGCCATGTAAAATCTCGGCTGGTGATTTTCCTGCAATACCTGGATTGAAACGGTAAGTTGATAAAAACGTAAGTAGGGCATTGTCGGTTGAAAACCCATCCAACGCTAGCTTTTTAATCGAAGTCTTAAAAGAGCGAACGCATCTTTCTGCTTCTCCATTAGATGAAGGGTGGAATGGAGCTGAGGTTAGATGCTCAATTCCGTGTCTGGAACAGAATATTTGAAATTCTTCGGATATGAATGAAGTCCCATTATCGCTGACTATTACATCAGGTAAACCTTCACTAGCAAATATAGCTTGCAAAGCCTTGATCGTATTTGTACTAGTGATCGAGTTCATCCTGACAACATATGGATACTTGGATAGCGCATCTACACACAAAAACCACATTGAATTTTGAAATGGCCCTGCGAAATCTATATGGATTCGCTCCCATGGACGTTGGGGTGTAGGCCAACTTGAAAATTCTCGAGGAGGACTCGAAGAAACCTCCTGGCAGTTCTTGCACTCCTTGATGGTTTTTTCGATAGCGAGATCGATCCCAGGCCACCAGCAATGACGTCTTGCTAGTTGCTTTGTCCGGACTATCCCCCAGTGCCCTTCATGTAATAACGCGAGCACTTTTGTTTGAAGTTTTTTCGGAATGACAATTCGAGTAGACTCATTCTGTAACAAAATAACATCGCGATGAGTATTTAAACAATATTTTCTAACCTGATACGGTCCAAGCATTTCCCAGGCCTTGGGAAGAACCTCAGGCCACCCGTGTTGTATGAGTTGAAAGACTTTTCTCAACTCTGGATCTGTTTTCGTCTCTCGTCGAACAGTTTCAAAGTCAATAGGAAAATCATCAATCTTTTCCTCATACATTTCTTCGATTTGAAGGCACGTCTCGATATTGTCGAAATCTGGATCTGGTCCAATTGGTAGGCGAGACAGTGCATCTGCGTTAGAATGTTTCGTGGTCGGTCTATATCGGATCGTATAGTTGTACCCCATCAACGTGATAGCCCAACGTTGTAATCTCTGGACAGTCATGACTGGTAATTTTTTCTCCGGATGAAACAAACTAACCAAAGGCTTATGGTCGGTTAATAGTTCAAAATGTCGGCCATATAGATATTGATGGAACCTCGTACAACCGAAAATAATTGCTAAGGCCTCCTTCTCGATCTGCGAATATCTGCGTTGATGTTCGTTTAGCGTTTTAGACGCAAAAGCAATAGGCTTCTCCTCACCATTTGGGAATAGATGAGAGATTACTGCGCCTATCCCATAATTTGAAGCATCTGTAGCTAGCACAAGTGGTAAATCGTTACGAAAATGAACCAACTTTGTTGCTTCCACAATTCCTTTCTTTATAGTTTGAAATGAACTTTCTGTTGACTTATTCCAAGTGAACTCGATATTTTTACGGCGTAATTCGTTTAACGGAGTGGATATACTAGAAAAGTTTCTAAGAAATTTATTGTAATAATTCGCTTTCCCAAGAAACGATTCAACTTCCTTTAAATTCTTAGGACGGGGCAATTTCTCAATGGCAGCTACTCCTTCATGTGACGGCTGTATTCCGTCTTTCGATATGAGATGTCCCAGGTATTTGATTTCAGTCATCAAAAACTGACATTTCTTGAGGTTACATTTCAAACCAGTTTCGTCTAACCGTTTGAATAGTAGCTCCAAAGTTTTCAAGTGTTCTTCTATTGACTCACCTGAAACTACAATATCGTCTAGATAGCTTGCCGTATTTGGTAATCCTACCAACAATTGATCCATGAATTTTTGAAAAACAGCGGGAGCACTAGCGATTCCGAAAGGCATTCGTTGAAATTGGTACAGACCATTTGGTGTGTTTATTACCACAAACTCCTTTGATTCGTCATCGATTGGGATCTGTAGATACGCCTCAGCCAGATCAATTTTGGAAAAGAATCGGCCGCTTTGGAGCCGATGAAATAACTCTTCCGCTCGTGGAATTGGATATTGTTCAATCATTAATTGCGGGTTTACCGTAACTTTGAAATCACCGCAAAGTCGAACAGATGAATCCGGTTTTGTTACGGCTACAATTGGGGCAGCCCATTGGCTGTATTGGATTGACTTCAGGACCCCTATCTCCACAAGCCGCTCAATTTCCTTTTTAACTGCACCCATTTGAGAAAATGGAACCGGACGGCTTTTGAAAAATCTCGGAACCGCATTTTCTTTCAACATTAAATGAACTCTAAAATTGGTACAACATCCAAGTTTATTTTCGAATATGTTACTATAGGAACGACACATACCTGACACGAGATCTTGTAAATGCTTTTGGTTGGCTGCATTTGCCATTGTATCTTCCAACTCCAACTGCTGTACCGCAACTTTTCCCGATTGTAATAGATTTACTCGCAGTTCGAATGCTTCCACCCAGTCCATTCCAAATATGTTTGGTCCTTCGTGACTATTTGTAATCAGCAACGGTAACTCTCGAATTTGGTCTCGTAACTTTACAGCTACAGTTGAAACACCTTTTAACTGTACTGGAGTTCCACCATATGTAGTCAATTTTTGTGACGTAGGCTGAAATTTTGGTTTTTCAATTCGCAAATATCCCGTTTTTCCCACCATCGAAGCTGTTGCTCCAGTGTCAAACTGGAAATCGATTGGAATCTCGTTGACCGTTAGTTTGATGAATATTTTTCTATTCACTCTGTAGAACGGATCTGAAACAGTATGAACTAACTTCTCTTGTTCGGATGGCTCGGTTGTTTCTTCCGCTGTACTTGTGTTGTCTGACTGATTAAGTTGATATACCTCAAGTGAATTTATGCACTCCTTCTCGTTCTTTTGTACCCGCTGCCGTGATTGGAATCGAATAGGTTGATTACTTCGAAAAGACTTGCACACCGATTTAATGTGCCCTATTTTGTTACATCCATGACATTGTTCGTTCAGAAAACGACAATTCTGCCTCTGATGTTGAATGCCACATCCAGGACAGGAACGAAGAAGTTTTGAATTCGAACGGCCTCCTGAACTTTGCCGACTCGCTTGTTTCTTAGAATGGTCAAATCTGTACCTTGATCGACTCCTATTTGAACGATCGTTCAGAACTTTCACCTCTTGTATATTATTAGAATTTTCTGCGGTTAGAATTTTAATAGAGCTCTGGGTTGTTTCATATGATGTAGCAATCATAGTTACTTCTTCAAGCGATGGATTTGATTTTTGCAAACAAGCAGTTCGCACAGCCTCATGGTGTGTATGCATCACTATCATGTCCCGTATCGCCCAGTCGACGTAGGACTCTGCACAATCATTCTTCTTGCACTCGAATTCACATTCGCGAGATGCTTCTCGCAATCTACCAATCCACTCGGAGTATGATTCATCCGGATTCATCTTCAAGTGCAGAAATTTGCATCTTGCTGCCAACACGTGCATTTTCGATCGAAAACTTGTTTTTAGTTTCTCGATCATCACGGTAAATTTTTCGGTTTTGTACTGATCGCCATCATTGTATAATTTTCTCAAATCATTAAAAGTAGTCGTTCCAACCCAAGATAGAAATAATGACTTCTTTTTTTCTTCATCTAGAACATTATTTCCATTAAAATGTGCTTCCATTTGAGCAACATAATCATTGAAGTTTTCTTTATTTCGATTAAATTCTCGAAATGTGGGTACAAAACTCGAAACCGTTGGTTTAACATCACTTTTTAACAGCTGTTGAATTAATTCACCCATACTTTTCTGCTGTTGCTCCATAAACAACTTAAATTGTTCTTTATCCATTTTTATACACACACGTTTGTATTTGTTTCGTATCACAACCCAAACTATAATTTTACCAAATTAAAGTACCGTATAAACGGTTTATGATTTATAATTTTCAATCACAATTGCACCCACAAAAAAATTTTATTTATTTTTTTTTTTTTTTATCCTCGTCGCCACTTTTATGTTTTATACTATTCTTCACTATGTCTATAAGATAATACGATATGAGAATAAATAAAACACTATCTAACTATTTGTTAAGTATTTATTATTTAGGTTGTTTCACTGCTGGTCTCGATGGTTGAATGATGACTGCTCTTGATTATCCACAATCTTTATACCTCGTCATGTTACGGTATATAAATTTAGATAACGTAATTGTAATGGTGTTATTAATGGTGGTGATATCACCATTACCTAAATATACAACAAAAACAATAATTGTAATATTATTAATAAAGAAGTGATTAGTGATCAAATTAAATCAACGGAAAATAACAATTTAATAATAAATAACATTAATTACAAAAATAATTATAAACCTGGTGATAAAGGTCCATTTATAGTGAAAATTGAAAAAAAGGAATAGAAGATATTTCAATGGCTGTTACACTCAACACATTAAATTTAGGAAAAATACTAGAAGTTAACCAATATGGTAAAAATAAACTAAAAATTCAAACCAGGGACATGGAAACTGCGAGCAAAATTATCAAAAATGTTGATCTACAGAAAATTCATGGATGTCATTGCTTTGTTCCAAATTTCTTTTTGGGGTCAATTGGATACATTAACAAAATTCCAACCAGTATTGATGAAGGGAAAATTTTAGAAAACATAAATTCAAAGGATAAAATAACAAAAATTGAGAGAATATATCGTTGGAACGTAAATGAAAAAAAAAAAAGAAGAAAAAACAAATGCAATTAAAATTACTTTCAGATCAAACACATTACCAGAAGAGATAAGAGTATATGAAGTGAAACGAAAAGTACAATATTTTGTTCCGAAACCACTTTTTTGTAAAAATTGTTTACATTATGCATGGTCATACTCATACAATAAAATATTGTAAAGGTAAATTGAGATGCTTAAAATGCTCTCAATTGGAACATAAAGAAATAGAGTGCATAAATAATGTAAAATGTTTCTACTGTGAACAAAATCATCTACTAATATATAATTCAGTGTGCGGCCGTAACGCTTTTCTTATATTTCCAATTTAGATGCTTGAATTTTATAACTGAGTAGTCCGAGTGATATAGGTGGTGACTTTTTAACAAGGAACTTCGAATAGAAAATGTTTCGGGTTCGATGCTCATCGAAGTACTTATTAATTTTAATAATTTTTTTGCCTATAACGGTATTTCATTTTTTCAATACGAATTGAAAAACATAAAATTTTATATTGTAAGACAATGATTATAATGTAATATGTAATAATACATTTTTTAAAACTGTAATGTACATTTAGGCTGGTACCGAAAATTATTTTTCGATATTCAATTTTTTCCAATAAGCTTTCGGGTTCGATCCTCACCAAGAACGTTTTGCATTATTATTATTTTTTTTCATTTTATAACGGCATTTCATTATAACATAACGAATTGAAAACTATATCCTCTTTATTTATTATTAAATAATATACCCAGTGTGGGGCGAGACGCTATATGTATAATTATACACCCCACACACTAACACTACTACAAACTAAATGCACCAACACCTCATTGTATCAATATTTCGCGTATAATACGGCCCGCTGTAAATTCCAGCTAAGTGAGCCTTTTTTAATTCGTGGATCCCTTTCGATGCAATCATGACCATAGGAACCATTGTAAAATTAGTTTCAAATACTCATATAGGTATCGGGTGTGTTTATAAAAATAAGAAAAAATTCCCCTAATCCTTTTGCAAGGAAACGTTAACCGAAGTTAATGGTTTTCCCATCGTCATGTCGTTCCATACAACAAATTTTTAACACGCAAATTCAATTGTCACATTAACGCCGAATCCTGCCAAACCGTTCAAGCAATCAAGTACATTTTCAAATATATATACAAAGGATATGATTGTGCTTCTGTTGAGTTAAGTGCACAAGGACCGATTGTTCATGATGAAATTAAGCAATTTCTCGATGCGCGTTATGTTTGTGCTCCTGAAGCAATTTGGGGACTGCTCGAAAATCCAATGAACGATCGATCGCATGTTGTTTATCGTCTTGCCATCCATCTTCCTGACGAACAAATGGTTTATTATGCAGCGTGCCATTTTCGAAGAGATTGCTGCTGTAATTGATGATTCGATGGCTGAGTCGAGATTTTTTTTCCTCGACGGTCCTGGCGGTTCGGGAAAAACTTACCTTTACAACACTTTGATGAGTTATGTAAGAGGCCAGAATAAAGTTGTTCATGCTTTCGCCACGACAGGAATTGCAGCGGATTTATTAGTTGGTGGTAGAACTGCCCACAGTAGTTTCAAAATCCCGCTTTCTGCTAACGAAACATCGGTGTCATCCATGAAAATTCCCTCGCAGGAATCCATTAAATTACGAGAAGCTGCAATGCTCATTATCGATGAGGCTTCAATGCTTTCTTCGCATTCTCTTCGAGTGATTGATCTGCTTCTGCGAGGAATCATGGATAATATTCGTCCTTTCGGTGGCAAGCTTCTCATCCTTGGCGGTGACTTTCGACAAACCTCAAATGTTGTTCCCAGAGGAAAAAATGCTGATATCATCGAAATGTGCGTGAAAAATTCTCTTTTGTGGCGGCACGTGAAGCAGCGAACTCTCATCACCAACATGCGAGCATTTGGACAACGAGAGTTCAACAAATGGGTTTTGCAATTGGGCGATGGCAGATTGCGAAATGATCTGGAAGAAGCCGATCCCGATTTAGTCGAAATTCCTGAGGAAATGATAGAGCGTGAAAACATCATTCGATCAATTTTTGGAGTTGAAATTCGAACAACAACTGCTGATGAAATCGCCGATATCGCCAACAAGATCATTCTCAGTCCAAAAAATGTTCATGTCACAAAGCTCAACAATGCCATTCTCGATCTTTTACCGGGAGATGCAACAACCTTCCTGAGCATTGACTCAATGATCTCCGACGACCCGAACGATGCAATCGATTTTCCAGTTGAATTTTTGAATTCTCAGACCCCTTCTGACATGCCTCCTCATTCACTGAAATTGAAAGTTGGTGCGTTCATCATGTTGCTAAGGAATTTGGATCCAAAGAAGGGACTTCTGAATGGAACTCGATTGATCGTGAAAAAGCTGTTCAGGAATTGTATCAAGGCGGAAATAATCGCAGGCAGCAATAAGGGAGCGGAAGTTTGCATCCCCCGAATCGACTTGGAACCAAGCGAGAGCAGCTTAGGAGTTCAAATGAAGCGACGACAATTTCCCATCATTTTGGCTTTTGCAATGACGATTAACAAGGCTCAGGGACAATCATTCGATAAGGTTGGGGTGTTTTTACCAGAACCTGTTTTTGCTCATGGCCAGCTTTATGTAGCTTTAACGCGAGTACGAAATCATGAAAACCTTAGAGTGCTGATCAACAATTTCTCATACCAAGGCGCAATAATAAATGATAACTGTACATTTACAAGAAACGTTGTGATAAAAGAATTATTGAATTAATATTAAATTGTCTTATTTCGTATTATTTTAGGAAAAAAAAAATATTTTACTTTTCAGGCTATGGGGCCATATTACGTAACGCTTCATGGGGGTGGCTTCATGATTTATTACGATTTGTTAAAGATAGGGAGGAGTGAACATAGATCATATCATTGATAGCCCGTTTTCTTAATTACAAAATTCACTTTCACGTGATTAAAATAATTTAAAAATGTGAATACTTTTATGTTACGCCTGGGAGAGGGAGGGGTTTTGAAATATGTTACGATCTTTTAGGAAGGGGAAGTAAGGGGTATAAAAAGCAAATAAATATGTGAACTACTATATATTGAGTTTTCAGAAACTTCCGTCAGTTTTGACGGGTAATTACTGGTTACACTAATAATATAATGTGCGAAGAATTTAAAAGGCAGAAATACATCAAATATCTCATGATATCGAAAAGGATAACTTATGGAGAAGTAAAAAACATATTAAATAAACCTGTTTTTAATATAAACAAAGAAAATTTTCCAAATTTACCAAGTTTAAGTTATAACCAAGAAATTTCTAATCTTCGAAAAGAAATGGAGGAAATGAAAAAACAATTTAAAGATGAAAATGAAAAAATAAACGAAGAAGTTAGGAACTTAAAGAAACAGAAAAACGAAATCACAATGTTGAATAGGAAAGTTCAAACAATCACTCAAGGATATCTTAATGGCAACTCATGTGATCCAAATTCCGATTTAGTTTTAACGGAAATTCTGGAACAATTAATAAATTTGGATTCAATAATAAATAAAAAAGACAAAAAAAAAATGTTAACTAAAAATAATGAGTAATTGTTTTAATATTTTACAATTAAATATTAGAAGTGTTAAGTGAAATAAAGAAGAGTTGGATTTTTATTTAAATACAAATGAAATAGATATCGCATTTTTAAATGAAACGTGGACAAAAGATACAGACAAAATTAAATTTAAAGGTTATAATAGCATTTTTAATAATAGAATAGATGGTTATGGGGGTGTAGGCTTTTTAATTAAAAAAAATATACATTACACAATAATAAATGATAATTATATATATAATCCTATTGAACTAATAAAAATAAATATTGTTGATAATAATAATAAAATAATTTCACTCACGGGAATTTATATTCGCCCTAATATTAATAATCAGTTAATTCAATCAAAAATAAAAAAAATTATTACTTGAAAATCAAAACAATAATAACATTATAATAAGTGATTTTAATGCCCATCACCCACTGTGGGGATGGAATGAAAAAGAATGTGGGAGAGGTAAAATGTTAATAAATATTATAAATAAAACGAATTTAATAATAGAAAATAAGGGAGATATAACAAGACTTGATGAAGGTGGAATAGCTTCGGCGATTGATATAACTTTAACTTTTTGTGAAATTTCGAAAGACATTTTCTGGAAAGTCGATACACACAAAATAGGTACATCGGATCATTTTCCATTAATTATCAAAGTTTTAAATTGTTATACGAAAAATAAATCGATAAATAAAATAAAACACAAAAAAAATATGTTATGAATTAAAAAACATGAATCCAGAACATACAGATGACATAGAGGAATATGAAGAAAAAATTAGCAGCATTATTAAAGATAACACGAGTTTAATTCCAAATAACAATAAATTTATAAGTAAAAGATGGTGGAACGAAGAGATTAAAAAAATGTGGTTAATTAAGAAAGGAAAATTAAGATTGTTTAATAGAAAAAGAAGGAATGTATACTGTAAAATCGAACTAAAAAAATATACTGCTAAACTTAAACTTATGATAAACAGAGAAAAAAGAAAACATTGGACATTGTTTTTAGAAGATTTGAATGAACATTTAAACCATAAAGAAATATGGAGAAGAATTAGAATTTTTAATAACAAAATACGAGAAAATGATTTTAATATTTTTAAAGATCTGCATAATATGAAAAAATTTATGTCAAACAATATTATAAATTCAATTGTAGACAAAAATCATGATACAATAATACAAATAATAGTATTTATATATCTTGGACAAAAATAATATACTTAAAATGCCAAATATAGTGGTCGAGGACGAAGAATTCAAATTTAGGAGTTTTTGGAAATAATAAATACTAGTAAAAATTCAGCACCAGGTTATAATAAAATTTCTTATAAATTATTAAAATTATTACCTATTAATCATATTGTAAAAATTAAAGATCAATTTAATCTTACATGGAAATTACAAAAATATCCAGAAAATTGGAAAAACATAAAAATAATCACTATTCCAAAACCAAATAAAAATATTAACGATATTAATAGTTTCAGAGGAATTCATCTTTACTCCACGTTAGCAAAAATTATGAGTAAATTAATAAAAAAGAGATTAAATAAACAAATGGACAAAGATAACATTTTATCAAATAATAGCTTTGGTTTTAGGAAAGGTTTCTCCACTCAAGACTTTTTAAATAAATTAATTAATATAACAGAGAAAAATAAAGAAAATGGTAAATTTACTATTATAATTTCAACAGATATTGAGAAAGCTTTCGATAATGTGAATATTAATATCCTAATAAAAAAGTTACAACAATTAAAAATAGAGGATAAACTTATTAATTGGATTTATTTGTCTTTGATTAATAGAAGAATTATTTTTGAAAATGACGATAAACACACTGAAATTATAACAAGCAAAAGCATCCCACAAGGGGATCCTTTAAGCCCTGATCTTTTCAACTTATATACAACGGAGGTCCATAACATTGAAGAGGAGGATTTTAAAATTTTACAATTTGCGGATGATTTCATACTAATTATATCAGAAACTGATCCTAAATTATTAAATTTAAAAGCAAATAATAAACTAAATTCATTTAAAAATGAATTAATAAAACTAAATCTTAACTTAAATTTAAATAAAACTAATTTTATTAATCTAAATAATAAATATAAGACAGGTGAAATAAAAATTAATGTTAATAATGTAGAAATTAAAGAAGTAAAAGATTTAAAGATTTTGGGTACCATTGTGGATAAAAAAATGAATTTTAATAAAAACTTTAAAGAAATATGCAACAAATGTTCATCAGCCTTAAATATATTAAAGATTGCAGCCAGAAAAGACGGAGGAGCTCATCCTTCTGTGTTACTTAAAGTTTATAAGACAATTTTGGAAAGCAGAATTAGATATTCAACACATTTAATATAAAGTAATCATATAGAGAGATTGCAAAAAATTATGAACTCAGCAATAAGGTTATGTCTTGGTTTGACTAATAGTACCCCAGTCACCGCAATAATTGCTGAAGCAGGAGAAATCCCAATGAAAGAAAAAATTGATTTATTTAATTATATGTACATTGCCAGGAATATATATAAAAATACCTCAACGGGAAAAGATATACTAATGGGGAAAGGAAATAAATTACTTAACAATTTTTATCAAAAATATAAAGGAGATCTAGATAAACTACCATCTTATGAAACAATAGTAACTGCAGAAAACAATTTATGGGAAGTGGATTATAGTCTTCATAACAAAATTATCTCAAAAAATAAACACAATTCGAATATCCTTAAACAATGGGCGTTGGAAATTATAAATAATCAAGAAAACAAATATAAAATTTTCACAGATGGTGCTATTATAAACGAAAACAGGGGAGTTGGTATTTTTATGGAAGTCGATAACATAACATATAATTTTAAAATAATTGAGAAAATTTCAATAAAAAGTACAGAAACTATTGCAATAATTGAAGCAATAAAAAAAGCAGTGAACTAAAAAAGAATAATGTGTATTAAGTACTTACATTAAGTACTTGCAAAGCTCTTTCAAATAAAAATAAAAATGGAAAATTTTTAGAAAATTTATTAATAAAATTAATTAACATAAATAAAATAAACACAAAAATAATCTGGATACCAAGTCATATTAATATCGAGGCAAATGATAGAGCAGATTGGGCAGCCAAAGAAGGTTGTTTAAGTGGTTCTATTATTACATATAAAACAACTATTAAAGATAATATCAAAATTTACAAAAATAAATTATATGAGATTTGGAATGAAAAGTTCTTGCTTTCCACACAAAACAAAGGAATAATACATAGAAAAAATATAGGAGATAAGGTAAAAAACAAACCTTGGTTTTATAAAAAGGGATTAAATACAGAAACAGTGAAAAAAATTACTAGGATCAGAACAAATCATACTTATGATAAAAAATTTCTAAAATTAATAAAAAAAGTTCAATCAGATATTTGTGAAAATTGTAATACACAAGAAAATATAACTCACATTATACAAGACTGTATAAAATATAATGAAATAAGAATAAAATACAATATAATTAATACAAAAACATTAAAAGATATATTAATAAATAATAAAACAGAAGAAATAATAGAAATTGTGAAATATTTAAACGAAATAAAAATCAACATATAATAGTGTAAAAGAATAATAATTTTTAAAATTTTAATAAGAATAAATAATAAAGTTAATAAATAAACATATGATTAAAATATACTAATAATACATCAAATACAAATCAAATTAAATCTCTTAATTAAATATTTTATTTTCCAGTAATCTTTGGTGATATGAGTGATTACACTCAAGCCAAACAAATAAATTAAATCAAAAAAAAAAAAAAAAAAACCTGATAATACTACCGGCCGGTACGTGATACATACTATCTATGGGCTTATTGCTCTCCCTCCTAGATGTTTACTATAGCATATAGTTCTACTAGCTAGAAAGACGGTACCATTGGTACGCAAGGACTTCGAGAGGGTTGTCACAATTCCGTATATTCCTACCCCTGCCCCGTCTTCCTTTTTGATTTTACTCTTACGAGTTGCTGATAATGGAAAGTTGCCCTTATATCATCCAGCTTTAATACAGGAAGACTAGTTTTCGAGACGGGAATGGTACGTTTGGTTTGTTTACTATTTTATTCACAATCAGAGGGCATTTAATAAAACAAGCAACATTAAATAAGTAAAAACCTACCCTCTGCAATATTATCGTTTATTTTGGCTAAATATTAACACTTAGTAGTAGGCGCTGCACAGTTGACATTTTATTAAATTAGTTAACAAAAGTCACACCAAATTTGCACTTTCGCGCCCCCAACGGGTTAGTAATGCTTTCATTATTAACCGATTATGTCTCTTAACTTTACCCCTTTTTTACAATGATCGCTTGAAGTTCATGGAAATCTCTCACTTTCTAACCTTTAAGAGGTCGGAAGCGCTGTAGTTACCAAGATTTGATTGATTGATTGATTGATTTCAAATGTACGATCAAGCATTACGCAAGTCTCCCGTATTATAAATGCGAATACCACACACTATACCCATGTTACAAACACGACACCATTTTCTTCATGAAGCCAAACCCCGTAAAGAAAAGGCCACATCGATAAACCAGATATAAGTCTAAATAGTGTGATATCCGCCCCTGGCCATGCAGCAGCCATCGTACACCCTTTTTATATATATTTTTTATGACAGCACACAATGACAACACAATTTCCTGGTGCCGCAAGTTCTTTTTTCTGAAAAGCTGATAACAACTATTATTATTCCCTCCACCATTTTATCCATCGGCGGTTGTGAGGGGGGCGAGATTTCGTTCCATCATTATGTTCCCATGCGGTCACCCAAATTTGTACTAACTGTAGCTAGGTGTTGCTTGACGTTGTTGTTGAAATCGTTGCGTCTCTGCTGTCCCTGCTACTGGCGCCCCTGCTGTATGTTACCAAATGATTGTGAATAAAATATTTTTTCAGTCCTGACAAAAAAAAACTTGTGGTAAATTTTAAGAAAAAACTTTTACAAAATATGAATAAAATTTGAAACATTTTACATTAATGAACCAGTCATTTAAAATACTTACATATGTATAAAAAAAACAACCAAATTTAGATAAATAAATCATAAGAATTACCAATATAAGCATAATCTCCAACAATTTTTATTGTTGTTTAAATTTTAACATTATCTAAAGTTATTTGATGATTTGTGTTTTTAAATGTTGACTGAATAGTCAGTTCTCAATGTCAGAACAGTCATATTTCCTTTATCTGCCCGTGTAACTAAAATTTGTGGATTATTTCTTAAAAACGTTTCTGTTTGTTTAACATAGCCTAGAAGATAAAATTAATAGTCTTCTTAATGATAGTATTAACATTCCAAATTTCGAAAGACACAAACAGTACACAATTTTAATGAATCCGGAAATATTGATATAAATACAAATTATGACTCGGTTATTCCAAAATTTTACCGATTTTTCAAATATTCATAACCAACTGTAAGCTCAATAGATGGTCCAATATATGTTTTATCAGCATTTTTGGGAAATATTTTAAAACATCGTGTAGGAAAAACGAGTTTGTTTATAATCAATTTAGAAGATTTCAAACAAAAAATTTGTAATTACCATCCCTCAAAATTTCCTTTTATTGTCGTTAGGCATATCGTTATTATTTACGCAAAATGGGTCACTAATATCGAGCAATAATTGGAGGAGTAAAAGCAAATTCATGAGTCTAATTTTTAACAGTTTTAGATGTCGTATTAAATAATTCAGAATTCTCATTTAACAATAAATTTACAAACAAATTTTTGGCTTACCAATCGGTTCGCCTATATTAGTCCTATTTCGACCAATTTGTTGATGGAATATGTAGAAAATTTAACACTAAATTATTTGGATTTTCAACCGTTATTCTATTATTGGTATATAGTTGATATTATAACGGCTATCCCGGTTGACAAAGTAGATGTTTTTTTAGAATGGAAAATTAAATTCACAATAGAAAAAGAATCTGATAAATAAATTACAGTTTTGGATACTTTTTTGATACATGAGGTGGTCAGAACTTCGGTCTTGATTAATTCAACTCCCGAATCAATCCCGAAATGGATCTCTTAAGTGAATCTTCAGCTCTACCTCCAACTCAATAAACAAATCAACCTCTATCTCAATTGCAACATAATTCGAAACATAATCACCAAATTAACCGCCAACCAAACCCCAAAACAATCACCAAATCAACCCCAAATCAACTTTCAAATCAACCCTTAACCTAACTCCAAATCAACTCTTCAATAATTCCCCAACCGAACAACTCACTTAACCCCAATGCAGGGTAACTAAATCCTAACTCAACTTCAAATCAACTTAGCTCGAACCAAATCTCAACTCTCTGCTCAACTCATACCAACATACCATCATACCATCATACCACCATACCATCATACCATAAAACCATCATCATCATACCACCTTCACCATCACACATTTCTTATATACAAACCTCCATACCACTATGCCATCATAACATCATACCATCATACCATCCATCATACGATTGATATTCCCGAACTTTATCCAAAAATGACTTTAGAATCCCATTTCCATGGCAGATGTCAAATTTCACTCAAATCCGTTAAGAAATAGTCTAGTTCCATCCTACTTCACCATATTCCACAGAACTTCTGAAAATCATTTGAAACGTCCCGTCGATTTCCGTTGTAGTGAGGTTTCCCTGTATATAGATTGCTAAACTTCTCACTAAACCCTAATCCAACCCCAACTCAATCCTATTTCAACTTGCAAATGGAACACAATTTAACCCTAAACTCAACCGCAAATTCTACGTCAAAATCAATCCTCAAACCAGCATATATAAAAAATTGGTCAACAACTCACTATATCCTATCCAATCCCAACTCAACTCTAACTCAATTTCAACTCAACCCACAAATTGACTCCTAACTTAACCTTCAAATCCACTCCAAATTCAATGCCCAGTTCACGATGATGCCAGAGTTTTCAATTGATGAAAAATGTATCTATCTCTCATTAATGTATCTCAGACTGCTCATCAAGTTTTTTGTTTATAGCCTCTATGCATTTCGAGATATCTCTTACAATTTGCCAGCCGTTATTATCATTTGGTTTTGCCTTCTGACCTTGATCCACTTGTGCATAAGATTCTTCCCTCGCAGTTTATAAGATCCCTGATTTATCCATCGATTGATCGCAACAGGGCCTTAATGTCTAGATCTTTACTCTGCAACTCTGCAATTATGTCGTTACTCTCTTAGTTAGTTTTTCGTGCTTGTCTTCATAAGTATTCCACACACTAAAGTCTCTCAGTGTTAAGCTTCATAGATAGTTTTCTGTAAGTATCTGAGTCTGCGACATTTACCTTCCAGATTTCGTTATTTAGGATTACCAGCTGGAAGTGTTTGTCAGTGATTGATCTCATCAGAGGATTGGCAGTCGGATAGTCTTTGATATTAACTATTTAATAAGTGGAGGTTGTTTTTCTCACTTTAGTTTGATTTTCCCTGTTGTGCTGAGTTGATAACTCTCTCGATGATGATGTTTGCTATGCTTGCTCAACATGTTCTGGCGTTGGTTCTGCTTCCATTTTCTTTCTGGGATTGCTTTTCTTTATGATCCAATCAGATTCTCCTGCCACTTCCTCTGCTTCAGTAGGTTCCAAGTTTAATGCGACAGTTTTCTTGGTTTTGTTACCGCTAGAGTCCACTGGCTATCAGATCCTGTTTCTCTTTCTTCTTCGTCTGTATGATTTTCCGTTTCAGGTTTACATTCTCTCTCTTTAGTAAGGTAATTTCGTTACTCAGCTTTAAAACTAAATCTTCTGGGCTTTTTAACTGCGCATGAAATATGGGTTTGTCACTTTTACCAGTTGAGTTAGTTGTAGGAGGAGAAAAAATTGAATTAATATATGCCATAGAACTCTTTTTTGAAAAGGATTCTCAGTTTTCCTTGTTATGTTTACTGTTACTGTAGCCTAGTTTCCCATAACCGTAGCAGTGCTTGTAGAGTTATCTGTCCCAGCTGGCAAGTGCACCACTGCGGAGATATTGTGATCATCGGATTTCGTATCTGGGAGCCCACTTGCTCACTCTTATAAAAGTTGCCGGTACTAGCTGTCATAAAGATTCCGTTATAAGTCACCAAAGCAACCATTTACATTTTATAAAAAACTTCCGTTATTTTGAGCAAGGGCAATCCTTAAAAGATGTCACGAGTTTTCTTACATTTGGAGACCCCTTCTGTATCTCCTATCGCTTCCCTCCTCAACCTCGCGCCCTACTAGCGTGATTTTATTTAAGGGCATCCCATAGTAATTTGCTATTAAGATTTACATACGACCTTTAATACTCAGAGGATTTATTACTCATAAATAATACCTTTAAGATTGTTTATGGGCCGTGCGACGTGTGACGGGAGCTTATAGCCAATTAGAAATCAATATTTTGACATTCGTCACACGGCACGCGCTACACGCCGAGACATGAACCAATTTTTTTTTCGTGACGGTTTACACATACACATAAAAATTTAGTGTAAAACATGGCGGCAATTTTTTTTATACATATTTTGGGAGGTTCGTTTTTGATCAAAGCCAATATTAGTAAAACTTTTAATTTATTTTCTTAATTTCTAATTGTTTTGCCACATTTACTTCGAACACAACAACACAAAAAATATTTAATTAATGTGCGTGGCGCAACCCGTCACAAATGTAAATTGTTGTCAAGAAAGCGTCTTGTTTATTTCCACCTATCACACGTCGCACGTCGCATATGTAAATCGAGCTTTAAAATGTCTTTCTTCAACATGTATTTGAAAATGTCATAAAACTTTACAGCAAGAATTTATATCAACATAAAATAATAGTCTGTTTCATTTTTGAGAAAATATGTTTGGCAATTTTCTCTTCTACTGCAACCGCCCACCTATTTTAAACTTGAACAGACACAAAAGTTAACACAAACTACTTATTACTAAAACCTATCTTTATACAAAATTTCGACCAAAACTATCAACATTTCAGAGAATGGGAGGCAAAACAAAAATAACAAAAATTTATAACTGGAAGGATGGAAGGGCGCACACGATATTTTTGTAATCGAAGTTTAAGGCCCGCTGTACATTTCAGCTAAGCTAAGCTACGCGATGTGGGCTATGTGTGTAGCTTTCGGTTGTAAATAAAGAGATTTAATGTAACGTTGCACACTTGAGCTAAACTATGCGAGCTATGTTTTATGTTTTGAGCGATGCAAACTATCTTAGCTCGAGTTGTCTTCAGGTTGCTATGTCAGCTAACATCGCTCACATATAAACTGATGTTTTTATATATTTTATTATTAACTCGTAGGCTACTTAGTTATATTAGGTATCGTGTCAAAAATCATAATAAATGAATCATGCAGAAAAATCAATGTATGTGTGAGCGATGTAACTAGCTATAATGTGCAACGGAGTGAGCTAAGCCGTCTAAACTATGCTAATATAAACTACGTTTCTCGCTTAGCTTAGCTGAAATGTACAACGGGCCTTAGAGTCCTGGTAATCTAATTCGTCGAGAAATGTGAAAATTTGCAACAAAGTTTTTTTTTTGGCGATTGCAATGCTTACCCAATATAACTTCGTTATCGTAGGAAAAGTAATAAATACAATTTTGAAAAACCTTTCGATATTAACTTTTTCAAGAATTTTGAGGTTTTAAGGAATTGAAGAATTATAATAGAAAACGACCAAATGATTTGAAAAAAATTTATAAATTGTAGGAATTTTAAATAAGTTTGTTTGTTATAATCAAAAAATTTTCAAATTTCTTATAGGAAATTCTTAAAATTTGTTAAGTTCCTAAATCTGCTTACATGTTTCATTGTATTAAATTTTGAAAGACCTAATACCTTAGACACACTGTGATTTAATAAAACCGATTTAGTGAATTTTTCGAGATTAGTCGCAGTGTGTCAACCTCGATTTTAGCTAATCCCTTTGTGTTTGCATAGAATACTTAAACTAGTTTAGCTAATTCGGATTTATTAAACCACAGTCTGTCTAGGGTATAAGGTTCCAACAAATTAAATTTCTTAACCTACAGATCTTCAAGTATTGCAAAAGCTTGAAGTGTGTTAAGAAATTAAACCATTTTACAAATAGTTTTATTCCAAAAATTTAATAAATAAAAATTTGTTTAACGGGGTCAAGGTTTACAGCACGAACATCAAAATATCTATACCATTAATTTAAGGAAAGATTTAATTTTAAAAGAATGTTTTACGATTTAATAAAAATCATGCGTTTCTTCAATAATTTGGAAAAATTTACCCAAGTGGTATTGCAGAATATTTCCCACCATACGGTTATTCTGTAAAGGTTTGGTTTGAATACAGTAAAATGTTAACTATTTAAGACAATACATACATATTTACTATGTTATTTCTACGCCATCTTCTTAAGTACTTAGTAAGCAAATACCAGTTACTTAAATAAGGTACGAAGCTAGAAAACTTAATAAACTTTTTCAAAAATCTATAAGGACTCTTCACACAGAAGTTAACTTAATAGACTAAAACACTTTTGGCGTTGGGTTTGATTCTCGATGATAGGTTAGGTTAGGTTGTAGTGGCTGCTTATGCACACTTAGACCGGTGTCGGTCCATTGTGATACCACAGAATATCTCCCCTTTTACCCCTATTGTAACCATTTCGAGCTACTTATGTATAGCGTAAGACGTCCCGCACTTTACTGTTTTCGAGATCCGAGAGGCAGTCCATTCTGAACTTACCTAAGTGTGCCTTCTGAGAGCCAATGCTGGACACGAGCAAAGGAAGTGGACCAACGTCTCTTCCTCCTCTTCGTCCAAGCAGCTTCTGCAGAATTCATTAGCCTCCCGACCCAGCCTTCTCCAAAAAGGCAGTGTCCCGTGAGAATTCTTACGACCGTTCTTAATTCACGTCTGCGTAGGGATATTAATGCCCTAGTGCACCCCAAGTCCAGCTTTGGCCAAACTTGTCTTGCAACTCTACAGGTGAGGATGCTAGATCACCTTTCCCCCGCTGAGGATAGCGCCTGCTTCCCGAGTGCTTGTCTCAGCGCTGTGATGGTCCTCGTCAGACTTGCCCTTTCCGGTTGCAGCTGGAGAGTCGTACCATGCCTAGCAAGTTCATCCGCCCTGCAGTTCCCTATGACACCCGAGTGACCTGGGACCCATATTACCTGGATATTGAAATGCTCACCCATCTCATTTAGAGATGAGTGACAACTCAACGCCACCCGTGACACCAAAGACACCGATTCTAACGACCGGATCACCGCTTGACTTTCCACATAGATTGTGATATCGTCTGAGGATAACACATTATGCTTCAACCACGTCATGACTTCCTCAATCGCTACGACTTCGGCTTGGTACACGCTGCAGTAATCAGGGAGACGAATACAAATGTTTACATTTAATTTGTCACAGAATACTCCAGCTCCAGCACTTTGCCGTCTAGCTTGGAGCCATCTGTGAAGAATTGCAACGCTTCGGTTTCCGATAACGGTCTATCCCTCCAGGATTCCCTTGAAGGGAAGGATGTCCGAACTCGCTTCTCGAAGCGTAGAGTAGGTTTAATGTAGTCAAGATTCGCCAGCTCATCCTTCAACGATCTAACAATAGTAGAGTGTCCTATACTAAGACACCTCCACTGAGAGACGGCTGCAAGTCGTACAGCCGTATTTGCCGCCATCTGTTTGCCAAAAATGTCGACCGGAAGAAGGTGCAACATAACTTCTAAGGCACTTGTCGGTGTCGACCTCAATACCCCGCTAACAAGCATACAGGCCATTCTTTGCACTCTCACAATCTTACTTTTATAAGTTACCTTGTCCAGAGCTGGCCACCAAATACCCACCTCTAGCGGTGTAGAGCCAGTGCACTAGCTCTGGCTTCAGACCCCATCTATGACCAATGGCGTTCCTACAGGAGTACAAAGCTATAGTAGCTTTGTTTATTCTCTCCAACATGTTGGGCTTCCAACTAAGCTTACTGTCCAAGATAATGCCCAGATATCTATCTCTATCAGTAAAAGCAAGTCTCGTGCCATTTAAGGTAGGAGGGACAACTACCGGGATTTTGTATTTCTTAGTGAAGAGCACCAGCTCTGTCTTGGACGGGTTAATACCAAGTCCACATTTGCTAGCCCATTTCATAACGATGGTAAGCGCATTCTGCATTACGTCTACAATCGTGCCCAGGAATTTCCCGGTAACAGCTAAAGCGACGTCATCTGCGTAAGCGATAACTTCAATACCCTCTTTCTCCAATTCTAGTAGTAACCCGTTTACCACTATATTCCAGAGAAGAGGGGACAGACTACCACCCCCATGCGGGGTTCCCCTATTTACTCGCCTCTTGATGGTGGAGTCCCCCAACTTCGAGCTAACAATCCTGCTTCCCAGCATATTCTCGATGATTAATCAATTAATTTTGGATATTTTGATTTGCGGAAGTTGCTTCCGCCCATTTATAGATTTGCTGTGCGAAAGCCAGATCCGATTATGCAGTTTATCCAGAGTGCTTTTTCAAATAAAAGGTACGGTAACAATATGTCTTACGACCTTCGATATTGCTAGATGACGGGATTTCCGGACCCTAAAATGTTTTGGACTACATAGAATGAAATTTTATTGACCGATATATTATTACCGGTCAATGAAAATCCGTTCCACATACTTCAAGTTATTTTAGAAGTACCGATATCGTACTATTAATTATTATCGGTGTATATCGGGCGATATCGGTTGATATATGTCGATAATAATTGATCTTTTGATACAATGTTTCGAAACAACAAAGCTGTCAATGAAAATTGGAATACTCCAAAAGCTGACATGTTAAGAAGAGAGTAAAAGGTACATCCCAAAACAAGATAGTTCGACCAAATATACGATTAAATACTGACTATATCGTGACCGTTCTCGAATAAACAAGCACATGCCAGCCTCATCAATTTAAAGTAACTACGGTTATAAAACCATCGCGAGAGCTGTACCAAATTGAAATATAAGCGCGACCGGTTTGCAACGTAGACGCAGTTTACTTTAATCAGTGAACGAGTCATAATCATAGTTATCAAGTGAAACCAAGCGTTATAAGTGAAGAAATAGTTAAAAGTATTGTTCTAGTGTTGGAAAATCAAGGTTGGAAATTATTACCAATAAAACCGTCTTTTAATTGCAAAATGCAATGGCTCAATCGAAGATAGGACACAAATCGTAACAATAAGCAAATACACATTATGTTTACAAAATAATTTATTTTACTTTTATTACGGCTACAGAACTGAACAACCTTTCGGAACCAAAATTCCTAGTTTTAAATTTAATGGTTTTTCTTCGAGTGGTATACAGTCACATCCCATTTTGCATGACGGCTGGTTATTGCAAACGCAGTCATAAACTTGACACGTTGAGCTTTGCTGTTGTTGACGTGGGCAGTGTTCTTGTTCCCAGTATTGTTGTTGTTGTTGGCAGTGTTGTTGTTGTTGGAATTGTTGTAGTTGTTGTTGTGGAGCAGGAGGTTGTACAATTTTATTACATGTGGTTAGACGTAGTGGTTCGCCAGACGGTGTGCCGATATGAAAATTTTGTTTAATTGAAAAAGTATTTGGATTGCACGGTTTCGATGACAATTGTATGCTCGACTTGAATAAACATTTATTAGGATTACCGAGACCCCGGACACAAAGTGATGCATCTAGATGACGGAACAAATTAATTGAATTAATCCGGATTTATTTAAATAAAGAATTACTTACCGATAAAAGTAGTTGCAATGAGGCATATCGTAGTGAATTTCATTTTTATTAAATTGTGTGATGATCGTTCTAATGCGCAGACCAAATCTAGAGTAGTTTATAATATGGATATGTGTCTGATTTTAAATACAAAAAATTGGTGTATCAAAATATATGACAAAACACAAAAATGTCTTATTTATTTACCAAATAATGCAAAAAAAAACATTTTGTGGGCTTGACTTTGAGAGTAATGTATCGTCAAATTTCCACAGTAAGCAGAAAAATAAATTGTTTTCAATTGTATTCAGTAAATGTTTGTTGTTAAATAAAAAATGCGTGTTTATTGTTTATTTCATTCCAAGTATCTGGTTTTCTTGAACTGTCAAACAATGGTATAATGTAAGTCAGGTTGCAGAGAAAAATTAGGTTGAAAGATTAAACTAATCAAATCGAAAGGACGCAGCCAAAACGATATTTGGAGATCTCATTTTCTTTTTCGATCCCAAACTGATTGGGAACGCAATTTAACCTGAAAATTTTGGATATTTTATAAAGTCTTATAACAGTTGGTAAAAATATTACTAACCTGAAGTTTATTACGACCTTAGTTTTGGTAAAGTCTGCCTCATAATGATGGAATTTATATTGACAAAACCCATCCGGCTGCATTCGGCCGAGCTGTCTAACATCTCTTCTACCCATGGTAGTCTTTCCCGCAGACGTGATATAAGGCGCAGACGTTACATATATTTTTTTTTTACATGAATAATGCTTTATTTTGTCACAAATTAATTAATTTGTATCCTTCTTTATGGCATTTGGCAAAAAATATAAGTTCTGTCAACAAATTTAAAAAATTGGCTGAAAAAAAAAAAAAAAAATCAAAATGTACCAGATTCTATTTCTTTAATGTAATGTAGCCTACTGATTTGTAGCAAAATTAGAAATGAAAGCAACTTGCAGAATTCTGCTTGGCATGCAGTGACGCCAGCGGCGGTGTCCGGAGGTATTAAAAGTAGAGTTCAGAATTAAACGAGTAGGCATAAAGTGTATTGCTTTCAACCAAAATGAGTTAGGTATTTTACGAGTATTTGGTTAACGACTGATCTTTTGCCACAGCAATAATTAATCAAATTTTGCTCTAATTTTTTTCATGTATTTTCTTGTCAATTCAATCTTATGGCAGGTATTGAAACTAAAAATTTAGTTAAGATTTATTTAACCACTAATTTTTCTTGGGTTAACTAAACCATTTTTTGGTCTATCTAGTACGATTGTTGTTGTAATTTTTTTATTTTTGGTGAAAGCAATATAACTATAGATCATTATTGTTTATTTCAATATAGCGAGTCTAAGAACTCAAGTATTAATATTCTTCATAATACAACGGTGGTGATGAGAAAAATAGGACGCACGCGAATAACGAAAAAATTATTTGAGTTGAGCCGAGTCCCAGCGGAAAGAGGAACTCACGAAACAATTGTTGCATCAGCAAGACCCGTAGATATCTGAAAAGCACGGATAGTCAATCATTAAAGATTTTGGCGACCCCATAGATAAATTCGTTACAATGCTAAAGAAAACGCAACATTCGAGTTGCGGTATGCCCGCTACGAATCGATTTTTACCGAAGATGCGGCATTGTTGACGGAAAAGGCAAAATTGTAGTTGTTGCTACAGAATCTCGAGTCGCAATATTACCAAAAGTTTGCCAACACTATTTTGCCACGTAAGCCAATGGAGATTATATTGGAAGTTTGCTGTCGAAGAGCTGAAGCGCATTTATGAGAGGAAGGAATCGCTTTTTTCGCTACGATATAAATGCCTACAGACCACAAAAAGCGAGGGCGAAGACTATAAAACGTATGCTGCGCGTCAACTTGTTGTGTTAAAAATTTCACATCGCAGAATGTTCGGCAGAGGATTTCGAGGTTCTGCTGTTCGTACAGGGCCTAGACAGACCGCAGGACTCGATTACATTGGAAAAGCTGCTATCAAAGTTAGATGCGCAATGCATATAGGAACACAGGCAACCACAAGATAAAATATGTACTTACAGGTGCTGTTGAATATCGCTGACTGCCTCACCAACCTCTTAAATGACAAGGGCATGGTCGTTAGTCGCGATGCAATAAAGTCAGAAATACTGGAGATCCATAGGAAGGCACAATGGAACCAGACCAAACAGCAGAAAACATGCAAGATAACTGGACACAAGAATGGATAATGCCAGAAGCGGGCACAAGCGTAGATGGAGTGTTGCAATCCAGTCAGGATTACAGTAGACACGCAAATCCGTCGTGCTGTCAATCAATAACCGTATAGTTAAATTGCAGCTTGACAAGGAATACAGTAGACAATCATTTCGCGAATGAACTGGGAAGATTTCGGAATTTCGGCCTTGACCCATTGCGAAGAACACGGTAATCCTTCGGAGAGGTTATCAGCAGTCTGCAATAGTATTCACGCTGAGCGTACAATATATTTTGCAAAAAAGGTCGAAGCAAAGTTTCCCTCCGTGTTTACGGATACGCTGGGGTTGTGTAACAAGATGAAAGTGTCACTTAAACTGAAACTGGAAGCGAAACCGATCTCCTGTCGTCAGCGCCCAGTACCTTACACAGTGGCACAATCAATACAAAAAGAGTTGCAAAGGTTGGAATTCTTAGAAGTGATTTAGCCGATTGATTATGCCGAATCAGCAGTGCCTATTGTTGCTGTTAGAAAGAAAAATGGAGGTACTCGCATGACAGTAGACTACCGACGGTACTATTGACCTCCCGAATGGCTTCCTCCAGTTGTAGCTCGATGAAAACACCAAGAAGCTGATGGTTGTCACGACATCTACCCTAAAACCATGTAACGCATATTGTAAACGTAGCCACAACTACAATAAAGTGCTTGACAGCAGTCAATACCAACTCGCGTGTCTGATTTCACATGGTGTCAGAAGTGATCTAAAAAAAAAAAAATAATATAATAATAAAAAATTAAATATAATTATTAATATAATTTATATAATAATATAATATAATATAAAAACGAAAAATAATAAGAGTAAGCAAACTAAAAATTACAAAAATTCCTATACAAAAAAAAAAAAATCAAGATGACTTAAGAAAATAATAACGCGTCTCTAATAAAGCCACCAAAAGCGCTAACAGTAAATGAACATGCGGCAAAAATTGGGAAGAATGGCTTCAACAATATAAATGGTTTGAAATTGCAACTAACCTCACAAACAAAAGTGGAGAAGTACAAGCAGCAACATTTATGCCAATTATCGGATTAGACGCAATAAAAATTTTCAACACATTCGAAACGAAATGAAACATATGAACGATATATGTTTAATAAACTTCATCAAAAAACGGGACAGTCATTCGAAGATTTTTTAACAAAAGTAAAAACGCAAGCATCAAAATGCAACTAAGAAACACTCATGGATAGTTTAATCAAAGACAAAATAGTAGTAGGAATTGTATCAGACAACGTCAGAGAGAAATTATTGACAGAAACCGGGTTAACGTTAGATAAGGCAGTCGAAATCTGTAAAATATCAGAACAGACAATGAAACAATTGCAGTCATTAAATCAAGAAAGAAGTGACAATCAAAACATCAACGTTATTGAAATTAAAAATAACAAAGTATTTTATTGTAAGAGATGTGGATCAACACATTTACGTAAAAACTGCCCAGCTTACGGCAAAATATGCAATAAGTGTAAAATAAAAGGACATTTCGAAAGTGTGTGTAAAACAAAAATACAAGAAAAGGAAAACAGAGATAAAAACAAAAAATCTCAGAAAAAAGTTCTTAACCTAGAAAACGATGACAGTGACGGCGGAGAGCACTCCGAAGAAAGTAATAGTGAACAACTGAATATCGAAAAAATAAAAGTAGATATAATTAAATACAATAGCAGTTGGGTAGAGAAAGTGATGTTTGACCTCTAAAAATCGCATCGAAGTTAAACGCGAAAATTGATAAATCAAAAACAAAAAATTTATTATCATATAGTGGAGACCAGATTGTAATTGGAGAAAGCGACATCGAATGCAGAATACAAAATAAACCAGCAAAAATAAAGTTTAAAATAATCGATCAAGATTCATCACCAATACTAGGATTAAAAACTTGCGAAAAATACAAGTTATTAATTCGTCCCTATTCAAAAACAATAGATTGGATTGACGATGAAATATTTAATGGATTAGGCTGTTTGAAACATTTTCAATATGATATCGATTTAATAGATAATCCGAAATTGGAAATAACACCAGCAAGAAAAATTTCATTTGTGTTAAAAAGCAAAGTTAAAAGAGAATTCGATAAATTGGTGGATATTGGTGTAGTTTAAAAAATGAAGGAAGCAACACCAGTAATATCACCAATGGTAGTTGTGAAGCAAAAAGACAAATTAAGGATTTGCATCGATCCAAGTAATCTGAACAAAAATATATTACGCAGACATTTTCCACTTCGCATAATAGACGAAATTTCAACAAGAATCAAGAATTCCAAGAAGTTTACAAAATTAGATTGTATGAAAGGATTCTGGCAGGTTAAAGTAATGGATAGGACGAAAAAATATCTCACATTCGCTACTCCATGGGGAAGGTATTGTTGTAATAGGCTACCATTCGGATTATGCTCAGCTCCAGAAATATTCCAAGAAGTAATGTCAAGTCTATTAGGCGGATTAGATAATGTGGAAGTATCGATGGATGACATCTTAATACACGACGCGGATGAAGCAAATTTAAAAGAGACAACAAAACAAGTATTAAAAATTCTCAGCGACTCCGGCCTATAGCTCAATAGAAGCAAGTGTATTTTTAATAAAAGCACAATGAAATTTCTAGGGCATATATCGACAGAAAACGGAATCAAACCAGACGAGGAAAAAATCGAAGCAATAGACAAGTTGAATGCACCTACAAATAAAAAACAGCTACAAAGGCTACTAGGAATGGTCACGTATTTAGGCAAATTTATCCCTAATCTATCTAAAATAATAGAACCCTTGAGAAGATTGTTACACAAGGATATACAGTTTGGCTGGGAAATTGCACCAAGAAAACGTATTCAAAGAATTTAAGGGTAAATTAACAACAGCACCAGTACTAAAATATTATGACGTCAATAAAGAAGTTCTATTATCAGTGGACGCCAGCTCGAAAGCATTCGGAGCAGTATTGATGCAAGACGGACATCCAATTGCATACGCAACAAAAGCGATGACAAAAGCACAGGAAAACTATCCCCAAATCGAAAAGGAAGCAGCTGCAATACGATTCGCGTGCTCGAAATTTCACCAATACATACATATATGGAAAAAAAACTTACCATAGAACCCCTAACCGTTGCAGAGGGCACCCAGAGTTTATAAAAAAGGCAACGAAATATCCATTCCAGACACTAAGCAGAGATTGTAATAACGAAGAAAATAACAACAAGCACGACAACTTGGAAATACATCTAATACTACCGATGTCGAAAGAATTCAGCAACAATATGAGACAAGAAATACAAAGGGACGAAGCATTACAAAAAATCATATATTATCTATTTAATGGTTGGACTGAAGATAACAAAAAAATTCCGGAAAACATTAAACATTACTCTAATTTCAAGGATGAAATCGCATACTATAATGGAATTCTGTTCAAAGGAAGCAAAATAATAATACCCAATTCATTAATTAACTATATACTAAAAGTAAATCATCAAGGTCACCTTCGTACACAAAGTTCAATAAGAAGAGCTCGTCAGTCGGTATACTGGAAAAACTTGGCCCAGGATATTATAAATCAAATTGAAAAATGCCAAGTTTGTCAATCATCAGGAAACCAGTTAAATTAGACTTATAAATTGATTCTAAATTAAGGAGTTTGGTACATATGAATTAGTAGTAAAATTTAAGTTTTATATTATAATTTTCAAAAATTGAATTGGTCGTAAAATTATAGGTATTATAATTTAAAAAAAAAAAAAACGAAAAAAGAGGGATGTCACGACATCTACCCTAAAACCATGTAACGCATATTGTAAACGTAGCCACAACTACAATAAAGTGCTTGACAGCAGTCAATACCAACTCGCGTGTCTGATCTCACACAATGGTGATCAATACGCACGTCAGAATTTTTTAAGTCAATCGCTTGCAGTTCGGAGTGAAAGTAGCATCAGGCATTTTCCAACAGATGATGGACGATGCTAGGGGGAATTCACACAGTTGTAGCATATCTCGACAAGCGAGCAGGACCACTGAGGGAAGCTGTTCTCTGTTCTCGCCCGCATCCAGGGTTCATTCTTAAGCTCGCAACATGTTCTTTCGGCCATCAGAAGGCGGTCAGCTACTTGAGCGACTTCATTGACGCTAATGAGTTGCGCCGGGACAAAACCAAGATCAACGGAAATCTCAATGGTTCATTCTTTACTGGGAGCCATCAGTTAGTATGGCTGCGAGTGTCGTTGAACGAATTGCTGGGAGATGACGCAGCGTACGAATGGACATCGGGCGTGAGTAATCATTCATTAAACTTAAAGAAGTACTGGCAGCAGATCTCTCGCTGCCGATGGCTCATGTTACGGAATGGGGGCGGTACTGCTGCACAAATTCAAAGATGGTTCGGAACGTCCCATTATATACGCAGCATCCTCATTTAGCAAGGCCGAAAATAACTATGCGCAGAAGTTTCATCGTTATATCTATGGCCGGAAGTTCCGGGTACGTACCGATCACCAGCCATTGCTGGCAGTGTTTGGGTCCTTAAATAGGAGTCCCTGTCTACTCTGCCAATCCTCTGCAACATTACGCTCTTAACGCACTCGCGTTTTGCGTACGCTGATTTTATTTCAAGACTCATTAACACGCAACCGAAGCCAAAACCGGCAGATTTCATCATTTCAACAATGACCCCATGCAGATTGACGATTGTTCTGGAATCGAATCAGTGAAATCGCTGCCTCTCAAGTTCGCGACGATCTAGGCTGAAACTACGATGTGTGAAGATGTGTAATGAAAATGCCATTGAGCATATTACTATGGCACCATACAACATACAGTCGAATGGGTGGGCCGAGCATTTCGTCGACCTGTTAAAGACAGGTCCACAGAAGTTGAAGGGGGAAGGGAACGTTGATAGTATTTTACGGAAATTCCTGATGTTGTACCGATACAAGCCTTGGTATGCACTAAGACGAAATTCGATTTAACTAAACGATCAACACGGGCCAAGTGGAAGGAGTTCAATGTAGTAGACGCCATTTACATATTTTAAATCCGTGCATCACAACAGTAGCTGGGGAAAATCGAGAGTCGTGAATGAGCTGTTAACTACGTTGTAATAGTCGTACCGCAAAACAATCGCTTAATTCGAGCTCACGCAAAGCAGCTGAAGTGCCGTTATACCAAGTCGGTTGATGAGAATTTATTGATGAACTTGTTCGAGCTAACGCCTTTACAAGAAGTCGTCGAACCGATGATCATGCTCAATTCATCTTCTATTTGGAAAATGTCGTTATTGTAAAGGAACCAGTTTAAAGTTTTAAACTCCATACGGGCATTGTTGAAGCTAGGATAAAATTTAATACCGTGTATCTTATATAAAGTTTATAACATATTACCTGGTTTTTCAACACGAATTAGCTGTTTATTATACCATCTACCAAGGCTCCCGATACCGAGGTTTGTTTCTCATTGATGGAACATATCTTTCAATACCAGACTTGAGAAGCTCGTTGAATAAAAATACACTATCGCTCAAGCCTACTCCTCCGTCTAGAAATACCTAGCCCGAATCGACAACAAATTTGTTTAAAGAAACGTAGTTAGCATGTCTAAAATCGAAATGAAAAGAATTACTTAGCGTATTTCCTTGACAAATTTACAACAACAATTGCATAGGATAAATCCCCGCAAGAATAACATTAACCCAAAAAAAATTGGGTTTAATTAAACATAATTCTAATTCTTAGTTATTATACCTGCTACCAGAGTCATAATACATATTAAATTTATATTTTATTTGGAAAGGTTGGCTTTTGTCAATTAAATCAAATTGGCTATTTTCTTGAAAAACAAATAAACCCAAAATAATTCGAATTCAATTTTGGTCAACAAAATACACTTATTGTGTACTATATGTATATCATAATTATTGGAGTATTATATATGCTTGTACATTCAGTGAAGTTCCCACATGGCGAGAGCTCCAAATTCAAAAGGTCAGTTGAAAATCAGAGATTTATGATTGGATTGCTACGTAAATTACAATTTATAATGAATGAAATAAAACTAATTAAAAGATTTTATTTTATAATGTGGTAAAACAAAAAACTTTATTGAGATGCTTAATGGTTCGCTGTCACAGGAGAAGAGAGTTAAATAAAACCAAAAAAACGTTTTGTAACACAAAAATGTGTGTCTACATAGATGTAACGCGCGCTGTCAAAACCAACTCAACTAAAAAAGACTGCGTTCATAATTTGCTTAAATTAGTATTCTAATACCGCCTCTTAATTTAATAGAAGTATAAAAAAAAACTAATTCAAATCACCATGAAATTAAACTAAATTTAAATCTTTGCGATGCTTGATAAACAAGGTTTTTCCAAGTGCCTTTGTCATTATATGTCCGCCACTTGGTCTTCGGACGATGTTTGAACCATTTCATACTTCTTTGCTTGAACATAATCTCGTGTAAACATGTATTTTACATCCAAATGCTTCATTCGTTTGTATTCACGTGGCTCCTCAGCAATTGTGATGCACGATGCATTATCTTTATGTATTGGAATCGGTTCATTGCAATTGATCTTCAGTTCAACCAATAATTTCTTTATCCATTCGCCCTCACTAAGAGCTTCAGATAGTGCAATGTACTCAGCTTCGTGATGACCAACTGACTGTGTTTCCAAATAACTTGAACACATATCCACATGTCGATTTCGAATCATTTTTGTCACCTGCCCAATCTGAATCACTGTGACCAACCAATGTCTTTGGTTCGACGTCTTTCTTATAAACCATTTTCATGTCAATGGTGCCACGAATGTAACTCAAAATCCGTTTCGTGTAATTGAAATGAGTTTCGCCGAAACAATTTTGAAAACGGCTGAAATATCCCGTTGATGCACACAAATCTGGTCTGGTAGTCACATGTGCATAAATTAAACACCCAATCAATTCACGATATGGAGGATTCGAACATTTTCCATTTTGACCCACATCAACATGTAAACCCTTTTCCATTGGTGTCGATTTAGGTTTACAATTTTGCATTCTAAACTTTTGCAAAACTTTCTCCAAATATCTTGATTGACTCACCGTAATGGTGCCCTTTTCAATGTTTTGGTCAATCTGCATTCCCAAAAATGAGCTCGCTTTACCAACATCAGTCATATCAAATTCATTTGATAGAATTTTCTTCACAGCTCCAATCATTTTGATATTTCGGCAAAATATCAATGTATCATCGACGTACAGTAGCACATAACATAAGATTCCATTTTGCTGCTTCACATATAAACATTGATCTGATTAGCAGCGCTTGAATCCAATTCGAATCATAAAATTATTGAACTTCTCGTTCTCGTTTAACGTCCATCTGATGAATGTGCCTATCATAACGATTGGCAATTGACAGCAAAATTTTCAATGTAACTAATTTTGCCACTGGTGCATATGTTTCATCATAATTGAATCCTGGCTTTTGAGTAAAACCACGTATTACTGCAATCTTGCTTTGTACTTATCAGTTGAACCATCAGCTTTTCTTTTCAACTTAAAGACCCATTTGTTTGTTATGGCACTTCTACCTTTTGGTAAATCGCATAAACAGTCCAAGTTTTGCTGCCGATTAAAGACTGATATTCACTATCGATCGCCTTTTTCCATTCTGGCCAATCAATTCGACGTTTTGCTTCAGATATCGATAATGGATCATCTTCAACAAACTGTTCAGCCGATAAAGCAAGATTTTCATCCTCCTGAAATTCTCCAGCAACCAATGCAGTGTGAAAACATTCACTCATAGTTGCCCATTCACCATATCGATTAGGTGCTCGTCGACTTCGTTCACTTTTTCGTGGAATTGTCCTGTCGTTGTTACCAATGCAAAATTGACACCGTGGAACTGCTGCATGCCGTTACCAACACAATCCATATTAGTCCTGTGGATTTCTCGATTTTCGTTGCCATCTGACTGCATATCATTACGTTTATCGAATATGACTGGTCACTTGCATCACCAAATGAATCGTTCATTGTATCATTCATACCTCGATCACCCGAACTATCATCATTAACTGCCTCTGAATCGATTATCTCAATCAATTCTTTTCGATTTAAAACCGATTACTCGTTGAAAGTTACACTTCGGCCCACTATTTGCTGTTGTTGTTCTATATCCCATAGACGATATGTACCATATGATGAACCATATCCAAGCATAATACATTTCGATGATTTTGGCTGTAATTTTGTACGATTATTCGATGGAATATGATTGTAACATGAACAACCAAAAATACGAAGATGTGACCAATTCGGTTTTTGACCAAACCAAATTTCAGCAGGAGTTTTCGCTTCGACCTGCTTTCCAACTGCACTTGTCGGTAATCGATTCTTTAAATAATTTGCAGTGATGATAGCCTCATTCCAAAACTTTCCATCCAGTTCACTTGCCAAAAGCATTGTTCTTGACCTTTCTTCAAGTGTTCGATTCAATCGCTCGGAAATAGAATTCATTTCTGGATTATACGGAACAGTTAATGACATTTGAATACCTTTTTCATTGCAGTAGCTCTTAAATTCATTTGACGTGTATTCGCCACCATTGTCAGCTCTTAGTTTGGCCATCTTTTTACCATGAAATACTTCAGCCATTGCCACAAAAAGTTTAAACACACTTCACATCATTAAACACTTCACTTTTCCGTTGAATGCAATAAACACTGGATACTCTCGAAAAATCGGCCGTAAATGTTACAAAATATATGGAACCATCATATGCAGTCATTTGCATCGGACCACATACGTCACTGTGAATCAACTCCAAAACCCGTGATGATCGAACATTTTTATTTTTCGGAAATGATGAACGTGTTTGTTTCCCAAGCACATATAATTCACACAGCTTCGTATTGTTGTCAACATTTACTTGATTTAATCCATCCGCCATTTTACTTGCCAGTTTCTTCGTATCATTTGCATTTAAGTGACCCAATCTAAAATGCCACAAACTTTGAGAAATTTTATGCAAATTCATGTCACCTATATAACCAGCAAACACATTGTTATCCACATGGAATGTGACTTTATACAGATTTCCTTCCATTTGTCCAACGAATTTAATTATTCCATTGAATGACACAAATGCTTGGTCACCCTCAAACAGTACTTTGTAGCCCTTTTTAGTCAAAGCACATATCGACATCAAGTTGCATTTCAAATCATTCATCAATAAAACATCCTTCATCACAGTAGTCAATGTGTTACCATTATAAAATGTTTTCACTGGAATATCGCCACGTTTATTCGCAAAATACTTTGATTTTTCTTTGCAACGGCAATTTTCAACTCATCGATTTCTTCTAGCTTACTAAAATGCTTTTGTTCGTCAGACATATGTTGCGTTGCACCAGAATCCATTGTGAATTCAATTTTCGATGTGTCATTTACGTTGACGTTATGCCGCTTTGTTTGTGTGTTAAATGCTGCCGACTCACCAACACACGATTCCAAATTTGCTTTGTTAGCACTGGCCGAATTGTTGTTCTTTTTCTTTTTATTTAGAAAACACTGAGACTCCTTCGATTTTCCCTTTGACATCATTGTACCAGATTCACCTGATTTACTTGAACAATTTCCACCTGTTCGCTTATTGTATTCATCCATCAAACGCGTTTTGACAAAATTCAAAGTTAACTTGTCTGTGTCGATTGTCTCCAATGCCGTCACCAAGTTATCATAGCTCTTTGGTAATGTGAGTAACAAATGAACAACAATGTCAATCTTTTCCATCTTAGCACCCGCTGAAATTAGCTCACGAATCTTCTTGTTAAACAGCAAAAGATGCTCCACGATGCTATCACTTTCATGATATTTCATCATCAAAAGTTGTTTTCACAATAAAACTTGACTTGCTACACTTTTTCTTTCGAAAATACTGTACAATGCATCATACATGTCTTTTTCACGTGATTTCTCTCTTACATATTCCAGTTGGTTGTCTTGAATTGTTTGTACCAGCATTGACACGCATTTTTTTCTTCCAATCTAATTTTATCACGTTCCGTTGCTTCCACACCAGCCAAAATTTCATCCAGTCCCTCATTGATGTATTTTCTGAAATCTCTTTCATCAAGTAAAATTCCAACTCGATATTTCCAATTACTGAAATTTGTCCCATCAAACTGTGTTATTTTGCTGATGCTGTTGGTTGTACTCGATGTAACGCGCGCTGTCAAAACCAACTCAACTAAATAGACTGCGTTCATACTTTGGTTAAATTAGTATTCTAATAGAAAAAAGCAAACCGAGGAATTTTCCTCGAATATTCCTTATTCGGTTTACCTGCATCAATGTTGTGCTATAGAAAGAGAGAGAGAGAGAGAGAGTAAATGGAACAAATGAAGTAAGCATAGGGAATGGAAATAACACGGCAAACGCAATTATTCGAGAACCAAGGCGTGTACGAAGAGCGAATAAGTAAAGAGTAAAAGGTTCAATCCAAAACAAGAAAGTACAACCAAATTAATACGACTACTTAAAAACAATTGAATCTAAAGCGTCCGTTCTCGAATAAACAAGCTCATAGTACCATCGACAATTTAAAGTAACTACCCTTAAAGAAACATCGCGAGTGCTATCTAGCTGTAACCTGTAACAGATTAGTATATAAGTGCGACCAATTTTGCACCGTAGAAGCAGTATAATTTAATCAGTGAACGAGTGATAATCAGTGATCAAGTGAAAATTGTTAAAATAGTGTTGGAAAATGAAGATTGGAAATTGTTACCAATAAAATCACATTTTATCAAAATCCAGTGGTTCAATTCAGGATAACTACCGTTCAAATGGGACAGTGACTATCGATCAAATGGGGCAGGAGGCAAAAGGGATTTTTTATCATCTGATTACGATCGGTGATGACGATGAACACAACTATGACCCCCTGTTGAGAGTGCAGAATCCCTGGGCCGACCCACCTTTCTGTGAGCACTATAGGTTGGCATGAAGCAATGCAATGTGCAGGTGGTTTATATAAAACGGGTCTACAGCCGTACGTCGCGATTTGGATGCTACTGCATAAAGTAGGCCGTTAAAAGTAAACTGCGCAAGAGTTGGGAGTGCCTTGAAAAGCCTCAGAACAGATTGCATAGATTAAAACTAAAAAAAAAAAAAAAAATCAGGGTAGCTCACAAATCGTAACATTCAACTTAATAATGAGCCAATACATTATGTTTATAAAAAGATTTATTTTACGGTTAAAACTGAAGAAGTGAACAACCTTTCGGAATCAAAAATCCTTCTTTTAAATTTAATGGTTTTTCTTCGAGTGGGGTACAGTCGAATCCCGATTTGCTTAACGGCTGATTATTGCAAACGCAAACATAATCTCGGCACGTTGAACTTTGCTTTTGTTGATGTGGGCACTCTTCTTGCTCCCAGTATTGTTGTTGTTGTTGACAGTGTTGCTGTTTTTGTGGGGCAGGCGGTTGTACAATTTTATTGCATGTGGTAAGACGTAGTGGTTCGCCAGACGGTGTACCGATATGAAAATTTTGTTTAATTGAAAAAGTGTTTGGATTACACGATTTCGAGGAAAACTGTATGCTCGACTTGAATAAGCATTTATTACGATTACCGAGACCTGGGACACAAACTGATGCATCTAGATGACGAAACAAATTATAATTGAATTAATCTGGATTTATGGAAGTTAGGAATTACTTACCGATAAAAGTAGTTGCAATGAGGCATATCGTTGTGAATTTCATTTTTTGTTAAATTATGTGATGTTCGTTCTAATGTGCAGACCAAATCTATATTAGTTTAAAATATGAATATGTGTCTGATTTTAAATAAAAGAAAGGCCTTATCAAAACATACGACAAAACACAAAAATGTTTTTCTTTATTTACTAAATAAAATATAAAAACATTTTGTGAACTTGACTTTGTACGTGATGCTTCGTCAAAATATCGCAGTAAGCAAAAAGAAATTGTTTTGAATTGTACTCCGTAAGTTTATGTTTAAAAACAAAAATTAATACATACGTACTCGTATATTGTTTATTTGTAAGCTGGAACCGAAGTATTCCAAGAATCTGGCTTCCTCGATACAATAGAATAAACTTAGAATTGACAGTTAGGTTGGAAGAGGACAGAGGCGACCGTGCGAGCTGAAATATTTAATACTCCATTTGGAGACACTCTTCTCTTTCTCGACCCCAATTTTAATTCTCGGAAGGAAATTTTGTAGGCAATTTAACCTGAAATAACCGATCAATTGAAGACTATGCTTTAACCCCTAAAAATGTTGAAATTTCCAGTTTATATGTGACTGATATAATTAATTAATATAACCAGCGTTTATAGAAATTAAAATGGCTGGAATTATTAAATGTTACATTCTTCATAAAGTATTAGCGTATTTTCCAAACTTACTTTGACGAAGAGATTTATGCAGAGCAAACACTGTAGATGAGGGAATGCAGAAAATGCAAAATATGTACAAACAAAATAAATAAGCTCCTCCAATATTATTGTGATGATTCTCGTCCGATTTATTTCTAAAAGAATGGTCAGTTCTCCGAACTAACTTCAGGTAAAGTCTTCCTAGATTTGACATGTTCACCTTCCTCAGTACAATGATTACAGCCAAAGTATGAGACTTTACTCGAAGAACGCTACTTCTAGCAGGTGATTCGTAAATGAAATTTCCTATTTTGATCGTGTTCGGTTGATTTTGCAAACTGAAATGGCCACTTATGTTTTTTATGTAAGTTTTGAAAAAAAAAAAAAAAAAAAATTCATGAAAATAAATATGGAATCTTAACCTACTTTTATCCAACATTTTCCGGAAAAGTGTTATATTTTGGATGGCATGGATTTACTTGAATGTCAAAATGTCCATTCCCTGGGAAAATGTCCCCATCCGCCAATGTCCTGTAGTATACACTTAGAGGTAACGAAAGAAAACTTCTACTGATTAATAAATACAACAGCAAATTGTTTAATTTAGCAAACTAATCATTTTTAAATTTAACATTCTAAGACAGTGCAAACATTTTGGTTTCGAATTAGAAAAATAAGATCCACCTAAATGGCAATTTTTTATTTACCCAAACACTAACATTCTCACACTCACTTTTGTTGTTGTTGATTTAGGACAGTTTTCTTCTTGTTTCGAACAACTGACTCTGAATAAACATTTTCACGGCATTTTTCGATTTGTTAAGAACTGGTCATAGTGATGGGGTGGTTAAGGTAATTATCATGGCGACGCGACGGTTATGATTTAGGTGATTGTTATGGTGACTATAATGACGGTGATGGTAATGGTGATGATGTTGGTGATCTTGCCTATTTGTTAACCGATACTGGTAAAAGTACGACGCAAATTGTATTTTAAATGATTTAGTTTAGATAAAGTTCTAAAATACGGCCAAATAGGATGGAAATGACGTTGTTGGTGATGATGATCATGGTGAAGATGATAGTGACGGTGAATTTTAGAGTGACGGTCATGGCGATGATGATGATGATGATGGTGGTGGAGGCGGTGATGATGAGCTTGGTTATTTTTGTTAACCTCAAATGATTTTAAGATGGAGTTATAGAATATGACCAACTAAGATGGAAATAATGAATGATGGTCATGGTTATGTTGGTGAAGGTGGGGATTGAGGTGATGGTCTTGGTTATGGTGATGAAGATGGGGATTGAGATGATTATGGTGATGATGATTGTTGTGATAGTGATTATCACTATTCAAGGAGACGATGATGTTGTTGGTGGTGGTTACCGAGATGATGATGATGGTCATCTTGGTTATTTGGTAACCGATAATGATAAAATTTGACAGTTACTAAAAAGATTTTTAAGTAAAGTTCTTGCTAAGTAATCATAAAATAGCTGTAAATTTCCCCTGCAAAATCCCGCTTTTCCCAAAATATGTCCTCGCTCTTTTATCATAGTTATAATATTTATAGCTATTGCTTCCAATTCAGATCCACAAAAAAAGCTTTTTCAAATCATTACAAATATTCGCCAGGTTTTTTCATTTAACCAACGCCATTGGTTGATGCAATGAAATGCTGTTGATTATGTAAAAACTGACAACTAGCATTCTTGAGCGATACGAGTACAACATGCTCCGGAACCTTGTTAAATGCAATGATGTCATGTCCGTTAAGCAACCGCCTTCTTGCTACAATTTTATTTATATTTATTATTTGTAGCTTCAACATTTTTGTGGCGGGATATATTTGCAAATACAAAATGGAATCGAACGATTTGTTTTCTCGGGGATCTATGTTTGGTCGAACTTTTACATTCTAATTTCTTTCCGAGATATATTGACCGGCACAGAAAACGGGTCACCCTAAAAAAAATTTTTTTTGATGCAAATATCTATTCAACCGTACTAGCTAGACACATGAAACAAAAACCAAATTCAAGGCCATTCAAAACAATCTTAGAAAATATTACCTACCATAGCATACTTTATCTAATCATGTGGCTTTGTTTTTTTACTTATCCCACAACATGATTTTTAACTAAATTTTCAAATGTGAATATCTCTTGAATCGCACTTGCTGAGAACACGAAACATAAACCAAATTCTTGAGTGACATGATTAGACAAAGTATGCTATGGTAATATTTTCTAAGATTGTTTTGAATGACCTTGAATTTGGTTTTTGTTTCATGTTTCCAGATTCACCGGGAGCAACATAAGCTTTAATACAGTAGTAGATTGGAATCAGCACTTCAGGGAAACGTCTGTTAAAGTATAAGGAGGGCAAAGTGTTACCGGATAAAGTTTATTTGAATAGCGGAAACACAATAGGGTGTTGTTTGTTGGAGTGGAGTGTTCAACAGAAAAGTGTTTTTTGGAGACAGTGAAAAGACGAGATAAAGAAACAGTCACCAAAATCATATCGAAATACATTTTACCGGGGACAACTAGCTTAGACCCAAAAGGGTATGTTGTATGATCTTTCTGTTTGACCATATGCAGTGGAGCCGAAATTGTAGTTCGGCTCTGCTGTGGGTGATGGAAATTGTTAGAGCAGAGTACCGTAAATATTGTTGACTAAAAAATGGATCGGTGTCGGTGTGTCGACGTGAACCATGGTGGCATTGATTGACAGCTTAGTCGCTGAATCAATCAGCCTATTTTTTTAGGTCAACAAGAAGTTTGAATTTGCACAGGAAATCGGCGCCAATGATCGAACGATTCACAGCAGCTAAGAGAAAAGCGTGCGTCCGAGATCCACCTGGAGCAACTTTCTGCCGTAAGTGTGGATGGTTGTTCCATTGGCAGCCGAAAAGACTAGATCTGGGTTTCTTTTAAACCATGTAAATGATTGTTTGTAATAATTAGCTGGAACAACCGAAACGTCAGCGTCAGTATCGATTAACAAGGTGTATGCATTTATTTTGTCATATATGTGTAGAAGTGTTGTTTGAGGGGTGTGTGACGCGATTGTTGAGGCCCTTTGGTTTAATAGTTTTTTGAAATGTCAATGTCCATTGCATTGTTTTGTGTGGACGTCGTTGTTTGTGAATTTCGGAATTTGCAAGGTGCAATGCATTTCCGTGCAGCCCTACCAAATTTGAAGTGGTACCAGCATTTGCCTCGTTGGTTGTTGTTGCTCTGTGGGCTGAATGATCGTGGGAGAGATAAAGATCGCCCCCTTGATCTGCTTCGGCCGCCCCGAAACAAGGCGTATAATTTCGCCTCGAGACGGGCCAAGTGATCCTCGACCGTGCCACTGTTAGATGGGGAACGACGATCTCCAACTCGGCCATGATTAGGTTGCACCGATGATCTCGATTGCCTATTGACATATTGATTTGCTCTTGACTGTATTGCGTTGACCTGGCGGGGTTGTTGCCCAATTTTAATTAAGTCATGCATCCGAACGACAGTTTTAGCCAGCGTGTCTGTTGGTATTGTGTCTGGCTGTGCAACCAGTGCAATTTTTATCACCTCCGGCATTTTCCTGGTCCAAATGTTTCTGAGATGCCCGTGCCCGCGAGTGTTCGGATGTGCCGTAATGCCTCCGATGGTTTTCGGTCACCTAAATCTTGACCTGACACCAGAGATTCTAGTTGTCTTTCTGTGGAGGGTGCCAAACAGTCCAGCAAAACGCTTTTTAGTGCTTTGTAATTTTTATTTTATTTTATTTTATGTATGACTCGGGCAGAATACAGAGCATAAGCCCCATTTACTCTCTGTTTCACATTTACAGAAGAAAATACAATACATCGAAAAATAAAATAGATTCAAAATTAAGAAAATGAAAATTAAAAACAAATACAAAAATTTTACTCTAGATAATCATAATTACAATATAGATCCGGATATTATTACTTAAACTATGAAATTAAATATTTAGTAATTATATTTCGTACAGAATTTTTAAATATATTAACCGATTTATTAAAAATATCAATGTTCTCATCACTAAAAAACAAGTCATGATTCCTCGTTAGACGGGAGCCTGGCGAGGCCAGCCCAATATTTGTTGTTGAAGTTACAGCTCTAAACAAATTTGTATTTCTAGATCTGTAGGCGGGAATACAAAAATTAACTTCTGAGAGGAAGGAGGTATGGACGATTCTATTTACAATTTTATATAATAGCACAGAATATATATATAAACAGAACAATATCTTCTATTGCGTTTTAATCCTAAGTTTGTGAACAAAATTTAAAATATGATTTAGAAGAGATAGAAAAACAATTTTGTATGGAATCAATGAAACAAAACAAAAATAAAAAAAATGTTTGTACCCACCTCTTTGTTTTGATCAATAAAAATCAGTACAATTTTAAAAATGAAAGGGAAATCTTTACACTTTGTAATGTGTCTAAAAGAGATAGACGTTCATAAATAATTTTTGATTTTGGTCTAGTTAGTTTTACGAAACTTTAAAATCAAATCAAAAAATAAACAAAGGACCTCTTATTGTTTTCGATAACGGGATACCAAATCATATCAAACAAATAATAAAGACAAAAACAAAACTTGAATAAGGTTGTGTATGTGTTTTGTATCATTTCACTTTTATTTGTATAATTTTGTATCTCGTCATCAAAACAATAGGTGGTCCTTTGTTTATTTTTTGATTTGATTTTAAAGTTTCGCAAAGCTAACTAGACCAAAATCAAAAATTATTTATGAACGTCTATCTCTTTTAAACACATTGCAAAGTGTAAAGATTTTCCTTTCCTTTTAAAATTGTACTGATTTTAATTGATCAAAACAAAGGGGTGGGTACAAACATTTTGGTATTTTTGTTTTGTTTCATTGATTCCATACAAAATTGTTTTTCTATCTCTTCTAAATCATATTTTAAATTTTGTTCACAAACTTAGGATTAAAACGCAATAGAAGATATTGTTCTGTTTATATATATTCTGTGATAATAGCAACTAATAGCAACTCATCTAAATATAATCGGGGGATTCTAAGCTCATTAAATTTAATTTTTGTAGTCGTATTATGCATGGAGGAACAAATTCATCTAATCGAAATCTCTTAAATAGACGTCTCGTAAATCTGCGTTGAATAGATTCAATTCTTTTACGGTTACAGTCATAAAAGTGGTTCCAAATTTGTGTACAATACTCAACTTGACTCCTAACTAGCGCACTGCATAAAGTTATTATAGTATGATGAGAAGTGAAGTCTTGACATCTACGTAACACAAATCCCAGTAATCTATTAGCTCTACTACAAATATTATCAATGTGAGGATTAAAAGTTAGTTTACTGTCGATCAGAACACGTAAATGTTTAATGACCGCAACTATGCGTATTACAATGTTTTTTAGGTTATAACTAAACAATATAGGTTTTCTTTTTTTAGTATATGCCATAATATTACATTTAGAGATGTTTAAATTTAGTTTATTTACCTCATACCACTCGATTAATGAATCCAGATCTTCTTGTAGTAGACAGCAATCATTTTCAGATTTAATAGTTCGAAAAATTTTAAGATCATCAGCATATAGGAGACAGTTACTGTTTAATTTAAGCACAATATCATTAATAAATAATATAAATAATAACGGACCAAGTATAGAGCCCTGAAGGACACCTGAAGTGGGAATAAATGCATCAGAGCAAACACCATTAAATTTAACATAAACGATACGTTCTATTAAATATGACTTCAACTAGATTTTAAATTTACTGGTTATATTTAAGGCATCCAGGCTATCCAAAAATAGCGGAAATAATTCATGTAGAAGCCAAAATTGGTACAGTTGTAGGGGAAGGTGTCCTTAACAACATACTAAAAGTACTGAGGGGTGGGGGTGAAGCTAAGGGTGGGGGGTCTCGAAATGTTCTTTTTTACAATTTTTCGTTAATAACTCAAAAACCACTGCTTCTATCAAAAAAATGTCTATATCCTAAATTAATCTACATAAAATTCTCTATAATAAAGATTGTCTACACTTTTTTTATAGGATCAAAGCTTATGGAAATATGGAGGGGGTAAATAGAAAATTTAAAAAAAAACAGTTTTTATTGTTAAAAAAGAATTGTTTAATTTAAAAAAATTAAATGTTTATTGTTAAAACTGAAACAATTACAGCTTAAGGATATACATAAATTGAACATTAAATTTCGTCGAAAACTAAATTTTCATCATCGAGCCATCGAGAGTGGATACATTGAAGTCTGCATTATCAAAGATGTACTGACAAAATGTGTCACTTGGGTTAGGCTCTTGCGGGTGGTGGATGGTGGAGAGGTCCATCTGCTTAGCGTCAAGTAAGAGGCACTCAATCCCAACTTCGATACTAGGGACACCAAGTTCTTTGATACGAATTTTCTATATATGAACAGAGCGATGCTGGTCAGAATTGGGGATATGAAACATCGAGGGCGAACAGCAGCAATAAGAGCATAAGCAATAGTTGTCATCTTTTTCCCCACTGCCCTTTTGACCTTCTTTCCTTGCAATGCAGTCCATGAAGACTCTAAGAGATTTAGGTATTAATTGTTCAGCCTCACTGCAGAAGCTAGATGAAGGGGGATAGGCACTGTTGTCGTAAGCCATGGATTCAATGTCTTCCAAGATAATCTCAGCAGCTTTTTGTACAATCCTCTCACGTTCTCTTTGTTCATCTTTACACCTTGAAGTGTACCATGGGTCGCTCAAGATTTTATTACTAAAACTACGAAAGGAGACGACAGTTTGTCTGGTGCGAATAGTACTGAAAAAAGTTTGGTCCCCATATTTTTCTCTCATTCTCTCCTTAATGGTGTTCACATGTGGTGGTTCCCCTGCAATAATCTGTTCCAACAACTCGTCCATAGAGTATTGGCAATTATCAGTCCTTTCAATTTAATCATATATTTCTTCCATTGTTTCTGAAATCTCTTCATCTTGTGAACGTCCAGCTTTTCTTTTTGAAGGTACAGAGGTTAACATGAATCTTTTGTAATAATCTTCGTGATATATTGCATCTGCTGTGTGTAGATCTCCAACAGTGCAGATAAGTCTCACTACATCGTTTCCCCACTCTTCCTTTCTTTCCTGCCCACGATTCAAAATAGAATTGTGAAACGCAACCGTACGAACATAAAAAACTGTTCGGCGCTTAGCATACGGTTTTTTAATCTCCTTCTCTTTGTCATACGTTTCCGTGCAGAAAAAACACTTTGTTTTAAAATCATATTTCATTTGTCCTGAACGCAAAGACGAAGCATCACGTGATGATGAACCTTCATCTGAGAGAGTGTCTCGCAAAAACATTTTTATTGAATCACTTCTGACGTATTCTCTTCTGCAAGAATTATGAACAACACCATTTATCTTACCCCTGAAACCTTTCTCTTTCCCATCTTTCCTTAACACACTTGCCTTCACTAATCCACTAATACCTTTTTTTCCAACGTTGCACAAATCACTTTCAACTTCACTCTCACAAATTAAACACTTCTCAGCCATAGTCACATACACTGTTGAAGACATCACTGGAATTATTGTCGAGCAGCTGTAATTAAAAGAAAATACACAAAGAACCATTTGTTGAAAATGTAATTGAAATTTGTACTTATCTGATAATATTTGTGTCCATCAGTCGTTTATTTTTCTTATATTCTGATATCTGAAAAGTATAAATTTTAATGCATATGGTATAGTATTTTAAAACTTGTTTTATATCGAGCCAATTTAACTTACCATCAACAAATTAGCTAGTTTGTTTACTTTATTTTGACATTTTGCCATTTTTTATACAAGAGGATAAAATATTATAGTAGGTGTGCGGTGACACGTTCCAATAATTTATGATTTTGTACTAAAATTATTTGAAGTGTAACCACTTTTGTAATATTAGTTAAACTATTTTTTAACAGATGTCACTTACTATTTGCATATTGTTACGATTTTGCCTTGTCAAATAAGGTTCGTATCACTGGATTGTGAATAAAACCAATTCAATTTAATTTATCACCAACGAATTTATTTATTTCACACAAGAATTATTACAACACAGTTTATTAATACAAATTCACAAAATCACTTTATATAAATTATTCTCAAATTTTACTGTTCACTTATAATTTTTATTTCCACAAAAACACTTTTTAATTCACTTTTTTAATTCCTTTTTAATCTTTACTCTTTCGCTTACCAAAAATTACTTATTCTTACAACTTTACACTATCGCGTTCCAAATACTAATAATCCAATTCGATCTTGTTCGCCTTTTTATATACACAAACCAAGCTTCTCGAAAGTTCACGACTTTTCCAGTTGGAATAGCGTAGAAACATTACGTAACAATTTTTATCATGGAAAATTCCATTTAGTACAGTAAACATTGAGCTATTAGTTTTACTTATTCTATTACACACTAGGTGTCACCGTCACACTACCCCTCACCTAAGCCTGTTCGTCCCGAACAGGACCCAAATCACCTCCTCTGTATTGGGCCAGCCTCTCCAAATGCACCACCTTTGGTTTACCTCGATGTCCCTTCCGTATCCGATAAACCACGTCGTTCATCCTTGTGATGACAGTATAAGGTCCTTCCCATGCTGGTTGCAGCTTCGGTGATAATCCCTTTTTCCGTTGCGGGTTGTGAAGCCATACTAATTGCCCTTCCTGGAAGCCCTGGTTATTTGCTCGTATGTCATATCGAGCCTTCATCCGGTCACTTGACATCCGTATTTTCTCCCGAACAAATTGATGAATCTCATTAAGTTCCTCTTTCATTCGGTCTACGTAATCTTGTCCACATAAAGCCGATGATGGTACAGCCCCAAACTTTAGATCTCCAGGTAACCGTAGATTATCTCCAAATAACGTTTTAGCTGGTGTCATTCCGGTTGTGTCATGTATAGCTGATCGATAGGCCATCAGAAACATCGGTATATGTCGATCCCAGTTGCGTTGGTTTTTCTCAACGACCTTTGCTAGATATTCCTCCAATGTACCATTGAATCTTTCCACCATACCGTCAGACTGTGGATGCAAAGGCGTTGTTCTCGTTTTATTTATACCGAGCATCTGGCATATTTCTTGAAACACCACCGATTCAAAATTCCGTCCTTGATCGGTATGAATCTCCATCGGCACTCCAAATCTGCTAATCCAATTGTTTACCACGGCATCAGCTATTGTTGTCGTCTCCTGATTGGGAATGGGGTACACCTCCGGCCATTTGCTGAAATAATCTATGATTACTAGCACATATTTGTTGCCGCTCTCAGTGGTGGGAAATGGGCCCGCTACATCCATTGCAATTCTTTCGAATGGTGCTCCAACGTTATATTGCTTCATGGTTCCACGACTTTTGCGTGCGGGTCCCTTCACCGCCGCACATTGGTCACATTTTTGGCACCATTCTATCACAGACTGCCTACATCCTGCCCAGTAAAATCGTTGACGTATCTTTGCTAGAGTTTTATTAATTCCAAGGTGGCCCCCACTTGCTCCTCCATGATACTCATTCAGAATTTCTACAATCCGGCACTTTGGTATCACCAGCAACAATTGCTTCACTTTGCCATCCGTGCTTTCCCACAATCGTTTTAAACAGCCATTCTCAAGACGGAGGCTATCCCATTGAGCCCAATAAGCCTTGACAATGGGAATTTTGTCCGCGATCTCGCTCCAAGTTGGCCGGTGTTCCTTTTCCTTCCAATCCATTATAACTGATAAATCCGTATCATCCAATTGCTCTTTCCTGATCATTTCGTCGGTCCACTCCTCATCAGGCAGCACTTGCGTAAGCCTAACGTCGATGATGCCTTCCTTTGCTTCAACATGGCCACAATGTTTACATTCTACTGGACACGGCCGTCTTGATAATGCGTCGGCATTTCTGTGTGCACTTCCCTTCCGATGTTCAATTTGGAAATCGTAGCTTTGAAGACGTTCGATCCAGCGTGCTACTTGTCCCTCTGGATTCTTAAATTGTAACAGCCACCGTAAAGCGCCGTGATCTGTCCGTAAATGGAATTTTTGGCCATAAAGATACTTATGGAAATGCTTGACACACTCCACTATAGCCAACAATTCTTTCCGTGTCACGCAGTAATTACGCTCCGGTTTTGATAATGTTTTGGAGAAGTACGCAATAACTCTTTCTTGACCATTAATTTCCTGTGATAACACACCTCCTATACCATCATTACTTGCATCGGTGTCCAAAATAAATTTCACGTTGGGTATAGGGTACGCGAGGATTGGCGCGGCACACAACCGTCTCCTTAGTTCCACGAATGCTTCTTCCTGGTCATTCTTCCATTCGAATGCCTTGTTCTTCCTGGTCAACCCGTGTAAACTCTTGGCGATGTTGGCGAATCCTGGCACGAAGCGTCTATAATAGGTGCACAATCCGAGAAAGCTTCGTAATTCGTGTAAATTTTTAGGTCTTGGCCAGTTCTTAACCGCTGCGATCTTTTCTTCGTCGGTGTGAATTCCATTAATCGTTACGAGATGACCCAAATATTTGACTTCAGTTCTGAACAGCTTACACTTCTTTGGACTTAACTTCAATCCGGCAGCCTGTATCCGATCCAAAACTTCCGCCAAGTTCTTTAGATGCTCGTCAAAATCCTTCCCCATAACGATGATGTCGTCCAGATATATTAGGCAAGTCTTCCAATGTAATCCCTTTAACACGCGCTCCATTAATCGTTCAAAAGTCGCAGGGGCATTACATAATCCGAACGGCATAACATTAAATTGCCAAAGTCCGTTACCCACACTGAACGCTGTTTTCTCGCGATCTTCCTCATGGACTTCCACCTGCCAATAGCCGCTTTGTAGATCTAATGTCGAAAATATTTGAGCACCCGATAATGTGTCTAACGTGTCATCGATCCTTGGCAGTGGGTAGCTATCTTTTTTCGTCACAGCATTGAGTTTTCGGTAATCAACGCAAAATCTCATGCTACCGTCCTTCTTCTCGACCAATACTACCGGTGAACTCCATGGGCTATTAGATGGTTCAATTACTCCTGCTGCCTGCATATCTGTTACCATTCGATTGACTTCTTGTTGTTTTGCCAAAGGTAGTCTCCTGGGTGGTTGACGAATTGGCATCTCTGCTCCCGTATCAATGCGGTGCTTTACCATTGAGGTCCTTCCGTTATTATCCGATGTACTGCAGAATATGGACGTGTACCGTTTGAGTAGTTGATGTGCAGAATTTTTCTGTGCCTCGGTAAGATCTTCGGTCCATTTCTGCATAAGTTGTTCTACCATTTCTTTCTGCCCTTGCATGTCGGCTTTTTCAACCGGACTTCTCTGTTCACACTTTACTATAGTTGAAACCTCGTTACATTTTCCGATGACTGTCCCTTTCTTGATGGTTTTCGTCTTATCCGAGAGATTTAGAGTCCTAATTGGTACTCTATAGTCGTTGTCTGGTTTAACTAGGGCTTTCCCGATTATAATTTCCTTGGCTCCGTTCTCCTCTTCGTTAGCTTCCACAACCCACAACCTGGGTGACCCAGAACCTCCCTCCAATTTTCCCCATAGGATCGTCTCCGAATTCGGTGGCAGCTTCTCCCGATGATCAATAATAATTCGCCTGATAGTTGCTCCGGCACTGCTAGATTGAAGTGGCAACTCGATGTTATCGTAACTTAAAACTCCTCGTCCAACATCCACCACGAAGCCATTTGCCCTCATGAAGTCCATCCCCATTATGACTTCATCCACAATATCTGCAATCAGCACTTCGTGTTGGAAAAGAGTTCTCCCGATTTTTATTTTCACGATCTTTTTGCCTTTTATTATTGAACTATCTCCAGTTGCTGTTTGTAACTTCAATCCATTAGCTGGTTGTACACCTCCATCGATCAGATCTTTACGGACAATCGTGCGATTTGCTCCCGTATCCAGAGTGATGATGCAATCCGTGCCATCAATGTCGCCTTTGATTGTTAAGCTGTCACCGCCTCTTGCTACTTTCGAAACGCGGATGGAGGTTATAGGGCAATCGGTTGTGGGAGTCAGCTTCTGCCCCTTTAAGCTGACTCTTTGTAGTTTAACGACTCCGTCGTCATTTGGCCTTCTTGCCTAGCCAACGCCTGCTCCCCGCTTGGTCGTCGCTGCATTGGAGATGGTGATCTTCCCCTTTTTCTTCTTAATTCCCAGCAGTCACGAGAGATGTGACCGACCTTATCACATGCCCAACATTTGATTTTGCCGCTTCCATCTCGGTATCTTTGTGTTGACCGCTCGTTGTTTATGCTTGTATCGATTTCTACTCGGCGTATTTTCATTGACGGTTTGGTGATGGCTTGTGCAGTTTCATTTGTTAACGCACAAGCGATGGTTTCCGCAAAGGTTGCTTTAGGTGACAACATCACCGCCCTGCGTGTTTCTGGATCTCGAATGCCGTCAATGAATGCGTCAATTTTAAGCCTTTCCATATAATCGGCCGACGTACTGGTATGTGCTAGATGTACTAATCGCTCAATTGCCGATGAAAATTCCTGAAGTGATTCTCCTCCCTTTTGGTAGCGGCTTTTCAATTCCATTCGATAGATTTCACGCTTGTGGTCACTGCCGTACTTCCGATCCAGCGCCTTCATAATTTCGAGATAACTGTTGCGATCTTTTTCCGGAATTGTTTGTAAGGCCTCCGCTGCTTCACCTTTAAGGGCCACTATTAACGCTGCGACAAGATGTTCATCATTCCAACGGTTTTGATTGGCGGCCGTTTCAAATTGAAATTTGAAAATGACGAAAGATGTTGTTCCGTCGAATGTTGGTGGCTTTATCTTGATTGATTGGACGGTTTGTACCACTTGTGTTGTTGTTCCACTTGCCTTGATATCAGTTAGTTCTTTCTCGAGCCGTTGGCATTTTTCTTCAACCTGCTGAACCTCCGTTTTGACAAGTTGAACTTCCTTTTGCAGTTTTTGGTCAACCTGTTGAATCTCCATTTGCAGCTTCTCTACTTCACCGTGTATGTTAGTAGATAATTCTTATGACCATCAGTAATTTGGCTTTTAATTTCTTCTCCTTGTTTCTCCACCCGGTGTTGAAGTTCTTCGTTTGATTGTTTCATTGCTTGGTTTGACTGATTTATAGTTTCTAACTGTCGCTCATTTTTCACCATTTGTCGTTCGTTTTGTTGTTTCATTAGACTCATCTGGCCCGTCATCTGGTTCATAGCTGCTATTAACTGCGACAAATCGAAACTTCCAGATGGTAATTGTGTTGTTTCGACTGACGGCTGTTTATCTCCTGTATTCTGCTCTACGCTTTCCGCGGCCGTTATTTCCTTTTCAAACTCATGATGATCCGCGTCTAACCCTTCTTTCTCCATGGCGTCACGTAGTCGCGCTTGTAAAGCTGCTTTACCACCATCAGTAGTCAAACCTCGTTTCTCAAGTTCCTTCTTTAATTCTGGCACTTTTAATTCGTTGAGAATCATTTTTTTTTTATCTTTTTATTCACAATCCCACCGCTGTCACCAAATTGTTACGATTTTGCCTTGTCAAATAAGGTTCGTATCACTGGATTGTGAATAAAACCAATTCAATTTAATTTATCACCAACGAATTTATTTATTTCACACAAGAATTATTACAACACAGTTTATTAATACAAATTCACAAAATCACTTTATATAAATTATTCTCAAATTTTACTGTTCACTTATAATTTTTATTTCCACAAAAACACTTTTTAATTCACTTTTTTAATTCCTTTTTAATCTTTACTCTTTCGCTTACCAAAAATTACTTATTCTTACAACTTTACACTATCGCGTTCCAAATACTAATAATCCAATTCGATCTTGTTCGCCTTTTTATATACACAAACCAAGCTTCTCGAAAGTTCACGACTTTTCCAGTTGGAATAGCGTAGAAACATTACGTAACAATTTTTATCATGGAAAATTCCATTTAGTACAGTAAACATTGAGCTATTAGTTTTACTTATTCTATTACACACTAGGTGTCACCGTCACAATATTGTTACGTTTTTGCCTTGTCAATCAAGGTTCGTATCACTGGATTGTGAATAATACAAAATTAATTTAATTTATCTCCAACGAATTTATTTATTCCACAAAATTTATTACAACACAGTTTATCAATCAAAATTCACAAAATCACTTTATATAAATTATTCTCAAATTTTACTAATCATTTTTACTTTTTATTTCGCACAAAAACACTTTTTAAATCACTTTTTAATTCCTTTTTAATCTTTATACTATCGCTTTCCAAATATTACTGATCCAATTCGATTTCGTTCGCCTTTTTATATACACAAACCAAACTTCTAGAAAGCTCATGATTTTTCTAGTTAGAATAGTGTATAACAATTGTATCATGGAAAATTCCATTTAGAACAGTTTAACATTGAGCTACTAATTTTAACTTATTCTATTACACACTAGGTGTCACCGTCACAATATTTTTTTGTACATAAATTTTATTGTAAAATTCTTTCATTCCAAAATCAGTCATTGTACAAATCAGTGGTTTTCTACTGATACAAATAAATTTATAAAACATTAAATTATTTTTATTGTCATAATCAAAACATTTTAATCCATCCGGAAATAAAAATAATATTGTTGAATTCCTAAAATTAACAAGGTCCTTCGAGCCGGATCGATTAATTCTACAACAAAAATATTAAATTTCGATTGCGAGCATAGCCGTACCAAGTATATAAGTATCCAGAGTATCGCGTGCATATTCCATTGCAATTTTGAGGTTATCGCCATCGTTGCAACATAGCGAAAACAGAGCTGTTCATCTTTTGGGGCCAACACGTGGTAAATATATCTTGTTTCTATTTGAGAGTGCAATTATTAGCCTAGTTTAATCAAATTCGTGTAAAAACCGAGTATAGCGTACATATACATATATCAAACAAGCGTGGTAATTATTTCGGTCGTGCGTTATTTCTAAAATGGCCGCTGATTTAGAAGCCTTGCGTCGTATTCGAGGTACATATAGATCGTCATTGACAAAGTTGTGCACATTCGCAACAACTTGTGCTGAAAATATTGAGGCAAGCAACCAGGATGAAATCGAGGTAAAGCTGAATCGTGCAAACGAATTATTGAGTTTAGTGACAAATGTTGAACGAGTCATATTTAAAATTAACCCAGAAGAGCCTTCGATAATGGATTCAATAGAAGATAGTTACTATCTTATTTTAACAAAACTAACCGGCTGCTATCGTAAAAAAAGTTTAGCTGAAAGTGTGCAATTGAATAATACCAACTTGGAAACTACTACAAAAAAATCACAATTGTCGCCAGTTGATATCAGGCTGCCGAAAATTAATATACCATTCTTTGATGGGAACTATTTAGAGTGGCAATCATTTTATGACATATACTGCACTACTATACATGAGAAGGACAATTTGACCCCATGCCAAAAATTTCAATACCTTAAGTCGTTTTTGAAAGGTGATGCTCTAGCGCTCGTGCGCAATCTCAATGTGACCGATGCAAATTATTTAGAAGCATTTCATAAATTGTGTAAAAGGTTCGATCGTAAACGTCACAGTGTTAGTGCTTACATGAATTTATTTTTAGGTCAGCCAAATCTTCATCAATCCAATGCCACCAGTATTCGTAAATTAGCTGATGTAACGGATGAAGTAATCAGAGGTCTAAAGGGTTTAGGCGCAAATGCTGAATCGCGTGATCCGTGGCTAGTACATCTACTAGTTAACAAACTAGATCCGGAAACAAAGGCCCTATGGGCACAAAATACAGCAGAGAAGGATTTTCCACAATTGAGCGAATTGCTCGATTTCCTCAGCAAGCGGTCAGACGCATTGGAGTCATTAAAATGTACCGACAATTTAACGAATAAGAAACCAATACAAAAGTCACATGTCTTAACTACAAATGTTACGCAAGCTACCAGTTGTTCCATATGTTCTGGAGAACACTATAGATTAGTCGATTGTCCACAATTCAAAGCCATGAGTCCAGAGGAGAGGAGCAATAAGGTCAAGGAAATCAAAAGATGTTTTAATTGTTTAGGGTCATCGCATCGAGTAAATACATGTAATAGTCGGGCTAGATGCTTGAAATGTCAACGTCGTCATCATACGATGCTGCATGAAGCAGCGGGAATCAATCAAAACAACACAAACCCACAACAGAATCAAGTTACACCTCAAACAAAAGTTGTGCATTCAATCGTTACCAGCGAACCTTCTACACAGACGTATTGTACGAATATACCAAGCACTGTATCAGCCGTTGTTTTGCCCACAGCAATAATTCATATACAAGATGCCTTTGGTAAACATCATCGTATAAGAGCATTAATGGATTCCGCATCACAAGGATCCTTTATAAGTGAAAGGATTTTCTCAATGTTGAACCTAAATCGTTTAAATGGAAGAGTATTGGTAAGCGGCCTATCTAATACAGTGATAGGACAAGCACGCGGCAAATCAATTCTAACCATATCACCAGTTGGTGATGAAAACTTTGAAATTAAGGTCGAAGCATTTATTCTACCAAAACTACACATCTCGTTACCTGAAGTGTTGATAGACTAATTACATTTAGATAAATTGAAGAATCTAAAATTAGCCGATGATAAATTTTACAATGCTAATCAAATTGACATTCTTTTAGGAGCAGATCTCTTCTTTAGAGTTATACGTGATGGAGGCAATATTGAAATATCCAGTGAGCTAGCTGCGTTAAATACATGCTTCGGGTATATTATCGCTGGGCGATTGGCTGCAAGTGAAGAATCAACTGTGCAGAATTGTAACATACTGGTGAATATTGATCGTACCTTACGTCGGTTTTGGGAGGTGGAAGAAATCCCTGAAAGCAAACATTTGGAACACGACAAATGTGAAATACTATTCAAAAATTCAACCTTACGACCGAAGGATGGTCGATTTATTGTCAAATTTCCTTATATTGACTCAAAAGAGTTACTGGGGTCAACATACAACATTACTTTAAGGAGGTTACATACAGTAGAAGCCCGTTTCAAACGTGATCCGTGTCTAGAAAGGATGTATAAATCGTTCATGTCAGAATATCTCAATCTAGGTCACATGAGCTTGGTAGAGATACACGAACGTCGTGAACGTTATTATTTACCGCACCATGGCGTTTTAAAGGAAAATAGCTCTACCACGAAACTTCGCGTAGTTTTTGATGGTTCTGCAAAGTCGACAACAGGAATTGCTTTAAACGAAGTACTAGCCGTTGGTCCAAACATACAACAGACGTTATTTTCAATTCTAGTTAGATTCCGTTCTCATAAATTTGTCGCTTGTGGTGATCTGGAAAAGATGTACCGACAAATTTGGTTAAACCAAGAAGATAATCAATTACAAAATATTTTGTGGCGGTTTAGTGCTACTCAGCCAGTCCAAACTTATCAATTGAATACCGTGACCTATGGCACATCATCAGCAGCATTTTTGGCAACAAGGTCGCTTGTTGAAATTGCAAATCGTATTGAAAATAAGCATCCGCGCACTGCAAGAGTTATTCGAAATGACTTCTATATTGACGATATGTTAACCGGATCATCTAATGCCAGCCAGTTGCAAAAATCAGTAGAAGAAGTTAAAAAGGTATTAACAGAATATGGTTTCAATCTAAGAAAAATCATTTCGAATGTTCCTGATGTTGACATCGCTGAAAGGAATGATATAATCCCAAGGAAACAGATAGGAGAAAATCACGAACTAGCAAAGATTCTAGGATTATATTGGAATCCTACAAATGATTGCTTTAGTTATAGTATGGCACTCGACGAAATTCCAAGGCTAACTAAACGATACTTTTTATCAGAATCTAGCAAATTGTTTGATCCATTGGGTTTACTATCACCCATTATTATTCGTGTTAAAATTCTCTTCCAGGAATTGTGGCGCCGGAGTGTAAAATGGGATGAACAATTACCACCGGATATTAAAGATTCATGGCAAAAGATTCGTCTAGAAGTGATGAACGTGAACAAGGTGATTATTCCAAGATGGCTGAATACACAAAATTTTGCACATATCCTCGGGTTTTGTGACTCAAGTAAAGAAGCATATGCAGCAGCTATATATGCGGTTATTCCAGGCATTCAGAGTAGATTGGTGACAGCAAAAAGTAAAGTAGCGCCAATAAAGCCGATTCATAGCATTCCCCGTTTAGAACTGTTGGGCGCAGTTCTACTATCAAAACTGATGGCATCAGTTACTCAAGCTCTTCAAATCGATTCTAGTAAAATATTTATGTGGACCGATTCGTCAATAGTGCTAGATTGGCTAGCGACTCCTCCAAGAAGCTGTCAAAATTGGGTTGCAAACCGCACCAGCGTTATACAAATAAATTATCCTCGAAATGTGTGGCGGCATGTCCCGACCTCTTCAAATCCAGCGGATGTTGCTACTCGAGGCATGAACATATGTGACTTAAATAATTGCTATTTATGGTGGCTAGGACCTAATTGGCTAATCAACGAACAAGATTGGCCTAAACAAATTCGTAACACTAACCCAACGCAGGAAGAAATGAAATCAACAAAGCACATATATGCTACAGTTCAAATAAAACCGTTTACGCTTGGCATAATTGACAGATACAATAGTTTTCGTAAAATGAGAAATGTTTTGGGGTACATACTACGGTATATACATAATTTGCGAATACCGAAATGCAACAAAGGTGAAAGAATTTCCGGTGTACTTAATTGTGCAGAATTGAACGAGGCTGAAAATCATATTTTACGAGCTATTCAATCATGTGAATTTACAACCGAACTAACTCAACTAAGGCAGCAATCCCAAATTTCATCAAAAAGTAAATTGGTGGTCGAATACAAAGATCACTATTACCATTCATCGTTAAGCATCCAGTAATATTGTTATCTACGAACGTCGTTGCACGAGCAATAGCTAATGATTTACATAACTTTTATCATCATCCAGGTGCAGGTCTATTAACAAATTTAATTCGTCGACATTATTGGATTGTTCGATGTAAAAACCTAGCAAGGTCCGTGGCACATAACTGTATAAATTGTATCCATCAGCGTCCGATTCTGCAAAGGCAACTAATGGGAAACTTACCTGAGCGTCGAGTACAATTTTCGTATCCGTTTCGTAATTCAGCTGTTGATTTTTGCGGTCCCTTTAAAGTACAAATGATCAGAAGAAGAGGTCAACGTCTGCAAGACAAGGTTCATGTATGTATTTTCGTATGTTGCGGAATTAAAGCGGTACATATCGAGGTATGCTATGATTTGACCACGGATAGTTTTCTGGGAGCATTGAAAAGATTTATCGCTCGTAGAGGAATTTGTGATAGCATATCAAGTGACAATGGTACCAACTTTGTTGGAGCTAATAATTTTTTGAAGGCACTATACAAGTTTATGAGGGCTAATAATAATAATATTGCATCTTATCTCAATAGATTTAAAATAGATTGGCGATTCAACCCACCAAATTCGCCTCATATGGGGGGCCTATGGGAGGCAGCTGTTAAACAAACCAAGGTCCATATGAAACGAGTGATCGGAGATCACATTCTCACCATGGAAGAGTTTCAAACGTTGATGACCCAAATTGAAGCGACACTAAACTCACGTCCATTGGTATCGGATAGCTCAGATGATATTGATGCCATAACACCAGCGCATTTCTTTATCGGGAGAACATTTGTCGATGTACCAGATGATCCAGACTTTAGCAATAAGTCTATCAAGGGGAGATGGCATTTAACACGAAAAATGTTTCATGATTTTTGGAAGAGGTGGCACCATGAATATTTAATCACTTTGCAACGAAGAAATAAATGGAGTCAGAAACAAATAAACATAGAGAAAGGTGACGTCGTACTAGATTCGGAGCCAAATACATTACCAAATAATTGGCCATTTGGTAGAATCATAGAAGTTCATTCCGGTCAAGACGGCAAGACAAGAGTTATTACGGTGCAAATGGCCAATAATAAAATACCAGTTAGAAGATCCATCCACAGGCTGGCCAAGTTACCAGTAAATATTATTGAATCATCCGATTCAATGGGCGGCGGTAATGTTGAAGACATCACTGGAATTATTGTCGAGCAGCTGTAATTAAAAGAAAATACACAAAGAGCCATTTGTTGAAAATGTAATTGAAATTTGTACTTATCTGATAATATTTGTGTCCATCAGTCGTTTATTTTTCTTATATTCTGATATCTGAAAAGTATAAATTTTAATGCATATGGTATAGTAATTTAAAACTTGTTTTATATCGAGCCAATTTAACTTACCATCAACAAATTAGCTAGTTTGTTTACTTTATTTTGACATTTTGACATTTTTTATACAAGAGGATAAAATATTATAGTAGGTGTGCGGTGACACGTTCCAATAATTTATGATTTTGTACTAAAATTATTTGAAGTGTAACCACTTTTGTAATATTAGTTAAACTATTTTTTAACAGATGTCACTTACTATTTGCATATTGTTACGTTTTTGCCTTGTCAATCAAGGTTCGTATCACTGGATTGTGAATAATACAAAATCAATTTAATTTATCTCCAACGAATTTATTTATTTCACAAAATTTATTACAACACAGTTTATCAATCAAAATTCACAAAATCACTTTATATAAATTATTGTCAAATTTTACTAATCACTTTTACTTTTTATTTCGCACAAAAACACTTTTTAAATCACTTTTTAATTCCTTTTTAATCTTTATACTATCGCTTTCCAAATATTACTTATAATCTTACAAGTTTACACTATCGCGTTCCAAATACTAATAATCCAATTCGATCTTGTTCGCCTTTTTATATACACAAACCAAGCTTCTCGAAAGTTCACGACTTTTCCAGTTGGAATAGCGTAGAAACATTACATAACAATTTTTATCATGGAAAATTCCATTTAGTACAGTAAACATTGAGCTATTAGTTTTACTTATTCTATTACACACTAGGTGTCACCGTCACAATATTTTATTGTACATAAATTTTATTGTAAAATTCTTTCATTCCAAAATCAGCCATTGTACAAATCAGTGGTTTTCTACTGATAGAAATAAATTTATAAAACATTAAATTATTTTTATTGTCATAATCAAAACATTTTAATCCATCCGGAGATAAAAATAATATTGTTGAATTCCTAAAATTAACATACACACTGGAAATAATAATCTTATATTAAACGCGTGCAAATATTTAATGTAATAAAAGCAGATATTTTGAAGACTTACGATCAACAAGGAGGTTGATTGTAAACTGAATAAAGGGACGAGCACGAGCAAAAACTGTTTTTTTTTTAAATTTTCTATTTTCCCCCTCCATATTTCCTTAAGCTTTGATCCTATCAAAAAAGTGTAGAGAATCTTTATTGTAGAGAATTTTATGTAGTATATAGTCATTTTTTTGATAGAAGCAGTGGTTTTTGAGTTATTAACGAAAAAATTGAAAAAAGAACCTTTCGAGACCCCCTCCCCCACCCTTAGATTCACCCCACCCCTCAGTAGTTTTAGTATGTTGTTAAGGACACCTTCCCCTACAACTGCCAACCAATTTTGGCTTCTATATGAATTATTTCCGTTATTTGGTATTTTTTGGTCTTCGTTGGCTGGACTATATAAGTTCTTGTTTAATTATTTAATTATTTTTTCTATATTTAACAAACAAAATTTTACTAAATAAAGTTTGTTTTGGTACCAAATTTGACGTTTGCAACAATATTGTTGTTAACTGCTACGTCATTTGTACAATGAGATTTGTAACAATTTGTTACAATGTAAAGTTTATGAACCCAGTTCTGATATAACTATTTTAGTCATTTCACCTCATCTATATCGATTATTAAGATTAACAGAATTAACAGCGAGTGAGTTATTGGCTATTAAACAATAAATGAAATTTTTATCAAAATGGGAAGTGATATGTATACCAAAACCAAAATTATGCCACTTAATTTAAAAAATGTAATTTCCACAAGTTTACCGAAATAATTAAGAAACCTTGTTTTTATTTTATAATTAAATTTATTTCAAAAATTATTCCAAACCAAGTCACACACAACCAAATCTGTTAGGATTTTGGTTTCCGTTAAATACAAATTTTGACATTAGCTATCTTCCAAGTGTTATACATATAAAAAAAATTATTTATAATACCCGTACGTAGTTCATTCATTCGCACTAAGAAAATCGCGAGAGCTGTACCAAAATTGGTATATAAGAGCAAATGATTTACAGTGTAGACGCAGTTTAATTTAACCATTGAACAAGTCTTAATCATTGGTCGAGTGAAATAAAGTGAAGTAACATTGAAAAGTGTTGAAATAGTGGAAAATGAAGATTTGAAATTGTTACCAATAAAACCGTCTTTTAATTGCCAAATTTAATGGTTCAATCGAACTTAGTCCACAACACGTAGCAATAAACTTATTAATGAGTTAATACATTATATTTATGAATTGGCTGAAGAACTGGCCAATCTTTCGGAACCACTATTCCTACCAATTTTCTTGGCTGGCTGTTGTAATCGCAGTCATAATTTTCACACATTGAGCTTTGCTGTTGTTGTTGTTGGCAGTATTGTTGTTCCCAGTATTGTTGTTGTTGTTCGCAGTATTGTTGTTGTTGTGGAGCAGCCGGTTGGATAATGTTATTGCATGTGGTTAGGCCACAAATTGATACATCTAGATGACGGATTTAATTGAATTAATCCGGATTTATTTAAGTAAAGAATTACTTACCAATAAAAGTAGTTGCAATGAGGCACATCATGGTGAATTTCATTTCTATTAAATTATGTGATGATCGTTTTAATGCGTAGACCAAATCTATAGCAGTATAAAATATGGATGTGAGTCTGATTTTAAATAAAAAAATGCTATATATCAAAATTTATGACAAAACATAAAAATGTTTTATTTGTTTACCAAATAAACTAAAAAAACAAACATTTTGTGGACTTGACTTTGAACGTGATACATCGTCAAATTCTTGCAGTAAGCAAAAATAAATTGTTTTGAGTAAATTTATATTGTTCAAAAAACACCCATATATTGTTTATTTATAAGCTGTCACTGATGTGTTCTAAGTATCTGATTTTCTCGAACTAAGAAACAACAGAATCAAGTAAAAATTGCTAAGTAATCATGTTGGGAGATGACAGAGACGACCGTAGAAGACAGGTTCTAGTAAAATGCAGATTGTGTTAACTTTTAGATCCATTCGAGCCTAAAATAGAGGGAATTGAAATAGAAGTGCAAATTCCTCAATAGATTCTCTCAAAAACGATTCCCTAGCAACGTTTAGAAAAATTCCATGTAAATGCTTTGTGAGAAAAAAGTCGTCCGAGGATTCGAGTCGATCTATTTTTTTTTTTTTAAACAAGATAAATTTACAGAATACAATACAAAACGGAACATTTTTTTTGCTTACTCCTTGTATTTAATGAAGCGTCACGTTCAAAGTCAATGTTAGGGCTAATTATAGACCTTATTTACAATTCTAAATTAACTGAAACTGAAACATTAAAAAAATTTTAAACAACAAAATTTTGTTCCGTCAATGAAAATGTCATAAAGGAAGCAAAGCAAAGAGGGTTAAGACTAGAGAGTAGAAATAAGCAAAGCATGGACAATTCTGTGCGAAAAATCGAAAAACTAAAATAGATCAGGGCCGATCAGGATAAGTTGGTTGCTTAAAATAAAACAACTAAGTTGAAAAATTAGTTTTATTTTAGCAATTTAGGACTAATTTCCTCAAGAATTAATGAGTGACAAGGTGTTTAAAGTGTAAACGTTTAGTATAAAGCCATACGAGACTGTGTAGGTGTATTGGTACTTACGCCGTGAAGATCCAATTCCTCTCCACAATGTTTATATGTTTTGTGAGCCGAAAGTAACTCGATTGAGCTTATAATGTCGAAGTCTTTCATTGGGACGCTCTCGCCATAATATTCTTTGGCTTCTAAGATTTGCCGTTACATTTGTGCTATAGCAGCTACTATCGCTATTCCATTTTCTCTGAACCTCATCAAAGTAGCCCACAATGTTGTTGTATACCTTCATCTGGTCGTATACTGCTCTTTTAACGTTTTGTTGTTTAACAATTTGCGCTCGAGTAATAAGAGACGTTCTGTTGCGGCGATTAATGAATTACCTAACTGTGCCGATGTCTTTTTGAAAGGAAGTTTAACCATATATCTTCCATCATCTAGAATTTTGTGAATCGTATCGTAGAATTTTTCGCATTCGTCATCTTATGGTGTGAGTTTGTTGACAGTCGATACATCATCGATCTCCCAAAATTCCCTTATGGTGTGTCATCCAAATTAAGGTGAATATTTAGCGCCATACAGCTGTCTAAGCTTCTATCTTGGCTTCGGTATATTATCCAACCGGATACTGTTTTCTGCAATAGGAATTTAGATGGTAGTTGACTTATTACCAATGCGTTTATCTCTACTAGAGAAGAGACGTACAATGTTATACCCGTTACTTGTAAACGAACCAGAAAATTTGCGAACCAGAATCGAGGAGTACTCGACATTTATGATGTTGCCCAAATATTCTGCGATTAGAACCCTTGCCATTGGTAGAACTGTGAATTACTGGTGTTGTTGCCTACAATACTGCATTGAAACTGCAAACTTCCTTCAAATCCGAGTCCAGTTTGTTTAGCAAAATAAATATCAGCCATGGATCATAGCTTTCAGCATTTTTATTGGGCACCTTCAAGCCTCGCAGAACTTCATCGGATGCATCACTTAAATGGCAGATTGCTTTCGCGCTACCTTGAGGAAAAGTTCTGGTTGCTCCATAAATTGCTTTAACAAATTGTGTCCCATGTGTTGTTGCTTGTCATACCTGGCTTTGACCTTGTTCCATACCTCGTCATAATTAGCTTCCGAAGCGGCTAGGTGCTTGAGTGCTTGACTAATGTATACGCTTCGCCTTTCAATCAGCTTTTCAAATATTCAAGCTTATGTAATTTACAAATATTAGCATTTTCGTGGATAGAGGTTTCGAAAAGATCTCGAAATGAGGGAAACTCTGAATATTTCCCATTGAATACTGAAATGTTGTCTGCTGGTAGGCGCACTGCTATTGCTATTAAAAATTCTTCCATGCTAGTATTTCCGTTTTCATATTAGAATAAGTAGAATAAGGCGCTACCCAACTGTTATCTGCGGCAATTTGCTATTGTTCATCCTTTACGTTTGTAGTATAGTGGTTCGCTCACGGTCTTCTGGTGTTCTGCGTCGACACTGAGTATAGCCCTTGTCGTTGTATTGTGTTTCGTTGAGCATTACCAAAGCAATCTTGATTATACTAGGTATATGTAAAAGTAAGTTCCGTTTTTTGGTTAAAATACATGTTTATTTAGCAAGTATATAAAAGTGGTACATTATTCAAAGTATGCTCCATTAGAAGTCACAACCTTCGCCCATCTTTTAAACAATTCACGGACTTCCTTTCTGAAAAAGTCGTCGTCTTTTTATTCGTCAAGCCAATTTTTGATACTTTCATAAGATGAGAATCATACGTCTTGAAGGGTTGACTGCATCGACCGGAATAAATAGTCAAAGTAGGTTTTAACGACTCTTGCAGTATGTAGTATTGGGTTGTCATGCTGCAAAATGACCTTATTGTATCTATTCTCAAAGCAAGCTTGATTATATAAAGCCATAGTCTTAAAAACGAAGCTTTTATAAGGGAATTAGAAACGAGGAAAAAACCGAACTTTTCATAGTAAAACACATAAAGCATATCGGAAATCACTTTTCTTCCTAAGAACAGCATTCTGGTCAAATTTAAACAAAAGCTTACTACAATTCGTTTGGTCATTAAGTCAATATACATTACATAGATGGCAGTGATGGCCGTAAAATTTGGTAAAATCTTACCAAAAATTACCACCTGGGGAAATTTCAAGTTCAAAAATTGTAGGAAAAGCAAAACAAATTCACAAAATATGAGAACGTGTGATAATTTTGTGATTAAATAATTTTTTTTCGTATTGTAACGGTGACACCTAGTGTGTAATAGAATAAGTCGAATTGGATTAGTAGTATTTGGAAAGCGACAGTGTGAAGATTAAAAAGTATTTAAAAAGTGATTTAAAAAGTGTTTTAGTGGAAATAAAAATTATAAGTGTACAGTAAAATTTGAGAATAATTTATATAAAGTGATTTTGTGAATTTTTATTAATTAACTGTGTTGTAATTATTTTCTTGTGTTAACTAAATAAATTCGTTGGTGATAAAGTATTTTTCTTTAAACATTTTAGACATCTGACGTACACTAGTAAAACTAATGATAAATTTAGCAAGTATTATTTTAATTCGTCAGAGCCAACTTTGATGTATTTTTCAAAATGAAAGTTCGAAAAATATATTTTAGAAATAATTTAATTTTAATATTTCTGCAGCTAATATTTACTTAATACCACTACAGCCTTCTTGTAAATTATTGTTAAAGATATGTAGAAAACTTTTATTTAAACATTTCATAATATTTTTGCTTTTTTCATTGAAAAGCTTGCAACTAAAAAACACCATTTTTATTATGGATTCCTATGGAAATCAGTGAAAAGTTATACCAGTAAAAAAGCTTCTAAAAAATACCTCATCATCATTATGGTTCTATACTCTAGAAGGCTCTGCTATTCTTCCATTCTGGTCGACTATCTTGAACAGCTTCAAACTCGTTTCAGTAGCTCGTAATATACAACGCCTTTTATATCCCATCAAACACAGAGCATAACCTTATCACAACCTTATGAATTTTGCCTGTAATTTGATTTTGTCTGCTTACTGTACTGCATATATATATACGTATGGACATTATAAATATGTTCCATATATTAATCCATACATAATTGTAAAGTATAGTAGCTAACGTGCATGCTTTTGTTATTAAATTACATATATTTATTTTAGCTTTTCTTATGCTTTGAGTTTTGCTTCTTATAGTCGTATTTTCCATGAGAACTGCACTAGAACTCGATACATTTTAAATTCCTGTTATTCTATGTAAACAGAAAAAAAAAATCATAAAGTGCTAATGTGTAGTGCGTTTAACATAAATACACATTTTAAGTTCTTACAGCAATAAATAATTACAATTATAGCTCATTTTTTAGTTACACTTGATAAACCCATGAATTTATCGAGTGTAGTTGCGTGTAATGACGTCAGCAAGAAATAAGAAAATATTGATGAAATAAATGAAGGGGGAAATTTTTAAACCTAAAATGTGTATTTATGTTAAATACACTACATATTCGCGCTTTATGAATTTTTTTTTTTTTTTTGGTTTACATAGAATAAAAGGAATTTAAAGTTTATCGAGTTCTGGTGCAGTTCTCATGGTAAACACGGCTTATGTAACCGTTTAATTTTTTATTTTATTTTAATGAACTAAACTAATTTAACTAATTTGGTACTGCAGTTTTGAAACTAAATTTTAATGTTGAATGTTATTTTACTTGAATTTTAATTACTAAAACTAGTTTGAAATTAAATTATTTTTTAGTTTGAAAATTATAATTCCTCCTTAGGACTGTTAGACTACAGGATTATGCAAATTACATAACAACAAGCCGTTCTTAATTATTTGGTTGGCGAAAGGCCACATTGTATTTGGCATAGATCGAACTAAAATTTGGTTATAGAAAACAAACTAATTACCCTTTCTACGATTATTCATTTATTAGCAATGAACTTAGTATATGAGCAACTTCTTCCTAACTTAGTGGATTTTCCCCTTAAAAATGGAGGGGGATATTTAAAACAATAAATTTGTCTTCTAAGCAGTCGGATATATGAAAGCCTCTATCGGCTAATACGAAATGTTCCCTTTCCAATTTATTGAGTATCCCTGTTGCAAACGTCTCGGAAACAAAACTAACTATCCCTTTTTCATCAACAGCAACTAATGACTTAAAAGTTGTTGTATTTATGTACGATAAAAAGGTTAGTTGATGGTGAGTTGGGTGCTCTGATTTTTGTACAGGTATTTCGGTCTAATCAATTATAGCTTGATATAAGCCTCTATATTTCGAAATTTTCCAGAAATCGATTTGTTGATCGATATTTGTAAAGATTTTTGAAATCACAATTCCGTTATGAAAAAATATTTTGCATGTATAAAAAATTATTGCAGTTTCTATACTACTAGCGTTATTAATAGTTCGTCTTTAACATCGATTTCAGCATGAACTGATTCGCTTTTATCTTTAACTATTAAACTTAATAATAAAATATAAAGGGCTGAAACCTCATAAGGTGATCAGAACTTTGGTCTTGATTATTTCAACTTCCAAATCAAACCGGAAATTAACCTCTTAAGTCAATCTTCAGCTTAACCTCCAACTCAATTTACAACTCAACCTAAATGCAATCACCAAATTAACGGCCAACCCAGCAATCCACTTTCAAATCAACCCTTAAATAATTCTCCAACCGAACTACTACTCACACCCCATTGCAAGCTAACTAAATCTCAAGTCTACGTCAACTCAACTTAGCTCAATCTAATTTCCGACTAAACCCCAAACTCGACCTCAAGTTAATTTCTAACTAAACTTCTCTTTCAAATCCAACTCAATTTCAACTCAAACCCTACTCATCACCTTACCGGCATACGTACCGTCGTAGACGTAACATTACGCCGTCATACCATCATACCCTCATACCATCACATCATCATTCTAGAATAAATACTGCCATACCATCGTATGTTATAACATATATACAATCATACCATCACACCTGTGACACACCAACTTTTCGTAGAGGTGGTGCCTCCTCTGTGATTGATTTGACGTTCGGTAGCAGCTGCTTGATGCGAATGTTGACTAAATGGGAAGTCAGCGAACATTACACGCACAGCGACCACCAAGCCATATTTTTTGAAATAAAACTTCCAAGGGAAGATGGACTGGAGGGCAAGTATGTACGTTTGAGGAAGATCTATTTACACTATTCCTGGATGATCTGAACCTCTTGGGGACTGCTAACGTGAAAGCGGCGCAGATGATGAATACGATCACCAACGCCTGTAATGCAACCATGGTATAACGATTTCTAGATGGTCGTCGTACACCAGCATACTGATGGACTGAGCAGATAGCAAAATTGCGCCGGATGTGCCATCATGCAAGGAGAAAATGCCAACGTGCCTGGGGTACGGAGTCCTATCCTAGCCTGCATGGAACATACTTGGATGCTCGAAAGCAATTTAAGCAGGCAATTAAGGCGAGTAAGCATCAATCCTGGATAGAGCTATGCAGTGAAGTGGATCGTAACCCATGGGGAAGACCCTACAAAATCGTCATGAACAGGCTCGCATCGCTGCCATGCGAGCTAGACCTGATGAGTTCAGAGAAGTCTACAACTCATGTCTGAGGGAGGGGGTATTCCCGGAACACTGTAAGAGACAGCGTCTAGTATTGTTGCCAAAGGGAAAGAACCCTCCAGGAGAACCATCCCCCTACCGACCACTGTGCATGCTGGATACGGCTGGCAAAGTACTCGAGCGCATAATCTACAATCGATTGGAGAAAGCTGTGGAAAGGGCCGGAGATCTCGCTGAGCGGCAGTATGGTTTTCGAAAGGCTCGATCGATAACCGACGCCATTCGACACGTCGTCGAAATCGACAAGGAAGCTACAGACGGCAGAAGATGGAAGGGCGGCTCTAAAAAATACTCCACCATGGTCACCCTGGACGTCAAGAATGCATTCAACTCGGCTAAATGGAGCCATATTCTGAATGCTCCACATGTATTGCAAGTACCAGTGTACATAAGGAGGATCATTACAGACTATTTCCGCAATAGAGTGCTGACATATGATACAGATGATGGTGTCATGGAATACAACTTTACGGGTACAGTACCTCAAGGATCAGTACTGGGTCCCTTACTTTGGAACATTATGTACGATGGCGTTCTGAAGCTCAGCGTACCTGATGAGGCAGAAATTGTGGGTTACGCGGATGACGTTGCTGTTGTCGTGGTAGCAAAGACTATAGAGGAAATAATGAAAATATGCAGGTTGACCATTATAATTATCAAAAGGTGGTTGATATCATTCGGACTCCAACTAGCTGACCATAAAACAGAACAGTCTTAATTACCAGTAGGAAGGTAAGAGAATTTGTAAATATTGATGTTGGCGGAATCTTAATACCCTCGCAGCCTTCATTACGATATCTGGGTGTCGAAATTAATGCGCTTAAACTTTAAGGAGCACCTAACGATAGTGAGCAGAAAAGCTGCCAAAGTAGATGCAGCCCTCTCCCGTATTATGGCCAACACTGGTGGGTCAAGACAGTGTCGTAGGATGCTGCTGGAAAATGTTGCAACCTCCATCATCCTCTATGGATCACCTGTTTGGAGTGATGCGATGGACTTTGGGACATATAGACAAAAGTTAGTATCGGTGTACCACCTTGGTGCCTTAAGGGTAATATGTGGTTTCCGCACAGTATCCGATGACGCGACACTTGTTATTGCGGGGATGATCCCAATTGATCTACTTGCAAATTAGAGGAAGAAATGGTACCTACATCGTGAAAAACCAGGGAGCAGAGCATCAGAACGCATTACAACTTTGACAAAATGACAAAGACAGTGGGATAGATCGGAAAAGGGTCGGTGGACTTACAGCCTCATACCATCCATCGAAAAGTGGATAAATAGGCGGCATGGCGAACTTAACTATTACCTGACGCAGTTCTTAAGTGGGCATGGTTGTTTTTAGGCATACCTTTACGAATTTAAGCATACCGACACTCCAGAGTGTCCGACCTGCAAAGGATCACAAGAGGATGTGGAATTATTTTTCCATTTTCGCGGTTTAAGACAACCCGGAGTGAACTGTAGGATATCCTTGGGCAGCGCCCAACACCTGAAAACATATCCAAACTAATGCTTGTTTCTGAAGAAACATGGAATGCTGTAAGCCACACTTCGGCGGTGGTACTGAAGGAGCTGCGACGCCTAGAGCGTGCAAGAGCAAAACAACGAACAACAAATCGTGATTAGATAGCGGTGGCAATCTCAATCTATGGTTGAGACGATGTGCAGAATAGAGTCGAATGATTAGTCATCTCCATGCGAAGTAATGTCTAACGATAGTTCCGGATGGAGGATGGATAAACGGGTGTGAGGTTTTTAGATGGTATAAATCCATCACTGTTGCTGAGATGTTTGCCACCATCAAAGCTTCATCTTGTTGAAGATTTTCCTCATTTTTCCTTCCCCAAAAAAAAAAAAACATCCTACAATAATATCAATCCATCATACCGCTATATCATCATTTACACAATCAATACTATCATATATACCATCTTAACATGATACCATCTTATCATCGTACTGTCATACCATCGTACCATTATACTATCGCACCAACATACCATCACACCATCATACGATCATAACATCATTCCATCACACCAACAAACCATCATACCATTATACCATCATACGGGTTTTACTATATACTTCAAATTGATCATTTTACACTTTAAACTGAACTTTTTACATTTCAAATTGGACCTTTTACATTTCAACTTGAAATTTTTACATTTCAAATTGAACCCTTAACAAATTATATGAATGACCAATTAGGATGGAGCTTGGCTATTCCTTAACCGATTATGATGAAAATTGGCATGTGCGTTGGAAATGGGATTCTAAAATGATTTTTGGATGAAGTTTTGTAATATGGTCAATAATAGCTATTAACCGATTATGTTTGCAACGAACGGTACAACGAGGTTGTAAGAAATATGTCAATATATGGCTTCAATAATACTGCATATTTAGGTTTCTGTGAATCATGCAATTGTTCAGGTTTCTTTAAGACAGCGTAAACGTACTATTTTAATTGCTAAACGATCAAGATTATCTCCGTAACAATATTCAAGTTCCATTAGAAACTTTTCTTGCAAATCCTTCGCTTTAAACTTTGGGTTATGTTTTCTGAGAATTTGCTGTCAGAACGGTAAGTTTGGCCTTGTTAAGAAAAATGTAGTGTGTAGCGGACACGCGCCTCAGTATTGAAACTAATGGTAGTGCAGAGTTTCGGAATTAGAAATATTATTTGAAATCCTCATTCCCAATCTCGAATTGCAAAATAATCGGTTAAGCAATAGCAAAATTCCGTCCTACTTGGCCAAATTCCAGAATTTTATGTAAAAATCATTTTAAAATCCCATCACCATCGCACATGTAAAATTCCATTAAAATCCGTTAAAAAATGGACAAGTTCAATCCTAACTGGCCATATTCCAGAATTTCATCTAAAAATAATTTTAGAATCCCAATACTAGTCTACCTATCGGACTCCATCATAATCCGTTGAGAAATAGTCAAGTTCTATCATACTTGGCCATATTCCAGAATTTTATTTAAAAATCATCTTAAAATCCCATTTCCAAAACATAAGCCGAATTTCATCATAATTGGTTGATAAATACGATAGTTTCATCATACTTGGCCATATTCCAGAACTTCATCCAAAAATCATTTTAGAATCCCATTTCCATCGTGGAAGTCAAATTTCACTAAAATCAGTTAAGAAATAGATAAGTTCCATCCTAATTGGCCATTCATTTAATTTGCTACAGGTTTAGTTTGAAATGTAAAACGTTCAATTTGAGGTTTGAGATATAAACAGTAACCTTTCTTAAGTCTTAAACAATATTTGTGTACAGTTTGATTCAAATCGGTCAAGGCGTGTGAAATTGTTTAAATTTCATACACATATGCTGCACATACATACAAACACTCACTTATATAGATTGCTCAACTGCTCACTAAACACTAATGCAACCCCAACTCAACCCCATTGCGCCGTACTTTAGCCTGTGCCAAATGGCCAAAAATTTGCCAAATGGCCTTAGTTACCAGTGGTTGCCACGAGGAGGCAGTACGTACACTTGCGAATTGTGAACAGGTTACCCCTTACACAATTGTACCCATAACGCAGCTGCCTAATGACAAGACCAGAACAGCTCACGTGATGCGCACCCTACTGGAAGGTTACGGAGCTGGTAGATTAATCTACTCAACTTTGATCCCCCCCTCCAATAGACGCCAAACCACCAAGTACTTGTTAATAGTTTCGTTCTTAATTTCTTTTATACGTTGTTTTAGTTTATTGCATAGAAAATTGAGGATTTTTTTGTTTTCCGGGGCGCGTGTTCTTTGCCAGGTCTTTCTTGCCTTCCGTTTTTCTCTAACTAACTCCCTGACCTCAATAGGATAATTTTGATTCCTACGGGATTCGGTGTGACTAGCAGGAGAACTTTCCCATGTTGCTTGTTGAATAGTACTGTTAAATACCTCTAGTTCGTCTTCCAACTGTACCGGTGTTTTAATCGGTACTCGTAGATTTATTTGCATTTCAATTAGTTCTTGGAATAGGTCCCAGTTAGTTCTATTATTTGTTATTTTAGGCAGGTTATCCTTATTAATTATCATTGTGCTGAGAGTCATGATAACAGGTGTATAATCGGAATATATCCCTTCGCTGTTTTCGATGCACATGTAATCCTCGAAGATCCCTTTCGTTATATAGAAATCAATGAGATCTGGTATTTTATTTATATCAGCAGACCAGTATGTTGGTTTACCTCCAGAGTGGAACTTGCAGTTATTTATTCGTCCGGCTTCGAATAGCTCTTTTCCTTTATGGGTTGTAAGTCTTGATCCCCAATAGGTGTTTTTTGCATTAAAGTCACCACCAATAATAAAATTGGATCCTAGTGATCTAAAGAGTCTATTGTAATCTTCTTTGGTTAGATTATAGCGTGGAGGGCATTAGATAGAGGAAATATTGTATTCATTATTATTGTTAGTTTCAACTTTTATGGTTTTAACTTGCATACTTTCTTCTTCGATACTAGTTTCTTCATAGTGTTTGAGATTCTTTTTCATTATTACTGTTGATCCTCTTCTGGGTTTTCCTCCTGGGTGAACAGCATGATAAAATTCATAATCACGTATTTTAATAAATGATGTTTTTGTCAAATGGCTCTCCGATATAAGGCATATATCTATTTTTTCTAAATTTAGAAAAATTTCTAACTCTGGAACATACTGCGCTAGTCCGCTCGCGTTCCAGGTGACAATTCTTAATGTTCTGCTCATTTTAGTATATGAGGGCTGTTGCCTCGTTCAAGGTTTGATGCATATCTAGACGCTTATATAAAGCTTCTAGACCACGTTCTTCCTTTGGTAGCCGTATATTTATGGCTTCTATGCTACGACATATCCTTTCACTGTTATCATTCATAGCATTAGATGATTGCTGTACAATTTGTGAATAACTTTTCCGCTCTGTATCTATAACTGGTGGTTTTGGCTCCGCTTGGGTTTTAGTTGGTTTCTCTCTGTTAACCTTAGGGTTTTGAGGAAACTGATGCATTTTGTTTCTTAGCCTTTGAAGTTCTTTGGCTACTTTACAGCCTCTATAATTTGCAGGATGATGCCCTTTACAGTTTATACATTTTGCAGGGGTCTTTCTACTTTCTGTACACTCTTTCGCATTGTGTTTTCCGTTGTGTATTTCGCGTTGTGTAAATGTATAAATTTTCTGCCTTCAATTTACTTTGATTCAATGCAATTTAAATTTGACCATCACAGCAGCCCATTCCTCGTGTCTCATCTTTCCACTTCAGTGCTTTACAGAATCGACGTTCATTGATTATTCGTCCCATAGCAATTTGTCTAAGACTGTTACAATCTATTGCAGAATTATACTCAAAAGCGGCTTTATTGAATACGACCCGGATATTTTAAATAAATAATTGTCGCCGCTGCGCCATTCTTAGGAAAACAATTTTGTTGTTTACAACACCGAAAATTAGGAGAAACATTTTTGTATATTAAATAAAATTAAAATAAAGTTTTAATTAATTTAGAATTGTAAATAAGGTCTGTAATTAGCCCTAACATTTTCTTTTTTTAAGAAAGACCTTTAAAAATAATAATTATGTTCAAAGTCAAGTTGTCAAGTAAATATTTTTATATACAAACAAATCAGTTTGGTTACTTTCTTATGTAAATAAAACAATTTTGTCAACTATTTTGAAACAAAATTTCTGTTATATAAAAACAGAGACAGTTTCATAATTTAAAGTACTAGCGATTTGGCCTATACGTTAGAACGATCACACAAATTAGTAAAAAAAATGAAATTCATTACGATAAGTCTCGTTGTAATTATTTTTATTGGTAAGTAATTCATAACCTAAATAAATCCAGATTAATTCAATTAATTTGTTTTCAACATATAGGTGCATCAGTTGGTGACCCATGCAGATGCTCCTGTAATCGTCATAGAGGTTTATCCAGGTCAAACTTATTGTGGATATCGAGACCGTGTCGTCGAGACATTTTGTCAATTAGAAATTTTCATTTGGGCCCACCGTGCGGGTGCGATCAATCACCACTTTTATGTTCATGCGGTGGTTGTGGCTGCGGTTGCAAAAGCCGGCCATTAAGCAAATTACAATGTGGCATTCCAGAAATCAAGAAAGATTTAAATATAAAACTACGAAATTTGTTTCAAGGTTTTTCACTAAATCCCTGTTGCAAGTAAAATTAATTCATAAACGTAATGTATTACCTCATTGATAAGTTATTAAATACGAAAAACACTAAACGTATTACCAACGTTTTTATGCTTCACAAAATTTTTAATAAATAAATAAATAAAAATCTTTAACAAAAAAACTTTAATTCATTTATTAACTTTTGCAGCATGCATTTTGATGCATTTATCCGGCTTGGTTTTACTTGATCGGTGTGATTGTCATTTGACGTTTAAAAAATTTCGTTTGATCGTTTAAACACAATAATTAAAATGATTCAAAATAAAGGCGCAAGAAAATCTATAAATTGACAACTTTGACAACTAAAAATTGCCATTTCTATTTTTGTTGGTGTTAGTAGCCTATATAAATGTCGTGATATAAATATTTACAGAGGTACTAGTATGTTCCAACCAATCTATCTGTCGTCATGTTTCCTTTTTGTGACGTCACTTCGAGTTATATATTTCGTAACATTGACTCCGTTTGGTTGAGGTTTGTGTTTTTTCTATCGCGTAAAGTCGTTGAAACTTATTTCCATTTCCAAAACCTAAAAATATTCTTATAAAATAAAACCAATTCGCAAAACAAATATCCAAATTAACTCAGAATGACGTCAGCTGTCTGTTATATCGTTATATAACTGTTATAATTATATTGTTATAATATTTTTATGTCTATAAATCATACCATCTGTCTGAAATAAAGAATAAGTTATCTTAAATATCACAAAACTGACAAGATACAACATATTGGCGACGAGGATGGGATGTATGTAAAAGTAGTCGCGCAAGACATTCTGGTAAAGGTTGACCACAGTGACTATGCTACACCAATTGCACCCGTTGTCAAGGCAAACAGAAAAAATATAAAGGACTGAAACCTCATGAGGTGGTCAGAACTTCGGTTTTGATTAATTCAACTCCCACATTAATCCCGAAATGAATCTCTAAAGTCAATCTTCAGCTCAGCCTCCAACTCGGTATATAAATCACCCTCCTTCTCAATCGCAACATAATTCTAACCGCAATCACCAAATTAACCGCCAACCAAACCCTCAAATCAATCATCAAATCAACCCCAAATGAACTTTCAAATTAACCCTTAACCTAACTCCAAATCAACTCTTAAATAATTCCCCAACCGAACAACTCACTTAACCCCAATGCAAGCTAACTAAACCCTCGCTAACTTCAACCCTAGCTAACTTCAACTGAACTTGACTCGAATCGAATCTCAACCCTCTGCTCAACTTATGCCATCATATCAACATACTATTATACAATTACCATCATACCATCATACCATCATACCACCATACAATCATACCATCATACCATCATCAAAAATCGACTCAATTTTTGAAGTTTTACAAATTCCCCTGTAGTAACTTTAGACCTGATTATCATCTCTCAAGGAGGAGATGAATGTTTGAGATATGGTATTAACATTGACCTTTCTTAAGTCTTAAACAATATTTGTGTGAAGTTTGGTTCAAATCGTTCAATGAGTGTGCATTTGTTTAAATATTCCAGAAATGTATATACTTACATATAGTATATATGTATATATATATACATATATACTCTCACTTTTAAATACAGTGAAACCTCATTTCAACAGATACTCAATTTAGCGGAATCCTCACTTTAACAGACAAACTTTCAAGTCCCATCCAACTGAAGTTTTCCAATGAAAACCCCCTTAGATAAGCTGACACTTTATTAGAGCGGACACGGACAAATATTTCTGCGATGATATAGCTTTTACGAGTCCAATTCAAATTGAAACTTTACCACTTTAATTGTTCCTTTTACACTTCAAATTGAACCTTTAACATTTCAAATTGAACCTTTAGTAAATTATACGAATGGCCAATTTGGGTGGAACTTGGCAATTTCTTAGCCGGTTTTAGTGAAATTTGATATCTATATGATTGAAATGCGATTCTTAAATGATTTTTGGATAAAATTCTAGAAAATGGCGAAAAAAATAAATAAGTGAAATTTGACATCCGCGTTGGAAATGGAATTCTAAATTGATTTTGAGATCGAAAACTCAGTTTAGAACTAAATTTCCACCGCACATGTCAAATTTCATCACAATCGGTTAATAAATAGCCAAGTTCCATCTTACTTTGCCATATTCCAGAATTATATCCAAAAATCACATTAGAATCCCATTTCCATGGCAGATGTCAAATTTCACTGAAATCCGTTAAGGAATAGCCAAGTTCCATCCTACTTAGCTATATTCCAGAACTTCGTCTAAAAATCATTTCAATATCCCATTTCCATTGGAAATGCTGGATTTCATCAAAATCGGATAAGATATAGAATAGTTTCAATATTTGTTTATAAAGTAAATGCTTGTTGTATGTTGATAAAGAAGAGTTCCTTCCCATCAGCCAATACATTTTTCTGTATTTAAGTCTTAATTCTTCACTTTTCTTCTTGACGTGTGCTTTCCATCGTAGTTTAGCATCCAGGGTCATGCTGATATACTTAGCTGTGTTCGCATGCGGTATTATTTCCCGATTTATGGTAATCGGAATATGTTCGAATCGTCTGTTTGTAAAGTTGATGTGAACTGATTTAGCTTCATTTAGTTTTATTCTCCATCTTTTTGTCCACTTATATATTTGAGTTATAGCTGATTGTAACTTCTGTGTTGATTCTTCGTTGCTTTTTCCAACAACTAAGATCGCCGTATCATCTGCAAAAGTTGCCACTGTAGGAAGATCATGTATAGTAGGTATAAAACCGGCCCTAATACACTGCCCTGTGGAACTCCTGCATTGATTTCTTTCAATTCAGAAAATATATCATCTAACTTAATCCTGAAGAACCTATCTTTCAAGTAAGAATCCAGTATCTTAGCAAATTGCATTGGTAGAAAATACCTTAACTTATGGTTAAGTCCTTCATGCCACACTCTATCAAACGCTTGTGCAACGTCTAGAAATACTGTTGAACAGACTTTTTCTTCTCTAAAGCTTTCTCAATTATACTGGTTATTCTGTGTACTTGATCAATTGTTGAGTGTTGGTTGCGAAAACCGAAGTGATGATTTGGGATCAAATATTTACTCTCGATTATCGGATTTAATCTTTTTACCAGAAGCTTCTCAAAGAGTTTGGACATGACTGGCAATAGCGAAATTGGCCTATAAGACGTGTGGTGGTTTCCCAGGTTTTGGGATCATAATTACTTCTGCAATTTTCCATAAGCTTGGTACACATTTGATTCCAAATGCTGCATTTATAAGATTAGTGAGTTTCACCAGAGCTTTCCTTGGCAGTTCTTTTAAGATTTCTGTAGTAATAAGATCGTACCAAGGCGCTTTTTTCGTATTCATATTAGCTTTTATCTCATGCATGACTTCTTTTGGTGTTGTGTACATATTATTATTATTATTATTGGAGGGCCATGCGGGCGATCAGCCACTTCGCACTGCGACCTAAAAGATCTATTGTGCTGGACCATGCTTAATTATCCGTCCAGTCAATATTCAGGTTCTTAATGAACCTGACAATACTGCCTCCCGGTACTTGATACATACTATCTGAGCTTATTGCTCTCCCTCCTAGATGTTTACTACAGCATGTAGTTCCGCTAGAAAGACGGTAGCGTTGGAGCCCAAGGACCTCGAGAGGGTTGTCCCACTCCCGTATAGTCCTACTCCTGCCCCGTATTCCGTTTGATTTTACTCTTACGAGTTGCTGGGAATTGCAAATCGCCTGTAGGTCCGTCCTTCCAGCCATACATTTTTATTATTTTTATTTTGCCTCGCATTCTCACAAATATTGATAGTGTTGTAATAAAACTAAACAAATTTGAAATATGCCAAAATTAACTCTAGAATCAACTTTAATAATTAGATTAAATACTCAAACCATACTATAATATGAAGCTTTTAAATATATAATTATAACAAAAAAAAAAATCAAAGACCCAAACCAAAATTATTGCGAGACATCTAAATTTAAAACATTAGAACTAAAGAAATAAAATATAAAATAAAACTTTACATTAAGAACACATTATCATACAGGTCAATGCACCTAAATAAAAAAATTATAAATCAAAGAAATGCGTTGTCCGCAATAATAATGACAATAAGTATTTTTATTAGTTTAAGCATTTTTTTTTTTTTAAATGAAAGAGTAACGAACTTTTTTTTTATAAATCAAAACGAAAATTGTTAGTGTAATTAGCTTAAGAGTTTTAGTATATAAGCATAAACATAATTATTGTAAGTAATGAATTTAGCCTCAACCTTTTAACGAATAAAGTATAAAATTGTAACATTCTTAAATCTTTCCGTTTATAAAAAAAAACAGTCAATTTCGAGAGGTCGCAGAAGCAGAACTGGCAGAGAAGCAGACTATATGGTAAGTATCAACTAACAAATAAACACTAACACTTGGGCATCGAAGTTCATGCAACTACGAAGCGCACTAGGTATAGCAAAACCTAGGGGAGAATGAATAAGACGTTAAGCGTACATTAGTTCTCCTTATGCTAAGAGTGCATGATACTTCTTTCTTCTATTAACAAAATTCTCTTCTGAATGTCTAACTATTAACCCATTAAGTTAGACATTCCAACCTTGAATCATCGTTTCAAATTTTAATTCCAATTATACCGTTAGTTTTGAGGTTAAGATACTTCATATCTTAATCTCATGCAACGTCATAATTCTGAATTAGTCGATTCAACACACTTCAACATTAATATACATAATACACAAGCACACATCCAACAAACTTCAACATTAATTTTCCAACAAATTTTGGTCGAAATTTTGTACAAAGGTCTTAGTAATAACCAGCTTTTGTTAACTTTTAAATCCATTCGAGTGTAGATAGAGAGGGTTGCAGTGGAAGAGAAAATTACCAAACCGATTTTCTCAAAAACGGGACCGACGATTTTTTTGTTATGTTGATGATAAATTTAACAATACATCATCCATCTATTCACAAAATTTGAAGTCAATTGAAGCATTGCGTGGGAGGCATTTTATCAAAAAATAGTACAAAAAACCTTGTTTCCGAGGTAATATGAAAATTTTCGAAGAAATATATTTCTATGGTTAATACATCTCCCAAATTGCAACAATTGTTCCCTAGGGGTCTTTAAGATAAAATGAACAGTACTGCGATTTTGTTGTGTACATGAGAGTATGGGAGTAAATAACCGGAACGCAATAGTATTTTCAAATGTTGATGTGTTAGTGAATGTTGTTTTTGTTTATTTTTTATTTGATGTGGTTTTCGATTCACCAAAAAAGAGCAAGCCTGCTCTTTCTGCTGTCAAACTGTTCGATTTGTCAAGAAAAGTCGCTCGGTCGAGCAAAATTGTTGTTGTTTTACGAATCTCGATTTTTTTGCAGATTTACTAACAAAACACAAATAGAACTGTCATTTTGAAAGCGTCATTTGTGTTTTATGTTTTTTTTGTGTTTCTGGTTTATTTACATATAAATATTTTATATTAAAGAATTAACCTGTTGTTGTTATGTTGTTATGCATATAACACAATGTGTTGTGTTTTTTATCGAGTGTAAAAATCATAGGATATGTTTATATAAACGTCGAAAACACATACATATATAATACGGAGCAACTGTTCGATTCACACAGCAATAGAGAGTGATCTTTCAAAGATTTGGTAAAAGGTGAATCGAAATCGACATGAGATTGACGAGAGTTAATTTTAAAATATTAGGGATTTAGAATATAAATTATTTTAGATTTTAAAATTTAAATGGGGCAAAAATCAGTAGCCGCCAAAAGCTAGACTTCAGCCAAATTATTTAAAAATGCTACAATATATTAAAATTATAGATAAAAAATAAATACTCCACTATATTGTACGTGTACATGTATTATAAATACTCCACTATATTGTACGCACTAATGTATTACATTCATTACTTACTATATGTATATATATATATATATATATATATATATATATATATATATATATATATATATATATATATATATATATATATATATATATATATGTATATATATATATATATATATATATATATATATATATATATATATATATATATATATATATTAATTTAGTTTAGTTTAAATTGGTTCTTAATCTAAAAAAAAATTTTATTAAAATTGACAAAAAAATTGTAAACCTAAAACATACAATTCAAAATGTCAATATTCCCATATTCCCAATCTAAAAAGCATGGGAAAAAATATTCCCATAGGAAGATAAGCACCAAAAAATTTGAACCGATTCCACCCGATTGAATAATTTTTGATGCTTACTGGTACAAAAACACACGAACACAAATAAAATTAATGACAACACACAGTAACAAAATTTTATACTTTACATGGTGTACGTATACAAAACTCCCTGGGAGTAAATTCCCATGTACACAACAAAATCGCACTACAGGTAACCGTGTAACATTGAATTTAAATTTCCAAATTTACCTAAAATACTTTGCTGATGGCACATAATATGGTGAAAATTTAAAAATAAAATATATCTAGTAAGCTTTTAAATATAGCAAGACATTCCCATTTCTGGAACTTTGACATTTCTCTGACGTCTTATTGACATTTTATGACATTTTAATGATTGAAATTCAACGAAATGTTGATCGATACATTATTTGTGAATTGCTTTAATAAATCGTAGCTAATTACTATTAGACTTCTTTAAATTAATATCACGCCATTAGAGTGGAGCAAGTTTAAATGAAGTGCTATGTTAAATGGAGGAGTAATTCGGTGACAAAAGATAATTAATGTTAATTCTGATTTTGTATTGTTTGTGTTTTATTACTTTGTACTCTCAAATGGTCTACAGCGGTCCGTAAAGAAGTTCGAAAATCATTTTAATGATTGAGGTTACTAATTATTTATAACGAAAATAAATATAAATATATAAAGGAGAAAAATCTCACGAGATTATTAGAACTGCGGTCTGGAAAATTACATGCATCTGTGAAATCACCTCAAGTCAACTTAATCTAATCTCCAACTCAATTTCCAAATCAATCGCTAACTGAATCTCTTAATCCCCTACTCAACCCCAACTCAACCTCCAACTGAATCTTCAACTTCAAATCAACTCCCAACTCAACCATCAACTCAATCATCAATTTAACCCCAAATCAACTTATAAACAACCCCCTACTCAACTCCAAATTCAATGCATAACTTAATCCCCGAATCAACCTCCAAATAATACTTCAACTAAATTTCTCGCTCAACCCACCTCGCACTCAAGCTAACGCAACTCTAACTCAACTTCAACTCAACCCCAGCGAACCAAATCTCAACCCTCTACTCAACTCCAAACTCAACGGCAACCATCAAATCAAAGTCCAACTCAATTCTCAAATCAACAAGGTCCAAAAAACTACACACGCACGTGAACTCAGCTAAGAACAACTCAAACTATCTTTCAACTAATAAATAACAAGTTTCAGTTATTAAACAATACAACTCAACTCTGAATTCAACCCTCAACCCAAACTGAAAGCTGAACTCAATCCTCAAATCAACGCGTTCAAAACTATTAAAGCTAACCCCCAACTCAACCATAAACACAACTCTAAAAAACACCCAAGTGGACTTCTGACTCAACTTCAATTCAACACCAACTTAACTACAATGCACCCCGAACTCAACATGTTCTTAGAAACTACATTTGTAAATGACCTCAACTCAAGTTAACCCCAACTAAACCTTCAACTCAACCCCAAATAAATAAAAAGCCGAACTGCTCACACACAATAACCCAACCCCGACTCAACTCCAGCTCAACCTCAATTCAAATCGCAAATGGAACCCATCTCAAACGTAACAACCAACTCAATTCTCAAACAAACTTATATAATAAATTGTAAACGTGGATCGAAAACCATGTAGTGATATCAACAAGTGGTGTTTCGGTTAATTTGTATGATAGGTATACAGTTCTCTTGACGAGCAAGCTCGAAAAGATTTGCCAATTTTCCACCTTGACCATACAAACAGAATGGTAAAAATAATTCCAAATCACACAAGCGCTTCCGCAGGTATCCAGAATTCCAAACGTTCAGGCATCCAAAGGTCCAAACAGAACGACGAGGTTTTTTTTTTGCTTTTTCAAACTCAGGGAGAAAATTGGTTTTGGACAAACAAAAGTTTTGGTCATCTTTCGAAGGAAATCAATAACTTTGGTCCTTTCAGACCGAACTTAAATTGAATAAAATATGAAAAATAATATTGTGGCATTCAATATTAGTTAATCATAATAAAATATTTTCAAAATTATATATTTTCGATCCAAAAATACTATTTCTTCTTAAGTTCTTAAGTTTATTTTAGGCTACTGCATCGATTCAATCAGGTCTAGCATTCCTGTTCTCACACCTGTTACTATTGCTAGAAAGCAATTCATTAATGTAGTCACCTCTGCACTATTGCTTCCGTATTGCCTTGTACTTTTCTGCTCTCCATCATCAGCACAGCACAACTCCAATATCAATAAAACTACAGTGAATAAAATGGTAACTTTCATTTTGACAAATGATATGATTTCTAGAATTATCGAGCATGTCTATAAATAGTAAGTCTCCCCATTTCATTGCGCATTGTCTCTCAAATTAAAATGCTTATTTTTATGACAATATTACGATTCTCCTGTGGCACGTGGTCACGAAATGTATGCGTGACTATTTGATTATAAAATTTTTCTCAATAATTAAGTTTATCTAAGTACAATTTAAACTGTCACGTTATTTAAAACTAAATTTATATGAGTCGGATATATCGGGAAGCACTATTGTAACCTTACGAATATATCGTCAATCAAATAATTTGACAATCTTTAGTATCTCTAATTATACAAGCGGTCGTTTATGGCAATTTCTTATGGATAGTAAAATGTCTACCAAGAGTAATCGTAAATACTGAAATTGTCTATATTCGATTTGTCTTCAATAATCCTAACTTCAAAGCAACCATTTTCTAAAATTTTAAATAGATTAAATATTTCTTATTTTTCAAACGTGTGTAACTGGAGCAGGAAAACTTTCGAATTTAAGCTTGAAATTTCTCGTACTGTTAGAACCGAATTTGTGCTAATTGCAGTGCTTATTGGAAAAAATTAGTGCTAGTCCAGGAGCCGCGAAAATGGAAAAAGAATTTTCATATTCTGCCTGAAAGACCGTAAAAAAGTACAAAAACAAAACTTGATTTTCAGCGGAAACCAATTAACTTAATATTTAAAATATTCGAAATTTGTATTTTTGTAATAAGCACAAATTTCTTCAATGCGTTTACTAATGGAAAAGATAAAGTTTATTGGTTAAACTTTCCCGGTTTCCGCTAAAAATCAGGTAAAAATTACAAAACCAAAACTTGATTTTCAGCGGAAACCAATTAACTTAATATTTTTTTGGTGATTTGGCGTCTACTGGAGGGGGGATCAAAGTTGAGTAGAGTAATCTACCAGCTCCGTAACTTTTCGGTAGGGTGCACATTACGCGAGCTGTTCTGGTCATGTTTTAGGCAGCTGGCGTGATGGGTACAATTGTGGAAGGGGTAACCTGGTCACAATTCGCAAGTGTACGTACTGCCTCCTCGTGGCAATCACTGGTAACTGAGGCCCTTTGGTACTTCTGACCATTTGGCACAGGCTAAAGTACGGCGCTAAAGGAGAAACCCTTGATAAAAAACCCTAATCTAAGGTGGAACAGCATATGCCGATGGATGAATGGCTGATAGGTTAATCAGTCCAAAGTATGCGGACTCTGGATACCAGGCGCCCTCCAGTTTTATTTAGCCTTCCTGTGGTAAAGCTGGGTGTCCCACAGGCGACTCTCTTTTCCCAGCAACTCGTGGGAACAAAATGTCGAAACACTTAAAAAATAATAAGGATGATGACGCTCCTAAAGCGTCATATACCAGCGATAGTTCCGCGGTGGTGTTCGAGGGCCTCGGTCCTCTTTCAGCTGTGGGACTCTCGATGAGTGGTCTATCGGATGGGGAGCTCCGTCCGGGGATTGAGAAATTAGTTCTCAACTCCGACATGGACACCCCAGGAGATGAGAACTCGGACCCCGTAAGTGGGGGTATCGCCTCTGTGAAAGCAGGGGGGAGCAAATTCGTCGGGGAGGACCCGAAATTAACTGTCAGCAGCACTGACAAACCTTCCGCGGCTCCACGCGTGAAAATGTGTGGGGCCGCGAAGAAGCGGTACAGGAGGCTTCTTGCTGAGGGCAAACCGCCCGGAAGCGAGACAAGGCTTTTGGCGATGCGGCCACAAAGGGAGTCTTGTGCTCCCGCAGAGGCCCCACCGTCAAAGAGGATCCGCTCGGATGAGGGTACTCCACCGGCACAAAAGAAGGCCAGGGGAGAGGAATCTGTCCCGACGGTCTCGGGTTCTGCGGGCCGGTCTGGACTTACCTTCAGGCAGGCTGCGGAGTCGGAGATAGTTGGGATCTTGCCCACTGGTTTTCCAGAGGTTGTCCTCACTGGAGAGCAGCTAAAGGCTGTCCAGGAGGGCATCCTAGATAAGGTGCTAGAGCAGGAGGCCAAGGAGCTTAAACCTAAGTTCCTTGGCAGTCAGCTTCGGCCTGGTTGGCTGGTACTAACCTGTGCTGACCGGGCCACTGTTCAGTGGCTCAGGGAGGCCATAGGTAATATCAAGCCATGGGAGGGTGCGCAGCTGATCGTGGCCGAGGCGGAAAACCTGCCTCGAGCCAGGATTGTGTTCGGCACCTTCCCAAATAGTGCTGAATTGCCCACAGAGAAGCTTTTTAGTTTTATAAAAAGCCAAAATGAGGGCATGAAGGCGATCAACTGGAGAGTGATCAGGAGAGAGGCGAAAGGCTCTTCGGCCTTTTTCACGTTCTCTATGGACCACTCGTCAGTTGAGAAGCTCAAGCGGGTTGGCTTTAAAGTCAACTATAAGTTTGGGACTGTACAATTGCATCCCAAGGGTGGTCAGAGTGGGGCTAAGCCAGCTTCTGTCGGCGGGACCCAAGTGGTGAAGCCTGTAGAAGCTACGGTAGCGGCACCTTTAGCTAAGACCACCGGGGTGACCGCCCTCTCCAGGAGACAGGTGAGGAGAAGGCGGGAAAGGGAGAGGAAGGCGTCAGGGGTTCCGCGGGGGAAGGCCTCACAAGGACTCCTCCCGTGCAAGCCACTGGTTAGGCCTGGAGGCTCTCAGGCAACGGGGGCCAGCAGAACGGCGATGGAGGACACTGGTCAGCCATCGGCCGGACAAAGAAAGCATGCGGGTGGTGGCGGTGCTGAAAAGGAGGCTGAGCAGGTCCTTCAGAAGGGGCCTTCGGTGAAGTGAAGGCACACATCGCCTGCCTGCAGATAAACCTGCATCATGCAAAGGCGTCTTCGGACGTCCTTTGTCGCAGGTTTATCTGCCAAAACATTGGCATGGCTCTAATCCAGGAGCCATGGGTGATTGGTAACCAGATTAGAGGTATACCAAATCAAGTGGGTAAGTTAATTTATCATAACGGAACTCAGAGTCCAAGAGCGGCTGTGTTGGCCAGTTCGCAAATTAATTTTATTCCCATTTCAGAGTTCATCTCCAGGGACTTGGTTGCAGTAATGGTGGAGGTTCTGGGTGAAAGAGGCAAACAGGAGGCTATAATGGCCTCCGCCTACTTTCCTGGAGACTCAGAGTTAATACCTCCACTTGAAGTTAGGCGGCTCATAGCTCATTGCAAACGCAATGGGCTGGCCTACCTGATTGGATGCGATGCAAACGCGCACCACACGGTGTGGGGTAGCACGGACATCAATAACAGGGTTGAGTACCTTTTTGAATTTCTGATCTCAAATAATGTAGACATTGTCAATAGGGGAAGGAAACCTACTTTTATAAATGCGATTAGGCAAGAGGTCCTAGATCTGACACTTGCTAGTCCGCATTTCAGCGACTTGGTCAAAAACTGGCATGTGTCTGAAGAGGCCTCATTATCGGATCACTTGCAAATCAGATTCGATTTGGCGGCTGAGACCATGCAGCGGCAGGAAATCAGAATTCCAAAACTGACCGACTGGGACTCTTATAGAGTCTCACTCGAATCAGAAATGCCCTCGGTTGTGGGGAACATAGAGTCTCCAGAGGGTTTGGAGACCTGTTCAAACCAGCTGCATAATTCTATACACTTGGCTTACGAGAACAGCTGCCCAGTTAAGCGAAGAGAGTCCACAAAGATGGTCCCTTGGTGGAACGGGACGCTGGGTAAACTGAGGAAAAAATCGAGAAGATTATTTAACAAGGCTAAACGCACCGGTGAATGGGGCGAGTATAAGATGGCCTTGACGGAATATAATCTCGAACTAAGGAGATCCAAAAGGGCTACCTGGAGGAATTTCTGTGAGGGAATCAATGAATTGCCCTCTGCAGCTCGTCTCCAGAAAGTCCTTTCCAGGGATCATTCAAATGATTTAGGACTTCTCCAGAAGCAAGATGGGGGGTTCACTGAAAACCGGAAGGAAACCTTAGAGGTACTGTTAGAGACCCACTTTCCGGATTCAGTGGTGGTAGGAGCCCAAGAGAACTCATATGATCCTTCGAGTGAGGTGGCCTATTCGACTCACAGTAGGATCTGGAGTCTCTCTGGGAAAATTTTCACACCCAACAAGGTTCGATGGGCTATTGGGTCTTTCAAACCTTTCAAATCCGCTGGAGGGGATGGTATCTTTCCAGCTTTACTTCAAAAAGGTATTGAGGAAATACTCCCCAGCTTGATCCAGATGTTTCGGGCAAGTTATGCTTTTAATTATATTCCGAAACTGTGGAGGAAAGTAAATGTGGTCTTTATACCAAAGGGCGGCGGTCGTCCAGACACCCAGGCCAGGACATATCGGCCAATTAGCCTCACATCGTTTCTTTTGAAGACGATGGAAAAAATCCTGGACTATCAAATAAGAAGTGAGGTCCTTGGAAAGAATCCGCTGCATCGGGACCAGTTTGCGTATCAAACTGGTAAATCCACGGTTATGGCCCTTAGCGGGCTAGTCACGAGGATTGAAAAAGCAGTGACATATAAAGAAATTGCCCTTTGTGCCTTTGTGGACATTGAGGGGGGCGTTTGATAATACCTCCTATGGATCTATAGAGAGGGCAGCAATGGGAAAAAGGGTTCCACTTTCCACAATTAGGTGGATCCGTTCCATGCTGGAACATCGTGAGATTACTGCCAGACTAGGTGGCGAATCAGTAACCATCAAGGCCGTAAAGGGCTGTCCCCAAGGAGGCGTACTATCTCCTCTTTTGTGGTCATTGGTTATTGACAGACTACTGGTCCTTCTGAGTAGCCATAGGTTTGATGTCCAGGGCTATGCGGATGATGTGGCTATCATAATCAGAGGCAAGTTTGATGAGGTCATTTCTGATCGCATGCAAAATGCACTCAATATAATATGGCAGTGGTGTTACCAGGAAGGGCTCAGTGTCAATCCAAGCAAAACTGTCATTGTTCCTTTTACGAGGAGGACAAAGCTTGCGCTTACAGCTCCCTCGTTAAACGGTACTACTGTTCCTTTTTCCAGCGAGGTTAAATATCTAGGGGTTATCCTAGATCAAAGACTGAACTGGAACCAACATTTGTTGAAAGTTCAAAATAGAGCCATCAAGGCTCTCTGGGCCTGTCAAAGACTCTATGGGCGTACTTGGGGACTACAACCAAACATGATCTACTGGTCATTTCTTACAATCATTAGGCCTATGGTCACCTACGCATCGGTTGTATGGTGGCCTAAAACTGAGCAGAAGACAACGCAAACCTTATTGAATAAGGTTCAGCGTGTAGCCTGCATCGGTGTTACGGGCTCAATGAAGTCATGTCCAACCGCGGGGGTGGAGACACTTCTAGGACTGACACCGTTACACCTGCATATTAAAAAGGACGCTGCAAGTATGGCCCTGAAAATGCAGGCGGAAGGAAATATCAAGCCAGGCAATATGGTGGGTCATATGGAAATCCTTAAGGAATTTCAGACAGACCCTACAATAGGAATGCCTTCCGACTGTATGCCAGCTAAACTGGACTTCCACAAACCATTCTGTGTTAGGTTACCTGACCGGGATGTGTGGAGGGCAGGTGGACCATCATTTGAGCGAGGGTCCATGGTATGGTTTACAGATGGATCAAAAACGGAAGATGGGGCGGGGATAGGAATACACGGGAGTGGCACTACCCTCTCGAAGTCCTTGGGTACCAATGCTACCGTTTTTCAAGCAGAAGTACATGCTATAGAACTTTGCGCTAGGATAGGCATAGCAAAAGGCCTAAACGATGCAAAGATTTATATTGTATCAGACAGCCAATCAGCCTTAAAAGCTCTTAGGTCTTGTACCGTTGAGTCAAGGCTGGTATGGGATTGTCTGAAGGTTATTAAACATCTGGCAGGCTCAAATAAGGTAACACTTATGTGGGTGCCAGGTCATACTGGAATCGAGGGAAACGAGGCAGCTGATGGCCTCGCCCGTGAGGGTTCTGCCTCTCCATTTTTTGGACCAGAACCCTTCTGCGGTGTCACTAAGGGACACCTTAGAGCAGCGGTAAAACGCTGGGAGGATGTTCAAAAGTCCTCCTACTGGCGCAGAATTCCAGGTTTACGGCAGGCGAAGAAATTTATATCACCTTCGTCTGTCAGGGTTAAGGAGTGTCTTGAACTTAGGAAACCTGAGTTGAGGCTGCTTACTGGCTTCCTCACAGGTCATGTCCCCTTAAGGTATCACCTTAAGAAGATGGGCCTAAGTACGACAGATGGATGCCGCTTCTGCGGTCTGGAAGCGGAATCAGCGGAACATGTTCTGTGCCATTGCCCAGCCATTTTCCAGCAAAGACTACAACATCTAGGAGGGAGAACAATGAGCCCGGATAGTATGTATCTTGTACCGGCCAGTAGTATTGTCAGATTCATTAAGAGCCTGAATATTGACTGGACGGATAATTAAGTAGGGTCCAGCACAATAGATCTTTTAGGTCGTGGTGCGAGGTGGCTTATCGCCCACATGGCCCTCCGGGTGAGCAACGTCAGAATTAGTTGAAATAATTTTTTATTCAGTGCTTTAGTCTGGAGGGAGTATTGCTGTGGAGCAATACAAACAAATAAAACACAAACAATACAAAATCAGAACTAATGTCAACTATCTGTTACGACATATATTCCGCCTCCTTGTCACAAAGTATTACATTTTCTATATCTCCTACTGGCTTTCTCCTCAACCTCTTTTCTCTTATTATAGGGCGTCCTGTAGTACTTTACTAATAAGATGATTTATTTAAGACCTTTAATACCAAGAGAATTTATTATTCAGAATTACCTTTCGACAACATGTCAACAACATGTCACAGAAAGAATTTATATATTTAAAAGCTTACTAGATTTTTTTTTTTTAAATATTGTCTATGTTATTTGTCTCCAGTAAAGTATTTTAGGTAAATTTAGAAATATAAATTCCATATTACACGGTAACCTATTCATTTTGCGTTAAAGACCCATATGGAATTTCATCTTAAAATAAAACTAAATTAAACAACAACAACAAAATTGTTTATGTAAGTGTTTTAAAAAGTATGCATTCGGGCGAATTAATATAAAATATTTTCTGTAATAATATGCGAATGAAATATATTTATTTAATGCCTAAGGCAATCGATATTTCGAGATTTTCAGTGATCGGCAAACATGTGGTCGGTAGGCCTGTGTGTCTACTTTAATAATGACAACCTGTTTAAAATGTTATTGGGGTTTATATAGTTAATCTTAGATTATTCGAAAATTTGAAAAATAGTATCTTAAGCACATCTAAGAAAACCAATATCTCTAGATTTTCACCGATCGGCAAACAAGTTGCTATGATATTTCGGTAGGCCTCTGTGTGTACTTTGATCACGCCTAGCGGTTTAAAAATGTATTGTGAAAATGTGGAAAAATATTAAGACTTAACAGCATATACAAGAAAATCGATACGATATCTCAACAGCATGAATTTCTAACGAAAACGATATCGCGAGATTTTCATCGATCGGCAAACATGTTACTACGATATTTCGGTAGGCCTATGTGTGTGCTTTAATCATGCCAACCATTTTCTTACACATGCTGTTAAGTCTTAAGATTTTTCCACATTTTCGAACAATCTAAGATTAACTAGGTTGTTATATATACGAATACGATACAGTATGTTACTAGGGAACTGTACAGAAATGTAACTAACGTCATCCGTGATATGTTCTTTCTTCATTCTAAATATGTACTTCAATATAGTGATTTCGAGTGTAGCATCTATGCTATATTAAATAAATAAAGTATTCATTATTAAATATAAGCATACTAGTTTCAATTAATCATACGTACTTACCTTATGTATTCATACTATGCGATACATAATAACTGGCGACGAGGATAAAAAAAAATAAATAATTTTCTATCGTTCAAAAGTGATTCGTCATCGCCATCTTGATTTTTTTTTACTGCGGTAATGCAACCAATCTTTGCGATCGATGTATTCGATAAGAAAAATATGAAGTGGTCAAGATGGGTAGAGCGATTTGAAGGGAGATATTCGAGGTTAAAAACGAAGAAAAAACATTGTGCATGTTATTCCATTACATGGGGCAGGATACCTACGATATAGTTTCGGACAAATTAACACCGGAAAAACCCCAAACAAAAAAATACGATGAAATTGTAAATTTATTACAAAAACATTATAATCCGACACCATTAGAAATTGTGGAAAATTTCAAATTCCACCTACGTAAACAACAAGAGGGTGAGTCGGTGGAAAATTACATCACAGTATTAAAAAAAATTATCGATTGATTGTAACTTTGGAAATTACTTACAAACTGCGCTACGAAATCAATTTGTCTTCGGTCTACGCAACATGAAAATACAAAATCGACTTTTGGAATAGTCGAAATTAACATTGGAAAAAGCACTAGAAATTGGACAGCCAATGGAGTTGTCAGAAAAAGGCGGTGCTGTATTACAATATCAAGCAAATAGGATGGTACATCACATCCAATCACAAGTAAATAAAAATTATAGAAAATTTACTAACAATAATTTTAAAAACAATTCTAATTTTAAAAATAATTCTAATTTTAAAAATAATTCTAATTTTAATACTAATTCTAATTTTAAGAATGAAAAAATTTTAAAATGTTTTAGATGTGGGCTCGAAACACATCTAGCAAACATGTGCAAACATAAAAATTCGATATGCGAATATTGCAAATTAAAAGGGCATTTAGCAATTGTGTGTCTCAAGGCCAAATCTAAAAGTATAAAGAAAAATGTTACGAATTTTGTTGAGGAGCAAGTGAGTAAAGAATTAGATTATTTAGAAATCTATAATATCCAATCGAACAGAGACAAATGTTGTTTAGATATTAATAACAAAATACTAGTAATTAATTTTGAGATAGACACAGTATCTCCGGTAACATTAATCAATAGTGCAGGCAAAGGAAACTATTTTAATGACTTGCAATTAAATAAAACAGATATTGAACTAGTTAGTTATTGTAATGTAAAGATAAAAGTGTTAGGATATTGGAAGTAAAGATTCATACAGGAAACAAACATAAAATTTTAAAATTGTACGTAACGAACTCGAATAGACATCCATTGTTAGGTCGTGAGTGGATGCGAGAAATCGAATTAGATTGGAATAAAATTTTTAATAACACAGAGAAATTAAATTGTGTTGCTAGTTTAGATAAAAACGAAACAGGGGAACGCGATGCAGTAGATAAAAACGAAACAGGGGAAGGCGCTGATGTATTTCAAATTGCGGAATTAATAAAAAAATATCCTACCGTGTTCGATACAGAATCCATTGGAAAAATTTCCAATATACAAGTTGAACTTACCATGCAGTTAAATTGTAATCCAGTTTTCATCAAAGCTAGACAGGTTCCTTTTTCGATGAAACCTCTAGTGGAATCTGAGCTAGATGATTTAGAAAAAAATGGCGTACTGACCAAAGTGGATTATAGTCGATGGGCAACACCCATTGTTCCAGTTCGAAAAGCGAACAATAAAGTACGAATTTATGGTGACTACAAAATTTCAGTAAATCCAAACTTGATCATTGACGAACATCCTATAGGTGGAGGAACAGTGGAGGAACTATTTTCAAATATGTCAGGGGGTACAAAATTTTCGAAAATAGATTTAAGTAAAGCGTACTTACAGCTGGAAGTTGCTCGAAGAAAAATGTAAATTTTTTTCAAAATCTATTGAATATTGCGGGTATATCATTACTAGCGATGGTATACATAAAATGCCTAAACAGGTGGATGCCATTAAAAATATGCCTACACCACAAAACAAAGATCAAGTACGTGCCTTGGTGGGGTTAATCAATTATTATGGACGTTTTCTTAATAATTTAAGTTCCATACTTTATCCTATAAATAATTTGTTGAAGGAAATATTGAGTTTAATTGGGATTTTGCTTGTCAAAATGCATTCGATAGGGTGAAATCAGAAATGAAATCTGATTTATTTTTGACTCATTATGATCCAAAACTGCCACTGTTACTTGCAACCGATGCTTCTCCTTACGGTGTTGGTGCGGTATTAAGTCACAAATATGCTGATGGTTCGGAACGACCGATAAAATATGCTTCACAAACGTTGACAGAGGTTCAACAACGTTACTCGCAAATCGATAAGAAAGCATACGCGATAATTTATGGGGTGCGAAAATTTTATCCATTTGTATATGGTCGGAAATTCACATTGATTACAGATAATAAACCACTGTTGCAAATTTTTTCCCCAAATAAAGGATTACCAGTATTATCAGCTACGCGAATGCAATACTATGCGATTTTTTTGCAGTCTTTCGACTACGATATTATTTACAAAAATACAAAATAACATGCAAATGCTGACGGGTTGTCCAGATTACCTTCTTCAGATACTCAGTTTGGTATTGAGGAAATTGACATAGTCGAAGTAAACCAACTAGAAACGTTACCTATTACAGTCGAAGAATTAGCCAAAGCTACTAATAATGATCATACCGTAAAAAATTTAATGAACGGATTAAAACATGGTCGCGTTGTGTCAAAATCTGATCGTTTTTGAATAACACAAGACGAATTTGCAATGCAAAATGGTTGTCTACTTCGTGGAATCAGAGTCTATGTTCCGCAATCTCTACGAAAGAGAGTACTAGACGAATTGCACAGTGCTCATTTTGGAATTGTTCGCATGAAAACTATTGCACGTGGATATTGTTGGTGGAACAATATCGACTACGATATTGAAAATATGTCAAAAAATTGTATTGATTACCAAAAAGTTCAATCAAATCCACCTAAAGTGACATTTCATAGTTGGGATATACCTCACGAACCTTTCCAGAGAGTACATTGTGATTTTGATGGACCTTTCACAGGAAAGTATTTTTTCATACTAGTAGACGCTTTTTCAAAATGGATCGAATGTCGTATTATAAAAAATATTACTACGGAAACCACGATTAAAAATTGTCGTGAAATTTTTACAATTTACGGCATTCCATCAGTTTTTGTATCCGATAATGGTACACAATTTACTGTTCATGAATTCAAAATTTTTTAAAATTAAATGGTGTGGTACACAAATTAAGTGCACCTTATCATCCCGCTACGAATGGTCAAGCTGAAAGGTACATTCAGACTATTAAGAACAACAATTAATAGAGATACTAAAAAATATGTACGAACATTAGAAGTCGGAAATAGGGTTTCGGTCAAAGAATATTTGTCTCGAGATTCAAAATGGTTGTTCCGTTCAGTATCAGAAATATTAGGAAAATTACATTACATAGTTGAACTTTACGATGTACGGACATGGAAACGTCATATTGACCAAATTAGATTAGTTGGGAATAATCTTGGATTAAAAAATAATGTGGATAATCAGATCAAATCAGATCCAATCAAATTCACCTATTAGATTGTTGAATTTTGATAATCAAGATCAGTCAGTTTCGATTAGTTAAAAGTTACATACAGAAGTTGAAAATAAATTACCGGAAGAAAATATTGAATTTTCACGTGATATTGTTCAAAATCCAAACAAATCAGGTCGAAAATGTTATAGGCGATACTGAAAATGACGTAAATAATAAAACGGATTTTACTCCTCGCAGATCCAATAGGATTCGAAGAGCTTCGTGTAAATTAGATTTATAAGATAAACAATAAATAAAAGAAAAAAATAAATTAAGTAATTAGAGATGTTTATCTATATTATTAAACGAGCAATAATTGCGGGTATGTATATATGTAAATATGTCCGCACGAAAAACTACTTCGAGACCGATTTCGTTGACGTAAAATGGCTATATAATGTCTTTTTCCATGAAAATGCGATTGAGTCTGGTCTCAAGTCTGGGAAAACTCTGTAAAGCCTTCAAATCTGGAAAAATTATCCAAATTTTACAGCGCCATCTCTAAAATGGTCAATTGTATATCGCTCATTTGCTACCACAATGGCATAACTCAAAATCGGTCGTTTTTGACTTATTTATAGAGAAATATCGGCTTTTTAATATAGTTAAAACTGATATAACGACACACCTAAAGCTATAAAGCTCACTACAAGACAAACGGAAATGTCTCTCAAATTATAACATTTGTTATTTTTAAATTGTGTCATTGTTGCAGCAAATGAGCGATATGTATTGTGTATTTTTTTTTATAGAAAAGAATGTTTGATGATTTTTTTAAATAGTACAGCTACAGCTGCGTAGTTAGCAGCATACGGAGTTGGGATGTCATGTATTTAATTTTTTTTTATGATTTTTTTTTCATGGATGTCCATTTTTCAAAAATCACGACAAAAAAAATTTAAATTAATGTTGGATGATCAGCATATTTTTTTTAGTCTTTTCCCGACGAATTTTCCGAGTGGAAATTCGCGATTTTCTCGCATTTTCCGTGATTTTTCCGATATAATGTAAAAGGAAATTATTCTTAGAATATTTTTCTTCATCTGTATACCAAATTACAGAAAGATCTGACAAATTTTATCTTTCTCTATGTTGATACGTCACATTGTGTAAATCTATCTACATATTATATAATTTAGTAGAATGCTCAAAACTTTTTATAAAACCAAGTAATTTTTCGGCAAATTCCCATGCCGCAGTAGTCTAGGTGTTAGCGTTGTGGATTTTAAAATTTTAGATCGTAGTTCGAACCTCGAAAATTACATTCTTGAGATAAATTGTTTTTTTCGTTTTTTTTTTTTCAAATTTATATGGCATGTATGATTGAATAATAATAAAAGATGAATGTAAAAGTTGTAAGCTACATTTAGGCTATTATAGTAAATTATTTGTGTTGCAAAGGCACAATTATGACATTTACGTTCACAAAAATCAAGAATTAACTACAAAAACTACATTTACATTTAAGTTACGGTAAATGTATGTATATCAGTAAACGTAGGTATAATTTGGGAAACTACATATATATATGTATTTAGGTGAAGGATCATTAATTCGAGCGAGAATCTTGAAAATTTATATGAAATCGATATTGAAATAATTTTCTGGAAATATTGGATTCAATTTTCAATTGTAGGATTTAATTATTCCAGTGATTTTCTTGACCAAAAAATCACGAAAATGAGTGGAATAGAATAAATATATAAAAATAAAATATCACATAAAAAATCGTTCTTAAATCAAAATAAGGTACGAGTATCAAAACCAACGCGGCATAATCGATGGGATGTAACTCCTCAAATAAAATGCGATACTAATCCTTCGCTTGTGGATGCACAAAATTATGATAAATATCTGTTAGATATTGTGTTATTGAAAATTATAGAAACTATTTATGACCCTGAACTTAAGGAATATAAAGATTACGAGATAATCTCAAAAATAGTAAATTCGACCGGTATAACAGCAATGATTTCTGCAATGCGTCCCGATATCGATAATATAGAGGCGTATATACGAAATACCATTGCACATGCTTTTGTGGTGGTCGCAATTGTTTTTGGCATTCCAACATTATTATCGTTCCTCAAGGTGGTCTGCCAGAGTACCAAATGGCAAGATCGTTATACTGGCATAAAAATCGTACAACAAATCGCTGTTCGAATAAACGCGATTTCATCTTGTATTATCAAGCTATTGATCGAAGTGATAATAAATGGTTTAATTGATGAACACCGAAATGTACGAAGTATTACCGCTTTAGCCATGTTAGCGTTGGCTGAAACAGCAACCATGATGATACAATAAATTGATTAATAAAAATAGTTTAAGTTTTGAAAATTATTTTAGTTTTTTCTTTTCAAGTGCCCATTGTCAACAGTATAAATGTTTGGATCAATGACTACCCCATAGGATACGTTGGGTGGTACTTTCACTTTTTTACTAAAGCGTTTTTCACGCAACTATAAAAAGAAGTTTTATTAAAACACCGTTGACTGGTGGATGCTTTTTGGTTTCAAGCGTCATCGGTGGTTTAGTAGAGCAAATAAAATAATTGTCGTAATACTTCAAATGGTGGTAGCGTTAGGAGTGATGAAGCTAGCGACAGACTATAAATTTTATTCCTCCACCATCTCCGGTAAACAAGGTAAGAGTAGTAAGCATTGTGCTTTTATTTTAGCGCGCAATAGCACATCTGAATATGCAGGCAGTTTCAAGAATTATCCAATTGTGGCTAAAGAATGCGGTGGTACTGAAACAATATTTGATATTTTATCCGATATTTCCATCAAGGTACCATCAACGTCCTCGTATAAATCATAATTTGGTTCAACTTTAACCAATTCCCCGATTATTGAACTTCCCTTTTGATTTTTCCTATTCTGAATCACCAATAATTATCTTAGCACTCTCGGTATATACTATCGGAAGGAAATGTGCTAATAGAGATAATGCACCTCGACTCGAAAATATCTGTAGCGGGCTAGCGGTCATGATAATAGTACAAAATCATTTGTGAAAAATAATACAAATAAAAAATTTATTTATACAACTACTGTTGTTTATTTAAAAAACACTAGTTTTTTATTTTAATACAAAATCAGATGGTTGGAACGTCATTTCTTCGTTAAGATTGCACCAGGACGTGCAGGAACGGTTAATTGGAAACAGTTAGAAAATTGAGGCATAGTAGTATCTCATCGAGTTTTATACGAAATTTTGATATTATGAATTTTGTCTTAATAGCGGCTTGATTTTTTTAACCTCTTTGAAACGTTTATTTTTAGCCGGAACATCAGTTGCTACGCTTAGAATTTCCATACTGAAACCCATTCCAGCTCATATATCGAGGAATTCGGAACTTATATCACAATTTGTTTGCCCGTTTGGTAATAAATTATTTGCTATCTATATTATCATATTGAGTGGCGACCGGTAAAATATTCATATAAGCTAAAAATAAAATTAATTAGGATATAGTATAAATAACATAAAATAATAAAACTTACACGACACACAATTTTCAAGAATATTTTGACATGTAGTACTGTAACATGTTCCACTTCGGATTTTAGTTGTAGCAGCGAATGTTCAACGTTCCTTGATTGTTGGGTGGACTCGGTACCAAAACCAGTACCTTTAGCCCAATATGCATGACTTTTATTATCCAATATTTTTTGCTCACTAGTGTTACAAATGGTAGTTTTTAATTATGATGAAATTTCCGTTTGCAAACCACTCAATTGTGAATGATGCGTTAATACGCTCAAAAATTCAGAACTAAATGTACCGCGTCAACTTCGATCAAACCGCGTCAACTTCGATCAACAAACGCCATCATCCGTTGTCAGCGATGAACAATCCAATAATTATCGGAATATTTAATAGGGTAGCGTTGGTAAGTGATGAGGTTAGCAACAGACTTAAATTTCACTTCTTCATAATTTCCGGTAACACCAAGTACTAAGCGTAGTAAGCATTGTGCTTTTATTTTAGCGCGCAATAGCACATCTAAATATGCAGACAGTCTCACGAATAATCCAAATGTGGCTAAAGAATGTGGTGGTACTGAAGAAATATTTGATATTTTATCCGATGTTTCTGTCAAGGTATCATTCACGTCCTCGTATCTTTCATAATTTGGTTCAACTTTTTTAGTCAATTTTAGCCAACAAACTTCCCTTTAGATCTTTCCTATTCTGAATTATCAATAATTATCTTAGCACTCTCGGTATATACTATCGGAAGGAAATGCGCTAATAGAGATAATACATCTCGACTAGATATATCTATAGTGGCGGTGATAATGGTACAAAATCAGATGCCTGGAACGTCATTTTTTCGTTAGGTTTGCACCAGTACGTGCAGGAACGGTTGTAGTAAACAGTCAGAAAATTGTGGCATAGTATGTATCTCATCGTGTTTCATACGAAATTTTGATATTATGGCTTTAGTCTTTATAGCGGCTTGATTTGTTAACCTCTTTGAAACGTTTATTTTTAACAACAGCATCAGCTGCTACGCTTAGAAATTCCATGCCGAAACCCTTTCCAACTCATATATCGAGGAGTTCGGAACTTAGATCACGATTTGTTTGCCCGCTTGATAATAAATTACTTGCTACCTATATTATCAGATTGAGTGGCGGCCGGTAAAATATTCATATAAGCTAAAACGAAAACTAATTAGAATATGGAATAAATAACTTAAAATAATAAAACTTACACGACACACAATTTTAAAGAATATTCTGACATATAGTATTGTAACATGTTCTTCTTCGGTTTTTGGTTGTAGCAGCGCCTGTTCAACGTTCCATGATTATTGGGTGGATCCGGTAACAAAACCAGTAAGCCCTTTAGCCCAATATACATGACTTTAATGCACAATATTATTTGTTCACCAGTGCTACAAGTGGTAGTTTTTAATTATGATGAAATTTCCGTTTGCAAACCACTCAATTGTGAATGCGTGAATACGTTCAAATAATTCAGAACTAAATGTACCGCGTCAACTTCAATCAACAACACCATCATCGGTTGTCAGCGATGAACAATCCAATAATTATCGGAATACTTAAAATGGTAGCGTTGGGAGTGATGAGGCTAGCAACAGACTATAAATTTCACTTTTTCGCCATCTCTCAGCATTGTGCTTTTATTTTATTGCGCAGTAGCACATCTCAATATGCAGGCAGCCTCAAGAATAATCCAAATGTGCCTAAAGAATGTGGTGGTACTGAAGAAGTATTTAATATTTTACGGAATTTTGATATTAAGTATAACTTTAGTCTTAATGATTTTTAACCTCTTTGAAATGTTTATCTTTAGCCGTAACACCAGCTACTACGCTTAGAAACTCCATACCGAAGTATATTCCAGCACCCATTTCGAGAAGTTCGGAATATGTATCAAAATTTGTTTGCCCGCTTGGTAATAAATCCCTTGCTAATTATGATTGAGTGGCGTATGGTGAAATATAAAATATAAGCTAAAAATAAAACTAATATTATATTATATTCTAATAAATAAACTATAAAAAGTAAAACTTACACAACACAAAATTTTCAAGGATATTCTAACATTTTGTATGAGTTTTCAAATAGAATTCGTTGCTTCTAATATCTACATACATTGTGTAATTGCTAATGTCTGTAAGTATGTACATAACATAAAACGAAGTACTAAACCAAAATCTATTTTAACTGTACACCGTACGGTCACAGAAGAAAGATTAACCAGAATAGACATTGCGTGGATCAAATTTTTTTTTCATCTTACCTTCTTTTTTGGACATTGAAGTATAATTATTTTCGAATATTATGAATTTTTTGAATATTTAATACAAATTATGCTGTCAAAACAAAACTTGTCATATAATTTCACTAACTATACTGTTAAGGATTCTTAATTTTTATTATTTCAAATAAAAACCAGTAAACCAAAGAATACATAACCCAACTTTCTCTTACCTTCGGCAAATCAAGGTCAAAAAAATGAGTCCAAATTTTTCCATACAAAAACAGCGTTATGACTGTTCTGGTTAATCTTTCTTCTGTGGTACGGTACAATAAAAAAAAACAATTGAGAGAATGCAAAACAATATATGTATGTATATGTGTTGGTGTTTTGGTTATATGATGATGATGATGATAGAACGACAACGATTGACGATTGTAGGGTGTGCTCTAGCGGAGAAAAAATAAATTAACTCACCCACAAACTTTTGAAATTTACTATGGAAAAGCAGAAGAATTTTCATTAAAATATTAATAAAAGTGGTAAAAGACTAATTATTAGAACGAAAATGATGCTTGTTGTTTTAATAAACCTTATTAGTATCTAAAGACGTCACTATAATGGTTTATATTACTATTACATGTTAAAAAAAACTTATATTTAAAATTTTATTATTATTTTTTTTAATGGTTATATAAAATAAATAATACATGACTATAATAAAATATGGTATTTAAAATAAAAACTTATTTCATATATCAATTTATAGAGAAATTCATTTTTAAACTTGTATTCTGTTACTCTAATTTACAACAAATATATGCAATATTCAGCAATATATTTCCCCTATTTCAAATGACAAAGTATGGGATATTCCGTTCGGTATACAAAAATCATACCTCAAACTATATATTAGATGCGCTATATTATCAAAATATTACGATTTTAATTTAGAAATATTAAATTCAAATCATGAATTTTTCCATATAACGCCATATAAACAAAAATCGGCTTATGGGTGAACAGCTTCATTTTTTTCCGATATGTAGTGCTTTCTCAACTTATCCAATCGTCAATTGGCGATTGGAAAACTGCAAAATGCGATACCTATCGGGAATGATATAAACCCTACGCTCTGCATGAAATGACATTTCTCTCCATATAAAACATATGGAGAGTGAAACTACCGGAATTAAATTGAACCCTACGCTCTGCATGCAAAATCATGACAGTCCAATAGTCAATTGGCGATTGGAAAACTGCAAAATGCGATACCTATCGGAAAGAATGTAAACCCTACGCTCTGCATGAAATGACATTTCTCTCCATATAAAACATATGGAGAGTGAAACTATCGGAATTAATTTGAACCCTACGCTCTGCACGCAAAATCATGACAGTCCAATCGTCAATTGCGGAATAATGTTGATAGAGCAAGGCTGTCATAAAACGCACTCTGCTTCGTATTTGATGATTATTTCAAATATTATAATTTCAGATGTTCGTTAGATTTCAAATGTTTTGTCATCGTCAGTTTAATTTTCAATATTCTTTAATATTGAGATGTGTTATTATTATTCTTATTCTTATACAAATATAAATGAAAAAATTTAATTAAATATATTGTTAAATTATAAAATAAAATACAAAACTTTAAATAAATTGAATAATTAATATTTAACATATTATATAATAGTGACAGTGATAGCTAAACATTTTATTTATTAAAAATAAGCTCGCAGTCAGTTTGTGTAAAAGCTTTCATATAGCTATAATAGTGACAATTATATACAAACAATATTTTTAACAGTAGTTCATATTTATTTTATGTGAATTTTTTTATTTATAAAGTGTATTAAAATTAAGTAAGTAAAAGTTTTTTCAAATAAATTTAATTTGTTTGAAGCGATAAGATTATTCATTATGTAGCTATTTTAGTATTAATTTAATTTAAAGATTCTGAAATGTGTAATGTTTATTTATACTTTGCATTGAAACATTATATTTTAATGACACTTTATTAATAATATGTAAATATAAGTTACGACATGTAACTAACTTTTTATATGGAAAGATTTTGACTAATTTATTTTTGCCTTAAAATTCGACTTTTATAGCGAGAATTATTATAGTGTTAAATCGTTGTGAAACTAGTTAAGAAGTGTATAAATAATTATTTTTAAATTAATTTATATATTTTTTTTCCGCTGGCGCTACATCCCATATATGGATTTGGCCGCCTCAAATGAGGATACGTAATCAGAATTTTCATGCGGATGATAATGATTGATTAATTCATTGACCTTAACCAGCCGGCTTTCTGGAGAGGTTCGGGTTTCATTTTTATTTTATTTTCTAACAAAGGAAATCTAATTGTTGTTATTGCTATTGATATTGCATTGTGTTTTGTTTTTTTTATTTGTTCAATTGTGATTTTTGAGAATTATATAGAGATCATAAATTAGTTCCAAATATGGATCGTATAGGTTCTGTAAAATGGCCAATTCCAATGGACCATAGCCATTTCTCAACCGATTTCGATAGAACTCGGTATGTACCATGAAAATGGGATTGTAAAATGGGAATATGAATATTATTCTAGTTTCAATAGAATTAAACCATTTCCTTTCAATTGGGATGAATTGTATAGAATGGGATTTGTTTAGTATAGAATGGGATTCAAACATGAGTGTCGGAAATTTTTCTGGAAAATCGACAGTCTAAATGGAACTAACATATTGCTCAATTGAATGAGGTGAAACTCAGTGACATGAACGTGTAACAAACGCTAATGTAATTCGGAACGAGCGTAGCTCGGTGCTCCTGCGACTGTTTATTAAATGCTGAAAATTAAATATTACAATATTACCACAGAGTACATAATTACCTAGAGGCACATCTTTCATACTTGACCGAGGTATATAAATTATAAACTAAATTAACATGAATTTATTTGAATTATTTTCAAGTATTGGGATAAAACGGGATAACGATATATACAACATAACTATGTTGATCTTTATCGATCCTATGATTTATTAACAAAGCAAATATTTTATAGCACATCTCACTTTACATTAATATCGCAACCATGTTGTACTATGAAACAAAAAATGTATCATTGATTAATTTAAATGATTGTGCAGAAGCAAAATACATATGTACAAGATATATACAATTTGTAAGCAAGATCACCACTCGATATACAAAAATATATAAAATAAATGCACGTGTTTATCTATGTGTGTGTCGATCGAAAAAAAGAATATGAAATAATAAAAGGAAAAAATTAAAAAATCCTCTAGTGTACAAGGTGTATTAAAATAAACCATTTTTTTGTATAATAATAGACAAAAACGATTGTCGATTTCCGAAATTAACGTGCAACCTGTAGCAATACATTTTTTGTAAATATGAATGTCTCGACTGGATATGCGAAAATGTATATGTTTTTATTCTTACAGAATAGCAATATGTACTTACATGGCTGGTCTCCACTTGTATATTTTTCTCTTGACAAAAAATAAATGACAAACGGCTCGTGACATTTTTTGTACAACTACTAATATAAAGAATGTAACTAATTTTTCTCTTTGAGAATAAGAAAAAAATTTGAATTTGGTTCGTTTTTCGAATAATACAATTTTTTCGCATATTACTTTTGTATTCCATGATTTATTATTTATGTCTTATTTTAATAACACAAATTTTATTATATTTTGACCTAAAATTCATTAAAAGGACAAAATTTTGTGAAAAAAGAATGAAAATTTCATTTTATTTGTCAAAATATTCAACATGAAATGACAATAAATTGAGCATAAAATACAATTTATGCTCAAATGGCACAACGTCACGACAAAAATATTGAATATTCTGATCTTTTCCTCTCTTGACAAAATTTCAATGCGCATGCTGAAATCCATTTTTGTGTATGTCCCAAGTATAACAAAACTGAAAACTTGAATCGGTTATAAAATCTTTTCCGGTTTTCGTTCGAAAAAATTGAAAATGCTGAAAAGATGGTGTTTCAAATTTTTAACACATGTAGCGTTGAAGTACAAATGTATTTTTGTTTTCTGTAGACGCCATTACGATTGCGTTATACGTAAATAGTTCATGTGTCTGTTTATTAAAAAAATCGAAATCGACTGAAACTGATAGTGTGTAAAAGATAATAATTATGAAATAGGAATAAATTTATCGATAAAAGTGTTACAAGCAGACGCCTGGCCACTACTTGATTCGACATCGATACCAATTACATTTGCGATACCTCATCATAAATTTTTGTGGATAAAAACTTACGTGGCTACACCGTTTTTGTCATGATGAACTAAAAGTCTCATACCTCAAGAAACCCTGTATCATTACGATGCAAACTTTTCAAATGGCTGTCCTATTGTTGTTTGAGACATGTGATGTGATGACGTAAGGATATACAAGAAACGCTACAGTTAAATAATGAAATGTTACAAAAGCATATTCAAAGTTTAATTGAATCAAAATTGTTGCTGTGTGGGACAGAGGTTGGTTTTTTTGTTTTACTAGGTCTTGTACCTTGAATACAATATAATATTGTAACGCTTTTTTTCTTTACAGAAATTAGAAGATTCAACCGAAATTATTGACTATTCAAACAAAAGGACTAAGTTTAAAATTACTGCAGCTCTCCAACGTGAAACACCTCAGGAAGTTGAACATGCGATGCACGCAGTAAATGAAGATAGAAAAATGTATTTACTCAGGTGGAGTTAAAATTTATATATTATAATAAATGTAATATTGTAATTTATACATGTAATAAAAATAAAAAGTATTCTTAAAAAAAATATATTTTTAATTAAAGCTAGATTTAAATTCAAAAGTGAAATTTTGGCGCCAAAATTTATATTATAAGCCCCGCCCACAAATTTCTCGTACCATAACCTAACTTTTCTTTTCATCATTTTCCGAGTTTTTTGGCCAACTTTCATAGGAAATCTTATAATAAGTCGGACATTAATTCGGAAAAGAATCGGAGATGAAATCAGCGAAATGTCAGAAAAATACAAAAATTTTCGGATATAAAAATACTTGGGGTATTTTGGAAAATGTACTAAAAATTGTCATGATCCCAAGTATTTTTATATCCGAAAATTTTTGTATTTTTCTGACATTTCGCTGATTTCATCTCCGATTCTTTTCCGAATTAATGTCCGACTTATTATAAGATTTCCTATGAAAGTTGGCCAAAAAACTCGGAAAATGATGAAAAGAAAAGTTAGGTTATGGTACGACAAATTTGTGGGCGGGGCTTATAATATAAATTTTGGCGCCAAAATTTCACTTTTGAATTTAAATCTAGCTTTAATTAAAAATATATTTTTTTTAAGAATACTTTTTATTTTTATTACATGTATAAATTACAATATTACATTTATTATAATATATAAATTTTAACTCCACCTGAGTAAATACATTTTTCTATCTTCATTTACTGCGTGCATCGCATGTTCAACTTCCTGAGGTGTTTCACGTTGGAGAGCTGCAGTAATTTTAAACTTAGTCCGTTTGTTTGAATAGTCAATAATTTCGGTTGAATCTTCTAATTTCTGTAAAGAAAAAAAGCGTTACAATATTATATTGTATTCAAGGTACAAGACCTAGTAAAACAAAAAAACCAACCTCTGTCCCACACAGCAACAATTTTGATTCAATTAAACTTTGAATATGCTTTTGTAACATTTCATTATTTAACTGTAGCGTTTCTTGTATATCCTTACGTCATCACATCACATGTCTCAAACAACAATAGGACAGCCATTTGAAAAGTTTGCATCGTAATGATACAGGGTTTCTTGAGGTATGAGACTTTTAGTTCATCATGATAGAAACGGTGTAGCCACGTAAGTTTTCGTCCACAAAAATTTATATGATGAGGTATCGCAAATGTAATTGGTATCGATGTCGAATCAAGTAGTGGCCAGGCGTCTGCTTGTAACACTTTTATTGATAAATTTATTCCTATTTCATAATTATTATCTTTTACACACTATCAGTTTCAGTCGATTTCGATTTTTTTAATAAACAGACACATGAACTATTTACGTATAACGCAATCGTAATGGCGTCTACAGAAAACAAAAATACATTTGTACTTCAACGCTACATGTGTTAAAAATTTGAAACACCATCTTTTCAGCATTTTCAATTTTTTCGAACGAAAACCGGAAAAGATTTTATAACCGATTCAAGTTTTCAGTTTTGTTATACTTGGGATAGGAAAAAAATGAACTAGATTTTTTTTTTGTCAAGAGAAAAATACGAAAGTGGAGACCAGCCAACATACTCATACTCGTAAATATTATTTTGATCCAATTTTGTTTACATTTTGAATCCAGGGCCCGTATTCTTGAAATTCACCGAAAAAATTCGCCGGCGACTTTGGTATGAAACAATTTAAATTTTCGACTGAAATGATGTATTTCACTAGAAAATAATGGGCGACTTTTTTTGATCGAATTTCAAGAATACGGGCCCATAAATGCAATAATCATGTAATAATAAATATTTTTAGTTCTATCGATTCGAATTCTGTTCTGTTATGTAGGTACTTTAATATTGTTATATGTAAACGGCTGTAGGATGTGGCCTGGCAAACCGGGATACTTGCCCAGCGCTTGGTCCTACAAGTCTAATCAATCATTCAATCAATGAAAATTTCCATTGAGGAACTGCATTGATTAATTTTAAAATAATGATGCGATTTTTCCAATTAAAACAAAAGTAATAATTAATCAAATATCAAAAATTCATTTTAATGGCTTAAAACTTTCAATTTTTTGGATGCCTGAGTATTTTTAGTTGTTGGATTTGGTTTTTTATTTTTACTTTGGTCTTTTATTACCCACTTGCAATTTTTGCGAAGCAAAACTAGTAAAAATAATTTTAATAAGACCGTTATGTGGCCAAAGCATGGTTCAGATTCACTGGGTAAAAATGATGGAAACTCACTTTTTAATTTTGCTAGACAGAAATTAGTCATTTCATCACAAATATTGTTTATGTAGCTTTTTTGATTAAAAAATATTTCAAAAACTTTAACTAAAAATTGGGAAACTGCAAACAATTGTTCTGATGGAGCCTTTAAAGATCCAAAATTGGAATTATGAAGATTTTTTTTATAATTTTTTTCATGAGTAAATATATCGTGCATCGATCACAGTCAATTTTTTTATAAACACAGTACCCAGCGTAGTAAGCAATAGCATTTGTTGTCAACGTACTAAATTCTTCCAAATTCAGCAACATTTCAATATAATTCGATCCTTCATTTTCTTCCGGAGCTTGTAATTTTAAACTTTTATTGTATTCGTCTTTAAATTGTTTCCAGTTTAGTTTTAAATTTTCTGAATCGTCTGGTAAACAATTAGAATGTAGCGAATTAAATAAAATTTTCATTACTACAATATTTGCGTAGTGCACTCCAATTTCATAACACGACGGTGTGAAATTATATCCGCCTTTGCCCCTCAATGCAGAAAAGAAATTTTCTAATGCATCTTGGTTAGTCTTACCCGTTAATATAAAATCAACTGAATGCTTAGAATTTAAATATTGCACCAATTCTAATTGAGCAGATACGGTTAGTTGAAAACCCTTTATAAACTTAAAATAATTTTGGCTACTTGACAAAATTTTTAAGTTTCCTAGAAATTCCAAGCTTTCCTTTAGATAAGCGTATATTTTATTATTAACTTTGAGTGGCTGTTCATATGGATTCTTCGAAAAAAAGTTGCGGCAGTTAAGGCAATCAAATATATTATTGAATCGTTCTATAATAATTGCCGTAGGTATAGCATGGTCCAAATAGTTTTCAAACGTTTCTGGTGAAGTTTTTAAAGTAGTCCGAATAGCATAAGAAACAGTGTTGCTTAAAATTTGGGCAGCTAGTTTTACACTCATTTTCTGGAAACTATTGGGATCCATATTATTCTTTGTTATTTTGGGCAATATTTTAACCTTTTGATTTTTTTCTTGATCGTAAATTAATTTTACTACGTTGAAGTCTGTGATACCGTAGTCTGAATGATGAAACTGATGTTTTATAATCACAATTATTGTTCATCAAAGCCACAAAAGTTTTGAATTTATTGAATACATCTGACTTATTTTTGATCGGATACACATACCGGTATTTTGAAAAATCATCTCGGAAAAGTAACACGTCGCTATGAATAATTTCACCACAACGTATCGCCTTTTCAATTCGATTTTCAAAACTCAACCGATGCTGTTTGCCTTGAACACAAGCTTCACATATATAGTCTTCATCTATGAAATTAGTGTTATTCTTTTGTAGAAACTTTCTCACGTGTGCTAGATTTTGGTGTCCAAATCGCTCATGCCAAATTCGAATCGAAAGATTATTGCTTGTGGAAGTAACATTAGCTTCAACGCTTTCATCAATTGAAACCATATTTAATAGCATCCTATTCATCCGACCTTGCTTTACTCCCACTGCAACAACACTTCCCTCGTTCAATATACGACATCCTTCTTTGTCTTCGATAACTACCATGTTACGCAATGTTACCGCACCCGAAGAGAATAAATTTGTATGCAACGTTGGAACATATAAAACATTTGCTAAATGTTTCTTGACCATAAGACTTGAGAAATTTACCATCTCCAATTTTTACTGACGACGAAGATTCCGTTGATTACTCATATGTGTCGCACCAGAATCCAACCACCACAATTCATTATTGCTTTGTGAATTACCACTCTCGCACATCAAAGCGTCGCCATGTTGGATTTTTGATTTTGGAACCACATTCTTCGATTTGTTGCAATCTTTTTGCCAATGATCAGGTGAACCACACTTAAAACAACCTCCATTTCTGTCGGTTTTCTTTCGCCTTATTATCTTCTTAGAATTTGAATAGCCTTTTTTCATCACAAGCGCCTCCACAGTATCAACACTTCCTTGAGCTTTCATTCTCGATTCTTCTATCAACAATCGGGATTTCATATTTTCAAGTGTTCGATCAGTATTTGTAACGCCATCTGAATCTTTGTCATTATCACCGATTCCGACAACAGTTCATCGAGTTCTTTAAGTTGTTGCACAATGTCGAGAAGTTTCGAGAAAAAAGTAGCTATGTCGTTAGCCGGATCTTTTGTGAATAACAACACAATACAACCGTTGTTGCAACAGAAAAATATTTGCTGAAGAATTTGGTTCGTATACTTTCTTAAGCGCATTTCACATTTCATTGGAAGATTTGCAATTCAAAATGTGCAACACCGGCTGTTTTCCACATGCTGTTGATATACACCGACGAGCCTTTGCATCCATTTTACGCCATGCTTGCATTTTTCCCGTATATTTATCTGCATCATCTTTTGTCGGAAGTAGATCAATGCCTGTTACAACGTCGTATAATTCGAGTGATTCCAAAATTTGTACAATTTGGAACTTCCATGTTATCCATCCATCAATTCCTTGCAACTTATCAATTTTTACAAAATCGTTTTCCATATTTATAGGTTAACTATAGTTTCCTCTTTTATTTTAAATTTCGTTTCCAACAAAAAAAAATAATGCCTATTGAATCAGCCTTCCATAATGTTCTCGTTCGTGATTCTTCACACACACGTAAACACTTCTACCGTAACTAAATTTCGCAACATAATAAATTAACCGTGTGTTCTGGGCCCATAACCTGCTGATATTTGTTTTGTTATTTGTGAATGTATTTTATTGCACCTGTTGTGATTTCCAATTACGAAGCACTGATCAGCAAGGTAAGTATATTCAAGCGTTATAATCCGCAAAAAAATAAAAGAATTACTCGTACAATATTATTTATTATTGATAAATATACAATACACGTTGTAATCAGAAGAGAGATAAAATTACGACTGACTAAACTGTACTGTGTCATGGATTGGTGGTTTGGCGTCTATTGGAGGGGGGGGACCAAAGTTGCGTAGATTAATCTACCAGCTCCGTAACCTTCCAGTAGGGTGAGCATCACGTGAGCTGTTCTGGTCTTGTCATTAGGCAGCCGCGTGATGGGTACAATTGTGTAAGGGGTAACCTGTTCACAATTCGCAAGTTTACGTACTGCCTCCTCGTGGCAACCACTGGTAACTAAGGCCACTTGGCACATTTTTGGCCATTTGGCACAGGCTAAAGTACGGCGCTAAAGGAGAAAATCTAGACAAAAAACCCTAATCTAAGGTGGAACAGCATATGCCGAAAGATGAATGGCTGATAGGTTAATCAGCCCAAAATATGCGGACTCTGTATACCAGGCACCCTCCAGTTTTATTTAGCCTTCCTCTCGAGGTCCTTGAGCTCCAACGGTACCGTCTTTCTAGCGGAACTACATGCTGTAGTAAACATCTAGGAGGGAGAGCAATAAGCCCAGAGAGTATGTACCACGTACCGGGAAGCAGTATTGTCAGGTTCATTAAGAACCTGAATATTGACTGGAGGGATAATTAAACAGGGGCCAGCACAATAGATCTTTTAGGTCGCAGTGCGAAGTGGCTGATCGCCCGCATGCCCCCCCCCCCCTAATAATAATAATAATAATAAACTGTACTGTACAATGTACACAGCAAAATTGATATCATGACATGACAGACAAAATTAACACAGGGTGTATACTAATTTTTAACAATTAGTTTGTTATTCCAATTAACTGTGGGAGAGCTTCTTGCATTTCTTGAGTTAATATAATGTTACCTTGATCGTATTTCATTAGCTTTAACTTACTGATAAACCGCCTACAATATGATATTTATCTTTGAATCTTCTTTAAATTTGAATGTTTCACATACAGATGATCAAAAGGGTTTCATCGTCTCTCACTCTCGTTGTTTTGACTAGAGCTACTAACAATTTCTCTGAAACCTTTTCAAATCTTACCTCTGAAAGTTGTTGGAGTGTTTGTTAACCAACATGGACCACTATACCATATTTGATGTTTTTCGAGATATTCAGCTTCCATGTCAAGACTTAATATAGTTCCATATTGTTTGGCTGGTTAACCCGTGGATCTCTGTAAATCCTGTTAACAAAAGTTATTGAAGTAATATTTTGGCTACTATAATGGTCGATGACAACCACCCCAAAGGATCAAATAATTGTGACACCTCGAAGGCGAAAATCGTTTGTTAACATACATGGATGACAATTTGGTGCAGAGGACAATTTTATAGTTAATAACAAAATTCTTTTTAAATCAATTCAACTCTCATTATCTATTGTTGTTCCGAAACAAATGCAAATGGAGCTTGCCAAGCATTATCATAATCAAGGTCATATTGGGAAGCAAAAAAAAACAGAAGAATTGATATCGAGGCAATTCTAAATTCCAATCTAGATACCTGTGTTAATGAAGATAAGTTTGGAGAAGCACACCGACACTTTGCAATGATTTTTAAATAACACTTACCAACGAAGTATTGGGAGTTCGAGTTGCTGATGGGGCTAAAGATGCGCTGCCCCAAGTATCATAAATTAAGAAAGCATAGAGTTTCAGCGAAAGTCATAGTAATCTAAGAGAAGAGGCGAGAGAACAAATTGTAAAAGTTCAAGAGGTAAATCGCATGACCTATAAGGGGAGAAAACACGCATCGTTGTACAGCGTCGGCGAAGGTACATAGCTTGGCGTCTACTGCAGAGTAACCTACCAACTCCATAACCTTTCAGTAGGGTCCGCATCACGGTCATGTTATAGGCAGCTGGCGTGATGTTATATCAACAAAATCTAAGCTGGAACAGCATATGTCGATGGATGAATGGTTTATAGGTTAATCAGTCCAAAGTATGCGGACTTAGCCTTCCTGTGGTAAAGCTGGGTATCCCACAGGCGACTTTCTTTTCCCAGCAACATGTCAAACTGTAAAGTGAATAAGAATGGTGACGCTCCTAAAGCGTCACGCACCAGCGAAAGTTCCGTGGTGAATTTCGAGGACCTCGGCCCTCTTTTCGCTGTGAAGCTCTCGATTGGTGAGCCATCGGATGGGGAGCTCCGTTCGGTGCTTGACAACCTAATTCTCAACTCTGATATGGACACCTCAGAAGATGAGGATTCGGCCGCCGTAAGTGCCTGAATTCATTTGTATCCCTCTGTCTCGTTGTTGTTCACCTCTACGGATAGGATAATGCTGAGTTCTTTGAAATTGTTCTTTGCATTTGCTATTGGAAATGGTGTGTATGGCAGCCCCCGGATCGTTTAGGCGTTGCCGCATATCATCAATATTTTTTGTGAAATTTTCTGACACCCTTTGCCTATCCTTGTAGTACTAATCTGTTGGCTTCAGTGCTGGTTGAAATTCCTTTATTAAATTGTCGTCATTAACTCGTTGATGGACGATATTTTTTCCCAGATATGTTTTTGTTTTCCGTATTGCTCCATCTAGAGCTGCTCTATTTCTTCTGCCTTTTGTTCTTGTCTCCGCAATAGCTGTTACATGCCTATAGTAGTAGTTAACTAAGTTCCGGCTAGTTGGTGGAACAACGAATTTCTGCTTCGCGGTGCAGTTGATTGGGTATTCGCCGGTTGTTGCTTGGGGTATTTGATAAATATCTCGCCGGTTGTTGTTTTATGGCTCGAAGGACCAATTTTATAATCTAACCTATATTATGTTTAGTTTGTAAAGCAGCTCCCAAATTTCACTAAAGCCGGTTAAGAACTATCCAAGTTCCATCTCGAACCAAATCTCAATCCTCTATACTCAACTCCAAACCCAACGGCAAACCTCAACTCAAAGGCTAGTTAAATTCACAAATCAACATGATACAAAAAAACTACACGCGGACATGAACTCAACAAAGAACAACTCAAACTAACTTCCAACACAATTTTCAACTCCTCAGAAAAGTGGTTTTGGACGAACAAAATTTTTGGTCGTGTTTGGAAGGAAATCAATAACTTTGGTCCTTGCAAATCGAACCTAAATTATCCAAATTTCAAAATAAAATAAAATATGAAAAATATGCTGGCATTCAATATTATTTAATCAAATATTTTCAAAATTATATATTTTCGAGCTCAAAATATTGTTTCGCCTTAGTTCTTGTTTATTTTAGGCTACTGCATAATCGATTCCAAAATATTTTGGAATGTTACTCTCAACCCTGACATTATTGATACTATACAATTCATCGCTGCAGCCATATCTTGATTATCGCTTCCGCATTGCTTTTGATCATTTCGGTCTCCATCATCAGCATCGCACAACCCCAATATTACTAAAACTACAGTTATGAAAATGGTAGCTTTCATTTTGACAAATGATATGTTTTCTAGAAATATCGAGTGTGTCTTTATATAGTAAGTCTCCCCATTTCATAGCGCATTGTTGCATCATAAATTGTTCATGCTTAGTTTATGACAACATCACGATTCTCTTGCGACACGTGGTCACGAAATTTATGCGTGACTTTTTGATGATTATAAAATTATTCTCAATAATTAAGTTTATCTAACGTTATTCAAAACTAAATTTATGTGAGTCGGATAAATCGGGAAGCAGTGAAAATTAATTGTATGACTTCCACAGTTGTAACCTTACGAATACTTCGTCAATCAAATAATTTGACAATCTTCAGTATCTCTGATTACACAAGCGGTTATTTATGGCAACATCTAATGGATAGTAAGATCTCTACCAAGAGTATTCGTAAATACTGAAATTGTCGAATGGACTATCCTAACTTGAAAGCTTCATAAAATCTAAGGTATATTAAAATTTAGCAAATTTTTTTAAAAAATTAAGAAAATGATAAGGATACTCCACCTCCCTGTCACATTACATTTTCTATATCTCCTTCTGGCTTTCTCCCCAACCTCTTTCCCATTATTTAAGGGCGTCCCTTAATAATTTGCTATTAATATGATTTATATCCTTTCGACAACATGTCAACAAGGCATAAAAACCTCTTACATTTTTTCAAACAATATCCACCTAATGTGTAAGCACATTTTATTTTGAGCAATAGCTTATTTAATAGGTATAAAAGTGGAAACTTAGCGCTGAAGTTGGTTCTTTTAAAAAACATACTTAAACGCATTAAATTCGTCTGCTATTTTGGATATAAATAGTTTAGTCCTTACTGTTTATATGACATAGGTTTCAGTCAGTTAGAAGCTCGTTCAGTGTGTATCAAATTTTTGCAAAATTTAAGAGTGTCAATGTTATTCTGTTTTATACTGGCAAAATGCTGCTGAAGCTACGGAAATGATTAATTGGGCTTGGGGTGACAATTCTGTTGGTGCTTCAAAGTTTCGTGTTGCAAATTTTAACCTTGAAGACAATCTACAGTTTGAAGATGAATAACTTCAAGCTTTATTTGATAAAAACCCATGTCAAATTCAACAACAACTTCGAAAACAGTTAGAAATTAATCAAGTAGCAATTTCAAATCGATTGCATGCAATGGGAAAGATCGATAAGGAAGGGAAATGAGTTCCTCAAGAGCTAACCGAAGACAGCACAAAATTATTACTGGAGATGAAAAGTGGATTCTATTCGATAGTCCTAAATGAAGAAAAATCATGGGTTAATCTAGGCCAGCCATCTCCATCCGTTGCAAACATATAAAACATATGCGGATGTGTTTTGATGCGTTTGTGCGCCTTTATTGCTTCTTTAATACTGTGTTCAATTCACTGAACTCGTTTTATATTGTAATGTTGTATAACGGGTAAACCCAGTATACCATACATAACTAATTCTATACTACATATGAAGAATAACATCCCCTCTTTTACATAAAATTTAATAAAATTGAAATAAACTTATTCTAATAATACTTCTAACATTTGGTAATCTCTATATTTTATAGGTGTTGGGAATCATCGAAACTCCAGTAAATATTAATGACGAGATCTAAAACGGAAAAGAAAACATATCAAAGAATCGCGTTGAAATAAACCTACAATTTTGCCTAACTTTATCTGACCAACAGCTGATGTGTAGTATCCAAATATACACCGGCGTCATCAATATTTTGTTGTAGTTCATACCTGCAAGAAATAATATTTGAAACTCCATTTAGTGATTCACCATTTTTATTATATAAATTCTATTTACTTACCTAATTATTAGAACACTTAACTTTGATTATAAATTAATTTAATTGCAACACAACAATTTTTATTGTTTGTTGACATTCTATCAATTAATTATTTTGTATAATTTGACAGACAGTAATTTCATGGCAACACAAATTTAATACGCACACTGTAAATTCTAAGTTCTATATTTAGAGCATGAATTAATGTATCGATTCATAGATGACACTGTCATAAATTATTTCATTTAAATTTTGTATAGCAAATCTTTGGATATGACAGCTAACAATTTTTTGGAATCGTCAATCTTATTTTAACATCGATTCGAGCAAGAAGCAAATTACAAAATTAAATATCAATTGTAAATTTAAAATAAATAATAAAGTTTATCAAAATAAATAATAGTGTTTGGATTTTCACTGCACCTACGTGGAAATCGTGCTGAATAAATTAAATTGAAGCGAGTTATCGATCAATAGGTAATGTTCTTTTACGAATATTTCTTTCTTGGGGTTTCCTCGTCGAGTCTGGCGTTTACTCTTCAACTGTAGGTTGTTCCTTATTTACATTGTCGTTTTCATTTGGCTGATTTCCGTATTCTTTGTTTTCCTGTTGGTTATCTGTATTTCGCCTTTCATTATCTGTTGTTGGAATTGGTTTCATGTGTATTCTATTTCTTCTATACCTTCTTCCGTCAATCTCAACAATGTACGATGCGTTGTTTAAATTAGTTACCACTTCTCCTTTTTTCCATTGTTTTTCAGTTGGTTTAAGCTTTACAAAAACTTCTTGTTCATGTTTTAATTCTGGTAATTGCCTTGAGGCTCTATCATTGAAGAATTTAACGCGTTTACGATTTTCAATTATTTTCTTTTGTACATCTTCAGCTGCTCTGGTTTTCAAAATTCCTTTCGCTGCAGGTATTATACTTCTCAAATTTTGACTGAAGATTCTTTGTGCTGGACTATAGTTCATCTTATTTGGTGTGTTTCTCCATTGTAGTAAACATTGATAAAAATCTGCTCCACTATCCACACTTTTCTTTATTAGTGATTTCGCTATTTTTACGGCTGCTTCGGCTTTACCATTTCCTTGTTGATGATATGGGCTGCTTATTGCGTGTTGAAACTCCCAATCATTTGTAAATTTCTGAAACTCTGTATTCACGAAAGTTTTCGCATTGTCTGTTATACATATTTCTGGAATTCCGTGTCTACTAAAATTTTTTCTTCAAATATTTATAATTGTTGTTAATGATAATTAAAAATTGTATCTTTGAAGATGTAACATCATTTTCTGCATTCTTTTCGGTGCCATTAGTATTGATTTTTTAAATATTGTTACTAACGGTCTGTGATCCGTTTCTATTCTTATATCGTTTTTTCCACATACGTACTGATCAAATCTTTTGAGTGCAAATAGAACGGCTAGTGTTTCTTTTTCAATTGCTGCTTAATTTAATTCGGCTTCCTTCAATACTCTTGACGCGAACGCTATTGGATGATCTTCCTGTATTAATACACATCCTATTGCATATGCTGAAGCATCTGTTTGTATTTTTAGCGGTTTGTTTTGATCGTCGAATGCTAGTATTGGTGCTGTTGTTATTGCTTGTTTTAAATTATTGAATTCCTTTTCGTGTATATCCGTCCAGTTAAATTCATTATCCTCTTTTGTTAGATTTCTCATATTTGCGTGTGTTGACGAGGAGGAAAACACAAAAATCGTAATTCACCTAAAAATAAAGAATTATCTGAAAGGAAACACAACAATATATTTTAGAATTAAGAATTAAAAAAATTGTAACATTTGTAATTCGTCATCACGAATTTATTCGTCTTATTTTTGTTTTGCATTTATTTATTGTATTGGCAATTTGACATTAATGATATTTCGTTGCTCAATATCTAGATGCATGTAACCATTATCTAGTAACTAAGCTAGCTTATGTTAGATATCGCCAATCGCATTATTTTAATGATAATAAAATTTTTTGAATGAAGACGTCTCTCCAAGCAAGCCACCAAATTTGCCAGTCAACTAAAAAAAAAATACATACGAGTATATATGTGATATAATAGTGGGATACGAATAAGGCACTGGAGATAATATCAATTGCCAAAATACGGGATCATCAAACAAACGTATTTTTGTAAGAAGTGCCCCAATCAGGAAGGTATCCGTACAAAGACATTGGCGCCGAAACAGGAACATATATATACTGGTTATTCTGGGGAGAATTTGAATCATCAGCAGCATCGTGCAGAATAACCACAATAGTCCACATCTATAAATTAAACGAGATACGAGATCAGAGAATCGTAGAGATAAGGCTTAATCACATCCACGTGGGACGCGGAACAATCACTTTGTAGCGGTCGTCCAGTAACGGTAAACGGTAAAATCGTGAGTAATAATTAGTGAGGAAGTTAATTATCAATATTCTGCTGCGCTTAAATCATTAAACGTCCGTGACACTGTATTATTACGGAATCAATCACAAATAAGCTAATTTAGTGAAAACGGTAGTGCGCATAAACTAAAAACAGTTAAAGTGTGAATTATAAGTTCAATTCAAAAGCGCGTCAAATTCATACCCGTTAAAGCACATTAGTGCATAATCTAAATCGCGTATTTGGAATCCGTTAATTGTTGATTATAATTCGGTTGCGTTACACGTGCAGCATTCGGTTGCGTTACATGTGCAATTTTTGCATTTTATCTTTATCGTTAACAATAAGCTGCTGAAAATGGACAGCTTGAAAAAGCAAAGATCCACTGCGAAGGGATCAATGACCAAATTACTCACGTACGTAAGCAGCAACATGGAGAGCACTAGCTTGGATGAGATGTATGTGAAACAAGAACGAGCACAGAAGCTTTTAAGTGAATTCCAAAATATTGAAAGGGAGATGTTCGATTTAGACCACGAGGCGGAATCGAACTTATCGAGTTTCGAGGACAACTATTACGTGGTCTTAGCAGCTCTAAACTCTACAATTCGCAAACGCAGCATTACTACACAAAACCTGGAGAATACTATGAATATCAAATAGCAACAAAACGTTGATGTCCGTCTGCCGAAGATTGCCATTTCTAAATTTAATGGCGACTATATGGAATGGCAATCATTCTTCGATATTTATAGTTCTACGATTCACGAGCGAGAAAATTTGACGGCTGCACAGACATTTCAGTATCTCAAAGGTGCATTAGGGCGAGAAGCAGCATCGCTCATTCGACATTTTGCAGTCACGGATGCTAACTACAATGAGGCATTCCAAAGGTTAATACAGCGATATGACCGAAAGCGTTACACAGTCAACGCTTTCATAAAAAACTATATGGACCAACCCAGCATAATCCAACGAAATACCGATAGCATCAGGAAATTAACTGATGCTCTAGATGAATCGGTTAGAGGGCTTAAGGCGCTAGGTCCAAACGCCGAAAAACGAGACCCTTGGCTGATTTATATAGCTTTAAATAAATTAGACAACGAAACCAAATCTCTCTGGGCCCAGGAGACAGCGGAGAAAGACTTTTGTACAATCGATGAATTGTTTACATTCCTGGGAAAACGCATAAACATGGTCGAATCCATAAAGGACTATACGAAGAAGATCACGCCGAGTCGACCAGTTGCACGAGCATATCCAGTTGAAACATCGTTGGGATACCAATGCCCAATATGTAAGAGTGATGGGCACAGAGTATATGAATGCGAGAGCATGTCACCGACTGACAAGTCAGATGCAATACGAAAACACAGCAGGTGTTTCAATTGTTTAAATGGAGGGCACAGAGTGCAAGAGTGCAGATCCAAAGCTAGTGGCGATACTGCCACAGAAGACATCATACATCATTGCATGGATCATCAGATGAATCAAGGGGTTCTAACGTTGTTGAACAAGCAAATTTAAGGGTTCATAAGGTTGATATAGCAACCAATAAGGAAGTGACAGAAAAGGGAGACGCCGAAATTGAAACGTATACCGTGGGCCCAGTAACATCACAAGGAATACTTCCGACTGCATTGATCAACATCAAAGACGGCAACGGCTGTTGGCAAACATACCGGGCACTTTTGGATTCGGCATCAAAGGCATCCTTTATATCCGAGGTGTGCGAGATTTAAATCTCAAACGAAAAAGTGCACGGGTTCTTATGAAGGGACTTGGTGAAGCTGGCATGGGTGAAACCAGAGGGTCCATAGAGCTGACGATTGCGTCTGTGGATCACAAAACTACATTAAAAACACAAGCATTCATCATTCCAAAGGTGTCTTGTGTATCGAATGAATTCAATTTATCAGTAGCGGATTTTCAAATCCTGAATCAGTTGCAGCTCGCTGATCCAACTTTAAACAAACGAGGCCAAATCGACGTGCTTTTAGGAGTGAGTGGACATATTTTTTGAAGCATTGGAAACCGAGAGTATTAAGTTAGCAAATGGATTGACTGCGGTTCGAACAATTTTTGGATGGATATTGGCCGGGAGAATTGCCGACAAGGAGCAAGGTACGGATGTGACTAAAAATTTCAATGTGCTTCTAGATATCGACAGATCTCTAAGCAAATTCTGGGAAGTAGAAGAGCTTCCAAAACATAAAAGAGAAACAGCTAGCCGAAGAACAGCAGTGTGAAGAATTATTCCGAACAACTACAAAAATCGGTAGAGATAAGAAATTTATAGTAAAGCTACCATTCAAGCAATCCGGCAATGTGATCGGAAAACTGTATAGAGCATTTATGGCGGAGTATGAGGTGCTTGGACACATGGAACAAGTGCAAGACCATAATAAATTATCTATATACTACTTGCCGCATCATGGAGTTTTAAAGGCCAGCAGTACGACAACAAAATTGCGAGTAGTCTTTGACGCATTCACAAAATCGTCTACGGTGCTTTCGCTAAATGATGCTTTAATGGTAGGTCCCACGGTAGAGCCATCGCTCCTCAATATACTGCTAAGGTTTCGACAACACGAGTTCGTCTTTTGTGGAGCTGTTGAAAAAATGTATAGGCAGGTGTGGGTAGACAGCAATAATCGAGAATACCAAAACGTCTTATGGCGCCCGAGTCCACATCAGCAGCCAATCACATATCAATTGAAGACGCTTACGTATGGCACTGCCTCAGCAGCATTTTTGGCTACCCGCTGCTTGAAAGATGTTGGTATCCGAGTGCAATCCCGTCAGCCAGAGGCAGCATGATCTATATTAGAGGACATGTACGTAGACGATATAATGACCGGGGCCGAGTCCATACCACAGACCAGAAATTTGTTGAAGCAGGTAACACACGCACTAGGCAGTCATGGTTTTAAGCTAAGGAAATTTCTTACCAACAATCAGAAGCTGCGGTAGCAAACCACCACGGTGAGCGATAGTAAAGAAATCGAAGAGCATGCAGAAACGCCAAAGGTGCTGGGTCTTCAATGGGACCCTTATGATGACGCATTTAAATTCGCGGTCCAATTACCTGAACGATGCAAACATACCAAGCGAACACTGTTGTCGAATGCCAGCCGAACTTTCGACCCGCTTGGTTGGTTGTCTCCGATAATAATTCAAATTAAGATTTTATTCCAAAATCTGTGGATGCAGAATATAAGCTGGGATGACGAGCTTCCTTCAAGCACACTGCAATCATGGTTGGAACTTAGAACTCAAATATGCAAAACAACCAGCATAAGAATTCCAAGATGGTTGCACTCCAAAAACCAAGTGAGTTTTTTTCGATTTAGTGACGCAATCGAGAAAGCGTATGCCGCAGTGGTATATGCCTTAGTGGATACAAATGAGGATCTAAAGGCCCACATAATCACCTCCAAATTCCGTGTAGCTCCAGTGAAACAATTAAGTCTGCCGAGGCTTGAATTAATGGGTGCCTTGCTGCTGGCTCATGTGATGAAACTGGTAGAGGAGTCGTTAACCGTAACCATAACTAAAACCGTATTATTCACTGACTCACAAATTGTATTGGATTGGTTGTCAGGTCATCCGCGGTGTTGGACTGCATTCGTGGCAAATAGAGTCAGCGAGATTATTCATTTGTACAAACGAGAATACTGGTGGCATGTCGCGTCCAAGGATAATCCTGCTGACATTGCATCACGAGGCATGAGCACGTTACAGTTAGTGAACAACAAGATGTAGTGGAGTGGACCTTCTTGGTTGATTGATGCGGAACAGATAAAGGCAATTCAATCAAAGAACGTGCGGTCCCAGAAGATGACAAATGAAGAATTACGACCCTCAATGACCGATACATTCGTAGTTTCGACTAACATTTTAATTCGAAATTTATTTAATAGGCAAAGATGTCGAAAGTATTAGCTCTTGTCAGGCGATTTGTCAACAAGCTGAGGTACAGTGAAGAAAAAGGAGATACGCTGACTACTAGAGAAGAAATAGAAGCTGCAGAAATGATCTTAATCGCAGAGATTCAGAAATCGGAGTTTTCGGCTGAAATCGGAGCATTGCAGAATGATCAGGCATTACCGCGAAGCAGCAAATTAATCAGCTTGAATCCTTTCATAGACGATAGAGGCATTATTAGAGTTGGAGGTCGGATTCGAAAAATCGATTGCACCTTACAGTGTCAAATATCCGATCATCCTTTCATCGAATCAGCATGCAGTTAAATGCATAGTCAGGGACGCACATACGCTCTATAATCATCCTGGAGTAAGTTTACTCACTAGCATCATACGGCGAAAATTTTGGATAATTAGAGGTAAAATACTGTCTAGAGCGATTGCACACAAATGCGTTAAGTGCGTAAGAAACAATCCGAAGAAACAGTGTCAGATGATGGGGAACCTCCCAGTAGAAAGGATTCAATATGTACATCCATTCCTTCAGGTGGGTGTAGACTATTGCGGACCGTTTAAGGTACAACCAGTACGAAGAAGAGGTCAAATTCCAATGAAAGCATATGTTTGCATATTTGTCTGCTTGAGCACCAAGGCGATGCATATAGAAATAGTAGGTAGCCTCACGACAGAAAGTTTTATCGCAGCGCTAACATGATTCATCGCAAGAAGAGGCAACTGCCATATGATATTCAGCGATAATGGTACAAATTTCGTAGGAGCAAATAATTACCTTAAACATGTGTTTCAGTTCCTGCAGGCCAAGGCATCCGACATATCTGCAGCGCTGTTGAGTCACAAAATAAATTGGAAGTTCATTCCACCGGGAGCACCACATATGGGCGGAATATGGGAAGCAGCTATAAAACAAGCCAAAATACATCTGGGAAGAGTGGTTGGCGAATACATATTGACGCTTGAAGAGTTTGGAACGTTGCTGACCAAGATAGAAGCCGTTACGAAATCAAGGCCCATAGCTGTAACACAAGCCGAGGATATTGTTGTATCACACCAGCCCATTTCCTAACTGGGCGTACATTCACTGATGTAGCAGACGAAAATGTTCTAAATCAACATATATCGCTTATGGCTAGATGGCGACTGGTCAAACAGATGCAACAGCAGTTTTGGAATCGATGGCATCAGGATTACCTCACAACACTACAAAAAAGATGTAAATGGACTACAGAATCCGATAATTTGACAACAGGAGATGTTGTATTGGTTGCCGAGACAGGCTTACCGTCCGCTTGCTGGGCATTAGGTAAGGTCGTTGGCACACACCCAGGACTTGATGGCAAAGTCCGTATCGTAGATATCAAGTTAGCCAACAACAACAAGATCATTCAACGTACAATTCATAAATTGTGCAGACTACCAGTTCAGGCAGTTGAATCAACCGATTAATGGCCGGCGGAATGTTGACGAGGAGGAAAACACAAAAATCGTAATTCACCTAAAAATAAAGAATTATCTGAAAGGAAACACAACACAACAACATTTTAGAATTAAGAATTAAGAAAATTTTAACATTTGTAATTTAGCTAATATTATGCTCGTGTCATCACGAATTTATTCGTCTTATTTTCGTTTTGCATTTATTTATTGTATTGGCAATTTGACATTAATGATATTTCGTTGCTCAATATCTAGATGCATGTAACCATTATCTAGTAACTAAGCTAGCTTATGTTAGATATCGCCAATCGCATTATTTTAATGATAATAAAAATTTTTGAATGAAGACGTCTCTCCAAGCAAGCCACCAAATTTGCCAGTCAACTAAAAAAAAATGTTTTTTTTTGTTCTAAGCGAGTTATCGAGCAATAAACACGTACATATATACAACAGTGAAAATAAAATAAAGTTATAACGTTTATTACGGTAAAGAGTTTTAATTTAAAACAACATCTATATTATTAAACGAGCAATAATTGCGGGTATGTATATATGTAAATATGTCCGCACGAAAAACTACTTCGAGACCGATTTCGTTGACGTAAAATGGCTATATGATGTCTTTTTGCATGAAAATGCGATTGAGTCTGGTCTCAAGTCTGGGAAAACTCTGTAAAGCCTTCAAATCTGGAAAAATTATCCAAATTTTACAGCGCCATCTCTAAAATGGTCAATTGTATATCGCTCATTTGCTACCACAATGGCATAACTCAAAATCGGTCGTTTTTGACTTATTTATAGAGAAATATCGGCTTTTTAATATAGTTAAAACTGATATAACGACACACCTAAAGCTATAAAGCTCACTACAAGACAAACGGAAATGTCTCTCAAATTATAACATTTGTTATTTTTAAATTGTGTCATTGTTGCAGCAAATGAGCGATATGTATTGTGTATTTTTTTTATAGAAAAGAATGTTTGATGATTTTTTTAAATAGTAGATAGTACAGCTACAGCTGCGTAGTTAGCAGCATACGGAGTTGGGATGTATTTAATTTTTTTTTATGATTTTTTTTTCATGGATGTCCATTTTTCAAAAATCACGACAAAAAAAAAAAAAATTTAAATTAATGTTGGATGATCAGCATATTTTTTTTAGTCTTTTCCCGACGAATTTTCCGAGTGGAAATTCGCGATTTTCTCGCATTTTCCGTGATTTTTCCGATATAATGTAAAAGGAAATTATTCTTAGAATATTTTTCTTCATCTGTTATACCAAATTACAGAAAGATCTGACAAATTTTATCTTTCTCTATGTTGATACGTCACATTGTGTAAATCTATCTACATATTATATAATTTAGTAGAATGCTCAAAACTTTTTATAAAACCAAGTAATTTTTCGGTAAATTCCCATGCCGCAGTAGTCTAGGTGTTAGCGTTGTGGATTTTAAAATTTTAGATCGTAGTTCGAACCTCGAAAATTACATTCTTGAGATAAATTGTTTTTTTCGTTTTTTTTTTCAAATTTATATGGCATGTATGATTGAATAATAATAAAAGATGAATGTAAAAGTTGTAAGCTACATTTAGGCTATTATAGTAAATTATTTGTGTTGCAAAGGCACAATTATGACATTTACGTTCACAAAAATCAAGAATTAACTACAAAAACTACATTTACATTTAAGTTACGGTAAATGTATGTATATCAGTAAACGTAGGTATAATTTGGGAAACTACATATATATATGTATTTAGGTGAAGGATCATTAATTCGAGCGAGAATCTTGAAAATTTATATGAAATCGATATTGAAATAATTTTCTGGAAATATTGGATTCAATTTTCAATTGTAGGATTTAATTATTCCAGTGATTTTCTTGACCAAAAAATCACGAAAATGAGTGGAATAGAATAAATATATAAAAATAAAATATCACATAAAAAATCGTTCTTAAATCAAAATAAGGTACGAGTATCAAAACCAACGCGGCATAATCGATGGGATGTAACTCCTCAAATAAAATGCGATACTAATCCTTCGCTTGTGGATGCACAAAATTATGATAAATATCTGTTAGATATTGTGTTATTGAAAATTATAGAAACTATTTATGACCCTGAACTTAAGGAATATAAAGATTACGAGATAATCTCAAAAATAGTAAATTCGACCGGTATAACAGCAATGATTTCTGCAATGCGTCCCGATATCGATAATATAGAGGCGTATATACGAAATACCATTGCACATGCTTTTGTGGTGGTCGCAATTGTTTTTGGCATTCCAACATTATTATCGTTCCTCAAGGTGGTCTGCCAGAGTACCAAATGGCAAGATCGTTATACTGGCATAAAAATCGTACAACAAATCGCTGTTCGAATAAACGCGATTTCATCTTGTATTATCAAGCTATTGATCGAAGTGATAATAAATGGTTTAATTGATGAACACCGAAATGTACGAAGTATTACCGCTTTAGCCATGTTAGCGTTGGCTGAAACAGCAACCATGATGATACAATAAATTGATTAATAAAAATAGTTTAAGTTTTGAAAATTATTTTAGTTTTTTCTTTTCAAGTGCCCATTGTCAACAGTATAAATGTTTGGATCAATGACTACCCCATAGGATACGTTGGGTGGTACTTTCACTTTTTTACTAAAGCGTTTTTCACGCAACTATAAAAAGAAGTTTTATTAAAACACCGTTGACTGGTGGATGCTTTTTGGTTTCAAGCGTCATCGGTGGTTTAGTAGAGCAAATAAAATAATTGTCGTAATACTTCAAATGGTGGTAGCGTTAGGAGTGATGAAGCTAGCGACAGACTATAAATTTTATTCCTCCACCATCTCCGGTAAACAAGGTAAGAGTAGTAAGCATTGTGCTTTTATTTTAGCGCGCAATAGCACATCTGAATATGCAGGCAGTTTCAAGAATTATCCAATTGTGGCTAAAGAATGCGGTGGTACTGAAACAATATTTGATATTTTATCCGATATTTCCATCAAGGTACCATCAACGTCCTCGTATAAATCATAATTTGGTTCAACTTTAACCAATTCCCCGATTATTGAACTTCCCTTTTGATTTTTCCTATTCGGAATCACCAATAATTATCTTAGCACTCTCGGTATATACTATCGGAAGGAAATGTGCTAATAGAGATAATGCACCTCGACTCGAAAATATCTGTAGCGGGCTAGCGGTCATGATAATAGTACAAAATCATTTGTGAAAAATAATACAAATAAAAAATTTATTTATACAACTACTGTTGTTTATTTAAAAAACACTAGTTTTTTATTTTAATACAAAATCAGATGCTTGGAACGTCATTTCTTCGTTAAGATTGCACCAGGACGTGCAGGAACGGTTAATTGGAAACAGTTAGAAAATTGAGGCATAGTAGTATCTCATCGAGTTTTATACGAAATTTTGATATTATGAATTTTGTCTTAATAGCGGCTTGATTTTTTTAACCTCTTTGAAACGTTTATTTTTAGCCGGAACATCAGTTGCTACGCTTAGAATTTCCATACTGAAACCCATTCCAGCTCATATATCGAGGAATTCGGAACTTATATCACAATTTGTTTGCCCGTTTGGTAATAAATTATTTGCTATCTATATTATCATATTGAGTGGCGGCCGGTAAAATATTCATATAAGCTAAAAATAAAATTAATTAGGATATAGTATAAATAACATAAAATAATAAAACTTACACGACACACAATTTTCAAGAATATTTTGACATGTAGTACTGTAACATGTTCCACTTCGGATTTTGGTTGTAGCAGCGAATGTTCAACGTTCCATGATTGTTGGGTGGACTCGGTACCAAAACCAGTACCTTTAGCCCAATATGCATGACTTTTATTATCCAATATTTTTTGCTCACTAGTGTTACAAATGGTAGTTTTTAATTATGATGAAATTTCCGTTTGCAAACCACTCAATTGTGAATGATGCGTTAATACGCTCAAAAATTCAGAACTAAATGTACCGCGTCAACTTCGATCAAACCGCGTCAACTTCGATCAACAAACGCCATCATCCGTTGTCAGCGATGAACAATCCAATAATTATCGGAATATTTAATAGGGTAGCGTTGGTAAGTGATGAGGTTAGCAACAGACTTAAATTTCACTTCTTCATAATTTCCGGTAACACCAAGTACTAAGCGTAGTAAGCATTGTGCTTTTATTTTAGCGCGCAATAGCACATCTAAATATGCAGACAGTCTCACGAATAATCCAAATGTGGCTAAAGAATGTGGTGGTACTGAAGAAATATTTGATATTTTATCCGATGTTTCTGTCAAGGTATCATTCACGTCCTCGTATCTTTCATAATTTGGTTCAACTTTTTTAGTCAATTTTAGCCAACAAACTTCCCTTTAGATCTTTCCTATTCTGAATTATCAATAATTATCTTAGCACTCTCGGTATATACTATCGGAAGGAAATGCGCTAATAGAGATAATACATCTCGACTAGATATATCTATAGTGGCGGTGATAATGGTACAAAATCAGATGCCTGGAACGTCATTTTTTCGTTAGGTTTGCACCAGTACGTGCAGGAACGGTTGTAGTAAACAGTCAGAAAATTGTGGCATAGTATGTATCTCATCGTGTTTCATACGAAATTTTGATATTATGGCTTTAGTCTTTATAGCGGCTTGATTTGTTAACCTCTTTGAAACGTTTATTTTTAACAACAGCATCAGCTGCTACGTTTAGAAATTCCATGCCGAAACCCTTTCCAACTCATATATCGAGGAGTTCGGAACTTAGATCACGATTTGTTTGCCCGCTTGATAATAAATTACTTGCTACCTATATTATCAGATTGAGTGGCGGCCGGTAAAATATTCATATAAGCTAAAACGAAAACTAATTAGAATATGGAATAAATAACTTAAAATAATAAAACTTACACGACACACAATTTTAAAGAATATTCTGACATATAGTATTGTAACATGTTCTTCTTCGGTTTTTGGTTGTAGCAGCGCCTGTTCAACGTTCCATGATTATTGGGTGGATCCGGTAACAAAACCAGTAAGCCCTTTAGCCCAATATACATGACTTTAATGCACAATATTATTTGTTCACCAGTGCTACAAGTGGTAGTTTTTAATTATGATGAAATTTCCGTTTGCAAACCACTCAATTGTGAATGCGTGAATACGTTCAAATAATTCAGAACTAAATGTACCGCGTCAACTTCAATCAACAACACCATCATCGGTTGTCAGCGATAAACAATCCAATAATTATCGGAATACTTAAAATGGTAGCGTTGGGAGTGATGAGGCTAGCAACAGACTATAAATTTCACTTTTTCGCCATCTCTCAGCATTGTGCTTTTATTTTATTGCGCAGTAGCACATCTCAATATGCAGGCAGCCTCAAGAATAATCCAAATGTGCCTAAAGAATGTGGTGGTACTGAAGAAGTATTTAATATTTTACGGAATTTTGATATTAAGTATAACTTTAGTCTTAATGATTTTTAACCTCTTTGAAATGTTTATCTTTAGCCGTAACACCAGCTACTACGCTTAGAAACTCCATACCGAAGTATATTCCAGCACCCATTTCGAGAAGTTCGGAATATGTATCAAAATTTGTTTGCCCGCTTGGTAATAAATCCCTTGCTAATTATGATTGAGTGGCGTATGGTGAAATATAAAATATAAGCTAAAAATAAAACTAATATTATATTATATTCTAATAAATAAACTATAAAAAGTAAAACTTACACAACACAAAATTTTCAAGGATATTCTAACATTTTGTATGAGTTTTCAAATAGAATTCGTTGCTTCTAATATCTACATACATTGTGTAATTGCTAATGTCTGTAAGTATGTACATAACATAAAACGAAGTACTAAACCAAAATCTATTTTAACTGTACACCGTACGGTCACAGAAGAAAGATTAACCAGAATAGACATTGCGTGGATCAAATTTTTTTTTCATCTTACCTTCTTTTTTGGACATTGAAGTATAATTATTTTCGAATATTATGAATTTTTTGAATATTTAATACAAATTATGCTGTCAAAACAAAACTTGTCATATAATTTCACTAACTATACTGTTAAGGATTCTTAATTTTTATTATTTCAAATAAAAACCAGTAAACCAAAGAATACATAACCCAACTTTCTCTTACCTTCGGCAAATCAAGGTCAAAAAAATGAGTCCAAATTTTTCCATACAAAAACAGCGTTATGACTGTTCTGGTTAATCTTTCTTCTGTGGTACGGTACAATAAAAAAAAACAATTGAGAGAATGCAAAACAATATATGTATGTATATGTGTTGGTGTTTTGGTTATATGATGATGATGATGATAGAACGACAACGATTGACGATTGTAGGGTGTGCTCTAGCGGAGAAAAAATAAATTAACTCACCCACAAACTTTTGAAATTTACTATGGAAAAGCAGAAGAATTTTCATTAAAATATTAATAAAAGTGGTAAAAGACTAATTATTAGAACGAAAATGATGCTTGTTGTTTTAATAAACCTTATTAGTATCTAAAGACGTCACTATAATGGTTTATATTACTATTACATGTTAAAAAAAACTTATATTTAAAATTTTATTATTATTTTTTTTAATGGTTATATAAAATAAATAATACATGACTATAATAAAATATGGTATTTAAAATAAAAACTTATTTCATATATCAATTTATAGAGAAATTCATTTTTAAACTTGTATTCTGTTACTCTAATTTACAACAAATATATGCAATATTCAGCAATATATTTCCCCTATTTCAAATGACAAAGTATGGGATATTCCGTTCGGTATACAAAAATCATACTTCAAACTATATATTAGATGCGCTATATTATCAAAATATTACGATTTTAATTTAGAAATATTAAATTCAAATCATGAATTTTTCCATATAACGCCATATAAACAAAAATCGGCTTATGGGTGAACAGCTTCATTTTTTTCCGATATGTAGTGCTTTCTCAACTTATCCAATCGTCAATTGGCGATTGGAAAACTGCAAAATGCGATACCTATCGGGAATGATATAAACCCTACGCTCTGCATGAAATGACATTTCTCTCCATATAAAACATATGGAGAGTGAAACTACCGGAATTAAATTGAACCCTACGCTCTGCATGCAAAATCATGACAGTCCAATAGTCAATTGGCGATTGGAAAACTGCAAAATGCGATACCTATCGGAAAGAATGTAAACCCTACGCTCTGCATGAAATGACATTTCTCTCCATATAAAACATATGGAGAGTGAAACTACCGGAATTAAATTGAACCCTACGCTCTGCATGCAAAATCATGACAGTCCAATCGTCAATTGCGGAATAATGTTGATAGAGCAAGGATGTCATAAAACGCACTCTGCTTCGTATTTGATGATTATTTCAAATATTATAATTTCAGATGTTCGTTAGATTTCAAATGTTTTGTCATCGTCAGTTTAATTTTCAATATTCTTTAATATTGAGATGTGTTATTATTATTCTTATTCTTATACAAATATAAATGAAAAAATTTAATTAAATATATTGTTAAATTATAAAATAAAATACAAAACTTTAAATAAATTGAATAATTAATATTTAACATATTATATAATAGTGACAGTGATAGCTAAACATTTTATTTATTAAAAATAAGCTCGCAGTCAGTTTGTGTAAAAGCTTTCATATAGCTATAATAGTGACAATTATATACAAACAATATTTTTAACAGTAGTTCATATTTATTTTATGTGAATTTTTTTATTTATAAAGTGTATTAAAATTAAGTAAGTAAAAGTTTTTTCAAATAAATTTAATTTGTTTGAAGCGATAAGATTATTCATTATGTAGCTATTTTAGTATTAATTTAATTTAAAGATTCTGAAATGTGTAATGTTTATTTATACTTTGCATTGAAACATTATATTTTAATGACACTTTATTAATAATATGTAAATATAAGTTACGACATGTAACTAACTTTTTATATGGAAAGATTTTGACTAATTTATTTTTGCCTTAAAATTCGACTTTTATAGCGAGAATTATTATAGTGTTAAATCGTTGTGAAACTAGTTAAGAAGTGTATAAATAATTATTTTTAAATTAATTTATATATTTTTTTTCCGCTGGCGCTACATCCCATATATGGATTTGGCCGCCTCAAATGAGGATACGTAATCAGAATTTTCATGCGGATGATAATGATTGATTAATTCATTGACCTTAACCAGCCGGCTTTCTGGAGAGGTTCGGGTTTCATTTTTATTTTATTTTCTAACAAAGGAAATCTAATTGTTGTTATTGCTATTGATATTGCATTGTGTTTTGTTTTTTTTATTTGTTCAATTGTGATTTTTGAGAATTATATAGAGATCATAAATTAGTTCCAAATATGGATCGTATAGGTTCTGTAAAATGGCCAATTCCAATGGACCATAGCCATTTCTCAACCGATTTCGATAGAACTCGGTATGTACCATGAAAATGGGATTGTAAAATGGGAATATGAATATTATTCTAGTTTCAATAGAATTAAACCATTTCCTTTCAATTGGGATGAATTGTATAGAATGGGATTTGTTTAGTATAGAATGGGATTCAAACATGAGTGTCGGAAATTTTTCTGGAAAATCGACAGTCTAAATGGAACTAACATATTGCTCAATTGAATGAGGTGAAACTCAGTGACATGAACGTGTAACAAACGCTAATGTAATTCGGAACGAGCGTAGCTCGGTGCTCCTGGGACTGTTTATTAAATGCTGAAAATTAAATATTACAATATTACCACAGAGTACATAATTACCTAGAGGCACATCTTTCATACTTGACCGAGGTATATAAATTATAAACTAAATTAACATGAATTTATTTGAATTATTTTCAAGTATTGGGATAAAACGGGATAACGATATATACAACATAACTATGTTGATCTTTATCGATCCTATGATTTATTAACAAAGCAAATATTTTATAGCACATCTCACTTTACATTAATATCGCAACCATGTTGTACTATGAAACAAAAAATGTATCATTGATTAATTTAAATGATTGTGCAGAAGCAAAATACATATGTACAAGATATATACAATTTGTAAGCAAGATCACCACTCGATATACAAAAATATATAAAATAAATGCACGTGTTTATCTATGTGTGTGTCGATCGAAAAAAAGAATATGAAATAATAAAAGGAAAAAATTAAAAAATCCTCTAGTGTACAAGGTGTATTAAAATAAACCATTTTTTTGTATAATAATAGACAAAAACGATTGTCGATTTCCGAAATTAACGTGCAACCTGTAGCAATACATTTTTTGTAAATATGAATGTCTCGACTGGATATGCGAAAATGTATATGTTTTTATTCTTACAGAATAGCAATATGTACTTACATGGCTGGTCTCCACTTGTATATTTTTCTCTTGACAAAAAATAAATGACAAACGGCTCGTGACATTTTTTGTACAACTACTAATATAAAGAATGTAACTAATTTTTCTCTTTGAGAATAAGAAAAAAATTTGAATTTGGTTCGTTTTTCGAATAATACAATTTTTTCGCATATTACTTTTGTATTCCATGATTTATTATTTATGTCTTATTTTAATAACACAAATTTTATTATATTTTGACCTAAAATTCATTAAAAGGACAAAATTTTGTGAAAAAAGAATGAAAATTTCATTTTATTTGTCAAAATATTCAACATGAAATGACAATAAATTGAGCATAAAATACAATTTATGCTCAAATGGCACAACGTCACGACAAAAATATTGAATATTCTGATCTTTTCCTCTCTTGACAAAATTTCAATGCGCATGCTGAAATCCATTTTTGTGTATGTATTTTGGAAAATGTACTAAAAATTGTCATGATCCCAAGTATTTTTATATCCGAAAATTTTTGTATTTTTCTGACATTTCGCTGATTTCATCTCCGATTCTTTTCCGAATTAATGTCCGACTTATTATAAGATTTCCTATGAAAGTTGGCCAAAAAACTCGGAAAATGATGAAAAGAAAAGTTAGGTTATGGTACGACAAATTTGTGGGCGGGGCTTATAATATAAATTTTGGCGCCAAAATTTCACTTTTGAATTTAAATCTAGCTTTAATTAAAAATATATTTTTTTTAAGAATACTTTTTATTTTTATTACATGTATAAATTACAATATTACATTTATTATAATATATAAATTTTAACTCCACCTGAGTAAATACATTTTTCTATCTTCATTTACTGCGTGCATCGCATGTTCAACTTCCTGAGGTGTTTCACGTTGGAGAGCTGCAGTAATTTTAAACTTAGTCCGTTTGTTTGAATAGTCAATAATTTCGGTTGAATCTTCTAATTTCTGTAAAGAAAAAAAGCGTTACAATATTATATTGTATTCAAGGTACAAGACCTAGTAAAACAAAAAAACCAACCTCTGTCCCACACAGCAACAATTTTGATTCAATTAAACTTTGAATATGCTTTTGTAACATTTCATTATTTAACTGTAGCGTTTCTTGTATATCCTTACGTCATCACATCACATGTCTCAAACAACAATAGGACAGCCATTTGAAAAGTTTGCATCGTAATGATACAGGGTTTCTTGAGGTATGAGACTTTTAGTTCATCATGATAGAAACGGTGTAGCCACGTAAGTTTTCGTCCACAAAAATTTATATGATGAGGTATCGCAAATGTAATTGGTATCGATGTCGAATCAAGTAGTGGCCAGGCGTCTGCTTGTAACACTTTTATTGATAAATTTATTCCTATTTCATAATTATTATCTTTTACACACTATCAGTTTCAGTCGATTTCGATTTTTTTAATAAACAGACACATGAACTATTTACGTATAACGCAATCGTAATGGCGTCTACAGAAAACAAAAATACATTTGTACTTCAACGCTACATGTGTTAAAAATTTGAAACACCATCTTTTCAGCATTTTCAATTTTTTCGAACGAAAACCGGAAAAGATTTTATAACCGATTCAAGTTTTCAGTTTTGTTATACTTGGGATAGGAAAAAAATGAACTAGATTTTTTTTTTGTCAAGAGAAAAATACGAAAGTGGAGACCAGCCAACATACTCATACTCGTAAATATTATTTTGATCCAATTTTGTTTACATTTTGAATCCAGGGCCCGTATTCTTGAAATTCACCGAAAAAATTCGCCGGCGACTTTGGTATGAAACAATTTAAATTTTCGACTGAAATGATGTATTTCACTAGAAAATAATGGGCGACTTTTTTTGATCGAATTTCAAGAATACGGGCCCATAAATGCAATAATCATGTAATAATAAATATTTTTAGTTCTATCGATTCGAATTCTGTTCTGTTATGTAGGTACTTTAATATTGTTATATGTAAACGGCTGTAGGATGTGGCCTGGCAAACCGGGATACTTGCCCAGCGCTTGGTCCTACAAGTCTAATCAATCATTCAATCAATGAAAATTTCCATTGAGGAACTGCATTGATTAATTTTAAAATAATGATGCGATTTTTCCAATTAAAACAAAAGTAATAATTAATCAAATATCAAAAATTCATTTTAATGGCTTAAAACTTTCAATTTTTTGGATGCCTGAGTATTTTTAGTTGTTGGATTTGGTTTTTTATTTTTACTTTGGTCTTTTATTACCCACTTGCAATTTTTGCGAAGCAAAACTAGTAAAAATAATTTTAATAAGACCGTAATGTGGCCAAAGCATGGTTCAGATTCACTGGGTAAAAATGATGGAAACTCACTTTTTAATTTTGCTAGACAGAAATTAGTCATTTCATCACAAATATTGTTTATGTAGCTTTTTTGATTAAAAAATATTTCAAAAACTTTAACTAAAAATTGGGAAACTGCAAACAATTGTTCTGATGGAGCCTTTAAAGATCCAAAATTGGAATTATGAAGATTTTTTTTATAATTTTTTTCATGAGTAAATATATCGTGCATCGATCACAGTCAATTTTTTTATAAACACAGTACCCAGCGTAGTAAGCAATAGCATTTGTTGTCAACGTACTAAATTCTTCCAAATTCAGCAACATTTCAATATAATTCGATCCTTCATTTTCTTCCGGAGCTTGTAATTTTAAACTTTTATTGTATTCGTCTTTAAATTGTTTCCAGTTTAGTTTTAAATTTTCTGAATCGTCTGGTAAACAATTAGAATGTAGCGAATTAAATAAAATTTTCATTACTACAATATTTGCGTAGTGCACTCCAATTTCATAACACGACGGTGTGAAATTATATCCGCCTTTGCCCCTCAATGCAGAAAAGAAATTTTCTAATGCATCTTGGTTAGTCTTACCCGTTAATATAAAATCAACTGAATGCTTAGAATTTAAATATTGCACCAATTCTAATTGAGCAGATACGGTTAGTTGAAAACCCTTTATAAACTTAAAATAATTTTGGCTACTTGACAAAATTTTTAAGTTTCCTAGAAATTCCAAGCTTTCCTTTAGATAAGCGTATATTTTATTATTAACTTTGAGTGGCTGTTCATATGGATTCTTCGAAAAAAAGTTGCGGCAGTTAAGGCAATCAAATATATTATTGAATCGTTCTATAATAATTGCCGTAGGTATAGCATGGTCCAAATAGTTTTCAAACGTTTCTGGTGAAGTTTTTAAAGTAGTCCGAATAGCATAAGAAACAGTGTTGCTTAAAATTTGGGCAGCTAGTTTTACACTCATTTTCTGGAAACTATTGGGATCCATATTATTCTTTGTTATTTTGGGCAATATTTTAACCTTTTGATTTTTTTCTTGATCGTAAATTAATTTTACTACGTTGAAGTCTGTGATACCGTAGTCTGAATGATGAAACTGATGTTTTATAATCACAATTATTGTTCATCAAAGCCACAAAAGTTTTGAATTTATTGAATACATCTGACTTATTTTTGATCGGATACACATACCGGTATTTTGAAAAATCATCTCGGAAAAGTAACACGTCGCTATGAATAATTTCACCACAACGTATCGCCTTTTCAATTCGATTTTCAAAACTCAACCGATGCTGTTTGCCTTGAACACAAGCTTCACATATATAGTCTTCATCTATGAAATTAGTGTTATTCTTTTGTAGAAACTTTCTCACGTGTGCTAGATTTTGGTGTCCAAATCGTTCATGCCAAATTCGAATCGAAAGATTATTGCTTGTGGAAGTAACATTAGCTTCAACGCTTTCATCAATTGAAACCATATTTAATAGCATTCTATTCATCCGACCTTGCTTTACTCCCACTGCAACAACACTTCCCTCGTTCAATATACGACATCCTTCTTTGTCTTCGATAACTACCATGTTACGCAATGTTACCGCACCCGAAGAGAATAAATTTGTATGCAACGTTGGAACATATAAAACATTTTCTAAATGTTTCTTGACCATAAGACTTGAGAAATTTACCATCTCCAATTTTTACTGACGACGAAGATTCCGTTGATTACTCATATGTGTCGCACCAGAATCCAACCACCACAATTCATTATTGCTTTGTGAATTACTACTCTCGCACATCAAAGCGTCGCCATGTTGGATTTTTGATTTTGGAACCACATTCTTCGATTTGTTGCAATCTTTTTGCCAATGATCAGGTGAACCACACTTAAAACAACCTCCATTTCTGTCGGTTTTCTTTCGCCTTATTATCTTCTTAGAATTTGAATAGCCTTTTTTCATCACAAGCGCCTCCACAGTATCAACACTTCCATGAGCTTTCATTCTCGATTCTTCTGTCAACAATCGGGATTTCATATTTTCAAGTGTTCGATCAGTATTTGTAACGCCATCTGAATCTTTGTCATTATCACCGATTCCGACAACAGTTCATCGAGTTCTTTAAGTTGTTGCACAATGTCGAGAAGTTTCGAGAAAAAAGTAGCTATGTCGTTAGCCGGATCTTTTGTGAATAACAACACAACACAACCGTTGTTGCAACAGAAAAATATTTGCTGAAGAATTTGGTTCGTATACTTTCTTAAGCGCATTTCACATTTCATTGGAAGATTTGCAATTCAAAATGTGCAACACCGGCTGTTTTCCACATGCTGTTGATATACACCGACGAGCCTTTGCATCCATTTTACGCCATGCTTGCATTTTTCCCGTATATTTATCTGCATCATCTTTTGTCGGAAGTAGATCAATGCCTGTTACAACGTCGTATAATTCGAGTGATTCCAAAATTTGTACAATTTGGAACTTCCATGTTATCCATCCATCAATTCCTTGCAACTTATCAATTTTTACAAAATCGTTTTCCATATTTATAGGTTAACTATAGTTTCCTCTTTTATTTTAAATTTCGTTTCCAACAAAAAAAAATAATGCCTATTGAATCAGCCTTCTATAATGTTCTCGTTCGTGATTCTTCACACACACGTAAACACTTCTACCGTAACTAAATTTCGCAACATAATAAATTAACCGTGTGTTCTGGGCCCATAACCTGCTGATATTTGTTTTGTTATTTGTGAACGTATTTTATTGCACCTGTTGTGATTTCCAATTACGAAGCACTGATCAGCAAGGTAAGTATATTCAAGCGTTATAATCCGCAAAAAAATAAAAGAATTACTCGTACAATATTATTTATTATTGATAAATATACAATACACGTTGTAATCAGAAGAGAGATAAAATTACGACTGACTAAACTGTACTGTGTCATGGATTGGTGGTTTGGCGTCTATTGGAGGAGGGGACCAAAGTTGAGTAGATTAATCTACCAGCTCCGTAACCTTCCAGTAGGGTGAGCATCACGTGAGCTCTTCTGGTCTTGTCATTAGGCAGCTGCGTGATGGGTACAATTGTGTAAGGGGTAACCTGTTCACAATTCGCAAGTGTACGTACTGCCTCCTCGTGGCAACCACTGGTAACTAAGGCCACTTGGTACATTTTTGGCCATTTGGCACAGGCTAAAGTACGGCGCTAAAGGAGAAAATCTTGACAAAAAACCCTAATCTAAGGTGGAACAGCATATGCCGAAAGATGAATGGCTGATAGGTTAATCAGCCCAAAATATGCGGACTCTGTATACCAGGCACCCTCCAGTTTTATTTAGCCTTCCTGTAGTAAAGCTGGGTGACCTACAGGTGATTTGCAATTCCCAGCAACTCGTAAGAGTAAAATCAAACGGAATACGGGGCAGGAGCAGGAATATACGGGGGTGGGACAACCCTCTCGAGGTCCTTGAGCTCCAACGGTACCGTCTTTCTAGCGGAACTACATGCTGTAGTAAACATCTAGGAGGGAGAGCAATAAGCCCAGAGTATGTACCACGTACCGGGAAGCAGTATTGTCAGGTTTATTAAGAACCTGAATATTGACTGGAGGGATAATTAAACAGGGGCCAGCACAATAGATCTTTTAGGTCGCAGTGCGAAGTGGCTAATCGCCCGCATGCCCCCCCTCCCCCCAATAATAATAATAATAATAATAAACTGTACTGTACAATGTACACAGCAAAATTGATATCATGACATGACAGACAAAATTAACACAGGGTGTATACTAATTTTTAACAATTAGTTTGTTATTCCAATTAACTGTGGGAGAGCTTCTTGCATTTCTTGAGTTAATATAATGTTACCTTGATCGTATTTCATTAGCTTTAACTTACTGATAAACCGCCTACAATATGATATTTATCTTTGAATCTTCTTTAAATTTGAATGTTTCACATACAGATGATCAAAAGGGTTTCGTCGTCTCTCACTCTCGTTGTTTTGACTAGAGCTACTAACAATTTCTCTGAAACCTTTTCAAGTCTTACCTCTGAAAGTTGTTGGAGTGTTTGTTAACCAACATGGACCACTATACCATATTTGATGTTTTTCGAGATATTCAGCTTCCATGTCAAGACTTAATATAGTTCCATATTGTTTGGCTGGTTAACCCGTGGATCTCTGTAAATCCTGTTAACAAAAGTTATTGAAGTAATATTTTGGCTACTATAATGGTCGATGACAACCACCCCAAAGGATCAAATAATTGTGACACCTCGAAGGCGAAAATCGTTTGTTAACATACATGGATGACAATTTGGTGCAGAGGACAATTTTATTGTTAATAACAAAATTCTTTTTAAATCAATTCAACTCTCATTATCTATTGTTGTTCCGAAACAAATGCAAATGGAGCTTGCCAAGCATTATCATAATCAAGGTCATATTGGGAAGCAAAAAAAAAAACAGAAGAATTGATATCGAGGCAATTCTAAATTCCAATCTAGATACCTGTGTTAATGAAGATAAGTTTGGAGAAGCACACCGACACTTTGCAATGATTTTTAAATAACACTTACCAACGAAGTATTGGGAGTTCGAGTTGCTGATGGGGCTAAAGATGCGCTGCCCCAAGTATCATAAATTGAGAAAGCATAGAGTTTCAGCGAAAGTCATAGTAATCTAAGAGAAGAGGCGAGAGAACAAATTGTAAAAGTTCAAGAGGTAAATCGCATGACCTATAAGGGGAGAAAACACGCATCGTTGTACAGCGTCGGCGAAGGTACATAGCTTGGCGTCTACTGCAGAGTAACCTACCAACTCCATAACCTTTCAGTAGGGTCCGCATCACGGTCATGTTATAGGCAGCTGGCGTGATGTTATATCAACAAAATCTAAGCTGGAACAGCATATGTCGATGGATGAATGGTTTATAGGTTAATCAGTCCAAAGTATGCGGACTTAGCCTTCCTGTGGTAAAGCTGGGTATCCCACAGGCGACTTTCTTTTCCCAGCAACATGTCAAACTGTAAAGTAAATAAGAATGGTGACGCTCCTAAAGCGTCACGCACCAGCGAAAGTTCCGTGGTGAATTTCGAGGACCTCGGCCCTCTTTTCGCTGTGAAGCTCTCGATTGGTGAGCCATCGGATGGGGAGCTCCGTTAGGTGCTTGACAACCTAATTCTCAACTCTGATATGGACACCTCAGAAGATGAGGATTCGGCCGCCGTAAGTGCCTGAATTCATTTGTTGATCCCTCTGTCTCGTTGTTGTTCACCTCTACGGATAGGATAATGCTGAGTTCTTTGAAATTGTTGGTTGCATTTGCTATTGGAAATGGTATGTATGGCAGCCCCCGGATCGTTTAGGCGTTGCCGCATATCATCAATAGTTTTTGTGAAATTTTCTGACACCCTTTGCCTATCCTTGTAGTACTAATCTGTTGACTTCAGTGCTGGTTGAAATTCATTTATTAAATTGTCGTCATTAACTCGTTGATGGACGATATTTTTTCCCAGATAAGTTTTTGTTTTCCGTATTGCTCCATCTAGAGCTGCTCTATTTCTTCTGCCTCTTGTTCTTGTCTCCGCAATAGCTGTTACATGTCTATAGTAGTAGTTAACTAAGTTCCGGCTAGTTGGTGGAACAACGAATTTCTGCTTCGCGGTGCAGTTGATTGGGTATTCGCCGGTTGTTGCTTGGGGTATTTGATAAATATCTCGCCGGTTGTTGTTTTATGGCTCGAAGGACCAATTTTATAATCTAACCTATATTATGTTTAGTTTGTAAAGCAGCTCCCAAATTTCACTAAAGCCGGTTAAGAACTATCCAAGTTCCATCTCGAACCAAATCTCAATCCTCTATACTCAACTCCAAACCCAACGGCAAACCTCAACTCAAAGGCTAGTTAAATTCACAAATCAACACGATACAAAAAAACTACACGCGGACATGAACTCAACAAAGAACAACTCAAACTAACTTCCAACACAATTTTCAACTCCCCAGAAAAGTGGTTTTGGACGAACAAAATTTTTGGTCGTGTTTGGAAGGAAATCAATAACTTTGGTCCTTGCAAATCGAACCTAAATTATCCAAATTTCAAAATAAAATAAAATATGAAAAATATGCTGGCATTCAATATTATTTAATCAAATATTTTCAAAATTATATATTTTCGAGCCCAAAATATTGTTTCGCCTTAGTTCTTGTTTATTTTAGGCTACTGCATAATCGATTCCATAATATTTTCGAATGTTACTTTCACTCCTGACAATATTGATACTATACAATTCATCGCTGCAGCCATATCTTGATTATCGCTTCCGCATTGCTTTTGATCATTTCGGTCTCCATCATCAGCATCGCACAACCCCAATATTACTAAAACTACAGTTATGAAAATGGTAGCTTTCATTTTGACAAATGATATGTTTTCTAGAAATATCGAGTGTGTCTTTATATAGTAAGTCTCCCCATTTCATAGCGCATTATTGCATCATAAATTTTTCATGCTTAGTTTATGACAACATCACGATTCTCTTGCGACACGTGGTCACGAAATTTATGCGTGACTTTTTGATGATTATAAAATTATTCTCAATAATTAAGTTTATCTAACGTTATTCAAAACTAAATTTATGTGAGTCGGATAAATCGGGAAGCAGTGAAAATTAATTGTATGACTTCCACAGTTGTAACCTTACGAATACTTCGTCAATCAAATAATTTGACAATCTTCAGTATCTATGATTACACAAGCGGTTATTTATGGCAACATCTAATGGATAGTAAGATCTCTACCAAGAGTATTCGTAAATACTGAAATTGTCGAATGGACTATCCTAACTTGAAAGCTTCATAAAATCTAAGGTATATTAAAATTTAGCAAATTTTTTTAAAAAATTAAGAAAATGATAAGGATACTCCACCTCCCTGTCACATTACATTTTCTATATCTCCTTCTGGCTTTCTCCCCAACCTCTTTCCCATTATTTAAGGGCGTCCCTTAATAATTTGCTATTAATATGATTTATATCCTTTCGACAACATGTCAACAAGGCATAAAAACCTCTTACATTTTTTCAAACAATATCCACCTAATGTGTAAGCACATTATATTTTGAGCAATAGCTTATTTAATAGGTATAAAAGTGGAAACTTAGCGCTGAAGTTGGTTCTTTTAAAAAACATACTTAAACGCATTAAATTCGTCTGCTATTTTGGATATAAATAGTTTAGTCCTTACTGTTTATATGACATAGGTTTCAGTCAGTTAGAAGCTCGTTCAGTGTGTATCAAATTTTTGCAAAATTTAAGAGTGTCAATGTTATTCTGTTTTATACTGGCAAAATGCTGCTGAAGCTACGGAAATGATTAATTGGGCTTGGGGTGACAATTCTGTTGGTGTTTCAAAGTTTCGTGTTGCAAATTTTAACCTTGAAAACAATCTACAGTTTGAAGATGAATAACTTCAAGCTTTATTTGATAAAAACCCATGTCAAATTCAACAACAACTTGGAAAACAGTTAGAAATTAATCAAGTACCAATTTCAAATCGATTGCATGCAATGGGAAAGATCGATAAGGAAGGGAAATGAGTTCCTCAAGAGCTAACCGAAGACAGCACAAAATTATTACTGGAGATGAAAAGTGGATTCTATTCGATAGTCCTAAATGAAGAAAAATCATGGGTTAATCTAGGCCAGCCATCTCCATCCGTTGCAAACATATAAAACATATGCGGATGTGTTTTGATGCTTGTGTGCGCCTTTATTGCTTCTTTAATACTGTGTTCAATTCACTTAACTCGTTTTATATTGTAATGTTGTATAACGGGTAAACCCAGTATACCATACATAACTAATTCTATACTACATATGAAGAATAACATCCCCTCTTTTACATAAAATTTAATAAAATTGAAATAAACTTATTCTAATAATACTTCTAACATTTGGTAATCTCTATATTTTATAGGTGTTGGGAATCATCGAAACTCCAGTAAATATTAATGACGAGATCTAAAACGGAAAAGAAAACATATCAAAGAATCGCGTTCAAATAAACCTACAATTTTGCCTAACTTTATCTGACCAACAGCTGATGTGTAGTATCCAAATATACACCGGCGTCATCAATATTTTGTTGTAGTTCATACCTGCAAGAAATAATATTTGAAACTCCATTTAGTGATTCACCATTTTTATTATATAAATTCTATTTACTTACCTAATTATTAGAACACTTAATTTTGATTATAAATTAATTTAATTGCAACACAACAATTTTTATTGTTTGTTGACATTCTATCAATTAATTATTTTGTATAATTTGACAGACAGTAATTTCATGGCAACACAAATTTAATAAGCACACTGTAAATTCTATGTTCTATATTTAGAGCATGAATTAATGAATCGATTCATAGATGACACTGTCATAAATTATTTCATTTATATTTTGTATAGCAAATCTTTGGATATGACAGCTAACAATTTTTTGGAATCGTCAATCTTATTTTAACATCGATTCGAGCAAGAAGCAAATTACAAAATTAAATATCAATTGTAAATTTAAAATAAATAATAAAGTTTATCAAAATAAATAATAGTGTTTGGATTTTCACTGCACCTACGTGGAAATCGTGCTGAATAAATTAAATTGAAGCGAGTTATCGATCAATAGGTAATGTTCTTTTACGAATATTTCTTTCTTGGGGTTTCCTCGTCGAGTCTGGCGTTTACTCTTCAACTGTAGGTTGTTCCTTATTTACATTGTCGTTTTCATTTGGCTGATTTCCGTATTCTTTGTTTTCCTGTTGGTTATCTGTATTTCGCCTTTCATTATCTGTTGTTGGAATTGGTTTTTCATGTGTATTCTATTTCTTCTATACCTTCTTCCGTCAATCTCAACAATATACGATGCGTTGTTTAAATTAGTTACCACTTCTCCTTTTTTCCATTGTTTTTCAATTGGTTTAAGCTTTACAAAAACTTCTTGTCCATGTTTTAATTCTGGTAATTTCCTTGAGGCTCTATCATTAAAGAATTTAACCCGTTTACGATTTTTTATTTTTTATTTTTTGTACATCTTCAGCTGCTCTGGTTTTCAAAATTCCTTTCGCTGCAGGTATTATACTTCTCAAATTTTGACTGAAGATTCTTTGTGCTGGACTATAGTTCATCTTATTTGGTGTGTTTCTCCATTGTAGTAAACATTGATAAAAATCTACTCCACTATCCACACTTTTCTTTATTAGTGATTTCGCTATTTTCACGGCTGCTTCGGCTTTACCATTTCCTTGTTGATGATATGGGCTGCTTATTGCGTGTTGAAACTCCCAATCATTTGTAAATTTCTGAAACTCTGTATTTGTTTGAACGCATTCCATGTATTTACTTATATTTGAATTAGCCTAGTTTGGAAGAATATAAAATGTAAGAGAAAGAAGAAAAAAAACAAAACGTCATTCGTGATTTGTACCTCATACAGAAAGGTTAAAAATAAAGTGTGTAAAAATTAATCGTGTTTTTTATTAAAGTGTGCTATAACTGTTACCTTTTGAAAAGTACTTTCAAAAACAGTTTTTAACAAACAAATACAGTCCACATCGAAACATTTTGGTCCACCGAGCCAGATAATATCGGACAAAAATCATCAAAGACTTGATGCAACGCAATACCACATTCATCCAGTACAATTTGGTGAAACACACGCAGTTTTTATCGTACAACAAATACAATACAATTTGTATTAACAAACAAACTGCACTTTAACTGTGAGACCCAGCTTGTCTGCACAGTTACCTTTTTTGTTGTTGGAACACAATCTACGTAATAACTACAACAATTATATCCTCGGAATCACGGATTTCTAACCTAAAATTGAGGAAATAGCGGCTGCACATTTCTACAAGCTGCACATCATTACACGTTAATCGTCCAGTACTTGTTGCATTAACGGTAACATTATACATTAACGGATATATATTACAACGGTAAATACAATTATTTTCAACTGTATTGGTAATTCAACCATATTTGGAAACGCATACAACTACAATACATTAGCATTCAGCATACGCCGTGTCATCTGGTGCAAGGTATCGAAACTAATTTTTATACCATTTAATTTCATAGCCGAATTACATATTACATTAAATTTATACTACCTATATTTATTTAATTTCAATTTCTCTTGTTTATATATTACTTTTTTCTTTAAATAATTTATTATTATAATATATTATTGTAAAAAAAAAAAAAGGCAAGTGAAACCATTTACAGTCATGGACGCTCAAATTAAATTAAATAAAAAAAAATTTGCCACATTGAAGGCAAAGCTAACTAATGTCAAAAAGTTTATAGACCAAGCAACGGAAGACACAACTTGCATCGAATACAATGCGCGTCTTGACTCTTTAAAGAAGATATATAGTGATTTTGAATCGGTTGTCGATACTCTGACAGAAATTGTGGAGGAGCAGGATTTCACCGAATTTATCGAGCCATTTGCCGAATTTGATGAAACCTACTTACTACTTCTTACTGCTCTCCAAACTAAATTACAGGGCTTTGAACAGGCTCAGGGACAGGTAAATGAACTGGTGCTTTCACGATGCCAGTCTCAGTTACTGAATTCCTCTGAATCATCCGAAATTCACTTAGAGTCTATGAAAGCGGAAGCGGCCAGACTTCCTCAGGTTCAGGTGCCTACATTCAATGGTAATCCTACCCAGTGGTTAACATTTAAGGATACTTATACTGCTGTTATTCACAATAATAGCAAAATTTCTAATATTGTGAAGTTCATTTATCTTCTTGATAAACTAAAAGGTGACGCACGTGAAACAATAGGTTACATTACTCTAACTTCAGTTGGTTACGATAGGGCGTGGACGGATTTAACGCAAACTTACGACAATCCTCGGCTTATTGTCGATATGCACATTGAGGCATTATGTTCACTTTCACAAATCAAAAAGGATAATGCACAGGATCTGCGAATACATTCTAACGCCTGTCGCAATCATATTTCCTCATTAGAAGCTTGTAAGCTAGACATATCTGGTTTAGGTGAACAAATTCTCATTCACATTATTTCTAAAAAATTTGACGTTCAATTACGAAAAGAATGGGAAGACAAACTAACTACTACAGAAATGCCTACTTGGTCACAATTAAAAGAATTTTTGCATGTAAAATGTAGGGTGCTTGAATCTGTTGAACATTCTAAAAAACAAACAGATACTGGTAATCAAGGTCCAAACAAACCTAACTTTAAGGCACAAAATAACTTTAACAAAACCTATAATAAAGGTAACTCATTCGTTTTGTCAAATGAGTCAAAAAATATAAAAGGTCAGCCTTCACATGGCAAACAATATACAGACAATCATCGAAATTTGTGTCGGATTTGTCAAGCTACATACCACCCTCTGTTTATTTGTCAATCATTTTTTTAAATTATCGTCTAATGATCGTTTAGCTAAGGCCAAGGAACTAAAGGTTTGCACTAACTGTTTGGGATCATCACACTCAATTGATAATTGTAAGTCAAGTGGCTGCAGGGTGTGCAGTTCCAAACATCATACGTTATTGCACGACTCATTACGAAATAATCCAGTCGAATTAGGTGCTGGTGATAAACAAGTTTCTCAAAATATGCATGCTTCAACAAGTACAGAGGTTTTACTCTCTACAGCAATTATTCAAATCCAAGACAAATCAGGAAAATATCACGATTGCAGAGTTTTATTGGATTCTGGAAGCCAGTCAAATTTTATAGTTTCATCTTTGGCAAATAAAATTGGCATCAATCCAGTTACGATAGCGAACTTAACTGTTAGTGGTATAAATAAAACCAAAACTACAATATCTAAAAGCATTTCCACAAAAATCAAATCTAAGTACAGCAGGTACAGCAAACATTTAAAGTTCTTAGTAGTTCCACAAATTTCCGGTTCACTGCCCCAAACGAACTTAAATATTTCTTCATGGTCTATACCATCAAAGTTAAACTTGGCTGATCCCACTTTCTATATTTCAAGACCAGTTGAAGCTCTGTTGGGAGCAGAAATATTTTTTGACATACTCGGAGTAAATCATATTAAGCTTAATAAGGATATGCCCACCATTCAGGAGTCCTTGTTTGGCTGGATAATTGGTGGACGGTCAGTGAATCCGGTTACTTGCAACCAACATACCTTTCTTGCACATATTGAGTCCGAACTCTCCGATGAGCTAATACAGTCTATTAAAATGTTTTGGGAGATTGAAAAGGTTCCATCAAAAAGATTCCTTTCAGATGAGGAAAATCAATGTGAGGAAATATTTTTAAAAATTCATACTAGAACACCTTCCGGTAGATATATCGTTTCACTTCCACTAAAACCTAACACAACACTCGGAGAATCTAAAATATCTGCGTTAAAACGATTTCATTATTTAGAAAGGAAGTTAAATTCCAATAGCGATCTGAAAAAGGAATATACAGAATTTATTAATGAATATTTATGCTTAGGCCATATGAGCGAAACTACTAACTGTTCAAAGCTAGATTCATATTTTTTGCCACACCACGCCGTTTTTAAACCTTCAAGTACTAGCACAAAATTACGAGTCGTCTTCGACGCTTCTGCGAAGACCTCAAATAATTATTCATTAAATGAAACTTTACTAACAGGTCCTACAGTCCAACAGGATTTGTTTTCAATAGTGCTTAGATTTAGAAAATATCGGTTTGCTTTCACTGCTGACATTTCGAAAATGTATAGACAGGTGCTTGTTAATCCTAAGCAGACAAAGCTGCAGACAATACTTTGGCGTGCAAATTGTGCCGATCCTATAAAGACTTACGAATTGCTCACAGTAACTTATGGTACCGCGTCGGCGCCATACTTGGCTACACGCGTGTTGTTACAATTAGCGGAAGATGAAAACCATAAATTTCCAAATGCATCTAAAATCACAAAAACAGACTTTTACGTGGACGACGTACTGTCAGGTTCCGACACGTTAGATGAAGCATTGCAAATCCAGACCGAATTGATTGATATGTTAAAATCGGGTGGTTTCGAGCTTCACAAATGGTGTGCCAATGATGTCAGACTGTTGGATAATATACCATTGGAAAATCGCGAAAAACTTAAAAAAAATGAATTTAACGGTTCCGAATCTATTAAAACGTTAGGTCTTACCTGGAGACCCGATGATGATATTTTTGTATTTGAGAGTCCGACTCTAACGCATCATCCAATTTTAACAAAGCGGATTATGCTTTCCGAAATCGCAAAACTTTACGATCCCTTAGGTTTGCTAGGACCTATTATTATTGTTGCAAAACTTCAAATACAGATGCTTTGGAAATCTCAAACTGGTTGGGATGAAGAACTTCCCGCAACCGAGAGCATTGCATGGGAACAGTTTCGAACTCAACTGTTTATGGTAAACGAAATAAAGCTGAGCAGATGTGTCATTCCAACACGCTCAATACGCACAGAACTACATGGATTTTCTGATGCGTCAGAAAAGGCATACGGTGGCTGTGTGCACATTAAAGTCATAGATGAACAAAATAACATTTATGTTAATTTACTTTGTAGCAAGTCAAGGGTAGCGCCTCTAAAACCGCTAACACTTCCAAGACTAGAGCTTTGCGGAGCACTATTGCTCTCAAATCTAGTAAAAACAGTAATCGAATCAATGTCTTTGAACTTCAACACTGTAAACTTATGGTCAGACTCCACCATTACATTGTGTTGGATCAACACACCACCGTACAAACTGAAAACTTTCATCGCTAACCGTGTTAACGATATTCAAGAAATAACGTCTGAATATACTTGGCGACACATTTCCTCTGAATCCAACCCCGCAGACCTGCTAACTAGGGGAATATCTCCTCTTGAGTTACCAGTAACAAATTTGTGGTGGCTTGGTCCTGACAACTTATATTCTACGAATGAATATATCACATCTAGCTATGAGTTAGACACGTCTCAGGATTTCGAATTAAAACCAGTAACCGTCAATTTAGTTGCTATCAAAACGTTACCGTTCGATTTGATATCAAGGTTTAGTTCATTTCAAAGACTAGTTCGAGTTACATCGTTTTGCTTGCGATATATTAATAATCTTAATAAAAAGAAAGTTAGAATCTCTGGTCCACTAACAGTGTCAGAAACAGAACGTGCTCTAATAGAATTGTGCAAGATCAGTCAATTAAAATTTATCACAGAAATTAAATGTCTTACACAAGGAAAAGCACTTCACAAGAGCAGTAAACTAAATCAATTAAATCCATTTCTCGATCAGGATTCGTTGATAAGAGTAGGTGGCCGATTATCTAAATCAGAATTGGCATATGACGTCAAACATCAGGTTCTCTTACCAAATAAATGCCATTTTACGTTGTTGGTGCTTAGACATGAACATGAACGCAACTTTCACGCTGGATCGCAACTGCTACTGTCGTTGGTTCGACAAAGGTATTGGCCAATAAATGGCAAATCAATAGCAAAAAAAGTCGTTCGTGGTTGCATAACATGTATCAAGGCAAAACCAATTCAATTACAACAAATCATGGGTTTGGTCGTAGCAGTGTGTCCAGGTTCCGACGGTAGAGTTCGCGTGGCTGAAATTAAAACCAAAAGTGGAGTTTACAAGCGAGCTATATCAAAAATTTGCAGACTTCCTATTGAATGATCTGTGACTGATTTCATAAAGCGTTTTTTTTTTTTTTTTTTTTTTTTTTTTAATAACTTTTATCGGTCATTTTTTTATTAATATTAATTTAAATTTGAAACAAACAAGAAATAAACTGTAGCCTACCTACTAAAGTAAAACTTATTAGTTGAAAAAAAAAAAAATAATAATTAAATTTTTAAATGGTTAGAAACTGTAGTCTATAATAATTTTATTTGTCATTGCCATTTACTATTATTATACTGTTATTATGAATTAATTATTACTTTATAATTTATTTAATATGTTTAGAATTAAACTATATTATCTAGCTATGACGGTATTCCGTTAATTGAAAAATGGAATCTTTCAAGGGCCCCGGCATGTTTGAACGCATTCCATGTATTTACTTATATTAGAATTAGCCTAGTTTGGAAGAATATAAAATGTAAGAGAAAGAAGAAAAAAAACAAAACGTCATTCGTGATTTGTACCTCATACAGAAAGGTTAAAAATAAAGTGTGTAAAAATTAATCGTGTTTTTTATTAAAGTGTGCTATAACTGTTACCTTTTGAAAAGTACTTTCAAAAACAGTTTTTAACAAACAAATACAGTCCACATCGAAACAGTATTCACGAAAGTTCTCGCATTGTCTGTTATACACATTTCTGGAATTCCGTGTCTACAAAAAATTGTTTCTTCAAATATTTATAATTGTTGTTAATGATAATTAAAAATTGTATCTTTGAAGATGTAACATCATTTTCTGCATTCTTTTCGGTGCCATTAGTATTGATTTTTTAAATATTGTTACTAACGGTCTGTGATCCGTTTCTATTCTTATATCGTTTTTTCCACATACGTACTGATCAAATCTTTTGAGTGCAAATAGAACGACTAGTGTTTCTTTTTCAATTGCTGCGTAATTTAATTCGGCTTCCTTCAAAACTCTTGACGCGAACGCTATTGGATGATCTTCCTGTATTAATACACATCCTATTGCATATGCTGAAGCATCTGTTTGTATTTTTAGCGGTTTGTTTTGATCGTCGAATGCTAGTATTGGTGCTGTTGTTATTGCTTGTTTTAAATTATTGAATTCCTTTTCGTGTATATCCGTCCAGTTAAATTCATTTTCCTCTTTTGTTAGATTTCTCATATTTGCGTGTGTTGACGAGGAGGAAAACACAAAAATCGTAATTCACCTAAAAATAAAGAATTATCTGAAAGGAAACACAACAATATATTTTAAAATTAAGAATTAAAAAAATTGTAACATTTGTAATTTACCTTATATTATGCTCGTCATGACGAATTTATTCGTCTTATTTTTGTTTTGCATTTATTTATTGTATTGGCAATTTGACATTTAGCGTATTTCCTTGACAAATTTACAACAACAATTGCATAGGCGGAATCCCCGCAAGAATAACATTAACCAAAAAAAAAATTGGGTTTAATTAAACATAATTCTAATTCTTGGTTATGATACCTGCCACCAGAGTCATAATACATAGTAAATTTATATTTTATTTCGAAAGGTTGGCTTTTGTCAATTAAATCAAATTGGCTATTTTCTTGGAAAACAAATAAACCCAAAATAATTCAAATTAAATTTTGGTCAACAAAATACGCTTATTAATGATATTTCGTTGCTCAATATCTAGATGCATGTAACCATTATCTAGTAACTAAGCTAGCTTATGTTAGATATCGCCAATCGCATTATTTTAATGATAATAAAATTTTTTGAATGAAGACGTCTCTCCAAGCCAAGCCACCAAATTTGCCAGTCAACTATAAAAAAAAAATATATACGAGTATATATGTGATATAATAGTGGGATACGAATAAGGTACTGGAGATAATATCAATTGCCAAAATACGGGATCATCAAACAAACGTATTTTTGTAAGAAGTGCCCCAATCAGGAAGGTATCCGTACAAAGACATTGGCGCCGAAACAGGGACATATATATACTGGTTATTCTGGGGAGAATTTGAATCATCAGCAGCATCGTGCAGAATAACCACAATAGTCCACATCTATAAATTAAACGAGATACGAGATCAGAGGATCGTAGAGATAAGGCTTAATCACATCCACGTGGGACGCGGAACAATCACTTTGTAGCGGTCGTCCAGTAACGGTAAACGGTAAAATCGTGAGTAATAATTAGTGAGGAAGTTAATTATCAATATTCTGCTGCGCTTAAATCATTAAACGTCCGTGACACTGTATTATTACAGAATCAATCACAAATAAGCTAATTTAGTGAAAACGGTAGTGCGCATAAACTAAAAACAGTTAAAGTGTGAATTATAAGTTCAATTCAAAAGCGCGTCAAATTCATACCCGTTAAAGCACATTAGTGCATAATCTAAATCGCGTATTTGGAATCCGTTAATTGTTGATTATAATTCGGTTGCGTTACACGTGCAGCATTCGGTTGCGTTACATGTGCAATTTTTGCATTTTATCTTTATCGTTAACAATAAGCTGCTGAAAATGGACAGCTTGAAAAAGCAAAGATCCACTGCGAAGGGATCAATGACCAAATTACTCACGTACGTAAGCAGCAACATGGAGAGCACTAGCTTGGATGAGATGTATGTGAAACAAGAACGAGCACAGAAGCTTTTAAGTGAATTCCAAAATATTGAAAGGGAGATGTTCGATTTAGACCACGAGGCGGAATCGGACTTATCGAGTTTCGAGGACAACTATTACGTGGTCTTAGCAGCTTTAAACTCTACAATTCGCAAACGCAGCATTACTACACAAAACCTGGAGAATACTATGAATATCAAATAGCCACAAAACGTTGATGTCCGTCTGCCGAAGATTGCCATTCCTAGATTTAATGGCGACTATATGGAATGGCAATCATTCTTCGATATTTATAGTTCTACGATTCACGAGCGAGAAAATCTGACGGCTGCACAGACATTTCAGTATCTCAAAGGTGCATTAGGGGGAGAAGCAGCATCGCTCATTCGACATTTTTCAGTCACGGATGCTAACTACAATGAGGCATTCCAAAGGTTAATACAGCGATATGACCGAAAGCGTTACACAGTCAACGCTTTCATAAAAAACTATATGGACCAACCCAGCATAATCCAACGAAATACCGATAGCATCAGGAAATTAACTGATGCTCTAGATGAATCGGTTAGAGGGCTTAAGGCGCTAGGTCCAAATGCCGAAAAACGAGATCCTTGGCTGATTTATATAGCTTTAAATAAATTAGACAACGAAACCAAATCTCTCTGGGCCCAGGAGACAGCGGAGAAAGACTTTTGTACAATCGATGAATTGTTTACATTCCTGGGAAAACGCATAAACATGGTCGAATCCATAAAGGACTATACGAAGAAGATCACGCGGAGTCGACCAGTTGCACGAGCATATCCAGTTGAAACATCGTTGGGATACCAATGCCCAATATGTAAGAGTGATGGGCACAGAGTATATGAATGCGAGAGCATGTCACCGACTGACAAGTCAGATGCAATACGAAAACACAGCAGGGGTTTCAATTGTTTAAATGGAGGGCACAGAGTGCAAGAGTGCAGATCCAAAGCTAGTGGCGATACTGCCACAGAAGACATCATACATCATTGCATGGATCATCAGATGAATCAAGGGGTTCTAACGTTGTTGAACAAGCAAATTTAAGGGTTCATAAGGTTGATATAGCAACCAATAAGGAAGTGACAGAAAAGGGAGACGCCGCAATTGAAACGTATACCGTGGGCCCAGTAACATCACAAGGAATACTTCCGACTGCATTGATCAACATCAAAGACGGCAACGGCTGTTGGCAAACATACCGGGCACTTTTGGATTCGGCATCAAAGGCATCCTTTATATCCGAGGTGTGCATGCGAGATTTAAATCTCAAACGAAAAAGTGCACGGGTTCTTATGAAGGGACTTGGTGAAGCTGGCATGGGTGAAACCAGAGGGTCCATAGAGCTGACGATTGCGTCTGTGGATCACAAAACTACATTAAAAACACAAGCATTCATCATTCCAAAGGTGTCTTGTGTATCGAATGAATTCAATTTATCAGTAGCGGATTTTCAAATCCTGAATCAGTTGCAGCTCGCTGATCCAACTTTAAACAAACGAGGCCAAATCGACGTGCTTTTAGGAGTGAGTGGACATATTTTTTGAAGCATTGGAAACCGAGAGTATTAAGTTAGCAAATGGATTGACTGCGGTTCGAACAATTTTTGGATGGATATTGGCCGGGAGAATTGCCGACAAGGAGCAAGGTACGGATGTGACTAAAAATTTCAATGTGCTTCTAGATATCGACAGATCTCTAAGCAAATTCTGGGAAGTAGAAGAGCTTCCAAAACATAAAAGAGAAACAGCTAGCCGAAGAACAGCAGTGTGAAGAATTATTCCGAACAACTACAAAAATCGGTAGAGATAAGAAATTTATAGTAAAGCTACCATTCAAGCAATCCGGCAATGTGATCGGAAAACTGTATAGAGCATTTATGGCGGAGTATGAGGTGCTTGGACACATGGAACAAGTGCAAGACCATAATAAATTATCTATATACTACTTGCCGCATCATGGAGTTTTAAAGGCCAGCAGTACGACAACAAAATTGCGAGTAGTCTTTGACGCATTCACAAAATCGTCTACGGGGCTTTCGCTTAATGATGCTTTAATGGTAGGTCCCACGGTACAGCCATCGCTCCTCAATATATTGCTAAGGTTTCGACAACACGAGTTCGTCTTTTGTGGAGCTGTTGAAAAAATGTATAGGCAGGTGTGGGTAGACAGCAATAATCGACAATACCAAAACGTCTTATGGCGCCCGAGTCCACATCAGCAGCCAATCACATATCAATTGAAGACGCTTACGTATGGCACTGCCTCAGCAGCATTTTTGGCTACCCGCTGCTTGAAAGATGTTGGTATCCGAGTGCAATCCCGTCAGCCAGAGGCAGCATGATATATATTAGAGGATATGTACGTAGACGATATAATGACCGAGGCCGAGTCCATACCACAGACCAGAAATTTGTTGAAGCAGGTAACACACGCACTAGGCAGTCATGGTTTTAAGCTAAGGAAATTTCTTACCAACAATCAGAAGCTGCGGTAGCAAACCACCACGGTGAGCGATAGTAAAGAAATCGGAGAGCATGCAGAAACGCCAAAGGTGCTGGGTCTTCAATGGGACCCTTATGATGACGCATTTAAATTCGCGGTCCAATTACCTGAACGATGCAAACATACCAAGCGAACACTGTTGTCGGATGCCAGCCGAACTTTCGACCCGCTTGGTTGGTTGTCTCCGATAATAATTCAAATTAAGATTTTATTCCAAAATCTGTGGATGCAGAATATAAGCTGGGATGACGAGCTTCCTTCAAGCACACTGCAATCATGGTTGGAACTTAGAACTCAAATATGCTCAAAACAACCAGCATAAGAATTCCAAGATGGTTGCAATCCAAAAACCAAGTGAGTTTTTTTCAATTTAGTGACACAATCGAGAAAGCGTATGCCGCAGTGGTATATGCCTTAGTGGATACAAATGAGGGTCTAAAGGCCCACATAATCACCTCCAAATTCCGTGTAGCTTCAGTGAAACAATTAAGTCTGCCGAGGCTTGAATTAATGGGTGCCTTGCTGCTGGCTAATATGATGAAACTGGTAGAGGAGTCGTTAACCGTAACCATAACTAAAACCGTATTATTCACTGACTCACAAATTGTATTGGATTGGTTGTCAGGTCATCCGCGGCGTTGGACTGCATTCGTGGCAAATAGAGTCAGCGAGATTATTCATTTGTACAAACGAGAATACTGGTGGCATGTCGCGTCCAAGGATAATCCTGCTGACATTGCATCACGAGGCATGAGCACGTTACAGTTAGTGAACAACAAGATGTAGTGGAGTGGACCTTCTTGGTTGATTGATGCGGAACAGATAAAGGCAATTCAATCAAAGAACGTGCGGTCCCAGAAGATGACAAATGAAGAATTACGACCCTCAATGACCGATACATTCGTAGTCTCGACTAACATTTTAATTCGAAATTTATTTAATAGGCTAAGATGTCGAAAGTATTAGCTCTTGTCAGGCGATTTGTCAACAAGCTGAGGTACAGAGAAGAAAAAGGAGATACGCTGACTACTAGAGAAGAAATAGAAGCTGCAGAAATGATCTTAATCGCAGAGATTCAGAAATCGGAGTTTTCGGCTGAAATCGGAGCATTGCAGAATGATCAGGCATTACCGCGAAGCAGCAAATTAATCAGCTTGAATCCCTTCATAGACGATAGAGGCATTATTCGAGTTGGAGGTCGGATTCGAAAAATCGTTTGCACCTTACAGTGTCAAACATCCGATCATCCTTCCATCGAATCAGCATGCAGTTAAATGCATAGTCAGGGACGCACATACGCTCTATAATCATCCGGGAGTAAGTTTACTCACTAGCATCATACGGCGAAAATTTTGGATAATTAGAGGTAAAATACTGTCTAGAGCGATTGTACACAAATGCGTTAAGGGCGTAAGAAACAATCCGAAGAAACAGTGTCAGATGATGGGGAACCTCCCAGTAGAAAGGATTCAATATGTACATCCTTTCCTTCAGGTGGGTGTAGACTATTGCGGACCGTTTAAGGTACAACCAGTACGAAGAAGAGGTCAAATTCCAATGAAAGCATATGTTTGCATATTTGTCTGCTTGAGCACCAAGGCGATGCATATAGAAATAGTAGGTAGCCTCACGACAGAAAGTTTTATCGCAGCGCTAACATGATTCATCGCAAGAAGAGGCAACTGCCATATGATATTCAGCGATAATGGTACAAATTTCGTAGGAGCAAATAATTACCTTAAACATGTGTTTCAGTTCCTGCAGGCCAAGGCATCCGACATATCTGCAGCGCTGTTGAGTCACAAAATAAATTGGAAGTTCATTCCACCGGGAGCACCACATATGGGCGGAATATGGGAAGCAGCTATAAAACAAGCCAAAATACATCTGGGAAGAGTGGTTGGCGAATACATATTGACGCTTGAAGAGTTTGGAACGTTGCTGACCAAGATAGAAGCCGTTACGAAATCAAGGCCCATAGCTGTAACACAAGCCGAGGATATTGTTGTATCACACCAGCCCATTTCCTAACTGGGCGTACATTCACTGATGTAGCAGACGAAAATGTTCTAAATCAACATATATCGCTTATGGCTAGATGGCGACTGGTCAAACAGATGCAACAGCAGTTTTGGAATCGATGGCATCAGGATTACCTCACAACACTACAAAAAAGATGTAAATGGACTACAGAATCCGATAATTTGACAACAGGAGATGTTGTATTGGTTGCCGAGACAGGCTTACCGTCCGCTTGCTGGGCATTAGGTAAGGTCGTTGGCACACACCCAGGACTTGATGGCAAAGTCCGTATCGTAGACATCAAGTTAGCCAACAACAACAAGATCATTCAACGTACAATTCATAAATTGTGCAGACTACCAGTTCAGGCAGATGAATCAACCGATTAATGGCCGGCGGAATGTTGACGAGGAGGAAAACACAAAAATCGTAATTCACCTAAAAATAAAGAATTATCTGAAAGGAAACACAACACAACAATACTTTAGAATTAAGAATTAAGAAAATTTTAACATTTGTAATTTAGCTAATATTATGCTCGTGTCATCAGGAATTTATTCGTCTTATTTTCGTTTTGCATTTATTTATTGTATTGGCAATTTGACATTAATGATATTTCGTTGCTCAATATCTAGATGCATGTAACCATTATCTAGTAACTAAGCTAGCTTATGTTAGATATCGCCAATCGCATTATTTTAATGATAATAAAATATTTTGAATGAAGACGTCTCTCCAAGCAAGCCACCAAATTTGCCAGTCAACTAAAAAAAAAATATATACGAGTATATATGTGATATAATAGTGGGATACGAATAAGGCACTGGAGATAATATCAATTGCCAAAATACGGGATCATCAAACAAACGTATTTTGGTAAGAAGTGCCCCAATCAGGAAGGTATTCGTACAAAGACAGCGTGTCTTCTCTGAGAAATTTTCAATGAATTTCGACATATGCTATAGATAAATAATCCTATAATTCTTTCTAGTTCTTGCTTATTTTGTTGAGAGGCCATATTTTGTATGCATGCAATCTTAGCTGGATCCGGTTTGATTTCTTCTTTCGATATTATCATCCCAATTCTCATAGTCGTATCACGTCATTTTTCATGACTATAGTCACATCACATCAATTTTGCGATTCTCTTAGTCGTTTGTTATGACTAAAGTCATTTTATACGATAGATGTCACTTGATTTTTGCAAGTGACAGGCGAATACCACAAAATGGAAAGACAGAATTATTTTATTTCATAGATTTTAAAATATTCTTTTTTGAATAATTTTGTGCACTGTTTTTAATATGTTAATGTTTAAAATAATAAGATTGTTGTTATAAAACGATTTTATTTCTACAGGGTGGCTGAGACCAAATGTTACTAACTTCACTCTGCTGTCATTTGTGTAGTTGTCATTTTCGCGCATTAATTTTTTGACAGATTGAAGTTTGGTTAGTTGTTTATATGTGGTCAATAAATAATTGTTCTAAATTAATATCTTAATAAAAAAATCGTAATGGAATTCAAACGTAATAGTGTAATTGCACTGTATTTGGGTGGAAATTCACAAACAGCAATAGTTCGTCAGCTCCAGCATTTGAATGTGAATAAAATGTTTGTGTATCGAACCATAACTCGATACAACGAAACTGGTAGCATCGCTAAACGCAACAGAGGCGGTCCTAAAAAGACAGCAACATCAAAAGAAATGATACGAAAGGTAAAGAAACGAATCCAACGAAATCCTCGTCAAAGTGCCAATCAATTAGCCGCACGTCTACATGTTTCACGATACAGCATTCAAACCATATTGAAAAATGACCTACACTTGAAGCCCTACAAGATACAAAAAGTTCAAGATCTTACGGAGGCACAAAAAAAAGTTAGGCTTGAAAGAACACGAGCATTGAAGGCCTTGGCCGAACGTGATGAGATTCCAAAAATTGTCTTTTCTGATGAGAAAATTTTCACCATTCAACAGCATGTGAATAAACAAAATGATCGTGTTTGGTTAGAGGACAAGTCCAACGATAATTTGGACACAAGAGTTGCCATGCGCAAGCAATCACCAGCTTATGTTATGGTTTGGGCTGCAGTTACTCCAGATGGACGCACTCCTCTGGTTTTCATCGAACATGGAGTCAAGGTAAACCAAGAGATGTACCGCCAAAAGATCCTAAACGATGCTTTGCTACCTTGGGCACGTAAACACTTTGGTACGAACCGTTGGACATTCCAACAGGACTCGGCACCGTCACACAAAGCTCAAGCGACACAGCAATTTTTACAAAATTGCGTTCCGCGGCTGATTTCGTCGAAAGAATGGCCACCATATTCACCAGACTTGAATCCCATGGATTTCTCCATATGGTCCATTTTGGAGAGTAAGGTGTCCACTAAAAAATACGAAAGTGTTGATGCATTGAAGTCAGCTCTTGTTCGAGAATGGAATAAAATTCCGCAAGCCCACGTTCGGTCAGCATGCAATGCTTTCTATGGAAGACTGAATCAAATAATCAAAGCCAAAGGAGGTCATATCGAGCAGTAACATGTTTTTCATAAAATGTAATATGTTTTCAACATATTCCACGAAATTTCAATAAAAAATAATCAAAATTAAAAAAATTACAGCGTTTTCATTTGGTAACACTTGGTCTCAGCCACCCTGTAATTTGCCTAATATATTTCAAGTTGCAGTCCTGCCACTTGATTCGCCTTCAAGAATAGCAATTTTCAAGTGATGTAATACGACTACAGTCACATCACTTGAAATGACACGACTTTGGGAATTGGGGTGTATATGTCCAAAATATTTGATCTCTTCTTGACATAATTTCATTTTCTTTTTATTTAATTTGAAATTGATTGCCCTCATTCTGATTAACAAATCCTCTAAATTTTTGTCGTGATCTTTGATTGCTTCTTCTTCTGTATGACCTTTTCCATATATTAAAAGATCGTCTACTATTACCTCTACTCCTTTTAGTCCATGTAAAATTTCATGTTGACGTTTTTGAAAAATTTCCATTGCTGGACTTATTCCGAATGGTAAACGTAGCCATCTATATCTTCCAAACGGTGTCCAAAACCTTGTATATTTGCTGCTCTTCTCATCCAGCACTAATTGCCAAAATCCATTTTTTGCATCTAGAGTTGAAAAAACTTTTGCTTCCGTCAGTTCTGGTAATATTTCGTCGATTTTCGGCATTACATATATAATTTTTTGCCTTTAGCGCCTTATTCAACTCACTAGGATCTAGACATATTCTAAATTTTTCATTCCTTTTTACTATTAATATATTACTGGTCCAATTCGTGTGATTATTTTCTCGAACTATGATGCCATCTTGTTCCATTTCCTTCAGTTTTTTTTTTAATGTTTCTCTTAATTTAATTGCAATACGTCGCGGTTGCTGTATTGTAGGTACAATTTCTTGATTTGTCTCTAGACTTATTTCTCCTTCTAATTTGCCTGTTCCTTCGAACACGTCTTTATATTTTTTTTAATTATTTTCATTGAATTATTATTTGTTGAGATTTTATTGCATAATTTTATTAAAATCAGATCAATACTAGTTTCTGCACTTATTACTGTTATTGTCTCTAATTTTACTATTATAAATTGTGTAAATTTACTTCTCCCATTTGTTCAATTCTATTACCACAAAACGATTTTAAATTCATATCAGTTTTATACATTTTTAATGCTGATCCCATTATATATTTAACTGTTGTTACACTCATGACGTTCACTATAGCTCAGTATCAATTTGACATTTAATTTCATATTGTTCATTCATATTTAGTTTTGTGACCAGTCATCCCCACTTGTTTTTAAGGCGATTTTTTCAGATTTCATCCTGGTTTAGTTATTTTTGACCTGTACCTAATTTGGTATCGTATGGCAATGGCATTTCTTCAAATTGCAGCGAAATAACTTTCAAATTTTGAAAAATTAGCTTTGTGAAAATGACGAACATGTTCGCATATTTGACATGTCTGAATTCGCATATCTGCCAAAATTACGCTTTTGAAAATGAAAAGGGTTGGAAGCTAAAATTGCTTTAAGATAAATTTTCCATTTAGCAGATAAAATTTAGGTAAAAATAGCTAAACATTAAAAATTTCGCTTACGGTTTCGCTGATTGGTACTCTTCTCTACGAGAAAAACTTAAAAATCTCAAAACGATATTCTAAAAATATCTGTGATTTTGTGGAGATAAAAAAAACTGTCAATTTGGAAAAATTTGGGTCAAAAACAAAGACAATTTTAGTGTAATTTACTGGATTATGATTTTTTTTTTACACAAAATACCTGGTGAATTATTAGTACTTTATTTATTCTCATCAGTCATCACTAACCTAATATTTTTATTCTAGGTCATTCTAGATTTCTAAATAGTAAAAATATCAAAAAACAACACATCTGTTGTTATATACTTAACGGTATAGCAAATTTGTTAGTAAATATATGTACATATTAACAAAAATATTTACGTTTCATTTTATTTTCCTTTCTACCCTTTGTATCCCTTCTTATCTTTTAGTTTAAATTGAACCAGAAGTATATATATAATTTTTTTTTATTTTTGTTTTCGCTATCCCTTCCAATATATTTAATGTTTATAGTATATATAAGATATTGTGTATTAAAAATGTATAAAAACCGTAAAATGTTTGAAATAAAAGACAGTCCACTAAATATTATTAAGAGATAAATATCAAAAGTTTTTTATTTACTCCAGAAGTGAAATTATATCATCAGAAATTCCTCTACCCGTCCGCTACCATACCATACCAACAATTATTTATGCTTTTATACCAGTTAGTTACACTTACACCTAACTATTGTATTTCGTATGTACGTCCTTCTGACTAGAAATACTCCTCTGAAAATTTGAAAAGTACTCCGTTTAAAGTTTTCAAAACGACAGCAGTGATTCGGTTCGACTCAGTTCGAACATCACTAGTATTGCTTTGCAACTCATAATAATAGGTCGTCCCTGTACGATGTTATGTCCGAGGATGGGGAAATTTTTATTCAGTATGTACGGAGAAAATAAAAAAAGCGAGATGTTTGTTTAGTACTTTCCTTATTGTGCGATTACGACATGAGAAATGCGTAATACTTTTCTTATATATGTACAATTTTTATTTATACGATCGATTACTAGCAATTAGATAACGTAATTAAAATATTATTAGTAATTATTAGTGTCATTTTTTACGACTGAAAAATTATAAATTGTAGAGTTTGCATTTAATTGTTTTAATGTATAATAGATGTCACTATATTGAATAAAAAGTTATGTTGGTGTTTTGAAAACCTAACGCATGGTAGACGAAGCGCGACGGTAGAAGAAATAATGAAAGAGAGAGTTTTGTTTTATTTATTTTAATAATCTTTTAAAATCAAACCGACGTTACGACATCTTCAGAAGTGGGATACGAAGGAGATTTGGATGCGATAAAGTGTTGACGAATATAGCTGTGGGATATCAGTTTTATTTAAAATAATCGAAAAATAATAATTTGTGAAAAAAAAAAACATGAATTCATCGGACAAAAAGATGGATGAATTAAGCGTACACGAATTGCGAGCCTTATTGAAAAGTAAGAACCTTTCAACGAGCGGAAATAAGAAGGTGTTACTAAAACGATTGGCACAGAACGATAATTCGGAAAACGAAACGTCACAACTGAAAATACACAATGGTTATGGATCTAAAAGTGAGGTGGACGAACTTTCACCTAATACAAGTAAAGTGTTGAATTTTACTAGCGGCTATGCGGATTTGGAACGAGAACGAGAATTAATTGATCGAGAAAGGAATTTAATTACGAAAGAACGTGAATTACTAGAGTTAGAACGAAAGTTGTTGATTGAGAAAAAGGAACCTCAAAGATCGGTATTATCTACCAAAGAAGTGATCGACATTATACCTGAATTCGAGCCAGGTAACGCAAAGTCCTTGTCATCGGTACAATGGATTAATCGAATCGAATCGTTAAAAGAAATCTATAAAATCGACGATAGATTATTAATGTTAGCGATTCCATCAAAATTATCATACACTGCAAGAATGTGGTTTATGACATTCCAAGACAAGTATTATGATTTCGAGAATTTTAAAAATAAGTTTTTGGAGAATTTCAAAACAAACATTAGTGAAGTGGAAATACATGACCAATTAAGAAACTCTATAAGACGTAAAGACCAAGATTTATTGGAATATTATTACGAGATGATTACGATTAGTGACAAAGTTAATATATCAAAGGAAGCCGTGATTAAATATATAATTCTGGGAATAAACGAAGTGAATTTGTCGAATTCACTCCGTACACATAAAATCGCAACGTTCGATGAATTAAAAGATCGTATCGAATGGTATAATAGTATGCAGCCAGTGCGAACGAGAAATCAACTGCAAACTAGCCATTATACTAAGGATTCATCAACGAAAGAAAATATTAACTCGATGCCAACGGTGAATACGTCTACAGCAAAAGTGAATAATAATCCAAAACGATTTAATCAATACGATTCAAAACGCTGTTTTAATTGTGGGGAAATCGGGCACTTTTCGACACAATGCACAAAGCCTCAACGACGAGAAAGATGTAGCAGTTGCAATAAAGTACATCCAAAAGGTGGCCCTACAAATTGTCAACAAGACATTCAAAAAATGTATCTTATTAAACATGACGAATTTTCGGTGGATATGGTAATCCAATTTCCAAATAATACATCATACGAAGTCAAAGCGATCATCGATACGGGAAGCCCAATTAATATCATGAAGCGAGGAATTGTTCCTGAGGGAATAATAATTGAAAGGAACGACGGAAATCAATTCACTGGAGTGAATAATTCAAAAATACAAATTTGCGGAATATTGGAGTTGAATTGTAAAATTAATTTTAATAATTTTAACATTAAGTTTTATATTGTACCGGACGAAACAATGGGTTATGATTGCTTGATCGGTCGCGAATTTATTAGAAGTCCAATGGTAAGTTGTAACATATTAACTAATTTGGGTGGTGGTTCGATAAGCGTTTGTCCGAGTGAAAAAGTGGAACAGACATTGCGATGCAATTTGTTTGACGAGATCTTAAATATTGAGTATTTTTCAGACGATGACTTAGAATTAGAATCGAATCATGACTATAGAATAGGTCCATTATATGACGATAAAACGAAAGAATATTTAGTTCAGGATAGATTCAATAAATTGTTAAATGATTTTGAGAATCGACCGATTAAAACAACACCGGAAACCAAATACGAACTTAAAATTGTTCTTAATATTGATAAGACCATCCACTCAGTTCCGAAACGACTTTCAATGCATGAACGTCAATTAGTGCGCGAAATGATTGACGATTTACTTGATCGTGGCATAATACGACCAAGTACAAGCGATTTTGCTAGTAGAATCGTACTGGTAAAGAAAAGGAACGGTTCTCAGCGTATGTGCATCGATTACCGCGAACTTAATAAAATAACAATAAAGGAAAGATTTCCTTTACCATTAATAGACGACTGCATAGAAAAACTGCGAGGAAAGAAAGTGTTTTCACTAACAGACCTTCGAAGTGGATTTCACCACATACCGATAAACGAAGACTCTGTGAAATATACTGCGTTTGTTACGCCGGACGGGCAGTATGAATATCTAAAAATGCCCTTCGGATTAAGTAATGCGCCTTCAGTGTTTCAGCGGTTTGTAGTAATAATTTTTAGACAATTAATCGAATCAGGTGACGTAATAATTTACATTGACGATATCCTGGTGACTACGGACACAATAGAAAAGCATTTTAAAATACTCACAAAGGTGTTTGACATATTGTATGCGAATTGTTTAAAGATTCAACCTGCTAAATGTAGTTTTCTTCGAGACAAAATCGATTACTTAGGATACGAAATTGGTCAAGATGAAATTCGCCCGACGTCGCGACATCTTGATGCAATTCAAAATTACCCATTACCTAAGAATGTTCACGAACTGCACCGTTTTATCGGTTTAACGAGCTTCTTTAGACGATTTATACAAAATTATTCGATATTAGCTAAACCCTTATACGATTTGTTAAAAAAAATGCTGATTATAAATTTGATAAGGTTGAGGCAGACGCATTTCAATTGTTAAAGTCTAAATTGACATCCTCACCAACTCTGAGTTTATATAATCCTAACGCAGCTACCGAATTACATACGGACGCTAGTCAAATAGGTTTTGGTGCTATCTTACTACAGCGTCAAGCAGATGGATATCTCCATCCTGTTTTATTTTATAGCAAACGAACGACCGAAACGGAAGCACGTTATCACTCATACGAATTAGAAACGCTTGCTATCATCTATGCACTGCAACGTTTTCATGTATACGTACATGGAATTCATATCAAATTAGTAACTGATTGTAATTCATTAAAATTGACGTTGGAAAAGAAAGATACGAATAATCGAATCATGCGATGGGCTCTGTTATTGGAAAACTATGATTACGAGATCGTGCATCGTGGTAATAACAGAATGCGACATGTTGATGCGCTTAGTCGTGCACCAAATATATTAATGTTGGAATGCAACCTTTCAAGAAATCTGGCGCATTTTCAGTTGACGGACAACGCCATCAAAATAATTTACGATGACCTAAACGAAAACGGAGAGAATAAATTCTATGAGCTGAGAGAAAATCTGGTGTATAGAAAATACAAGAACAGGCTATTGTTCTTGGTGCCTCAGGTTTTTGTCGATGAAATAATAAGACAACACCATAATATCGGACACGTGTTAATAAACCGTCGAAATGATTAGACGTAATTATTGGTTTACGAATATGGTGGAAAGAATTAACGAATTTATTAAAAAATGTATGAAATGTCTCATTTACGAACCGAAAGCGCTTAGAGAGGGGTTTCTCCATATATACGATAAATATGACAGGCCATTTCACACGATCCATGTGGATCATGAAGGTCCATTAGAAATGACCAGGCGAGGTTACAGGTATATTTTTGCGGTAGTTGACGGTTTTAGTAAATTTACGAAACTGTACCCGACAAAGACGACGAATACAACCGAAGTTGTCAAGCATTTAAAATCTTACTTTAATCAGTTCAGCGTTCCTTTACGGATAGTATCAGATCGGGGTACATGTTTCACCTCACATAATTTCAAGACGTTTATAAATGAGGTGAATGCTCAACATGTGTTGACCGCTACGAGTTCTCCTCAATCAAACGGTCAGGTCGAACGAATTAATCGTACATTTAAACCGATACTTTCGAAAATTGTTGATTCTGACCCTAATAAAAGTTGGGACAATGTCCTTAACGATACGGAATTTGTAATAAACAATACGCAGAACCGAACTATAGGAACTGCACCTTCGATTGCACTTTTTGGCGTTAATCAAATTAAGTCAAATGATGTTCTGAAGCAATTTATTAATTCTCAGAATGAGAATACGAGTAGAAATCTAAACGAAATAAGAGACAGTATTGCAAAATGTACGCGAACGAACCAAGAGAAAAATAAACTTTATTTCGACAAGAAACATATATGTAGACGCACATAAGTATGAAGTCGGTGATTATGTCTTTATACGAAACGTTGTAAACGAGCCGGGAATTAATCATAAGCTTTTACCCAGATTCAAGGGACCATACATTGTTACTCGTAAATTGTTAGGCGAACGATATATAGTTGAAGATGTTCCTGGACAACGCTTGTCGAACAAACCCTTTCATGGTGTCTTTGCGGCTTTTAATATGAAGCCTTGTAATTGGGATAAGCAATCAGAGTCGATTGAAGAGTCAGGTATAGCCGAATTGTAGAGTTTGCATTTAATTGTTTTAATGTATAATAGATGTCACTATATTGAATAAAAAGTTATGTTGGTGTTTTGAAAACCTAACGCATGGTAGACAAAGCGCGACGGTAGAAGAAATAATGAAAGAGAGAGTTTTGTTTTATTTATTTTAATAATCTTTTAAAATCAAACCGACGTTACGACAAAATTGATAAAACTATATGTTCTAAAAATGTAAAAATTCATAGTAATGCATTTTTTAGATATAGTATGTAAATTAGAAAATAAATTTTTACAAACTTTTTTTTTGTTTCAAATTTGAGTTTTGTACATTTTTAATTATTTAGGCGCAAAATATTACAGTAAAAATTATTAATAATATTATAATTCAATAACCTAATTTCTAATAATCGATGGTTTACAAAAAAAATTTGTTTATAAAAAAAGCAAAAAACGGATTACCCATTTCTTAATCGCACAATCAGCAAAAGCAAATTACGCATTTCTCATGTCGTAAATGTAATCGCACAATAAGGAAAGTACTAACATAAACCAACTCGATCTATTTTTTTATTTCTCTATCAACAGACAGAAATAAAAAAATTTCCCCACCCTCGGACATAATATCGTACAAAGACGACCGATTATCATGAGTTGCAAGTTGCAACGCAATACTAAAGAAAATAAATAAAATCATTTTATTTTCATACATTTTGTTTTGTTAATTTTTTTTGTTTTGATTTTAGTTTCTCTCGCAGTTTTATAGACAAAAATTTTAGAAAACAGTGAAACGGCGTTGAATGAAAATATGCAAAATATTCAACAATAATTATTTTTTTTTTTTGCCCAATATTATAATTCAATACCCTAGTTTATTGACAATGGAATGAAAATTCATTTTTGGCCTTATTTAAAAAGTTATTAAATGCGAAACGAAAAAGTATCAAAAAAAATTTTTTTTTTTCATAGAACTTTTTACGGTTTGTATGTAAATATTTTTGTTTGTGATCCTATAACACATACATAGGTAGCAATATACTAAAACGGCCTTTAATACACTGCAAAGTCTTCTATAATAAAAGTCATGAAAATTCCATACATATGAAATAAAAAAAATCAGGTTCTATGTGTATTGGTGTATATGTACAAAATCTTCTATAATAGAAATTTATATGTGTTAGTTAACTAAGTATAAAGGTGTTGGTGTAGAAACAAGAAAAAAAAAATCAAATTTACGTTGAATTGTTAGTGTAACTAATACAGCCAAATCTAGTGGAATCAATAAATGTATATGTCTGTAAAAGAGAGTTTCATGACTTTTATTATAGAAGATTTTGTACACTGGCACTGACCTACCGATAAGCCCACATGATGGGATGTTATTCAAGATCATAATAACATACTATATATGTATTAAATAAGTTTTTTTTTGTAACAAAACAGTTTGAATAAAAATAAAAAAATTAAAATTTATATTGATAAATAAATACATATGTGAATAATAAACAATTATGTAATTTAATTACCTAAGTTAATAAAAATTTTTATTGATCATATAAGTTAATAATAATATAAATTAATACCAATTTTACTATTTTTTTGATTAAATTAAGTTTCTTTGGATATTTGTATAATAGTAGTGGTTAAGATTATTAAATATTAATTATAAATAGTTAATAATAATTAATTGCTTGAATATTGATTGTGAATTAATAAATACAAAATATTTTCGTACATTTGAATTTAATTTATAATTTACCTTGTGTCCCTGTGTGTAGTGAGATTTGGCTATTCAGGGTATGAAAGTGTGTGTAGATTAATCTAATCGAAATTAAGTGTTTAATTCACCTGTGAATTTACTACGAGCTAAGAAGTTATACCCAGAATAAAAGCTCGGGGTTTTTATACAATAATCAAACGTATATAAGAACGTTTTGTGATCGCTTTTACATTAACCGTTTGGTAACTGTGTGCAGTATTGTGTCCATTGTTGGATTTTTGTGATCTGTTCCAGACCTGAGTGACCAAAAGCCTGTATTAATTCGTACAGGAGGTATTCCCGCCCGTGGGGGCAGGCAATCAATTGTGTGAGGGGGATCCTGCGTCGGCGCTGGTTGCAGTGGTCGGACTGGCCTTTAAAAATCAAAGGTAAAACGAAAGGGACAAACAATCTGGCTAACTGTAAATTGTAATTATACAAGTTATGTAACAGTTTGTTTCTCCCTCGCTATTTTTCATTATATTGTACATATTCTATTATTTTTACCTTCGTTTTCGGCGTTTCGTGGTGGTGCACCGATTTGGTGAAAGCCCCACGCAGAGCAAAGTATTGTCCGGTTATATTTTTCTTTGCCGTCATTTTGATTAACTGCGTTTGGAATTTCCGTTTTTTTTTCTCTCTTCGCTTTGGCTCGGTTGTCCGTTTTGGGTGTGGTTCGACCCCATAACGGTTCATCTCTTTCAGGTATTTTTGTGTTTTCTTGGTTTTCTTACAACAGTGATAGTGAAAGTGAAATCTAACATTAACGTAGAATCAGTGTGAACGTAATTTATCTTGCTTCATTTTAAATTTTTGCTCTTTTACCTTAACCTAAAATTTTTTTTTTTGAGTTTCTTACTGTAGTGTGCTACGCCGCACCATGTGCGCTTAAACAAATAATTGATTGAATGATGTGAGGTGGATCATGTGAAGGGTCGGCCTTTTTCCACCCTTTTCCGTGCGTGCCGTTCGTTCCTCCAGGACAGGCTGTGCTGGAGGGCGGCACGCCACATGAGTTGATCGCGTCGGGGTGACAGTCTTCGTTCCGGGGGATTATCGCTGGGATTGTCATGCGGGCGTCCTTCCCTCATAGTGGCATCGGTGGCCGTCGCGACTGGGAAACAGCATCCCAGTAGGCGGGCCAATGAGGGGAGGCCCGTGTGGCAGTCACGGCGGTAGTCACCTGGGATTGAGACGGTCACTCCGGATCGATCACTCCCAACTTATCATTTTCTTTTTGCTGCTGAGGCCGTGGCAATATAATTTTAATTTCCATTTGCCCCTCTAATTTTGTTCTTCATGCGGTTATTCAAGCATGAGAAATATGTCTGAAAACCCCCACGCCGCACCGTGAGCTCTAGCCAGCTACTATACCGCATCAGACCGCTATTCTCATGTCTGTTAACGTAATCCCTTGTGGGATTGCGTTACAAAACGTCAACGATTCTACTGGGCAGGATGTAGGCAGTCAGTGATAGAATGGTGCCAAAAATGTGACCAATGTGCGGCGGTGAAGGGACCCGCACGCAAAAGTCGTGGAATCATGAAACAATATAACGTCGGAGCACCATTCGAAAGAATTGCAATGGATGTAGCGGGGCCATTTCCCACCACCGAGAGCGGCAACAAATATGTGCTAGTAATAATGGATTATTTCAGCAAATGGCCGGAGGTGTACCCCATTCCCAATCAGGAGACGACAACAATAGCTGATGCCGTAGTAAACAACTGGATTAGCAGATTTGGAGTGCCGATGGAGATTCATACCGATCAAGGACGGAATTTTGAATCGGTGGTGTTTCAAGAAATATGCCAGATGCTCGGTATAAATAAAACGAGAACAATGCCTTTGCATCCACAGTCTGATGGTATGGTCAGTCTGGTGGAAAAATTCAATGGCACATTGGAGGAATATCTAGCAAAGGCCGTTAAGAAAAACCAACGCAACTGGGATCGACATATACCGATGTTTCTGATGGCCTATCGATCAGCAATACATGACACAACCGGAATGACACCAGCTAAAACGTTATTTGGAGATAATCTACGGTTACCTGGAGATCTAAAGTTTGGGACTGTACCATCATCGGCTTTATGTGGACAGGATTACGTAGACCGAATGAAAGAGGAACTTAATGAGATTCATCAATTTGTACGGGAGAAAATACGGATGTCAAGTGACCGGATGAAGGCTCGATATGACATACGAGCAAATAATCAGGGCTTCCAGGAAGGGCAATTAGTATAGCTTCACAACCCGCAACGGAAAAAGGGATTGTCACCGAAGCTACAACCAGCATGGGAAGGACCTTATACTGTCATCACAAGGATGAACGACGTGGTTTATCGGATACGGAAGGGACATCGAGGTAAACCAAAGGTGGTGCATTTGGAGAGGCTGGTTCTGTACAGAGGAGGTGATTTGGGTCCTATTCGGGACGAACATGCTTAGGTGGGGGATAGTGTGACGGTGACACCTAGTGTGTAATAGAATAAGTTAAAATTAATAGCTCAATGTTAAACTGTTCTAAATGGAATTTTCCATGATAAAATTGTTCTACTCTAATCTAACTAGAAAAATCATGAGCTTTCTAGAAGTTTGGTTTATGTTTATAAAAAGGCGAACGAAATCGAATTGGATGAGTAATATTTGGTAAGCGATAGTATAAAGATTAAAAGGAATTAAAAAGTGATTTAAAAAAGTATTGTAGTGCGTTAAATAAAGTAAAAGTGATCAGTAAAATTTAAGAATAATTTATATAAAGTGATTTTGTGAATTTTTATTGATAAACTGTGTTGTAATAAATTTTGTGTAATAAATAAATTCGTTGGTGATAAATTGAATTGAGTTTGTATTATTCACAATCCAGTGATACGAACCTTGATTGACAAGGCAAAAACGTAACATAATGTTACGTTTTTGCCTTGTCAAATAAGGTTCGTATCACTGGATTGTGAATAAAACCAATTCAATTTAATTTATCACCAACGAATTTATTTATTTCACACAAGAATTATTACAACACAGTTTATTAATACAAATTCACAAAATCACTTTATATAAATTATTCTCAAATTTTACTGTTCACTTATAATTTTTATTTCCACAAAAACACTTTTTAATTCACTTTTTAATTCCTTTTTAATCTTTACTCTTTCGCTTACCAAAAATTACTTATTCTTACAACTTTACACTATCGCGTTCCAAATACTAATCATCCAATTCGATCTTGTTCGCCTTTTTATATACACAAACCAAGCTTCTCGAAAGTTCGCGACTTTTCCAGTTGGAATAGCGTAGAAACATTACGTAACAATTTTTATCATGGAAAATTCCATTTAGTACAGTAAAACATTGAGCTATTAGTTTTACTTATTCTATTACACACTAGGTGTCACCGTCACAATAACAATATTGTGACGGTGACACCTAGTGTGTAATAGAATAAGTTAAAACTAATAGCTCAATGTTTACTGTACTAAATGGAATTTTCCATGATAAAAATTGTTACGTATTGTTTCTACGCTATTCCAACTGGAAAAGTCGTGAACTTTCGAGAAGCTTGGTTTGTGTATATATTGTTACGATTTTGCCTTGTCAAATAAGGTTCGTATCACTGGATTGTGAATAAAACCAATTCAATTTAATTTATCACCAACGAATTTATTTATTTCACACAAGAATTATTACAACACAGTTTATTAATACAAATTCACAAAATCACTTTATATAAATTATTCTCAAATTTTACTGTTCACTTATAATTTTTATTTCCACAAAAACACTTTTTAATTCACTTTTTTAATTCCTTTTTAATCTTTACTCTTTCGCTTACCAAAAATTACTTATTCTTACAACTTTACACTATCGCGTTCCAAATACTAATAATCCAATTCGATCTTGTTCGCCTTTTTATATACACAAACCAAGCTTCTCGAAAGTTCACGACTTTTCCAGTTGGAATAGCGTAGAAACATTAAGTAACAATTTTTATCATGGAAAATTCCATTTAGTACAGTAAACATTGAGCTATTAGTTTTACTTATTCTATTACACACTAGGTGTCACCGTCACACTACCCCTCACCTAAGCCTGTTTGTCCCGAACAGGACCGAAATTACCTCCTCTGTAGAGGGCCAGCCTCTCTAAATGTACCGCCATTGGTTTACCTCCTTGTCCTTTTCTTGTCCTGTAGGGTGCCGTCCATATAGGCTGCACTTTCGACGACGAATCCTTCTTCCACTGTAGAATGCGGTTCCGTTTCAGCCGCTTTTCTCCAAATCTTCCGCCGTTGGCTGGTTTGTCATAACAATCCCTCATCCAGCCACCGAACACTAGCACTCCTCTTCGCGCGACTCGGCCCTTTTTATCCAATATCTGTTTAACCTGGTGTTCATTCGTTTCCTCAACAATTGTTTCAGATTTCGATGGCAGCTCCTCGCAATGACTGATTGTTACTCGCCTTACTGTCGCATCCGTACCGTTAAATTTAAGTTTCAGCTTGATGTTATCGCTACTCAATATTCCTCGCCCAAAATCCAACACAAAGCCATTCATCCTCATGAAGTCCGTTCCCAAAATGACCTCGTCCACAATGTCGGCGACCAGAACTTCGTGTGGGAAAAGAGTTTCGCCAATTCTCATGCTCACGATCTTTTTCCCTTTAATCATTGCACTCTCCCCATTCGCCATTCTTAATTTTAACCCATCAACCAGCTGCACTGCTCCTGCGATCAAATCTTTCCGAACAATTGTGTGGGTTGCTCCGGTATCCAGCGTAATAATACACCTCTTCCCATCAACACCGCCCCTAACCGTGACGCTGCTTCCGCCTCGTGCTTCACTCGTAACAGGGATGAATGTTATGGGGCAACCAGACGGTGAAGCCAGCTTCGGTTCCTTCAAACTGACTTCTAACCTTTCCACTTTACCGACTGTTGCCATCCGCTCATCCGTTCCCTGCTCTCCTCTTCGTGCTCTTTCCACGGAAGATGGTGATCCGTGCCGCTTTCCTCCTGCTTCCAAACAATCTCGCGAGATGTGGCCAATCCTGTTACATATCCAACACCTTCGCTCGCTGCCTCTAGACCTCTGTCCCGACCGTTCCGTGTTTGCTCGTATAAAAGGTGGCGATCTTCTCTCTCCATGTATTACTTTCCGACAGTCCATTGAGATGTGACCCAACTTGTCACATTTCCAACACCTAAGCCTGCCTCTTCCGACTGTCGGTACCATTCGCTCCATGCTGCCGTTCTTGTCTGAGTTCATTTGACGCCTAAATAATGACGGTCTTGTAAAGTTCTGCACAGCCTCGATCGTCAACGCAAACGCAACGGTTTCCGCGAACGTCGCTTTAGGTGACAACATCACCGCCCTGCGTGTCTCTGGATCTCGAATGCCGTCAATGAATGCGTCAATTTTTAGCCTTTCCATATAATCAGCCGACGTACTGGTATGTGCTAGATGTACTAGTCGCTCAATTGCCGATGAAAATTCCTGAAGTGATTCTCCTCCCTTTTGGTAGCGGCTTTTCAATTCCATTCGATAGATTTCACGCTTGTGGTCACTGCCGTACTTCCGATCCAGCGCCTTCATAATTTCGAGATAACTGTTGCGATCTTTTTCCGGAATTGTTTGTAAGGCCTCCGCTGCTTCACCTTTAAGGGCCACTATTAACGCTGCGACAAGATGTTCATCATTCCAACGGTTTTGATTGGCTGCCGTTTCAAATTGAAATTTGAAAATGACGAAAGATGTTGTTCCGTCGAATGTTGGTGGCTTTATCTTGATTGATTGGACGGTTTGTACCACTTGTGTTGTTGTTCCACTTGCCTTGATATCAGTTAGTTCTTTCTCGAGCCGTTGGCATTTTTCTTCAACCTGCTGAACCTCCGTTTTGACAAGTTGAACTTCCTTTTGCAGTTTTTGGTCAACCTGTTGAATCTCCATTTGCAGCTTCTCTACTTCACCGTGTATGTTAGTAGATAATTCGAGAAGTTTCTCGTCCATTCTCTTATGACCATCAGTAATTTGGCTTTTAATTTCTTCTCCTTGTTTCTCCACCCGGTGTTGAAGTTCTTCGTTTGATTGTTTCATTGCTTGGTTTGACTGATTTATAGTTTCTAACTGTCGCTCATTTTTCACCATTTGTCGTTCGTTTTGTTGTTTCATTAGACTCATCTGGCCCGTCATCTGGTTCATAGCTGCTATTAACTGCGACAAATCGAAACTTCCAGATGGTAATTGTGTTGTTTCGACTGACGGCTGTTTATCTCCTGTATTCTGCTCTACGCTTTCCGCGGCCGTTATTTCCTTTTCAAACTCATGATGATCCGCGTCTAACCCTTCTTTCTCCATGGCGTCACGTAGTCGCGCTTGTAAAGCTGCTTTACCACCATCAGTAGTCAAACCTCGTTTCTCAAGTTCCTTCTTTAATTCTGGCACTTTTAATTCGTTGAGAATCATTTTTTTTTTTATCTTTTTATTCACAATCCCACCGCTGTCACCAAATTGTTACGATTTTGCCTTGTCAAATAAGGTTCGTATCACTGGATTGTGAATAAAACCAATTCAATTTAATTTATCACCAACGAATTTATTTATTTCACACAAGAATTATTACAACACAGTTTATTAATACAAATTCACAAAATCACTTTATATAAATTATTCTCAAATTTTACTGTTCACTTATAATTTTTATTTCCACAAAAACACTTTTTAATTCACTTTTTTAATTCCTTTTTAATCTTTACTCTTTCGCTTACCAAAAATTACTTATTCTTACAACTTTACACTATCGCGTTCCAAATACTAATAATCCAATTCGATCTTGTTCGCCTTTTTATATACACAAACCAAGCTTCTCGAAAGTTCACGACTTTTCCAGTTGGAATAGCGTAGAAACATTAAGTAACAATTTTTATCATGGAAAATTCCATTTAGTACAGTAAACATTGAGCTATTAGTTTTACTTATTCTATTACACACTAGGTGTCACCGTCACAATATGTACAAAGGCGAACAAGATCGAATTGGATTATTAGTATTTGGAACGCGATAGTGTAAACTTGTAAGATTATTAGTAATATTTGGTAAGCGACAGGGTGAAGAATAAAAAGTAGTTAAAAAGTGATTTAAAAAGTGTTGTAGTGCGAAATAAAAATTATAAGTGAACAGTAAAATTTGAGAATAATTTATATAAAGTGATTTTGTGAATTTTTATTTTTAGACTGTGTTGTAATAAATTTTGTGAAATAAATAAATTCGTTGGAGATAAATTAAATTGATTTTGTATTATTCACAAATCACAATCCAGTGATACGAACCTTGAGTGACAAGGCAAAAACGTAACAATATTAATAGTAAAAAGGAATGAAAAATTTAGAATATGTCTAGATCCTAGTGAGTTGAATAAGGCGCTAAAAGCAAAAAATTATTTAATGCCGAAAATCGACGAACTATTACCGGAACTGACGGAAGCAAAATTTTTTTCAACTCTAGATGCAAAAAACGAATTTTGGCAATTAGTGCTGGATGAGAAGAGCAGCAAATATACAACGTTTTGGACACCGTTTGGAAGATATAGATGGCTACGTTTACCATTCGGAATAAGTCCAGCAACGGAAATTTTTCAAAAACGTCAACATGAAATTTTACAAGGACTAAAAGGAGTAGAGGTAATAGCAGGCAATCTGTTAATATATGGAAAAGCTCATACAGAAGAAGAAGCAATCAAAGATCACGACAAAAATTTAGAAGATTTGTTAATCAGAATGAGGGCAATCAATTTCAAATTATATATAAAGAAAATGAAATTATGTCACGAAGAGATCAAATATTTTGGACATATAATATCGAAAGAAGGAATCAAACCAGATCCAGCGAAGATTGCATGCATACAAAAGATGGCATCTCCACAAAATAAGCAAGAACTACAAAGAATTATAGGATTATTTATATACGAGTATATGTATGTCGAAATTCATTGAAAATTTCTCAGAGAAGACACGCAATATGAGAAATCTAACAAAAGAGGAAAATGAATTTAACTGGACGGATATACACGAAAAGCAATTAAAAAATTTAAAACAAGCAATAACAACAGCATCAATACTAGCATTCTACGATCAAAACAAACCGCTAAAAATACAAACAGATGCTTCAGCATATGCAATAGGATGTGTATTAATACAGGAAGATCATCCAATAGCGTTCGCGTCAAGAGTTTTGAAGGAAGCCGAATTAAATTAAGCAGCAATTGAAAAGAAACACTAGTCGTTCTATTTGCACTCAAAAGATTTGATCAGTACGTATGTGGAAAAAACGATATTAGAATAGAAACGGATCACAGACCGTTAGTAACAATATTTAAAAAATCAATACTAATGGCACCGAAAAGAATGCAGAAAATTATGTTATATCTTCAAAGATACAATTTCCAATTATCGTACACTAGAGGAAGTCTAATGTTAGTAGCAGATTGTATATCAAGCTCCCCTCTTACAAAAAATGAATTATTAAAGGACTACGATTTATTTACAATTCAAAAAGAAGAAGACATATTTCGAGAAATAAAAGACGTGAATCATACAGAGGATCTGAGAATAGGCGATACTGCATTGCAAATAGTGAAAGACGAAACTAAAAAAGATGTGAATTTGCAGAAAGTTTTTTTTTTTTTTATTATTATTTTTAGAGATATTACGACTGAGTCTTGTACCCATTCAGTAATTTACGTTGCATAATAAAGTTTTTGATTAGTAGGCACAATCAAGTGATTATCCCCCGTTTCGTGTAACTCCTCCTCAGATTTTTCGCCACGGTAAGTCTACTGACCTCCTGGTCGCGATAAGTCCAAAGGTTTGGTTCTTTGCAGTCTTCTTGTTGGTGTGGTATTCGGCATACAGTGTATGTCCAGATTTTCATGCTGGTGCAGACGTTGTAGGTGTTCTGTTGCATGATTCTTGATTTCATTCGCGACAAGCTCGATCTTTAGATCTCGATGGAGGTTGTCGTTTCGAATGTACCACGGTGCATTAACAATACATCTCAGGATTTTATTTTGAGCTGTTTGTATGATTTTGATATTTGTCCTCTTGGCACAACCCCAAAGTTGACTACCATATGTCCATACAGGTTTCAGAATTTGTTTGTATAACAGCAGTTTGTTATGAATCGCCAGTTCAGATTGTCTCCCTAGGAGCCAATGCATTTTTCTAAATTTTATGTTTAGTTCTTCTCTCTTCTTTTTTATGTGTTCCTTCCATCTAAGTTTAGCATCTAAAGTCATGCCAATATATTTAGCAGTATTCGCATGCGGTACTACTATCGAGTTTATCATTATTGGTATATGATTAACTTTTAGATTTGTAAAGTTTACTTGGATTGATTTTGCTTCATTTAATTTAATTCGCCATTTCTTTGTCCAATTACATATTAGGTTAGTAGCCTTCTGTAATTTACTAGTGGAGTCATTGATGTTTTTTGCTGTTGCAAGTATGGCCGTGTCATCGGCAAAAGTCGCCATTGTTGCTTCTGTAATTGGTATATCTCTAGTATACAGGAGATAAAGGATTGGCCCAAGAACACTTCCTTGAGGAACTCCTGCTGTTATCCTTTTTAGTTGGGAGTATTCATTCTCATACTTTACTCGGAAATTCCTCTCTGATATGTATGATTTTAGAATTTGAAAAAATTGCTCCGGAAGATCTCGGTGAAGTTTGAATTCTAACCCCTGGTGCCATACTTTGTCAAATGCTTGCGCTACATCAAGGATTATAGTTGAGCATATTTGTTTGCTTTCTAATGATTTCTCGATTACATCAGTAATTCGATGTACTTGTTCTATCGTAGAATGTTTTCCCTAAATCCAAACTGATGTGAGGGGATAAGATTCCTTTCTTCGATAATTGGTTTTAATCTTTTAAGAATAACCTTTTCAAATAGTTTCGATAATGTTGGTAGCAGAGAAATTGGCCTATATGAAGCTTTTTCGTTCGGAGGTTTGTTCGGCTTAAGTATCATAATTACTTCTGCAACTTTCCATTGTCTTGGTACATATCTTAGTCGAAATGCTGCATTGATTATATGCACTAGTTTCCTCAACGCTTTCTCCGGTAACACTTTTATTATCTGACCCGTTATGAGATCATATCCTGGAGCCTTATCTGCATTCAGATTATTTTTGATTTCCCATTTTAGTTCTTTCAATGTTATAGGTGTAATTTTTATTTCATCCTGTTTATTTATCGGGTTAATATTTTCCTCTTCCGTTTGTTTTGGGTAAGATTGGAATGTTTCTTCAAGGTGATTTGCAAACAAATCTGCTTTTTGTTTAGCATTTCGAGCCCAATTTTCTTTATTTTTAATTGGAGGAACCTGAAGTTTGGGTCTTTTAAGATTCTTTGTTGCTTTCCATAATGAATAATCAGTGTCTTTTTGCCCAGTTAGAGTGCTGAGGTATTTATTAACTGATTGATTTTTAATGTCTTTTATTAGATAATTTAATTTGTTACACAAATGATTAAATACCCTCTTATTTTCCGGGTTTCGATGTTTTTGCCAATTCTTCCGTGCTTTTCTTTTATTTTTAAGAAGTTCTCTCACTTCCTCTGGATAGCTAACATTGCGCTTCATTTCCTGATTGTTATTAGGAGTGCTTTCCCACGCAGCACTTTGGATATTATGGATGAGCTTATCTAGTTCGTCTTCTATTTGGACTGGTCCCTGTATTGGGTTCTGCAGATTAATTCTTTCTGTTAGCCGTGTTTGGAAGAGATCCCAATTGATTTTGAAGCTCGTTAATTTCGGGTTGCTCTCTTTCATAATAATTGTTTGGCTAAGTATCATAATTACTGGTGAATGATCTGATGATAGACTTTCACTGTTCTCTATATGGGTATAATTATCTGAAATCCCTCTTGTATTAAAGAAGACTATAAGATCTGGAGTCTTAGTGATATCCGATGGCCAATAGGTTGGTGTACCGCCCGAGTGAAAATCGCATTTTAGTTGTTTGCCTGCTGCGAACAGTTCTTTTCCTTTAGCGGTCGTTAACCGTGATCCCCAATAGGTATTTTTTGCATTATAGTCACCTCCAATTAAAAAGACACTTCCTAGTGTTTTGAGAAGATTAGTATAATCTACTTGTTTGAGATTTTATCTTGGGGGGCAATAGATTGCAGAGATACTGCAGGTTTTAGTATTGTTTAATTGTATTTTGATTGTTGTGACTTGCATGGAAAGCTTCTCAACTTTAAGTTCTTCGTTATGCTTTATATAATCTTTTATGAGGATAGCTGATCCACCTCTAGCTTTATTCTCTGGATGTAATGCATGGTAGCAATTATATCCTTTTATTTTACAGAATGAAGTTTTGGTGAAATGGGTTTCTGATATAAGACATATATGTATGTATCTATATAATGCATGTTTAAAAATATATCTAGTTCTTGAATGTGATGCAATAGCCCATTTGCATTCCAGGTTACAATTCGTAATGTTTTATTCATTTCTTTGGTTTATAACTCGATTTTATATAATTTATATTTTGATACACTCGATCAAGGTTTTCCTCTACTCTTTTATTGAAACTAGTTTGTGATTTCATTCCTTCTAGTGCGTTCTGCAGGCTCATTTCCTGCGAAGTAAGTCTTTTGTTGAGGTTCTCTAGATTTCTCAGTATGTCCTGTAAAACGACATCCACTTTAGTCTGTTTCTGCCCTGTTTGCTGAACTATTTGAGCATAAGTAACGTTTTCATTTACTCGCTCTCTTTATAAGTTAACATTAGGAGTCAACGATTTTGGCACCGTATTTTTTTTGTTTGTACATTTCTTGATGTAACTGGTTTACGTATTTTATCTCTCATTTTTTGCAGTTCTACTGCAACTTCGCATCCTCTGTAATTGGCTGGGTGCTGGCATTTCCTGCATGTTTTCCTGCACATTTAACTCATCTTGCTTCTCGATGGCAGTATTTTTGTGTATGATTATAATCTTGGCAGTTTTTACATTGCGGAATTTGTCGAGTGACCTTTCTCGGTGTTTCTATTTTAACTCTGAGGTTAAGGATAGCCTTAATATTATAAATATTTTCGATTTTTTCTTGGTTGTCGAAGGTTAGCATGAAAAGTGGGAGAGCTCTTCTTGTGATTTCATCCTTTCCCTCCCTGTTTTCTCGTCTCTCTTTTCTGATAATGTTAACTGCATCAACTATTTTCAAGCCTCTGTTTTTCAGGTCCTCAATGATTTCCTCTTTTGAACAAGTTGGGTGTAGATCTCTTGCCATTACTTTAATTGAACGATCATTTCTATCCTCGTAAGTGTACCACTGGTGACCATCAGCATTTAATTTGTTAGCTAGAGCTTTATAGTCTTCAGGCTCTATTGTTTTTATTTTCCAGATATTATTACTGAGCGATATTACTTTGTAGTCATTTTGTACTAATTCTTTCATCCATTTCTGAATAATGTTGTGTTGTTATTCCTAGTATATTGATCGGGGGTGGGACCTGTTTCTTATTTTCTGGCTCATGCACTTTTGGTGCAGTAATTGCATTGGCATTTATAAAGTGGGTTTGAATTGGCTCAACTTCTGGTGATGATTCAGCTTTTCTCTTACTTGGGTTGGTTTCTTTTCTTATTTTCTTATTTGCTCTCTTGGCTTTCTGTAGTCTCCAATTGGTTTCGCTTTCAAGCTCATCTTCATCAGTGTGATATTCGTCTTGTTCTTTGAGTACTTGAAATTGGTTGTTCATTAATGCTGAGTTTCATGCGTTTTTATTTTTATTTACTGTTTCCTTTAGCATAATATTTTCATTTTTAACATGACAACTTCATTGTTCAGCTGCGCGATTAACTTCTCCATTTGCTCAAATTTATTTATTAACTCCGCGTTGTTTATTTTAACTGTTTGTGCACTTTGCTTCACTTCATAGAAGAGATATTTCCCTTCTCATTGTTAAGTTCACTCAACATTGTGGTGCTCGCTGACGGTGGAGTTGAAGGTGGTGTTCTACGAAGTGCCGTACTTCTTCCACCAAAGGGCCATACTTTTATATCTTGTTCTGTGCTTCCAGTAATAACAGGAAAATAATCAGCCAGATATTGCAATGACGTTATTTCACTTGCTGCAGCGAAATTTGCCACAGCAGTAGTAGCAGTGCTTGTAGTTTTATCTGTCCCAGCTGCCAAGTGCACAACTGCTGAGACATTATGGTCGATGGATTTCGACGACTGGGAGCCCACTCGCTCACTCCCAAAGGTCGCCGGTACTGGGTGTCCGGATACCAGCACCGTACATTTTTCTTCTTCGCTACCCATGGTTGGTTTTTGATCAAGGTGTCCTTCCCTTAGCATTTTATGCCTACTGCCAGGCAAGAAATCAGCCGCCTCTTGCATGAGGAACAGACGCTGTTTGAAGCCGCACCTCCTGGTGAACAGACGCTTCTTGCAAGTTTTGGTCCACGAGTGGTATTTTATTTGCCACTTACCCGCCGGTGAACCAGTGAGGGCATCCCTCTATCCGCCACCTGGGGACGCGCCCGATAGGAGACTTGCAACTCCCAATTGCAGAAAGTGATGAATTTTATATGGAAAGGTTGGCCTGATAAATCTAAAAATATGGAGCCAAACATAATCAAATATTTCAATCATCGAGATGAAATATCGTTAAACGATGGAATTTTATACAAAAGGAGGAAAATAATAATACCGGAAAGTATGAGACAAGAAGTATTGAGAAAACTACATCTTAGTCACCAAGGAATAGAAGCTACAATTAAGTTAGCTAAAGAATTCGTCTACTGGCCAAATGTTAGCAAAGAAATAAAGCAAATGATAGAGAAATGTGAAACGTGCTTAAAATATTCATTAAAACAGCAAAATACGCCAATATTATAGCACAGAATACCAGAATATCCGTTTCAAAAAATTAATATGGATATAATGGAAATGGTGTTGAGAGGAAAAATTCGAAGGTTCATGATAACAGTGGACCAATATTCTGATTTCTTTGAGATTGATGAAATAATAGATATGACAGCACGAACAATTATAAATATTTGCAGAAAAAATTTTAGTAGAGACGGAATTCCAGAAATATGTATAACAGACAATGCGAAAACTTTCGTGAATGCAGAGTTTCAGAAATTTGCAAATGATTGGGAGTTTCAACACGCAATAAGCAGCCCATATCATCAACAAGGTAATGGTAAAGCCGAAGCAGCAGTGAAAATAGCAGGAGCAGATTTTTATCAATGTTTACTACAATGGAGAAACACACCAAATAAGATGAACGATAATCCAGCACAAAGAATCTTCAGTGGAAATTTGAGAAGTATAATACTGTAACATCCGGCATAAGCATGTTACTTGTCCCATGGAATACTTGGTGTACCCACTGTACGTTTCATTATGTGACTTAACATCAAATTAGATATTTCGTTTTTGATTTTTGTGTGTTGTCGTTTGTATTCCCCTCTTCATTGAGCAAATAAATTATTTTATTTAGCTGGTCAGTCGGTTATAGCATTTGATACGGGATAAGACAAAAACAAAATCCAAATCAAAGAAGAAAAAAAATAAAATGTGGAATTGCAGTCGACCATTTTTGGACAACTTGAATTAAATAAAAAGATCCAATTTTGTTATCAACATCATAATTATTACTTTAATAAAATTATTGTAATTATAAACTATAATCTTTATCAAGTCATAATTGATAAATAGTTTACACATATTGTTAGTGAATTGTGTTTAAAAAAAGAAATTGTGATTTAAAACTAGACAACAATAAAGTGAAACAATTTGTATAAAGAAAGAAGGAAATTTAACTCGGCTGAAAACCGCAACACGAAGATTGATTGTGCAGTTGGACACAATCGTGCTGAAAGATATATTCAATAAAGAATTAAAACATAAAAAAACCAGATCAGGAGTAATTTGGCGGTCGCAGAGGTCCGGTCGCGTTTCGGAGGTTCCTGAGTGCTCAAGGTCAACAGTTTGGTAGGCGGATATCATCTTGTATGCTGCGGAACTACGGTGTTGTATCGCATCAGGGTGGTTACGGGAAAAAGGAAATAATCGTATATATATATATATATATATATATATATATATATTTTTATTTTTTTTATTATTTTTATATTTATTAACATATTTACGATTTATTCAATTCAAATTAAATTCTTGAAATTGATTCAAATTTTACTTCATTTACGAGTATAATCAAGTCTCTAACATTTTTCTTTTGTTTTTTTTCTATAGTACATTTTGTTTTAGAGATATACGTGGATTACTAGTTCAGGTTGTTCCCTGGAAGCGCTTTCAACGGATCGCCTCAGCGAGTCGTCAGGTAAAGAATGGTGTTAGTGCTTGAGTGTAATTCTGTTTAAAGTTCTTATAATAAAAAATAATGTCAATTCATTTTGTTAACCGTAATACGTGAATTTTATTTCCGGAAGATGAGTTGCTAAGTTTCTGAAGTTTGATGTAGATTGCAAGGTGGATTGGTGTGTCGGCGATGGAACGTATTAATTTTTTTTATTTTTTTTAGTGGCCAATCACTTGCTTGCGTAATCAATGAACACACCCCCACGACTAAATTTACCTCTACCGCCTGAGCTCGGGATCAATATGGCCACGTGTTCATTTGGCAAGCAGGATAAAGAAAGTTCAGTTTATGCTAGCGGAAGGTCGTCTGTCACCTTCTGGCCTCCGTTACAATACCTACAGCTAAAGAGATTTTGAAAACCAGAGCAGCTTAAGATGTACAAAATAAAATAATTGAACATCGTAAACGCGTTAAATTCTTCAATGATAGAGGCTCAAGAGAATTACCAGAATTAAAACATGGACAAGAAGTTTTTGTAAAGCTTAAACCAATTGAAAAACAATGGAAAAAAGGAGAAGTGGTAACTAATTTAAACAACGCATCGTACATTGTTGAGATTAACGGAAGAAGGTATAGAAGAAATAGAATACACATGAAACCAATTCCAACAACAGATAATGAAAGGCGAAATACAGATAACAAACAGGGAAACAAAGAATACGGAAATCAGCCAAATGAAAACGACAATGTAAATAAGGAACAACCTACAATTGAAGAGTAAACGCCAGACTCGACGGGGAAACCCCAAGAAAGAAATATTCGTAAAAGAACATTACCTATTGATCGATAACTCGCTTCAATTTAATTTATTCAGCACGATTTCCACGTAGGTGGCGTGAAAATCGAAACACTATTATTTATTTTGATAAATTTTATTATTTATTATAAATTTACAATTGATATTTAATTTTGTAATTTGCTTCTTGCTCGAATCGATGTTAAAATAACATTGACGATTCCAAAAAATTGTTAGCTGTCATATCCAAAGATTTGCTATACAACATATAAATGAAATAATTTATGACAGTGTCATCTATGAATCGATACATTAATTCATGCTCTAAATATAGAACATAGAATTTACAGTGTGCTTATTAAATTTGTGTTGCCATGAAATTACTGTCTGTCAAATTATACAAAATAATTAATTGATAGAATGTCAACAAACAATGAAAATTGTTGTGTTGCAATTAAATTAATTTATAATCAAAGTTAAGTGTTCTAATAATTAGGTAAGTAAATAGAATTTATATAATACAAATGGTTAATCACTAAATGGAGTTTCAAATATTATTTCTTGCAGGTATGAACTACAACAAAATATTGATGACGCCGGTGTATATTTGGATACTACACATCAGCTGTTGGTAAGATAAGGTTAGGCAAAATTGTAGGTTTATTTGAACGCGATTCTTTAATATGTTTTCTTTTCCGTTTAAGATCTCGTCATTAATATTTACTGGAGTTTCGATGATTCCCAACACCTATAAAATATAGAGATTACCAAATGTTAGAAGTATTATTAGAATAAGTTTATTTCAATTTTATTAAATTTTATGTAAAAGAGGTGATGTTATTCTTCATATGTAGTATAGAATTAGTTATGTATGGTATACTGGGTTTACCCGTTATACAACATTACAATATAAAACGAGTTCAGTGAATTGAACACAGTATTAAAGAAGCAATAAAGGCGCACAAACGCATCAAAACACATCCGCATATGTTTTATATGTTTGCAACGGATGGAGATGGCTGGCCTAGATTAACCCATGATTTTTCTTCATTTAGGACTATCGAATAGAATCCACTTTTCATCTCCAGTAATAATTTTGTGCTGTCTTCGGTTAGCTCTTGAGGAACTCATTTCCCTTCCTTATCGATCTTTCCCATTGCATGCAATCGATTTGAAATTGGTACTTGATTAATTTCTAACTGTTTTCCAAGTTGTTGTTGTCAATAAAGCTTGAAGTTATTCATCTTCAAACTGTAGATTGTCTTCAAGGTTAAAATTTGCAACACGAAACCTTGAAGCACCAACAGAATTGTCACCCCAAGCCCAATTAATCATTTCCGTAGCTTCAGCAGCATTTTGCCAGTATAAAACAGAATAACATTGACACTCTTAAATTTTGCAAAAATTTGATACACACTGAACGACAGCTTCTAACTGACTGAAACCTATGTCATATAAACAGTAATGACTAAGCTATTTATATCCAAAATGGCGGACGAATTGAATGCGTTTAAGTATGTTTTTTAAAAGAACGAACTTCAGCGCTAAGTTTCCACTTTTATACCTATTAAATAAGCTATTGCTCAAAATATAATGTGCTTACACATTAGGTGGATATTGTTTGAAAAAATGTAAGAGGTTTTTATGCCTTGTTGACATGTTGTCGAAAGGATATAAATCATATTAATAGCAAATTATTAAGGGACGCCCTTAAATAATGGGAGAGGTTGGGGAGAAAGCCAGAAGGAGATATAGAAAATGTAATGTGACAGGGAGGTGGAGTATCCTTATCATTTTCTTAATTTTTTAAAAAAATTTGCTAAATTTTAATATACCTTAGATTTTATGAAGCTTTCAAGTTAGGATAGTCCATTCGACAATTTCAGTATTTACGAATACTCTTGGTAGAGATCTTACTATCCATTAGATGTTGCCATAAATAACCGCTTGTGTAATCAGAGATACTGAAGATTGTCAAATTATTTGATTGACGAAGTATTCGTAAGGTTACAACTGTGGAAGTCATACAATTAATTTTCACTGCTTCCCGATTTATCCGACTCACATAAATTTAGTTTTGAATAACGTTAGATAAACTTAATTATTGAGAATAATTTTATAATCATCAAAAAGTCACGCATAAATTTCGTGACCACGTGTCGCAAGAGAATCGTGATGTTGTCATAAACTAAGCATGAAAAATTTATGAGGCAACAATGCGCTATGAAATGGGGAGACTTACTATATAAAGACACACTCGATATTTCTAGAAAACATATCATTTGTCAAAATGAAAGCTACCATTTTCATAACTGTAGTTTTAGTAATATTGGGGTTGTGCGATGCTGATGATGGAGACCGAAATGATCAAAAGCAATGCGGAAGCGATAGTAAAGATATGCCTGCAATGATGAATTGTATAGTATCAATAATGTTAGGGGTGAGAACAGCAATCGAAGATCTGTTAGCAACGGTGCAGTAGCCTAAAATAAACAAGAACTAAGGCGAAACAATATTTTGGGCTCGAAAATATATAATTTTGAAAATATTTGATTAAATAATATTGAATGCCAGCATATTTTTCATATTTTATTTTATTTTGAAATTTGGATAATTTAGGTTCGATTTGCAAGGACCAAAGTTATTGATTTCCTTCCAAACACGACCAAAAATTTTGTTCGTCCAAAACCACTTTTCTGGGGAGTTGAAAATTGTGTTGGAAGTTAGTTTGAGTTGTTCTTTGTTGAGTTCATGTCCGCGTGTAGTTTTTTTGTATCGTGTTGATTTGTGAATTTAACTAGCCTTTGAGTTGAGGTTTGCCGTTGGGTTTGGAGTTGAGTATAGAGGATTGAGATTTGGTTCGAGATGGAACTTGGATAGTTCTTAACCGGCTTTAGTGAAATTTGGGAGCTGCTTTACAAACTAAACATAATATAGGTTAGATTATAAAATTGGTCCTTCGAGCCATAAAACAACAACCGGCGAGATATTTATCAAATACCCCAAGCAACAACCGGCGAATACCCAATCAACTGCACCGCGAAGCAGAAATTCGTTGTTCCACCAACTAGCCGGAACTTAGTTAACTACTACTATAGACATGTAACAGCTATTGCGGAGACAAGAACAAAAGGCAGAAGAAATAAAGCAGCTCTAGATGGAGCAATACGGAAAACAAAAACATATCTGGGAAAAAATATCGTCCATCAACGAGTTAATGACGACAATTTAATAAAGGAATTTCAACCAGCACTGAAGTCAACAGATTAGTACTACAAGGATAGGCAAAGGGTGTCAGAAAATTTCACAAAAACTATTGATGATATGCGGCAACGCCTAAACGATCCTGGGGCTGCCATACACACCATTTCCAATAGCAAATGCAACCAACAATTTCAAAGAACTCAGCATTATCCTATCCGTAGAGGTGAACAACAACGAGACAGAGGGATCAACAAATGAATTCAGGCACTTACGGCGGCCGAATCCTCATCTTCTGAGGTGTCCATATCAGAGTTGAGAATTAGGTTGTCAAGCACCGAACGGAGCTCCCCATCCGATGGCTCACCAATCGAGAGCTTCACAGCGAAAAGAGGGCCGAGGTCCTCGAAATTCACCACGGAACTTTCGCTGGTGCGTGACGCTTTAGGAGCGTCACCATTCTTATTTACTTTACAGTTTGACATGTTGCTGGGAAAAGAAAGTCGCCTGTGGGATACCCAGCTTTACCACAGGAAGGCTAAGTCCGCATACTTTGGACTGATTAACCTATAAACCATTCATCCATCGACATATGCTGTTCCAGCTTAGATTTTGTTGATATAACATCACGCCAGCTGCCTATAACATGACCGTGATGCGGACCCTACTGAAAGGTTATGGAGTTGGTAGGTTACTCTGCAGTAGACGCCAAGCTATGTACCTTCGCCGACGCTGTACAACGATGCGTGTTTTCTCCCCTTATAGGTCATGCGATTTACCTCTTGAACTTTTACAATTTGTTCTCTCGCCTCATCTCTTAGATTACTATGACTTTCGCTGAAACTCTATGCTTTCTCAATTTATGATACTTGGGGCAGCGCATCTTTAGCCCCATCAGCAACTCGAACTCCCAATACTTCGTTGGTAAGTGTTATTTAAAAATCATTGCAAAGTGTCGGTGTGCTTCTCCAATCTTATCTTCATTAACACAGGTATCTAGATTGGAATTTAGAATTGCCTCGATATCAATTCTTCTGTTTTTTTTTGCTTCCCAATATGACCTTGATTATGATAATGCTTGGCAAGCTCCATTTGCATTTGTTTCGGAACAACAATTGATAACGAGAGTTGAATTGATTTAAAAAGAATTTTGTTATTAACTATAAAATTGTCCTCTGCACCAAATTGTCATCCATGTATGTTAACAAACGATTTTCGCCTTACATAGTTCTTATAGGAAATGCCGGTGAATTACACAAGCCGAATGGAATTTTCATCAATTCGTAATGGCCGAACGGGCTTACAAAAGTCGTACATTTCATCTATTCCTCAGAGATTGGTACGTGGAAAAATCCATTTTCGAAAGTCGCCTCAAAGTCTTTTCGACCCATCCTTTTTGTTCGATAACACAATAGGACTTGCAAAATTTGATGCACTCGGACGAAAAACTCCCTCATTTATCCATTCGTCTATTTGCTGCCGGACAATGGTGGATTCTAGTGGCGATAACTGTCCCGGCCTCTGACAAATTACTCTGTCGTCACTGAGAACTATGGTAAACTTTATAATGGTCGATGTTTCTGATTTTCTGGTGAATATTTAACTTTACCAACTTCTTGTATCGTCTCTTTCAATGACAAAAATGTTGTTTTCCGGAATCTGGTTAATTTGTACAGGAAGCAGTCCTTCATCTATGTATTATCACATTTGCCTGTAATCTTCCTTTGGCCATCAACCAGGAAAGAGAGGAAACGAGAAAGAACCAATTCGTGAATATGTGTATCCTTTGGAACAGCTAGTGCCCTCTACCTGGTCATCTGCACTTTACAAAAGCTGGCAAATGATGATATAGGAAAGGGTTTCCCGTTGCAGCCGATATTGCTTTAAACCATTTCTATGTGAATGACAGACTAATCGGCAGTGATTCTGTTAAAGAAGCACAACTACAGCAACATCAAGTAATAGCGCTGCTAAAGGGAGATTTCAGCAACGAAAACGGATGAGTAACATCCCAGAATTATTAGAACATATACCACTCGAATCAGGGGCAATCGATACAATGTATGTACATCAAACTGGATGAAGCAATAAAGATTCTGCATGTATCTTGGAAGCCTGAGACTAATACCTTCGGATTCGAAATAAACATAAAGGGAACAAAATCGGAAATCGCCACCAAAAGGAAATCATTATTCGAGGTGTCACAATTATTTGATCCTTTGGGGTGGTTGTCATTGACCATTATAGTAGCCAAAATATTACTCCAATAACTTTGGTTAACAGGATTTACAGAGATCCACGGGTTAACCAGCCAAACAATATGGAACTATATTAAGTCTTGACATGGAAGCTGAATATCTCGAAAAACATCAAATATGAGAGATATATTTATCAATAATAAATAATATTGTACGAGTAATTGTTTTATTTTTTTGCGGAATATAACGCTTGAATATACTTATCTTGCTGATCAGTGTTTCGTAATTGGAAATCACAACAGGTGCAATAAAATACATTCACAAATAACAAAACAAATATCAACACTAATCAACAATAACAGTAAATTACTGTCACACTCACCATTTTGAAAGGATGGATTACTGAGAGTTGGCGATCGATTGTATAACTAAATGGCCTGTTCATATGATGAAAAACATTCCTTGATCCTTCGACAACCACATCCAATTACATGGCGGTACTCAGTTAACTTAAGCACACATTCGAACAAAACGTTTAATTATAAATGGAAGAAATGTTGTCAGACAACCAATATCCAATTGTCTGGTCGGACTTTTGGAAAAAATATTCGCAAAAATATTTACATCAACTACAACAACAAGCAAAATGGACCAAGAAGACACCGGATTTCTTAAATTGGACAACTGGTTTTAATTCGAGCAAGCAACGTTCCACCATCTAGATGAATTACTGGACGTACAGTAGAGACTCACCCGGTTCAAAAGTAAATAAACTCGGACTACTTGTTAAACAAACAAACAATTCTCTTCACTCATAGCAGAGCCGAAATTCGATTTGCCAGTCCGACACAACATGGTCCACCACATTGTCACAGCAGACCATTATTACATAAGCCGAATTCGCAGAATTCCAGCACATGGTGGAACTAAGGATTTACCGACCGTCTGCATTTCCCGTCTTTTGTCCTTTACTTATGGTGAAAAGGAAGTATCACGATTGGCGACCATGTGGGGATTAGCGGCGATTAAATACGGTCACAACACCACCTGATCGCTATCCGATACCCCACATACAAAATTTCTCGATGCACTTACATGGTTGCAAATTTTTTTCAAAAATCGATCTTGTTAGCGCGTACCACCTAATTCCCGTCGGACCTGATGACATTCACAAAACGGCAATAATGACCACTTTGCTCTTTTCGAATTCACCTGAGTGCCGTTTGGTCTCCGCAATGCCGCCCAAATGTTTCAGCGTTTCATGAACGAAGTCGTACTTGATATAGACTTCGTCTTCGTCTACATTGAAGATAGTCTTGTGGTTTCGCACAGTGAGGAGCAACACAAAAAGCACTTGTAACCGCTATACGAGAAACTAACGTAGTTTGACGTGCAAGATAACCCCTAATAGTATTATGTCGCCTAAAAAACGAACTAACGCCATTAGGGAATTCCCAGCTCCTACTTCAATTAAAAGAATTCAGTGATTCGTCGATATGATAAATTACGACCACCCGATTTATACCAAAGATCGCTAAAATACTCGCACCAATTCACAGTCACTTGGTAGCTTTACTCAAAAAGCCCAAGGCAGCCAAGAACTTTCCTTTGGCTACTTAAAGCTCAGCTTAACTACTGACGCCTTAAACACTGCAGTCGGTGCGTAGTACTGCAACGTTACTCTCGGAACTCGAAAACAAATACTCCGCATTCGATCGGAAATTACTCGCAATATATCTGGCAGTCAAACACTTCAGATATTTTATCGAGGGTCGGGACTTCACCATTTATACCGATCACAAACCTCTGACACGAGCATTTCATTTTAAACTGAACGTAATCCAGGATTACATCAGTCAATTTATCACGGGCCACAGTCGAGACTTAATTCGACTTTAACAAAATTGCAAACAGACAAAAAGCTGACCTAGAACTTCAGAATTTATTTTCTGTTTCCGAATGTCACACTAAGTCATCACTGAAACTAGAGCTTTTTAAACAGCCTATGGTTCGGTTTGTCCTGCCAACGTGTTAAAGTCCAACGGCACACAAAATCACCTCATGCGGACAATTTAAGATTCCGCCTGGTCGATTCGAGCATATCTACGACATGGAAGGGTCGCTTCCTAAATCTAATGAATATACTTACTTGCTTACCTGTGTTTATCATTTCACGCGCTAACCCGAAGCATACTGCATGACCAATATGTTATATGACCAATATGCTGCAACCATTTCCACCACATTCGTCTATAATTCACGTCTATCACGATTCGGCGTGCCCCCTCGCATTACAACATTTACAACCGATCAGGGAACATCATCACACAGCACAGGATGCGTTCGGTTTTCTCGAATCCCTACGTCAATTGGAATAGGACAGATTCACCTAAACTACCTTCTGCTATACTACTTTTTCCTCAGGTGCAAGTAGATTCTTATAAGTACAATGTTTTACAAAAACACCGGCACCAACATTTGGATCCCTGTGCCGCACACAATCACCGCCATACAAAAAGATGAACAAACCTTTCCTTTATAAATAAAAGTAATGAAGTGGACTGTATAATTTTTTTATTTGCTTTTATTTTTAATTTTATTATTTTTTATTACAATGCGGTTAATTGTGCTTGACGTGTTGCACATAGAAAATCTCGACTTGCAGTGTTCGTTTTGTCCAACACACATTTTTATTTTCTCCCGTCGACCATTCCTTAAGGTGCTATTCCATGGGAAAATTTTACTGAATAGTAAAATACGCCAAAAAGAGAAAATAAAAATCAAACACCATATAATAGACAAAGACAAGGAGTGTTTTATTTTTATTTTTGTATAGCAAAAGTTTTAAGGGGAAATTTGACATTAAACCAAAACAAAACCAATAATTGCTAAAAAAATTATGTGTTTAGTATTATTCGATTTTTTATTCGTCTCTAAATTATCTAAAAACTTAAATATTATTATTACTCATATCAGAATTTCATTTTCTCGAACAAATTCCGTCACAAAATCAAAAAATCAAAAATATCTCTACCATAAAATCGTACTCCTATTAAAATTATTAGTGTGTGCGAAAATTATTTTCTATCATATACAAATTTTATGTACGTGTGTTGGTGACACTCCTATAAAAAGTTCTTGATTTGATACTTTTTAGAGGAGTGTCACAACTACATTCACAAATATTTTTTTACTGATTCGATTTTTTGTTTCATTCCCCCATCTAGCAAATATATATTTTTTTCATGCTTAAGTTTTACTGTTCAGTAAAATTTTCTCATGGAATAGCACCTTTACAATTGCTTTTTTGTTTCTTTTACGTCTACAAATTGAGTTACATTTTTAGTACAGCGGATCTAGTACTATTTTGTTTTAATTATTTGAACAATATGTCAAAACACAAATTGTCAACACGGCTAAGGTAAATATTTACATAAATTCTTACCTAAAATTGGTTATAGTTAATATTAAATAAACTAAATTTACATTTATCTTCCAGTTTACGATAGTTCTAAAGGATTACATCTTTTAAATAACATAAGTATTATTTACGTATTAATTTATGTACATTAAATGTTAATCAAATTTTGTTTTTATTTCAGGTTATAATTACATACACAGTGAATTACAGATTCGCTTCGTATTACGCGAACCTTTGGAATGTTTATTTTCTTTCCTTTGCAATCGTACTGTATCAAACCAGTGAATTGTGAATTAGATTTATTATGCTTAAGTGTATTAAATAGTGTAGCGTAACAAAATTGTGTATAATAAATCGTTGTATGTTGAAGAAAATATTCTTTTCATTTTTCTTCCTGATTTTCGGTCGCTATCAAACATACCTCCCTCCAAAACAAAATTTGATTTTGATTTTTTTTTTTTTTAATCATGAATTGGCAAACGGAATAATTTTGTAATCGGCCGTTTATATGTGGACGATTTCGTTTGAACTGTGGCCAAACTCTTACTAACCCGTCTGCTCCTGGGTGTAATTCATTTACGCGACATAACAGCCAAGTAAATGGTGGGGCGTTTTTGTCATAGAGTAGAACAACATCATTAATTTGTAAATTTCGATCTCTTGGATGCCATTTAGTCCGCTGTTGCAATGTATTTAAATAAGTAAGGGAATAGCGCTGCCAAAACATCTACACAACTTTTTGTGTTTGCTCCCATCGATTTAGTCTTGTCATGTTGATTTCGTCGTAATTTGCATGAGGTAATGCTGTGATTGGTCCTAACGTTAGGAAATGTCCCAGCGTCAATGCATCAATGTTACTTGTGTCTTCGTTGGTGATAGCACATAAAGGCCTTGAGTTGAGAATACCTTCGATTTGAATCAAGATGGTTTGTATTTCTTCAAAGGTGCGATGCTTGCTTCCAATGGATTTAACTAAATGAGCCTTGACTGACTTTACAGCTCGTTCCCAAATTCCTCCGAAATGAGGTGAAAGTGGTGGAATCAAATGCCATTTAATCCCTTTGTTTCTTGCAAATTCATTTATCTTGATTTCGGACTCCTTTGATGATAACACGGAATAATATTCATGCAACATTCTGTTTGCTCCCAGGAAATTAGACCCATTGTCAGAATATATTTCCATTGGCACTCCCCTCCGTCCAACAAAACGCTCTAAAGCATTTATGAACGCTTGCGTAGATAGTGATGATGCCATTTCAATGTGTAACGCTTTAGTAGCGAAACAGAGAAATATGACAATAAATCCTTTTATCAACCTTGCACCTCTTCCTATTTTAGATGAAATTTGTGTGGGTCCTGCGTAGTCAATTCCAATTACAGAAAATGGTCTACTGGGCGACAACCCATTTGTTGGCTAGATTTTTTGGTAGAATAACGATAACAAATAATACATTTATGAGATATTTTTCGACACATTTCACGAACTCCTAGAATCCAATATTTTTGGCGAGAAATTGCGGTTAACAGCGACGGTCCGGGATGTAAATGTTTTTTGTGTAAATCATGGAGTATTAAACTAGTAATTTCATGATTTTTTGGCAGAATCAAAGGATGTTTTTTCTCATACGACGTTGTCAGAATCTATAAATGGTGCTAACTGCTTCAACTTCGACTTGACAGGTGCCTTGTTGTATTTGTTGAGAGGTTTAATTTCATCAGAAAATTCAGTTCGTTGGACATGTCGGATTATTGTGAGTTCAGCAGCATTCACATCTAGGATCGTCAATTTACTTGGCGACTTGACCTTGTGTATCATAGTATGAATAAACTTCAAAATATAAGCCATTATTCGTTTCAATTTTGACCAATTCGAACAACGTTGAAATAACTGATTTATTGAATGTGAGTCATTCGAATGTGTTAGGACATGGCAAGCCATTACTTCGTTGTTACGGGATTCTTGCTCAGTATCAATAGGAACTGATTTTAGTGGCCAACTTGCCTCGAGCTGCGATAACCACCTTGGACCCTTGAACCATAATTCACTTTTGATCAGTTCAGTTGCTGTTACTCCCCTTGTTGCTAAATCGGCAGGATTTTCGGTTCCTCGCACATGGCCCGACCCGATTAGCAATATAGTTCTTCCATTTGCGAGGATGGCTATTTAACCATGCTAGCACCACCATTGAGTCAGTCCAAAACCAACTAGATATATTTTGCGTCTTGTGTGCATTAAGTACAGCTTTTACCAATTTGGCTAGTAGATGGGCGCCACAAAGTTCTAAACGAGGCAGACTAATTGGTTTGATTGGAGCCACTTTAGACTTTGCTGTCAATAAATGCGTCGCATAATTTTCTCCACTTCTAGTTCTTACATAAACGGCAGCAGCGTAAGCCACCTCACAAGCATCACTAAAGCCATGTAGTTGTATATCGTTAGAGAAATCCCCGATAAAACGAGGTATTTTGACTTGATTTATTATGTTAAATTGATTGTACAATTTTTCCCAATCTCTCTGTAGATCTGCTGTCAGTTTTTCGCTTCATTGATCATGAATGGATTTAACCTACCTAAAGGATCGAAGATTTTCGAAGCTACAGAAAAAATGTTCCGTTTAGTGGAAATGGCTTGTGCCAGATTATTAATTTTAAATGTGAACTGATCTTCCTGTTGGTCCCAAAGTAAACCTAACAATTGTGCCATTTTCCCTTCTTTGAATATTTCAGTGATATCATTCGAATCATTTAAAGAAGATATGTTGGCCCGCCACTTCCTTAATGGAAAACCACTAGCGGCTAGTACGGCTGCCAATTCATCCTTAAGTTGTAAAGCGCTTTTTTCGCTAGCGGCACCAGCTAGCAAATAATCAACATAAAAGTTGTTTTTAATAATGTTGGATACCTTTGGGTGGGTTAGCTTGCAATCTTCTGCGATTTGATGTAGGACCCGAATTGCAAGAAACGGTGCGGATGAAGTCCCGTACGTTACGGTTGACAATTCGTAATGGGTTATTGGATCATCGGGAGATTTCCGCCAAAGGATTCTTTGCAGTGATGTGTGTTTTTCGTTTACGAGAACCTGTCTGTACATCATCGCTATTTATGCACAAATTGCCACCTTGAAGCTTCGAAATCTGACCAAAATGGTCCACAATGTGTCTTGCAGAGTCGGCCCGACCAATAACTTCTCGTTCACAGATACTCCGGTGGATGTGGGTGCTGATCCATCGAACACTACCCTTAACTTTGTTGTGGTACTATTATCACGTAGTACTCCATGGTGGGGAAGATAGCAAATCTCTTTGTTCGATTCTTTCGGGTCGATCCGTACTGCTCGCATGTGCCCTAGGTTGCTGTATTCTTCCATAAGGTCTCTGTATAATTTTCCGAATTCTTGATTTCGATCCATTTTTCGTTCCATGGCTAACAGTCGCTGTAGCGCTAATTTATAAGATTGCCCTAGAGGTGGTGAATGTTCCTTCAATGGTAATTGCACTACGAAACGTCCCTCCTGATTCCTGAAGTATGTAGATTTGAAGTGAGATTCACAAGCTTCTTCTTCAGCTGTCCATGGCACCTTTTCTGGTAGTTCCTCTTGCTCCCAAAACCTTTGTAGTAGTTTATCTAAACTGCATTCATCAATGATAATAGTATTAAACACCTTTTTTAGTTGTAACTGATTATCGGATTGATTTTTCTCTTTTGACATACCTGAAATTATGTAGCCAAATTGCGTTTCTTGTGCAATAACATTTTTGAATAGCCTTAATTGGTTTGGTTTGAGAACATGGAAGAAGTAATCTGCCCCTAATAGTATGTCGACATCACTTCTTTCATGAAATCTCGGATCTGCGAGCGGTATAGTGGCCAAATACTCTAATTCACTGCTATTGATTTCCTGATTTCCAGTTAAAGTTGTAATTTTAGGGAGTGCAAAAACTTTAATAATTAAACTTTGACACGGATCGAATCGCGAGTAAATTTTTAGTTCTGTGCTTCCTATGGTTGATACGTTTGACGTGGCAATTCCCTCAATACGCAAACGACAACTTCTAAGAGTTAAATTCAACCGTTTGACACAAGATAATGAAATGAAGGAAGCCTGTGATCCTGAATCCAATAATAATCTACAACAACTTGTATGATCAATATGATTTTTTACTCTTACAATAGCGGTGGGGAGAGTTGTATTCCCAACATTGCTCGTGTGGGTTTCAATTACTTGCTCGACTGGTGGCTTAGGTGCTAATTTTAGTGTCTCTTCTGTTTCCATACTAATTTGATTCGCAATGGAGCTTGTCGTTGTTTCATGCAGCAAGGTATGATGTCGACGGTTACATTTTAGACAATTGAACTTATTTTGACAGGCATTTGCACGATGCCGTTCCGATAAGCAGTTAAAACACAGTCTTAGCTTTGTTGTTAATTCACGGCGTTCACTCGGGCTCATGTTTTTAAACTTATCACAATGACACAAGCGATGCGACTCCTGACAATATACACATTTGTTTAATGTGGAAGTTACTGGCGTCAAGTGATGAGTTTTAAAGGTACCTGATTTTGTTGAACATTTCGTCGGAGCACAGGATTCCAGTGCATCACATCTATCGCTTATAAATTTCAAAAATTCATCGTAAGACGGGTAATCCTTGCTCACCATTTTATGGGCCCATGCCACCTGAGTATCAGCGTCAGTCTTATTAAGCAACATGTAAATTAACCATGGATCCCGTTTTGTAGCTTCTCCACCTAACGCTATTACAGCTCTGTTCACTTCGTCTGACCCATTGTACAGCTGTCGAAGCTTTTTGGCTGTTGGTTGTTGCATAACCGGTTGTTCGATGAATGACTTTATTAATGAATTCAGGACAAGTTTTTTTTTGTCGTATCGTTCGCAAATTTTCTCCCACGCCTGCTTGTAGTTCGCATCCGAGACCGTTATGTGTTTGATCAATTCAGCAGCCTCGCCCTCTAACTGACCCTTTAAATATTGAAATTTCTGTACGTCGCTGAACCCCTGAATTTGTTAAAAATTCATTTTGCTCGCGTAGAAGCCTCGACATCATTCCTTCCATTTGGCTTTGTTCTTGTTGTCGCTGCTCTGGTTGTATTGAATCCAAAAATTTCGTTTTCACGTTAAAGTATTTTGTTTCATATTCATCCAATTCGGAAGTGACCTCGTGTTTTGCTAATTTTGTTTCACATTCCAAAAAATCGACAAACGCTCGCTCGAGATATTCCAACCGTGTAGTGATTTCGCTGCGCGGCGTCCTTTCATTCATCCTGTCTGCAAATGTTACTAAGCGAGTTATACTACCCTTCGCTAGGCCTCGCTTCGCTATTAATTCCTTATCTTCCTTATCGGCCATTATGTCGCCCAATTGTGTGTTCATAAATTGCAATTATCACGAATAAATACAATTCCCCTTTCTAGGCTTAGAATGCCACACAAAACTATACGGAAAAATTCCCTCTATAGGATTAAAATACAACGTAGTGGGTATGCAGAAATTCCCTTAACTTAGAATTAGTTTACCTTGAAACTACTGGTTATAAATTTAATTTTACCAACACCATATTTGCTACACTATGATACACTATGCTAATTCACATACCTTCAATTCACTGGTTTTACTTACGAACTTGTGATGTTGCTGATTGCCACTCCCTCGCTGGAATTCAACCACCAAGAATCAACCCGGAGTTCAAATTCTTTGAACTGCCTGCAATGTCACTCCCACGATGGAGCTCAACCTCCGAGGATCACCCAGAGTTCAAACTCTTCGAAATTCACTATTCCTTGCTTGCTTCACGTATAATTCCACGCTGGGATTATATTAAATCACGGATAATTCCTCACTGGAAATTTAATTGACTCACGTATAATTCCTCACAGGAATTTAATTGATTTAATTTTGGACACGCAGTTTTGATGCACTTTCACTATATTCGACGATAACTATGCAGTACGACACAAAACTAATCAAAAAAAAATCATTCACTTCTAGAAATTTCCTTTGAAAAATGGCGTCACCACATTCCACTTTCACTGTGTGAAATGAAAATTGACCGCGTGTTTTTCCTAACTAAATTGCGCTGCATCCGGCTCGAAGGACCAAAAAACTATGTGCCGCACACAATCACCGCCTTACAAAAAGATGAACAAACCTTTCCTTTATAAATAAAAGTAATGAAGTGGACTGTATAATTTTTTTATTTTTAATTTTATTATTTTTTATTACAATGCGGTTAATTGTGCTTGACGTGTTGCACATAGAAAATCTCGACTTGCAGTGTTCGTTTTGTCCAACACACATTTTTATTTTCTCCCATCGAGCATTCCTTACAATTGCTTTTTTGTTTCTTTTACGTCTACAAATTGAGTTACATTTTTAGTACAGCGAATCTAGTACTATTTTGTTTTAATTATTTGAACAATATGTCAAAACACAAATTGTCAACACGGCTAAGGTAAATATTTACATAAATTCTTACCTAAAATTGGTTATAATTAATATTAAATAAACTAAATTTACATTTATCTTCCAGTTTACGATAGTTCTAAAGGGTTACATTTTTTAAATAACGTAAGTATTATTTACGTATTAATTTATGTACATTAAATGTTAATCAAATTTTGTTTTTATTTCAGGTTATAATTACATACACAGTGAATTACAGATCCGCTTCGTATTACGCAAACCTTTGGAATGTTTATTTTCTTTCCTTTGCAATCGTACTGTATCAAACCAGTGAATTGTGAATTAGATTTATTATGCTTAAGTGTATTAAATAGTGTAGCGTAACAAAATTGTGTATAATAAATCGTTGTATGTTGAAGAAAATATTCTTTTCATTTTTCTTCCTGATTTTCGGTCGCTATCAAACAATCCCCATGTGCTTTCGGCTTTGTAATGGGAAATATAAAGCTTGATGTGTCTCATCGCGGTCCCCTCTTGGTTTTGTAGCTATAAATTCCTGGTTACTCGAGAAATGTATTTGGTGAACTCGGGTCAGCTACAAATTCTACCCCATCATCAGGCTCTGATGATGAACAGTCACGTATTTGAACTGGAGTATGAGCTATCATAGAGTATATTGGAGTATGATAGCTCATAAATTATTCACTTTTGCAAATATGCATTCACTGTAGTCTCTTGAAACTTCACAATACTCTATTTTGTTGCAGGTGCCAAAATCAATTAGGATATATGAGGTAGACCGATGCCTAAAAGTTGGTGCATTACCCCATCCTAGTTCTTCAATTACTAGGTTTATCGCTGCCCTGGTTTAACCTCGTCACTATCAGCTTTTAAAAACGCCTTTCTAATTCATTTTTTAAAGATAAATTCAACTATGGATTTATTGCCGAAAAATTCCGTATTTACGAGTACTGTTGGTAGAGATCTTACTATCCATAAGAAGTTGTCCAATGAACACTGTATCATTAGAAATACTGACGATTGTTAAATTATTTGATTTCGTTACGTTGGAATAGTGGAAGTGAAATAATTAATTTCCACTGCTCTTGGTTTATCTAACTCAGACGACTTTAATTTTGAATAACGTGACAATTTAAGATGTATTTAAATAAATCAAGTCGGTGGTTTGGCGTCTATTGAAGGGGGGGGGGGGGGCAAAATTGAGTAGATTAATCTACCAGCTCCGTTACCTTCCAATAGGGTGCGCATCGCGTGAGCTGTTCTTGTCTTGTCATTAGGCAGCTGCGTGATGGGTACAATTGTGTAAGGGGTAACCTGTTCACAATTCGCACGTGTACATAATTCGTGGCAACCACTGGTAACTAAGGCCATTTGGCATATTTTTGGCCATTTGGCACAGGCTAAAGTACGGCGCTAAAGCAGAAAACCTTGACAAAAAAAACCTAGTCTAAGGTGGAACAAAGCATATGCCGATGGATGAATGGCTGATAGGTTAATCAATCCAAAATATACGGACTCTGGATACCAGGCACCCTCCAGTTTTATTTAGCCTTTCTGAGTGGGCTCCAATGCTACCGTCTTTCTAGCGGAACTACATGCTGTAGTAAACATCTAGGAGGGAGAGCAATAAGCCCACATAGTATGTATCACGTAACGGTAGGCAGTATTGTCAGGTTCATTAAGAACCTGAATATTGACTGGACGGATAATTAAGCAGGGCCCAGCACACTAGATCTTTTAGGTCGCAGTGCGAAGTGGCTGATCGCCTGCATGGCCCTCCAATAATAATAATAATAATAAAAAAAAGTACATCAAGTCACCCATACATTTCGTGACCTTAAACTGTAAAAGAATCGTGATATTACCATAAACTAAGCTTACAAATTTGATGCTACAATGTGCAATAAAATGGGAAAAATTAATATATTATTGTATAGATAAGCTCGACATTTTTAGCAATCAAAATGAAGTTTACCATTTTGTTCGCTTTAGTTTTAGTAATATTGGGGTCGTGTGGTGTTGATGGACAAGGATTTCTCGGAACCAATATTCGGGGAATACAACAATTTCCAGTAACGATAAAACCGCCGAACTTGCAACTATCGTTATCACTGTCAGACCAGCGTATGGAATCGCCAGTACCGTTAGAATTGCCATATCTGCCAGAATCGTTATCACTGCCAAGCGGGTACGTGAAGTCGCAAGTATCAATAGGGCAGCTTGTGAAACCGCCAGAATTGCCCGATTTACCAGTATTGTTACCACCATCATTAAAGCAAGTGGAATTGCCAGACGTGTCAGTTTCGTTAGTGCTGCCAGGCGGGCACGTGGAATCGCAAGTATCATTACCACCTCCAGGCCAGCATGTGGAATTGCAAATTCCGTCAGATTTGCCAAACTTACCAGTATCATTACCTCCGCTACTAGAGCACGTGGAACTGCCAGACTTGCCAGTATTGTTACCAATGCCAGGTCAGCATGTGGCATCGCCAGTGCCGTCAGAATTGCAAAACTTACCAGCGTCGTTACCAACATTACTACAGCATGTTGAATTGCCAGACTTGTCAGTTTCATTATCACTGCCAGGTCAACATGTGGAATCGCAAATTCCGTCAGATTTGCCAGAATTCCCAGTATCGTTACCATCGCCAATTCAAACAGAATTGCAAGATTTACCAGTATCGTTACCACCGCTACTAGAGCAAGTGGAACTGCCAGACTTGCCAGTATTGTTACCACCGCCTGGCCAGCATGTGGAATCGCCAGTTCCATCAGAAATGCCAAACTTACCAGTATCGTTACCTCTGCTACTAGAGCAAGTTGAATTGCAAGGCTTGCCAGTATCGTTACCACCACCAGACCAGCATGTGGAATCGCAAATTCCGTCAGATTTGCCAGAATTCCCAGTATCGTTACCATCGCCAATTCAATCAGAATTGCAAGATTTACCGGTATCGTTACCACCGTTACTAGGGCATGTAGAACTGCCAGACTTGCCAGCATTGTTACCACTGCCAGACCAGCATGTGCAATCACCAGTACCGTCAGAATTGCCAGACTTATCAGTTTCATTGTCACTGCCAGGCGGGCACGTGGAATCGCAAGTATCATTACCACCACCAGGCCAGCATGTGGAATTGCCAATTCCGTCAGATTTGCCAAACTTACTAGTATCATTACCTCAGCTACTAGAGCAAGTGGAACTTCCAGACTTGCCAGTATTGTTACCATCGCCTGGCCAGCATGTGGAATCGCCAGTTCCATCAGAAATGCCAAACTTACCAGTATCGTTACCTCTGCTACTAGAGCAAGTTGAATTGCAAGGCTTGCCAGTATCGTTACCACCACCAGACCAGCATGTGGAATCGCAAATTCCGTCAGATTTGCCAGAATTCCCAGTATCGTTACCATCGCCAATTCAATCAGAATTGCCAGATTTACCAGTATCGTTACCACCGTTACTAGGGCATGTAGAACTGCCAGACTTGCCAGTATTGTTACCACTGCCAGACCAGCATGTTCAATCACCAGTACCGTCAGAATTGCCAGACTTACCAGTATTGCTACAACCATTATTACAGCATGTGGAATTGCCAGACTTATCAATTTCATTGTCACTGCCAGGCGGGCACGTGGAATCGCAAGTATTATTACCACCACCAGGCCAGCATGTGGAATTGCCAATTCCGTCAGATTTGCCAAACTTACTAGTATCATTACCTCCGCTACTAGAGCAAGTGGAACTTCCAGACTTGCCAGTATTGTTACCACCGCCTGGCCAGCATGTGGAATCACCAGTTCCATCAGAAATGCCAAACTTACCAGTATCGTTACCTCTGCTACTAGAGCAAGTTGAATTGCAAGGCTTGCCAGTATCGTTACCACCACCAGACCAGCACGTGGAATCGCAAATTCCGTCAGAATTACAAGACCTACCAGTATTGCTACCACCGTTTCTAGAGCATGTGGAAAGGCCAGATTTTCCAGTATCAATACCACTGCCAGGCCAGCATGTAGAATCACCAGTTCCATCAAAATTGCCAAACTTACCAGTATCGTTACCACCACCAGACCAACATGTGGAATCGCAAATTCTGTCAGAACTACCAGACCTACCATTATTGTTACCTCCGTTACTAGAGAAAGTTGAACTGCCAGACTTGCCAGTATCATTACCACCACCAGGGCAGCATGTTGAATCGTCAGTTTCATCAGAATTTTTAGACCTACCAGTATGGTTACCACCGCCATGCCACAAGGATAAACCGTATCATAAAAAAAAACTAAAGAAGGGCTCTTTAAAATAAATAAATGAAGCTTTCATTTTCGGTATTTAGTTTTAACTGGAAAATTTCGTTAGCTGAAGGATAAATATTTCTATGTAAATAAATAATATTATCAACTGGCATTGAATTTGTATTATGAAGCCAAACATATTATTTTATGGTGGCTTCAATCATCCTCCATATGCGACCGTTATTGGAAGAATCAGAAAGTAATGTTCTTAGAGGGATAATATTGGCAGAATCAAATTTTTCATAGTCTAAGGCAATTTTTTTTGCGCATTTTGATTCGGTTATAAATGACCATCAGGTTACTAACAATACTTTCCTCCTAAGTGTATTTTTTTGCTATTTATAAACTCCTTCCCCATTGATATTCTCGATACTATCAGTAACTTGGTTCCTTCAGGGCACTATAAGCCCTGTGAAGCACAAAAATATTATCAATACAATAAAATAACTTATCTATGTAAACACTTACTTTTGGGTACCAGAATGTTCATTTAAACTATCCTCCTCGACATCTGAGTCAAATAACATTTTCAAGTATCTTCTTCGTCATCCATCTGGACTTTTTATTTTAATTAAAATTGGCTGGAACCCACAAAGGTACCACAATCAATGCCAAAACGGGCTCATGATGCAAACCTGAGATTCTGTCCTAATTCACACATGCACAGTACAGCGTTAGCAAACTGAATGAGTTTGAACCTAGGCAAGGACGATAATATAGCTGTATTAATAGACCTTGAATAAAATACAAGAGACCTTACCGGATACCTGGTGGTCTTGATATGTAATATCTTGGGCTAGTTACGTACGTTCAAGATGAGCCTCAAAACTACCAATCAGTACCAATCTCCACCAGGTTCTTTAGCTGATCTTTTCTAAAAGACAGGGCTTACCTATAGTTAGCCTTATGTTTCACTCTCTAATAATGTATTTTGCCATACAACAACTAGAAGCACAATCGATTTTTGTCTTAAATCATTCATAATAAAAATTTTAATTAATTCTGCTTTGGCAAACGAATCTGTGACTCTCAATATTGAAATGATCAGGAATCCATTCTTAAGTAAAATAAGCACTAATATGCTATCTGTACACAGAACAATATTTTTATGTCTATCAGCCAATTACTACGAGTGAGAGCAAAGTGCTTGCGCAGACAACTAGCTAATTTCCGATCCAGCAAAGGAAAATACGTTCCAATACCAGGACCGAAATCAGAAAGGGCCATCTGAGAAAAACAGCAGAGAATCAAACACCCAGGACAGAAAGTCCTGTGAGACCAACAAATCCATGATGGATAAGCCAAGAAGAAAGAATATACCCCACAATCGAAATGGCAAAGTTCCACTTCCCAATGCACCGTAATTGAAATTCCGCAGAACACACAACGAATGTTCAAAATGGTCTCTAAAATGCAATTCCTTGTAGACCATTGAAAGCATTCATTTCAGCAATCTGATCTCTTGATCGCCTGACCAAAAAGGAAGCATTCTAAAATGAGTTTTAGAACGTTAGAAATATTTGGAGCAAATCATCCTCAATTAGAGGAAACACATGCTTATCCCATCGCCCACGTAGGATATCGAGAGTGAGCAGCCTTCAAGCTGGGAAAATGGACAGAAAGAAGCGGCCTACTCATCTCCATTTACCTGGATACATTCACCGCCCATTAGAATGGTGTAGGCTATCAAGTCATAACTAATTATATACTTTTTTGTTCCCTTTGAGTTTTACACGACGGACTCTAAAGTATGTATAAAAAAGTATTTTAGTATATTAGATTTTAGAAAGGGGTTGCCTTCTCTTCAAGAGAGGTTTGTTAAAATTATGGACAGTTTCAATATTTACATGTACTGTTTCTTATAGATATCTTACTATCCATAAGAAGTTGTTAAACAATCATTGTGCAATCAGAGTCACTGAAGATTGTTAAATTACACGACTTTGGGTGCAAATGTGGAAGTCAAACGTTTTATTTTCGAATAACGTGACAATTTAAGCTGTATGTACTTAGATAAACTTAATTGTTAGAATAATTTTATAATGAAGAAGTCACGCATAAATTTCGTGGCCACTTGCTGCAGGAGAATCGTGATATGGTCATAAATTATTCTTGCAAATTTGATGATGCAATGTTCAATAAAATGGTGAAACTTACTATATATAGATAGACACGCGCAATATTTTTAGAAATCATATCATTTGTGAAAATGAAGTTTACCATTTTGTTCATTGTAGTTTTAGTAATATTGGGCTTGTGTGGTACTTATGCACGACCATCTGATGAAAGTGACATGGACTCCGATCACGTAAAAGTGTCAGCGTCTAATTCAGAATCGGATATGTCATGGGATCCAACCTCAACCTCTAAACATCGTAACAAACAAAGAAAGAAACATAACAAGGAACATCATTAATTTTGGATCCAAAATGTATAATTTTGAAAATATTTTATAATGAATAAATAATATTGCGCCAGCACTTTTCGTATTTTATTTAATTTTGAATTGAACCAAGCTATAAGCAAGGCTCCCGGGAGACTCACAAATGTGTGGTTTAATGAGTAATGATAGAAATTGGCTCTGTTACAGTCACGTAGTTTGTTTTCTTTTTTTTTTCATTGGCACGAACTTTGAGAAAAGGTGCCTAATTTTATATTACGGCGATAATATATTAGGACGATCAAGTAAATAATGTCAATCGAAATTCCAAATCCAAACACGCCAATATCAATTTGTCATCATCAACTCTATTCTTTACTTTTTCCCCTAATATTTCCACTAAAAATTCATTCTCTCATGATATTGCTTTGTGCTTGTGAGCGGTAAAATAACCGAACCAAATTTCTTCTTTTCTTCCATTCTATCTAATGCTGAAAACAGACGTGCAGAATTCTGTATGCAGCGCAACAAAACAAATTTAGAATACACTAGGTTTTATGGAATGAAACACATGTATTCTGCACGTCATGCAGAATTATGCATGTTGTCTCTAAACACTATACAAAAAAAAAAAAAAAAATACAAATCTATACTAACTTTGTAATGAGTGCGTTCAATATGTCAAGCATCCACTGACAGTTCAATCATAACCAACATCATGCTAGTTAGTTAAGCTTTGACCACCATGCTGTACGCAAGATAAATTAACATTGTACAATAAAATACATATTAAATTTTACTAGATAATAAATAATCTTATTTATTACATGGTGTCAGATGTGAGATTATCAAAATTCAAACAATCGTTGAATTTTTGAGCACAAAATATCATCAAAAAAGTCATATTTAAGAGAAAATTTAAGAGAAAACAAAAAAACATTCGCATAATGGCGAACAACAACAACAACACACGGGAACCAAATGAATTGGATTGTACGAATCTTACTATTGAGTGGCCGATATGGAAACGTAATATCACCGTATACATGATTTCAAGTGGAAAAGGAACCGAACCGGAGGCAAGAAAAATCGCAACGTTCATTTGGTTTATCGGTACACAAGCGGCCGAAATATACAATGCATTGTATCCAAATGACGGGTCGGTCAATTCAATGCTTGGTACACAAATTACCGTTCGACATGTACAGGAGGTAGCGGCTGAATTATAGTTTTAACGATTTGAAACTTTTATTTTTTTAAAACTCTGGATTTTATCCAGAGCGATATTTTATTTATTTTAGATTTAAAAGAACTACAATGTTAACTTGATGAGTACAATAATAATAATGCTCTTAAAATATAATTTTTATATAAATTCTACTCATAATTTAGCAAGCTAGACAGAATGTATGGTGTCATGTTATGTCTGGTAATTTCCCGGTAAAATGTAATCGTTGGTAGACACAACGTGATGTGTGATCTTGTTACATCTATTTGGTTGTGTCAGCTACAATTCCGATGTCGTTGATTTGGTGTATGTGCAACGTGACATCAATTGTTTTGTGTTTTATGCTTCATCAGCTAGAATGCGGATGTTGATTCGGTGCGAGTATGTATTGATGTTGGTTCGTTACATGTATGTAACTCCTCCCCCCTAAGAATAACGGCAGGCTGCAATAGTGGTCCTGTAGTTGTTGAATAACATTTCCTAATAGAAAGTATGATTATGAGGGAGATAATAATTATTATGAATATCAATGAGACATGTCCTGATGATGTGTGTAGTTTAGCATATTTATGTAGTAGATTCGTACGTTCCATGTTTGCTATGGTTTTGTCATGTAAGATTTGGAGATTAATTTCGGGTGATGTATGATTGATGAATACATCGTTGTATGGTAATTCGATCTCTAGCTGGCGTATGAATTCGTTTTCCAGTGTTGAAAATTCCTGATTTCGGATTGTTATTGTACAATTTGAGAATTCAATTAAAGTTGGTTCGGTGATTTTATTTGTTGTCTGTTTACAGTTGGAGTTATATGCTATACTCGTTGATTTGGGATGAATGTATAATTTCCCATAGCTGAAGTAGTCTATTTCTTCTTGGAGAGTTACATATTGACTTTCACAATTAGTTGGTTGTTGTTTAATGATTGCCGGGGCACATGATCCTTTTATTTGGTCCATTCTAGTTTCTTCGCAGTAGTGTGTGTTGTATATTATTTTTCAACTCGTGACATATACTTGATAATAAAGGTTATTTAGGATAATGAATTTTGGAGGATTAGGGTTTAGGGTTTTGTTGTTAAATGGTATAGTTTTTATTTGATATACAGTTGATCACAAAATTGAGCGTACACCCTTAAAAAAAATATAGTTTGTTAGATAATAAGTACAAAAACAGCAATTTAATTTTATTTTTTTATATATTTCGAAATATTACATATTTCTAAACTTAATTTCTAAAAAAAATAATAAACCAATTAAAACAATTCATAATAATTAAACAAAAAACAAAAATCACAATATTTCAGTTTCACAAAATTGAGCGTACACTTAACATAATTTTTGAGAAGTTCGTAGGTTTTACTGTATTAATATTTTGTGTGACCACCTTTAGCGTCTATAACCGCCTGTAAACGACGTGGCATGGATTCCACAAGTTTTTTAGTTATTTTGCCATTCATCCATTATTTTATTTTCTTGCGCAAAACACGGCGTACAGTTTCTGTTGATACGGCTTTTTGTGTGACTTCTGACATTTTCAATGTAAGTTTTGGAACACTAAGTAGCTTTTGGATTTTTTTTGATCTCACGTACAATAAAACGCTCGTACTGTTCACTTAAAATTCTTTTCCTGCCTCTACCTTTTTTGTTTTTTAGAGTTCCCTCATATTTCCATTTGTTTATAATTTTTTGCACTGTAGAATGACGTCGGCCAATAATTTCGCCTATTTCAGGCAACGATTTTCCCTGACTGCACAGTTTAATGACCAATTTTCGAGTACATTGATCGACTTCTGTTCTTTTGCTTTCCATTTCTAATTTCGCTGAGATTACCGTAATTGATTCTTAATCAAAATTTTAAAAAATAAATTTCAAAACTATCCTTACTACGCAAAACTTACTATATGTAGCAAGAAAAACGTTCAAAAATCTCTTTCTTTACCACAAATATGAAAACACTTGTTTTATTAAATTTATAATTTTATTAGCACAAACAACTTTTCCTTTTAATATTTTTTTCTTTATTCGATCTCTTGGTGCACACAGCTCATTGTTCAAAATCAAAGAGAACGAGAACATAAAATTAAGCGTTATAAAAAACTGAAAAAGCGCGAATTTGCTATAAAGGGCGGCAATATCATTTCAAAATGGTACGTACTAAAATAGTATATTCTACACCAGCACTATCTATTAGACGTTAGATAATTAAATGTTTAATGATAGATGGCAGTGATCGATCTTTATAACACCCCAGTAGGAAAGTCATTAGAGACACACTAATGATTCGTCAATGATTGACATGCATGACACGTATATAGAATTTTATCACAAAGCGGGACTCGATTTCGTGTGTGACATGTCTGAGACGCTTATCGTATGACTCGTCATCATTGACAATAGTAAGACAATCATATAAGAAAAATGTGTGACATGCCTGAGACACTTATTAAATGACTCGTCATCATTGACAGTAATGTGACAGTCATATGCGAAATGTGTGTGACATGTCTAAATCGAATAGTCAGTGAATCGACATTTGTGACAATTCAAAGACAGTTATTAAACGAATCATATACGACATGGTCGTGATGATTATTTAAGGACTCGTCTCTCTTAATTTAAAAGTCAATTTTAGGAATTAATTCAATAAAACAGTACTTAATTCATATCATCATATATTTATGTTAGGTACATTTCAGTTATCACAAAATCTGAATTCAAAAATTGTTTAATTTATCATTTGTACATATAAGCCTTTAATAATTTAATACAGCCTACGATAAGTCGTTAATCTTAAATTAGGGGATTATATTATTATCAAAAAATTTGTACATATTCACTTTGAGTAATCATCTAAATTAACTTAAAATTCAAAAATTAGAAATTAACATAATCTTTAACAAAAATTTAAATTAATTTTATTAAAATTATCACAAAATTTAATTTATAGTAAATTCCATTTAATAAATTCAGTATAAAAATTCAAAAAATAATTCAAATTAAAATAAAAAAAGTATAATTAAAAAATTCTTATAATAATAAATTATTTTCGCGACTAGATCTTTTCAGTTTTCTTTGGTGCGATCGCCTTATAACCATTTTAATTTTTTTTTCATATACAGCTAATGCTTCTCCGCCTATTGCGTCTAACAAAAACATAATGTATTGGTTATTTAAATTATTGTATATTAATACATAAGAGATATAATTGCAAAGACTTACCAAATAAAATTTTAGAAAAAAGGGATAACAATTTTAAACCTCGCTTTCCTTTTTCTCCATGCCAGTTAAATTGGAACAGTACGTCGTCCGAAAATAAATGTTGAATTACACGGTCATATTCAATCTCCTTGCCGTGAATTTTTGATACATATGCCTTCTGTTTATAATATATAGATAATTCGGAATAGAAATAATTAGGTAGTCGAATGAATATAAAACAGAAATATAATACTAACAAATTTATTATTAAAACTCTCATCCGCTAACTTCATTTCTAGGTCCTCCAATTCGGCGATTGTTGTTATAGGGAGTGGGATTCCTAAATCCAAGTGTTTATTTGAATTCAGCGTTTTTTCTATTTTCTCCAGCCTCATACTTATGGAAGAAAACTGCTTAGCCAAGAAATTTTGTAAAACAACTAAAGAAAAAATATAAAAAACATTAAAAGTTTTAATTTAATTAATGTATTAATGTGACAAATTTAAATTCGTTTCAGTAGATAAACTAAACTACAACTAATTAATTAATTTAAATAATTTACCTGTACTTATTGAACTTTCCGCTTTGTCGTGGTCTGTTTGCGAGCTCGCATTGGCAAATTTTTTTGGTGGGCATGAAGAAGGTTGAGGAATAGCTGTTTTTGTGATGGACTGAACGGAATTTTTTAGTGTAAATCCTCTAACTGGTGCAATTATTGAACTAATTTGAATTTTTTTATGAGGTGGCGAGGATTTACTTAATGATACATTTGGTCTTTTCGCAGGTGTTGTCGATTTTGTGGTTGTTGATTGTGGCTTTGAACCGGGATGTGGCGGGCAGGCTTCATTTTTGGAATCTGAATAAGTATTATAAAATTAAGCTAACATTGTTCCGCTTCGAATTTAATAAAAAATATAATAACATATTTACTTACAAATTGAACATTCAGGAATCAATCCCTCTTCAAACTTTGGATCATCTACCAACTGGTCTAGAGTAAATACTTGGGGTAAACCTTCCATTATATTGCTTCGATAACCCCTAATTGAATGTAAATAAATTATTCCAATTATTTTAATTTTTTAAATGAAGCAAAGGTATAAAAATTTGAACATTCTTATAAGGCAGGGCAACAGTCTTATAATCAATGTCGACAATATTAAAGGATTCTACTTCTTCACTTAAATTACTGACTTCATAAACTCCAAGAAACGAAGAGAGGAATGGATAAGTAAAAAAATCTTTTATGGTTTTGAATCGATACCCGGTGATGGTTGAGTTGTCCACATGCAAAATTTTAAAAAAAATATTTGTTTTAATCACACAATAACAATTAGCTGTTGTGCTTCCAATATAAAATTTGGTGAAACTATCTGAATCTTCAAACTCTGTAAAAATATTCATTTCTGCAGTTCGGTTATAAAGTTGCTGTAAAATGTGCGTGGGTTTTCTAATTTTTTTTTTTAATATTTGAAGGTAATTTTCAAATTTATACGATGAAAATGATGTCAAACAGCCAAACTGTTGGACACATTCACTTAAATGGAGCAAATTATGTATATTGTAAGAAACTAAGTCATCTCCATAAATTGCAGCAAAATCGGTGACGAAATTTTCAAATAATTTCTGAGCTGAAGATGTATTTTCTTTACTATTGCTCGGATGTGATAACAAACGATATGCACAAAAAAAGTAAAGAAAATGTTGGTATTGTTGCGGATCAATAAAATCTTTTAGTACGACGACTCCAGTGTACAGTGCAAACTGCCTAAATTCCGTAGCTTTCCATCTAGGTAGTTCTTTCAGCGATCTCGGTTTGCGTTGAAATTCCTTTGGAATATATTGTTTTAATTTTACAAGTTGGTTTGACATTCGTAATAAATTTATCTTAGATATTTTGTGTTTTGAGCCGAACTTTGTGTCTGTCCAAATAAGCAGCAATTTTTTCATTACGCCTAAATCCAATAGATGCATTGGCTCCACGGGAAACTGTGACACCATACCAATTTTGTTTTCCAATATACTTGCTTCATTGCGAAATTCGCTGTTGTGGTGTTCTTTATGCTGCCTATTCACAAAAGATTTGTCAGTTCTTTTTTCACAAATTACTTTTGAAAAGCTAACTCGTCCATTAATTTGTAATCCCTTTTGGCAGCATTTACTGCATCCATCGAAAGAAGTGTGCCCTCGTGTACCAGTCAAAAAAGACCTCGCGGGTGCATCGCAGGAAAAAAGGCGTACAGAAAATGGTTTGCTTGGTGCATGTTGATTGATTTTAATACCATCTACGGTTAACAGCGTAATATCTGCCGCAAAATCCTCCAGAAAACTATTAAGGCACAAAGGTTTTCCTGGCCCTACGAAGCATCCAATAACAAATGGGTTTAAATTTGGGAAATCAACTAAAGATCCCAAAATAGGCCACAATGTAGTAGAACTACTCTTGAAGAGAGGAATCCCATCAACACCCACATCAATCACAATTTCAGGAATACCATTTAAAAGTGTCAGTGGTATGTTTATTTTTGAAATTGTTTGTTGAATTCCAAAATGCATGTAGTTGCCCCCAGGAATTACTTTAATTAGTGGTGTATCTCCAGTACATTTTAAAATAGTTTTCGATGATTTTCTTTTGATGATTACATTTGAATCGTGCAATATTGTGATTAACTCATCAAATGCCACTCTCGAAATGTTGTGCTTTACAGCCCAAGCACCTAATAGTTCAAACAAATTTTGGGTAGATTCCAATTGGAGTGAGGACGTATCCTGTTCATTAACCAGCAAATTTCCTGTTGTTACGCCACACTGCTCACTATTTGTTTCTTCACTTCTTTCTTCATTTCCCACATTATTTATATGACAATTACTGTTTCGGTTTTCAAAAAATTCAGCTTCGGTTTCTTGCCATTGCATTAAAATTTCACTTTCAGATTTTCTTAATTTTCTATGAAAATTACTTTTAGAAAATCCTTTTAATTTATTCATATTAAATTATTATTTACAACTATTCTAATTATAATTATGGCTTATCTATTTACACTACTCTTAAATTAGTTCTTAATTTTAATTTAAAAAATGTTTATGCACTTACAAAATATTATGAATAAAAAATGACGTTTAATATCTCAGCTAACAAAACAGTTTTTAGATTAGTGCTTTGGTAAAACAATCCGTATCACCACAATATTTTAGATTTAAATAATTTTTAAAAATATTAAAACTCCAAACACTTAAATAATAAAAATAATGTAACTGCGTGCCCTTAGCAAATAATACAAGAACAAAAGAAAAATTACGCGAATGTTTTTTCGAGTAAATGCGTCGAACAATCAAAGGAGAATGATTATGGACTTGTCGTAAATGAATCTTATATGAATTATCAGGAATTGTAGAATTAGTTGATATGTGATGTGAGAAGAATCAATGACATGTCATAAATTAGTCCATTAGTCAACATGCTGTCAATCTACGAAATGTAAATATTTTTTGTCTTTTTCACATACATTTAAAAGAAAACAAAAGAACGTGGTGCGTATTTCCATACTAAACATTTAATTCATATGCATGTTGACAACTTTCCTACTGGGACTTTCTTAAAAAACATAGAATAAATTTCTAACAATTGAACAAATGTCAAAAGCTAATTTGTAAACAAATTATTTATGTGAAAATCAGCTGAAATGATAATACCGGGTAAGTTTTCGCTTTTAAATTATAAAATAAATAAGTTATAATATATATATATGCAATACAATAAATTAACAGCAATAATTTAAATTGATTTCAGAATTATACAACATAAATATATTGAAAGAAATATAATTGCTGTGCAACACCAAGATAAGTAAGGCTGGAAACACACCGAATTAGACAAAACGTTTTTTTCTTGTTTTAAAGCGACTTGCGGCCAAAATGCATACGATTGTATAGCGCTATGCACACTGAATCAGGCAAAACAATTTTACGTCAAACATTTTGTTTCATAAAACATAGAACGGCAAACATTGTACTGTGCTTTATGAGTTCATTCACACATAATAAAGCAAAATTGTGTTAAGTCAAATTTGACTAATGAAACATGATTGAAGGTGTTCATACTCCATAAGTCAATGTGTTAATTCACACTAACACAAATCAAAGCAACACAACACAAAACTGATTGAATCAAAAAAAGAAAGTATTTGAAGTCGTTTCGTGGTTGCTGTTTTATAAATCAAATTAATAAGGATTTTTGTGGTACAAAAAAACTTGTATTAAAATACAATATACGCGTACCTACTTACAATAAATATATACCTACATTATACATACTGCCGAATCTTTAGGTTGATTTATCATATTTATATATAAAATAATAAGCATATAATACAAAATAATCCTCTGACTCCAACGACATTTTGTATTCTATGAAATCAATTCACACCAACCTATAAAGCAACACGAGACAATTTGACTAAAAATAATTTGTTTGATTGAATGTGCACTATGTTTAGAGAAATCGTCTTGCCTACTCGAAGCAAAAACGTTTTGTCTAATTCGGTGTGTTTCCAGCCTTACATATTTTATGAAATTATCAATCAAAATATTTACAAATTTATCTTTTTAGGTGAAGATCCTGAACATCTTGCGCCCGATGGCTCGACCGAGCCAGAAGGTAAGATGCAAATTTTCGATATGGGCCGCTTCATTTCTCCAAATTTGGTTTTTATATTTACAACACGGACCAATCCATCTTGCCCTGGAATTGTTGCAGTAATTCGGCCCATGAGCCATTTGGTAGGTGGCACATCCTTGTCTATTACAACGACAAGATCACCAGTTCTTGGATTCTCACTAGGAGTTTTCCACTTGCTTCGTTGCTGCAAATTAACCAGATAATCGGTATGCCATCGTTGCCAGAAGTGTTGTACCATCCGCTGAATGTGTTGCCATCGCGATAACCGATTCTCCTTTATATCCAATAGATTTGGTTCAGGCAATAAAGTAATTGGATGACCAATTAGGAAGTGTCCCGGTGTTAAAGGATCCATGTCCTCCGAAAAAATCTCGCAGAGCGGGCGGGAGTTGAGTTTGGATTCTACTTGGGTAAGTAACGTTGTCATATCTTCGAACGTAAGCAATGTCTCTTCTATAACTCGTTTTAGAAAGTATTTAGATGATTTAATGCCTGCTTCCCATAAACCACCAAAATTGGGAGCACCAGGTGGAATGAAATGCCAATTGATGTTATTGGTTGTTATGTACCTCATGAGGATCTCATCTTTTTCCACCATCATCAAGCATCGTTGTAAATCCCTTTGTGCACTGACAAAATTGGACCCATTGTCGCTATAAATATGACCACATATTCCTCGCCGTGCGTGGAACCGTCGTAGAGCCGCCAAAAATGCCTCGGTCGTCATGTCACTCACCAACTCCAAATGTATTGCCCTTGTGGCCATACACACGAACAGTGCCAGGTATGCTTTTATAGTTTTAGCACCTCGTAATTTTGATGCTTTGATGAATATCGGCCCGGCATAATCCACCCCCGTCTTGAAAAAAGGTCGATGGTAAACCACTCTGGATTGTGGCAGCTGACCCATTAGTTGTTTTTGTTGTTGTGCCTTCAAACGGACGCACTTGACACAATGCCCAATTACTCGACGAACAGCATCTTTGCATCTTAAAATATGGTAATTTTGTTTTAAGATTGACGTCAACAGTGCGGGTCCCGCATGTAGCTGTTTTAGATGTTCATCTCTAATAATCATGTTGGTTAGCCGATGCTTTGCTGGGATTATAACTGGATGCTTTGTTTCATATGGAACATCTGCGTTATCGAGCCTTCCACCAACTCGTAATAAACCAACTTGATCTATGAATGGAAAGAGAGATAATAGTTTAGAATTCGTATTTATTGACTTATTATTCGCGAGCGCATTCATTTCAAATGCTCTTCGGATGACCAAATTGAACGCATCACGTTTAGCCTCATTGAACTGCTGCGAGAATTCTAAGCTCTCGGTTGATCTGCTTGCTGATTTTTTCCGAAACAATATAAAAATTCGAGCAATTACAACTATAATTTTCGAAAATTTTGAACAGCGCTCAATGAGTTCAGAGAGCCAATCGTTCGTATCTTCAATATTCATTAAAATAACGGAATTTTTCTTCTCTTCTTTTAGTGCTGCATCTGCTGATTCCGAATTAATTCGAGATTGATTTGGCCAATTTTCGTCTGTTTTGGTTAGCCAATGTGGACCATAAACTATAATTGATTAATTCATCTGGAAATAAACCACGCGAAGCGCAGTCAGCTGGGTTGTCAGAGGACGGCACATGACTCCAATGACTGCGGCTGGTATGTTGCAAAACGAAGGAATCCCTATTGGCTACATAAGTCTGCCATCTCCTTGGACATGAGGATATCCAGTTCAGCACAATTGTTGAGTCTGTCCATAACCGATATTTGAGTGTTACCTTGCTCTTGAATATTCCCAACACAGATAACATCAGCCTTGTCAGCAATACTGCAGCACAAAGTTCCAACCGTGGGATGCTGATTGTTTTGATTGGTGCCACTTTTGTCTTTGCCGTGACTAGATTTACCTTATAGCCGTTTTCGGTCTTCACTCTACTATATATGACAGCAGCATATGCCAATTCGGATGCATCTGCAAAACCGTGCAATTCCAACTCCTGCCCTTCGGTGTACAACCATCTAGGTATCCGGATGTTTTCCACTCAAGTTGATTCTAATCGCTGAGTAGTTTTCAAAAATTGGATTTGGTAATGATTCATCCCAATCAATTCCTAACAGCCACAGACTCTGGAACAATATTTTAATTTTAATTATTGTTGGTGACAACCATCCAATTGGATCAAATATTTTTGACGCTTCCGACAACATGCTGCGTTTTGATGTGTATATATTTAGAAAATTTAAATGCATTTAGCATTGCTTATATGTGCATACATCTAGACGTATATGTGACCTTGAAAAAATTAATATTTCTGTTTTATAATTTTTATTTCGATTTTTATGAATTTATGCTTAATTGATGATGAGATTGGCTCTCAAAATTAAAATTTGTAGAGAAATTCTACAAAGGGACGTCGACGAGTAACTTTCTTACTTTTGGTTTTAGAGTAATAATGGACCTTTAAATTTGACGGCCAATCTAGAGGGACGGATTCTGATTGCATTTACATACACTGTATCAAAAAATTGTCCGTACAGCACTCGGTTAAGAAAACATTGATAAAAAAAACAATTACAAATCAAACAAAAAATTCAGTTTTAATTTTTTTAAACTCAAATTACATTTAGGAACCTGTAAATAATAATAATCATGATATAAATTAATTTACTTTCACGTTTGATATGATTTACTATTTAAACCGCCTAAAACGATGTCAAATAATTGTCCGTACACACTAAGAAGTTGAAGTTTCATAATTTGATTACCATAATCTATAATAGTTGTGCAAACTCGATAAACATGAAATATAAAAAAGAGGCAAAGTTTAAGTGAAATAGAATTATTTACATATTCTATTTTTATGGCAATTTAATCGCTATCGCGATAATCGTTTTGTCTGATATAATACCAGTATCATATTCTAGAATTATTATTCTACATAAATTTAAAGCCCGAATCCCGTAAAAAACACCTCTTTAAAAAAAATTAATTTTACTCAAATATACAAAGAACATTTTTAAATTGATTATGTATACTGTCTCAAAAAATTGTCCGTACACTCCTCAGTTAAAAAAACATTGATAAAAAATACAATTACAAATCAAACAAAAATTTCAGTTTTTGTTTTTTTTAAACTCAAATTACATTCAACAACCTGAAAAAATACTAATTATCATGATGCAAATTAATTTACTTTTACGTTTGATAAGATTTACTATTTAAACATCCTAAAACGATCTCAAATAATTGAGGGGTATAGAATCAATGGCGGCAATCGCCATTTTTTTCATTTTTGAGATATTTGATGAAAACTGTTTTGGACATTTAGAAATAAATTGAAGAAAATATTTAATGTTCAACATTTACCTAATTTTATATATTTTCACTATATTATATCGATTAGGCTCAAAGCTGATTATTAGTGGTGTAAGTTTCCGATTTTGATACCAAGTGGGAGGTTGTCGTATTTGTTATTAATAGAATGCACAAATAATTTAGTTTTCTTGTTTTTAAGTAAAAATATAGATTATTTATGTTTAAAATTATATTAAACTTATAAAAAATTCCAATTATATATGACGGGAAAATATATATAAACATTATTTTAATCAAATTTCAAGTACAATAAACATTATTAGATTAAAATTCCTGATAGTTCAGGTACGAAATCACATTCCTCGGCTTTATTAAAGACGTTTGTTTTACTTGAATCTTCATAAGATTCGTTAGCACTCAATAATTCTTTGTAGTATTTAAGGTTGCTTATCACTTGCCAGTTTGGTCCATAGTGCTTGAGTAATAAATTGCTTACATCCCGCAGCTTGAGTGGATTTATATGTTTTGCACTGGCTTTGATTTCATCGGTTTTTTTTGCCAATGTCGATTTTCCCACTTTTGTAATTGATTTAAAGACACAAAAGTCATTTTTATAATGAATTTTACCTCTAATTCAAACATTATTTGAAGCTGCTGGTCGTTTTAAATAGTATCGTTTACATTCCTTAAATCGGAAGTGCCAAGATCCTGGTGGCTTTATATTTTGTTATGTGGCACTTTTCCAATCCATATTCACTCAGTCTTCTCCCAAATGCACTATAGTGGCAGATTCCGCAAAAATCACAATACATTCTGTAGGATCCGAAATTACTTCTCTTTGTCTTATTTTTTTCTCGATATGGCCAAATACCCTATCCGATGGTTAAAATGAGTGCCCGACAATAGGAAAAACCAATTCTATATTTCGAATGTTTGGAGGTGCCTTGAACGATAACCATTTACGACACATTTCATGAATAGAGTTCTTGTTTTGGCCGCTACACCCGTCTGCGACAAGACGGGTAATTTTATGTGAATTATCAATTTGAATTTTATTTAGACAATCAAAGACAGCTGATGCTATTTCGTTGGATCCTTTGTCGAATTCGTCTTCGATCCAATAGTATGAAAACACATTTTCTTTTAATAAATTCGATTTCGAAGAGCCCTTTACAATTACAAAATTGTACATGTATAGCTGTCTCGAATAATACGCCGTTTGATCAGGCACTTTCAGTAAACAAAGATTTTTTTGGCAATCGAATGAAAGCGTTATTATTTCTGGATTTTCTTCCAGTAAAAGTTCAAAGAAACATTTTGCTTTTAAATTATGCACTTTCCTCTCAGATAGAATCCTTTCTTTGCTTGCAGGATCCGTTGCGTTTTTTATGCGCTCCGTTAACTCTAAGCATTTTGAACATACATCTGTTCGAGGTGTACTAAAACTTAAATTGTACCTAGTATCAAATATCATACGAAAATACTATATGATGACTTAATTTATAAATATTCCGGCGACTGAGCAATACAAATCCTATACATTTTGTTAATATTCAATTCGGATGGCAAGTACATTTTGCAACTCTCGGATCGGCAATAATGAGATTCAACGCATTTGAATTGATTAATAAACTATTGTACTGCAGTGCGCTGTTCGCGATAATTAAATTCCTTACGATTACTACCTCTGGTTTCAACAGAGATAAGGCCCTAGTTTCGAAATGTTTTCATCACCCAATTTAACCTATGTTTAGTTATACCTAAAATTTTTAGAAACGAATTTTAACATACGGGTATGGTTTGTTTGTCCTGATCGCGTACGAAACATCTTATGTGGGTTGTTTTTGTTGAATATTTTTAATTTTTTGGCCGTCGGCGTTTTGTATCGCCTATTATTCAATGGGTAGTGATGAATGAATCTTGGATTAGTTTATCTGGTGTTGCATAAAATTGTTTATTAAACATTTGAATAATTAATATTATTTCGTATAATCACAAAACACCAACAGTTTTCACTTACTTAAAAATAAAAAAAGCAAACTTTTTATTTTTGAATTTATTTACTTTTATTTATTTAAAATTACAACTAGTTTCGATCTTGTAAAGATCATCTACAGATAATTTTTTGCAATTGAAACATTTGAATGTCAAGCATTTTTAACAATCTGCACTGATATGTACCCGATGTGTTCCCACACTGCGGATAGGTGGGCAAATCTTTCGAAGAATACTTAAAACATTAAAAATTAAAAAGATAATGAACACATTAAGTTCATTAATTGATAATAATCTACAAAATATATTTTGACTAACCTTAGTTATTTTGCAATATTACGTTGCCATTTCGATTCTTGCCTTATTCGTTTTCTTGCCTTTGACGGTGATAACGGTGACGCATTTTTTTCCATTATTTTATTAACAATTTATTATATAAAATTAATTAAATATAAAAATTTTTTCACACTAAAATAATCTTTTTAGAACTACCCGTGTGTCGACATTAAGAGAGAATGACAAGAATTTCGTTAAAAAAATTAATATTGCACAATTAACTGTTTTTCACCGAAATAATTCTCTACAATTGTTTCGATTTGTTAAAAAGGAGATTGCCACATTTGATATTGAGTTGTAATAGGAGATTGTCGGTTTTAAATTTAACGCTACATTTCCAACTCAAATTTTAATGTGATTCTGCCGTTTTTGAAACAGAGTAATAAAAGGACATGATAGAGGATCGATTATTGAATAATATGACATGCCAAACTCATTTTAAAAAAAAATGGAGATTGCCGCCATTGTTTTTACAACCCTCAATTGTCCATACACTTGCACTTTTGTGAAAATTAAGATAAATTACGAAATTTTTTGTTGCGAAAATGTTAATTAGTCGTACTTTCATGGCGAATAAAATTACTGCCCAATTAAAAAATGGAGGTGTGGCCAACACACGACTTTCTTTTACGAACAGAATTTTGAGAAATATTATTGTTTTTTATAATTTTTAAATTTTTTTTTTTAGTTTTTATTTTTATTTGTTTTGGATTTTTGGAAACATTTTATTTCAAGTAGTTTTTTGTAAACCTTATACTTGTTAAGATATTTGCAAAATAAATTTTCTGGACCAAGGGAGTGGCCACTTCCGGTTAGCCGATTTGGAGTAAAATTCATTGGGACCTCCCAATTTATCAAAAAAGCTTAAATCTGAAGTTTCAGTTCGATTGGTTAAACCATCTGGGCTGTAGAGAGGACACAGACAGACTGACAGACAGACACCATTTCGAAACCCATTTTATCGGACTCAGGGGACCTCTAAACGCTGGAGATTTTTGTTGGGCGTGATCGCAATCGAAAGCTGAACAGACATCAAATCAAATAGAATCGAAGGCATAGTGCTCCAATAATCGCTGCTAAAGTTTATCAAAGCAAAAAAGGAGCGATAAGACCTCAGACAATACGCAATATTTTGCATAAACATGAGTATCGTCGATGTGCGACACGCAAGAAATGCATTTGCCGATAAATAAAATATTAAAACCACATGGAACATGCATTGGGATATGTGAGTGAGCCCGAAGTGTTCTAGGAAAATGTGATTCCCTCGGACGAAAGTAAATTTAACGTTTTTGGTTCAGATGGGCGAGTTATGTTGTCGCGGAAATCAAACACTGAACTTGAGTAAAACATGGTGGCGGAAGTATAATGGTTTGGGGAGCTTTTAGCTGAAAGGGTTAGGGACATTTGACCTTCATTGAAACCTTAATGAATCGGTTTAAATATTTGGATATTTTAAAGGATAATTTGTTAATAAGTGTTGAGAAGGACACGGAATAAATTTTCGTTCCTTATATGACAATGCCTTGAAGCATTCGTCAAAACTGATCAAGGTATGGCTATTGTACAATGTAAAGTCAATACCTCCTCATCCTCCCCAGTCACCAGATCTCAACCCGATTGATAATTTGTGCCATTATTTGGAGCGAAAGATCCGTGAACAGCAAATTAATGGTAAGGAACAATTAAAAGGGTCGTTGTGAATGAATGGGCCAAAAATTCCACCGAAATAACCCGGAAGTTGGCTTTCTTATTGAAAAGAAAGTTGCAAAGTGTCATTGCATGAATAGGTTACAACACCAGACCTAACTTTTCTACCAAATTCCCTCATCTTCTTTGTGTGCATGGACAATTATTTGACATCGTTTTAGGCGGTTTAAATAGTAAATCATATCAAACGTGAAAGTAAATTAATTTACTCGTATATCATGATTAATAATCATGATATAAATTAATTTACAAGAAAACTAAATTATTTGTGCATTCTATTAGTAACAAATACGACAACCTCCCTACTTGGTATCAAAACCGGAAATCTCCATTTTTTATCCTTAACTTACAACACTAATAATCAGCTTTGAGCCTAATCGATATAATATAATGAAAATATATAAAATTTGGTAAATGTTGAACATTAAATATTTTCTTCAATTTATTTCTAAATATCCAAAACAGTTTTCATCAAATATCTCAAAAATGAAAAAAATGGCGATTGCCGCCATTGATTCTATACCATTGATTCTAAAAATTAAAACTGAATTTTTTGTTTGATTTGTAATTGTTTTTTTTTATCAATGTTTTCTTAACCGAGTGCTGTACGGACAATTTTTTGATACAGTGTATGTAAATGCAATCAGAAACCGTCCCTCTAGATTGGCCGTCAAATTTAAAGGTCCATTATTACTCTAAAACCAAAAGTAAGAAAGTTACTCGTCGACGTCCCTTTGTAGAATTTCTCTACAAATTTTAATTTTGAGAGCCAATCTCATCATCAATTAAGCATAAATTCATAAAAATCGAAATAAAAATTATAAAACAGAAATATTAATTTTTTCAAGGTCACATATACGTCTAGATGTATGCACGTATAAGCAATGCTAAATCAAAACCAACAAAAAAGTTTATACATTTTTGTTCGTTTTGGCTAAATGCATTTAAATTTTCTAAATATATACACATCAACAAAAATAAAAGGTAGATTCCAAAATAAAATACGTTGACTTGAAAAAATTTAAGCGAAATGATTTTTGGTACATCATATGAAAACAGTTACATAATGAATCATAATGAATGAAAAATCCCTACTACAAAAATGTATGTACACAAAAATGTATAATGTATGTCTGGTACCCGTACAAGCCTTGCGGTTCTCATTCAAGCCAGATATCATAAAACAAATGTACATTGACTTGCGTCAGTGTGTAAGTCAGTTTTATATAATAAATATTTTAATAGAAAATTTGAATATTTATTTCATATCATGTTTGTATCGGCGACATAACACTAATACTAACATAATATAACTCAACAAAAATGGATTCTCAAAATACAGTTACTAGACATTTGTTTTGGTTTTTGATGTACCTAAAAGTAAAGCGAGCAAATCCATATGAAAACCAAATAATCCATTAAAATTGTAACGAAGCATACACACACATTGTCAAAAACATCTATAATTCCAAGACAAACTATTTTTTGTCATTGTCTGGTAATTACTACTGAAGGTAGTATTGGTGACTAAATCATGACGGCAACGTCGCATATTACTTTACATATATTTTCATACAAACACATATACATATTTACTTTTTATTTGTACACTCTTGACAAAAATATTGTACCTTTTTGAATTCATTTTTGAATTTAATAAAAAAATTATTAAGATAATTTAAATTTAAAAGGTGTCTTAATATTAAAAATCGAATTGTGTCTTAATATTTTAATGTTTAACATGTAGTAAAGCATTAAAATATGTACGCTTATTCGTATTTTTTAACACAATGAAATGTGCCAATTTTTGGTCTAGAGTGTAATAAAAATAGGTTAGGTTAGGTTATACATCTTTTTCCTTATGTCAAAAAATATGTACGACAAACATATGACATCTTGTTTTTGTGGCCCTTGTTATATAAAAATATATTTTAATAGAGCGCTCAAGATTAAAGACGTTATTGTAATTGGTATTATTTTTCAACACAAAACATACACATAAATAGGATTTGTGTTTACACGATATTATTAAACGGCGTTGCCGTGATGTATATTGTTGTTGTTTCTTGTGTATTTTTTGTTTTTTTTTTTTGCATATTTCATAGCACAAAACCAAAACAAATTAGATTAGTGTTGGTTAGTTTTTTTATTGAAGGCTTATATGTACACAACTAACACTATGGGCAGTCGTCACTTTGTCCCTTTAAATTTCGTATAGTTCGTCTTGGCACAATGTCCTTAAATAGAATATGGAAATCATAAAATACTAAGTCGAGAAGAAAGTTGGTACATTTCTTCACATAAATTAAAGCTTTGATTTATATGTACGTATGAATAAATTAGTTTATTATCAATGTATTACAAATAATGAATTTACCATTTGTTCGGAAAATTATTATTTTTTAAATAAACTTGTGGAAATGATTTTGTGATAGTCTAAATTAAATTAATGTCGTATTAAATACCTCGAAATTTATGGAAACGTTAAATGTACCAACAATTAACAAATATAAAATTGTTCTTGTATTTTAAAAAGAAATTTTTGAAATGGTTATATGCATGAAAACATTAGATAAAGTAGAACAAATATATTTCATTTATGTATGTACATATGTATATATAAAAAACACGATCTTGCTAACACAATTACGATTGTATTTTAACTGGGCGAAACTAGAAAGAGAAAACATTATAAAGTAAACGATACAAACCTCTCGTTCTCGGGTGTTACTTCTGGCAACTGTTCGAAAATTGTAAGTACAGCAAAACCTCGTATAACGTTACCCCGTTTAACGTTGATTCACTTTAACGTTATTTCCAATCTATACATTTTTTTTCTTAGAAAAATTTTTTAAAATAAAAATAAAAATTTTTTTTGGTTCTTTTGTTCGAATTTCCGAGAATCAAAATAAAAATAAAATATATATTTAAAAAAAATAATGTTTTAAATTCATAATTTTTTCGATTTTAGTTAAATAGGGACATCTCCGAATTCAAATACATAATTCAATTACACAAAAAAGAGGTATGAAGTGGAAATATTATTTCTATTTTGAATTACTGTGATTTTTTACATTAATATGTAAATAAATATTTAAATTTAATAAAAAATATTTTATTCACCTATCTCGTTATTTTGCAAGAGATCCATGCCTCGTTTAACGTTGATTTGAATTACGTTATTTAATTTTGGAACGCATCTTGACGTTAAACGGGGTATTACTGTAATATCATTCATATACATTTGAGTAGTATGAACTTTCCATATCTGTTTATATTTGTCTGTGACACTTTCTTAAAAAACATAGAATAAATTTCTAACAATTGAACAAATGTCAAAAGCTAATTTGTAAACAAATTATTTATGTGAAAATCAGCTGAAATGATAATACCGGGTAAGTTTTCGCTTTTAAATTATAAAATAAATAAGTTATAATATATATATATGCAATACAATAAATTAACAGCAATAATTTAAATTGATTTCAGAATTATACAACATAAATATATTGAAAGAAATATAATTGCTGTGCAACACCAAGATAAGTAAGGCTGGAAACACACCGAATTAGACAAAACGTTTTTTTCTTGTCTTAAAGCGACTTGCGGCCAAAATGCATACGATTGTATAGCGCTATGCACACTGAATCAGGCAAAACAATTATACGTCAAATATTTTGTTTCATAAAACATAGAACGGCAAACATTGTATTGTGCTTTATGAGTCCATTCACACATAATAAAGCAAAATTGTGTTAAGTCAAATTTGACTAATGAAACATGATTGAAGGTGTTCATACTCCATAAATCAATGTGTTAATTCACACTGACACAAATCAAAGCAATACAAGACAAAACTGATTGAATCAAAAAAAAAAGTGTTTGAAGTTTTTTCGTGGTCGCCGTTTTATAAATCAAATTAATAAGGATTTTTATGGTACAAAAAAAATTGTATTAAATTACAATATACGTACAACAATATACATATTTATCATATTTATATATAAAATAATATGCACATAATACAAAATCATCCTCTAGCGCCGACGACATTTTGTATTCTATGAAATCAATTCACACCAACCTATAAAGCAACACGAGACAATTTGACTAAAAACAATTTGTTTGATTGAATGTGCGCTATGTTTAGAGAAATCGTCTTGCCTACTCGAAGCAAAAACGTTTTGACTAATTCGGTGTGTTTCCAGCCTTACGTAAATTGAATGGAAAATTTCCAGTTCTCAATGAGTGTACGCTTAATTTTGTGACATTGAAATGTTTAATTTTTGTTTTCTCTATATTTATAAGGAATTGTTGTAAAAATTTTATTATTTTTTTTTTAGAAATTTAGTTTAGTGACGTAATATTTCGAAATATATAAAGAAATAAAATTAAATTGTGGTTTTTGTACTTATTATTTAAAAAATTATGTTTTTTTAAGGGTGTACGCTCAAATTTGTGAGCAACTGTATTTCAAAATTTTCTTTATTGAAAATTGGTATTCTGATAATAAAAATTAGTTGTTTATTGCTATCATAGAACCCTTTAAGCTGTAATAGGCTGTAAATGAGGTTGTCATTTTGTATGCGTATGCCGTCATGGCTGAGTAAATTTAGTACGTACGTTGTTTCGTTTTGTGTCAGTAAATGTTTTGAAAATAATTGTTGTTGTGAAAACGTTATTATTTCGTCCATATTTTTATGTAGGATGTCTATAATATGGTTTATTTTGTAAAAGTGTTGGTCATATATTAATAGTAATTCTAGCAGGTCTAATTTGTCAGTTATTTGTCTGTTTTCAAATTGTAGTCGTGTGAGGGTTGTGTTGACGAATTCTTGAACGTCCCGCATCCTTGTGATTAATTGGTTGTTTATGTAAATTTGTTTATTTATTTGATTGTTGAGTAAATCTTCGTTTTCGTTGATTTCGTTTATAGCTTTTTGTATATCTATAAAATCCTGGTTATCGAGGTTTCCTGTGATTCGTTGGTTGTCTGAGTGATTTGGTTTTCAATTTCATCGATTAGGTTTTCGTATGGCTGAAATTGCATTATGTGAATCATTTTCCGGTAATTTTTATAAACTCTTGCGTCTCCTACTTTTAGAGGTATGATTCCCTTATTATCCTTGAGTGATGTTACTTTGATTTCCTGTGTGTACGTCATGGGTGTTGTATATGTGTCAAAGAGATATAAATGAACGCACCTTATGAAATAAAAGAACGGACCTTATGAAAACAAAGAAGACAGCAGCAGACATAAAGTGACACGTGGCTGAACAAGAAGCTTAAAAAGATAATTAATAAAAATACACGTTAATAAAATATTAGAGAATCGTTTTTATTAAATAAGAAATACAACATGGTGTCAGAAGACGAAAGTGATGATAAAAAACAAACAAACAATAAATCAGGTGTATCATGACGGATACAACCTCTAAACATGACGGGAAGTCTGTCACATAATTGGGGATTCTGGTTACAATCTTTTAAAATATATCTACGCGCTACAGGTTATGAACAGGAATCGGATCAAAGAAAAGTGGCAATGTTATTACATTTGATTGTAAATCCAGCTCTCATTGTATTTAATTCATTTAATGTGGATATTGATAACATAACCTATAAAGAACTTGTGAGCAAATTTGAGAATTACTTCGTACCAAAAAAGAACATTACCATAGAAAGACACAATTTCTTCAGCCGAATGCAGACAGCTGAGGAGTCGATCGAAGACTTTGTGACGGATTTAACAAACAAAAGTCTTACTTGTGATTTTGGTGATCTACGTGAAGATCTTATTAAAGATATCCTAATTCGTGGCTTAAATGATTCTAATCACTTCATTAAGCAACATTTATTGCGTGAGGAGAATGTTAATTTACAAAAAGCTATAGAAATTTGCAAAACGCTACAGCTCACACAACAAGGAGCAGAGCAACTTCGACAAGCAGGCAATTTTGTTGGTACAGTCAACGTCAGAGGAGTAAGTCGTAAACAGCATATTCAGCAACAACAGGAAATTGAGCCTCGATTGAGAGTTTATTCAAATAATAGAGAGACAAGCATGAAGATTTGCAACCGATGTGGTCAACAACACAAAGCTATGCGATGTCCAGCGATGGGTGCAACGTGCAACTTGTGTAAGAAGCTGAATCATTATGCTAAGGTCTGTAGGAATAAAAAAGCTCTTTTTAATGTGAATGTTGATGACACTGTAAATGCGGAAGAACAGTCAGATAATGAATTTTTTGTAGTTGGTCAGATTAATAATAAAGAAGTTATGTCAGGTTCATGGTATATAGATTTATTAATTAATAAGGTTAGAATTGAGGCAATGATAAATACAGGATGTAAAATTAATGTAATGTCTGTTACTCTCTTGAAATCATTGAATGTATCGGGTCAAAAAATTGAGGCATGCCAATATAAATTAAAGGATTTTAGTGGTAGACAAATTCCAGTTGTTGGTAAATATACACTAACATGTGTATATGATCAAGATAAGAAAAATGACATTGAGTTTGTGATTGTTAATATTTCTTGTATTACAATAGTTGGTATTGAAACGTCGGTCAAATTAAATTTTATCGGAAAATCAAAGGCTGTAAAGACAGTGTACTGTAATAATATTGATAATTTTGAAACCCTATTCAAAGGCTTGGGTTGTATTAATAAAACATGTCACCTATATGTTGACACTTGTGTACGTCCTATTGTTGATCCTCCGCGTAAAGTGCCATTCAAATTAAGAGAAAAATTGATATCTGAATTAGATCGTATGGAAAGACTTGCGGTTATTTCAAAAGTAACAGAACCAACAGACTGGGTAAGCTCGATAGTAATAGTCGAAAAGAAAAATGGTGGTCTTCGGATTTGTTTAGATCCACGAAATTTAAATAAAGCTATACAACGAGAGAGATATCCGATTCCCACGCTTGACAATATTCGATCAAGCTTGGTGGGAGCTACAGTATTTTCTACGCTGGATGCCAACAGTGGATTTTGGATGATTCCACTGGATGAAGAAAGTTCGAAACTATGTACATTCAACTCACCATTTGGTCGTTTCAAATTTAATCGCCTACCATATGGAATTAATGCTGCGCCGGAAATATTTCATAGGATCATGACAGAGGCATTTGGTGATTTACCTGGAGTATCAATATACATTGATGATCTACTTATATGGGGACAGACAATGAAGGAACATGATGAGCGATTATTAAAGGTAATGGGTAGAGCTACAGAGTTAAATGTAAAATTTAATATGTCCAAATGCAAGATTCGCCAGTCTCAGGTTAAATATCTTGGAAATGTGTTTAGTAAGGAAGGAATGCATCCCGATGAGGATAAAATCAAAGCTATTCGTGAAATGCCCTCTCCTAATAATGTCAAGGATCTTCAGCGATTTCTTGGCATGGTGAATTATATTGGATCTTACATAAAAAATTTAGCTATAGAAACAGAAACTTTACGATCGCTATTACAGAAAAAATCGGATTGGCAATGGAACGCATGTTATGAAGAGGCTTACAATAAATTAAAGAATATTGTGTGCAGTTCATCAGTACTCACTCATTTTGATGTAAATTCACCAATTGTTTTATCTGTCGATGCCTGTCAGTCAGCACTTGGTGCTGTGATTTTACAGAATAATAAGCCTGTGGCATATGCGTCAAAACACTTGGCTCATCACAACGAAATTATGCATCAATTGAAAGAGAATTGTATGCGATTGTATTTGGATGTCAACGGTTTCATCAGTACGTCTATGGGCAAAAAGTTACAGTCGAAACTGATCATAAGCCGCTTGTAACGTTATTTAAAAAATCTTTAGCAGATGTTCCCGTACGCTTACAAAGAATGTTAATGAGACTGCAAGCATATGATTTAGATGTTGTTTACAAACCTGGTCATCTCTTATATATAGCAGATGCCTTGTCGAGAGCACCGCTACCAGAGATAGAATACGATATGGATGAGGACATAATGCTTCATGTTAACTTACTATATAACAGTTTAGCAGTATCAAAGGAAATGAAAAATATTATATTAGAGGAGACATCCAAAGATAAGTCATTGCAAACATTAATTTCATATTGCCACAATGGCTGGCCTGAGAAGAGTAGTTTAATAGAAAATTCTACAAAACCGTATTTTAATATAAAAAGTGACATACATGTGATACACGGTATAGTATTTAAAGGTACTAGTGTTATAGTCCCACAATCATTAAGACAACATATGTTAAAATTGATTCATGAAGGACATTTTGGGATAAAACGTAGTAAAAATCAGGTGAGAGGAATATTGTTCTGGCCAGGCATGAGCACAGAAATAACAAATATGGTTGGAAATTGTAATGTGTGTCTTAAATACAGAAGTGCCAACAGCAAAGAACCACTAATACCAAGTCCAATAACTACATTACCATGGGAAATAGTTGCAATTGATTTTCTAGAATTTCGGAAAACGAAATATTTAATAGTTGTTGATTTTTATTCAAAATTTATTGAAGTGGCTCAATTAAAGTCCACAAACGCGGAATCAACCATAATTCACTTAAAATCGATTTTTGCTAGACATGGCATTCCATTAGAAATACGGTCGGATAATGGTCCACCATTTGAGTCTCATGCCTTTAAACAATTCCTAACGGAATGGGGAATTACTCATATTACATCAAGTCCATATTATGCAAGAGGGAATGGTCTTGCAGAAAGCTCGGTAAAAATAATAAAAAATATATTAGAAAAGGCATATGAGTCAAATGCAGATCCATACATTGCTCTGTTACAACTTCGTAATACCCCAAAAGGTGAAAGGTCCTCACCAGCGCAATTATTGATGTCTCGGCAAATTCGCTCTAAACTTCCTGTATTGGCATCCAATCTAAAGCCAAAAGTTATAGAATATAGTCAGTATGCCGAATCTACAAAGAAACAACAAGAAAACATGAAAAAATATCACGATAAAACCGCAAAAAGTTTAGCAGTACTACAACCAGGTGAAAAGGTCATGTTTAAATTGAAACCTGATGGTCCATGGAGTCCGGCAATTATTAAAAAATGCTTAGAGAAAGATATGCCAAGATCATACATAGTGCAAGCTAATGATGGAACAGAATATCGGCGTAATAGGATCCATATTATAAAATTGAACAGAACTCATAACAGTAATATTACAAAAACAAATTGTCAAACTTCTAGCATTGTAGATCATTTAATTAAATGTCATAATAATAATAATAATAATAATAATAATGATAATAATATTGAAAATATTAGCGATTCAGATGCAGGTTACGTAAGAACAAGATCAGGGCGTGCTATCAAACCTCCTCGAAGATTTACGTTTACAGAAGATGAATTAAGAGAGTCTCGACAATAGTTAGATAGTTTTTTTTTTTTTTTTTTTTTTATTGTAATAATTCTAGAATTTTTGTTTTATGATATTATTAATTTGAATTTAAAAAAAAAAAAAAAAAAAAAAAAAAAAAAAAAAAAAAGGAGCATGTTGTATATGTGTCAAAGAGATATAAATGAACGCACCTTATGAAATAAAAGAACGGACCTTATGAAAACAAAGAAGACAGCAGCAGACATAAAGTGACACGTGGCTGAACAAGAAGCTAAAAAAGATAATTAATAAAAATACACGTTAATAAAATATAGAATCGTTTTTATTAAATAAGAAATACAACAATGGGGTACCTGGAAGAGTTTTTTAACTTTATTCTTATGCACTTTTCCTTCATTTGTATCTATAGTTATCCCGTTATGTTTAATAATTTCTAGTTTTTTATAATAGGTTTTTGGTCGTAATTTTCCGCGTTTTTTTTTTGACGTAGATAAACAGTTTGGGTAATATGGGTACGGGAGGTTTTAGCTTTTTATTTCGCGCTTGTATTGTGTTTTGTTTTATTTTTAATGATTTCTCGTGTACTTCATTATATAAATGTTCGAATAACTCCTTTCTTTGGGCTGCATAGTCTGATTCATTGTTGAAGTCAATCATTCTTGTTATATAGTGCCCCTTTAAGAGATTAAATGGAGTCATCTTCGATGTTGAATGTATAGTGTTATTGTACGCAAGTATTGCTGACATCATAATTACCTCTAGAGGGTCATCTGGTCGTTGCAATTTTATAATGCTACATAATTCTTTGAGTGTAGAGTGTAACCTCTCGACTGGAGAGTTTCCCGTGGAGTTATATGGTGTGGTAACGTGTAATTGGATATTATGTTTTTCCAGTAGATTTTTTACGTCTTTTCCAGTTCCTATCTCTGAATCGGCTACTAGTTTTTCCGGTAATCCATGTTGACTGAAAAAGTGTATGAGGTTTTCCGATACAGCTTTATTAGTTTTTCCTGTTGATGGATATGCTGCCGAAAATTTACTAAATTTGTCGATTATCGTGAGAAATACTTTTCCATCCAATAGTAATAGGTCTGTATGGATAATTTCCATTGGTTTTTTTGGTGTTTCACTCAAGGTTAATTGTAGATGCGGTGGCTGCCTGTCATATTTTATTCGCTGGCAAATATCACATTTATTTATGAACTCTCTAATCATTTCTTTAGGGTGTGGAAAGTAATATTTTTGCTTTAGTTTTTCGTAATTTTCAATTATTCCTCTGTGTTCATTTTCTAAATGTATATGTTGTATTAATTCCATTTCTTTTTCTTTTTCCTGTACTTCCGTTAAAAACGTTTTTGATCGCACTAAGTTTACCTTTGGGTTTGTGCTTTGGGGTTTCGTAGAGATTATGGCTTTGTATGCTTCCATTACATATTGGAAGCATTCTTCCGTAGTGTGTATGCAAGTGAGATTTCGGGTTCTCCCAAACAATTTTCGCAGCTCCTCGCAAATGGCCAACATTATTTGAAGACTTGAGCTTAGAAGTGCGACGGTACATATGGTTTTAACATGATTCGTTGGTAGCACGTGCAGTACTTGATCGTGATTTCAATGATCGCTGGATTGGGAGAGAGGGAGAAGGTCCGGTAAATTGGCTTTCCAGATCACCAGATCTTACTTGCCAGATTTCTTTTTGTGAGCCTATCTCAAAGACCAAGTTTACAAACAAAAACCAATAATACGTGAGCATATGATTGAGCGAATCAGAAATGCTTGTGTTGAAATTCAAGCAGATACACTTCTCAGTTGGATACAGTCATTTGAAATGTGGATTAATAAGTGCATCGAAATCGAAGGCCATCATCTTGAGCACTTAATTTAATTGAAAGATGATGAGGCACTCATGTAAATCAAGTTCAGTTATTCGAAATTTGCAAAATGAATAAATTTTTTGACGACCAATATCGAGTATTTACAATGAAACCGTTTTTTTCCTTTATCTAATTTTACATCTGATTTACAAATCATTTAGTAATTTATCTTTCTTAAATGAAGATTCACATTTGACGGGCAGTAGCCCAATTTACTCCCGTTTGAATTTACATAGTAATTATTTTTCTCTATCCTAGTTAAATTTTTGAAATTACTCGGATGATTCCAGATAAAAGTTAGGATAAACTTAGACCAAACCCTACTCAAGTGAAAAATAAAACACGTCTTTTCGTATGTTAGCCAGTACACACAGTTGACTACCATTTATTTTTCATTTCATTGGCCTACTCAGTTTGACAACTGATCGAAATACACAACTGATCGAGGTTTCTGCCTTTGAAGTCTTCTTACTGCATTGGTGGTATCCAACCAACTTCGTATGTCTGCATTTTGGTGCCGAGATATCCGCTGAATGTGTTTCTTCACGGAAGTACCAAAGTGAATACTGCATAGGGTTGTAAAATCCTAATTTTCCGAAGTGTAGGGAAATTTAAAATAATCAACTTTCGGCTTAAGTAGCAAAGGTCTAAAAATCAAGGGAAAAGAATATATAAGAGAGTTTAGTAAGTAATAAAACTATATGAACACAGAGCAGGAATCACCTTTCTCGCAAAAATCAAGTAAAACTACACATTCACCGACGACAAAAAACACCAACCCTCGAATACCATCATTACTTCGAGAAGATCGTACCCGTGCCCAGCAGAGAAGTAACAGCAGCAGTGATACAGAGCAAGCACAGCCAGGAGGTAGTCAAGATCATAGCGAACAACCATCACAACCAACTCACAAAAAATCTCAAACAAAACCAGTAAGGGTAACAAGCGCACAAACCCAGATAACAGGAAAGTCAAAAGACAAAGAAACACAATCAGAAGAAAGTAAAAAATCACAGGAATCTCAAACAGCACAACCCCAACAAGAAGATAAAATAAAAATTACACGCAAAATGGCAAATACAAAAGAAATACAACAAAGCATAACCACATCAGTACCAGAATTCAGCGGAGAAGAAGGGAAAAATGTAACAAACAGTCTATCAAGGTTCCTGGGTATGGCAGACAGTATTTACAGCGCACTCACAAGCGCAGAGGAGAAAAAAATATTTGCACATCTGATAAAATTCAGACTGACAGGAAGCGCGTACACCAGAATAGCGAGTAGACAAATCAACGATTATGAGACGTTAAAAACAGTACTGAGCAATATGTACACGAAAGTATTTACATTAAATGAGCTCGAAAGGAAGTTCATAGAGATAAAATAGTCGTACGGTGAGACCGTCAGAGATTTTGGGTACCGAGTGATAGAAGCATTAGAGAATTACAAGTCTGGCTACAAGTCCAAATACAGAATAGAAGCAATGGATGAGACGTAGTCGCAACATTTAGATGGGACGGCAATACAGTCATTTAAAAGAGGTTTAAATAATACAATAGTGAAAGAAAAAATTGCTACAATCAAAGCAAAAGATGTAGATGAGATAATAAACATCACGGAAGATACAGAACAAATGCTAGAGATGACTACTGGGATAACGATGATACAACCAATACAAAGGCTGACAATGGACCACCAGATACCAAGAAAAATTACACAGGTGATATGCAACTACTGCCAAAAACCGAATCACACGTACGATGTGTGCAGATCGAGATTGAGGGATCAGAACAGCCCGCAAGTCAGAATACAAAGGCAATCATTCACCAACCAATACATCCCGAGGTATGCACCAAGCCCAGCGCAATACAACACAAGGCCAGAAAGAAATATATACGAAAACACACGGTACGAAAACAGTAACCAACAACAAATGATTGGATTTACGCCTCATAGGCAAGAAAAACACCAAACATACAGGCAACACACGCAACAACCACAAATAAATACAACAAGCTATAGTGGACTACCAAACCAAAATTACATACACAGACAAAACAAATATTGCTCTTTTTGAAAAATCACAACAGGGCACACATTCGAGGAGTGCAGAAGCAAACTGCAGAGAAATCAGAATTACGAACCCCGGCCTCAAACACAAAATCCTGGTTTGGAAGAAAGATTTGAAAACATGAGAATCAATTTGATCACGGCGCAACCGCCAAACGAAAACGAAAACTATCAACAAAATCAGGGAAACGAGCATGGACTCGCCGAGATAGGACAGTAGGCCAAACCCGAGCGGGTCCAATCAATCATCAAAACAATTACATAACACAACCTACAACAAATCAAACATGGAATACGGCTACAATCAAAGAAAATATAACTTACATAGGAACCAAAAATGAACAAAAATATGAATCAACAAACCCCCAAACACAAGCTCAGGTACTGACCGCTGACACACAAGCTCAGGTACTGACCGCTGCCACAAAAGCTCAGGTACTGACCGCTGACACACAAGCTCAGGTACTGACCGCTGCCACAAAAGCTCAGGTACTGACCGTTGACACACAAGCTCAGGTACTGACCGCTAACACAAAAGCTCAGGTACTGAACGCTGCCACAATCTCAGAACAAACAAGTCCCAGCAAACAAACCACTTCCGATGTTAAAACAATCACATACGCACAAAACGCCGATACAATTTCCAAACTAAGAATCGACAATCAAAACGAGAATTTCACATCAACACAAAATAACATTAAGCCAAATGTCAGTCATTCCATGAACACAATTATTACAAAATAAAACACACCAAGAAAAAATGAAAACTTCCTGTACACAAAAGAACACAGCCAGGATCAATCGGCTGGTATAAATATATTAGAAAGCTTGTTCAAACCAAAAGAAGGTAAAAGAAGTGATCCATTCAGAGGAGATGAAGATACACCATCTACACCGACAAAATCAACAGTAAGATTTAAACACGAACCAGATGAAAATAATGAAACAATAATAACAGAACACAGTATAAAACTGGTTTCACTAAAAAAGTTGTCACACGATACAGAAAGTCCAAATATTGGGAGCTCAGATAAAAAAGTAAACTTCCTTATCGACTCCGGAGCTTCAGTATCAATCCTAAAGCAAAGCTATTTATCAAAAGAGGAAATAGCACCCAGTGGAAAAGCTACACTAAGTGAAATAGAAAATAAGCTCAAAGAAGCCGTCACCAGCCTGACGCACATAGAAAATAAGCACTTACAAGCCGTCACCAGCCTGACGCATACAAGCATTCCAGATCCACCTAAAGTAGCCGCTACAAACCCGGTCGAAACACAAGCAGACAAGACGACACATATGGCATCAAACAATTACTGTACCCTGACACCACGAACAAACAAAAACAAATAACTCTCATATCTCAATCCAAGTCAAATAGAGACACCACATCACCACAAGTACACAGCGTAGAAACAGACCTACAAATAAACTCTCCGATAGGAGTCAAGCATGAAGAAAACCAAACAAAATCTGCCACTTCAATCCCATTACACGTACAGACAAATACAGCTACTACAATTTCGATTGACAAACAAATACAAACCGCCCATACAAGCAACGCACGATGTACAACTGTACAAGTAGAGACAGACAATTTATTCTACCCTAAACAACGCAACCCAGTACTACAAATACCTAATCTAAAATCAGAACAACTACCAGACTTTAAAACTGAAAATAATAACATCCCAATTACAGGAATAGGGTAAATAACACTACTTTTTCCCTCATGTCCAAAAATACTAACAAACATGAGGAAACAAGTCAATCAATTCGGCACAAACAAGATTCAAAATTATACTAACATAAGTTAAAATAAGATACCCAAGTAATACCTAAAAATAGAACTTTAAAAGCATAATACATAAAGAAAACCAATAGATTATAAGCAAAATTACATATTAACAAAAGAAAAATACTAAACAAATAGATCAAAATTTATAATAATTAAATTCAATATAACTTTATCTAAAATAAAACATAGCAAAAAAAAAAAAAAAATAAAAAAAAATAAAAAAAACACAAATAAATGTAACCTAAATTCAATTATTCAAGCCTAAAAGAGAATAAATTGCAAAGTTACGTCATAAATTCTTAAATTCAATAAAATCATTCACACTTTCTATAAAACATACATTTTTTTCTTAAATCAAAAATAGTAAACGTATAACAAGTAAACAAAAACATATTCCATGTTTAAGTCCCAATGGAGGTTATCATTTCTAATGTACCATGGTACGTTTACAATGCCACACAGCACTTTGTTTTGAAAACATTGAATCATTTGTACACTTGTCTTCTTGGTACAACCCCAAAGTTGAATACCGTAGGTCTATACTGAACAATTTGTTATGTATTGTAAGCTCAAAGTTTCTACCTATTAGCCAATACATTTTCCTATATTTCATGTTCAATTCTTCTTTTTTCTTTTTAACATGCTCTTTCCATCTAAGCTTGCAATTGAGAGCCATGCCGAGGTATTTGGCTGTATTTGCATTTGGAACCGGCCTTGAATTAAGTTCCACTGGAATCCAGTTACCTTTCTAGTTTGTGAAATTTACATGAACCGATTTTGCTTCGTTTAGGCTAATGCGCCATTTCTTTGCCCAACTACTCACTGTGTCGGTTGCTTTTTGAAGTTTGGTCGTTGCTTCTGATATACACTTTCCAGTCGCCCGAATAGCTGTATTATCTGCAAATATTTCTATGGTGGCAGCTTCTATATTTGGCATATCTCTGGTGTACAGGATGTACAATATAGGACCCAGTACGCTACCCTGTGGTATGCCTGCTGATATTCTCTTTAGTTCAGAGTACTCTCCGTTATATCTTACACGGAAATGTCAGTCTGCGATATAAGATTTAAGAATTTGATAGAACTGCTTAGGTAGATCTCGATGCAATTTAAATTCAAGTCCCTGGTGCCAAACTTTGTCGAAAGCTTGTGCTACATCTAAGAATATGCTGGAGCATATCTTCTTATTCTCAAGTGAGTCTTCGATTATATCCGTTATTCTGTGAACTTATTCTATCGTAGAGTGATTTTCTCTAAATCCAAATTGGTGTGGTGGAATCAAATTTCTCTCTTCTATTATTGGCTTGAGTCTCTTGAGCAGTAATTTTTCAAATAATTTTGAAATTACAGGAAGTAGTGAAATCGGTCTGTACGACTTTTTATCGTTCGCTGGTTTGCCCGGTTTGGGGATCATAATTACTTCAGCAACCTTCCACTGTCGTGGAACATATTTTAGTCTGAAGACAGCATTCATAATTTGAACCAATTTTCGTAGTCCCTTCTCGGGAATGGCTTTTACGATTTATCCAGTAATTAAATCATATCCTGGAGCTTTTTTTGCGTTCAAATTACACTTGATCTCATTTTTTAATTCCTGTAATATTACACATCGAATATTATATTCATCAATTTTGCTAACTGTTATTATGTTTTCATCTGCTGTTTGCCTAGGTAACGGTTGAAAGGTGTCTTCCAAGTGAGCCGCAAATAAAAAAGCTTTTTTCTTGTCGCTTTTGGCCCAGGTGCCTTCCCTATTTTTAATAGGCAGCACATGCATTTTGGTTCTTTTTAATCCCTTTGTTATTTTCCAAAGAGAGTAATCAGTATCTTTATGTTCGGTGAGACCATTTAAGTACTTGTTAATAGTTTCGTTCTTAATTCCTTTTATAAGTTGTTTTAGTTTATTGCATAGAAAATTGAGGATTTTTTTGTTTTCCGGGGCGCGTGTCCTTTGCCAGGTCTTTCTTGCCTTCCGTTTCTCTCTAACTAACTCCCTGACCTCAAAGGATAAATTTGATTCCTACGGGATTCGGTGTGACTAGCAGGAGAACTTTCCATGCTGCTTGTTGAATAATACTGTTAAATACCTCTATTTCGTCTTCCAACTGTACCGGGGTTTTAATCGGCACTCGTAGATTTATTTGCATTTCAATTATTTCTTGGAATAGGTCCCTGTTAGTTCTATTATTTGTGTTTGTGCTGAGAGTCATGATAACAGGTGTATGATCGGAATAAATCCCTTCGCTGTTTTCAATGCACATGTAATCCTCGAAGATCCCTTTCGTTATATAGAAATCAATGAGATCTGGTATTTTATTTATATCAGCAGACCAGTATGTTGGTTTACCTCCAGAGTGGAACTCGCAGTTATTTACTCGTCCGGCTTCGAATAGCTCTTTTCCTTTATCGGTTGTAAGTCTTGATTCCCAATAGGTGTTTTTTGCATTAAATTCACCACCAATAATAAAATTGGATCCTAGTGATTTAAAGAGTCTATTATAATCTACTTTGTTTAGATTATAGCGTGGAGGGCAGCAGATAGAGGAAATACTGTATATTCATTATTACTGGTAGTTTCAACTTTTATGGTTTTAACTTGCATACTTTCTTCTTCTATACTAGTTTTTTCATAGTGTTTAAGATTCTTTTTCACTATTACTGTTGATCCTCTCTGGGTTTTCTTCCTGGGTGAACACCATGGTAACATTCATAATCACGTATTTTAATAAATGGTTTTTGTCAAATGGCTCTCCGATATAAGGCAGATATCTCTATTTTTCGCATTGGGTACAACCTTTTGTTGCCGATTTTGTTGCTGTTGCTGGTGAGTTGGTTTGGTATTAGTATCACCAGTTACTAATAAATTTCGTTTTCTGGTAGGTCTTTTTTTCCTTTTCAGTACCCAATCTGTTTCTCTCATGAGATCCTCTTCATCAGTATGGAACTCATTGTTATAACTGGTGTGAGTATTTGCTTTATTATAACAAGTTAGCGGGTTTTCAGAAATCTCCATTGGTTTGGGCTTCTTCAATTCTTCAGTTTCTTTTTTGAGTTTTTCAATTACGCTTCTTAGTTGGGTTAAAAGTACATCTACTTCACTGAGTTTTCGACAGAGTTCAGCATTTTCGTCTTTCTGCTAATTTGCAGAATTAGTATGATTGTTTGGTGATCTTAAGAACATTGAACTTCTTTCGAATGGGTTTAGCAATGATTGGCTCACCCCAGAATCCATTGTGTCAGCCTCGTAAAAGGGTGGATTAGCCAACTGTGTAGTTGTTTTACCACCTGGGGTATTATTTACTTTATGTGTTGTATTCATTGCTTTAAAACTGGTTTTGTACCAACTATCAACCTAACCAGTACAAGTCGGTAGTGGGTCATTGAAGAGAACATCATTTGCTATATTCTCGGTGGTCGGTTATTCCGTCGTATCTTGGTCGCCAGAGCCTCGTTAGTTAATTATCAGGAAGTACCACGTGCAGACGAGGTTGACATTTGGGCTAGTATATTAAGACCATCTAAACCGGAGCCCCTTATCCCCCAATGAAACCGTGGTATTTTTACTGCAGACGTATTGAAGAATCGTTTGCGTAGGTTCTCAGTAGGAGAAATCGACAAAAATTAAATATCGTCAATTACAGCGCCATCTATCATGAATCGAAAAAAATGGTTCAGTCAAATCCTACGTATTTTTAGCCGTAGAATATGAATCTGCAATAAAAAATAGGGATTCATATTTTAGTTCCAAAGTTACCCCACGCCCCACCTACAAGGAGGGGGGGCGGGGGTACTAATTTTAACACTAATGTATTTCCCCCACGGAATAATTAAATTTTCATCTCTACCATTTTTTTCGTGGAGTGCTTATTTTCCGAGATATTTGAGTGTATCATGTTAAAAAAATCACCCGGTATATATAAAGGGTGTTCCACCTGTTGTTTTTTCTCAAAAAAACAACATTTATTATGCGGTTGCAACCCTAAATTTTTTTTGACAAATGAAAAGTCAAAACTATGCCATTTTTAGTCATGGATTGGTGGTTTGACGCCTATTGGAGGAGGGGGACCAAAGTTGAGTAGATTAATTTACCAGCTCCGTAACCTTCCAATAGGGCAGCTGTTCTGGTCATGTATTAGGCAGCTGCGTGATGGGTACAATTGTGTAAGAGAAAATCTGTTCACAATTCGCAAGTTCATGCGATTTGACACCGTTAGATTATTTTCTTTGGGGTTTTTTGAAAATTATATTGTATTCCAATGATCCACCAACAATTCTTCCAACACGTTTTGACTCAATTAGGATTCTTCTCTCTGTGGCTGTGGCAGCACGAAATGATTTTAAAATTATTCAGTTCGATGTAAAAATAGCATTCCTATATGACCACTGACAGGAAGACATTTATTTGACGCCACCAGATGGGAGAAACATCAACTCAAAAATGATACAAAAAACTTGAAAAAGTTTTTGTATGGTTTGTACTCCGCACTGTTGGAAATTTGGAATACAACATGTCACACTTTTTTGAGCAAATACGGCTTCATTCATAGTAATGCTGACAATTGTGTTTATCGAGGACAGTTCAATAATGCGAGAATACTATTAATGCTTTATATTGATGATGGACTGGTGATGGCCGAAAGTAAAGAAACTGAAAATTGTACTTAATCATCTTCAAGTGACTTTCGAAGTAAAAATAAACGACCTGGATAATTTTATTGGTTTACAAATTGAACGCAATCGTGAGAAATACACAAATGGCTGATACACAAATACATTTAGATTCAACTGACAATAATCAAGAACCAAAATAAAAAAAAAATTTTTTTTTTCAATTTGTTATTTCTTCTGTGAGTTAATTTTTGAAGTAGCCCCAAATATCCGTACCGTATCGAGATAAAGTTGGTGCTTTCTGTTATTTGCTGCAATAGTCAGTCGACCAGACATCTTCTTTACAGTGGGAGTTATCGGTGGATCACATTCAAATCACACGAATGCCCACTCGAATGCAGTTAAAATAATAATTAAATACTTAATGGGGACAAAAGATCGAAGAATTGTCGGATATTTAGACTCAGATTATGCAATTGACACCGATATACGATGATCATCTTCTGGATACGTTTTCATGCTCAATAGTAAGTAGTAGTAGGATTGTTGAAGGTTTGACTAAGTGCACCTAACAGATAATATATGTATGTACGAGTTTTGTTGATATCGATTGTTATTGTTGAAGATTATCAAATTACACGATCTCGTTAGGTTGTATTGCAATTGTGAATGTCAAACATTTAATTTTCACTGCTTCTCGGTTTATCTGTCCACACATGAATTTAATTTTTAATAACATGACAATTTCAATTGAACCTAGATAAACTTAATTGTTGAGAATAATTTTACAATCAAAAAGTCACGCATCAATTTCGTGACCACACGGTGCAAGAGAATCGTGATGCTCGTAAATGCGCTGTAAATTTTACTATATTCGTCGCCCGAAAATTAGTTTGGTCCATACGCCAAATTTGGGTTTTTTAAACTGATGATGCAGATTAGTGTAAAATGATCGGCGTTTTCAGAATCTGTAGTCGGTTTTTTTAAATTCGTAACCGTTGATGAGATATTGAATCCTCAGTTTGTTCCATATCCAGATTTTTACAAATTTTAAATTATCGTTTGGTCCATATCGCGATTTTTGGCTTATGGAACAAAATTCTAATGTATTTGGATAAAAAAAAAACTTAACGATTAGTTTGGGCCAAACGCCCAATAATAATTTTTTTCTACAATATTGTAAAAATTAGTTTGTTCCACAAATATATGTTCAATGGATATGGAACAAACTGAAAAAGGAAAAAAAAACTAACGTTTGTTACATATCCATATCTCACAAAACGTAAAATCACAAAAGTATATAAAGAGAAGGAATTTTTTTTCCCATCATTGTTCTAAAAAAACTCGAAGTGAAAAGACGTATCATTTTTTTTAACGATATATATTTTATTGCTCAACAATATATCGAATGTAAACAGTTACTCGCGTATAATTCCTTAAAAATATCAGAGGGTCGAAATTTGGAGAGATGTCATCACCGAGTCCTCCTATGTCTCCCCAGTTATTAGCGTAAGTCAAACATACGAGTACTTAAATCGTCAAGTTTTTTTTTTTTGTTTATTTATTTAATTATATTTTAAACACATAGTATAATGAATTCAATTGATTTGAATTCTGAAGAAGATAAAAGTCTTCAAAATGATAATTCATTCAGCGATCGTTCTGAATTAGACTTTTCAGGTATATACAAATAATTTTTTATGTACTTATTTTATTTAGAATTAACTTATTGCTAATTAATTGTAATTTAATAGGCGATGATTCTGATGAAGATCCTACCTACATACCAGGAGAAAATGTAGTAAACGAATTATGTTTTAGTAAGTTTTTTTGAAACAATTCCAATCTCTAAATTCAATTTGTTTTTTTTTTTTATTTCTAGATAGGAGTAACAATATTCCACTTCCTTTGATAAAAAATGATGAACAAGTTGAGATCTTGAGAGATTTACCATCTAATTCAAATTTTTACGGTGAGAGCTAATATTTTGCTAATGATGCGAAAATTGATTATTATGACACTAAATTGATCCATATTTATTATAGGCTCAGAAAATCAATCTCCAAATATTACAAGGAAAAGAAAAAAAAATGTTGATCTTTGGAAATCCACCGTCAATAAAAAATTGAGGCAGTCTGGAAAACCATATACAAATTGGAAGAACCAACCGATGCCTGCTAGACAAATGAAACCTGCATGCAAAAATACTTGCTTTTTCTTATGTTCTAAAAACTTTACTGACAGCGATAGATTGAAAATATTTGAAAGCTTTTGGAGCATGTCAGATGATGATAAAACCACATTTTATTTTAAATTTGTCAAACGAGTGACTATTAAGCGACGTCGAGTACTGTCTGAAGTGAAAAAGCATTCGTTTCAATTTTTCCTTCAATTAAATGACCACATAATTCGTGTTTGTAGGTTATTTCTTTTGAATACGTTGAACATAACAAAACGAAGAATATATTATTGTTTCGAAAATTTTGCTGAAACTGAAACTGGTTGTCCGCAACCTATGAAACGGGGTAAAAATACAAAACGTGTAAAAATACAAAAATACAAACAGTTTCAAAACAGTTGATTCCCATTATTGCCGTGCTGACTCGCAAAGAAAGTATTTGGAAACTAACCTTAGTTTAGCAAAAATGTACCAGCTTTACGTAGAAAAATATGACGATCCAGTTAAAATATCAATTTACAGAAACATTTTCAATAACGAGTTCAATATTTCATTTTACAAACCAAAAAAGGACCAATGCGATAAATGTTTATTATATCAACAAAATGAAACACCATCCGAGGAAGAAACTTTGATATACGAGCAACATAAAAAGGAGAAGGTAGCATGCAGAGGTGATCGAGATATTGATAGGAGTAATATTGATCCGAATACATGCATTTTGTGCTACGATTTACAGAGAGTGATCGGCTTACCGAAGGGAAATGCTTCATCATTCTATTATAAACGGAAACTAAACCTGTATAATCTGACAGGAACAGCCATAATTCCGAATAGAAAAAAAATTACATACTGTGCCATATGGACCGAGGCACATAGTGGTCGATCCGGTAATGATATTTGTAGTGCATTAATTCGTATACTGAATCAGATGATTTCAGATTTTCCATTTATTAAATGTATTACGTTGTGGAGCGATTCCTGTGTACCGCAAAATCGCAACAAAATTAATACAACAGCACTTAAAAATATTTTTGAACTCTAACAGAAATTTAGAGCGAATAGTTCAAAAGTTTTCTGAGCCAGGCCACTCGAATATACAGGAAGTTGATTGTGTACACTCAGCTATTGATCGATATTTAAAGAACTTGGAAGTACACAGTCCTCTTCATTTTGTGCGATTAGTTAAAAAAATAAATTTTAAAAATGTTTCACTGGCCATATTGCAAATGAAGCCGACAGACTTTAAAATATATTCACACTCGGCTGGTAAGATGGATTTTGGTAGAGTTCCATTTTTCAAAATTAAATCAATTTTGTATGAGCAAGAGGAAAGTAATTGTTTTACATTAAAATTTAAATTTTCATTTCAAGAAATGACTTACAAAACTTGCTCCCTGCATAAAAAGGCTACTAGAAATGTACTTCCCACTCCAAAAAACCTTTTTAATAATGCAATTGGTACGCTACCAGCACACCCGATTGCCAAGGAGAAAATTAAAGATATTACTGCCCTTTTCCCATTTCTGCCAACGGAAGATGTGGAATATTTTAAGGCTCTATTCCAAAATAGTAGAAAACAATTAACTGAATGTTAGAGATAATTTTTTAGATATAAGATAATGAAGTCTATTTTGTGATCAATTTTATATTAAGACAATGAAGTCTGTTTTGTGATCAATTTTATATTAAGACAATGAAGTTTGTTTTGTGATCAATTTTATATTAAGACAATGAAGTCTGTTTTGTGATCAATTTTATATTTGAAGCTGTAAAAAACCTGTGATTAAACGCTCTTTATTTTATTTTTATTTTATGATATAACTAAACTTGTGAACAAAAGTTGTGTTCTATCATCATTTAATTTCGTTTTAATAAATTGAATAAGCAAAAAAAATTGTTTTATTTACCAAAATCTGAAAATCAAATTAATTTTCTAATGAAATTTGACAACTTTATTCAAATTAGATTGTTCCATATCCAAATCAGTTTGGTCCATATCCTACAGAACGAACAAGTTAGTGAAAATAGTGTGGATATGGACCAATTTGAAAAAATTGCGTCTCTGGAAAACTCCAATTCCGAACCAATGAAGCGTCAGACCTTTTCGATTAAATTGAATTTAAGCTCTCAATGTATGCAGTGAAATTCTACAAAAAAATAAAAAAATTCTATCAAGTACTTTTTGCTTTATTTCGCTTCAAACATAAAAGTTGGTTTTCTCGAGATTAGAGTAAATGGTGTATGGACCAAACTAATTTTCGGGCGACGAATATAAAGAAACGCTCGATATTTTTAGGAACCATATCATTTGTCAAAATGAAGTTTACCATTTTGTTCACTGTAGTTTTGGTAATATTGGGCTTGTGTGGTGCTTATGCACAAACAATTCCTGATTTGTTAGAAAATCTAGGAATTTCACAACCATCAAGACAAGGACAGTCAAACAGGGGCTAACCATAAATTAAACAACAACATTTGGACCAACCATATAATAAACAAAAACGTAAGAAGAAATAATAATTTTGGATCCAAAATATAAAATGTTGAATATGTTTAATCATGAATAAATAATATTGTATCAGCATTTTATTCGTATTTTATTCAATTTTGAATTTTTTTATTGACTAATTGGCGTGTTCGACCAATCAATAAGCAAGGCTGCTGAAAATTGCTGAGCCTCCCTATTACACACAACCTAAAGGTGCAATTGGCCCGGTTACAGTAACCGTAGCATGGCCAATAGTAGTAACACAAAGACAATCACAATGATGAAAACTGCATTCTGAAATAATATTGATTATAGTTTGCTGCATCACATTTTTGGAATACTTCTGAAAATCCTAATCTTAATTAATTTAAATGTAACCTAAAGCTTTGTTGCTTGGTGGATTCAAATTGGCACTTGTTGTCAGCTCCGTAACTTGCAACTTCCGCAAGTACTCGTGTTACCTCCACGTGGTGACCGCTGATAACTAGATTTCTGATTTATTCGTTTCTACGCCAAAACACAGCGCTAAAGGAGTCAACCTTAAACAAATCGCTGGGCTGGGTTAAGGTGTTATTTGTACCGTACTGCTAATCGCCCAGACTGGGGCCCGGTTAAAAACTAGATCAGTAGCTAACGATGGGTCTGGATACCTGGCACCCTACGAATTAAGTAGCCATATCTGTGTACTGCAGATTTCCGCACAGACGGACATATTTTCCCCGCCACTTGTTCCCCGACAAAAAGAGTCCGGTTCTCTAGAAAGTTCGGAAATTGTAGACAAAGAGTCTAGGACTTTCAGGCCTGCCTCCCAGTCTACAAACAAACAACGGGACATAAGCAGAAACGAGGCTAGTCCGTCTACTCGGATCACCAAACCTAAGGAAACTAAAACAAAACGCAACCAAAGCAAGAACGAAGCTGGTTCCTCAAAACCGATCTATTATACTAGTAGGAAGAATAAGGTTAATAACGACACGCCGGAGGACCAGATAGATAAAAATAGAGCCACGCTTACCTAAAAAAAGGTGGGATTGGAGCGTGCATTCTCGTTAAAAATAATCTAAGTTGTTTTCTACTATTAAATTTCAGTAATGCAGATGTAGCAGCGGTTAGCAGTAAGGTCGCAAGGTTGGAGTCATCGTCGGCAGCGATGCATCACACAATCTGGGGAAGGACGGACAAAAATGATCGAGGTGAGTTACTCTTTGATTGCATTATAAGTACAAACCTTGGTATATGTAACAGAGCAATAAGACGACTTTTATAACTAATAATAGACAGGAGGTATTAGATACTACACCTGTCTCAAAATTTTTGATGCATATTTTATAAAATTGGAAAGTGTCGTAACATCATTCCTTCTCTGATCATTATTATAATAATTTCGAAATGGACATGGCATATCCTAAAAGTAGAATCTCTCTATCTCGTAAGTCAAATTATGAGCAGCAGTTTTAAACCATATGTCGCCAGGACCTGATAGTATTTTCCATGCGGATATCTAACAGATTATAGACCTAACCATTTCCTGGTTAGAAGAAATTTTTAAAAGTAACCTAGAACTATGTCACATTCCTAGCAAATGGACGGAAGTGAAGGTTATATTCAAATCAAAGACGGGAAAACACTCACACAACAGTCCGAAAGACCTTAGGTCTATTACCTTATGTTCCTTCCTCTTTAAAACACAGAAAACACCAATAAACTAATAGAACCTCATGATAGAAGTGCGATTGTGCCGGAAAAACTGTCAACATCTCATCATGTGTTCACTTCATCTGTGAACAGGGCTTATTTGTCAAGTCATCATTTTAATTTTAAGTAATAAAATTGTTCAGGTTGCATAAAGTGAAATATTAATAACGGAAGTATGCACACATATTATTTGTCAGCTTTACATAATATTTTATTGTAGTATTCTAAGAATATAGACACACAGAAAAAAATTTGTGGTATTTTTTAACTAAATCTGAACTCTTAATTTGACACCAATTGCAAAAGACCACCAGAGAAGTGCCTAATTTGATTAGCTACGTCCAATAGCTTCTTTGTTTTTAAAATAAATAAAAATCAAAGTGAATATCCGTAGTATTATGAAGCACCATACTGTTGTACTTTTAAAATGTATCATGATCATGTTTTCCACTAAGTATTATTGTCAAAACATCTTCTTGTTTCTAGTTAATTATTAACCAAAATTAGATCGTTTTTCTTGGCTACGATAAATAGTTCATTTTTTGTTTATACAATTTTCTGGCATCCGTTTAACGCAGTTAAATATTACACTTTAAAAAAAGCAAAGCTTATTTTCATAAAGTGGCGAATTAAGCAGGAAATATTTGTAAATGTTGCGTAACATATTTGGCATTTTCTTCTACGAGGTGTTCGTGATTTAGTTGAAATTAAAGAATTAATGTTGTTAAATTCTGCAATGTAAAATAGCTGAACGTAGCTCCTATATATTTGCTTACATATACAATATATATATATATATATATATATATATATATATATATATATATATATATATATATATATATATACTAGTGGCCTGTGGCCCCTACGGGGCCGAATCTACGGCAAATTTAGTTCGCTAAATGGTACCAGTTTTGTATATTTGTTGTTTGCTACTATTATGTAATTAAACAATTCATTTATTTTAGTTTAATATATTTTTTATTATAAAAGTATAACCAAAACGAATACTTCTAGCAAACGTTTAACTGCCGGTCCTAGGCCTTATATTTGTAAAATTATGTCATTTTATTTGTCAGAATACATAATGTACATATTATTTTATAAAAGTATTTCTTTATAAACAATATTTTTCGTATAAACGCCGTCTTCATCTTCTCCTTGATCACTCGTTTTATTTATGACTACCTTTATATCAGTGGGGGCCCTCGCACGACTAAAAGCCACATATAGCTGCCCGTGAGTAAATACTGGTTTAGGTAGGTAGATACCGATTTTTTGAAACGTCTGGCCCTGCGCTTTGTTTATTGTGATAGCAAATGCGAGTCTTAATGGCAATTGCAATCTTGATATTGTAAATGGCATATTTGGATCAGTTGTTATCAGCTTTATTCTTGGCATAAAAACAATATTACCTTTTCCTACACCTGTAATAACTTCTAGTTTTACAGATTTATCAAATAATTGAATCACCACCATACGGACACCATTGACTAAACCTGATCCTAGGTTCATATTCCTGATAAGCATAACTATTGCACCAACTTTCAAGATTAGTTTGTGTGGTGGCATTCCAGAAGGTGTAATAGAATTAATATACTCTAATGGTATGTTTAATGTTTCCGAAGGATCCGTTGTGATGATCGAATCGACACTGCAATACTCCTTGGAAACTCCGGCAATTAAATTTAGCACCTCTTTGTTGATCTGGTAGCAATTATCGTTTAACGGGCAAACAATTGCTCTCACTGAATACTGCTCTATATTAAGGGGATCCAAAGAATCACCAAAAATATGGTGAACAATTGAGTTTTGTTCGCATATAAAACTGGTGGGAATCTCAATCATGTTTTGTCCATGATCACATTGCAGTGTTCCATTTCCCAAATTCTGCTTGTCTGAATACACGATTCGAGGATTTGAACTTTACTTGCCAATGGCACTACTGGTAAGACTTGTCTGAAATCTCCACCGAAAAGTATTACTTTTCCACCCATTGGAACGTTAGCTAATAACGCGTCCTCACACTTCATAATATCACGAAGTAGGCGATCTATACAGTCCACTGCTGCTGCTGGTATCATCGATGCCTCATCAATTAAAATAACTGATGCTTTACGTAACGCTGTAGCTCTATTTGATGTTGGTTTTATCGAAGAAACGGACGAAGATATTACCGGTACAGGGAGACCGAATAAACGATGTAGTGTCGTTCCGCCATCTAATAGTAATGCCGCTATTCCAGTCCAGGCAGCTGCCAGAGCTATGTCACCTCGCCCCCTAACTATACTCAAAATACATGAATAAACGAACGTCTTACCACATCCACCAGGAGCTTCCAAGAAGAACAAATTAGCTTCGGCATGACCTGAGGTTGCGTCCAGAATCCGATTTACTACATTTTTTTGATCATTATTTAAATGATCATAGATATCAGCACCTCGAACAGTCTCTTCAATTTGGTTATATGCAGGCTCAATAGATCGTAACATACTCGGTATTGGTAGACCGATCCCGCCGCAGTCTAAACCATTAGCTCTTAGAATTTGATCGATTTGCTGTAATGCTGCATTTTCAGAAGCAGATTCGTCAACTTCAACCATATCTTCTGTCATATAAGCTTTGAATGCCATCCACAATTGATTTGGTGATGTTGGTTGGCAAAAACAACAAATATAAGAAAACAGTTCCCGCAGTTGTCGTGGCATATGCGTGCTCTGCATTTCTTCCAAACAGTTGTGCCACTCGGAATCGTCCTCAAGTAGACCTCGTGAAAGGGCCGCTTCTTTGAAGGATTCCACGGTTACCCCATTGTAGGAGCGCAAGTCAGCAAAACATTTAGCCCCTTTTACATGAAGTAGTAACATGCGTATATAAAATCGAGTATGATCATTTGGCGCGACCCCGTATATTCTTCCAATCACTTTGCTAATACCTCTTTGGCGTGGCATCCATTTATTGTTTGTAAATTTGTAATGTTGCGGGATGTCATTATACAAATATTGGTTAGCATTTTGATCACGCATGTTTAAATCAAACCATGCTGTTAATGTTGTACGCTTTGAATTTGACACTTCAAGTGCATTTTGTTCACCCCCTTCTCTAAAATACACATTCTGGAAGCCATCGTCATGGACTGCTAAACGAACTATTGTATGTGATCGGTCATGCATTTCGTTCGCATGAAGACGCCAAATACACTCGTGTGAGCTAACATATCGCATGTTTGCATATGTTATAATTTCATCATATCCTAGTTGATGGCCCTCATTGACGCATCTAACGAATTCCATACTTGCCGAGTCATAGCCTTTATATACATATTTAAAAAGGTATTTCACCGAGCGGACACTGGAACAAATTTCCACATTTATGTGAGCGTTGTATTTCAACAGTAGAAACGGATTATAATAAATGACATCACGATTATCAATTTGATGAACTCCTTTTTGTGCAATTATTCCATTATTACGCCTGCGATACTTTGGATATCCGTTATTATTTTCAATCGTTTCTTCCAAAAATTCCTTCGGGAATTTTTTTGTGCATTTCCCATTATTCATGCATGGAGCATTTGGATTACGAACACCACATGGCCCATGGATCATACATGAAACAACAGTACTATAAAGCCTTGGAAAGCGTACCGGATCAGGTATTTCAGCACAAACACATATATCAATATCAGCTGGTTCTTGAAATTTGGAGTCTTTATCAAGTATCAGAAGCATATGGCAGTGTGGTAATCCACGCTTTTGAAATTCTATAACGTACACATGGGCGACAACAATTCCCAGGACGCTATTTTTTAAAATATCTGTTTTCAACTCGTTTAGCTTGCAGTGAAATACCCGGGATACAATGTCAGGACGATCAGTAGGCTTTTCATTTTCCCCCAGCTCTGAAGTTATTTCTGGCCAATTCGGATTACACGTTATCGTTAAGAAAATGTCTGGTTTTCCGAATTTCCTGACTATCGCCATTGCATCTTGATATCGTAGAGCCATATTACGTGCACTACCCTCAAAAGAAGACGGTAAAACCACAATTTTTCCCGCAGCAAGGTTTTGTAACTGGGCATGCTGCAGAACAAAATCCTGTAGTCCTCTATAATGTTCAACGCGAAGATCCGACTGATGCTGTCGAATATAATTCAATCTTTCACCTTCAACTCTAACATACAAATCGACGATATACTGTTGAAATAGATTTTTTGATTGGTGAATGTGTGAAAATCCTAGGCGTATAGCAAGTCGGTAGCATGCAAATTGCAACATAGTCATACGTTGACGATTTTTTTGGCGACGTGGACCATTATGAGTCATTTGAGGGTCCCATCCTGGATCACCATACGGATATAGCAGTGGATACAGCATAGGATCGCAGTGAAGACTTAAAACAGGCAACACTTTCGGACCACTTTGCCGGTGGTGAATAACGACATAACGATGACCTGGAGGTTCTCCATCAACAGAATTAAATACTCCGGCGATCTCATTTGCGCTGGGTCTATTAAATCTCCGCATATCCATTGAAATATTATCAATAAACCGAAGCTCTAGGTTGTGTGCCTCTTCTTCTTGTTCGATCGTTTCAGCTGCAATCTTGTAAGCTTGAACGTACGGATTGTTAGCAAGAATATCAGTCAAGCTTGCAAATATTAATCGTTGTAATCCTTTATTTTCTTTACGATTCATACGTAAGTCAGTAGCAACCGACGATTCAATAAAATAAAGCTGGCCATAAGAAGCGCTTTCTCCATTAGGTGGCAACAAATCCGAAATGTAACGGTAAATCTGTCCTTGTATTTTAAAACAGTATGGACCATTGCCTGGAATTTCTTTTTTTGTAGCTGATAGGGAGGCAAATGCCATTGCACTATTATATTTCCGAATGTGTTTGATAAAATTCGTACTATTTAGAGTTAAGTCTCTCAACTGCGGATGTATCTGTAGTTCTGGGAGAGATATAAGAGCGTTATGACAACATGAACTAAAATGACCATTAGTTGCCTCTTTAACAAAATGTAAAGCTTTACAATGCACACATTCAATATTCATTGCACCCAAGTTATTTTCTAGTATTGTAGATTCATCCAACAAATCTTCCCTGAACGACATGTTGGCCCTTATTTTAAGATTGCGGCGATAATCATTAACTCGCATCCTATGGAACTGCATTTGCTCGTTCACATTCCGAATAACACGCCCCCTTTTGGCTGATCTTCCTCGACGAACGGTACTCATTTTAAAACTATTAAATATTCCTTTTCAGGTGTTTATTGTCGCACTTTCTTAATAACACAATGAATTCACACAATTAGATTGAAAAAATGACAATTAAAACTTTTTCAAAACAAAATTAAAACAAAAGTATAATATTTATGTATTAAAAACCCATATATAAAAAAATAACAAAAAACTTACAAAAAATGGACTATTCGGAAAAATAGGGAGATCCGCTTACTGATTGCATTCGGATGGTTTTTCCAAAAACAACAAAAAGTAAACAATTTGGAGGAAAATTTTTATTTTTGCAACAACCTTGAGATTAATATCTATCGAATGAGATATATTCGATGGTTGTAGGAGGCGATTTAATAGTCTAATTTTCATGTACACTTCGCAATTATATATATAGATATATATATATATATATATATATATATATATATATATATATATATATATATATATATACGCGAATATTTAGAGATTGCCCTATTTATTCATTCTAAATAAAAACAATTGTGGTTGATTCTTAATTATTCTGTATTTACGGTTACAAAAACTTGACTTCTCTTTTAATTTTACTATAAAAATGTGTTCTTCATATATTTTCTAAAATTAATTGAATAATGTCCTTCTACTCTAGTTCACAATCCCAAAAAACATTTTCTTACATGTACCTATACTACTATGTGTATATGTGTGATTTAGGGGCTTATTAAGCTTAACCTAACCCGCGAATATTAATATATTTTTATGTTAATTGAAAACTCACTTTTTATTTTTATTTTAATTACATGTATGTATTTCGTTTGAAGGTTTACATAAAACTGACTCGAATACACAAAAAAAAGAAAACGCACGTATTAATTTATTCACTTTCTACGTGACTTTAGAAATAGAGTCGATAACTCAGATTTTGTAGAACCTAAATGTGGACTGTATATAATTCAATTCAACAATAAAAACAGTGAGTGTTTTCTTTTATTCATTCTGTATATTCCGAACGTTCTGAAAATGACATTATCCATTCTTTTATTCATTCTAGGTATTCTATTCTTTATTTTGTCTATTCTTTTATTCATTCGGAATGTCCAGAATGCATTCTGTGTGATCTACATCAATAGGTAGAATAAAAAGAATATTCTTTTTCAATATTGTGGTTGTGACAGAAAAAAATATTTCAAAACCATTAATTTAACAGTTAAAACAAATTTGTAAATTTTAAATATTTCTTTAAAACAAATTTTAAATTTTTTACTGAAAAATGGAAAATATTCATAAAGGTACAACAATTATTTGAATTAGTTTTATTCATAGTTTAAATCAAATTGTTGTTTTTATATATTTAAGATAATTTCAAATGGAGCGCTGGAGATATTAGGTGCTTAGTAAACCTATATATGGAAAATTTGACACAGTTCGACCGGCAACACAAAAAGAAAGTGTGGAATATAATCGCCGGTATTTTTTTTTCTAAATATATGTGCAAATTATAAATTTTAATTTTTGTGAAATTTTTTTAGAGAAACTAAACGTCACCCGCAATAAGAAAATTACAGGAGAACAATGCGACGGAAAATTCAAAGGACTGAAACGTATGTATAAAAGCGTGAAAGACCACAATAACACTAGTGGCAACTCCTACAAAAAGTGGGAATATTATGATATGATGGACGAGGTTTTGTATAAGCGACCAGAAATCAATCCCCCTGCAACCTGCTCCAGCGATGTTCCTAATATTATTATCAATGATGTAGTTGAGTCGTCTAGACAAAGTTCCAGTGGGGATTTCGATTTCGATGACCTTATTATCGACGAGAGTAACATAAGTCCCCCTTTGCCATCCGCTTTGTCACGAAAGCGCAAGAGAGTAGACGAGGAAAGGAATAAGCGACACGAGGAGAAAATGGAGAGGCAAGATCGGTTTTTAAATTTATTCGAAAAATTGATTGAAAAATTATAAATGCGATAATTTAGATTTACATACCTATTACATATATAAATGAAATAAAATGAAATAAATATTTAATTGGAAAAACTATTTTAATTATTCAAAATTCTAAGGATTTGATTCCGTTTAATGCTGCCGGGTCTATCAGTGTAGCCGGGGGCCGGATCGCTACTTCCATCATCGGGATAAACGATGAAATCAATTAATAATTCATCGCCGTTCTCTAAACATATGTTGTGCAATATGCAAGCAGTCATTATTAATAATGGGATTATGTCGGGCCGCCTTGTACTTAAACCGGTTAATCGCCTAAATCGTCCTTTGAGTAATCCAAAAGCTCTTTCTATGGTCACTCTGGCTGCAGAATGGGCTTTATTGTAAATAAATTGTTCACTGGTAAGATTGCCAGTGTTTTTGTAGGGTGTAAGTAGATAATTTTTAAGACCGTATCCCAGATCTCCCAACAAATGCTGCTGATCAGGTATGATTAGAGATCCTATAATTAAAAAGAAATATTACATTTAAATTAATTACGTGAGAACATTTTTCATGAGTAAAATTTGCTTACCGTTATTAATTTTGGCATACCGCCTAATTTTGGTGACCGCCTGAAAAGACACGAATCATGTATAGATCCTGCTTCCCCTGTGTAGCAATCTATAAATTTTAAATTTTCGTCGCAAACTGCTTGCAATAATACCGAATGGTATTTCTTTCTATTTACATATGAGCTGGCGTATTCCTTAGGTGCTGGAATAGCAATGTGAGAACCGTCGATACAGCCGATGATTCCTATTGATATTTGAGGTTTATTTTTACCATATTGTTTAAATCTTTTCTATATTACATATTTACCTGGAAATTTCGTTTTATTTTTAAAGAAATTCGATGTTTCTAAGGCTTTTTCTGTAGACGGCCAGGTGATAATTTTTTTTTGGAAATTAAGCTTTAATATTTGCTTTGAAATATCAAACAGTACATTCCAACAAGCGTTTATGGAGATGCCGAATCTGTCGGATACAGATCTACTAAAAAAAGCATTATTAAAAATAAATATATTTAATATAAATAGTTAAGCAATTCACCTAAAACATTCGGTATTAGCCAAAAATACCAAACCGTCAGTAACACCTGTTTTTCTAACGGAATCTTTGGATGACCACGCACGACGTCCACATATTTGCTATCCAAATACGCAATTTGCTGGTATAAATTATCAAATGTGTTGGGTACCATACGAAAATGAACTTTAAATTGTTGGTTGTTTAACAAGCAAATAGTATTTTCAAAATATCCCATATTTCTGGGATTACTATGTTGCACCTCATCTTCCGCATCACTGGAGTCGCTATCGAAAAACAAGTTCCAGCCTATTTTGCTGCCTAGAGCAGTTGCAATTAATTTTTTATTGCTCATTTCGATTAGAATTAATAAAAAAAATATTTTTATGAAAACAACGTTGATTTGTTTTTCACAAATCAGACAATGGCAATGAATTGTCAAATACAAATAAAACAAAATCTGTCAAAAAAGTATTCTGTTTATTCTGTTTGTGTTCTTTTATTTCAATTCATTCCAAATATTCTGTGGTCACGTGATCAATATTCTATTCATTCTATTCTTTCTGTAGAATGAATAAAAGAAAACACTCAGTATTGAAAATTAATTTTGGTTTTCATCGTAACATGCCGCGCCTCTTTGAAACATTTAAATTTGTTTCAACAGATATTATTTTGTGGATTTTCCTTGAAAAGCGGACATATTTTGTGAATGCTACGTTTGAAAATACCAGAGTTCGTCTTCACCGTGACGACTCGGACAAACCCATCATTACCACAAGTGACATCTGTGATCAGCCCAAGAATCCATTTGGCTGGAAAACTTCGCTCAGGATGGATGAGAACGACTTGACCCACTTGCAGGTTTGGTATTTCTGACTTCCATTTTGTTCGTTTTTGTAATGATTGCAAATATTCAATGGACCATTTTTTCCAGAATGATTAAGTCATATGCTGAATCTGGTCCCATCTCTGGAGTCGACTGATACTTCTCGGTGTTATGTCTGGCTCGTGAATTGGTGTGAGTGCACTTCCGATTAAAAAATGTGCAGGCGTCAACGGCTGCGGGTCATTGGGGTCATCAGAGAGAACGCTGAGTGGTCGACTGTTTAGGCATCCTTCTATACGAGCTGCTAAAGTTGAAAGTTCTTCAAATGACAGAGGATGCTCGTTCGTTACGCGTCGCAGGTGGTGCTTTACGGCTTTGACTCCTGCCTCCCATAAACCTCCATGATGAGGTGAGCGCGGTGGTATAAAATGCCATGCGATACTATGATCGTCACTAAAATTCTCGATTGCCGTTCGGTGATCATCGGAATTGAAAAATAGCTCGAGTGATTTTAAATAATTACAGGAACCAACAAAATTAGTCCCATTATCGCTATGTATCGATATTGGCTTCCCTCTTCTGGCAATAAACCGATGTAACGCTGCTATGAATCCCTCTGTTGTCAGGTCACTGATGACCTCGAGGTGGATTGCCTTTGTGCTGAAACAAACAAAAACCCCAATGTAGGATTTCAACGTGGTCTTTGCGCGTGTACCTGGAACTCTAGTCATAAACGGACCACAGTAATCAACTCCGACTACCGTGAATGCTTTGTGAGGTGTCACTCGGTCTGCTGGTAGCTCGCCCATAATCTGTTGAGATGGCATTGGATTTTGCCGAGTGCATGTAACGCAATTTGCTATGGCTCGTTTCGCAGTTAATTTGCCTTTGATGGTCCAAAATGTTTGTCGCGTATGATATAGCAGTGATTGTGCTCCACAATGCAAGCCAATACTGTGATAATATCGAAACATGATGTCAGTGAATGGATGCGCATGCGGTAATAGTATTTGATGACACTGCTCATATGGTAAGTTACTCCGATTGATTCGACCGCCAACGCGTATGATCCCAAAGGAATCCATGAATGGTGTAAGCGATTTCAAACTACTCGATCGCAAAATTTGTTTTTTCAACCGTAACGCTTTAATTTCCTCGGCAAACGAATCTCTTTGAACAACGTGAACGAGTATGAAAAGAGCTGTAATCTTTTCGATGAATGATGAAATTTGCTTTTTATCCGGAAACTTGATGTTGCGAGTTTTGATAATTTGATTAATAAACCTGACGCAATATCTAACAATTCGTATTAATTTTAGATATGAGCTATGCCGAAGTATTAATTCACCGATGGCATTGTATCTTGATTGCGTTGTGAGCACAATCTGTTGCTGTTTTCGTTCAATTACCTCGACATTCGATACGTTCGGTACATAATGGTTATAGTCGAATGATGTCATCAAAAAATTTGGTCCATGCCACCAGTTATTGTCGAATGCCAAACTCCGGAGTGTGCATCCACGTGAGATGATATCGGCAATATTTTCTTTAGTATCAACGTGGTACCAACTTGTCCCCTTTGTGAGTTCTTGTATCTCGGATATACGTGACGCAACAAATTCCTTTAACTGATATGAAGGTGTCTTAATCCATGCCAACACTATAGTTGAATCTAACCACAAGCATATTTTGTCGAATTTGAGATCCAGGACGTTGATTACTTTGTCGTAGAGTCGACTAAGCAAGAGTGCTCCACACAATTCAAGCCGAGGGATGGTATGATGCTTTAAAGGTGCAACTCGGCTTTTGGCACACAATAAATTGACTGTAATGTTATCGTTGTGATCGATGGTTCGAATATATATGCAAGCACCGTAAGCTACTTGACTTGCATCCGCGAAACCATGCAGTTCGTGCGTTTGTGCTTGTTTCGATATGATACATCTGTCTATTGAGTGAATCGATGAAACATCACTCAAAAATTCGTGAAATTGATCGAGTAAATCTGGCGTCAGCGTCTGATCCCATGAAACTTGCTGAAGCCATAGTTTTTGCAAGAATGTTTTTGCTCTGATAACGACTGGTGATGCGAGACCGAGTGGATCGAATATACCAGCAATAATGGAAAGTATTTCACGTTTTGTCGCAGGCTTATTGTCGCAAAAGTTATGGAACGAAAACATAAGCTTATCGTTTGACGGATCCCACTTGAGTCCCAAAGCTTGGATACATGTATTTGGATTCAATTGATCCAAATCGGATTCGATCTCTCTGTCTTCGGCCGAAATAGTACTCAAAAATCGTGACGAGTTTGATACAAACTTTCTTAGTCGCATTCCACCCTTGGCCAACAGCTCACATAGTTGATTTTTCGTTTCGATGAGAGACTCGATGTCCTCATTACCTGTCATAACGTCGTCCACGTAAAAATCGCGTAATGCTTTTCCCCCTAAAGGAAACTTATCTCCTTCATCAATGCCGATTTGCATGAGGACGACTGTTGCGAGATATGCTGCTGGTTTAACGCCGTATGTCACTGTAGCGAGTTCATAGGTTGCGATTGGTGTGTGTGGTGAGTCTCGATACAAAATTCCCTGAAATCTCCTTTCCTCGGTAGCAACTTCAACTTGCCTGTACATCTTCTCGATATCGCCCGAGAAGACGTACTTTGGAATCCGAAATCGTATAATGATGTTGAGTAAATCATCTTGCGTCCTAGGTCCATCGAGCAAAATGTCGTTGAGGGAAAGCCCCGATGTAGTCTTTGCAGACGCGTCGAAAACCACTCTCAACTTCGTGGTCGTGCTGCTTGGCTTGATAACGCAGTGGTGTGGCAAGTAGTACCCAAATGAATTATCGTCTGGCACCTTGTACATATGACCCAAAGACACATATTCTTCGATGAATTTAGCGTATTCACGTTTCATATCCTCATTCCGTTGTAATCTTCTTTCAACAGACAGAAATCTATTCAGTGCCATATTCTTCGAATCACCAAGTTCTTGGACGTTCTTGCGAAATGGCAGCTTTACGACGTATCTTCCATTACAATTGCGTATGTGCGTGTTAACAAAATGATTTTGACACTTGGCTTGTTCTTCGGATAAATGTGTTTTTGTAGTAACCTTGTCTAAACTCCAAAATTTTGAAACCAAACTATGAAGATCGTCGTCGGGGTTGTGCGTTGATGACATAAGCGCAAAATTCATACTATCACTGGACTCCTGATCGACTGTACCGGCAATTATGTACCCAAATTCAGTTGCGTGCAATGCTGGTAAATCTTCCGCTATTTTTATCCGCTGTTGCTTAAGAAGATTAAAAAAGTATTGAGCACCAATCAAAATATGAATTGGCGATGGTACATTAAATGTCGGGTCAGCGAGTTGTATATCATGCGGTATTTTAATCTTTTCTAGACGTATGCGATGTTTTGGCAACTGGTCGGTAATTTTTGGTATAACTAAAAATTCCATATTGATACTATAGTTGTTGATTCGAGATTTAACTGTTGCCGCTACTTTATGCTTTGTTTTCACCAAAATTGTATCAATACCAGATACGTTATGATGATGTTGTTTTTTAACCAGCCCAAGTTTCCTCGATAGTTCGTCAGTAATAAAGTTGTTTTCTGACGCCGAATCGAGTAGTGCACGACACAAATGAACCTGGTTATCAGCACCAGTGATGTAAATTTGTGCTGTTGAAAGCAATACTGTTTTATCGACAGAGGCAATGTGAAAATTTTGACTCAATGGATCTTTCGACTGTACTTGAATCGTGTTGTTTGTCGCTTCGGTGCTTTGTGACTTTAAGAACGGTTGCATGGCGGTGTTTGTAACTGTTGAGGTTGTTGATTGCGTTTGGTAAAATTCGTGCAATGATGTATTATGCGTTCTTTGGCACCTTTTACACTTCATTGCTCGACACTCCTTAGCTATATGACCTTTGCGTAAACAGTTTAAGCATAAACGAAGAGCTTGTATCTTCGCAAATTTGTCGTTGTCGGATAGTGGAAGATAATCCGGACACGCTGATGAAAAGTGGTCGGTTTTGTTGCATATGTAACATTGAATTTTCGCGACTTGTGATGCGTTGGTAACAAAACTTCTGCTGGACATCCGACGTGACTCTTGCTTCATTGTGTTTGATTTAGAATTGTCTCTCCCTGCTGTATTATGAGAAACGGCTGCTTTGGTATAAATTGACTCCAATACTCGACATCGCGAATTCAGGAAAGTCCTCATTTCCACCCATGTTGGTAATTCTCCGCTAATTCTTTCACGCTCCCACAATTCACGAGTAACATCGTCTAACCGAGGCAGAACCATTCCAATAACAAGTAGATCCCAGTTTTGCGTAGAAATTTCGAGTGCGTTTAAGGACAGAATGTGATTGTTGCATTCATCTACCACTGTTTGTAATTCCTTACCAGACGTGACCTTATTATTTGCTTTCGATATTTTAAGCAATGACTCGATGTGATGTGATACGGTTCGCCGCTTGTTACCGTAACGATTGCACAGAGCTTCCCAAGCGAGTTCGTATCCCGCATCCGTGAATGCAATGTTTTTAATCAAATCAAATGCCTCGCCTTGCACATAACCTCTAAGATGGACGTATTTTTCTATATTTGGCATGAACGATTTAGTGTGTATATATGCCATATACACTTCCTTAAATGCGCTCCATTCCTCAAAATTTCCCAAAAAATGCTTGATTTTAGGATCAACTGGACGGGATGTGATTACCTTGATATCTTTAACCGCTCTCGTCGCACTTTCCTCTGTTTCAGATTCAATAATAGAACACTTCGGTAGTGATTCTAACATCTCGTAGTATTTACCCAAACATGCGGTAGCCTCCTCTTCAAATTGAACAAATTCGTCCGCGTGTCCATCGTCGTACTCGGATAGTTCATATAACTCCTCAAATATCGCAGTGTATTGCGTAATACAATCCTGTACTTGCTTGATTCGGATATCAATTTCAGCACGGGTTTTCTTCTCATTGGCATTGAGAAATGTTTTGTGATGTGTTAGGCGTCCTTTTTGAACACCACGTCTTCTAATTAACGTTGCGATATCTTGTGGCATTGTATTGTCGATGTGTTATCTCAGCTTGGTGACAGTGTGTTTTGTGTAATCTGCGTTTGTGATTTTCACCAAACCTAACCTTAGTTTCGTAATTTTACACGTGATTGTAGGTTATCGCAAAGTTGTATGATAATATTATTTAATCCGGCTCGATGCGGCCAAAATGTATATGTGTGATTTAGGGGCTTATTAAGCTTAACCTAACCCGCGAATATTAATATATTTTTATGTTAATTGAAAACTCACTTTTTATTTTTATTTTAATTACAATGTATGTATTTCGTTTGAAGGTTTACATAAAACTGACTCGAATACACAAAAAAAAGAAAACGCACGTATTAATTTATTCACTTTCTACGTGACTTTAGAAATAGAGTCGATAACTCAGATTTTGTAGAACCTAAATGTGGACTGTATATAATTCAATTCAACAATAAAAACAGTATTGAAAATTAATTTTGGTTTTCATCGTAACACTATGTTTATTTCACTTAACAATATTTAATTTTCATTATATACAAATAAATATAATTTAAAAAAAATAATTACTGTGTCGTTTATTTTGAAATTGGGGCAAGTCCATTTTTCAAAACTATTAATTAAATGATAAAAATAGAATATATAATTTGTACACTTGATTTTTTTATCGGTAAACAATTCATAGTCAAAATAAAAATAATTAAATACATGATACTTGCGCAATAAATAAGACAATTCAAAATCCCGTAAATTTTTGCATTTGTTAGTTCTCCATTCTTTCATTATCTCGCTTCAACAAAATATTGACTTGGCCCACTTTCAAAATAAACGGTTAATTTATATTTTTATATGATTTTGTGTTTTGGTACTATAAAAAACAAATCGTCAACCAAAAGTTTTTCAAATGGGCCTGGGTAATAAGTATCACGAAGATTAAGGATAGAAAATATATTTTTTTTTCAGGTTCTTTTAGCTGATACGCAGAGAGGCTTTTGTTGTAATATATATTCAACCATTTAAACACTATCAAAAACGCGACGCAATTATTACCTATGAAAATATCTACGATTTCTTCAAATACATATAGGAATTGTATCATCAGTAATACCTGAACATATAAAAACTCTACGATTTGTTTCATTTAGATGGCATGATTTAACAAACAAAATTTCACCCTTAAATTTGAAATTACTTAAAAGTAATTCATAAACAGAAAAATCATTATGCGCATTCATAGAAAATGGTTTGTACGTTATTTGAGAATCTTCATTTTCTTTTAAATTAACATAATGGACGTATTCTTGGTGCCTAAAAGAAAATGTTTTTCAAATGTTAATAAAACTTTGTACGCTCTGAGCTAATTTTTTAAATTGCAAATGTTTCCCCTCAAATCTCATGCACCATAATAATATTAATGGACCCATTTCTCTCATAATTCTACCGTAGTGAATCATGTTATGAAGCTTTGGCCTAATCTTATGGCTCGGAACGTTCTTTTTGTATAATGTATGATGTGCTTTGACTAATTCATCTAACAAAAATGTTTGTGACAGTAAAAGTTTTGGTGAAAAAATAATAGACATGCATTCTATTAGTAAATTAAATAATTTACATATTTCTAGGCACTGTTCATTATCTTTTATTTCAAATATCTTTTTAAATATTAATGGCAAATGCCTTGTGAGACACCAAGTTTGAGCTGCTTTTTGGCCAACAGTATCGTGATCACAAAGTATTGAATTTGGAAGGTTTGTAGCTTCCAATTTCCCAAAGTTAAACGATGCTATTCTTTCATTAATTTCTGTTTGCGTTAATAGTTTCTCTACAATCATAAATCGAAAAAATGAACTTAGCTCCCATTGTGCCACACCTTCTAATATATCATGCATTATATCTGCAGTTGGTGCCTTCAAAATATGGAAATACTTCAACTCATTCAGGCAACAATATTGCTTAATTCCAAAAACGTGTTTTTCACCAGTTCGTTCTAATTGTTCTAAATGAGTTTGATAGTTTTCCGGAGTTCTAATTGCAACATCTGCTTCTGAAAATGCATGTTGCATATGTGTTTCATTACATAAACAATGTCTACAGCAATGCGAAGCAGAGAATGATTCCACCATGCTAATTAAGCCATTAGCTCCCAAATTATCTGCACTTAGTGCTACTAAGCTTCCTTTAATATTATTTTGATTTTTTTTAAAAATCTACATCGACACCCTTTGTTTCTAGAATCTTAATCTCACTGACCAAATTGAATAGAACGTTGCAGTTGCAGTAGCCATATTTTTTTATATCAGGTGCATATATCAAACTTAAAAGATGAATATTTTTTAATTTGCTGTTCAAGTGTGGTGGCAAATTCCTAATTAAAAAATATATAGCTGCTGTTTTATGAATACCAGTTTTGTAACCCATTCCATTAACAGGTTCAAATTCGTCAATATAAATTTGTATTTTAAACGTTATTTCGTTATTATGGAATGCGCTGGTTTTAACAAATAATCCATCTGAAATATCAGATAACATAGGTACACTATTCAAATAATTTTGTTTTAGGAAAGCTATGTACTCTTTAAAGTTATCTAATGTACACAAATACTTTAACGTGTCAATTAAACTGATATACATGAAAGTATCTGCTTTTGGCATTTCAATGAACATTTGTAGTTTAGAGTCCCATTTTCTTTGATACCTATGTCCAAGAGTTATTTCCTGGGGTTTGGGAACTTTTTCAAAAAGCAATTTTTTTCGTTTATAATTTGAAGTATGACAATTTAGAGTTTCAAGGATACTTGTCCGAAAGTCTAAGAAGTTCATGTAATTTTGCATAAAATTATCATGAGAATTTAAGAAATTAGCTCTTATGAATAAAAAAATTGAATCTAATAAATTTCTTATTGTGGTAATAATAAAATTAATCGTAGTGTGCGGGAGGCTTCTACCACATAAACCCGCAAAGAGCATTTTAATTTCTGATTTTATGGAATTAATAAAATTTACTTTATGCCAGTAATCCAAATTTTCTGTTTTAGTTTGTCCACTATTTGAAACTGAATCGTTTGAAATATTCGAGCCTGCAATTGTGCTATCTAAATTTTGTGGAATGAGTTTGGTTAAAGCGACCTCTTTAAAGACGCAATTCAGCATATGTCTTCGAATACCGCTTTTACTTTTGCAAAAATGACCGCAATTTACGAACCCACAAAAAAAATCAGAATACACATTATGAATATCTTTTAGATGCAAAAAAAAGAAACTTTGATTAGGTAGCGAAGCTAAACATTTAAAACATTTTAACAGAGACATTTTTCAAACTGATCCCTGTAAAATATTAGTAAATATATTACTAGACATATGTTAACCAAAATTTAAAATGAAAATTTTCCGTTTCAAAAAACGTGTTAATTCAATTGCCTTCTAAAGCAAAATCTTTAATAGTAAATATAACCAAAAAATCAATTCATTTAATAATTAGGAAAAAAGAGCGGTATTAATAAGTCTCATTTGGCTTGAGACAGACTCAACTTCAATCGTAAATATGTACTTAATTATAAATTTCAGCATTTGCCTGAAATTTGATTCAAAATGAACGTTGAAAACATAGCGAATTTTTAAAAATGTATCTATGCATCCTATAGCAGTATCATCTGTGTTAATGAATTTTCCATCGATGAGAATATAAAATTTGCTTATTGTTCTTCTTGAAGACCCAGATGCTATTATGATCGGAGCTTTTTCGGGATTCCGGATTTTTAATGATGATGGCTCTAATGGTTCGTTTACCTAGTAAAACCAGACAAAAATTAGTATTAGTACCGCTAAATAACTAAATTTTTCACTATTAAAGATTTTAGTTGAACTTTGGAAAATAATAAAAGTATTTTTTTAACTACACCCAAAAATAGGGAAATTTTATTTTTTTACTGAGTTGTTTGTAAAATAAATCATTCTTACCTTATGGAAGTAAATTATCCTATCAAAGCAGTCTTCGATTTTGCATCTATTTAACTGACCTTTTCCTAGTGATACTGGTGGTAACAGTATTAATAGACAAAACAACGCATGGAACTCCTGAGTAAATTCTGTTCAAATAAAATATAACAAAGCAATAAAAAAAACAGTATAAGTAAGATTAGCATAATTATTTTTACCTTTAAATGAATCTGGCAATTTTATATATTTTTTGTCTTTAACTGAAAGTGTGATAATCCGTTTTTGCAATGCTTCGTCGAATTTTGCTCTGAATAAATTCAACTTATCAGGATACCGTGTTGAAAAATCAATTTCAGTCTATAGTAAACAAAATACTTATAAAAATAATTATTTTTTGTCAAAATATTTCTTTCTTACCAAACAATCTATCTCCAAAAACTTTGGAAAATCTATCAAAATTGATTTTGAATTTTTTCCTTTGATTTGATTATCTAATAAAAGCGTGCGAATTTTAAAAGTCATTCGATGCAATCTTAATATTTCCTCAAAATCATTAGTAGAATTGGCGGCTTTCATATATTCGATTTGGTTTAAGGGCCAAATACAAGGAGTGACGTCATCGCATTTCAAGCCATGACACATTTTTTTAAATAAATTAACAAAAGATAGATGGAGTTAAAATTTGATTTAAAACAATAACACACTACGATTTTGTTTTATTTTCTTACTACCACATGCACAAATACTAACGTATATTATTATGCGATATTTTTATTGTTCATTTCGCTCTTATGTATTTTTAAATTTTTTTTTTCTTATGGATATAAAAATGAAATGTTGTCTGTTTTTTCTTTGTATGTTTTATGCATTTTTTAAAAAACCGCACAAGCAATCGATATGAAATTTTCACCATGTATGTTTGGTAAGCCAAGGATGGAAATGGGATTCTAAAATTGTCTTTATGTGAATTTCTGGAATATTTCGAATACGAATAGAATTTATTTCACCGATTAATATGAAATTCGATATTAGATATGCAAATTAGATTCCAAAATTACTTTTGTATGAAGTTCGGAAATTTGGCCAATCTGGATGGAACTTGGTCATTTATTTGTCAATTTTGATGAAATCTGATATTTGGGATAATTTAATTATGTGTTTATTTTAACTTTATAGATAAAACCATTTTTTTATATTTTATTTTATACTGTAATTACTTTATGTATACAAAATTCCAATTATAAAGTCTTCTAAACTACAAATTTATTAAAAATAATAAAATGTAAATATTTAATTAAAGACGTTACTAAAATTCGTTTCAGGATTTTCTGGAAAGTCTCTAATTGGCATACTTCTTTAACGATGACCATCTATGATTTCTTTGAGCAAACAGTTAAAATAGAAATTTAATAGTTTTTGTAGCATATTTTGATTGAAGAATTCTGGATTCCGTAGTATACGTATATTTATAAGTCCTTTTGGCGTCCAAATGATAAAGAAGCAGTATTCTCGATTCGATATTTCTAATTGCCCTTGTATCTGATAGTAATAAGGGTGATTTTGTTTAATTGCCACGCTGCCGGTACATTCGTCTTACACAAGAAATTTTATTAATTTTGATTTCACAGCATCTAGTGGATGTAAATCTTTTGCATTATAAGGACATTTCACTTCGATTATTCCATCATTCCCAATCAATCCATCCGGAGTCGCTGCAAGACAACACACCGCATTTCCCTACTTCGACATTATTTTCTTTCGAAAATTGGTCTATTGCGTGTTTTTCATTTTTCAACCCGTATGTTGTAGGTTTTGAGTAAATGGCAGTTATATACAAAATATTTGACACCTTATTTTTCAAAAATTTTGTGTTTTTATTGCGACATATTTCACCAAATTTTGAAGCAGTTAAACGGTTCATATACGTATTTCATGCCATTTCGTTTCATTGGACTGATTAATCATTGATATTTCAATATTATGATGGTCAACAGCTTAATTTTTCAATTTTTCAAAAAAATCGTTCCTTAGTTCTGTGTACTCTTCGGGTGATTTGTCCAAACATTGACATGTTTGGTTTCTGTATTCACCATCTTCTCCAGAAAACATTAATTTTTGTTTTCGTCGTTTTGGATGATTTGCGATGGCTCTTTGATTCAGCAGTAATCGTCGATTTTCAATTTGTTTTATCCTTGAATTAGGACTATAATTTGTTGAATATTTTGCTAGATTGTAGTGTCCTCTTTGACTGTTGTGTTGCAATACTGCGAACTTAGCTCGTGACGTGTATGATTGTCCTCGTGAAAAATTTATTCTCTTTCCACCAAATGTTTTTGCAACAATTGCATTATACCCTTCTACAGCATTTGAGTCGACTGGTTTACACCAGACTTTTAGCGTGAATTTTTAGTCTCTTAAATAATTCATTAAATGCCTTAAATAATACATTTTCCATAAATCTACGATATAATTCAGGTATTTCATAAGATTGCCGGTCACAAAAATATGGGGCACATTTCCTTTGATCTTGAAAAACATGGAAAGGGGTATTTCCAATATCAAGCGCAAGCTTCTCAATTTTTTCGGCATGTGAATTATTAGAATGTTTATTTTTTTTTGATTGCGCAGAGTACGTCTTTGGAACAACGATTAATTTGATTTCCTAATAGTTTTCGTTGCGTGATAGGGTAGGTGCGATTTGTGCACAATTTCTTAGCGTGCTTTCGAAAATTGTGAAGTAAATGATTACGGCATTCAATTTTTTCTATATGCGTATTTATATCATTTATATCATATTTTTTCTATATGCGTACTGTACGGTTTAGCCTCTAAAATTTTTACATATACGCTAGCATCGTCGTCTGCAATTATTTTATGGTATCGAATGCCATATAATTCTTTACTTTTTCTAAAACCTTCGACTAAGGCATTTCGTTCCATTCCAGTTGATGAGCCAGCGTAGTTCGAATTGCATTCATGATCTTCAGCTCTAGTATTTTTTAGTTCTTTTCAGCGACAAACAATGCAATATTTATTGCGAACACCGCCCCATATAACTTTTTTTGTTGATTGCGCAATAATTGTTCCTACACCAGAAAGTAAGGAATAATTACTATTATGTCCGTCTATTCGTTTAGAATAACACCCGTCTATTTGAACGCAAACTAGAGGTACGCCATCACAATCTACACTATTCTCTTCAATTCCAATTTATTTTGCTTCCACGGCAGCTTTATACATTTCTTTATCACATCCTATTTGAATGTCAAGTTGAGCATCTTTTTGTAATTTATTATATGTGTTTGGTGCCAAATATGGTATGTCAATGACGCCAAAAAACTCTTCTATTTGTCGGAATCTATCCGATACCAGTTGAAATACCGGCCAAAAACGCTTTGGTAGTTGATTGAATTTGACCCTGGTTTTTGTTCAGTTGAATCTTGAGATGAAATTCTTAACGTTGTATTGCACATTTTACATTTTAAAAAAAAATGAATTTTAGTCCAATTCTGTGTTCATTTATGAATTGCAAATTTTGTAGCGAACATCCAAAAGCCGTTGTGGTTGCTTATTTTTACGAGTTGGTTTAAAAAATGATTTATATTTAAAATACGGTTGCCTTGTATTGATTTGAAATTATCTTGAAAATCGTTTTTTGCTGTTCCAATTTCCATAATAAAATCTTGGTTTTGTTGAGGAAATGTTGATGTTAAATTAACATTTGATGAATCATAAGAATCACTTTTAGTTTGTTGATCAATTGAAATAAGTTCATTCTGGATTTCGTCTGCTTCACCGGTAGCATTTTGTGTTTCCAGTTTTATGTTTTTTTTAACAAAACGCCCTCTGAAAATACATCAAAATATTTTGAATTTATACAGTTATGAAAAAACCAATTTCATTATATATATTATATATATATATATATATATATATATATATATATATATATATAAATATATATATATATATATATATATATATATATATATATATATATATATATATTATTAATTATTATAACATATTTCCAGATAAATCAGACAATTTACTGGTCATTTTAAATGTACTTACCTAGATCGTATTGCTTGCCGATTTTTTTGCTTTCTTTTTTCATTTACACCATAATTTTCACTTCTTCCCATATTAAATTTTAATTGTTTATTAAAAATGTATAATTATTTTATCACTTTGTCCAAACAACAAATTGATAGTTACTATGAACAAGAAGAGTAAAACAATAAACCATAGAAACTATGTGACCAAAAAAAGTAAAACAATAAAACAAATTTTTTAACCTGCTATCTATTATTAGTTTACTGAACTAAAAAATAAAACATTCGCACACAGCGGCGCTAAATTTTATCACAGACACAATGGTAAAATCAATGATTTTTTAGTTTTTTGCAATTATTTCGATTAATACTTTAAAATTCCAAAAAAGCCACCGTTATTAAATCCAAATTTTTCCCCTACGCATTTTGATATATTATAGTCTTAGTTTCATTGGCTAATTACTGAGAAAAGGTACATTTACTTTTCATAATTTTGTGAAAACCATATACAATTAGAATGAAATTGCAGGAAAACTAAGAGGAAAATTGGAAAAACGAACCGTTATTAACTAAGTTAAACCCTAATTAAGATTTTAAACTTTAGTTGAGGCTGAAACGATCAGTAATCGCCAAGAAAAGGTACACTAAAGTCGAGCATTTTTTCCATTTTTCGTGTATTTGGCCCTTAAGGAATTACTGTATAATTCATCATAATCGAGTTCACAAGTCGTAATTTGATTTTCTTCTAGGAACTCTGTTAAATTCAGTCGATTGTTGATAGCTTTTTTCAGTCTCAATGCATTTCTCTGAACTGTTTTAATCCCCGTGCCAAAAAATCCGTCATTTTTTTCTGGATTATATATTAACCGCTGAATTTGAAATAATATATTTTACTTTAAAGTTAATTAGAAACGAATGTTGTAAAGAAACAAATGATTTATTTACATAATTTATATCAGAAGGCCCTTCCACGTCTCGTAGTTTTGGAAAAATGTCTGCTATACATTGAGCCCACAATTTTTTATCTTCTGTAGAGGAATTATTGCTTTTGCATTTCATTAAGTGGTCCACAGCTAACTTTATAATCTCCTGTTGCTCTGTTTTTGGAAGATCGAGGTTATAATTCATATAAGTCCTGACCAGTTTCGCTCCGTCTATTAAAGCAAACGCCGTTTGGTTCTCAAAATATTGAACTAAGTCCTAATTGAAATTATAGTAGAACCATTTTAGTTAGATGGCTTCAAATAATAAATGTGTTACAAGATTTTTGATTCTGAAAGTACGATATTTTAGGATGTGGTAAAGGAACATATTTTATGAAAAAACATTAAATGTACGATCAACCCCAACCATACGAACTAAACGCGGCTCTTTTCCACTATCAAGGTATTTGATAGTTGTAAACGATTAATAGCCAAAAAAATCTATTCCAGATAAGACCCAATTCCCGATAAGAACAATTTGTCTGGGAATATTTTTAAGTTTTTGAAAAAATGTTTTTATAATTTTTATTAAATTAATGATGAAAACAAAATAATTTTTTTGAAAATTTAATAAATGTACATACAAATTCTTCTTAATATTTTGTCTTGTTTGAAACAGATTGTTTTTAACGGATAAAATATAAAATTAAGCATACAATTTCCTGAAAAAGGAAAATAGCTGATATGAGTGTTATTCTAATTTCATGTGGCGTTATCTTTGTAACGGTTTAGTTTGTTTTTCATAAAATAAATTCCTTTATAACTCTCTGAAATAGCGTATATTCGGACCCAAATACCCTACAACAGTTTGTTTTGTACTTTTTTGGTATAATATTTGTAAAATTTTGTAGGGTTCTTATAGATACAATCTTCAGTTTCTCTGTTGATTTCCTCTAAAATATGTGTAGATTTAAATATGTGTATTTTTTCAGTTAAATCATGTTCTATGTTTAGAATTGTGTGAGGATGGCATACAAATTGCATGAATGAGGCAAATGACGTGTCGTTTAAATATGCATCTGATTCGTCCTTGATTTTTATTTCTCCACCTTCAATTTGAAACTCATGCCTAGCTGGGATTGTAAGTACATAAATTAATTTCTAAATTAATAAATTTTCAAAATTTACCCTAATTATTTATTTATAAAATATCTTTGGCTATACAAATTTTCGATTATATATACCTGCAGATACTAAATCATAAAAGAACATTACGGAATTATAATTAACCGTCAGGTATTGCAGTTTTTCCAAATATCTAACTTTAACGCAATATGGGTTTGGTAAACTATTGAAAGAAGAGCGATCATCCGATATTGTTTCCTCTGTAATACTTGAGGAGATCGGTGCATCCAGATTAAATAATTCAGTCGCATTTGTCATTATTTATTATCTCACATTTCAATAATACACATACTAAAATAAATTATAACACTTATAGTTGCTGTGTTGTTGCATACATTTATTCACGAAAATGAAATTTATGACTCATATAACCAAAAAAAAATCGTTTTGCGTTTACATACTGAATTTTCAGGCCTCTACTATTTAGCTAATGATACAAAAATAAAATATGTATGTGAACATTTTTTGCCAATTCATTTATTTACTATTCACATATCTGTAACTCGAAAAAAATCACATAATTTATACTTAATTTAAAACACGGATACTGAACATTTATTGTTGTAGAATAAACGAAATCCATAGGGCTAACACAATCAGAAAAATGTGGCGTTACTTACATTTTACGAAATACGATAATTAAATTTAAGCTAACCGCTTGCAGTTTACTTAAATTTTGTTTGTATATGCACACAAAATCACTACCTAATAATTATAATTTAGGTTTCACGTTTCACTAATTATATTAAAACACTTAAATTCACTTTCAAATTATTTTTTTATTAATTTAGAAACAAAAAATCATTATCGATGAAATGAACAAGTTGAACTGAAAATAATTTGTAGGCGACCGCATGTGGTTATTCTAATATATTGATGCATATAGTCTTCCTTCTTTTATTTATTAAAATTGGTTGGAACAGAACTAAATATTAGTGGTGATAATATATTGTATCCATTCGCTCATCAAGAGAAAAAGAGAAATGAATAACCGAAATTTCCTGTGTCCTAAAATTGATGATTTGGTTTACGCAAATTTGACTCTTTTTTAGTGCTGATATATGTAGTGTTTTTTTATTCGCTCCGGATAGCTGCTATCGAGAGCCGTCATATGAAAAGTGGCTCCGGATAGCGCTCCATATAAATAGGTAGAGCCAAATATTTTTTATATGAAGTTTTTGGTAAACAGTTGAATTAAAAATGATAGTTTGATGTTAAATAAGTTTAATTTACAAATAAATAGCGCGTCAAATTTAAATTTAGGCGTATAAAAATTACGGCTCTCGATAGCAGCTATCCGGAGTGAATAAAAAAACACTACTATAGATAGCGTCCCTTTTTATTAAAGCCTCTGTAAACAATTTGAAGGTGTTAATTTAAAAATGTATAACTCCGTGTGCATTTTTAACATTATAATATTGTTGATTGCTAATCAAAGATCAGTAAAAGGTAGCTGTAAAATAGAAATTGAATTACATTTATGTAAATCAAAATTATGTCTATAATGTATGTACATTGAATTGGTTCTGTTATATTTTAAACAATATACCTAACTAGGTGTTAATTTTGTTAAATTTGTACATGATAAGATATTTGCTGTACTAATGGAATTTGCACAAAGGCTGAACTGAACTAAAATTTGTGATTTTTTTTTTTTTAATTAAACCATAATGGTTTCTTAACACGCTAAATGCTAAAGTCCAAGTAAAGAATACTCATCAAATAAGATTTTTAATTAAGAAAATTGAAAAAGCCACTATGGCTACATACATTATGTATACTGGTTAAATGTAAAAATTAATTTTTATAGTTTGTAAGGGGTCGAATTCATATTGAACATGAATAAAATTCGCTTCAATGTGAATTAAATATTGAATTCCAGTGGAATAAATTCATATTTATCAGAGAAATTAATTGATTTTTCAAATCTTCACGAAAAAGTACTTACATACATATAAATTGAATTTCAAAAACTGCAGATTTAATACATAATTATAATGCCGCGCAGCTTAATTCAGATTTTAAAAAATCGGCGAAAATATCGCGAAATTATTGGTTTTTTTTCAGTAGAATTAATGTAAATCCTTTTGTATCTACTGTAATTAAAAAACTGTATGGAATATTAAAATGTTGAAATTTGGAAAAGAAAATAAAGATGTTAATACTAAACATATGTATGTAGCAGCTAGGGGCTATTGAGCGAATATCAGTTTCAATACAAAATCTCCGTACCGTGAAAATTTAAGCATGAAAATGAAAAATTTATGTTCTAAAATAAAAGCTAGCATGCTTTTGAAACCCCTCTACACAACAATTGATTTTATTTGAAAATTCATATAAATTATTTAAACTGTTCATTGATTGGATGAAGAAAATGCTCTTTTTGTTCATTTTTACTAAATTTCCCGGAATTCTTGTATATCGTACATGTTTGATATTTGGACAAATCAATGGCCGGCATTTTACAATCGTCTAGCTGCCACTCAAAGTAATAAGCAGCTCTAAACAAAAGATTTCCATTCTTGAAACTTACCTCTCGAATACTCTCTTATAAAATTGTCACTGTTCAGACAAGACGAAATTTTTGCAAATGTATAATAATGCCCCTGCAAATACTACCAAACGTAAATTTAGAAGCTATCAGTTGAATAAGATATCATTAGTCGATCAAAACAGCAAGGAAAATATTAAAGAACATGTAGAATGTGTACATATATGAGATTCAGAACATGAACATTAAAATTATTTATTAAAATATTTAACGTTTCATTTACTATTTCGTTGCAATATACTAGACTAATATTCTACGCCAACAGAGTGTAAAACAAGTTACCACAGAATAGGGCGAATTTCTCTGAAACTAAGCCATTTTTTATGAACTTAGACATGTTCAGCATTTTACAATTGTTAATTTAAGCATTCTAAAGTCGAAATATAAATACGTTTGGTTTTGTTGCTTTAATCACTTTTCATGTTAACCAAATTGGCACTGCTAAGTTGCTTTGAGAAATTTGGCAATATATTTCTACATTTCGAGTAAAAATTGTCGTTTTTACTTCTTAGCTCAATTTAGGAATTATAAATAGTTAAAACAAACCATGTTGTGGGCAGATTAACATTTTTGTTTAGCACCGGAAACGCATAAACCCCGAATTTAACAACGTATTTCGGCATTTCGAGTAAAATTTGTATTTTTTGCAAATTAGGTAAATTCATAAACAGCAAATTGTTAAATCGAACATTATTTTGGTAAGGCTAAATTTATTTTTAGCACCGATCAGGAATATCACCCGAATTTTTTCATGTGCAACAATATAAAAAAAAATGGAAAGATTATGAAAACTCGCTATTAAGCAGTTTCTAAGAATGTATTTAAACTCGGAATTTATTAAAAATAAATCAGAATAAACTTAATCACCAAACGTGTAGTTTCTAATTCTCCGTCTAATTAAAACCCAACAGCGGTAATTTAATTAGATAAATTCGCTAATCAAACAAACGCTTAGCCTTACATCCTAAGCACAGTATTTGCTAGATTAACATTGGTCCTTCGAGCCATTAAAACTGGCAACAACCAAATACGCCAAACAACAACCGGCGGGGGATCCAAACAACTGTGTTATGGATTATTAATGCTACACTGTAGCCTAATTATGAATTTCTTGTTTAACATGTATTATATATTATTATTTACTCTAAATTTTGTACAATAAAAGCAATTAAATCGTTATGTAATAAGTATACCTTTTTATGTATAATATTCAAATCATAAAACAATTGTGTACTTAAATTTTGTAAATGTATTGATTACAATTATCTATATAAACTGATGATCAGTCGATAATTGGCAGCTATTCTTGAGCCTTGTTCACGACGATACCTAAAATGAAAATAAAAAAGAGAACACAACGCAAGCATTTCAGCACCCTTCATAATTACTGAGTCAAAATACCTAAAATAGAAATAAGATTTAATTCTGACTGTGATTTATAATTATTAATTTAAAACTTACCCTTTTTTTATTATTATTGTTTTGTTGACCATTTTATTATATAATTTTTGACAGAAGGTCATTTCACAAAACCAAAAATGTAATAAATAATTTATGTTAACAAAAGAGGTAATAGAAATTTATAGCATTAAGTTTTAGTACATTACACTTATAAAATAATTTATATTAGATGGCGCCTTTGCCATATTTTTGAATTATATTCCTATAAAATAATTTACTTTAGATGGCGATATGCCATATGCTTAAATTAAATTTTTTCTTATAAAAATATTTGTAAAAAAAGTCAGTCGAGAAGATTTTGTGAAAGAGATTAGTGAGAGAAAAAATAAAAACAGTGATTACGAGAACAACAGTGATTTTATTATACCGGAACGAAATTGGACACGAGTGATACCGCAACTTAATATTTTTGAACCCCGCATTTAATTTGGACAATCGAGATACCGCTTCAACTTAAATCTATTGCTTTATATACCTGGATAAGAGAGATACCACACATTAATATATTGACCACCCATTTTCTACCGGACACGATTACTGTATATTTAATTATTGCGCTTTGGCATTGGAGCTTCATAAACTGTGATTTGTACCTTACAAGTACGCTTAGAAAATAGAAGCTTTCAACCGAGCGCATTGGTCACAATCTGCAACTCCTACGTGCTGGAAACAGAATTGTTCATGGTCCTTCGAGCCGGATTGCTTTCCAAAAAACAGCAATAAAGAAACAGTGAGTAATTAAAGGTATAAATTAATAAAAAATTTAATTGTTGCCTCGTGGTTTTTCCATTTTTTGCCGAATTGATTTTCTGTCTATTATTCCTTAAATTTGGTGATTGAATTCAAAATATTGAACGATACGATTATATTATAATATATAATATATTTTTGTAATCCGAAATTAATAAATTCGCGTATTCCGAATATTTGTGAACAATTTGTGAAAAAAGTGAAAATTAACAGTGAACTATAAAATGGCGAAAACAAGAGCGCTTAAACGCATTGTCAAGGACATGGAAAATATAAAGAAGGATGTAACGGTGATAACAAAGGATACATGTATTAGTAAGATTAAAGGATATCAGACTGCCTTGTGTGGGGATTGGAAAGATTTTCAAGTTCTAGAAGAAAAGTTAAAGGGCAATTTTGATGAGGCAAATAGGGAATTGGTGGAGAGAATTGAATCATGCTACTACGATCTGAAACTAAAACTAATTATGTTGGAAAAGTCAAACGAACTAACTAACGAGAATCGCGGAAATCATCCGATGGATGAATTGGTGTTAAATCAAACAAATTTTTTGCATGAAATTTCAGCAATTAACAAACGCGAAAATGAAGTACGTCTGCCTCGAGTGAATATTCCGCCTTTCACAGGAAAATATTCAGAATTTCCTTCGTTCAAAGATTTGTTCGAGGCATCAATACACAATAGTGGGAATATATCAGATGTGCACAAGCTTCAATATCTGAAGGGTTTGCTGAAGGGCGAAGCATACACTCTGATAAATCATATTGCGGTGACAGACGTCAACTATTCCGAGGCATGGGAGAAGATAAAACAAAGGTACGACAAACCTAAACATGTGATTTTTAATTTGCTGAAACAATTCATGGACCAGCCAACTTTACAACATAGTTCAGCGAAAGGGCTTCGTGCTATTACGGATACATCAGATGAAGTCATACGAGGTTTACGCGTTCTGGGTAGTGAAGCGGAGTTACGTGATCCATGGCTCATATATATATTGGTAAACAAGTTAGATGCTGATTCCAAAGAAGCATGGGCACACAATTCAGCTGCAATCAATTATCCAACGCTTGAACAATTTTTTGATTTTTTGAATAACAGAAGTGACACCTTAGAATATTTAACTTCATCCCCGAAGGTTAAAGTGACAGCTCCCAAGAAGGTGGGTGCCATGGTATCGCAGGCAGCAATTGGAAGTAATTGCATATTATGTTCAGGGAATCATTATATTAGCAAATGTGAAAAATACCTCGACTTGTCGATTACTGAACGCAAGGAGTTAGCAGCTGGCAAAAGGTTATGTTTCAACTGCTTGTCTTCGACTCATCAAGCAATTGCATGCCGTTCCAAATTTACATGTCGTATTTGCAAGCGAAAGCATCATGTAACGCTACATAACGAGGAAAAGGCTGAGTCTAACGAAAACAAACAGAATCAAGAGAATAATTCCAATATATCATCTATGACTAACCATTCTAGTATATATTTTACAGCGAAATCACCACATAGTGCAACAAAATCATTCCAGGCTATTCTACCAACAGCAGTGATTTTGGTAGAAGACAAATATGGGCAAATGCAGAAGTGTCGAGCCTTATTAGATTCCGGTTCTCAATCGTCTTTCATTACGGAGAGTTGCACACAGAGATTAGGTTTATTACGTGATAAAACCAACATAAATGTGTCAGGATTGACGGCGGGGAATATGATTTCAAAGGCAAAAACAATGATAGTCATGCGATCAATGTATAATCGAAGCATGACCACTCAAGTTGAAGCGTTGATAATGAAGCAGTTACCAACACGAATACCCAATTCAAGCATCTGTGTTGGAGAAGAGCGATCTTTAAGGGATCTAGATCTGGCAGATCCACAATTCGATAAGCCGGCAGCCATAGACATATTGGTGGGAGCCGACAAGTTTTTCGAGATTCTAGAGAGAGAACAAAGGCGATCAAAGACATTGATTTTACAAAAAACGATATTTGGATGGGTGGTCTCAGGTCAACCCTTAACAACGAGCATTGAGAATACAGAGAGTTTCACGGTACAAACGAGAGACGATTCAAATTTGGAAGACGAATTAAGAAAATTTTGGGAAATAGAAGATCTCCCAAACACCAGCGTTCTAACTCCAGAAGAAGTCGAATGCGAGCAGATATTTGTGAATACGCATCAGAGAAGAGCCGATGGCAGATACGTGGTTAACTTACCATTCAGAGACCAAACCGGCGAACTTGGCAATTCATTGGTTATCAGTACGAGGCGTTTTCTGTCATTGGAACGCAAGCTGTTATCAAATTCCCAGTTACGAGTTGAATACCACAATCAAATGAGAGAGTACATTGATTTGGGTCATATGATTGAAACATCTGATTCCATATCACAAAAGTACGATGATGCGAATAGCTATTATTTACCTCATCATGCTGTTACGAAAGAGACGAGCACCACCACTAAAGTAAGGATAGTTTTCGACGGATCAAGCAGAACAAGCAGTGGGGTCTCATTAAACGAAAAACTAATGGTGGGTCCAACTATACAACCGAGTTTATGGACCATATTGTTGCGATTCCGAACAAATAAAATTGCAATAGTGGCTGACATAGAGAAAATGTATCGTCAGGTTGTGGTAGCGGAAGAACACAGAAATTACCAACGAATTTTGTGGCGCGAAAAACCAGACGAGAAAATTAGACATTATAACCTCACACGAGTTACGTTTGGTCTGGCATGTTCATCTTTTCTAGCGATTAGGGCATTGCAACAACTTGCTGCAGAATCAAAAGATGAAGAGGTCAATAACTGCTTAAAAAATGAATTCTACGTAGATGATCTGCTTTCGGGTAGTCATAATTTGGAACAAGCGATTGCGATGAAAGAGAAGTTGATTGACGTTTTAGCAAGTGGTGGATTTGTATTGCGTAAATGGAAATCGAATGCACCTCATTTTACTGAGAACATGAACGAAGAATCGTCGAGTGACATATGTAGTGATAAAATGCCGACAACGAAGACACTTGGTTTGAAGTGGTATACAGAGGAAGATGAGTTCACATTCGAAGTACAAGAGGAGAAAGAGGGTGTGGTCAACAAGAGAAAAATAATATCCGAATCGTCCCGTGTATTTGATCCTCTCGGTTTCTTATCTCCTTCTATTATAATTCTCAAGGTATTATTTCAGAAACTATGGCTTTTGAAGTTGGGCTGGGATGACAAGTTACCTCGTGATTGCGAAGATGAATACCATAAACTGAGAAGTCAGTTCAAACATTTCGAAGAAATCAGAGTTCCAAGGTTCACTAATCTTGAAGGCGAGGTGCAGATTCACGGTTTTGCGGACGCAAGCGAGACCGCTTACTGCGCGGTGATTTACTACAGAGCGGTTAGTGAGACTGGACAAATTTGCAGTGGTTTGATAACTTCGAAAACGAAAGTGGCGCCGCTCAAGAAGATCTCTATACCACGACTCGAACTTTGCGCGAGTCATCTACTATCAAAGCTGATGGTCGCTGTGAAAGAATCTTTCAAAAGGGAAGCTGAATACTTTGCGTGGACCGATTCAAAGATTGTTTTGGCTTGGTTATCGACATTTCCGGCTCAATGGAAAACGTTCGTTGCAAATAGAACGTGCCAAATTTTAGAGCATTTTCCACGTAAACACTGGGGTCACGTTAGGTCAAAGGAGAATCCCGCAGACTATGGTTCAAGAGGCGTTAATCCAAGAGAGTTGGTTAATTTAAAACAATGGTGGAACGGTCCAGAATGGCTCGTTAAAGAACAAAAATATTGGCCTGCAAGTGATGAGACTGAAGCAACTGATGAAGCATACAATGATTTGGAACGTAGAGGGGTGAATAAAGCAATCGTTACATTTCATGCGAGAAGTGATCCGAGTCCAAACGATTGGGTAGAAGAATTGTTCAAGCGTAAATTCGAGATACAAAAATTATTTCGGATTGTGGCGTATGTGTTCCGATACGTTGAGCGGAAGTTTATGTGGAAGGTGAAAATACCAACAGAGGTTAGGACTACGCAACTAAATGCGTCAGAGATAAAGGCAGCGAAAATGTTTTGTATCAAGTGGGTACAGAATGAAACATTCAAAGAGGACATCCAGCAAATAAACAAAAACAAGAGAGTGAGTAACAGATCGAGGCTTCTAGCACTGGCGCCATTTGTGGATGAAGAAGGGATATTGCGAGTAGGCGGTCGACTCCAGAACGCCGATTGTGAATATGATGCTAAACACCCTATCATATTACCACAAAAACATATATTTACTACCAGATTGATATGGGGCATCCATTTCGCCAAATTTCATACCGGCCCTACTCTCACATCGCATATTATTCGCCAAAACTACTGGATAATCAACGGGCGAAGCGAAATACGAGGCATCTTAAAGGGGTGCGTTATATGTAAGAGGCAATCGGCGAAAACTGCAACACAATTGATGGGGAATCTACCAAGTACGAGGGTCACACCAGCTAGGCCCTTTGAAAATTGCGGCGTAGATTTTGCTGGTCCAATATACATAGCAGCAAGAAAAGGCAGAGGAAACAAACAAATCATGAAGGGCTATATCTGCATTTTTGTTTGTTTATCTGTCAAAGCCATACACATTGAGTGTGTGTCAGATTTATCCAGTGAGGCATTTTTGGCAGCTTTAAAACGATTTACGGCTAGAAGAGGAATTCCTAAACATATACATACCGACAATGGTTCCAATTTTGTCGGAGCAAAACGGATTCTGGATGGCGCATGTAAGTTAATTCGACAAATTAATGACAATTATATTATTGCAGAGTTTCTAAGTGAGAACGGTATAGAATGGCACTTTATTCCACCCACATCTCCTCATTTTGGTGGGCTTTGGGAAGCTGCGGTCAAGTCCGTCAAAGGTCACCTGTTAAAAGCAACACGTAATGTCCACTTAACCTTCGAAGAAGTCAGTACATTGCTTTGTCAGATCGAGAACCTCCTGAATTCGCGTCCACTATGTACATCTTCTACAAACGATGATTTTCAGGTGTTGACGCCAGCACATTTTTTGATTGGTACTTTCACTGGATCAATACCAGAAGTTCACATCGAAACACCGGAGAGTCGACTGTCCAGATGGCAGTTAATACAAAGTCGAATACAAACCTTCTGGAAGCGGTACTACCTAGAATACATAAATAATATGCAGCAACGTCATAAATGGCAGCACAGCAGCGACAATTTCAAAACGGGAGACGTCGTATTGATTAAAGAAGACAACACACCCGCATCTAAATGGTCTTATGGTCGCATAATCGAAATACATCCTGGTAAAGACGAACTTGTGCGGGCAGTGACATTGAAAACAGCATCGTCTATAATTCAACGACCAGCGGTGAAGTTATGCAAATTACCCGTAGGTTAACGAATACTTGTTAACGAGGCGGAGTATGTTCACGACGATACCTAAAATGAAAATAAAAAAGAGAACACAACGCAAGCATTTCAGCACCCTTCATAATTACTGAGTCAAAATACCTAAAATAGAAATAAGATTTAATTCTGACTGTGATTTATAATTATTAATTTAAAACTTACCCTTTTTTTATTATTATTGTTTTGTTGACCATTTTATTATATAATTTTTGACAGAAGGTCATTTCACAAAACCAAAAATGTAATAAATAATTTATGTTAACAAAAGAGGTAATAGAAATTTATAGCATTAAGTTTTAGTACATTACACTTATAAAATAATTTATATTAGATGGCGCCTTTGCCATATTTTTGAATTATATTCCTATAAAATAATTTACTTTAGATGGCGATATGCCATATGCTTAAATTAAATTTTTTCTTATAAAAATATTTGTAAAAAAAGTCAGTCGAGAAGATTTTGTGAAAGAGATTAGTGAGAGAAAAAATAAAAACAGTGATTACGAGAACAACAGTGATTTTATTATACCGGAACGAAATTGGACACGAGTGATACCGCAACTTAATATTTTTGAACCCCGCATTTAATTTGGACAATCGAGATACCGCTTCAACTTAAATCTATTGCTTTATATACCTGGATAAGAGAGATACCACACATTAATATATTGACCACCCATTTTCTACCGGACACGATTACTGTATATTTAATTATTGCGCTTTGGCATTGGAGCTTCATAAACTGTGATTTGTACCTTACAAGTACGCTTAGAAAATAGAAGCTTTCAACCGAGCGCATTGGTCACAATCTGCAACTCCTACGTGCTGGAAACAGAATTGTTCAAGCCTGATGTGAACTAACATAATCTTTAGTTAAAGAATATTATTGTAAAAAAATAAGTTGTAATTAATAAAATAAAACATTAATAAATTAAAACTAAGTTTAAAATTAAATAATAAAAATCATATATTAAATATACATATTTATGTTTTATTAAAAGTGCCCCATGAATTTCCACATCTATAGAACAATTTTGGTGACAGCGGTGGGATTGCTCTATGCAGCAATTCATATGGTGTGAAAATTCCGTTTAATTAAAAATTAAAAATCGCTAGTTTAAAACGTGAACATTAAAGTGTAGTGATATCTAAAAGTGCCGTCCGTTTTTGGACATCGAAATTTTTCGTTTAAAAGCAACTAAAATTTAATTCTACAAAATAGAATAAATGTTTGTGTCATAATAAAAATCAATGAAAAAGTATAATAAAAAAAAAAAAATTAACAATAAAGTGGTTCGATAATTTTTACTAATCGTGCAAATTTAACGATTAATGACGTAAAATATATGGTGTTTAAATACAGTATAATGTACCATCAAAAAAAAAAAAAAAAAAAAAAAACGTCTATAAAAACCGAATCATCATAAGTGTTATTGTTCCGTGCTATAAAAACCAAAACCAAAGTCATATCACGCGACTTAATTGTACTGGGGTGCTCGAATTGTCCAGAATATAATTGAAGGCAAACTGTTCTAAATAAAAATAAAAATTCAACAAAGCCAGATTCCAGTAAAAAAAAATCGTACGAGACGTATTCCAAATAAGCAGATTCCAGTATAATCCATTCGAACGGGGATTATCAAACAACTATAGTCATCATTCATCATAATTCAGAACACGGTCAAGTGTTTATATACATAACGAAGATCATCGAACAACAGTAAAATCAAATTACCTGAAGATAATTTTCAAGGTTAGTTCAAGTTTTTTATATCTCAACTATTGTTATCAATACTTGGTTCATTCATGAAACATAATTTACGGGAATATTTTATTAATGTTGTGAGCGGTTTTAAGTTTCTTCTCGAATTATTTTTTATCAAATTTTTTTTTTTTCCATTCAATAATTAGTTATTGTTATTCTATTGTTCTTGCAAATGTTTGTATTTTCTTCTTCTTTTCCTAACTCTGGTATTCATGTCACTTGAAAAACTGGCCGATCAAGCGGACGATTTATTTCTACGAACTAGAACTGTAAAGAAAAACAAAAGGCGGTCAAGATCTCTAATTGCAGCTAATCGCACAGATAGATCTGACGACATAAAATCTGTTAATTTATCCAAAGTAGATCAATATTTAAAAGATACCTTGAGTACTACAATGTCTCTTCTAAATATGGATGTTGCTCTCAAAATCATACCAGATTTCGATGGTAGCCCCGATCGTCTCCATAAGTTTCTGTTATGTTGTGATATGATATATGACGAATTATTACATACTGAATATGAGAGATTCCTAAAATTAGTTAAAACTAAATTGTCAAACAAAGCTTACGATATCGTGAAATACACAGAATATAAGTCGTGGAAAGATTTGAAAGTTGAACTTAAAAATAAATTTCAATATTCTAAATCTATAGAACAACTTCAAATCGAATTAATTAACGTACGACAATTGCGAAATGAGGGTATAACATCATACGCTAGTAGAGTTGAGAAATTACTTTCAGAATTAAATGAAGTTTGTATAGAAAGTGAAGGAACAAATGCGTCAAAAACCATTATACATTTAAATTCGAAAACTGCTTTAAAAGCTTTTCAAGAGGGTCTTATCGATCCTATCAAACTCATAATAAAAGCTTGTCGATTTTCAACATTTCAAGATGCCATAAACAAAGCGTGCGAGGAGGAACTAATCGTAAACACTCAACAGTTATTAACAATTGATTCCAGTACCAAACTAAAATGTCAAATTTGTAAACGAATTGGACATTCCGCAGAAAAATGTTATAGCCGGCATCCAAGTCAATCAAATTCAAATAGATCAACACCAAATAAGCTTGTATCCAATACATTTAGTGACACAAGGCGTCCGGTTCCTGAAATCAAAGCAGCTCAGAAAACAACAGTGTGTGCTTATTGTAAACTACCTGGACATCATATTAGTGTCTGTAGAAAGCGTCAACATGCAAATTTTTACAGAAATACGCGAGTCATGGAGGTAGTCGATGACAGTCAGCCTTCCACTTCGGGAAATGGCTTGGGGTCCGTTCCAGAACATCCAACAAACACTCCAGTTCGGATCCAAGAAATAAAAGAGAGTGTTCATCAGAAAATTATATAAATTTTGACCATCATGTAAATAAAAAATTGAATTCCTGTTTTCCAATTGATTCTAATTTGGATCGTTTTCCTAATTCTTATTCAAAATCTTTAAATCATTATTCCTCTTTAGAATCAATTCACAATTCTTATAATTCAAATTTTAATCATTACTCAATTTGTCTGTCAAGCCACAACCATAATAGAAAATATATCCAATTACAATTAGATATTCTAAAACCTAAGTCGTTTTTCTTTTTGGTCGATACCGGAGCCGACATAAGCATAATCAAGCGAAATTTCTTGAATAACGATACACTTTGTTATCCTGAACGAAATTGTAAAGTAAAAGGTATAACTCCCGAACTAATTGAAACAATCGCAAGTTGTGAAGCTAACATTATATTACCGAATTCATTGTCACTACAACATTCATTTCAGATAGTTCCTGCTTCGTTCCCTATCTCATGCGCAGGTATTATAGGTAAAGATTTCTTATCTAAATATAAGTGTAAAATTGATTTCTCCAAATATAATTTCGAAATTTTAGTAAACAATAGCCCAACTCAACTTAAACTAACTTCCAATTCGTATGTTTTAATTCCACCTCGTTCAGAGAAAACTTTTACCATTTATTTAGACATTCCAAACGATATCGATTATTTAAGCCAATCTTTTGAAATCGTGCCTGGCGTATATACCGCAAATTCGATTATAAAGTCACAAAATAATTTGGTTACCATAAGCCTGGTAAATACTAATGATTTCGAGGTCGAAATCGAAAATTTAGAATTGCCCTTAAATAAATTGGACGAATATGAAGTATTTCATCTAAATTCTTGGTCGAATAACATAGAAAAGCGTTTAGAAACTATCAAATCCTCGTTGAAAATTGATCATCTTAATCAGGAAGAGAAAAATTCTATTTTAAATCTTTGTAGAAAATTCAATGAAATTTTCTATCTTCCTGGTGATCAACTTACCGCAACGGATATTACGTTTCATAAAATCAGAACCGATCGTAACTTAGAACCAATATACATTAAACAATACAGATTACCTGAATCGACGAAAAACGAAATTGATAAACAAATATCTCAGATGTTAGAAGATGATATAATAGAACCAAGCAAGAGTCCTTGGAACTTTCCATTAATAGTAGTCCCTAAAAAGTCAAATAATGAACAAAAAAGGTGGAGAATTGTAGTCGATTTCCGCAAATTGAATGATGCTACTATCAATGATGTGTTTCCACTTCCCAATATTTCTGATATTCTAGACCATCTTGGCAAATCTAAATACTTTAGTACAATTGACCTTGCTAATGGGTATCATCAAATACTTTTAGATCCAAAAGATAAAGAAAAGACAGCATTCAATACGCATTTAGGACATTTCCAATTTAAACGAATGCCTTTTGGATTAAAGAGCGCACCGGCGACTTTCCAAAGGCTGATGAACAATGTCCTTAGCGGTTTAAATGGAATCAAATGCCTAGTCTATCTTGATGATGTGATAGTCACGGGTTACAACCTTAAAGATCACGAGAACAAATTAGAGTCAGTTTTCAATTGCTTTAAGAACAATAACCTTAAAGTAAATTTGGAAAAATGCTAGTTCTTATCAAAAGAGATTGTATATTTGGGACATACGGTAACAAACGAAGGTATCAAACCAGATTCAAATAAAATCGCAGCCGTTAGAGATTATCCTCAACCAACCAACCAAAAGGAGACGAAATCATTTTTAGGTTTAGCAGGTTACTATCGTCGCTTCATAAATAGATTTTCTGAAATTTCCAAACCTCTGACAGTTTTATTAAAAAAGGGACAACCGTTTATTTGGGATGCCTTCTGCGACGAATCATTTAGAAAATTAAAAAATAGTTTTATAAATCCTCCAATCTTGCAGCACCCTGATTTTTCTTTACCGTTTGCAATAACAACCGATGCGAGTGATTTAGCGATAGGCGCCGTCCTCTCCCAAAATGAAAATGAGTTTGACTAACCAATAGCTTATGCCAGTCGAGTCCTCAATAAGGCAGAATTAAATTATCCAACTATTGAAAAGGAGTTGTTGGCAATGGTATGGGCATGTGAACATTTTCGCCCATATGTTTACGGTCGCCATTTCAAGATAATTACGGATCACAAGCCATTAATATGGCTTAGTAATTTGAAAAATCCCTCTTCAAGGTTAATCAGATGGCGAATACGGTTAGAAGATTTCGATTATCAGGTTCTCCATAAGCCTGGAATTCTTAACCAAAACGCCGATGCTTTGAGCAGGACACCGATCAGAACAAGTCAATCTCCACAAATTGTACCAGAAACATCATTAAACATTCCAGAAGTAAATGTGTTAACTAGATCACAGAGTAAACAAAATCCTGAAATTAATATTCCTGAACCTGATACAATTCCCAATTCTTCGAAATCTAAAGTTGTTCAACTCACTGATGATTGCGAAATCGATAAAGCAATAGAAGAATTTCACTCGAAACCTTTAGGCGGTCATCAAGGAGTTTTTCGGACAGCTCAACGTATGAAAAACTATTATGTTTTCAAAAATTTCTATTCACGTATCAAAAAAGTTATTATGTCATGCGCGCTATGTCAAAAAAATAAATGTAGTAAACTCAATAAAATGCCGATGCAAATTACTTCTACTTCTTCCCAAGGATTCGAAAAGCTTTTCTTAGATATAGTTGGTCCTCTACCAGTGTCATATCGTGGAAACAAATATATCCTTACGATCCAAGATGACCTTACTAAATTTTCTCTGGCATTTCCAATGGAAAATCAAGAGGCTGAAACAATAGCTAGAGTATTCGTCGAACGAGTAATTTGTGTATTCGGAACTCCTCAACAAATACTTTCCGATCAAGGTGCCAATTTTATGAGCGAGCTATTTAGAAACATATGCAAAATTTTTAAGATTAAAAAGTTACACACTACCGCATATCATCCGCAGACTAATGGAGCTTTGGAGCGGTCGCACAGAACGTGGACCGAATACTTGAGGAACTATACACAATCCGATGAACTCAATTGGGATACTTGGCTGCCTTTTGCAATATTTACGTTCAATTCTACTCCGCATAGCGCAACAAAATTCATGCCATTTGAATTATTATTCGGATATAAACCATTGATACCCAGTTTATTACAGCGTGAACCAGAAGTGGTGTATAATTATGATGATTATATGTTGGAATTGAAGAGTAGAATGCAAGCATCTTTTGAAATAGCGGAAAAAAATCTTATTGACAAAAAACTTAAGTCTAAAGAATACTATGATAGCAATACACAAAGTGCAAATTTTCAAATTGGTGATCTCGTTCTATTAAAAAATGAAACACGGATTACTAAGTTTTCACCTCTTTGGCTTGGGCCATTCGAAATTAAAGAAATTAAATCGCCTACAAACACAACGTTACTAATTAAAAATAAATTCAAAACCGTACACAACAATCGAATAAAATTATTTCAGAATTAAATATAAAGTTAAAGTTGAGATTAATTAAAAGATTTGAAGTACTCAATAAAAATTGTCAAAGTTTACTTTCTATTTAAATAATAATACCTTTTATATTATATTATATTAATAAACATTATACTTAATATCTAGTAACATTTTAAACCCATATGGACGAATTATTTGTATATGTATTACTAAAGTTAACTAATTTATTGAATTTATTTAAAAAAAATAATAATTTTTGTATAAAATAAAATAATTTTTAGTATTATTTTAAACTTAGGGGGATGGTGTTATGGATTATTAATGCTACACTGTAGCCTAATTATGAATTTCTTGTTTAACATGTATTATATATTATTATTTACTCTAAATTTTGTACAATAAAAGCAATTAAATCGTTATGTAATAAGTATACCTTTTTATGTATAATATTCAAATCATAAAACAATTGTGTACTTAAATTTTGTAAATGTATTGATTACAATTATCTATATAAACTGATGATCAGTCGATAATTGGCAGTTATTCTTGAGCCTGATGTGAAGTAACATAATCTTTAGTTAAAGAATATTATTGTAAAAAAATAAGTTGTAATTAATAAAATAAAACATTAATAAATTAAAACTAAGTTTAAAATTAAATAATAAAAATCATATATTTAATATACATATTTATGTTTTATTAAAAGTGCCCCATGAATTTCCACATCTATAGAACAACTGCACCGTGAAGCAGACACTCGTTGTTCCACTAACTAGCCGCAACTTAGTCAATTACAACTATAGGCATGGAACAGCTATTGCAGACACAAAAGCAAAAGACAGAAGAAATAGAGCAGCTCATCAAAAACTATAAAAATGATGGAGCTATACGAAAACGAAAACATATCTGGAAAAAAAAATAACAGCTTTGAAGAAGCTATACAAAGAGTACATCGATGACGACAATTTAATAAGAGAATTTCAACCACCACTGAAGTCAACAGATCAGTACTACAAGGATAGGCAGGAAAATGTGGCAGATAATTACCAAAAAACTATTGAGGAAATGCGAGAACGCCTAAACGATTCGGCGCTGCCATCCACACCACTTCCAACAGCAGATGTGCAACAATCAATTTTAAAGAACTCAGCATCACCCCATATGTAGAGATCAACAACACTGCCACAAAAGGCATCACCAAGTGAATTCAGGCATAGTCCATTATCCGAGACGTCAAAGGTTGAGTCAAACCTTGAATTCAGACAATCGCCAAAATTCAAACAACAATTAAAACAACAAGACATCAAAAAGAGGAGCTTATGCAAAGAGATAAGGTCCACAAAAAACAAATTGGAACAAGGAGAAGCTGAAGCATCATTGAATTTATCATTAACTCACATGAAGAGAATGATGAATCAAGTATCAGATCTTCACGACAACATATGCCTGGAGGCGACTGAGGATGATGAAACAATAAAAAAATACTTTATAGATGAATACTACGACAAAATACGAAAAGCGTATGACGAAATAGTAGTAGAGGTGATCACGAAAAACAAACAATATAAAGCCGGCAGTAATCGACCGGCAGAAATTAAGCTTCCCGAAATACAAATACCCCACTTTAATGGAGAATACATGAAATGGATGGCATTTCATGACATCTTTGAACAATTAGTGCACAACAATCTAGCACTTAACAACACACACAAGATTAATTATCTAAAGACCTACATTGGAGGTCAAGCAGCCAGGCTGATAAATCACCTGCAATCCGTGGGAGAAAACTATGAACCCGCATGGGACATAATCAAAACAAGATACGATAATCGCAGGATGAACGTAAACAAATACATTCATACCTTGATGGCACAATCAACAATAAATACCGAATCCGCACCAGCCATAAGAGGATTATACGACACGACTAGAGAATGTTTACATGCAATCAAGCACCTAGTGATATACGTATTGGCCAAAAAACTGGATCACGAATCCCTGAGAGCATACGAGATGTCACTAGAGAATACAAGAGAAATTCAAACTGTTAAAAATTTCATGAAGTTCCTTGAATCGCGTTTTACATTATTAGAAGCAGTTTATCGAGAAAAATTTTCAAACTTTCGTAAACCAGCAACTACTACAAAACCATCTCTATTGACAACGAGTCCAACCAAAGCCTGCATTGTCTGCAACCAAAGCCTCCACCTTGCAGATTGTTCTAAATTTAAACCAATGAACATTCTTGACAAAAATCAGCTGGTATCATTATTGCAACTATGTAGAAGGTGTCTTAAAAGCTACCACGCGTTAGCCAAATGTAAGGCTAATACATCATGTCAACAATGCAAAGGACGGCATCACCAGCTACTACACAATAAGATGATTGGATCAATAACAACCAAACCCGGATCAGCAAACAACGGCAATACTACATTCGACGCTAGTACAAATGACGCGTACATTCTCTTGCCAATCGCACTAGTAAGGGCAACAACTAAGAATGGGCAAGATTGTCATTTACGTGCCATTATAGATCCTTGCTCACAAGCCACGTTCATCACTTCAAACGCAGTAAACAGACTACAAACAAAAACGTGTAGCACAGAATTGCACGTAACTGGCATTTGCGTAAACAACAAAGAAATAATCAAAAAGGCTGCTAAACTATCAATTATGCCTCAATTTCAATCGAGGTATAACCTGGAAATAGAAGCTTACGTAGTGAATACAATTACAGACAACCAACCACGGAGAACAATGACAAGCCAGACTTGGGAAAATCTACCTCAGTTGGCCAATCCTAACTTCCATACGTCAGCACCGATAGACTTACTTATTGGTGCTGATTACTATGCCGATATAGTATTACCGGATATAATAAAAATAAATAATCAACAACCATTTGCTCAATGTACAAAGTTTGGGTGGATAATATTAGGAAGATCTAATAATACACACTCAACAGACGAGCCGTTAACCAAAACCGTAGCAATCACAACAAAGGAAAATACATCTGATGAAATTGAGAAAATCCTCAAGAAATTTTGGGAAATAGAGGAACTGCATCCACCGAGAAAACATACCACTGATGAAGAAGAATGTGAATAACATTTTCGAAACTCCCACAAAAGAGAATCAGACGGTAGATACACTCTTAAAATTCCGTTCCAACAACAGGTAGACCTAGGAGATTCCAAAAAGATGGCAACAGCAAGATTTCTCCAACTAGAAAGGCAACTCATGAAGAACAACGAATTAGCCACACAATACAAAGAATTCATACAAGAATATGAATATCTCGGACATATAGTATGAAGAAAATTCAACCAACAGAATTGAGCGACGGAAAATATTACATGCCCCATCATGCGGTCCTCAAGCCATCAAGTACCACAACAAAGTTAAGAGTAGTTTTTGACGCGTCCGCCAAAACAACGAACGGCCGGTCATTAAATGATGTAATGCATGTTGGTCCCAAAATACAACAAGACCTGTGGCATATCGTAATGAGATGGCGAAAGCACAAATATCTCTTCACAGCCGACATAGAGAAAACGTTTCGGCAGATTTGGATAAACAAGGAAGATAGAAACTTTCAACGAATTTTGTTGCGAAACTCCTCTTCAGAAAAGATTCAAGAGTACAAACTTAACACAGTAACATATGGAACAGCAGCTGCCACTTATCTTGCAGTAAAAACTTTAAATCAGCTCGCAGAAGACGAAAGAAAGAACTTTCCTACGGCATGCAAGGTGTTACAAACAGATTTCTACGTCGATGATCTCATGACAGGCTGCGACACAATCAAAGAAGCATCAGCCATTTAAATCCAACTAACGGAACTACTTCAAAAAGGAGGCTTTAATTTAAGAAAATGGGCAAGCAACCAAACACAGCTCTTAATCAACGTAGCCGACAGAGAACTAACAGAATCACATAAAATTGAAATCGATCAAAGCATAAAAGCCCTTGGTCTCTTTTGGAAACCTAAAGCGGATGTATTTGAGTTTAATATAAACGTACCAATTCCAAGTGGCAAGTTGATGAAGCGAGTTATTCTCTCCACGACTGCTAAGCTATTTGATCCATTAGGATGGCTAGCACCAGTAATAATAACACCAAAGATAATGTTACAAAAAATGTGGCTCATGGGTCTCACATGGGATGAACCGGTTCCTGAAGCCATAGGTCAACCATGGTTAAACTTTAAAGACAAACTACAGCTTCTCAGTGACATAAAAGTTCCAAGATGGACAAATTACACACCTGAATCACAGATTGAGGTTCACAGCTTCAGCGATGCTTCAGAACAAGCCTATGCCGCCTGCGTCTACCTAAAAGTAACCAATAAAGAAAGTGAAGTGAGCATCAACCTTATAGCAGCCAAAACAAGAGTCGCGCCGACGAAATCAAAAGTACCATTACCAAGGCTGGAACCAAATGACACTCTTTTACTGGCTAAATTACTTAATGAAGTAAAACAAGCATTAGAAATACAGCAAGCAACAACTATCAGACAGCATAGTACTGTCATGGATACAAGGAGATATTCAGAAATATAAAACTTATGTTGCCAACAGAGTATCGGAGATTAGGAATTTTATCGAACCATATCAATGGCGCCACATCAAATCAGGCGACAACCCAGCTGATTGCGCGAGCCGCGGAATAACGGTTCATGAACTGATAAATCATAAGCTCTGGTGGTCAGGACCACATTGGCTCAAAAACAAGCACGAATACCCGCCAAACATACAAAACTGTTTTGAACCAGAAAAACAACAACCAACGGAACTAAAAAATATCAACTTCACTACCATCACAGAGGATGATGACAGGATAGTCCATTTAATAACGTGACAATTTCAATTGAACCTAGATAAACTTAATTGTTGAGAATAATTTTACAATCAAAAAGTCACGCATCAATTTCGTGACCACACGCTGCAAGAGAATCGTTATGCTCATAAATGCGCTGTAAATTTGATGATGCAATGCGAAATAAAATGCTGAAATTTACTATATAAAGAAACGCTCAATATTTTTAGAAACCATATCATTTGTCAAAATGAAGTTTACCATTTTGTTCACTGTAGTTTTGGTAATATTGGGCTTGTGTGGTGCTTATGCACAAATAATTCCTGATTTGTTGGGAGATCTAGGAATTTCACAACCATCAGGATCGCAAAGATCGTCATTCGATCGTAAAAAGAAATAATAATTTTGGATCCAAAATATAAAATTTTGAAAATGTTTAATCATGAATAAATAATATTGTATCAGCATTTTATTCGTATTTTATTGAATTTTGAATTTTTTGATTGATTGATTGACGTGTTCGACCAATCTATAAGCAAGGGTGCTGGAAATTGCTGAGCCCCCTTACTACAATCACAATGATGAAAACTGCATTCTGAAATAATATTAATTAGTTAGCTGCATCACATTTCTGGAATACTTCTGAAAATCCTAATCTTAATTAAATTAAATCTAACCTAAAGCTTGGTAGTCAGGTGTGAAGTTGCTCGGGGGATTCAAGTTGGCACTTGAATGGCCAGCTCCGTAACTTGCAACTTCCACAAGTGCTCGTGTTACCTCCCCGTGGTGACCGCTGGTAACTAGATTGCTGATGTTTTGGCTTCTAAACTAAAACACGGCGCTAAAGGAGTCAACCTTAAACAAATCGCTGGGCTGGGTTAAGGTGTTAATCGTACCGTGTCGATAATCGACCAGACTGAGGGCCCAGTTTTAAAACTAGCTCAATCGTTAACGGTGGATCCGGATACTTGGCGCCCTCCGGATTAAGTAGCCTTATCTGTGTACTGCGGATCTCTGCACAGATGGATACTTCTTTCTCCGGTATTCGTGGGAATAACTATGGATCTTAATAAAACCAAACAACAACAAAAATTGTCCGGCTCTCTAAAAAATCCGGAAAATGGGGACAAAGAGACTCGGGTCTGTAGGCCTGACTCTAAGTCTACAAATAAACAACGGGACATAAGCTCAAGCGAGGCTGGTCCCTCCACTCGGGTCACCAAGCTGGTTCCTCAAAACCAACCTATAATACTAGGAGGAAGGCCTGGAGAGCTCTGGAAAAGATCAACAACATCTCGCCAGAAGACAGGATGGATAAAGACAAAGCCACGATTGCGTGGGCAAAAAAAGTCACCGAGAAAATGTCGGAAGGACCTTCAGCTGGCTCACAGCTTAAAAGAAATAGATCTCAGGAGGAAAGTCTTAAGATCGCAAAGCGAACAAAACTCCATGCTACCACTATGAGGCCTTTTAACGAGCTCTTTAAGGATCAGCTGATTGTTGCAGTTATTGACAAATCCCTGGATTGTTGTATCACGCCCGCCAATTGGAGGAAGGTGGGAGGGGCCTTAGCCACCACCTACCTGAAAGTCCTGTCGGAAAATCCGGGACCTGCTCCGACTTGTCGGGACGCGGGGTGTCACAGGAATCAGGTGAAATTGACTGCCTGTGCAGATCAGAGGTCCCCGCTGCTTTATAAGAAGGCAGTGGGGGGACTTGGCGAGGTATGGCCCGGAGCCAGTCTTTCTGTGATTGAGAGGGAGGAGATCCCCAGCAGACCAAGAGCTAGGGTGTACATCCCTTCGGAGTCTAGTGATCCGAAGGTGATACTCCAGTTATTGCAGGTTGGCAACCCGGAGTTGCCAACGCACCACTGGAAAGTTGCCAAGCTCGAGGAGGCAAAGGCTGACTATAGGTCGGCTGTTATCATCTTAAACAGGAAGTGACTGACTACCCTGAAAAAAAACCAACGGTCTAATCAACTATGGTTTCAGTGCAGTTACACTCAAGGTTTATAAGAAGGACGCGGACAAGCCGGAGGCTCCGAAGTCATCTTCAGAAAATACCACGGTGCTTGATAGCCCATCTGCGTGCGCGGAGGTAGCCAGCCAAGTGGAAACTCTCTCCACGGACATGGAGATGTCAACGTCCATGAAATCTTTAAAGAGGCTCTCAGAGGACTTCTCATCAGAGGATGACTCTGAGTTACTGTGGTGGAGAAGAGGCTGCAGAGATGATACTGACATTTCTTCAAATCAACCTTCACCACTCTAAGTGAGCATTAGGTGCTCTAATTTTAAAAATTGGGAAAGAAGCGACAGATGTCGTCTTGATCCAAGAACCTTGGGTCACTGAAGACCGGGTACTTGGGCTCAAGACTCCCTATTATAGATTAATGCACGCGCAAACAGAAGGGAACGTTCGGTCGTGCATTCTCATTAAAAACAACATAAGTTGTTTTCTGTTATCAAATTTCAGTAATGGAGATGTAGCAGCGGTCAGCATTGAGGTCGATAAACGAAACCTCTGGCTAGTATCAGCTTACCTAGCTTATGAAGAAGCGGATATTCCACAAATCATTTTATGTGAGCTAACTTTTGAGGCTCAGAAGCGCAAGGTTGGAGTCATTGTTGGGAGTAATGCAAATGCTCATCACACGATCTGGGAAAGTATGGACACAAATGAACGAGGTGAGTTACTCCTTGATTACAATTTAAGTACTAACCTTCATATATGTAACATAGGAAATAAGCCGACCTTTACAACTAGTAATATACAGGAGGTATTGGATATTACTCTTGTCTCAAGCTTTTCTATTAAACTGGAGAGTGTCGGAGGACCACCCCTTTCCTGATCATTATTATCTTCTATTTGAAATGGACCTGACTTCTCCAAAAGGTCCAATCTATAGAAGCATCGAAATATTTTCTTAAGTTTTGAAACTCTCTTAAATATTTCGTCTAACCAATTTTCTTCGTAGCTCGTTGGAAACGCATAGGTTGTGGCATTTTTTTTGTTTACTTCGATATCAATTGCCAATTGGTTCTCTTCCAAGCTTAATTGTGTAGGCCAATAAGTTTCGGGTTGCTGAAGCCATTCGGGACCTTGCCACCACTAGTTCAAATTCACAAGGTTCTTTGGATATACTCCTCTGGAACCATGATCCGCGGGATTCTCTGCTGACTTAACATGCCCCCAATGTTGTCTTGGAAATTTGTCCAATATCTCGCTGGTTCTGTTTGAAACAAATGTCTTCCATTTAGCAGGATAGGATGACAGCCAAGCCAATACTATGGATGAATCGGTCCACGCGTAACACCTCGCAGTAAGTTCTGTCGTTTCTTTCATTTTAAACATTAGTTTGGATAGCAAGTGAGCAGCACACAGCTCTAACCTTGGGAGTGAGATCTTTTTTACAGGTGCAACTTTAGTTTTCGCAGTCAAAAAGTGAACACTTATTTTTCCCTTATCGTCAACCACCCTGCTATACAATACCGCGCTATATGCTACTTCACTTGCATCAGCGAAACCATGAAAAGTAATATTTTGATAGTGATTGGTAAATCGCTGCATTTTAATATCTTCAAAATGTATAAATTCTCCTCTTATTGTTTTGAATTCTTCTTGGAAGTAATCTGGTAATTTGTCATCCCAATCGATTTTTAAAAATCATAGTTTTTGGAACAGTATTTTTAGTAAAATAATGGATGGAGACAAAAATCCTATCGGATCAAAAACTCGTGAGGATTCTGAAATGATCTTGCGCTTGGTTACTGGGCCATCGTGTTCTGGATTGACTTTAAAAGTTAATACATCGGATATAGGATGCCAATGTTAACCTAAAATTTTCACTGCTGTAGTACTGTCAGAGCCAAGCTCGGTTGTGGCATTATCTTCTCCTTCTTCGCATAAACAAGAAATGTTTGATTTCCATTTCCTTAAAAAAAACCACCCTTTTGTAACGTACTTACAATATTTTCTTTTAATTGTTTTGCAGATTCTACGTCTCTAGAGCCCGTTAACAGATCATCGACATAAAAATCGCTGAGTATGTGATTAGTAATTTGTTCATCTGCGTTGTCGTAAGCTGACTGTTGTAACGCTCGAATTGCTAAATATGCAGAGGAAGCAAGACCAAATGTTACCCTGGTTAATTTATAGTGCCTTAGTTGTTGGTTAGAGCTCTCACGCCATAGAACCCGTTGATAATTGCTGTCTTCTGATGATACGATAACCTGCCGGTACATTTTCTCTATATCGGCAGCTATTGCAATTTGGTTACCTCTGAATCGCATTAAGATTGCCCATAAACTAGGTTGAATTGTGGGACCAACCATCAACGTATCGTTTAAGGAAACACCCGTGCTGGATTTGCTGGAACCATCAAAAACTATTCTTACCTTTGTAGTTTCACTATCTTCCTTTGTCACTGAATGATGAGGTAAGTAGAATGCAGCTTTTTTGTCCCTTGGATTTGGATATACTTCCATCATGTGTCCCATTTCTATGTATTCTCTCATTTGATGGATGTATTGTGCTTGTAGGTTTGGGTTGAGTGATAGCTTACGCTCGAGGGATAAGAAGCGTTGAGTTGCAGTAATAAGTGAGTTTCCCAAAATTTGCGGCGACTGTTTAAACGGAAGCTTGACAACGTAACGGCCATCTGATTGTCTCTTTAGAGTTTTTAAGAAAAAAGTCTCACATTCTGCTTGTTCTGGCGTAAGTTTATTTATCTTGGGTCCCTCTTCAATCTCCCAAAATTTTCGAAGTGTGTCATCTATGTCTATATCTAATTGAGTGTGAAATGACACGTAATTTGATGTGTTGTTCTCTTGTGGTTTCGGCGTAGTAGGTTGACTGGATACTATCCACCCAAACAATGTTTTATGTAGAATTGATGACTTGAGCCGTCTCTGCGCGCCCTCGAGCACAGTAACAAATATATCAGCTCCTATTAAAATATCGATCGGAGCTGGTTTATCGTAGTGAGGATCCGCTAATTGAACATCTTGAAGCAGCCATTTATCGTCGTTTTGAATATTATTTGCTGGTATTCTCGAAGGTAGAGTGTTGATTATTAAAGCACTGACTGTGATTTGTATTTCTGAATCATATACCGATTTCATTGTGATAATAACCTTTCCCTTAGAAGTTATCGATTTAGACGTTACTCCATATGTTGACGTTTGCTTTATGTCAACATTACACATAAAGCAAACGTCAACATAAGTGTGACGTTTGCTTTATGTTGTTGTAATTGCAACCTTCGTACGCAGCTTTCGGAAACAAATGAAGCTTGTGACCCCGAGTCTAAAAGGACGCGACATTTTTTAAACTGCCCAAACCTGTCATTAACCAAGACACTAGCTGTTGGTAAAATTGCTTGTGTAATTTTTGGATTTGGTTCTAACACCGCATTAAAACTAGATGCTTCATCGTTTGGGTTATTATCTGTTTTAACTTCTGTAACATCAGTTTTCGATTCGGGCTCGGGATGTAATGTGAAATGATGCCTGCGTCTACAAAATTTACAGTTAAATTTGGATCTGCAAACTATCGACTGATGCGAAGATGCCAAGCAATTAAAGCATAATTTATTTTCTACCACTATTTGTTTTCGTTGTGCAAATGTCAAGTTGAGATATTTTTCGCATCTCCCCAAATAGTGATCGCCTTTGCATAATGGACATCCAAAATTGTTAGCTTGTGATACATATGAGTTCATTCGTTTAGAAGTACTCGATTTTTTATTTTGTAAAGAACTCAAGCTTTCCAGAGCGTCGCTTCGTTTATTTAGGAAACGAAATAATTGATCTAGAGTTGGAAAATCTATCTCTGCAGTTTCATGAGCCCAGGCATTTTTTGACTCGTTATCTAATTTGTTGACTAAAATATAGATTAGCCAAGGATCTCTGCTTTCTGCCTGTTCGCCTAAAACTTTTAAACCACGTATAACTTCGTCCGATACATCTGATAGTTTACGAAGTGCGTTTGAGCAACTCTGTTGTAAGTTTGGTTGATCGATAAATTGTTTTAACAAAGTGCATATCACTTGTTTGCGTTTATCGTACCTCATTTTGATTTTATCCCACGCCTCGTCATAGTTTGCATCGGTGATAGTTAAATGAGTTATTAAAGCGTATGCTTCTCCTCTTAGTAGACCTTTAAGGTACTGCAGTTTATGTACCTTTGAAATTGTCTGGTTTGAATGAACTGATGCTTCAAATAGATCACGAAACGATGGGAATTCTGAATAATTTCCACAAAACACAGGGATATTAACACGCGGCAAACGTACTTCGTTCTCTCGTTTGTTTAATGTGGACACTTGTTGTAAAAAATTGGTTTGATTAAGCATCAATTCGTCCAACGTGTAATTCGCTTGTTGGTTATTATTCTCTTCGTAAAGTTTTTCCCATTTAAATATTTTTTGCTTTAATTCAAAATGGAGCCCTTCAATTTTGTCAATGGATTCTGAATTTGCATCATCAAACTTTCCTTTCAAAGACCTTTCTAACGCTTGAAATTCTTTCCATTCATCGGCTAGAAGGGCTTGATTGGTTTTTATCTCACTGATTCTCGTATCATCTTTAAACTTTGCTACTTGTCTCGTTTTATAGCCCTGGTTTCAGCCATCGTTTATGTTACGACAAATTCACCGTTAGACCACTTGAGTAAATCGTTTATCTCACTTCACTTAATTTAACTTATTTAGGCTTGTAAAAATAATAAAATGGTTTACTCACAGTTTTCAAATGTTGATCAAGCAATCCGGCTCGAAGGACCAATGTTTATTATGTGTAGCCAATAAACCCGTCAGAAATTTGTATTCCGAACACTGTTATGCCGCCGTAATGTTTAATAGTAATAGTGCTCGTTCTCCGTCTTAAATATCTGATACAGGTTTAATTAAAGATTGTTTTTTGAATTGCCGGTTCAAGCCAAAGTATGATTTACTCGTTTTCGTAATCGCAGTGGGTTTCTTATTTATCGGGTGCCAAAATGTCGTATCCAAATTCAAGCCGAGGTCAAATATTGTGTTTGTGAAATGCTCCTTTTCCAAAAAATATAAAGCGGGGTTCCAAATAATTCGTTGCGGTATCTCTCAATGTCCAAGGTTGTTGCGGTATAAAAATATTTAATAAAATCACTGTTTTGTTTGTTTTTAAATCACTGTTTATTCTCTGGTTTTATAAATTGTAATGAATTCGATTTTTCTTTCTTTTTCTTATTACATTATAATTATGGTTACATAAAAAAAATAAGTATACAAAAAACAAAACTGCCAGTCATTATGGTTAGGCTTAAATCGCGACATCTTGATAATATGTACAAACAACTTAAATGAAATATAATGCCATCTGTTAATCAATAGTATAACTAAATAGAAACAATTAAGCTACTTCATATAACAACAAAAACAATAAAAAAAATAAATAAAATTTATCATCTGTCAAAATACAGAGGTAAACAGATAAGTATTTTAGAACAATATTGGAATTTTCTTTTAATTAATTTTTATTAATTTTAGATTTGTAGTTTTCAAATATTTATCTTTATACTGTCGTGAACACACGACACTAAACTAACTCCACGAAAATCAAGCTACGAATGAGAACAACAATTATAGGATACATGTGCTTCGAAAGAAACTGTTACTCTACCTGTTATTCTACGAATCAAAGAAAGTAGATTTGTAATTCATATAATTACGTTATATGATTTTAACAACAAACCTTCATAATCATATCAAAGATTCTTTGAAATTGAGAATTTTTTTTGCAACGAATCAATGAAATTGCGTTGTATAAATCATATAATTGCGATATATAATTTTTACAATAGATTGTCAGTATCATATCAAAGATACTTTAAAATTTAGATTTTTTTTTTTTTCAAATAATAAGAATTATATGATTTCACAAATTCTGTTTTTTCTGTGTACACAGATACAACGCATGGATCTTTGTAACTAGCTCAAGAACAACTTGCAATGTAATTTGCGAACATGAAATTGATGGCAAATTTGAAACCACAACCACATCCATTCAAGATGAGGGAATCCTGGAGCTGCATGCAAACTGTATCTTCAAAGGTGATACCAAAAACTATAGTAGATTTCATAGAGACGTCTCATGTCGAATAAATAAACATTCAAATTAGTTGGGTGTAGAAAATACCTATTTGGGTGTAGAAATTATATTTCGAACAATACAGTGAGCCCCTACGCAATATGCTTGAAACCACAAAAACATAATTCTCTCTTTGGACGTGTCCGATTTCTGTGCGAAATAATTTTTTTGTGATAAATTAATGTTAAACTGTACGCAACCAAATTATTACAGCAGCGGTGTGTTATAATTTTGACATGTCTGTAATAATTCTTGTTTCTGTGCCGGTGAAGTAAACAAAATAAGTTTTACGGATATTTAATTTAATTTAAATAATATAATAAGTTCCAGCATTTTCTAGTGCCTATGATAGTTCGTTTTGGCTGGGAACTGTAATCACGCGTGGCATTATATTGCCGACTGTGAAGTCCAGCATTTTGTGAACAATATCACAAACTGTGGATCTTGACATGTTCATTGCTGCACCTACAATTTTATAACTAGTCCCACTTGTCAGCCACAGCAAAAATATCATTAGTTCCATTTCCGGTCCCCAACCATGGTTTTTATTGGGCAAGAATTTTCTAATAGCGATAAAAGTGTTAGACGATATCCTTAAATACATTCTCGTCACAGGATCATTATAACTAGGTATTGAATTAACAATACTGTTTGTTGAGGGAATTGTGTACATTATTGGTCGCTGCAAGAAAGAATTTTGTTAATATTTATAAATACTAGAGAGCAATACCTAACATACTTACCTGTAAGTTTAAATGTATCATACCTGGGAGTTTAGGAGATCCATTATTAAAGGTCGCGTAAAGTTCCATGTTCTTCTCATTAAACACATGTAACCCGAACTTAATAGAAATAATACCATATTTGGATCAAATTCTGCTTCTATCATTTTATATATACACTTTTAAATAACTCTCTATGTACAATTTGTCGTTTGTTGTATTTTTAAAAGTCAATTTTATTATGTCAAAATTATTTCAGTATTCGGACAGCAAATGAACTTATTTCAAATATGGAAGAGAAAATTATTTTACTATTGTCAAATTTATCACAAAAAAATTATTTCGAACAGAAATCGGACACGTCCTTTGACTAAATTTACTCTTCAACTAATACGAGATTGTTTTGACCGAGGTCAAAAATATGTATTCAGAAAAATTTTCGTGTGTTAAACTAGTTTAAGTTAGTATGCGCTGGTACACCGGTGAGCATGATTCAAACAAGGTTAGCTCGATGTTTCGAGTCACGTGTTCGTGACGTCACACAATTCTGCCACGTGTATGTAAATAAATAGAGAAAAAGCGAATGAACCATTTTTGTGTTTGTTTTTAGTTTTCGTTTTTTTACTTGTTGTTCTAATTTAAAGGTCTCCTTTAATACTAGAATTGAGTGTCGTCATAAAACAAAAAATGATAATTTGTTTACATATTTAGAGCTAAACTGGTATTAACTGAATCACGACCGGTGAATAAAGGGAATATATGTTTATTTGTTTTTTTCTTTATTAACAAATTAACGATGGGTTTTCAATGGGTTATGGGTTATTTATTGTGGCCAACCAGCAATATACATTTGAATACGATACTGACTAAATGTGGGATTCTAAAATGATTTTTAGATAAAGTTCTTGAATATGGCCAAGTAGTATGGCACTTGTCTATTTCTAAACCGATTATGATGAGATTCGACTTGTACGATGGAAATGGGACCTTCAAATGATTTTTAGATGAAGTTCTGGAAAATGGCCAAGTACGATGGAACTTGGATGTTTATTCAATAATTTTGATGAAATTCGACAAGTGCGATAAAAATGGGATTCTAAAATGATATTTAGAAGAAGTTTTGGAATATGGCTAAGTAGAATGGAACTTGGCTATTTTTTGAACGATTTTTACGAAATTCTACTTATACGACGGAAATGGGATCTTCAAATGATTTTTAGATGAAGTTCTGGAATATGCCCAAGTAGGATGAAACTTGGCTATTTCTTGAACGATTTTGACGAAATTCGACTTGTGTGATGGAAATGGGATCTTCAATTGATTTTTAGATGAAGTTCTGGAATATGGCCAAGTAGAATGGAACTTGGATATTTCTCGAACGATTTTAATGAAATTCGACAAGTGCGATAGAAATGGGATTCTAAAATGATATTTAGAAAAAGTTCTGGAATATGGTCAATTAGGAAGGGACTCGGTTATTTCTCAATCGATTATGATGAAATTTTACTTGTGTGCTTACAGAGGAATACCATTTTGTGAACAACTAAAATTGTTGGTTTAAAAATTCGATATGAAGTTTTGCAAGTATGTCAAAGGTGTTAAAGATTTTTTCTATTAGATTGATTATTTACTAGAAGATATTTTTCCGCAAATAAAAGTAAATTATTTAAAAAACACTTTTGATTGAAATATAATGTGACTCTAAAGAAATAAAATAAACTTTGTTTAACTCTTAGCCCTATTATGGTTCTCACCTCACCGAAAAATTTCATACAAATCTAGTCACATTTGCATAGTATTTCTCGGTGAGGTGAGAACCAAAATAGGAGTAATAGTTATTATTAAACATTTCGTTATTAATTATTATAACATCTCATGTTATTCATGATGCTACAAATAAGCAAACTACTTATAGGAACCCCATGATTGTCCTTGTTCCGGAAGGACTTTGTATTTGGTATTATCGAAAGCCCGTGGAATACGAGTATCAATGAATGAACATAATAGTACCTCTTTGTTCCGGAGTGTTTCATCAATTTATGATGTCAGGTCGCGTGAAGGCGTTGAATCTAATCTACTGAACCGGTATTTTATGTAAGGTTTGGTTTTCAGAATAAATAATGTGCGGCTAATGGATCTGTAAGGCTTAACATCCTCAGGGGATCTTTCCACCATTTCTGGAATAAAAATCACACGCACATCCCTCCTGGTATAGGTAAATCTAATTTTAAAGCAAAGTTCCCAAGTTTTCATGGGTTTCCCTATTTAGGGAAAACGTCAAAAAATATTACTATAGCTTCTTGATCGACTGATCATTTTAAATTGTAGTCTAATTAACGAAACTGTAGTTAGTATCCCTGTAAAGTGTAAAATGAACATAATTCTAAAATAAATTTATGAATCAAACAAGGGGTCTATTCGATCAAAAACTTTTCATTTTGCATATATCACTTATTATAATAATTAACATAATAATTATCACTTATATTTAATATTACTTTTACCTAATAATATATATACATATTTCATTAATTAATTTGCTTAAGTATTAGAGGTTTTTGTACAAAATACTTATTTAATTACAATTTCAACTGTACAATAACCGTGCTGCTTATGTGCTTTTCTTTATCAGGTGTTAGATATGTTCCATGATTTTTGCTAAAGATAATTATTATCACGTCGTTCTTGACGTCAAAAATGATTCGATTTGAATTATTATTCAAACAGTATGAGATCGAGGAATTTTTGATATGTTGGCTTTAAAAAATAAAGTGGAAAATTAAAGCACTGACTCCAACACAATCGCTTTTAGTAAGCGTTCAACATGTTGGCTTTCAAAATTTACTGAGGGACAAAATGACATTCGATACATAACATTGCCATAGAATTTTCGATAAATCGGGGCATTCAGAAAACAACAGGGTTATTTTAGTCAACATGTTGCCAACAGTTGGTAGAGCTGAAAGCGCCCAATACTATCTCATGTTATTCATGATGCCTGTGTAGTGTTACAAAAACAATTTCGAAAAGCTGTGTTATGTACGAAAAACATGACTGCATGAATAGGTGTAGTACAGAATTGTCAATTTCGTCATATTTAGAACCCTTTTTTCTTTATTACTAGCGTTTTCTCACTTAGCCTATACTAATTTTAAATGGTATATTAAAAGAATTCTAATAATAAGAAAGACCGGCTGTTGCGCAATTCAAATAGACATTCTTTTCAGCCAATCTCCATTATGCTTCTCAATGCTTATTGTATAGAAAGTGTTTCTAACCAGCTTTGCTAATTGAGCGACTGTGCGACAGGTAATATTTATTCTAATGCCCCCCCATTTTACTTTTTATTAGCTCAATTGTTGTAAAATCCCCCAAACAAAGTTTATTTTATTTCTTTAGAGTCACATTATATTTCAATCAAAAGTGTTTTTTAAATAATTGCGGAAAAATATCTTCTAGTAAATAATCAATCTAATAGAAAAAATCTTTAACACCTTTGACATACTTGCAAAACTTCATATCGAATTTCTATACCAACAATTTTAATTGTTCACAAAATGGTATTCCTCTGTAAACATACAAGTAAAAATTTATCATAATCGATTGAGAAATAACCGAGTCCCTTCCTAATTGACCATATTACAAAATTTTTTCTAAATATCATTTTAGAATCCCATTTCTATCGCACTTGTCGAATTTCATCAAAATCGTTTACGAAACAACCAAGTTCCATCCTACTTGGCCATATTCCAGAACTTCATCTAAAAATCAATTGAAGATCCCATTTCCATCACACAAGTCGAATTTCGTCAAAATCGTTCAAGAAATAGCCAAGTTCCATCCTACTTGGCCATATTCAAGAACTTCATCAAAAAAATTATTTGAAGATCCCATTTCCATCATATAAGTCGAATTTCATCGTACTCGGTTAAGAAATACCCAAGTTCCATCCTACTTAGCCTTACTCCAGAGCTTCATCTAAAAATGATTTGAAGATCTCATTTCCATCGTACAAGTCGAATTTCATCTTAATCAGTTGAGGAATAACCAAGTTCCTTCCTAACTGACCATATTCCAGAATTTCATCTAAATATGATTTTAGAATCCCATTTCTATCGCACGTGTCAAGTTTCATCAAAATCGGTTTAGAAATAGCCAAGTTCCATCCTACTTGGCCATATTCCAGAACTTCTTCCAAAAATCATTTTAGAATCCAATTTCCAACGCACAAACCGAATTTCAGTTGATTTTTCGGCATTTTTTATAGACAAATATATTAATTGTTCCGAATGGGTACGAAGAGCCGAATTTCAAAGGGCCGAATGTCGAAGGGCCGAATGTCGAAGGGCCGAATGTCGAAGGGCCGAATGGGTCGAAGGGCCGAATGTGTCGAAGGGCCGAATTTCAAAGGGCCGAATGTGTCGATGGGCCGAATGTCGAAGGGCCGAATGTCGAAGGGCCGAATGTCGAAGGGCCGAATGTGTCGAAGGGCCGAATGTCGAAGGGCCGAATGTCGAAGGGCCGAATGGGTCGAACGGCCGAAAGTGTCAAAGGGCCGAATATCGAAGGGCCGAATATCGAAGGGCCGAATAGGTCGAAGGGCCGAATGGGTCGAAGGGCCGAATGGGTCGAAGGGCCGAATTTTTTTTTTTTTTTTTTTTTTGTTTTTAGAAATATAATTTTTAAAATTTGTTGTTTTAAGGAATATTTGGTAATTTTTTTTTTGTCAAATATAAATTAATTTCTTATGAATTTATGTATTTTATTATATTTGATCTTTGGATATTCTATCGACAAAAATATTGCATTAATTGAGGTTGTTTATATTTTGCGTTGCTTTTGGTATTATCAAGTGAAAAAATATTTGTACATAATAAGTATTTTACCAAAACCAAGTCTTATTATATCAATATAAATGGAATATATATGTAGGTATACACATATGTATTACTTTTGTAGTATAACCCGCTCTTATATAATAACAAAAGGCGTGGGTTATTTTTTTCTAATATGTGTACCAAATGCAAATAGATTTTAAATAAGAAAACGGAATTTTGTCATAAAATGTCATAAAAATTCAATTTACTTCTGTTCTTTAAACTGATGATAATATTCATTCTTTTCGAACGATGTTATTTTCTTGACCATTATATAGTTTATTGCTATTGTTTTAGAAAAAAAAAAAAATAAGTGGTGGAATTTGTCTTTTGGAACAAAGAATCCTAATTATCGGTCGGCTTTCTTTCAACCTCACTACATATACGAAAATGCTTTATTTTGCTCTACACGATAAATACATAAAAAAAAGGGATGGAAAGATTTTTCAAGTGTGGATCTACAAAAAAGAGTTTTGTTGATGTGTCCATGAACATAATCATAAATAAATAATGTTTTATTATGTGTTTTGGTTATTCTATATACCTATTTGCATTATGGACAAATATATCTAGAAAAAGAAAAGACAAGAGAAAGATAACAAAAATATCTAGAAAAAGAAGAAAAGCTCAAGAAGAGAAACTAACTTCCGGAATTATAATTTTAAATAAAATTTGTGTAATTATTACAATTTGTTTTTTATTAATTGTATCTGAACTATCTTGATGTAAGTAGATAAATGCCTACTCATATAAAAAATCAACTTAAAATAAGGGACATAGGAAAACTGACTTTGGTATGTAAATTTTGCATTACAACATATTGCAATTACAAAAAGTTGCAATTATAAAATATTGCAATATAAAATCTTGCATAACAATTTCCCGTACTATTTTTTCTTTATTCTGAGGAAAATAAATTGAAGAAAAATGACATCGACTAATTTAACTTGGAATTGTAGAGGCTAACGGCTTCGGTAACTCTCACGGGCACGCGGGAGGTCGCTGCGCTCCCCCCCGCCTAGTCCTCCGAGGGGCTTTAGATTTGAGCTTCGGGGGACGTAGGAGCCGGGATCAGCAAACATGTCGCACTGCGTGCCGCACGTAGGAGCGGATTATATAGAATAAAAGGATTACCCAAATACATAATGTTGTAATTTATGATTGGATGAATGGAAAACATCAATAAAACTCTTTTTTGTAGATCCACCCCTTAAAAATCTTTCCATCCCTTTGTTTGTTATGTATTCGTCGTGTAGAGAAAAAAAATACATCGTATAGTGAGATTGAAAGAAAGCCGACCGATAATTAGGATTCATTATTTACTTTTTTTTTTTTCTAAAACAATAGTAATAAACTATATAATGTTCTCGAAAATAACATCGTTAGTAAATGAAAGAATTTTTATGACATTTTATGACAAAATTCCTTTTTCTTATTTAAAATCTATTTACATTTGGTACGCATATTAGAAAAAAATAACCCACGCCTTTTGTTATTATATACGAGCGGGTTATACTACAAAAGTAATACATATGTGTATACCTACATATATATTCCATTTATATTGATATAATAAGACTTGGTTTTGGTAAAATACTTATTATGTACAAATATTTTTTCACTTGATAATACCAAAAGGAACGCAAAATATAAACAACCTCAATTAATGCAATATTTTTGTCGATAGAATATCCAAAGATCAAATATAATAAAATACATAAATTCATAAGAAATTAATTTATATTTGACAAAAAAAAAATTACCAAATATTCCTTAAAACAACAAATTTTAAAAATTATATTTCTAAAAACAAAACAAAAAAAAAAATTCGGCCCTTCGACCCATTCGGCCCTTCGACATTCGGCCCTTCGACATTCGGCCCTTCGACACATTCGGCCCTTCGACATTCGGCCCTTCAACATTCGGCCCTTCGACATTCGGCCCATCGACACATTCGGTCCTTTGAAATTCGGCCCTTCGACATTCGGCCCTTCGACACATTTGGCCCTTTGATATCATTCCAATTGTTCATGGCAATCCCAATATTTTCGATTTGGTAAATCAGAAAAATATAGAGGCCAATCGCTCATAATATATCTACTGAAAAAAAGTAGAAATATCTTCCCCCCTCCCCGTAATTTTGGCTGAAGGCCCAGAGTTATACCAACTCTGTTGCAGAGTTGTACGTTGGTATAACTCTGGGCCTTCAGCCAAAATTACGGGGAGGGAGGAAGATATTTCTACTTTTTTTCAGTAGATATATTATGAGCGATTGGCCTCTATATTTTTCTGATTTACCAAATCGAAAATATTGGGATTGCCATGAACAATTAATATATTTGTCTATAAAAAATGCCGAAAAATCAACTTATTACAGACAGAGAAATTAAATTCTTAACAAACCGAATTTCATCATAATTAGTTGAGATATACGCAAGTTCCATTATACTTGGCCATGTTTCAGAACTTCACCCAAAAATCATTTTAGAATCCCATTTCCAATGCACCTGTCAAATTTCATCATAATCGGTTGAGAAATAGGCAAGTGCCATCATTCTTGGTCATATGTCAGAACTTCTTCCAAAAATCGTTTTAAAAGCCCATTTCAAACGCACATAAAAAATTTCATTATAAGCGGTTGAGAAATAGACAAGTTCCATTATACTTGGCCATATTCCAGAACTTCATGTAAAATTCAATTTAGAATGTCACATTTAGTAAGTATCATAATCAAATGTATATTCCCAGCTTGGCACAACAAATAGTTCATAACGCAATGTACACCCATGTTAGTAACATAAATTCGCTTTATTTTCATATACAAAATATGAACTCCAGCCGAAATATGTAGTCTTTTTTTATTCAGACGGGAAAAGGTTAAATAAAGGTTAAAAAATCCAAAACCAATAACATAAACTTATTAGGAAACTATACGAGAAGCGTTTATTTTCTATATACGAGAATACGAGTACAAATCTAGCATAATGTTTTTTATTTATTTGTTGCAAACAATCACAAATTTTGTTTGAAGGGATGTACGTACTCACACATAAAAATTGTAAACACAAAAAATAAACAAAAATGAAAGTATGTAGTGAGAAATGCGAATTTTTGTTCGATTTGTTTTTTAAATTTTTACACTCGTAGAGCATACTCAATTCAAAGTAAAACGCAAATCATGAAGAAGTAAGAGTTAAGAAGAAATTAACAGCAGAGAGTCTGATTTAGGACGTGTTCGAAGTTTGTAATAATTATTCCAGCTGTAATAATTATGACATTATTTTGTATGCAACCAAATTATTACAGCGACTACATGTTATAATTTTGACACTTCTGTAATAATTTCGTAAATAACCGTAGTGCAATAGATTTTTTTTTTTTTGCCGTAATCTAATAATTTTTTTACAAAAACAGAAGATTTAATTAATTAAAGGAAAATAACGGACCAATCGAGGTATCGACGGAGTAAGAAAATAAAAATATTTGTACTTATTTATGTAAATAGGTTCTATATAATGTAAATTTGTGCTACAGTGAGCGAGGACGAAACAACAAGGCTTATAAAAGCACGGATCGAAAACGATCACCTTTTTAAACAAAAATTTTATAGAAGGAACGAAAACTGGACGTAAGTTAATCTTCTTATTAAAAAAAAACGTTTAAAAATGTGTTTTTCTAAATATTTCAGAATTATTAGAGACAAGGCAAATTTAAAAGATTTCACAGCCGAACATCTCAGGGTGAAATAGAACAATTTATACAAACAATATAAAGTAAGAAACCTATTTTTGCTTTAATTATAATATGTATAAATATTTAATGAGTTTTTTTTTAAATTTTAGGAGTTAGTAAATCCTCCAACAGGTGTCCAAACTGAAACTGGAGAAGTAACAGCTGCCAATTGGGAGTACTTCTCTTTAATGCATTCTTATGCGTCTAGCCGCCATGAAATACACCTTCCACATATGTGGAAAATCCAGAAAATTCATTCACTGGGAGTAGCGAAATAAGCCCTCCAGCCCCTGCAACCCCAGTAGAAAGTGAATTTATATCAAATTCGGAAAGTGGAACTTCGGAAGCAAGGGAACCGGGCAGTAGTAGACAGCTAGCCCGAAACTATAATCGGGAGCAGTCGTCACAAACGAAATCGAGAAAAAGATGCCTTCAAGAATCCATTTTCAAGAAATATAAGAAAGAATGCAGGAGGCATAAAAAAGAAACAAAACATTTCTTCAATTTTTTAGAAGGCTTTTCTAATTTTATTGGAATGCCTTATAAGCCACCTTCAGATTCAGAATCTGAATCTTCTGAAGACTAAAATTAATATATTTATTATTTATTATGTAACGTATGACTGTGAAATGAATTTTTATTGAATTTGAAATAAATAATGGATTTTTTTTTAATATTTAATTAAAACAGAATTATTATTTTTTAAACAGTTTTATTTATGGATTTGAAATAAATTTTTTTTTACTAAAAATGCCTGTTTTTTATCTCGACTGTAAAAACATTTGGAAAAGTTGATCTCTTAAATCAATACCCGATTGCTGATCTCTTTCTAAAGTATAGGCAATTTCTTCTTCACTAGGTTCACTGAATGCTTCAAGATCTGCATCTAATAATAAAGGCAAATTATCATTTGTCATTATGCAGATATTATGAAACGTAAAGCAAGCAGCAACTGTCTTAACGATATTTTCGATTTTAAGTTGTAACGCACGCCCGAAAATTGATCTCCAGCGTACTTTCATTTTTCCAAAGGCGCACTCAACAATATTGCGTGCAGCGCTAAACACTTTATTAAACATTTTTTTATTATTGTTTAAGTTGCGCTCTTTAAACGGAGTTACAATGCCAATTGGTTACTCTACATGGGTAACCACTATCTCCCAACAAGAAATAAAAGAAATAACCAGGCGGTGGATACAATTTTTCTTTGAAAACTGGACTGCAGTACAAAACACGGGAATCGTGTACTGAACCCGGATACCCAATGAAAACATCTATAAACTTAAAATTAGAGTCACAAATGGCTTGACATTGAATAGAATATTTCAACTTTCGATTTATGTATTGGTCGTGTAGATGTACTGGACATACTATTTCGACATGTGTTCCATCAATAGCACCAGCTGCCTTCTCAAAAATGGTTGTTCGTGCTCGTCGATTGAACTTACGACCAATACTTGGTAATTTGTCTTCGCTGGGCAACGCTATGACCTTCGGCATTATATTAATTGCCGTAAAGTCCAACAATTTATGGACAATATCACAAACAGTGGATCTTGGTACAGCTGTTGTTGCACCTACCATTCTGTAGCTTGTGCCAATTGCCAACCAGAGCAAAAATATTAATAATTCCATTTCTGGTCCCCAACCGACATTTTTGTTTGGCAAAAATTTGCTGATTTCAACGAAAGCTTTCGGCGAAATTCTTAGATGCATCCTCGTCAATGCATCATCGTATGTTAAGATTGATCGAACAATGCTGTTGGTGGAAGGCACGGTGTACATTTTTGGTCGCTACAATCAGTATGAAAAAAATCATAACATTAACAAGGAATAATACCATTTAACAGTTTGATTTGGAATACCTGTGTTGTTAAGAGATCCATTAATATAGGCCGTGCCTGGTTCCGGTCTCTTCGCAATAAATTCATATATAATAAAATTAAAATACATATCACAATATTTGGATGAAATTCTACTTCAATCATTTAAAAAAAAATATCAACCCAAATATTCAATCAGATTTTCTATTAATTTTAATAAAACTCGATCAAAATGTTAACGCTTTTTTATTTTGAAACGTCAAAATTATTATGTCAAAATTATATCAGTATTCGGACGCAAACGAACTTATTACAAAATATGGAAGAGAAAATTATTTCACTCATGTCAAAATTATTACAAAAAAAAAATTATTACAAACTTCGAACACGTCCTTAAAGGGATTAAGAAGATAAGGTTATTACAGTTCTACTGTAGTTTCCAGTTATTGTTGTTGTTATTTTATTTTTTGAAAATAAATGTTCATTAGACGTCTCGGTATTACATCGTTTTTGGTGATACATTTACAGTGTCAGGATACAAAACATTCAGCAGCAAGTATAAATTTTCCTTTTTGCCGTCATTCAACCTGAGCGAAATGATAAATGTTACAGACATCATAAACCATATATCAACTTCGAAATTCCCAGGAATCGAGGCAATTTAAGCCGTCATTCAAGACCAAAAGAGGTCACTAGAGACATCAGAAGCCAAGGTTAACATACACGATTACCATCACTATGCGGCAATTTATCTAGTAATACCAGCGGCTCTCTTTATCATCGATTGCTGTATATTCAGAAGAATGAATTTGCTAGCACATCAACACCCGGCTCAACCTCTGGAACCACTCCCTCAAGGTTAATACCAACAACTTGTAGCAGCGCCATATTCTGTAAAATACATAGCTGACATCTAAAGAATAATGAGCGAACACAATGAGCGATAAAAGGCTTAACGTAGCCCGGGAGTATGTTCACTTCATCTGTGAACAGGGCTTATTTGACAAGTCATCATTTTAATTTTAAGTAATAAAATTGTTCGGGTTGCATAAAGTGAAATATTAATAACGGAAGTATGCACACATATTATTTGTCAGCTATACATAAAATTTTATTGTAGTATTCTAAGAATATAGACAAAATTATAAAAAAAAGATTATGAAAACTCGCTATTAATCAGTTTCTAAAAATGTATTTAAACTCGGAATTTATTAAAAATAAATCAGAATAAACTTAATCACCAAACGTGTAGTTTCTAATTCTCCGTCTAATTAAAACCCACCAGCGGTAATTTAATTAGATAAATTCGCTAATCAAGCAAACGCTTAGCCTTACAACCTAAGCACAGTATTTGCTAGAATAACATCATGTTTATTGCAAGGGAAGATCTGTGAAGGCTGCTCTTCATTCTATTATATATTTCATTAAAAAAAAATTCGAGTACAGAAACTATGCAATGATAGCCTGTTAGTGGATGAATCACTCAGGGACTGGATAGATCAAATGCTAAGGGGTAGGATAATAAATACAAGTTTGAGGGAGCCCTCAAAGGTAGCTTACTGTTCCCATTACTTTGGAATTTCGTGATTAATGAATTGTGGCTAAAATTGGAGGATAGTGGTTTCAAGAAGGCTGCCTATGTGGATGACGTTGCTATGGGTGTCCGTGGTAAATATAGCGGTATCTTTACTGAATCCACGCAAAATGCCCTCTGCATTCTTTCCATATGGGCAAAAGATATCGGATAGATTGTAAATCCACACAGAATTGGCTCTCTCTCTGGTTATATGGGCGATTTGCAGAAATCCCAGCCGAAGAGGCTTAAATACGCTATACACAAATTTTCCAGTTACAAGCACAAAATTGCATAATCTCAATTGTGCGAACTATATATAGCAAACTTGGGTTTTCTAAAATGAGATTTCTGTTGTGATGTACACCAATTTCCGTTCTTCTCTTCATATCACTTATAGAATTTCTTAAACGATATTTGCATAAAGGTTCCCTTTGTCTATTGAAATTGCAACTGTGAAAGTCGTATTGCAATTGTGAATGTCAAACAATTAATTTTCACGGCTTCTCGGTTTATCTGTCCACACATGAATTTTAATTTTAATAACGTGACAATTTCAATTGAACCTAGATAAACTTAATTGTTGAGAATAATTTTACAATCAAACAGTCACGCATCAATTTCGTGACCACACGGTGCAAGAGAATCGTGATGCTCGTAAATGCGCTGTAAATTTGATGATGCAATGCGAAATAAAATGCTGAAATTTACTATATAAAGAAACGCTCGATATTTTTAGAAACCATATCATTTGTCAAAATGAAGTTTACCATTTTGTTCACTGTAGTTTTGGTAATATTGGGCTTGGGTGGTGCTTATGCACAAACACTTCCTAGTTTGTTGGGAATTCTAGGACCACAAACATCAGGACAAGGACCGTCAAACAGGGGACCAACCATAAATTAAACAACAACATTTGGACCAACCATATAATAAACAAAAACGTAAGAAGAAATAATAATTTTGGATCCAAAATATAAAATTTTGAAAATGTTTAATCATGAATAAATAATATTGTATCAGCATTTTATTCAATTTTGAATTTTTTGATTGATTGATTGGCGTGTTCGACCAATCTATAAGCAAGGGTGCTGAAAATTGCTGAGCCTCCTTATTACACACAACCTAAAGGTGAAATTGGCCCGGTTACAGTAACCGTAGCATGGCCAATAGTAGTAACACAAGGACAATCACAATGATGAAAACTGCATTCTGAAATAATATTGATTATAGTTTGCTGCATCACATTTTTGGAATACTTCTGAAAATCCTAATCTTAATTAATTTAAATGTAACCTAAAGCTTTGTTGCTTGGGGAATTCAAATTGGCACTTGTTGTCAGCTCCATAACTTGCAATTTCCGCAAGTACTCGTGTTACATCTACGTGGTACTCCCCGCTGATAACTAGATTTCTACGCCAAAACACATCGCTAAAGGAGTCAACCTTAAACAAATCGCTGGGCTGGGTTAAGGTTTTATTTGTACCGTACTGATAATCGCCCAGGCTGGGGTCCAGTTAAAAACTAGATCAGTAGCTAACGATGGGTCTGGATACCTAGTGCCCTCCGAATTAAGTAGCTTTATCTGTGTACTGCAGATTTCCGCACAGACGGACATATTTTCCCCGCTACTTGTGGAACACAATTATGAATGATCTTAAAATGAAAAATGATAAACATCGACCAAAAGAGTCCGGTTCTCTAGAAAGTTCGGAAATTGTAGACAAGGAGTCTCGGATCATCAGGCCTGCCTCCAAATCTACAAACAAACAACGGGACATAAGCTGAAGCGAGGCTGGTCCGTCTACTCGGGTCACCAAACCTGAGCAAACTAAAACAAAACGCAACCAAAGCACGAACGAAGCTGGTTCCTCAAAACCGATCTATAATACTAGTAGAGGACCAGATAGATAAAGATAGAGGCACGCTTACAGAAAAAAGGTAGAATTGGGGCGGGCGTGCATTCTCCTATATGAATATTTTATTAAATTGGGAACTGTCGAAACACCATTCCTTTTCTAATCATTGTTATTAGGAAGATTATATGGGCGATAAACAGTTTTACCAGGACCTGATAGTATTATCCATGCGTATATCCAACAGACTATGGACTTAACAATTTCCTGGTTAGAAGAAATTTGTAAAAGTAACCTAGAACTATGTCACATTCCTAGCAAATGGACGGAAGTGAAGGTTATATTCAAACCAAAGACGGGAAAACACTCACACAACAGTCCGAAAGACCTTAGGTCTATTAGCTTATTTACCTTCCTCTTTAAAACACAGAAAACACCAATAGACCAAAAGAACCTCATATTAGAAGTGCGAATGTGCTGGAAAAACTGTCAAATTCTCATCATGTGTATTGCAAGGGGAGATCTGTGGAGGCTGCTCTTCATTCTCTTATATATTTCATTAAACAAAATTTCGAGTACAGAAACTAAAAAATGGTACCCTTTTAGTGGATGAATCACTCAGGGACTAGATAGATCAAATGCTAAGAGGCAGGATCATAAATACAAGTTTGAGGGAGCCCTCAAAGGTAGCGTACTGTTCCCCTTAACTTGGAATTTGGTGATTAATGAATTGTGGCTAAAATTGAAGGATAGTGGTTTCAAGATGGCTGGTGTCCGTGGTAAATATCCCTGTTTCTTTAGTGAACCCACGCAAAATGCTCTGTACATTCTTTCCATATGGGTAAATGGTATGCCGGGTTGGTTGTAAATCTAGACAAAATTGAATGTAAACCCACACAGAATTGGCTCTCTCTGGTTATATCGGCGATTTGCAGAAATCCCACCTTTTATTAACGTTTCAAGTAAAACAAAGTGTATTTAATATTTTGGCCAAGATTTTGGCGATTCTGGCCATAATATATGATGCGATTTTTTTATTCTCCCTTATAGGGTATGCTCCTTGGGACATACACGAACTATAGCTCGACAGGGCTGTTTGTTTTTGTAGCTTGAAGTACCAATGTTCCTCTTGCTGTTGCAGCCAGAGAAATTAATGATTTAAGTTTTGTAAACTTTACTTTCTGCTTATCGTTGGTGGGGGGTAATCGAAAGTATAGTTGTTTGATAGCTAAATTCTTACTACGTTTTGATTCTGGCTAAAGTGTAATATGCACAAACGTGAATCTTGACCAGAATACTAACTACACTTTGTTATAATTCGAATGTTAATAAAAGGTTGGATTTCTGGTAGTCGGCCATATAACCTCTTCGATAAACCGAGATTTTGATAAACTGTGGTTGTTCTATGGCCGATTGTGGGACTAGTTGCAAGGTAAGTTTAATATATAGAATATATGGAATTTCTGGTGTAATAATCATGAAACTTAACTAAACGTTTTAATCATTTGGTGGAGAGTTCATTCTCCCCTTCATTTAGGAATCTAAATCATTATAACTATCATAATTAGCGTTGAATTTGTTGTTTTGCATCCTTTCCTTCATCTTCATTTAGCGGTAATTTGCAAATTTGGCGACTCGTATGACACCATCGTCACCGTAATAAACATGTAGAATGCGTCCTAACAGCCACATAGCAGGGGGAAAGTTATCGTCCTTAATGAGAACTAGCTCCCCTGGTGTTAATGTAGTTCCTTTGTCTTTCCATTTTGATTTTTGTATTAAATGGTTCAAGTAGTTACACTCGCAATTGCAGTTGTTGATATCTCGAAAGTCTTGATTCGGGAAGGTGCGTAACATATTCTTCTGGTAAATGTAACAATGGTTGGCCGACTACGAAATGACCCGGTGTTAATATGTCTAGGTCAGTATGGTCATCCCGTAATGGGCTAAGCGGCCGGGAATTTAGCAGAGCTTCGATTTGTGTTAGGATGGTCATCATATCTTCAAATGTGAGCGGTGCATTAACAACCCTTCTTAGATAAAACTTGACCGTTTTGATGTTAACCTCCCAAAGACCACCAAAATTAGGAGCTCTTGGTGGGATGAAGTTGAATTTGATTTTATGTTGCAAGAGAAACTCAGCATTAGCAATATTGTCTCGGTTGTTCTCTAGAAATAAAAAAAGATCAGCTTGGGAATTTTTTGCGCCTATGAAATTACTTCCATTATCAGAATAGAGCTGAAAAGGAAGACCTCTTCTCGAAGCAAACCGTCTCAATGCCATAAGAAAACAGTTTGTTGACAAATCGTTGACTAATTCGATATGAGTTGCTTTTGTAGCCAGACATATAAAAAGTGATATGTAACCTTTTGTCAACTGTTGTCTACCTCTACCATTTCCTAATTTTAGTTGTATACGACCAGCATAGTCCATGCTTGTATGATCAAATGGCCGTGATGGATTAACTCTGGCAGCAGGCAAATTACCCATCGGTGATAAATCTTACGAACTATGCTCCTGATGTTTAATATCCAGTACCTTCTTCGTATTAAGTTTGTTACTAATGTTGGGCCAGCATGAAAATTGTTGATATGGATATCTCGTGCAATTAGATAACCAATCGGGTGGTAATTCGGGATTATAAATGGATGTTTAGTTCCATCAGGTAAGCTTGAGTTGATTAAGCGACCACCTACTCGCATTAAACCATTTGCCTCTAAATATGTTGATAACCTTATCAACTTGCTCGATTTATCAATAGGCTTGTCATTCAGCAAACAACTGAACTCGCCTTGAAACATTTTTAGTTGAACATGAGTGATACATATCCTCTAAGTTTACATTTTGAATGACGGCCTCTGTAGAACCAAGTTAAAAATCTGGCAATTATTCGTTTGACCTTTTTAAATGTGGAACAGTATTCAAATGATTGGGAGTAACTAAACCGAAACTTAAAAATTGCGGTTGTGACCTTCTCTCTTCATCCGTAATGTAATCCTTATTAACAATGGACCAACTGTGATCGTTTTGCTTCAACCAAGTAGGACCATTCCACCATAGAGTATTGTTGACCACATCAGCGGCGAGTATGCCACGTGAAATTAGATCGGCTGGATTTTCATAACTTTTGACGTAGTTCCAGCAACGTAAGGGTATATGATCGGAAATAAATGAAGTCCGATTATCAACATAAGTTTTCCATTGCCTTGGATACCCCTTTAGCCATGATAATACTACCATTGAATCGTACCATGCTTTAATATTATCTCTTACTTTAATAACTCGTGCTGTATACTTGATCAGTCTAGATAAAAGCACTGCACCACAAAGTTCTAACTTGGGCAGTGAAATTTGCTTTAAAGGTGCAATCTAGAACTTTGCAATTATATTATTAATATGTATCACTCCACAGTCATCGACAATTCTTAAATACACCACGGCACCAAATGCTCATTCTGATGCGTCACAAAACCTATGAATTTGAATAGAATGCACGTTGGAATGTAATTATACGTAACGTGGAACCTTAATCAACGATACAGCTCCAATGTCTTCTATAAGTTGATACCAATTCTTTAAACCTAACTGTTATTGGTGCGATCCACACAAGAGGATCGAAGGTTTTCGCGATAAACGAAAGTAGATAGTACTTTTCGCTTTGTTAATGGACCATCTTGAGGTGATGATAATTTATACGTAAATTTATTACAGCGTGATTGTTCCATTGCAGTCCCTGTGTGGATACCCTAGCGTCCTTACCTTGAATTGATAATAAATCGTCACAATAAGATTCGTCTAAGTGCTGCAATAATTTGTCACAATTTTATTTAAATTTTCGTAAATGAAATCCACCCGCTTTTAATACGTCAATAACATCATTTATAAGTTGCTTTGCTGTTTCAACGTGGCCTGGCATGCAGAAGGATATTGACTTTGTTAATCATTGGCTAGTGAAGGAAGTGTTTTAACTGCCAGAAATGGTGCTGGTGCCATGCCATAAGTGACGGTGTTCATTTTGTGATGTACCGGATTTTCGTTGGGATGTTTGCGCCATAATATCATCTGCATTCTTCTGTCTTCCTCAGCTACTAATACTTGCCAATACATTTTTTCAATATCGTCGGAAATCTTGTGACAATATCTATAAGATTATTTTTCAAAATAGGGCCATCCTCTAAAATATCATTGATTGAAACGCCTGTGGATGTTTTGCAAGAACCGTCGAAAGCCACCCGCAATAGAAGGTAGAGCTTGATTCTTTTATAACACCATGATGTGGTAAATAAAAATAATTTTGATTAGTACGGTTTTGACAATTATTGACTTTAGTCATATGATTAAGCTTCTCATATTCATCAATGAATTTAGGGTTCTGTTTGAATTTCTGCTCCATGGTAACTAATCGCTTATAAGCATAGCTTCATAAGTAGGAGGAGCTAAATAACACCGCATCTAAAACATATATAAATAGTGTAATTTTAAGAATAAATAATAGTTGTTAAAAAAGAACCGAAGAAGGAGTCAATCCGAAATCGATCTTCTAAAAAAAATTTTTTAAAAATATTGTTACTATAAGGAAAAATTTTTTTCAATTAAAATTATTTAAAAATAACGTAAGTTGTTTTATTATAAGCTTATAAGCAGCTGTGTGAGAATTTCCAAAATGTTGACAGTATTTCTTTAGTGGTAAACGTACAATATATTTGCCATCGTCGCTACGTGTTACAGTGCGTTCATAGAACAATTCACATTCAGTTTTCTCCAACTGGTTTTCGACTGGTGGTACTTCCACTGACCAAAACTTTTGTAATATATCCCATATGGTTTCCTTTTCGATAATTTTAGCTGAATAGGAATGTATAATTTTATCATCTTGAGCAATCCCGGTAATAATCCAACCAAATATAGATGATTGCAATGTAATATTTTTATTAAGTGATTTTGTGACTGGTTTTAAACATTTAAAGAAAACATCAGAACCCAAAAGAATGTAAATACTTGCTGGCTTTTCAATTGATTGAATGATGTCATTGTTTGGAATACTACCTTGATCAATAAGTTCTCGGAATAACCACCGTGTGGCGCTCCCATCGATCCGATTTGAGTTCTGTTTTTTTATTAAGTCGGTACATCTGTTGTTGATATTCCCTCTAAATCTTAGCGTCATAGCTTGACATTTGAAAAAGTTACGTAGTCAAGAGTACTACTATACTCTGTGTGTGTTGGCGATTTTTCCATTATTTCCTCTCGGCTGCTGAAATGCGTTCCCCGTAATGGTTTTTTAACTCGATTGAACAGAAAGAAGTCACAGGGAGCCAAGTCAGGTGAATTTGGTGGCTGTTGGATGGTATTTGTTGCATTTTTCGTCAAAAAATTACGAATAACGATGGCACTGTGCGACGGTGCGTTATCATGGTGCAAAATCAACGAGGTTTTTTTTTTGGTGAACGCCATTCACTTGCCTGATGTCTGGATTGCGTGTCGTACTCATAAACCCACGTCTCGTCTCCAGTAATGATCCTTTTGATGAATGTGACTACGTCGTAGTAGCCAAGCAAGTCAGACGTGCTTTCTAAGCTTTAATTTTTTGTTTTAATTTTTCTCGTCAGTTTTTTCGAAATTCTAAATTGTTCATTGCAAATTTAATATAATGTCGAAAGCGGGAACCAAACATTGTAAAAGCTAAACACTTTATTATATAACAGTTCGGTTCATTGTCAATTACCTTTTTGAATTAGAAAAAATGTCAATTTGAGGTAGTTAGTGTCCATCCATATCTTGTTTTCGAAGACCAATGCGAGGCCTGTAAAAAATATTCTAAATAGAACGTTTAATGTCACAAGAAACCTTTCAATCTAGCATCGGTCCCCATTGGCAAATTACCACTGCGGAAAATTTAAATATAATCAAAACGAAAGCTGTAACTCGTCAATATGGAAAACACCGTTTTAATAAGTTTAAATTGCAAAAGGAGTACTTATAATACCAAGGCGGAATTGAAAATCGACCTAACCCAAGAATTTGATGGTGTCGTCGCGAATAATGAAGATTCCGAAGAATATACGATTAAAATAATCTTTGATTAATGCATTTAGCGTTAAATGTGTATAATCGAATTTGCAATGTTGTAGAGGCAGAGGCAGTAGTTTTAATTTGTGATTAATAAATGTTGGTCATCTTTTGGACACTCCATTATGAATGAGCTACTGCTCAAAATAGAGTGATCCAAAAGTCATGTACATATAAACAAATAAATGTGGGATCGGATTCAGCCTCGCAAATCATGTCTAAAATTGTAAATAATCGCCAACACACACAGAGATAGATGTACTCTTGACTACGTAACTTTTGCAAATGTCAAGCTATGACGCTAAGATTTAGAGGGAATATCAACAACAGGTGTACCAACTTAACAAAAAAACAGAACTCAAATCGGAAAGATGGGAGCGTCACACGGTGGTTATTCCGAGAACTTGTTGATCAAGGTAGTATACTCGTACATATAAGCAGCTGCAACAAAAGCCAAAATCGAAATCTGGGAAGAACGCGTGAATAATAAAAATCAGTGGCAGCCATTTTGGAACGTTGTTTAATCAATCTTGAAGAATTGATTCTAAATTAATTCTTGCTAAATTATCAAAAGTTAACAATTGGATTTTTTGTTAATAAATTGCAATCAATCGGATATTCAAAGCAAGCATAATTTCAATTACAAAATTTATCGTTAGTGCGGGTGTTCATTAAAGTCATTGCTGCTCATTCCAACAATATTATTGGGTCTGTTTAATTATTTAAGTGAAAAAAAAAAAATGGACAAGCAAATTTCCGAGTTAAAAAGGAAACGTGGATACGCCAAAAAATCGCTCACGAGAATTGAGTCGTTAAAACTAGGTGGAGATGAACTCACTGAGGAAAATTATGTGCATCTGGAAATACTTGAAAAGGCGCTTATAGAATTCGAAAGGTATGATCAGCAGCTCGAAGAAATTGATGAGAATTATTCAGAAATGGATGATTTTATAATCAGATACACAGCACAAAAGGTAAAGCTAAAGAAAATGGCACAAGGAAACAATCCAATGCTAAAAGCCATGCAAGATCAGTTAAAAGAAACTATGACAGCTTTTACCACACATCAGAGGAAAATGTTGGAAACGGTGAACGATCAAAGCTTTCATGCTGCTCCGAAAAATGAGATTAAGTTACCAAAGCTTAATATTCTGTAGTTTTGTGGAAATTACAATGATTTTGCCACTTTTCGTGACATGTTTGAGGGAGCGATTCACAAAAATATTTCATTAGCCAACGTACAAAAATTTCAACATTTAATTTCGCTATTAAAGGGTGATGCACTTAATTTAGTGCGCAATATTCCAGTGACAGATGCAAACTATCAAGAAGCGTGGAACAAAATAGTGGAGCGATACAATCGTGAAGGGATGGTAATTACATCATTAATAAAAAGGTTTTTATCTTTATGTGATACTTCTGATGAATTAATCCGCGGACTAAGAGTGTATGGAGCATCTGCAGAGACAAGAGACCCTTGGCTTATCCACCTGATTTTGCAAAAAGTAGACGATGAAACTAAAAAGCAATGGGCAATTAAAACTATTAGTACTTGTGTGCCAACTTTCGAAGTTTTTCTAAAATTTCTGCAAGACAGATGCATGGCCTTGGAAAATTGTGAAATGGGTAATCAAAAACGTAGCGTACAAAAAGGGGCCAGGTCATTTGCAATCAACATTTCCAACGCAATGCAGCATAAATCAAATCGAGTATTAGATGAAAAGCAAAGTTTGCCTAAATCTCTGTCGTTACGGTACCTGGTCAGAAATGTAAAATGTGTTTAAAGATACATAAGCTACATGAATGTGAACATTATAATAAATTATCATTGGACCAAAAGAAAGATTTCATAATTCAGGAGAAATTATGTTTTAATTGCCTGTATGCTGGTCATAGTAGTAGAATCTGTCCATCTAGACGTACGTGATATGTTTGTCGTCGTCATTATCATACATCACTTCATGATTCATCTAAAACCTACAACGAAATACTGACATTCGCAATGCAAAATATACCAGATACCGAGGCAACAAATGAAGTCAAAAACACTGGCCACCTAAATCTGCACACGCCGTTAATATAAGTCATGTGGCTGCAAATTTCCATCAGTCAATCTTACCTACAGCAATGGTTAAGTTGTTGGATAAACATTGGAGACCGGTTCAATGTAGGTTGCTACTTGATTCTGGGTCACAAGCAACATTGGTGTCCTCATCATGTGTGGAGAAACTACAGTTAAAGCGAAGGAATTGCAGAACACCAATTTCCGGTCTAATCGGTTCTTCGACAACGCGTGGCGCTGTGACTATTCAAATAGTACCAACTGACAGCAATGGCATTTGTATTGAGCTTGAGGCTCTAATTATTGATAAATTTAACTCGAGTTTGCCTAAGCTGAGCCAAAACATGCTTGATCAATGGCTTGAGTTGCAAAACAAAAATTTAGCCGATCCACCATCAGATGATTTAAAGAAAATTAGTTTACTTGTTGGTGCCAATTATTTTAAACGACACTACCTTGGGATGGATAGTAACTGGTGGGTTGGCCGTACATCCTTCAACATTAAACATTTATCATTGGAAACATTGGAAAATTTTTGGACAATGGAGGAACTTCATAATGAACGACAATTAAATCCGGAGCAACAACAGTGTGAATCATTCTTCCAAACTACCACTATACGAAACGACAAGGGTAGATATGAAGTTCGTCTACGTTTTTCCAAAGATCCTAAGATCCATCTGGGAAACTCACTGAATCAGGCAGTAAATCGGTTGAAAACTGTTAAACGTCGCTTACAAGTCAACGTTTCCTTGAAAAATGAATATGTCAAATTCATGAACGAATATTTAGCTGGAAACCATATGATTGAATGTGAACCAAGTGAATCGTCGATTGGAGAATGCTATTACCTCCCGCATCATCCGGTTATTAAGCCTGATAGTCTTACGACAAAAGTTCGAGTCGTATTCGATGGTTTGGCTAGAACCAGTACTACGTATTCCCTGAATGACATCCTAATGACTGGCCCAATAGTTCAATCAGAATTGATTGAAATTCTAATTAGGTTCAGAAGACATCGCATTGCGATATCAGCAGACGTAAAACAAATGTATCAAGTAATCGTGCATAATGATGATTGTAACTACCAACGTATTGTATGGCGTCAAAATCTTCATGATCCTATAAAACATTTTAAATTACTTCGAGTAACTTATGGCACAAAATCAGCTTCGTATTTAGCTACGCGCTGTTTAAATCAAGTAGCTGATGATTATAGTGAAAGGTTTCCATTAGCATGTCAAACTATCAAATCAGATTTTTATGTGGATAATGTGGCTAAGTGGAGCTGATTCAGTTACAAAAACGAAAAATTTGTGCAATGATGTTAATATGGTGCTAAAAACTGCTGGATTTCAACTAAGGAAATGGGTAAATTCATTAACCCTACTAAATGAAATTGAGAGAAGTGATGAATCATCTGATCCGATTAGAGTTGACAAGTCTGATGAGCACAAGGTGCTCGGGCTCTATTGGGATCATAAAAACGATTGCTTTAAGTTCAAGGCATGTACGGAAACCTTTCAATCTGAAGTCACAAAAAGAAGATTTTTATCAGACTCCTCAAGGTTGTTTGACCCAATAGGGTGGCTGTCTCCAGTCACCATAACTATAAAGATTATGTTTCAGGAGCTATGGAAATTAAAGTTAGGATGGGATGATATATTACCACCCGATTTGTCTCGCTCATGGTTTCAACTGTACACCGATCTAAAGGAATTGGAAGAATTAAGGATCAATCGCTATTGCCAAGTAGATAGTGAAACCCAATTTCATGGTTTTTCGGACGCTAGCAAGGTTGCTTATTCAGCGTGTGTATATGTGCGCAATACGAAAGGAGACACTGTAAAAGTTCAATTAGTTGCAGCTATGATAAAAGTGGCACTCTTAAAAACAGTAACAATTCCTCGCCTGGAATTATGTGGTGCTGTTCTACTCGCAAAGCTAGTAAAGAAAACGGCACAAATGCTAAACATCATCAATTCACAAATTTTTCTCTGGACTGACTCCGAAATTGTGCTGCACTGGTTATCCCAGCATCCATCAAAATGGAAAGTGTTTGTTGCGAATCTCTGCACTATTATAAGCGAATTGGTTCTTAATGTTTATTGGCAACACATTAGATCAGAGGAAAATCCAGCGGATTGCGCGTCTAGGGGTTTAACTCCAAAACAGCTGTTAGCACATGAGTTGTGGTGGAGTGGGCCGAAGTGGTTGCTGAGTAACCAATCTCACTGACCAAAGTATATAAAGACAACAACTTTCGACGTTATTGAGGCAGAATCCAAGCCTCTAGAAATTTTGACGGCTACAAATGAAACGAGCCTTGCAGAAGAATTAGTAGAATCATACGCGTCGTACACCAAAATCATTCGAGTATTAGCGTATACATTGAAGTTCGCAGAAAATTTGAAATCGTTAATAAAAGCTGACCAACGATTGCCTCATACGAAAGCTGATATTAAACCAAAATTATATTGTCCATTAAACGCCGTTGATTTAAAGAAAGCAGAATTAATTTTGTTGAAAAATTTACAAAAAATCTTATTTAAAGCCGAGATCAGACAGTTGAAGTCTGGTCAACAAGTGATTAATAGTGATATTCTTCGATTGAGTCCATTTATATGTGGAAACGGTTTGTTGAGAGTTGGCGGCAGATTGAATCATTCAAATTTTCCTTTTAATCCGAAACATCCAATCGTTATTCCCGGTCGACACATAATTAGCGAATTGATCCTGAGACATCTTCATATCACGCATTTACATGCTGGCGCTGCCCTATTGATACATTTAAGCCGAGAATATTATTGGATCACAAAAATTAGAAAGGTAGCTCGTGACACTGTAACTAATTGCACTATTTGTTGTAGATTTAATGCAAAGCCACAGCAACAACAGATGGCCTGCGTCCAGAGTTACTCCAGCTGGTCCGTTTCATTTCACGGGAGTAGATTATGCTGGGCCAATTGTTATCAATTCCAAGAAGGGGAGAGGTGCCAAGCCGATAAAAGCGTATATCGTTGTGTTTATTTGAATGTCTATAAAGGCTATACATCTTGAATTGGTTACTGATACTACCACCGACTCATTCATTAATGCTCTAAAACGGTTTGTGAGCAGGAGAGGTTTGCCGAAAGAAATGCACAGCGACAATGGCTCTAATTTTTTGCGTGCCAAACGAAAAATTGAAGAAGCAGAAGCAGCTTTCATTCATCTCAGTAATAAAGAAGAAGTACAAGATTTTGTATCCCAAAGAGGTATAATTTGGAAATTTATTCCACCTTCACAAAAGTATTGGAAATACAAAACTTTACTATGAAGATTTAAATACCTTGCTGTGTCAAATAGAAGCAGTGCTTAACTCGCGATCCATTACCCCAGTAACTGAAAATCCAATTTGTTGAACACGAACAATCTAATGTTCCCACCGGAACAAAGTATTATTGATGTCACAAAAATCATTTAAATCATTATCAGATGATCCAAAGGAAATTGGACATATTTTGAAAGCGAATATTTAAACCATTTGCAGGAAAGGTATAAGTGGCAGCGAAGATTTACTAATATGAAGGTGGGCGAATTAGTTTATGCAGTATCTGAAAATACACCACCACTTTTATGGCCTATTGCCAAGATTGTTGAGCTACATCCAGGAAATGATGGAATCGTACGTGTCGTCACAATACAAAATTCAACAAAGTCTACGATGAAGCGACCTGTGTCAAAGCTCGTAAAGATTCCAATTAGGGATCAAGTCCCTAATGGGGGCCGGAATGTCAATGCCGAACAGGATTATGGCAGTAAAGATGAAAACAGCTGTTTGCAATAATTTTGTTTTGTTTATTAATTCAATACACAAATCAATATTGTTTCACACATAATTAAACTGCGGTATCCTACCATATTAAGTAGTTTACCTGAAAGAAAAGGTAATGTTAGGTATTTATATATGTAATTGTAAAAATAATTTAATTTAATGCTTATCTCAATTTAATTTTGTTGATTAGTACATGAGTCCATTTGATGTCATTGTTTTGACATTTTCATATAGTTCAGTGAGTTTTAATCTAAACGTGTCTGTTTACGCCAACCTGAACCTAAAATAAAATCATTATTAATATTAAAAAACTATAAATTAAATAACTGCCAAATTCTACTTACATTAAAAATATTGCCATCTGACTTAAATTAATTATAATAATGTAATTCGCCGTCGATTAAAGGTTTGAAGCTTAACTTATTTTTTTTTCTATTTAAAATTTTCATTGCACTTTGCAATGTTATTATTATTAAAAATTGCACCTGTCAAAAGCGGTTGATTACGACAGAACTCCATTCGATCTCACCCTGTATCGAACTTCCGCGCATTAAACGAAAATTAGGTTTCTTGTATGTCAAAAAAACCAAATTTTCTCTCTTAGCTTTTGGTCATCATCACGGGTAACAACAATTTTCGGAGATTACTGGTAAAACAAATATACTTAATATTTTTTATTATACACCATTTTACCTTTATAAAAATATTTCTAATTTAAATACAATTGATAACAATAAAATTTTGTTCAATCATTTCTGTTTCAATTATTGATTTTTATTAATGAAAATATAATTGCATTGTGAAATATTTTTCCTTTATGAGTGTACAGTGTATAATACCGTGAACAATTATAATTATTTAAGTGTTGTGCAAGGTTATAATTCTTGTTTGGAATTCTGTTTGCCTGCTACAACAGTGTCGATTCTATGTGTGGTTAAAATAATTATGTATAGCTATCTCACTCACAAGCGTCAAATTGTAATATACATATTGGTGACGCTAGTCGAAGAATTTAAAGTTTGCAATCACCATTAAGTACTTTTCATACCAGGCGCCTCGGCTTTGAGCTTCGTAAATAAAAAATTTTTATTTCGTTTTTTAATTATATAAACTAGTTTTATTCGATTGATACCGTTTAATTTTATAGTAATAAATTCAATTTGTTGAAAAATAATTAACTTTTAAGTGATAATTAAAAAAAAAACGAAATATATTGCAATGAAGTTATCTACAAAGCCAAGGCAATGCGTTCCACACTCGACTGCGAGATTTTAAAGTAGTACAAAGCCAAGTGCTTTCTCAACATAACCTAAAAATCACATTTTTTACACAAATATTTTATACTTACTAAAAAATCTACCTCATATGTACGTTACAAATTTAGAATATCTCAGTTCTTGCTATAATTCACGTGTAAAATAGACCTAAATAAAATATTTCATAGCAACGGAATGTTCAAAGCCAACGCTACCGGTATGAAAGGGTCTCAGCTTCGCATTTGTGGTAACTAAATATTTCGAGGCGAGGCGCCTGGTATGAAAAGTACTTTAATGAAAATAGTTTATATAAACCAACTCGAAGACGATATGGAATTAAATTATCGACGAAGTATTAATATTAATAGTTATAATTGTATAATCCTAGTGTTCGGTCTGGCCAAAATGAAAAAAAAAATCACGATTTATATGTCAAAATATGTAGCATAAAACGCACTCAAAAATCCAACTTTTTTTTTGGATTTAAATGTCAAAATTTCCTGGATTTGGCTGTCAAATGAAAATATTGTTTGGTTTTAGGTTATAACTATCAGCTGTTTCAAATTAAAAGTTAAATTTTTTTAAGATTTTTAAATAAAATTCATATGTGGACTCATTTTGCTATTGAAATTTTAATTGAAGGTTATGAGGAGTAGCGCCATTTGGATAATTCGGCCGAAGGGAAATAACAAATGTGGGCGAATATCAAGGAATATTTGTTGCTGAAAAATTTTGTAAGTAAACAATAACTAGTTGAATTATAGAGTAATTACATTTAAGGCGGCGACATATAGAAAGTATCCTAATTCAAAATTGTCCGAGCGAAAACAAAAATGAATTGAATTTGTTCAATTCTTTGCTGCAATTTTATATTAGCAAGTTTTAAAAAATGTATCTTAATTGCTTTTTTCAGACAATTTATACGACTACTTTCTTTATGCGCCCGCCTTAATAGTAAATTCAACAAAGAAACAGCGATGGCTCATGCACAAACAGCAAACCGGCCTTTCCGACCGGCAAATCCATTTTTTAGCAAAATTGAATCATTTGCAATGTGAAAAATATTGTAAAATAGATCAAATCTATAAGTACCATCACCATCTAAGAAAATTTAATTAAAATTGATTTAATTTCATTTAAAAAAATTCAATTTTATATTTAGACAGACGAATTTTAGCGGCCATCAATTTTAATAAAATTTTCTTAGATTATAGTAGTACTTAAAGATTTGATACATTTTATAATAATTTTGACATTGCAATTGATTCAATTTTGCTAAAAATTGGATTTGCCGGTCTGAAAAGCAACTATATTAATATTATGAATTCTTATGTTTTTTTAGGAATTCACAGTCCCTCAAGTAAAATCAAAATGGCGTGCTTTGGTAAAATTGTACAAAGCAGCCAAAGATAAGCTGCGAACAAGTGGAGAGCCACATACATCATTCGATTATTTCGATAAATTTGATATAATTTTTGGGGATAGGCCGGTCGTAGCAGGGGACGCAACAGGAGAAGTTTTTTTAGAAACAGAAATTCCAAGTTTCACTCCTGAGTGGTTAGACCCTCCGACAGAGGAATTTAATAACTCCCACCTCAGAAGCTCTGAAACTCCTGAGAATATTTTCAGACAAGAAATAACTGATCAGGAGAATGTGGAACCTGTCGGAGAGGAATCGCCCAGACCACCACAGCGAAGCCGCAAGCGAGCGCGAAATAACATAGATCGCCTGTTAAAGTTCAAAGCCTCAGAGAGAATTAATAGGAAGATTATGCATAAGAACTTAGTTAAGTCCATAGATGGACTTACTAAGTCACAAAACGAAGTTGCTTCAGCAATAAACAATATTGCTGGAGCAATTACCCAGTTTGGCCAAACCATGGCAAATATTTTTTCCAGAAATTAATTAATAATATAAAATTAGTTTTTAATTAGATGTAACATTTTATTTATAAATATACATAAATTTGAATTTAAGTAATTATGTTTTTTTCAATTAATTCCAAAAATAATTCGTCTTGCCTTGTTATGGTCTGACTGTGTTGACTTTCTTCGCTTGGGTTAAACGAATCGCTTTGATCCTCAATTCGGAATGTATCATCTTGTATGTACCGATCGTCGTGGTCTATACACAAATTGTGAAGTGCACAAGCACTTAATACCAACAATATTATTAATTTCTTTTTAATATTCCCGAATTTTTGAAGACGGGTAAAGCGTGTCTCTAATAAGCCAAATGCTTGCTCAACTACAATTCTGGACGTGGAAGTTCGCTTATTAAATTGTTTCTTGCGGTTACTCATTCTCTGATTAATTTTGAAGGGTGGGACTAGCCAAGCGTAACTTTTAGGATATGCAAGATCTCCCAACAAAAATCCTTTTGGTAATAGCATTTGATCCTGCCTTTCACACAAGTGTTTAAAAAGTTGGGATCGTCTAAATACTCGTGTGTCGTGCATGGATCCTGGTTCTCCAATAAATACACTGGTAAATTTTTTATTGTGATCCACTGTTGCTTGCATCTGTAGGCTGTGAAATTTCTTCTTGTTGAAATAATCTTGTTGGTGTTGTTTAGGCCTAGGAATCTCAATATGCGTGCAGTTGATAGCTCCTATTATATGGTCGATATTGGCAAACAATTTAAATCCGGCAGATATATTTTTTTGTTGTTCCAAGGATGGCCACTTGACGAGTCTTCGGGATTCATTTGCCATAAACAAGGCAAGTTCAACGATGATGTCATACGCGTGACTCCGGCTGAATCCAAATCGATCACCTATTTGGCGGAATGTTTCACTGTTTGCCAAATACCATAAAAACATATAAACACGGGTTTTTGGAGTCACGTTAAGAAAAACTCTGTTGTCAGTAATGCATTTTTCCGTGTATTTATCTGTAATTAATTAATGTTTTGTTGGTTTTTGTGTAAATTAAATATAAAGCTTTGTTTGCTTACCGACGACTAATTGTGTTGTTTTCCTGGATAATCTGAAGTGGCATCGAAATTGCTCGTCCATATAATTTCTATTACCGAATAAAAATTTTCAATTTTTTGATGCTCCTCATTAAAAAGTTGTAAAACAAATGAATCTTCAGTTTCACTATCACTTGACTCGTACATTTAAAAAAAAATTAAAACTTAAAAATACAAATTATGAACTAAAACCCGAAAACCAGAAACTTAACCTCACTTAAAATGTAAATAAAAAAAATGTTGAGTAAAAACTATTTACAAATAGATTTCAAACGATTTCAATAACTAAATTACAAAAAAAATACAAAGTTAAATACTAATTTCATAAGTTTTAAATGAAATTTAATTTAATTATACCAAAAATAAAATCCGAATTAATTGATTCACATTTAATTGTTTACAATAGTTTGACGTATAAATCCATATTTTTCTTATTTGGCTGTTCGGTCAGATTTGACGTATATTTAACAAGGTGAAGTTAGCAGGAAATGAGTTTGACGTATAAAATCGTGATTTTTTTTTTCATTTTGGCCAGACCGAACACGACCAATATAAGCTTTAATAACAAAACACTTTGTGGTAAATTGAATGTGATAAACCACCATGTACAGTGTGTTCCTTAAAGCATCATACGCTTCTGCATTTTGGTACAAAGTCGAAATTTTCAGATAGTAACAATACTTTCAAAAACACTGCGTTGAGTCTTGTTAACAGACCAAACACCTCGAATGAAAATAAAATTGAATTATAATAATTTACCATAAAGTGTTTTGTTATTAAAGCTTATATTATACAATTATAACTATTAATATTAATACTTCGTCGATAATTTAATTCCATATCGTCTTCGAGTTGGTTTATATAAACTATTTTCATTAATGGTGATTGCAAACTTTAAATTCTTCGACTAGCGTCATCATTATTTTGGTCCTTCGAGCAGGGTCGTTGGCAATACATACGTTAAATTCAATACAGTCTGCCATGTGTATGTAGAAAACGTGTGATCAATACAGTTAGTGAATATAACCACGTGAAATATCATAAGGCTATAATGTTATAAGTGTGAAGTTACAGTATATTAAATTCCGTTATTAACTAGACAATTGTTAACTAGTTAACCATTACATCTTCATATATACGAATTTCCTGTAACTATATGTTTTAGTTGCTGAATTATACGAGCAAATCCTGAATATATACATATGTTCTAATATATAAGATCGAGATATAACATCGAGCATCATTGTGGGTTGTCAAACATCGTGCAAGATCGTGCATGATCATATACATATCGTCCATGTTTGCAATTTTTCATCTACTATTATTATGTAGTGAAACTTATTGGAGCACATTGCAAATGAACAAAAATTGTTCATATCGATTACCATCATAATTCATCATTATCCAGCACGCGGTATCAAACAAGGTTCCAGTTTGCACATAAACACAAGGTTGAGAAATATTGTGCATGCGGTTATAGTTTTAAATATATACATACATATATACATATTACCATAATTCATCATCTGTAGTCATCATATTCACATACAGTGTGTCACAGTCGTATTCGTAATTACTTAATTTTTAATTAATTTTCATTTTTAGTCACAAATTGAAACTATTTGTAAAAATGTGATTGTTTGTTATCATGCCTGTTATCTATTTTCAAAATGCAATCCATCAAATAATTTACCCACACATTTACACAAAACAAGGCACATTATGACGTTATCGAAAAAATCACCCCACTTTCATATTCGTAAACTACGTCTTTTAATCGTAATCGTTCGTAATCATTCGTCATTTTGTATTATTCTGTTATGTTTCATCATGTATTGTTTTAGTAATCCTTGAGCTGTTAATTAGTAAAGGAGCAAATTAAATTTTTACAATTTTGGCAAAATGGGACGAAATAAAAATGAAACGACGTTAGAACTCAGAAAGTTGGTGATTTTTCATCATAACGCGGGTAAAATACTTAAAGAAATCAGTGAAATTGTTCAGCGAAGCATTTCTACTATTCAGTATAATATTAAGCGGTATAAAGAAGAAAACAGAAGTAAAAATGCGCCGAGAAATACAAACAGGAAAAAACTGAACGAATTCGACAATCGTTATAATATGAGGAAATTAGGAACAATCCACGAATAAGTGCACCAACAGTGGCAGTGAAAGTTGAAACGGAACTGGGCAAAAGTGTAAGTGCCGAAACTATTCGGCGAACTATTAGATACGCAGGATACAATGGTAGAGTTGCTAGGAAAAACCGTTGATTTCAGAAAAAAATCGAAAACTGCGCCTAAAGTTTGCCGAAGAATACAGAAACCGTACATTTGATTTCTGGAAAAACGTGCTTTTCACGGACGAAAGCAAATATAATGTTTTCGGATCTGATGGCCGACAAATGGTATGGAGAAAACCAAATGAAGAACTGTAGAAACAGAATTTGCAGCCAACTGTTAAATATGGAGGTGGCTCCGTGATGGTATGGGGCTGTTTCTCAGCGGTAGGTGTTGGCAAACTTCATTTCATCGAGGGTATCATGAATAAAAACGGGTATATCAACATATTGCGAACAAATCTGCCAGAGAGCACCGCACGCTTGGGAATAAAAGACCATTTTGTCTTTTATCAAGATAACGACCCGAAGCACAAGGCCTATGATACTAGACAGTGGTTGCTTTATAATTGCCCAAAAGTCATTGAGACACCTCCACAATCACCAGACATAAACCCTATAGAGAATTTATGGTATGAATTGGAAATTAGAATAAAAAAATACGCAATTACTAATAAAAAAGAGCTTAAGAGAGTATTGGAAACGGAATGGTATAAAATTGAACCCAAGGTGTGCGAAAAACTGGTGCGGTATGTGTTCGTACGAAATCTGGTACGTATTCGTGTACAGAAATAGGCCCCCTGATGTTTTTTATTTCAAACGTATTGCAGAATCGAATGCGTGTGTTCTAAGAAGAAGAAATTGAAAAAATTGAATTTCGTCGATGACAACGCCATCTATCATGAACCGAACAAAATATTTCATTCAAATCATACGTACTTTTAGTCGTAGAATCCGTATCTGCAATAAAAAATATGGCTTCCTATCTTAGTTTAAAAGTTACCCCCGCCCCACCTACAAAGCGGAGGGTGGGGGACTATTTTTTTGCACTAATGTATTTCCCCCGCGGTATGATTAAATTTTGATTATGGACATTTTTTCCGTAGAGTGGCTATTTTTCGAGATATTTGATCGTCTCAGTTTAAAAGAAACACCCGGTATAACAAATTCAATATGCTAATAAGTGATCATAATCAAAACGAGAAAACCATAATATTAGGAGACGTAAACGCACACCACTCAATTTGGGAAAATAATAGCAAAGAAGACAAGAGAGGAAAAATCTTAGCAGAAATTATCACAAAATCAAATTTCGTAATTCTAAATAATGGAGATCAGAGCTGGATAGGTCCGCAAGGCAAAAGCTCGACCATAGATATAAGTATAACCACTCAAGATATGATAAATAAAATAGAATAGATAATAGATAAAACAAAAATTGGATATAAAGATCATCTCCCCATCAAAATTAATATAGAAGGCAAGAATGCCTATAATTCGCAAACGTTAAATAGAATAAATTTTAAAAGAGCAACAGAACAAATAATTGAGCTAAATCCGGATCATACGTTCGACTTAATAGATTACGAGAAGGAAATACAACAAATAATTCAAAATAACTCAATAGAAACATCAAATAAAAATAAATATATACCAAAAGTATGGTGGACGGAAAAAATCAGGAGACTTTGGGAAGTGAAACGACAAAAACTCAAACAGTATAATCAAAATAGAAGAAATATATATATGTATATCGAAATGGAATTAAAAAAAGCTACGAGCAAATTAAGACTGGAAATTAGAAGGGAAAAAAAGAAAACATGGAACGAATTCATTGGAGATATAAACCCAGAGCTGAATACAAAGGAGTTATGGAAAAAAATCAGAATATTCAACAATAAAAAAGGAGAAAGGAACAATATTTTTAATAACATAATCAACATGGAAAATTCCATAAGGAAAAATATAATAACATCCAAAATAGACATAAACAATCAGATCAACTTACCTATAGCACACACAAATAGAAATGAATTCAATTTAGAAGAAATAAAACAAATAATCCGAAGCAGTAAAAATACGGCGCCAGGAATCAATAAAATACCAAACAAAATATTAAAAAAACTCCCAGAAACACACATTAAAAAATTAACAGAATACATAAATAAAGCTTGGGAAAGACAAGAATATCCGGAGATATGGAAAGAAATAAAAATAGTGCCAGTAGTTAAACCAAACAAAAACCCAAATGAAATAGAAAACTATAGAGGGATTCACCTATACTCAACCATTTCAAAAATTACAAGTAAACTGATTAAAATAAGAATGAACACAATAATGGAAAAAGAAAATTTGCTCCCGGAAATGACATATGGTTTCAGAAAAGGTAAATCTACTCTGGACTACATAAATAACTTAATAAATATCATCGAGGAAAATAGAGACAGTAAGGGATATTCCATAATCATAGCAACAGATATAGAAAAGGCATTCGACAGAGTCAATATAAATAAGTTAATAGATACAATGCAATCTCTAAAATTCCCACACGAGTACACAAATTGGATATACAAATCATTAATAAACAGAAAGATAATATTTCAAAATGGAATACATAAAGTGCAAATAACAACTAGTAATAGTATTCCTCAAGGTGATCCTTTAAGCCCTGATTTGTTCAATATATACACGAGCAAACTACATAATTTAACTAATAACAATGTCAAAATTCTACAATACGCAGATGATTTCATAATAATAACAGCGGCCAAGGACAGGAAAGAAACAGAAAAATTGGCGAATGAAACACTAAATAAATTTAACGAACAACTAAAAGAAATCAACCTAAATATAAATCCAAACAAAACAGCATTCATAAATATTAACAACAAAAGAAATGAAATACCAATTAAGATAAAAATAAACGATATAGAAATCGAAGAACTAAACCAGATAAAAACGCTGGGATATATAATAGATAAAAAACTAAATTTTAAACAACATCACAATTACTTAAAGAATCGAGGCATTTCAGCGATAAACATTATAAAAATCTTTGCGAGGAAAAAATGAGGAGCACACCCACCAACACTAATAAATCTCCAGAAAAGCCTTATTGAAAGCAGAATTAGATACAGTGCGATACTAACAACTAGTAAACAAAATAAAGAAGTAATACAAAAAATAATAAACGCAGGACTAAGAACATGCTTAGGACTCACCAACAGTATTCCAATAACAGCAATAATAACAAAGTTATTTTAAAACAAATTACTTTGGAATACCTAAGAGAACATGGTGGAAAAACGATAAGCTATACGGATGGGTCAATCGTAAAGAATAAGAGAGGAATTGAAATATACAATGAGTACAACAACGAATCCTTTAGATACAACATAGAAGAACCACTCAGCATCAAATCAATAGAATCAATAGCTATACTAGAAGCAATAAAAATAGCCATTCAAAACAGCATCAAAGAAATAACAATAATTACAGATTCGTTATCCACCTGTGTATCATTGAAAAACTCCATGAAAAATAAAAATCTAAAACATTTAGAATCGCAAATTTACAAAGTGATAAACAATATAACGGTCAAAATAATATGGATACCAAGCCACATAGCTATAGAGGGGAACGAAGAAGCTGATAAAGCGGCGAAGCAAGGAACAATCACACGAAGGATTTTAGAGACAAGTACACCAATAGAAGACAGCATAAAAATATTCAAAGATGAAATGTACAAGAAATGGAATACTGAATTTATACAAATAACGCACACTAAAGGGATTCAACATAGGAAGAATATAAATGAAACAATCACAAATAAACCATGGTTCCATAAAAAAAAATTTAGATGCAGTAATGATAAAAAGGATAACAAGAATAAGAACGAATCATACGTATGATAAAAAATATTTAAAACTAATTAAAAAAATAGAAGATGATCAATGCGAAACATGCAATACAAGAGAGGATGCCAGACACATCATAGAAGACTGTAAAATATATGAGCAGCATCAGAGAAAAATATAAAACAATAAAAAACCAAAAAACTGCAGGATATTCTAGCGGACAATCAAATAGACCCGTATAAGGAATTAAACGAATATTTGAGAGAAATTAAAGCGGACATATAGAAAAGGATACACAATTCCACTGAACATCACACAAATTGGGAGAAAGAGCAATAACTAAAACTTATAAAAACTCGGAAATAAAAGAAAATATATTTAAAATCAAGTTTAAAAAAAATAAAAAAAAAAGAGCAACAACACAAAGAAGATTTACATTTCGGAACGAACCCTGAATTATAAACAAAACGTCAAATAATGTAAAAATTCTTGGTGATGTGAATGGCAACGTTCAAGCCAAACAAATAAATTAAAACACAAAAAAAAAAAAAAAAAAACTATGAATTAAGGTAAGTAAATTTACATTATTCAATAACTACAACTAATTATTTACTAAAATTTCTTTTTTTCCAGGTATCTTATGTTATTTTATGGATACGTCGATCTTCAATAGTGTTAATTAGATAAGTATTTTGATTTAAGACCGATTTCTTTGTGTAACCATTTTTCTTCTATTTTTAGGATCTCTCTGCTTTCAACAACAATTTTTTATTCTTCAGGAAAGATACATCAGTCTAAACATTAACTTATAGAATTTTTTAAACGATATTTGCTTAAAGGTTCCCTTTGACTATTGAAGATTGTCAAATTAGACGATTTCGTTAGGTTGTATTGCAATTGTCAATGTCAAACATTTAAGTGCATGCCACATACAAATGAGAAACCGGACAATTCGGTCGGATTATCGGTTGCTTTGCCCCATGCAAATGTAAAACCGTCAAATTCGACCGAATTCTCCGTTTACTACGCCACATGAAAAAAAAAAAAATGAACGGTGTTATATCCCAATTCAACTTTAGTACATATTAGTACATGGTGTAAACATACCGTCTAGGCATGATATAATGTAAACCTAGACGTTATCTGTCATACCAGAAAACCTGAAATATAAGTTAGTTATTATCAAGACCAACACGAATAATACACGCATTTATAATAGTGGCGACGAGGATGACATAATAAAAAGAAAAAAATTGAAAACGTAAAAACAAATTAAATAGAATAATAGTTACGTGTTAATAAGTGGTTTTGAAATACATATATGTACCTAAACCCATTTACATTTATTGGTACAAATACAGGACTAGGAAAAAAAAAATATTACGCACGTGTGTGTAATTACATACATAACCCCAAAATTTGATACGAGTAAATATTACAAAATGTCGGAGTATTCCATTTTCGAAAAATTCGAAAAAACCAAAACATTATGGTCACGTTGGGTGGAACGGTTTGAAGGTGCAATGGAAATAGTGAAACCAGAAGATAAAAAGAAAATTCATCTACTTCTGCACTATATGGGGCAAGAAGCATACGATATACTTGCGGATAAACTGGCACCGGAGAAACCTAAGGACAAAACATACAGTGAGGTTATCGAAATTCTCACGAGCGTTTTCGACCCAGCACCTCTGGAGATATTGGAAAATTATCGGTTTCACATGAGAAAACAAGCGAGCGATGAAACAATGGAAGAATTTTCTATTGCTCTTCGGAAAATGGCCATAAATTGTAATTTTGGCCAATATCTCAATACGGCGTTAAGGAACCAATTCGTTTTTGGTCTAAGCAGCTCAAGAATACAAAATCGTCTGCTGGAAACGTCAAATTTGACACTGGAAAATGCTTTGACTACAGCCAAAGCAATAGAGCTTTCTGCCATAGGGGGTGCAGAAATTCAGCAGCAAAAGGAGGCGAAACAGGTCGTGGACCATTTACAACAAAAGATGGTGACGTCAAATCAAAATCAAAATTCGAATAAAACTGATTTAAGCAGCAGTTGGAAACCAAAATACAATAAGCAGTTCGCCTGTTACCGCTGTGGAATTCAGGGGCATAGAGCAAATCAATGTGAACAAACAAATTCGGTGTGTTCATTTTGCAACCTAAAGGGACATAAACAGTCGGCTTGTTTCAAAGCAAAGAAAGGGGGTAATCAGAAAGTACACTACATAAATGACACCAGTACCACAGATTGCATTGAAGAAATACTCAATGTTTCCACAGACTATGAGAAGCATGCAAAATTGGGCATTTACTTGAAATTAAATAATGCTATTGTGGGATTTGAAATCGATAGCGGGTCCCCAGTAACGATTATCAACAGGGACGATATGCAGAGATATTTCAAGGATGAAAAATTACAGTCTACGAATAAAAAACTAATTAGTTATTGTGGAACGGAAATTAAAGTGCTTGGTTGCTTGAGCGTACGAGTGGATGCAAGTATCGATTGTCAGGAATTAAACATGTATGTGGTGGAATCAAAGCGTGGACCATTATTAGGACGAGAGTGGTTGCATCGTTTGAGATTGGACTGGAATAAAATTTTGGGCTCCAAGGGTCAAATCAGGCCGTTTCTTCTGTAAAGATAGAACAAAGTGCTATGAACAAAGTAGAAGAGCTAAAACAAAAATATTCCATAGTTTTTGAAAGCTCGATGGGAAAAATTAAAAATATTCAGGCACGGATTTATCTACGTGAGGGAGCTAAACCAATGTTCGTGAAAGCAAGAAAGGCACCTTATGCACTGCTAGATTCAATAGAACGAGAACTTGATGAGTTAGAAAAAATGGCGTAATACAGAAGGTGGATTCAGCGAGATGGGCTACACCTATTGTTCCGGTAAGAAAGCAGGGAGATAAAGTTCGACTATGCGGAGACTACAAAATCACAGTCAATCCAAGAATCATTGTCGAAGAACATCCATTACCTACGATAGAGGAACTATTCGCATCCATGGCTGGTGGAGAGAAATTTACAAAAATCGACCTCAGTAAAGCCTACTTGCAAATGGAAGTTCATCCGGACGACCGAGAAATACTGACCTTAAGCACACATCGTGGTCTCTATCAACCCACAAGGTTGATGTATGGAATTGCATCTGGTCCAGCGAAGTGGCAGCGAGAGATCGAACAAATCTTGAAAGATATTGATGGAGTTTCAGTTTTTTTAGACGATATCAAAATTACGGCACCAAACGACGAACAACATTTGCAGCGACTCGAAGAAGTTCTATCACGCCTAAGTAGATACAATATGAGAGCAAACCTTGAAAAATGCGAATTTATGGCAGCGGAAATAGAGTACTGCGGTTACAGAATCGATCGATTGGGAATACATAAAATGAAGACAAAAATCGATGCAGTTAGACAAATGCCGATGCCAACAAATAAGGACGAGATACGTGCGTTCATCGGATTGGTGAATTATTACGGCAGGTTTTTTGAAAATCTCAGCACTATATTATATCCGCTTAACAATTTATTAAAAGATAAAGTGGAATTTATTTGGGGGAAAGATTGTGAAAAGGCATTTCAAGCCGTTAAGACTCAGATTCAGAAAGAGATACATCTGGTATACTACGACCCCAAATTGCCGTTGGTATTGGCAACAGATGCAAGTCCAGTGGGAGTGGGAGCAGTGTTAAGCCACATATACCCTGATGGTAGTGAGAAACCCATACAATTTCCCTCGCAAACACTGTCCTCGGTACAACAGCGATATACCCAAATTGATCGAGAGGCGTATGCCATAATTTTGGGGATTCGCAAATTTTACCAATACGTTTATGCGCGAAATTTTATTTTAATAACGGATAACAAGCCACTTACGCAGATATTATCGCCAGAAAAAGGGTTGCCTACACTTTCAGCAACACGAATGCAGCACTACGCCATTTTTCTTCAATCATTCGATTATGAAATAAGGTATCGGAAGTCAGCTGATCACGCAAATGCAGATGCGTTGTCACGATTACCAGTGATGGAAAAAAATGAACAAATAGAAGAGGCAGAAATAATAGAAATTAACGCCATCGAAACATTACCGTTGACTGTCAAACAATTAGAAGAGGGAACATTGAGGGATGAAGTAGTGAGTGATTTAATAAATGGATTGAAATCAGGGAAAATGGTGAAACCTGATAAAAGATTTAATATAGACCAAAATGAATTCACACTACAAAAGGGTTGTTTATTGCGAGGATTTCACGTCTACGTTCCAATGGTTCTACGGAAAAAAGTGTTGGAAGAGTTGCATATAGCACACTTCGGAATTACTCGCATGAAATCGCTGGCAAGAACTTGTTGTTGGTGGCCAAAACTCGACACTGATATTGAAAATGTATCAAAAAACTGTCTACAATGTCAGATGACAAGAACTAATCCGTCAAAAGTTACAACGCATGTGTGGGAAGCAGCAAAACCACCTTTCGAACGGGTACATGTAGATTTCGCCGGGCCATTTATGAGAGAGTATTTTTTTATTCTCATTGACGCATATACGAAGTGGCCGGAAGTATGCATAATTCCAAATATTACGACGGCGATTACAATCGAGAAATGCCGGGAGATATTTGCCAGATTCGGAATCCCGAAAGTATTGGTAAGTGATAACGGACCTCAATTCACGTCAGATGAGTTTCAGCAATTCATGAATATGAATGGTGTACTGCACAAATTAATTGCTCCATATCATCCTGCAACAAATGGTCAAGCAGAACGAAATGTACAAACCATAAAGAATAAATTGAAGACAATGAGGTGCAATCGGTCAGAAATAGGTAAAGAACTATGTAAAATATTGTTAAATTATCGATGTACATCACATGCAACAACTGGAGAATCACCTTCATTTCGGATGTTCAACCGACAAATACGTTCAAGATTGGATATCATGCTACCTACAAAAAACGAAAGGAATGACAATAGAAGGACAATGCAAAAAAATGAAATAAAGATTCGGGAAATGTATGTCGGCGACCGAGTATCTGTTAGGAACTACAATAGTGATGGAAAATACAAACTGGGTACAATAATTAAAGTGTTAGGGCTATTGCACTACATAGTAAAATTGGACGACGGTCGAATATGGAAACGGCACATCGACCAAATACATCGAATCGGATTGGAAATACAACCACCAAAACCCGATACAATTCCATACCATTACGATGTGAGTGAAAATCGTAACATAATACCAGAAATCCAGAGGAGCACTAATCTCAGAGATCCAGTTCGGCCACCGGCGCAAGAAGAAGAACTACAACAACAATCTACTGAAGCATCGAGAGCTATTGAGACAGAAACCAGAATGATTTCAGAGCAATCGAGACCCAAAAGAGAAATAAAAGCAAAGACAATTTTAACTTACAACAAAAAATTTGAACAAGTTGCGAATTTTGAGGTTTCAAACATTAAACAAGGGAAAGGTGCACAAGAGTCACAACATGTGAAGGAAAATTAAGTTAAACTAGTTTTGCATTATATACGAGTTAGATTTAAATTGTTTAATTTTATTTTATGTTAAATTGAAGTATGACATTGTATTAAATTAAATTAGAAGGGGAAGACTGTTATATCCCAATTCAACTTTAGTACATATTAGTACATGGTGTAAACATACCGTCTAGGCATGATATAATGTAAACCTAGACGTTATCTGTCATACCAGAAAACCTGAAATATAAGTTAGTTATTATCAAGACCAACACGAATAATACACGCATTTATAATAAACGGCAAATGACGTCACCGCTCATAATAAAAACAATAAATGACATTTAGATTTTCTTGCAAACAATAAACTTTGAAACCGAAAACATAAATATGGTGCTCTCAAATCAAATAAAAATAAAATTAGCATTATATACCGCATTATATTTGTATGAACAAAATAGAAATTACCGCAGGTACTGGATTCACCCTGTTAATCGCCGCAGGAAGCAAATGGGGGAATACTACACAATAGTGAAATTAATTTCGCGATATCCCGAAAAATATTTTAATTATTTTCGGATGTCAAAAAGCCATTTTGATTTCATTTACTCCATTATTTCGCGTAAAATTCAACCATCGGTTAAATCGTTTCGAAAAGACTCAATCACAGCCAAAGAAAAATTGGTACCCACTTTAAGGTATGTATTATTTTTTAATTTGAAATTGCACTTCATTTTCATTTTCAAGGTTATAATACCTATCCAATCATTGATTTATTGTTTTTTAGATTTTTAGCAACAGGATGCAGCTTCACTGACCTTTCACTACGTTTTTTAATGGGAAGGTCAACCGTAGATAGATGTATTTACCAAACTATTAATGCCATCAACAAATATTTAAAGCCAGTTGCGCTACCGATACCAACATGCAATGATTGGATCCGCATTTCAAACGATTTTCTTACCAGGTGGAACTTCCCAAATTGTTTGGGTGCTGTTGATGGCAAGCACATAGACACTTTTGCACCAAACAATTCTGGAAGTTTAAATTTTAACTACAAAAAAAGATTCTCAACAGTATTGATGGCGGTTGTCGATGCAGAGTACAAATTTGTAACCGTAGATATCGGAGCATACGGTTCAAACGCTGACTCATCCATCTTCAAAAACTCTAAATTTGATAAAATGTGGCTGAATAATCCAGAGCGGCTGCATATTCCAAACGATACATGTTTGCCTGGAACACTTCAAAATGTTCCTTATGTAATAGTAGGAGATGAAGCATTTTCACTTCAACCGTCTCTCCTCACTCCTTATTCTGGAAAAAACTTAACTCAAATTTGTCGCATTTTTAACTATAGGTAATTGTAAATTATTCATATGTGGGTATTATATATAGCGACATATAAAATAATGTATTGATTTTTGTGTTCCAGGCTGTCAAGAGCACGGAGAATTGTGGAGAATGCTTTTGGCATTCTTTCGAGTAAATGGAGAGTTCTGTTAAAAAGATTAGAAGTTAAACATCACGGTACGATGAACAACATTGTGTTGAGCTGCGTGATTCTTCACAACTTGGTGAAAACAAATGTGGGTCATTTAGAGCATTCATCAACAATTGACGTACATCCCCGCGAAACCGATTTAACTACGATAAATAGACTTTCACTTCCAGCTTCGAGGGGCTATGATATTAGAGAGAAGTTCGCAGAATGGTGCATCAAAGAGGGCGATGTACCATTTCAGTACCAATTAATATAAAAACGCCAAAATTTTGTATTTATGAAAGTATAAAAATAAATATTTTATTTCAATTTAAATAATTCAGTCTTTATAATAAAATATATAAATATAAAAAATAATTTGTTATCTATTTAAATAAAGTTTTTTTTATTTAATAAAAATTTTATTTATTTGGTTTCAAACTTATTTTTTTTATTTCTCAAATCTCCGACGTTTCGGTGGTATTTTCCACCATTCTCAAGGAATTGTGGAAAATACCACCGAAATGTCGGAGATTTGAAAAATAAAGAATATAAGTTTGAAACCAAATAAATAAAATTTTTATTATAAAAAATTATAAATTCTTTGGACGATTTATGAAAAATTATAAAACTCGATGTCTTCGAGTGCCCTCATACAATTAATTTGTAATTGCAGCTGTTGTTGGTTATTCAAACGCATGGCTTGTCGTGCTAGCGAAATAAAATATTGTTCCAACGGTGGTGGTGGAGGCGGTGATGGTGGACGCGGTGATGGCGATTCTGAAATTGCAAGTTGTTCAGGGTCCAAGTCAATCTCAATAATTTCGTCAAACATATCTGAATCCAATAACTCGATAGTTGTATTGTCATAATTTGGCTGTTGTGATGTTAAATTAAGCTCCTCATAATTAGTCAACGTACTGAAACGAAAATATCGATATTTTAAAGAAATTTTTTAATTATTTTGGTTAAATTTATTAATGAAGTGTTTACCCACCTAGGGATTTTCGTGAATTCGCTTAAGAAGCGTAAGCTATTAAAATGTTTCCACTTTGTTTGGACTACCGGTTTGGACCCGCTTGGAATACTCTGATATAATTTAAAGAGTCGTGCAAAGGAATCTCGTAAATTGCCCCATTTTTTTTGGCATTCAATAGCTAAATTCACAATAAAAAATATTTACTTAAAAATTAAGCCGATTAAAAAAAATGTCCTATATAATTACCAGGTTTTCCAAGAACCTTTGAAATTAGTTCCCAGCTGTCCCCTTTTTTGTCTCTATTTTTGTACTCAGCTACTGTTTTATTATAAAGCAGTGGATGTGCTTCGACCTCGATAATTAATTTTGTTTCAAATTCCTCCTGAAATATATTTTTTTGGTTAATATGTGTTATCAATATTACAATATTATTTTTGATTACTCACCATATTCATTTTGAACTGTATTTAGTTCTATTTTATATATATTTATATAATTTATTATTAATATATTATTATATATTTATGTAAATTTATTAATAATACAATTAAATGTGTATATCCCAATTTTTTTTTCCAAGAGCACGCGTTTTTTTACGAAGAGCACAACCAAGAAAATTACAGGACAGCTACTAGGTAGGAGAAAAAACGAAGTGAGGTTAGATTATCACCGACAAAAAAAATCGTCAACATTTCAGGGTGAATACGGAATTCGGTTTGACGATGGATGCGTTCGTTCACCGGAAAAAATTATACCATTCAATAATTTGTTGACCGAATTTTAGCTTGTCGGCCGACGAAACACTAAAATGTATTTTTTCTCCAAACGTCTTAAAAGTAGCTTGTTTTAATACTATTATTGGGCATTAAAGTTGGCCTTTTTGTTACGATTAAAAAAAATGTAAGTGTTGCTAGGCTGAACTTTTAATCCTAGGTGTAAATGCTCTTTTAACACTATTTTCAATATTAAAAGTAAATGAGACGTCATAACTTGGTAAGATACACAAACAAAAAAAAAAGTCAAGGCCTCCTTAACTATACAAAATATTTCAATAAAATGTTCAATCTTGAAATTTTAAAGGCCTTCTATTTTGTACTTATAATTAGTGTACGCAATGAATTTCGAGGGTTCTCGATAAAGCACAAATCGACTTGTTTTTAAATTTTGCTCCCAAAGAGTCGAACTTTTCATCTTCGTAGACAAATTGGCAAAGTATGCCAATAGAACGCTTTCTGAATATAATCCAGATTGCACATTTTTTTCAGTACACCACTTCAAAAATCGGTTATATGCGCACTCGTAAATCTTACGTGATTTTGATGGCAATAGGTTTAATACAATTTCCTTTGCTGTTTGAACCACATCCGGAGGTAAATTTGATAAATCTTCTGATTCAAACATTTTGTTCGCAAGAAAAATATTATAATTATAGCTTGGCAGTTTGACACTAACAATAGTCAAACCAAACAAAAGTCATGATCTCCTTAGTTTCACAAAATATTTCAACAAAATTACTTTCAATTTTGAAATTTTAATTACATAATTTGTACTTACTTGTATAATTAGTTTATAATAAGCATTTCTTCGTTGAAGAAAAAATAGTATGTGTTATTCGGATTAAAAGTGACTTTGTTTGACTCGCAAATATTTGCTTTTGCTCGGCTACGCTGCGCTTCGCCTCGCATGCAAATATAATTGCTCGTCAAACAAAGTATCACTTTTAATCCTAATGACACAATGTACTATTAATGAATAAAAATTTTACAATTTTAACTAATTTTGTTAAATAATTGATAGTTTTATCACATTCGAACTCCTTTTTCATAGATTTAATATAATATGTTTTAAAATATGATCAAAAATTGAAAATGTCGGTTTAAAAGTTCGGTCGGAGGTTTTGCATGGGGCAAAGCCTTTACATCGCCACAATCAAAAGAATTGTCGGACTGCAAAATGACGTCACCACCCAAACAAATTATATAAACAAAAGTTTAGTAAAATATAGTTTACAAATATAATGTTCTTACCGTATTCATTTTAAATTATTATTGTTACTACAGCACAACATATAAAGGAAAACGCCATTTATTTGACACTGAAACCAAAATCAAAGCGGACAAAAAAATCCGGTGTGAAATGATGATTTAGCCACAAAAATTATACCATTCAAAATTTTGACGGACGGATTTTATTTTGACGGCCGGCAAAATATATCTTGAGGTTTTTATGAATGAAATTGTATTAATTTTATTAAAAATTTTCCTGAATGTAATAGTTATCATCAATTCAAATATTTTTTCTAATAATTATTATGTTGTAAGTTTTCTCTTTTTGTCAAAAAATGGATTTGACGGTTTCAAATGAAGGTTTGCTGTTTGTACATGTGGCAACGCCTTTAATTTACACTGTTTCTCGGTTTATCTGTCCTACATGAATTTAAGTTTTAATAACGTGACAATTTCAATTGAACCTAGATAAACTTAATTGTTGAGAATAATTTTACAATCAAAAAGTCACGCATCAATTTCGTGACCACACGCTGCAAGAGAATCGTTATGCTCATAAATGCGCTGTAAATTTGATGATGCAATGCGAAATAAAATGCTGAAATTTACTATATAAAGAAACGCTCGATATTTTTAGAAACCATATCATTTGTCAAAATGAAGTTTACCATTTTGTTCACTGTAGTTTTGGTAATATTGGGCTTGTGTGGTGCTTATGCACAATTAGTTCCTGAGTTGTTGGGAAATCTAGGAATTTCACAACTATCAGGATCGCAAGGATCGTCATTCGATCGTAAGAAGAAATAATAATTTTGGATCCAAAATATAAAATTTTGAAAATGTTTAATCATGAATAAATAATATTGTATCAGCATTTTATTCGTATTTTATTCAATTTTGAATTTTTTGATTGATTGATTGACGTGTTCGACCAATCTATAAGCAAGGGTGCTGGAAATTGCTGAGCCCCCTTACTACAATCACAATGATGAAAACTGCATTCTGAAATAATATTAATTAGTTAGCTGCATCACATTTCTGGAATACTTCTGAAAATCCTAATCTTAATTAAATTAAATCTAACCTAAAGCTTGGTAGTCAGGTGTGAAGTTGCTCGGGGGATTCAAGTTGGCACTTGAATGGCCAGCTCCGTAACTTGCAACTTCCACAAGTGCTCGTGTTACCTCCCCGTGGTGACCGCTGGTAACTAGATTGCTGATGTTTTGGCTTCTAGACTAAAACACGGCGCTAAAGGAGTCAACCTTAAACAAATCGCTGGGCTGGGTTAAGGTGTTAATCGTACCGTGTCGATAATCGACCAGACTGGGGGCCCAGTTTTAAAACTAGCTCAGTCGTTAACGGTGGGTCCGGATACTTGGCGCCCTCCGGATTAAGTAGCCTTATCTGTGTACTGCGGATCTCTGCACAGATGGATACTTGTTTCTCCGGTATTCGTGGGAATAACTATGGATCTTAATAAAACCAAACAACAACAAAAATTGTCCGGCTCTCTAAAAAATCCGGAAAATCTGGACAAAGAGACTCGGGTCTGTAGGCCTGACTCTAAGTCTACAAATAAACAACGGGACATAAGCTCAAGCGAGGCTGCCCTCCACTCGGGTCACCAAGCTGGTTCCTTAAAACCAACCTATAATACTAGGAGGAAGGCCTGGAGAGCTCTGGAAAAGATCAACAACATCTCGCCAGAAGACAGGATGGATAAAGACAAAGCCACGATTGCGTGGGCAAAAAAAGTCACCGAGAAAATGACGGAAGGCCCTTCAGCTGGCTCACAGCTTAAAAGAAATAGATCTCAGGAGGAAAGTCTTAAGATCGCAAAGCGAACAAAACTCCATGCTACCACTATGAGGCCTTTTAACGAGATCTTCAAGGATCAGCTGATTGTTGCAGTTATTGACAAATCCCTGGATGGTTGTATCACGCCCGCCAATTGGAGGAAGGTGGGAGGGGCCTTAGCCTCCACCTACCTGAAAGTTCTGTTGGAAAATCCAGGACCTGCTCCGACTCGTCGGGATGCGGGGTGGCACAGGAATCAGGTGAAATTGACTGCCTGCGCAGATCAGAGGTCCCCGGCGAGGTATGGCCCGGAGCCAGTCTTGCTGTGATTGAGAGGGAGGAGATCCCCAGCAGACCAAGAACTAGGGTGTACATTCCTTCGGAGCCTAGTGATCCGAAGGTGATACTCCAGTTATTGCATGTTGGCAACCCGGAGTTGCCAACGCACCACTGTAAAGTTGCCAAGCTCGTGGAGGCAAAGGCTGACTATAGGTCGGCTGTTATCATCTTAAACAGGGAGTCACTGACTGCCCTGGAAAAAACCAACGGTCTAATCAACTAATCAACGCGGACAAGCCAGAGGCTCCGAAGTCATCTTTAGAAAATACCACGGTGCTTGATAGCTCATCTGCGTGCGCAGAGGTAGCCAGCCAAGCGGAAACTCTCTCCACGGACACGGAGATGTCAACGTCCATGAAATCTTTAAAGAGGTTCTCAGAGGACTTCTCATCAGGGGATGACTCTGATGTTACTGTGGTGGAGAAGTGGCTGTAGAGATGATACTGACATTTCTTCAAATCAACCTTCACCACTCTAAGTGAGCATCAGGTGCTCTAATTTTAAAAATTCGGAAAGAAGCGACAGATGTCGTCTTGATCCAAGAACCTTGGGTCACTGAAGACCGGGTACTTGGGCTCAAGACTCCCTATTATAGATTAATGCACGCGAAAACAGAAGGTAACGTTCGGGCGTGCATTCTCATTAAAAACAACATAAGTTGTTTTCTGTTATCAAATTTCAGTAATGGAGATGTAGCAGCGGTCAGCATTGAGGTCGATAAACGAAACCTCTGGCTAGTATCAGCTTACCTAGCTTCTGAAAAAGTGGATATTCCGCCAATCATTTTAGGTGAGCTAATCTTGGAGGCTCAGAAGCGCAAAGTTTGAGTCATTGTTGGGAGTAATGCAAATGCTCATCACACGATCTGGGGAAGTATGGACACAAATGAACGAGGTAGTAGTAACTACTCCTTGATTACATTTTAAGTACTAACCTTCATATATGTAACATAGGAAATAAGCCGACCTTTACAACTAGTAATAGACAGGAGGTATTGGATATTACACTTGTCTCAAGCTTTTTGACGATTAGTTTATTAAACTGGAGAGTGTCGGAGGACCACCCCTTTCCTGATCATTATTATCTACTATTTGAAATGGATCTGACTTTTCCAAAAAGTCCAATCTACATAAGCAGGAGGAAAACCAACTGGGAAACTTTTAGAATTATTCTGGGTAATTCACTACCAATTCCAGTGTCAAAACCTCCAAAAACTGCGCAAGAGCTCAATGGCTTGGTGGACGAATTGTCCAGCGCTTTTAATGAAGTGATACTGGGCTCCGGTACCCTTAGCAATCCTAGGGGTAAATCTCGGCCACCCTGGTGGTCCAAGAAGATTCAACAAACACGTCGAAAATTCAAAAGACTCTTCAAAACAGCAAGGAAAACAAAATCTGCTGTGGACTGGGACTCCTATAACGAAGTCCTCAAAATTTACAAATATCAATTGAGAAGTGCCAAGAACAGCTCTTGGAGACTATACTGTGGCAAAATTTAGGAGTGTTCGAAGATGTCTAGGCTACGCAAAGTACTAGCAACTGGTCCTTCCATCCCAAGTTATCTTCAACGGCCGGATGGGATATGGACCTCTAATAGTGCGGAATCGCTGGAACTTCTGATGGAGACTCATTATCTTGGCTGTTCCGAATCTGTACCTAGCACATCAGTAGGTAAAAGGGTAGGTAGCCTCATAGGCCAAATTATTAGCAGAAAAAAGATCATGTAGGCGGTAAACAGTTTTAAACCATATAAGTCGCCTGGACTCGATGGTATTATCCCTGCGGATATTCAACAAACTAAGGATCTGTGGCGTCGATCGAAAGTAAATTTGGCAAATTATAAAAATGCACCTTTAAGAATAATTAAGTATAAAATATTCGCACCATTTTTAGATTCCTAAAAAAACGTAGCAAGCAACAAAAAAGGGTTTTTGTTTTTTCAAAAAAAAAGAGTAGTCAGAAAAAAAACAATAATATTGCTTACGACTTGAGTTCTTGGTGCAATTGTATCTCTTCTCTGTTTTAGTAAACAAAATAAAAATAAAAGTTTAAAAGCTAAAGTACTTGTATTAATATAAAAAGCAATAAAAAATATATGTGTTATTAATCAAAAAAACACACTAAAGAATAGCGAAAGCGGGTTTCGCCTAATTGTGCTCGATAGGGAGTTGCCATCACCGAGCCGCTAGAGGGCTTCGCATAAGTGTGCTCGATAGGGAGTTGCCATCCCAGAGCCACCAAAGATCTAACAATTTCCTGGTTAGATGTAATTTTCAAAGGCAGCCTAGAACTATGTCACATTCCTAGCAAATGGACACAAGTGAAGGTTGTTTTCATACCTAAGGCGGGAAAACGCTCACACTGTAATCCCAAAGACCTTAGACCGATTAGCTTGTCTTCCTTCCTTTTTAAAACACTGGAAAGACAAATAGAAGCTCATGTTAGAGGCACGATTGTGTCGGAAAAGCTGTCTAAATCTCAACATGCCTATTGCAAGGGGAGATCTGTAGAGACTGCTCTTCATAAATCTTTCGAATATAGAGACTACGCAATGGTAACCTCCTTGGATATTGAGGGGGCCTTTAACAATATCCTTCCAGGGGCTATAACTCGGCCACTTTCAGATCTGGGAGTGGATGAATCACTCAAGGACTGGATAGATTAGATGCTAAGAGGCAGGATCATAAATGCTAGGTTTGGGGAATCCTCCATCGGAAGATTTGCAAAAAGAGGTGGCGAACTGTCCTCCCTACTTTGGCACTTGGTCATAAATGACATGTTGCTGAGACTGGAGGACAGTGGCTTGAAGGTGGTTGCCTTTGCGGATGATGTTGCTATTGGTATCCGTGGGAAATATCCCGGCACCCTTAGTGAGCTGATTCAAAATGCCCTGGGCACTCTTTTATTATGGGCCAATGGCTGTGGGTTGATTGTGAACCCACACAAAACCGAATTGGTTCTCTTTTCTAGGAAACATTAACTTCCTCATATCGATCCTCTCACTTTAAATAGGTTCAGGTTGACTTTTACAGTTGAAGCGAAGTTTTTGGGTCTCGTTTTGGATAGCAAATTATATTGGAAACCTAATATTCTGGAAAGGGTAAAGAAATCTACGGTAGCGCTATACTCTTGCAAAAATGCCATTGGAAAAGGATGGGGGCTGGAGCCCAGCATCGTACATTGGCTTTATACCGCAGTAGTCAGACCCATACTCTTGTATGGGGTAATAGTCTGGTTAGTGGCCTGCTCTGGACAAAACTGTCAACCAAAAGCTGTTGACAAAAGATCAGAGAACAATCTCTCTGTGGATCAGTGGTGCACTGAGAAGCACATCCACTCAGGCACTAGAGACTCTGCTATTTTTGACTCCTCTAGATATCTTGAGGAAACAGTTGGCAGCATGTACTGCCATACGGCTGAAATCCATCTTAATGTAGACATGCAACAATACAGGGCATTCATCTATTTTGCGCAACAAACAAATTCCCAAGACCACCGACTATACTATCCCGTCACTATCTTTTGACACAAAGTTGTGGACTAGGATCACATCCAGGGAGGACTGGATGATGGGTGCAGTTTTGGAACCAGGAGGTATAAACTTCTTCACTGATTATTCAAAACGGGAAGGGAAAGTCGGGGCTGGAGTGTTCTGCAAGGAACTTCTGTTAAATTTCTCCTTCAGTCTCCCCGACTACTGTAGCATTTTCAAGCTCAAGTAACTGCCATAAAGGAAGCCGTGGACTGGTTGAGGTATAATGTAATATCAGTTTGTGATATTCGCATATATACGGACTGTCAGGCTGCCATTAAAGCGCTCCAATCAAACCTCCTCACGTCGAAAGTAGCCCAGAACTGTCTTTCATCTCTTACAGACAAGGCAGATTAGTTCAACATCCACATTTTATGGGTGCCAGGACATTTCATAAGTGTAAGGAATATAAACGCCGATGAACTGGCTGGACGTGGTACAACGGACCAATTCTTAGAAAACAGAAAGGATATTGAAATGCCTCTTGCGGTATGCAAACTGCTGCTTCATGAAGGAGCTAGCAAGCTGACGAATGACAGATGGTCAAGTATCAGCTCTTGCGTAATAACTCGGCAGGTCTGGCCAAAGTTGGACTTGGCGAGATCCAAACAGTTAATCTCACTTCAGCGAAGTCAGATCACTGTGGTTGTTGGAGTGATTACGGGGCACTGTCTCATAGGGAGGCATGCGAGTAGACTTGGTGTCTTCTCACATGACTACTGTCGTAATTGCGAGGACGAAGAGGAGGAAGAGACAGTGCTTCATTTTCTTTGCACCTGCCCTCGTCTGGCACGAAACAGACTAAAGTTTCTAGGGGCACCCCGCTTCAAAGACCTGATAGACCTCTGTAGGATGGACGTCAGGAGTATCCAGCGCTTTGTTAACAGCTCAAAATGGTTCCAATGAGTTGGAGGAAACTATTATTCGTGGTATGGCTACGGACATTTTTGTGTTTATGCCTGGTCCTGGTGGACCGCCACTCAAACCTAACCTAACCTAACCTAAAGCTTTGTTGCTTGGGGGATTCAAGTTGGCACATATTGCAGCTCTCTCAAGTATTCATGTTACCTCCACGTGGTGACCGCTGGTAACTACATTTCTGATTTATTCGTTTCTACGCCAAAACACAGGTTTAAGGTGTTATTCGTACCGTACTGATAATCGCCCAGACTGGGGTCCAGTTAAAAACTAGATCAGTAGCTAAGGATGGGTCTGCATACCTGGCGCCCTCCGAATTAAGTAGCCTGATCTGTGTACTGCAGATTTCCGCACAGACGGACATATTTTCCCCGCTACTTGTTCCCCGACCAAAAGAGTGCGGTTCTCTAGAAAGTCCGTAAATTGTAGACAAGTAGTCTCGTACCTTCAAGCCTGCCTCCAAGTCTACATACAAACAACATGACATAAGCTCAAGCGATGCTGGTCCGTCTACTCGGGTCACCAAACCTGAGGAAACTAAAATAAAACGGAACCAACGGCCGAACGAAGCTGGTTCCTCAAAAATGATCTATAATACTAGTAGGAAGGACAAGTTAAATAACGACTCGCCGGAAGACCAGATAGATAAAGATAGAGCCACGCTTCACTAAAAAAGGTAGGATTGGAGCGTGCATTCTAGTTAAAAATAATCTAAGTTGTTTTCTACTATCAAATTTCAGTAATGCAGATGTAGCAGTGGTTAGCATTGAGGTGGCAAGGTTGGACTCATCGTGGGCAGCGATGCAAATATTAATCACCCAATCTGGGGAAGAACGGACAAAAATGATCGAGATGAGTTACTCTTTGATTACATTATAAGTACACACCTTTATATATACTACACCTGACTCAGGAGGTATTAGATACTACACTTGTCTCAAACATTTTGATGCATATTTTATTAAATTGGAAAGTGTCGGAACATCATTCCTTCTCTGATTATTATTATAATTAATTCGAAATGGACATGGCATGTCCTAAAATCCAATCTATCTATCTCCTAAGTCAAATTATGAGCAGCAATTTTAAACCATATGTCGCCAGGACCTACTAATATTTTCCATGCGGATATCCAAAACACTATAGACCTAACCATTTCCTGCTTAGAATAAATTTTTAAAAGTAACCTAGAATTATGTCACATTCCTAGCAAATGGGCGAAAGTGAAGGTTATGTTTAAACCTAAGACGGCAAAACGCTCACACAACAGTCCCAAAGGCCTTAGGTCTATTAGCTTATCTTCCTTCCTCTTTAAAATACAGGAAAGATCAATAGAACCTCATATTAGAGGCGCGATTATGCTGGAAAAACTGTCAAAATCTCATCATGTTTATTGCAAGGGGAGCTCTGTGGAGGCTGCTCTTCATTCTCTTATATATTTCATTAAAAAAAATTTCGAGTACAGAAACTAAACAATGGTAGCCTGTTAGTGGATGAATCACTCAGGGACTGAATAGATCAAATGCTAAGGGGCAGGATCATAAATACAAGTTTGAGGGAGCCCTCAAAGGTAGCGTACTGTTCCCCTTACTTTGGAATTTGGTGATTAATTAATTGTGGCTAAAATTGGTGGATAGTGGTTTCAAGATGGCTGCCTATATGGATGACGTTGCTATTGGTGTCCGTGGTAAATATCCCGGTATCTTTAATGAACCCACGCAAAATGACCTGTGCATTCTTTCCATATGGTCCAATGATGTCGCGTTGATTGTAAACCCACACAGAATTAGCTCTCTCTGGTTATATGGGCGATTTGGAGAAATTCCACCTTAAATTAACGTTTCAAGTAAAACAAAGTGTATTTAATATTCTGGCCAAGATTCTAGCGATTCTGGCGATTCTGGCCATAAAATACCATATCATGCGAATTACTTTCTGCTTATCGTTGGTGGGGGTAATCGAAAGTATAGTTGTTTGATAGCTGAATTCTTACTACGTTTTGATTCTGGCTAAAGTGTAATATGCACAAACGTGAATCTTGACCAGAATACTAACTACACTTTGTTATAATTCGAATGTTAATAAAAGGTGGGATTTCTGAAAGTCGGCCATATAACCTCTTCGATAAACCGAGATTTTGATAAACTGTGGTTGTTCTATGGCCGATTGTGGGACTAGTTTCAAGGTAAGTTTAATATATAGAATATATGGAATTTCTGGTGTAATGGGCCCGCTCACAAAATTGCACAATCCCAATGGTGCGAAATATATATAGAAAACTTGGTTTTTTAAAATGGGATTTCTGTTGTGATGTACACCAATTTCCGTTCTTCTGTTCCGATCCAACTACTTATATGCGATCTTTATTCATATAACTTATAGAATTTCTTAGACGATTTCGTTAGGTTGTATTGCAATTTTGAATATCAAACATTTAATTTTCACTGCTTCTAGGTTTATCTGTCCCACGTGAATTTTATTTTTAATAACATGACAATTTCAATTGAACCTAGATAAACTTAATTGTTGAGAATAATTTTACAATCAAAAAGTCACGCATATTATTTCGTGACCACATGCTGCAAGAGAATCGTGATACTCGTAAATGCGCTGTAAATTTGATGATGCAATGCGAAATAAAATGCTGAAATTTACTATATAAAGAAACGCTCAATATTTTTAGAAACCATATCATTTGTCAAAATGAAGTTTACCATTTTGTTCACTGTAGTTTTGTTAATATTGGGCTTGTGTAGTGCTTATGCAGAACCACTTGATACAACTGGTTGGATGCCAAATCTGGAAAATACAAATTTTGGAGAATGGCTAACAAGATTTTCAGAATCGTCACCAATGTCAGCATTTAGAACAACCAAATAATAAACAAAAACGTAAGAAGAAATAATAATTTTGGATCCAAAATATAAAATTTTGAAAATGTTTTATCATGAATAAATAATAATGTATCAGCATTTTATTCGTATTTTATTTGAATTTTTTGATTGATTGGCGTATTCGACTAGTCTATAAGCAAGGCTGCTGGAAATGGCCTGGCCTGCCTATTATATACAACCTAAAGGTGATTTGGTGTAGTTTAGTTAGTAATGATAGAAATTGGCCCGGTTACATTAACCTTAGCAAAGCCAATAGTTAGTAACACTGTAACGAAATCCCAACAGCGATTCCGTTAACAGACATGAGAATCGAGGTCTGATGCGGTATAGTAGCTGGCTAGAGCTCACGGTACGGCGTGGGGTTTTTCAGACATATTTTCATGCTTGAATAACCGCATGAAGAATAAAAATTGAACGGGAAAAGAAAATTGAAAACTATTTTTGCCACGGCCTCAGCGGCTAAAGAAATAATAAACCAGGAGTGATAGATCCGGAGTGACATTTTCAATTCTACGCAGTCACCACCATGACTGCACAAGAGCCTCCCCTCATCGGCCCGCCTACCGGGATGACGACCCCCCCACCCCCCCCCCCCCCGGAACGGAAACCACCATCTCACTCCGCTGAAGTGAGATCAGCTGTTTGGATCTCGCCTAGTCTTTCTTCCTGAAGCAGCAGTTTCCATACCGCAAGAGGCATTTCAATACCCTTTCTGCTTTCTGAAAAGTGGTCTGTTGTACCATGTCGAGCCAGTTCATCGGCTTTTATATTTCCTTTACTTATGAAATGTCCTGGCACCCATATAATATGAATGTTAAACTGAGCTGTCATCTCGTTAAGAGATGAAAGACAGTTCTGGACTACTTTCGATGTGAGGAGGTGTGATTGAAGCGCTTTAATCCTGACTGTCCGTATACATGCGAATATTACAAACTGATATTACATTATACCTCAATCAGTCTACGACTTCCTTTATGGCAGTTACTTCAGCTTAAAAATGCTGCAGTAGTCGGGGAGACGGAAGCAGATAGTTAACAAAAGTTCCTCCAGTTTTGAACCATGAGTGAAAAAACTCCTGGTTCCAAAACTGCACCTATCACCCAGTCCTCCCTGGATGGGACCCTAGTCCGGAACTTTGTGTCAAATGATAGTAACGGGACAGTATAGTCGGTGGTCTTGGGAATTTATTTCTTACACAATATAGATGAGTGCCCTGTATTGTTGCAGATAAACGTTGAGATGGATTTCAGTCATATGGCATCACAAGCTGCCAACTGTTTCCCCAAGATGTCTAGAAGAGTGATTGTTCTCTGAACTTTCGACAACAGCTTTTGGTTGACAGTTTTGTCCAGCACAGGCCACCAGACAAAATTGTGGGTCTGACTACTGCGGCATAATGCCAATGTACGATGCGGGCTCCAGCCCCCATCCTTTCCCAATGGCATTTTTGAAAGAGTATATCGCTGCCGTAGCTTTCTTTACCCTTTCGAGAACGAGACTCGGAAACTTTGCTTCAACTGTAAAAGTCAAGTTGAACCCATTTAAAGTAGGAGGATTGATATGAGGAGGTTTATATTTCCTAGAGAAGAGAACCAATTCGGTTTTGTGTGGGTTCACATTCAACCCAAAGCCATTGGCTCATAATGAAAGAATGCCCAGGGCATTTTGCATAAGCTCACTAAGGGTGACAGAATAATTGCCACGGACACTTGAAGCCACTGTCCTCCAATCTTAGCAACAGGTCATTTATGACCAAGTTCCAAAATAGGGGGTGGGACAGTATGCCACCCTGCGGCGTACCTCTGGAGGATTCCCTCAAACTGGCATTTATGATCCTGCGTCTTAGCATTTGATCTATCCAGTCCTTAAGTGTTTCATTCACTCCCAGATTTGAGAATGCCCAAGTAATAGCCCCGGAAAGCACGTTGTTAAGGGCCTCTCAGTATCGAAAAAGGTTACATGTTGAGGCATGTTGAGGTTTAGACAGCTTTTCCGACACAATTGTGCGTCTAATATGAGCTTCTATTTGTCTTTCCAGTGTTTTAAAAAGAAAGGAAGAAAAGCTAATCGGTCTAGGTCTTTTTTAACGGCTGTCTTTGAAAATAAGGCTCTAACCAGGAAATGGGTAGATAGTTGTAGTTCGTTGAATATCCGCAGGGATAATACTATCGAGTCCAGGTGACTTATATGGTTTAAAACTATTTATCGTCCACAAGATCTTTTTTATGTTAATAATTTGGCCTACAAGGCGACTAGCCATATTATCAACTAATGTGGGTAGCTGCAGATTCGGAACTACCAGAAAAATGAGTTTCCAGTAGAAGTTCCAGCGATTCAGCGCTATTAGTGGTCCATATCCCATCCGGCCATTGAAGATAACTTGGGATGGAAGAACGAGTTGATAGTACTTTGCGTAGCCTAGACATCTTCGAAGACTCCTGAATTTTGCCACAGTATAGTATCCAAGATCGGTCCTTGGCACTTCTTAATTCATATTTGTAAATTTTGTGGACTTCCTTACAGGAGTCCCAGTCTACAACGGCTCTTGTTTTCCTTGCTGTTTTGACAAGTCTTTTGTATTTTGTCGTGTTTGTTGAATCTCCTTGCACCGCCGGACAGTTCGTCCACTAAGCCATCGAGCTCTTGCGCAGTTTTTGGAGGTTTTGGCACCTGCACTGGTAGTGAATTACCCAGAATTGTTCTAAAGGCATCCCAGTTGGTTTTCCTCCTATTTCTGTAGATTATACTTTTTGGAGAAGCCAAGTCCATTTCAAATTGAAGATAACAAATGATCAGAAAAGGTGTGGTCTTCGATACTTTCCATTAAACTGGACTTGACTAATCGTCAAAAAGTTTGAGACAAGTGTAATATCCAATATCTCCGGTCTTGTTCTAGTTGTAAAAGTCGGCTTATTGCCTGTGTTACATACACGAAGGTTAGTACTTAAAATGTAATCAAGGAGTAACTCACCTCATTCAATGATGTCCATACCTTACGCTTTTCAGCCTCCAAAATTAGCTTACCTAGAATGACTGGTGGAATATTCGTTTCATCGTAAACTAGTTTTTCATCCTCAATGCTGACTGCTGCTACATATCCATTGCTGAAATTTGATAGCAGAAAGCAGACCCAACTCTACCTTCTTTTTTCGCGTGCATCAATCTATAATAGGGAGCATTGAGCCGAAGTACCCGGTCTTCGGTGACTCAAGGCTCCTTAATTAAGACAAAATCTGTCGCTTCTTACCCAATTTTTAAAATGAGAGCAGTTGATGTAGCCTTAAAGTGGTGAAGGTTAACTTGCAGGAATGTCAATGTCATCTCTACAGCCTCTTCTCCACCAAGTCCTCTGAGCGCCTTTTTAAAGACTACTTGGACTTGTCTTTGGAGACAGTTGCCGCTTGGCTGTCCGCTACTTCTGCGCGTGCAGATGAGCTGTCAAGCATAGTGGTAGTGTCTGAACACGACTTCGGAGCCTCCGTCTTGTCCGCGTCCTTGTTGTATAGCTTGAGTGTGACTGAACTGAAACCATAGTTAATTAAACTTTTGGGTTTTTCCAGTGCAGTCAGTGCACTCCCTATTTAAAATAATAATAGCTGACCTATAGTCAGCCTTGGTCTCTTCGAGCTTGGCAACTTTTTAGTTGTACGTTAGCAAATCCGGGATGCCAACCTGCAACAACTGAAATGTCACTTATGGATCACTATTCTCCGAAGGGATGTACACCTTAGCTCTTGGTCTACAGGGGTTCTTCCCCCTTCTCATCAAGTTCCTCCACTGCCTTCTTGTAAAGCTGCATGAACCTCTGATCTGCACAGGCAGTCAGTTTCACGTAATTCCTGTGCCAGCCCCTATCCTGACTAGTCAGGGCAGGTCTTGGATATTCTGACAGGACTATCAGGTAGGTGGTTGTTAAGGCCTCTTCCACCTTTCTCCAATTGGCGGGCGTGATACTAGCATCCTCTTGGCATTGGTCAATGACTGCCACGACCAGCTGATCCTTGAGTACTTCACTAAAAGTCGTTCGTCTTTTGGCTATCTTAGGACTTTCCTGCTGCGATCTTACGCTTTTTAGCTGTGGGCCAGTTGAAGGGCCTTCCGACTTCTGTTCGGTGACTTTCTCTGCCCACTCAAACGTGACTATGTCTTCCTCCGTTGTGTCTTCCGGCGAAGTGTTATTTATTTTAACTAGTTTTTAAAGTGGGTCCAGTCTGGTCGATTATCGGCACGCTACAAGTAGTACCTTGACCCAGCCCAGTGATTTAGTGATTTTATTTAAATGATGTCACTAATAATTATTGTGAGGCAAAGTGTTCGGCATAAAGATGACCGTCACATTGAACGCGGTGGTTCGTTAATGCTCGAAGCCTAAAATCTTCGCAAATTCCGCGAATACTTCGGATTCGAATTGCGCTCCTTGGTCGGTTACGATGGATGTTGGAACTCCGAAACGTGTGATACAGTTGTTGAGTATTGCTCTTGCGACAGTTACTGCTCAAATGTCTGGCACAAATACTGCTTCGGTCCATCGTGTGCATCTTTCAATCACCGTGACACAATATCTTTGCCCTTCGATTACGTCCATATGCAACTCCGCGAACCGGTTGTTTCCCTGCGGATATGCTCCTAGCAGGATTTTTGTGTGTCTCGTTACTTTCGCCTTCTGACATGCTACGCATTGGTATATCTCGGAATTGTAACTCGTTTTGATCATTTCTTAATTTTTCTAACTCATCGTCGTTTATTTGTGCATCTGATATGCTGGTGTAATCGACTGTCTCCGGTATTTTGATTACGTTTAACCGCGACATTGTGTCTGCCATACCATATTATCCCGTCCTGCAATTTGTTGGATATTTGTAGAAAATTGACCTATAAAATCTAAATATCGAAATTGGCGCGGAGAAGCTTTTCCTGATTTTTGAATGAATGCGAAAGTTAATGGTTTGTGGTCGGTAAATATTGTAAAGATGCGACCTTCTAATAGATGTTTGTATTTTCTTACGGCTGCATATATCGTTAATAGTTCTCGGTTGTATGCGTTATACCGTATATTTGTGCAGAATTTAGTTGTAATGAAAAAATTGCAATCCAGCTTTTGTGTCCGATGCGTCTACCATTAATGCTAGTTCCGTTACTGCTGGTGGATGGGTCAACCTAGTTGCCTCGCTTGTTTTTTGATAACTCAAATGCTTCAATCGCTTGTTCTGACCACTCGATTTCCCTGGTATCGTTTTTTGCATAATTGCCTGATTTTTGCTTGCGTTTGGTATAAATATCCTGTAGAAGTTTATCATCCCTAAGTATTGTCTTAAATGGTTGGTCGTTTTTGGTCTTGGTATTTTGTTTGATTTAATTCCTTCTTTCGATACTTGATGCCCTAAGAAATTTAGACTCTCTTTTACAAAATGACTTTTTTCCATGTTAATTGTAAATCCGGTATCGCATATTTTTTTAATCCGAAAGTCATTTTGGTAAACTCGAATAGTCCGAATGGTGTATTTGTTCGAATAAGTCAGAGTGAAGCTAATCTGAAATATAATTGAGAGTTTATTAGGTGGCTTGGTATTGGATTAGATAACTATTTTAAAAAAATGTACCGTTTCTTCCGATAAGTCTGAATTATTCTTGACCAGTTCTCCTTGGTTACCAATTACGTACGTGCCCGAACTCAATTTCGTCATATATGTATGTTCTTTTCGTCAGATATTTCTGAAATCAGATTGATAATCGTCTCTTAATTGATGTTTCTTTGTTTCAATTACTCTTTAATTGACTCAATAATGCCTTCGTAAAACTACGATAATTACAGTTTGAACTACGTGTTATCATGTTATTTTCTAAAGTGTCCTGAACACATTTAGTGTAATCGATCGCATCCGGATCAAAATAGAATAAACCATAAAAGTGTTTTTAATTATTCCCTTCCGATCTTTTCGATTTAAAACGCTGGTCAGCAATTCACAAAAATTTGTTTTTGTTACAGAATTTCCCAAATGTTCAGATAGGCTTTGACAGCTTCTAACTGTTTTTTTGTAGTCACTTTTAAAGCCTCTAAACGCTCCAACATCCGCCGGTTGCATAATATGGGTCGTGTTTGGAGGCAGGGTGTACAATATAATTACATTGCTGCTGCATAAATTACTCAATGTCATGGATAAATTGGATTTATGTCCGCCTACAAGCAATAATACTGGACGCTTCGTGTTGTTTTGGTTCAGCCTAGCATGCAATCCATTAATAACATTTGCATAAAATGTTTCGCTGAACTATGGTTAACATTTCCTTCTCCTTGCAGGATTAATTTGGTAGACGTTGCGAGAACCTTTGGGGGCAATAATAACACCAGATTTGGCCACCATTGAAAAGAACGTCTCAGCCCCGTTTACAATTCTGAAAGAGTCGTCTAAAATATCGTTTGCCTCTATGTAATCGAGGTAGTTATTTAAATTCCTAAACGATTTTCTAACGGAATTTTCCGTTATGATGGCTCTCCCTTTTGATATGTTTTCCGGTGTTCGTATGACTAATTCGGAATGACGTTTTAAGAAGCTGTAATACCGCTTCTTCCACGGGCGGCCTTCCTTAAACATTATGGGTCGTCCATCCTCGAGTACGATTTTCTGGACTACTGAAAATAGTTCGTCCCGGTTCGTTGGAAACCCACATTGGGCAAGCGATAAGCCCCATCTTGTTTATACCCTCTGCCACTCGACCGTGAATTCGGTCTTGTAAGATGGTTCTTGCGACGTTAAACGTACTACTGGCAACTCGCATTGGCACTCCACCGATTCACCCTATTTGGTTAACCGCTTCCTGAATGGCTTCATCCGAATAGTTACGAATTTGGCGGTTTGTTTTTGACATTATTTTCTACTTGTTTTGAAAACAAAAAATAAATTATAGTTTTATACAATATGCCTGAGCAATAAATATATATTTTATATAAAGATAAATTAAAAAAACATAATTAAAAAGGGCTTAAAACTAATAAAATAATAAGCGACCGAGGTATAGGATACTGTAGTATCTGTATTATCTGTAGTATCTGTATTATCTGTAGTATCTGTATTATCGACTGTATTGTTGACTACGCTACTGATGTACTGACGACGATGAGTAAAAGGTACAAGAGATATTATTATTTATTATTATGTTTTGTGATTCCAAAGAGAGTGGTCACTAGTCAGAGTTTGTGAAATAATATATTATATGTGCAACCATGTGTTTTATTTAATTCAATCTTCTACAGATACAGATTTGTAAGTATCCTAAATTCGGCCGCCAACATTCAAATATCCGTAAATTTGTGCTTTTCGCCTGACAATAAGTTACAACGTTAATTTTCAATTTGCTCTAACTTAAACGATAAATAAAGAAACTTAAGAATTGCTTAAACACTTACCTGAGGAAATAAGCTTCAAAGATTACTCTTCAGGTACCCTTCGCACTATTTTTTTTGTATACCAAAAATCACAACACATTTTCACTTCGAAACCTTTGACTAGACTAACATTTTTATAAAATCATTAACCATTAGATATTTAGATGGGGTGGATTAGGTTTCTTGATTTAGAGTGATACAGATAGATCATTTTATATTTATTTAGTCGTTCCATAGCCATAAATAGCAAAACACACTATTTTCAAACGGTTTTATTAAAAAGCGGTCGAGCACTGTGGATGGCCGGCTTGTACTCTGTGCTTAAATTAGGTGATTGTGTTATCATATACGAGTATCTATAATATAAAAATGAATCGCTGAATGTGTTGCTAAGCGCAAATCTCGAGAGCAGCTGAACGGATTTCGCTAATTCTTTTTTTAAAATATTCCTTGAAGTACGAGGATGGGTCCTACGGAGAGAAAAATTTAAAAAATTGCCTGAAAAAGTCTAAAAACAACACTTTTCTATACGAATGTTTTTGTCCCTTTCTTTCTTTTGATTTTCATATGCACGAATATAAAATACAACAAAACAATTCTACAATAAAAACAACGCCTGTTTTATTGTGCATTTATATTCTTGCATATGAAACACAAAAGAAAGAAAGGGACAAAAACATTCAAGGCAAAACAATTGAGTGCCGTTAGTATCGTATAAATATTAATGTCGATATTTGTCAATCTATAATATTACTAAATCTAAAAGCCACAAATTTCTATAAAATTAAAAAAGTGTTGTGTGTTTGTGACTCATTTATAAAGTGTTGTGTGTTTGTGACTCATTTATACTAAATGTGCCTCCTATAAGGCGGCGGACAAATTTAGGCAGAAGAACCCGAAATGCAACGAATAAAATTAATTATCAATCTAATCGTGCAAGTTTGAATCGAGCTGCTTTCTGTTACGTTATGTCAATTGATTACAGTGCCTACAACTGTGTTGCTATTGGACCTATGAACTCAGTTTGCCAATATTGTAAGGCATTGAAATACAAAAATGAAGCCAATGGATTGTGTTGCACAAATGGAAAGGTGAAATTGATACCATTGCTTCCACCTCCAGAGCCATTGTACTCATTGGTTTTAGGAATAGGAACAGATTCCATACACTTTTTAAAGAATATTCAACAATACAACGACTGCTTTCAAATGACTTCATTTGGAGCAACAAAAGTAGTTCGGGAAAATTTCATGCCAACTTTTAAGGTTCGTAATAGTATTTGCAGTTGTATGTTTATTAATTATAACTATTATAGCCCATTTACATTTTTACAAAATATTTTTTCCCTTTACAGATACAAGGTCAAATATATCACAGAGCAGGTTCTTTGTTACCAGTGCTAGATAGCGACTACAAGTTTTTGTAAATTTATTTTATGGGCAATTGTCCACAAGAAATCAATCAACGTTGTGCACATAGCAATTTAGTGAAAAGGTCAATAGTTGAACAATTATAAAACTTATTTCACGAACACAATCAATTGATTATATTATTTAAAAGTGCAATGGATATGATGCCATCTGATGATCACAAAATTGTTATCAGAGCAGATAAAACTCCTGTGGGCCAACATGCAGGACGTTTTAATGCACCTACTATCGATGAAGTTGCCATTGTTGTAGTTGGAGAAAATTTGGAGTCACGTGATATTGTTTTACATCGTCGAAATAATCAATTACAACGTATTAAGGAAACACATCGCTCATATGATGCACTATGCAATATCCCATTATATTTTGGCAAGGTGAAGATGGCTATGATTTCTCAATCAAGATGATAAATCCCATTACAGGTAATTGAAATATTGGTTTATGAGATGTTACGTCATCTACTATATCACCTACTAAATAGTTTAATTTGTTATTCAACTGTCATCATTATAATAAAAAAAATATTTACAGGTTCTGAAATCAACAAAACAGTAAGTTCAATAAACTATTATTTATTTATACCGCCTAATGAGCAGAGAAAATGAAGACAATCACATCTTGAAATGCCGGCGATTATGTCACAGATATGTTGTTGATATGTATGTAAAGATTGAAACGGAGAGATTAACATTCATCAGGTTGAATCAGACCAAACTTCGATCTGAAGAGTATATTCACCTTCGAGATGCAATTAATTCTGATGAAAATGCAGAAAATGTTGGCCGGATGACTATTCTTCCAGAAACCTACATCGGAAGTCCTCGGCATATGCATGAATATGCTCAAGATGCCATGTCCTATGTTCGGCATTATGGCACAGCAGATTTGTTCATTACATTTGCATGCAATCCACAATGGATAGAAATTAAACAAGCGTTATTCCCTGGCCAATCACCTATTGATCGTCATGACATTACAGCAAGAGTCTTCAGACAAAAGTTGAAATCTTTAAAGGATTTAATTGTGAAACATTGTGTGTTTGGTGAGACACGCTGCTGGATGTATTCTGTAGAGTGGCAGAAACGTGGATTGCCGCATGCACATATTTTGATTTGGTTGGTTGAAAAAATTAGGCCAAATGAAGTTGATGAAGTCATATCAGCTGAAATCCCTAATGAACAAGTAGATCCTGGCTTGCATGAGGTAGTTATCAAAAACATGATACATGGTCCATGTGGAACACTTAATCAAAATGCACCGTGTATGGTAGATGGTAAATGTTCAAAGCGCTATCCATGGACATTAATATCGGAAACAATTACTGGAAATGATGGTTATCCACTCTATCGTCGGCGATCACTAGCAGACAATGGAAGATCAACAATTGTCAAAGTAAATCAACAAGATATTGAAATAGATAATCGTTGGATTGTTCCATACTCACCGATCTTATCAAAAACTTTCAAAGCACACATCAATGTTGAATCTTGCCATTCAATAAAATCTATCAAGTAAATATGTAACCAAAGGAAGTGATATGGCTGTGATTGGATTTGGTGCAGAGAATTCAAATGATGAAGTAACCCAATACCAAATGGGCCGCTATGTTAGCAGTAATGAAGCATTTTGGCGAATTTTTTCTTTTCCAATTCATGAAAGACACCCCACAATTGTTCACTTAGCCGTGCACTTAGAAAATGGACAAAGAGTGTATTTCACAGCTCAGAATGCAGTACAGAGAGCTTAACCAGTTTTTTCGAGACGTACCAAAATGATCATTTCGCACAAACACTGCTCTATTCTGAAATGCCAAAATATTATACCTGGAATCAATCAACATCGAAATTTATGCGAAGGAAACAAGGAAAACCAGTTCCAGGATACCCAGGTGTATATTCAACCGATGCAATAGGTCGAATTTATTCCGTTCATCCAAGCAACGATGAATGTTTTTATTTACGGCTGCTATTAGTCAATGTGCGTGGCCCAACATCATTCCAACATTTACGAACAGTTGATGGTGAATTGTGTGGATCTTACAGAGAAGCCTGTCATCGTTTGCAACTGTTAGAAAACGATGCACATTGGGATCAAACTCTCAATGATGCTGTAATTTCATCACAAGCTCATCAAATACGAACATTGTTTTCCATTATCATATGTACATGCTTCCCTGTTCCCATGTGTGACGATATTTTATTTAATATACGCAATAGAACAGGGAATCCAAATTTACAAATAAGTGAAGACATTTACAATGAGGCATTGATTTCCATTGAGGATATATGCTTGATGATGTCAAACAAGCTATTATGTCAATTGGGGATGGCCGCGCCCAATCGCCCAATGCACGATGCTTTTCATCAAGAGTTACAACGTGAAAAATCGTATGATCTCAATACTTTGAAAGAGTCGATTCAAATAAATCTTTCACTATTGAACGAAGAACAGAAGTATGTATTTGATACTCTTATGAAAGTAATAAATGATGGCTGGAAGGATTTACTTCTTGGACGCTCCTGGTAGTACAGGAAAAACTTTTTTGATTACTTTAATATTGGCAACAATTCGCTCAAAAAATGAAATTGCACTTGCTCTTGCTTCATCAGGCATTGCAGCAACTTTGCTTGAAGGCAGTCGAACAGACCATTCAGCTCTAAAACTGCCATTGAATCTGCAAAGCAACGAAACTCCAGCCTGCAACATTTCCAAGAATTCTACAATGGCAAAGGTTTTGCAGCAATGTGAACTAATAGTGTGGGATGAATGCACGATGGCGCATGAAAGATCGTTAGAGGCTTTAGATAGAGCCTTAAAAGATCTACGGAACAACCAAAACCAATTTGGTGGCGCAATGATTTTATTATCAGGAGATTTTCGGCAAACATTGCCAGTGGTTCCACGTTCAACGCAAGCTGATGAACTGAATGCATGTTTAAAGTCCTCCAATTTGTGGAAACATGTCAAGGTATAACATTTAAGCAAGAATATGCGTGTCATGTTGCAAAATAATCAATCTGGAGACATATTCTCTAAACGACTCATTGATATTGGTAATGGCAAATTTCCTATAGACATGCTGACTGGCTGCATCACCTTTCCTGAGAGTTTTTGTCAGTTAACGCAATCAAAAGCTGAACTCATTCAAAAAGTGTTTCCAAATGTTGCTCAAAATTACTTATTCCATGATTGGTTGAGCGAACGAGCCATACTGGCTACCAAAAACACTGATGTAAATGAACTAAATTTCAAAATTCAAGATGACATTCCTGGCGAAATGAGGGCATATAAATCAGTTGATACGGCAACTAATGACGATGATGTCGTGAACTATCCACCGGAATTTTTAAACTCACTAGATTTGCCAGGATTGCCGCCTCACAATCTTCAATTAAAGGTTGGATCTGTAGTTATAATGTTGCGAAATATTAACCAACCGTGACTTTGTAACGGCACACGATTAGTGATAAAAAAAATTACTGAATAACGTAATAGAAGAAATCATATTGAAAGGAAAGTATAAAGGAGAAGACGTTTTGATACCCCGCATTCCAATGATTCCGACTGACGTACCTACCATTCGAGTTTAAACGACTGTAGTTTCCAGTACAGCTTGCTTTCGCTATGACTATAAACAAATCCCAGGGGCAGTCATTAAGTGTTTGTGGTATTAATCTAGAAAACCCATGTTTCTCGCATGGTCAATTGTATGTTGCCTATTCCCGTGTTGGAAAACCATCTGCTCTGTTTGTTTACGCGCCAGGTAATCAAACAAAAAATATCGTGTACCATAAAGTACTACAATAAAAATGAAACTTAATTTAGAATAAGTAAAAATAAAATGAAATATAATAAGTAGGTATCATAATAAGAAATCTGAAATTGTAATTTTCATTGTGATTTTTTAGTGACTATTAAAAGAATTTTAAGTGTTTTATAATTTTGATTTTTTGACATAATGTAATTGTTGACTTATTAACTTTCTTTTCTCTTTTTTTTTTTTTCTTACTAGCTGACCCGGTGTCCCGAATAGAAGAATAAGTATTAAAAAAAAAAAAATAAAGAATCGACTGTTAGGCGGTACAAAGTTCGCCGGGTCAGCTAGTAATAGAATAAAATTCGTTTCCCTTTAAGAAATTTTTCCCTTCCCAACTAATTAAGTCTAGAATAAGTTCAAGCATCAGCATGCTGATGATTAAATAATATCAAATTGACTTTACACATTGCTTTCAAATTATCACATATGGTATTCCTTTAATTTGAAAGTTTGTACCAAATTAGGTTACGTTTCCAATTGCATTAAATCTAAATTAGACACTTACTTTAATAAATTTTATTGAAATTTCGTCAAACTTCATATCAATCTCTAAAAGCTTTTTTCAACATGAATTCTCTTATTATTTTTGCTTTCCATTCTCTCACCATATAAACAAGAACAAACACTCATTCGTTTTGTCAGTGTGTTAAAAAAAAAATTAAACTGTCATCTGTCAGTTCTTCACTGAGAAAGTGAGAATGAGAAGACACAAGAAACAACCAAAACATTCTAGTGCATTAGAAGAGAGAATGAAACATTACTACACAGGAAAAGTATTTTGACGGTGGTGAAACAAAATACGAGTTTTTTGGTTTCGGTCTGCATATATAAAAAAAAAAAATTATAAATTAAAATTTACGAATTAGTTAATAAAATTATGTTGAAATTATAAAGTGATAACGATAAATCTAATATTAAAATAAAATTGTGATTTAATGAAAAAATATTTGGCCGTCTTTCTGTAAAACTAATTTTGTGATGTGCAATTTTCTCTTTTGATGAGTTTTTATAACTGGTAAAAATCGTGTGTGTTTTGTTGTGTTGATGTGTCGTGTAAATTTTGCAGTATTTCGGTTTTGTTTATTTTTATAAAAATTAACAACACAAAAAGTGTATCTTATTAATTAAATATTTTAAGTGAAATAATAATCAAAATAAATAAAAACACGTATTCGAAATTTTAGTTTATCGTGAAACAAAATTCAAGGTAAAATATGTAAAGATATTTTTGTTATTGTAGTTTGTTTTGTATATAAAGTTTGATTGACACAATCGAATAAAAACAAACGAATTACTAAATTTTATATTTTCGGTTATCAACCTAAATATTTATTTACATTTACGAACTATCGTGTACTTTTAAGTTTTAACTATCATCAACTATTTTGGATGGCTGACCCCTTACAGTAGAATTGCAAACACTTTGGTCGTGTGTGATTGATTGATTGTCCCTGTATTTTTCATAAGTGATTAACAGTTTATCGATAACAAAAATTCTTTTAATTTAAATTGAAAATCCCTTTACATACCATAGTCATATTTATGTGTTTGTAATTAGTGGTTGCCGACTTCGGATTTATATTTTATCTTTTTTTTTTGGTTTTGATAAGATTAAGTTTCGTGTTTAGACAAAATCGCAAATATGTATGTATTATGTTACGCCGGTATGGGCATATGCAATTTAAATACAATGTTTAAAAGTGGGTTCCCCGTCCAAATGTTAGGCTTCGATTTAACCCAGCTATTGCTGAAATTATTATCTTTTCGTGTACATCACACCAGAAATCCCATTTTAGAAAACCCAAGATTTCTTTACATAATTCGGACCATTGGGATTGTGCAATTTTGCGCCTGTAATTAGAAAATTTGTGCATAGCATACTTTAGGAAATAGATGGGATTTCTCACGTGATTATCACACCTAAAATCCCAGATATTCCGTTTATATTATAAAACATGTTTTTCGGAGTATGATGATTGTGCAAAATTGTGCGTTACTAAACTGACCTTGAAAATAGTTTATATTGGCCAGAATCGGCCATAGAACATCCAAAATTGGTCAAAATCGTGGTTTTTCGAAGAGGTTATAAGGGCGATTTCCAGAAATCCCACCTTTTTTTAACATTTGAATTGAAACAAAATGCGGTTAGTATTCTGGCCAAGTTTCACGTTTGTGCATTTCACACTATAGCCAGAATCGGCCATAGAACATCGAAACCGTTTTAATTCGAATGTTAATAAAAGGTGGGATTTCTGGAAATCGCTCATATAACCTCTTCGAAAAATCACGATTTTGATCAATTGTGGATGTTCTATGGCCGGTTCTGGCTAAAGTGTGATATGCACAAACGTGAAACTTGGCCAGAATACTAACCGCATTTTGTTTCAATTCGAATGTTAATAAAGGTTGGATTTCTGGAAATCGCCCTTATAACCTCTTCGAAAAACCACGATTTTGATCAATTGTGGCTGTTCTATGGCCGCTTCTGGCCAATATAAACTATTTTCAAGGTCAGTTTAGTAACGCACAATTTTGCACAATCGTCATACTCCGAAAAATATATTTTATTATATAAACGGATTATATGCGATTTCTGGACTGGGATTCTGCACAAAAGGCGAGAAGCGAGTTTTCGTTTAATTTCTCGCCTTTCAATTTTGCCCGACAGTTTTTTTTCGATTTTGCACATATGGACAAAATAAAAGGCGAGAAAATTGAGCAACTTTGATTAAGTTGTCAAAAATACATTTTATTGAGAAGTTTGTTTAGATTTGTGTCGTTGATACAAATGAATTTGTAAAAAATCATGCTATTTAAAATACATAAATAATTAATTTTATGTAATAAAAAATAAAAGTTGGCTCAACATTTAATTTCGGTTTATCCCGATGTCCTATTTCAAGTGTAATATTTTTTGTCGCTAACACTGGAAATATTATGGTGTTTGTTAAATTATCAATTATATGATCGTTTCGTCATGTTCCCTTCTGTGATATTCGGCGGTGTTGTTTTCTATACTTATTGTAATAATCGATAGGGAAATTTTCCTAATATGCACATAAATTGATTAAATACAATCATTAGTTTTTTCTTTTATGATTTGTACTAGGTATAGCTCAAGTGACTACATTTTATAATTAATTAATATTCATAAGATATGTGACAGCAAATTTCAATTTTTTTTTTAATTACCTATGATGTGTAAAATTATGCTAAAACATCAACTTAAAATTCGTTTTCCTACTTCTCGCCAAGTATTACACATGGTCGAAAATAAAGGAAAGAGCGAGTGTCTACTCGCATAGTGCAAAATCGCTTTTTCTCGCTTTTAGCTAAAGTACTTTTCATACCACGCGCCTCGCCTCGAAATATTTAGTTACCACAAATGCGAAGCTGAGACCCTTTCATACCGGTGGCGTTGGCTTTGAACATTCGGTTGCTATTAAATATTTTATTTAGGTCTATTTTACACGTGAATTATAGCAAGAACTGAGATATTCTAAATTTGTAACGTACATACGAGTATGAGCTAGATTTTTTGGTAAGTATGGAATATTTGTGCAAAAAATGTGATTTGTAGGTTATGTTGAGAAAGCACTTTGCTTTGTACTACTTTAAAATCTCGCAGTCGAGTGTGGAACGCATTGCTTTGGCTTTGTAGATAACTTCATTGTAATATATTTTGTTTTTTTTTTTAATTATCACTTAAAAATAAATTATTTTTCAACAAATTGAATTTATTACTATAAAATTAAACGGTATCAATCGAATAAAACTAATTTACATAGTTAAAAAACGAAATAAAAAATTTTTATTTACGAAGCTCAAAGCCGAGGCGCCTGGTATGAAAAGTACTTAAAAGTCGCTCAAAAAAGGCGACTCGCTGAGTGAAAAATCCCACTCCTGTAGCCTTATTCTATAAAAAATAAGATAATGTTTACACGTGATAAACAGTGAACGAAAAGAGAATCGAAAAACAATTTAATGTAATTTTAGTAAAAAATCACAAAGTTTACCCGTTTTCACGTTTACACATTATCTTATTTTTTACAGAATAACGGTGCTGGTGTGATAATCATGAGAAATCCCATCCTATTTCCTAAAGTACGCTATGCACAAATTTTCTAATTACAGGCACAAAATTGCACAACCCCAATGGTCCGAATTATATATAGAAATCTTGGGTTTTCTAAAATGGGATTTCTGGTGTGATGTACACATCTTTTCTTTAAATTTAGTTTGAAAAGGTTTCTTCATTTAAAAATCATTATAAGAATCAGGAATTTCATAAAAAACTATTGCATTTTATTGCATTTTGTTGAAATACTGTTGTAAATTTAACAATTCTTTTCATTCTCGTATTTATTGTCAACGAGCTTTGTGAAGACGATTCTTCAATCGAATTTCACCACTAACCTTTGATAAATAACCTCTGATATATTGTGATCATTACTATGAATAAAGTGCCACTTCTGTTTGTCACCTTTCACAAAGTGTTTAAATTGTAGTAAGTAGAAGTCTTACAGGGAACTGTGTAGGTACACCAGCAGAAGCAGTTGTTTATATATTTACGATTATTATTCCTTAATGGTTTCTTCCTTTGGCCTTATCATGCTAGACCTTGTGTTCCAAGGCTTTACGCTGCTTTACTGTGGAGATGACATCGACAATCTTGATGTTGGTATCCTTATTGGGTGGCGAATAAAAAGAAAGTAGATGATGAAATGTAAGCACCGCTTGCATATAACATTAGAAACCTGCCGATAATTCGCTTACACATTGTCCTAGCAAATTGTTGGTTTCGCCAGCTCATAAATTTATGAATTAATAATAATAATAATACACATTGTCACTGAAGTTAGCTAACCCAACGATAAAGCCTCATTTTACAATAACTTGGATATTCGGATGGAATCTATACTCAGACAAACTTATGTGGGAACACTGTGGGCTGTGTCGTCTACACGGCCGTAGGTGTTTTGCGTGATAACGTTTATACGTAGACAGAGAGTTTATTATTTTAATTTAAAATTAATTAACCGTCAATGTTTCCTTACGCAAATATTGACACTAGAATTGATCCGATTAGATAAAGCGTTCCCTCGCTACAATGCTCTCAAGCATTGTAAATCGCTACCTTGAGGCATGAAACCTAAGGAGCAACCTAAACAATCATAAATTAAAGGTAATGAGTATTGTTGATGAGTAATTACGCACGACCAAGGGCAAATTTCGTGTCACTCAGATTCTGCACATGCGGTGTGATACGTGTAATACAAAAATCCCACGAAATCTTTTTAAAAAGTGAATTAAACCCGTGTAAAATTAATTCATTTATATACTTTTTAGTACTTTTTCGTAAATTTATAATTGAATATGGGAGATCGAATTAATTACCCTTGTTGTTTCCTGTCCTTCTCCCGACACGAAATTGCAACCAAGACAAGAAGGTTTATTTGGAAACATTGACTCATCCACGCAATAGAGCTCCCCAATTCGCCAGCAGTGGTCATTATTTGGCCACTGCCAAAAATTGAAGATCTTGTGAGCAATAGAATTGTGGGATTCTATTACCGATGGGAAGAAGTAAATTCGGTTTGGGAGGCTCTGAATATTTCGGTATTTAGTGCTGCCCAACACTACGAACTTTTTTCGTAGCGAATGACTCTTTTTGAAAATATTACGAAACATCTCCTGATGTACCTCAGATGCTTCTGGATTTCAAACTCAGTATATCACTCGATCAACCGGTAGAGTCCATGGTTTGGAATTAATTTTCAGCTCTCACCACCTAAAAATATGTACATCTATATGATAGTAATGCAGTCACAACATTGTGTAAAGTTCAGGGAGATGCTGGATTACCGATACTCTTTAATCTTATATTGAAATACTTCTTTCGTAAAAGTGAAATACCTCACAACAACATCTTATACCGGCAGTTCAATAATAGGCTCGCCTATGAAGATACTCTACTTGAGTATAGTGATCGGATGGAAAAATGGGGTTTTTACGTAAAATTTTTAAACTCAGGAACATAATCAAATCCCGTAAGACGAATCACGGGATGTGTTAATGTATAAAACTTAATTTTATACATTAAAATCTTGATTTTTGAAACTAATTGGTGATTGAGCTGTTTTTTATTTCCGATTATCCCTTAAATCCGAATGTAGAAAATTTGAATATGACATACTGAAAGAACTTAGTTATTTCTTATCAGATTCTGACGAAATTAGGCGCTACTCTGGGAATGGAATTCTTCAATTATTTCGGCAAGTACGATGGAAGACGGCTCTTGTCTGTCCACTTTATAAAGAGGGAGATCGATTAAACTATAACAACTACTGCGGTATAGCTTTGCTGAAAACAGGTTACAAGGTTTTTGCCAAGGTAATCGCACCAAAGTTATCAACTTCAGCGAGAAGATCTTGGTGATTATCAGTCTGGTGTTCGTCCAAATAGAGCAACGACCGATCAAACTTTTACGCTTAGGATGGCGCTAGAGAAATTTAATGAAACTACATCCTTACACACTTAAAAAAATAACTTTAATTTTTAATGCAAGCATTGCGTTATGACTCAAGTAATGATTGCATTAAAATGAATTTTAACACAATTATGAAGATTTCTAAAGCAGTATTTCCATTAAAAAATATTTTTAATAAAACTATTAAACATTTTAAAGCAACCTGCTCAAATTGAAAAATTATACCAACATAAAATTCGCTAAAATAAGCGGACTTAAATGTACATATGAATAATAAATTCATGGACGTGTTTTGCTTTGGTGATATAAAATTCGCTAAATCAAACCGACTAAATGACAAATAAAATAATTTGGTTTTCTGAATTAGAAAATGTCAATTATGTTAAAGGTAAGCTTTTCAGTTGTTCCGGCCCGCCAATGGAAAGATGAATGTTTGGTTTTTTGAAGTAAAGAGCTCTCTGAGATTTCGACTCTCAAGGCACCAAAAACAAAGACCAAATGACCACACCTCAGAAAAAAAGAACTAAACTTACACAACTTTTAATGCAACTTGCTTTAAAATTTAATACTTCTAAAATATTTTATTTGATACATTTTAATGCAGTTGATTGACGGTGCTTCTAAAACTTGCTTTACATTCTAATGGAATGTTGCACTAAAATTTAATGTAATTGCTGTATTACAAATTAATGCAAATTGTATTAAATCCTTTTTATTGGAAGCTTTGTATTATTTTGTAATACAACCTTCCACTGGACCTATATGTAATGCAATTTACATTACATAAGCAATATTTTTTTAAGTATATTTGCACAGTCTATTCATGGACTTCAAACTGGCGTAAGACAGCGTTAAGAGGAATACGTTATGGAACGCATTGTTCTACCTTTGTCAGATCAAGATAACATGTGGATTGCGGCAAGGAGACCCAATAGCTCAGACACTCTTCAACCTATCATTGGAGTATGTCACTCGTCAGCTTAATATGGCGCGGCGCTGCTGCCCGTATTATACATCAACCCAGTTATTTGCATACGATGACGATATTTGCATTCTGGGTCACAACATAATCTCTCTGGAAGAAGTCCTCCTTCCATTGGAATTAACAGCCCAACATATTGTCCTTCAGATCAATGAAGCGAAGACTAAATACATGATCACCGCGAGAAGGCAGACGCGTGGAGACTTCGTTTCAGGTGATACACAATATGAAAAGATGAATGAGTTTAAATTCCTAGGGTCACTGAGCAAAACTCCGATTCTGTGGACATTTCATCGAGGATCGCAGCAGGCTACTGAACATTTTACACCAATATCAAAATATTCAAGTCTACAAATATATCGCGCAAAATAAAACTAAACATCTATAAGGCGCTGATAAGACCGGTTATCACCTTTGGTTGCGACTCTTCGACAGTGATAGCACAAAATATCCATAACATTTCTGTAACTGTTTCACTGAAAAGGGTGGTGGTAAATTTGACCCGGGCAACAACTAAAATCGTTAAAATTAAAATATTCTTGCACTATAGGTTATTCCTAAACTATTGGCACCTTTTCAGCTAGAAACCTAGGTTCTCTTGATTTCATTCATTAAATGTTCATTCTGCGGAAATTTTATGTAGCGCGGTACAAGAATTTCATCGATGGCTACGCTAACAAGATCGATCTACCTTGATATTGACGTTTGAGAAAGCCCAAGAAGAAAATCGTGCCGCACATTTTTCTTATAACTACCTAAAAAATAAAATTATAATCAATTTATTTATTATAATATCGAAAACTAGTAAATATAAGTACATATTTAGATGGTAACTGCCATTAGCTATGACACTTAAAAATGCCAAAACTTGTAGATGATGCGGGATCAGTCGGTAAAAAATCATAAATCATCACTTGAGTGCTATAGTGTCCTTTAGACCATTTTTTCCAAAAAGGACTTAATGGATTCGGCCATGATATTTCGGATATCCTGTCTTAAAAACAAATTTGTTACTTGTGCTGAATTGTTCAGTGATAAAGTTTACGGCTGAATATAATATTTTTACAGAATGCGATTTTAGTCAAATAAAATCAATTTATGTGTAAAGTTTAAATGTGTAAAGCTTTACACTTTTTCTATTTACACATTATCTTATTTTTTAAAGAATCAGGCTGCAGGACAACATTTTATACCGGCCCATAAGGTACTCTACTTGAGTACAGTAATCGGAAGAAACAATCAATCAATAGTATCAGTGGGGGCATTCAACTCCGCCAACTGTTGGCAACATGTTGAATAAAATCAGCGTGTTGCGGTGTATTGAACGCTCATGATACATTACAAATTGCATGGCAATGTGATAGTTTAAATGTCACTTTTTCCATCAATAGATTGCCGTTGCCAACATCTTGGGAAACCTGAATGCACGTCCAATTCTTATAGTGATACATTAATTAATAAGTTTTGTAATATAGTTTCAAATAAGTTAATTAATCATAACAATGATTTATAATTTACAATGCTGTAAATGTGCCGGTATCGATTCTGATCTAGCACTTGACATTATCGCTAATATTCCTAATGAATCATGGACGTGCAATGTGTGTGTATGTGAAAGTCGTTTAATATGTAAATCTCCATGATACTGCATCAATTATTGCTGATCTTCACAAGTTAAGTAAGTTGATACAGATTTCATCTCATCGAGTTTATAAAAAAGATAACAGTGACGTAATAAGCGACACCATTCAATCCAACCATTACAATATTCATTGTCATCGTCATCATCATTACCATCATCTTCAACGTCGTCCAACCGTAATTTGGCTCGCAATAATAAAAAGGAAAACAACGATAAATTTATTAGAGACATAAAACTTGTTGATACAATTGAAAGTGGTACATCAGCAAATACTCGTTCAAAAAATAAAGTTACTAATGATTTTAACAGTACTATCGTTGATGCAAATAATATTTTACATCTGACGCAATCAATGAATCATAAACAACAACAATAATAATAATAATAATAATATTATTACAAATAATATTATTATTGGTTCATCAGTTAACATTGTTAATGTCATTCAAGTATAAGTTGTACAAATGAAATATAATTTAGGTTGACGATTTCCGTTGCCTTAAGCTAAATCATCGTCGCGAAACTGATTATACTTAATTTAGAGTGAATATTTCTGCTGACAAAGACGATAAATTGTTGGACGGAAATATGTGGTACGCGTCTACTGATAAAGGAGTTTCTTATACCAAACTGTTCTCACCAAACCAGCCACCATCTTAGTAGATTACGTTCAAATTAATAATAATGACAATAATAACAGGCCATAACTATTATTATCACTATTACTATTATATTTCTATTAAGAATTTATTAAGAAGTTAATTTGTCTGTGTCTGTAATCAATTGATTTTTTCGGCTTTTTATAGACAAATATATAAATTGTTCATGGCAATCGGCAATTTGGTAAATCAGAAAAATAAAAAGGCCAATCCCTCATAACATATCTACTGAAAAAAAGTAGAATTATCATTCCCCCCTCCCCGAAATTTTAGCCCAAGGACCAAAGAGTTATACCAATGTATTACTCTGCAAAAATGAGAATCCTCAAGTTGGTCTACTCTTCAGGCAGCTACGACCAAACTACAAAAAATTCCACTCTCGCCACTTACATTAAGTATCTGGCCAGAACGTTCTAACATAGCGAATTATTATTCACTACATCAAATATCAAAAACCCATGGAGAAACCTCATTTGTGATTATATTTCTATAAGGACCGGAATGTGCACAAAATTGAATACGTTTTCTGGGTCGGTTATGGAAGAAGACTACAACATCATAGTTATAACTGAGAAGTGGCTGGTTCCTGCAATAAAGAACGAGGAATTTTTTTCTTTCAACTTTATAGTTCTCCAATGAGATTAGCACGAAATTGGAGATTTTCTGGATTTTAGAAGTGGTCTCATACTAGTTGTAATCAATCATTCCAAATATCAACCGACGAAATGAATCCGACGATATTGTAAATCGTTTTAGTAAAGGTAAAAATTGCGAAAAGAAAACTTACGCTGAATTTATTCCTGAATAAATTTATTAACATCGTTGAAAAAAAGATCCAGTCCAAAATGGAAGAAATGACAGTTTATGCATCCTGAGTAATTTTAATTTTTCAAACTTAACGTTTGGTAACATTGCCAACACATCTTTGGTGATGGATTCCTTTTTTGAAATGGATCTAATGCAATATATTGAGGTACAAAATTTTAACGGCATACTTCTGTGTCTGGTTTTCGCTGGAAATGATTTATATCAATCAGTACAAACTTTTGAAGATCTGGCGCGATCATCAATCATTCATAATACACTGTTACTAATTAAATTAAATTTTCAAAGTTTTGACGATATTTTGAAAATATTTCCTGGGATTCAATTTTATAAAATTGTATATGATAATGGAGCATTTATTCCAAAAATTGTCAACAATGACAATTCGTATCCTGAAAAGTGGTTCGACAAAAAGCGCACTAATTTATTTAACGTAAAGTCAACTCTAAAAGAAAGATTGTTGGTTATCCTTTACCCATGAGTTACAAGGATAGACAGGGTCATGATCTAAATTCTGTTTGCCAATTATTTGCCCATCTTATTTTCTCCAAATGTAAAACTATGTCATTTGCAAAATTAACCATTTAATTGAAATCCCTACTGTTTATAACCTATGCTTTTTGCTAGTGCTGGTAAATTAAAATAGAAATATCTCTAGTAAAGGATTACTAGATCCACTAGTACAATTTTCAGCTTTCGTTGGTCTCAGAATCAATGAGTCGAAAATAAAATATGGTTTTTGGGATCGTGTCATGGACTTTATCAGCGGAAACTCCACATTTGTGGGAGTGAGTAAAGATCTAAAGAATTTGGAGAAGCTGGAGTTGTTAGGACAAGCTGGAGTTTTAAGGACACTCTGGAGTTGAAGAGAAAAATCATGTACTTATGTGATATTTTGTCGTAAACAAACGCGACTTACCGAGTTATCATTCAGTTGTATACGACTTACTAGTTTTTTAAGAGTTAGTCGGGATTTACGAAGGAAGAGTAATACAGCTTGATTAAGGCTTACATTTAATTCAGGCAATTGAAATTTAGAAAAAAAAAAAAAAATATTTTTGACATGTAGAACACAATGATTCTAACTCGAGACAAAAACGCTTCAATAAATATTCGTTCTTTGGTAATATTGCATCTGAAAAAGGCTAACTATAGTTTATCGAAAATCGGAAAAATACACCTAGTTAATCTGTCCAAAAGTATATTTCAAAAAATGTCGGATAGCATGGAAGGGCGGCGAAATATTACTTCGTCGGATGAAAGATTTATTTTACGAGAAGTTTCTAAAAATCCAAAGCTGAATTAACAAAGTGTTAGTGGTATAAAGGTAGGTCGAATAACTGATGATCGATGTTTACTTCAAAGTATAACGATTAAACTCCGAAAGGAAATTCAAACATATGACGGCTGATTTTTGGGAAGCTATGGTGTTTTTTGATGCAAATAAGTTTGCCTTGTTTCAGTGTAATAAAAACAGGAAAAAGTGTGGCGGGAGCGCAAAAAAACATCTAGAGCGAAAAATTTAATTCGTACCATAAAACATGGTGGTCAGAACGAAATGATGTGAGGCGTAATGCACTATATATAGTATCTATGAGAAATTTGGTTGTTATTGAAGGCAATATGAAGAAAGGGATGGCTTAAACGTCCTAAAAACCAATTTAAAGGATTCGGCTCGAAAAATGGGAATATAAAATGCGTTTGCATTCTAACAAGATAATAAAAATCCAGAACCAAAGCATAAAGCTTCTGTTGTTAAGGTTTTGCTACTGTAGAATTCCCCTAAGCGATTGCTATATCTTCATTCTAATGCCAAATTTACCCAATCGAACAGTTTTGGGAACTTTTAGCCCGAAGACCTACCATACCTTCAGGAACAAAGTTCAACTAAAAAGGACAATTATGGAAGAACGTCAAAAAGTTGGTCCGGAAACTACCAAAATTTTGTAGAATCCATGACAAATCGCTTGGTTGTTGTTATCGCAAATATTGGTTATCCAACCAAATTTTGATTTCTTGCCACGCTGAAATTAACAAGCATTGTTTAGTTTGAGCTCACATTGCGTATATAAGTGAATGTCCCTTGATTTTTTATTGAATTATAAATAAATTTCTAAATGTAGTATATTTTTGTTAATGTTACTAATTTTCTGATGTAAAAATTAGCTGTACCAGACAGAATTATATGTGCTAGTAACGATTTAGCGAATTATATGTGCTAGGAACGATTTAGCGGCTTCTGGTGGCCTAGAACAATACAGAGAGCTCGCTCGGAAGAGAAACCGTTGGGGCTAACTTGTAACTCAATACAGCACTCAAGCTCACCCCTGGTTCGTATTAGGGGGACAAGGGACGTTCCTTGGTGGAACCACACCCTGGAAACCAAAAGACGAGAGGTTCGTAAACTTTTCAACAGGGCTAAGAGGACAAACGATTGGACAACTTATCGAATGTCTCTTACCCAGTATAACGTCGCTCTTAGGAAAAGCAAGAGGTCGAGCTGGAGAGACTTCTGTGAAAATATAGATAGGCTGCCTGCGGCTTGTTGACTCCAGAAGGCACTCTCCTTGGACTACAGAAATCCGTTGGGATCTGTAAGGAAACCGAATGGAGAGACAACTACATCCAGGGAGGAAACTCTCGAATGCCTGGTGAAAGGCCACTTCGATGTAGACAGCGTGCATCCCTACCTGATTCCAAGGGAAGCTTACACTCCCGGAAAAATAAAATGGGCCGTCAATTCCTTTGGTCCCTTTAAATCGCCGGGAGGGGATTTTATATATCCTGCATTTTTACAGCAAGGCCTACAAATACTGTTGCCTTATTTGATTAGACTGTTTAGAGCCAGCTACAGCTTACAATATGTTCCAAGAAGCTGGAGGAAGGTGCGGGTGATACTTATCCCGAAAGCGGGAAGAAGATCCGCAGAGGACGTCGGGTCTTATAGACCCATTAGCCTCACATCATTTATTCTGAAAACCATGAAGTAGATACTGGGCCTATATATTAGATCCAATGCCCTCCTAAGGCATCCTCTAGACCCCAGCCAACATGCATATCAGACTGGGAGATCGACAGAAACAGCGCTCCACGAGCTGATAACAAATATCGAAGATACACTTCGGAATAAAGAGGTTTTGTTATGCTCCTTCATCGATATTCAAGGGGCTTTTGACTATACCAAGTTCGAAATGATTCAAGAACAAGCACATGCAAGGGGAATAGACTCCTCCACCATAGGTGGATAATCAATATGCTTAGAAATAGAAAGATAACGGCCTCCTTTGGTGATAAAACCATCACGATTGCGGCTACCAGGGGTTGTCCCCAGAGGGGAGTTCCCTCACCCATTTTGTGGCTACTCATGATGGATGGACTACTTATCAGATTAAAAAACTCTCACTTCTCGAATATCACCTACGCGGACGATCTAGTCTTAAGGGTCAGGAGGAAATTCGAGAGTACAATAGCGGAACGTATGCAATATGCCCTCGAGTTGGTAAGCGACTGGTGTATTGAGACGGGCCTTAGAGTAAACCTCAACAAAATTATTTGTACTTTCTTTACAAATCGGAGGAAAAGAATTCTCCCACCTCTATCTCTAAATAGGGAAATTCTCCAAATGGCGACGGAGGTTAAGAACCTGGGAGTGACACTTGATCAGAAACTGACATGGAACCCGTTTTTAAAATATATCAAAAACAAGGCAAATAGGGCGCAATTTCACTTGCCAAAGAATGATTGGCAAAACGTGGGGTCTGAATCCCCAAACGGCACTTTGGTTATACTCAACCATCGTAAGACCAATAATCTCTTATGCGGCGTTTGTGTGGTGACCTAAGACAGAGCAAAGTGGTGCCTGCTCAATATTGGATAGGATCCAAAGGCTAGTTTGTTTGAGTATAACGGGAGCAATGAAAACTATTGGGGATCTCACCACTACACTTGCACCTTTATAGAGTAGCTGGTTCAAGGGCAGTCAATCTAAAAACAACATCTCAAATTAAAACTATTAGACCAGGACATAATAGCATCCTGGACAAATTGAATCTGGGCGAGGAAATAATCCAACTATCAGACGTGATGGTTAAAACTATTGAATGCCGGAGGAATTTCACGATTGAGATACCCGACAGGGAACAAGCGGGGAGTATCATCCCCTCCTTACCCCGTCACGCCTCCATATGGTACACTGACGGTTCAAAATCAGGGGTGGGTACGGGTGCGGGTATAATCGGGCCGGGTCTCGAACTCTGTATTCCATTGGCTAAAACCCCCACAGCTTTCCAAGCAGAGATATTTGCGATCGAGGTATGTGTGCTTCGATGTCTCACAAAAAATATAGAAAAACCGAGATTTACGTAATATCGGACAGCCGGGCGGCATTGCTTGCCTTAGGAGCATCTGTCTTCTATTCTAAAATAATCTGGAGCTGCTATCGCAACCTTCTAGAACTCAGCAGGGAGAATAAAGTAACCCTTTTGTGGTCCCCCGGCCATTCCGATATACAGGGAAATGAGGCGACGTTTATCAAGGACTTGAACCTACACTTTACGTGAAACCTTCTGGGGATGCACAATAGACCTCAATGGTCGCGGTGCACAGGGCTAGTATAGCTCACCCCGTATAAAAAACAAACGATACAGCCAGCAATTGCCTGTAAAAGCCGTATGTTATTATTCTTTAATGGCGAATTTATTAATTTGTTGAAAGGGATCTCTGTTGAATTTTATAATTATGATAAATAAGTTTTTTATTGATTAATCAAATTGTTTATGTTATATAAAAATTAATTGCATTTGGTTATAAAAAGCAATACAATTCCGTGCACGTTGTAACCATGATAGAATGGGGCCTTACTAAGCAATTCGACGACTATTTTCGACGACCATCGTTTTGTATTAGAAGGTAAAGGAAGAAAAAGGGAAATAACATCACAAATTTACTATTAATTTTCTTTTTCTTCCTTTGTTTACTACAATATTTCTAAACGATAGCCGTAGAAACAGTAGTCGAATTGCACAGTAAGTCCCCAGGTAATATATTATGTAGGAAATATGGTGGCGCCAGATACTAGTTGTATATTCTTTCAATTTTCTTGTTTCACCATACTACAAGTATGGTGGCTGCAGAAAAGGAAGAATAGGTAAACAAAAAATTTGATTGAAATTGTTTAAAAAGTAACGTCTAGTTCTTCTTCGACTAAGAAGCCGTTGTTTGTAAGACGCTTATTTACTTCAGTAATAACAAAATATCGAAGAGATGTAAACGTTTCGTTGGGGATTAATTTCATTTTAGTAAGTTTTAAAATATCCTAGTACATATTTCATTTAGTTATGGTTTAGGGAGTTATTTCATTGGGCGGGGAGTTATGTCCTGCAGCCTTCGGTTGACATCGACCTTTTTAAATAAAAGATTTTTAGGAGGTGTTGTAATATAACACGTAAATCCAAAATTTGATAATAATTCTAGAAGTGTTGGTTATTCGGTTAGAAGAACGTGCAAACTATAAAAATATTCTGAGATAGAGAATTTTTATTTTGCTTTTAAACGGATATGATCGATTCGTAGAGGCACGATTTGGAGTAATATTTAGCCAGGACATCATCCGAAGATTAAAATATTATTGTACAAAGAACTGAAGCTTGGAGAACACTGACATTTAAAATCAAGTCGGAAAGTTACACCATCAATTACTACTTGAAATTTACTATTATGTACAAAGCTCTTAATCCAGGAGCTCAAAAAGCTGTCAAAATCAACAGCATGATCATATGCTTTTTATAGATCCAGGGTTAATAGTTCAGCTTCATCTCTTTTTAAGTTTTTATTCTTTATTCGCGATCTAGTTCATTAAATTGAGACTGATTTAATATAGTATTAGTTTGAATGGAAACAATAGGAAAGGGTTGGCAATCTTATCCAATCTTATGTTAATTAAGCCATCGCAGCAATTTTCCTCTTTTCTAACTAGAGTGATAAGTTCGCTACCATAAGTACTATTCTCCGACTATGCTTAGTTGCAAAAATACTAAAACTAAAACACTTTAATGGTTGCATGGCTCCAATGTTAAAAGGTGCGCCTAGCTAAAGAGAGGCTAAAGTCATGCCCTCATTTCCGAGCTTACTTAAATGGACTGAAAATTTGCTCCTTGGCAGAAAAGTTCAATTTATAGTTCAAAATTGGTAATGTAACTTCAGAAAGTTTGGTGTCGTGTCCTTCAAGTCTGCAATTTCTCTATCACTATTCTTTATTTTGATTATTGAAAATTCTCTAAACCAAGTTTACAGATATATAGTCAGTTTGCAGGAAATAATGAGACTCAGAAAAGGGATCCAAAATGTTCGACCACTATTTTAAAAATCTCTTAGGTTCTTAAATAAAGCATACTAATCTCGAGTTGTTAGTTTCTATCCTCTGAATTTCTAAGCATCTGAATCCCCACTAAGATTGTTATGGCGGTAAATGTTATGATAAAATTATTAGCATCCAGCATGATCTATTCCTCTAAATTTATATTTAGAAGTGGAAAAAAATCGCGTTCTGACTTCTTTAAGTTTTGACTTTTGAGAAATTTTGAGAACCACACATGTGCGAAAGAATATCTTAGATGCAGAATAAAATGTAGTTATGTTTTTAACCATAGACCTCCTAAAATGTGTAAAAAGCCCCTCTTTCGAACCTTTCCCTGACGGATTATCTTTTTTTGCTGGAATTTCTTTGTTTAGACAAAAAGAATTAAATAACCCAGTTATCGGTAGGAAATTTCCCGAAGAACAACTTTACCGTTAGTTGTTTTTTCCTAAAACACTAAATTATCGAGTTATTTGCGAAAACGTACAACGGATGAAAATCCTCTTTTTCGGCCCTTTCTCCATTCATCCGAGCTTGAAACTCATAGAATTCTCAATCTACATGAAAAATCATCGATTAAACAGAAATACTTTTGACAAATTTATTTCCTTTATAAATCCTATATTTCCTGGCAAATGCATAGTGATCCCTCTTTATAAACGTCTGGATTAGATATTTAGGCGACAAATATCTGTTTGGTTGGCTTCATTGCTAAATCGGCCAATGAAAAACGATATTTACACCAGAGTGTGCTGCCTATATCTGACTAAATAGCGTACACCAATTTAGTTTAGAATAGTCTGTATTTAGTCTGACTATAGGCAAACAAACTAATTTCATTGATTTAAGGCCACTTAAAAGATACTTTCCAGTTTGTTTTTTGGCATACATATTCTCCTATTTATAACATGGATAAAACCCTGCCAAAAAATTTAAAACCTTATTTTTAGAAAACTGAATAGCTATTTAGGCAATAATAATTGTCTGTACGGCCGGCCGGTAGTGAAATTGTGTTTTGATATCGACAAATTACCGATTTGATTTACAAAATTATCGAAATATAAAAATCAGTCAATTTGCACTCCCTACGCTTAAGTATTATATGCGGAAACTATCCCACATTTCAATTCAGTTTAACTTAATTTATATTATCGAAGGAAAGTAGATATTCAGTACAAAACTATATGTATGTATACGAGTAAGTAGTACTACATAAAATGTAAACAAAAAATTGTGTTATGCTCTAATTGTTATGCCCAAAAAATAAAAATCAGACTTTTCGTCGTTGTGTTTTTGGTGATAGTGGGGTGTTTTTTGTTGTTATTTAGGTCATGGCGATTTATTCGATTACTATAGTGTGTGTTTGAATATCGATTTAGTAGATTTTTATTTTATTTTTTATTTTTTCATTTCCATTTATAATTTTTCCTTTTTATTTTTTAAATTGGGTTAAAATGACGCTTTATTATATTGTAATTAATGTGATATAAAATACAACGTTTAATGTACATATGTAGTGAGCAAACATTTATATGGTTTGACAATACCCTTGATTTGTTATACAATACATTTTATATGGAGTCGCTATAAATCGAGTTCTATGCCAGTAAGAATGTATATATTTTCCCCAAGGGGATGTTTGTACAATCATTTAATGAGATTTTAAGTTATATAATATACAATCATTGTGCCCAATATTAAGGCACCTAAATATTCAATTTGTACACCAAAAAATATTATATTTAATACAAATTTATCTTAGGAAATGACTTTATGATGATGACCCTTCCTGATGCGCAACCTAATCAAATTAATATTCCGGAAATTAAAAAAATTCTAGGGGTATTCAAATTATTATTTTTTTGTTTGTATATAAGGTTGACTCAAATTTGTTTATGACATTGTTTTGTGTTTTGTTGGCACTTGGCATGCATAACGAGCGAATGAATATCAAACCAAAATTGGCAAGAAAATGTGATTGTCATCTAGAAATGAATATTAGTTTAATTTTACCTGTTGTACATACATATATACATATGTATGTAGGTGCTGCACAATTAAATTCTAAAATAAGTAATTGATAATGTGTAATTCCTACACCACAATCGATGAGAACTGTATGCAATAATGTCAAGACACTTACACTGATTTCCGGTAAATTTCAGTTATAGCCATTTATCTAAAATTAGAATTTTTGAAGTAGTTTTGTTACAATTAAAACAAAACTCGGAATTTTTGTTTTTAATTATAAAAAATTAAAAAAAAAAAAAAGGTTGTGATTTATTACTCGTGTAATGACGGTAGAAGCGCTGTAGTTGCCAATGATATCGAAAAAATTGTTTTAAAATATAAATTGCCCTAATGCTTTCATAGAAAAAAGTAAAACCTGATGCCCGGAACTGCTGCAGTTTCATTAGATTTTCATTTTTTTTGCGTAAATACGGTGCCGTTAAAAAAATGTGTTCAAAAATGAACTTGACCTTGAATGCGAAATTTGAAGCTGAGACTGACAATGTTCCACGACTTATTTTGATTTCGGATTATTTAGTTGGGTTTGTTAATGGTTCACTACACTCTACACGCGATATAATATTAACGCATAATGGTCAAACGAGATTTATCTCTATACAAACAAATATCCGCCACCGCAAAACTCATTTACTTTTCTCCCTTTATGTAGATACATTAACATCAATAACGCCAATTTAAATTGATACCGCTTATAAAAAGCAAAATACTTTACCATAGGCGTAGCTAAATTAAATCCATACATTAAATCCATCCATTAATACATACTCTCCTCCTACAAAAATGTTAGCCCATCGAATTTCTGAAAAATCTATACACACTTTAGAACTTTATTAAAACAGTTTTAATCAAGATAGCCAAGATTTATTGATTCGGCGCCTTAGTACATAAGCAGACAAGCGCCTATATATTAGGCTGGGCTGAAAAAGGATGAAAACAAATTTTTTTTCGAAATCCAAACATGGGTAGTGTTTGAAAGGTGTGATAAGTATTCATAATTTCACTAAATTTTTGTTTTCCATTTTTGACAATATTTAGCCGCCCCCCTGGAGTTGACCCCCTAGAATTTTTTTTTTTTTTGTTTTTTTAGTTTGCGGTAGCGTTTAATATTTGCGCAATTTGTTCCTTAACATATATAAGAAATCCTAATGGTGCAGCAAATTATTTATCCGAGCCCCGCTTGCTTAACTTAAGTTGGATTAAGAAATAAAACCAAAGTTTTTTATTTAATTTATATATTTCGAAAGTAATTTAATTCACATATCTTAATAACACAAATTGATCGGAATCATTGTTCAGCACTAGAGTAGTACTGTCCCTTGTTCTCAAACGAAGGTACATTTTTTCTGGTTTCTAACCTTGCCCGAATGTGTCCGTCTCTCGACTCCTCGCCAAATACTTTGGAAGATGCTTCCGTTACCAATTTAACGCATCTTTCAACCGCTTGTGTCTGACAAGGAAAATTATCTATAAATAAAACGGGAACATTCTTCTCGCTCAACATTAGCTGTAAATCTTCATCCTGTATACTCATGGAAAGTGGCGGCTCAGTTACAGGAAATTCTTACCAATTAATCATTTCCATATAACTTGGTGCTTGGAAATTTATTTTAGGCACTTTAAAGAAACGAACTCCATGCGACTGCATGACTATTCTTCTAATGCCAATGCTCCCTAATGTTACAATTTTCAGGATATGTAATCATCGAAAGTAACAAATTTTTTCGGGTGTGCGAAGTAAGCGTTGGTCGAAATCACTTTGTGAATTATTTATCTGACATCAACTGGAAACTGGAGAGAAAGTTCAATCATCTTCAACAAATGTCTGGCACCATGTTGGCACATTGGATTTTGTTTGATTTGAAACCACATCGGTGCATACAATTTTACTACGCAGCCCGCAAGAGTTTGAAAAGAATTTGATGGTTCAGTAGTCGCTACATATAATCTCAACAGCCGGTTGGCAGTTGTTAGCCATCTAGCTTGAGATAACTTCCCTGGACTACTGCTTGCTAAGCTTGAGCAATAATAACCTTCACTCACAGCGCGATATATCTTATAAAGATACTGCTGATTGGAACTCAAATCTTTTATGTTGATATCCGGTAATATACTTTGAATAGGTTGAAATTTTATCACCGGTTTCTTCTCACATTCACTCAGCTGTGCTCTTATGGGTCCAGAAAAAGAATATGGACCTTTTGTGTGACCATCCAATTTTCGCACTAAATGCCGAAGTGGCAGTTCGTCACTCCATTGAAGAGGCTTACCGAGATGGGTTTTTCTGTGCTAGTATTTTCGAAATTTCCGCAGTATGAGGTTCCTTGCTACCAACGCCTTTCAATTCTACACGAATACTCTTATAGCATCTCGTCATGTCTTTATACATCGGGAGCATGGCAAGTGTTACAGAATCAACATCTTTTGCCATTCCAAAAACATAACATCTTCTGCTGGCCCGAGTATTAATAGAAGCTTTAGCCATAGACATTATTAAATTACTTTCCACACAACAATACACAAAACAACGATAAAATTTAAAATAATTGCAATTTACAATAACACAAACGATAACTTACGAGAAAAATGATTTGACACAACTGAGCTCGAATACAACCATAACACTACTAAATCACTAATATGCTTGCGCAGAGCATGTGCAATAATGCATCATCCGCGATATGGGCATGCGCAGTAGATAATTAACCAAAAATCGGTGATTTACCACGTTATGTAAAAAAAAAATTTTAAAAAAATTAAAAAAAAACAAAAAATTATGTGTATAATGAGAAATACCTACCACGGGTTTTGCGTACTACCGCCAATCAAATTAAAAAAAAAAAAAATTTGGCCCAACCTACTATATATTGAAAAATGCTTTACAATTTGTTGAGATACCTTTGGTATTACCTAAAACAAACGGCACAGGAATGTACCGTCTGTTTTGCTAAATGTTTGCCATTTATGGGTTAAATATTAGTTCTTTCTTCAATGACGTTGTAGATAAAAGTAAAGCGTCTGAAACTTAAAATCTTGGAAGCGACAATATTTTTAAGAGCGGTACTCGTCACTTACTGCAGAGCAGATTAATCGAGGTGTTATTGTTATAGGTCAATAATTTGTATGTACAGAAAGGCACCATAAGCCTATTCCAAGGCGTCATCGTAGCTATTTAATTATGACCCATAACATTTCTGTTCTATTCCAAATGCCTTTTTGATTCCCATAATTTCTGTATAACATTGCCCTTTATTATTACCAGTAACAGAAATCCTAATGGATCGTATAATTGCGAGATGTTAGACGCGATCGTTCATTTTGTTACTGGTTAATCGATCTCAAAGGCTTAAAGACAAAATAAACCTCTTTTAACCTTATGCGTTTCCACAATCGCCGCGAATGAATAGATGAGAGTCATCCGAATTTCATTCCTGTACATTTGGGATTTTTGGTGAAAGTTGCATACGTTTTCGTAAAAGTATTTCTGGCAACATCCCAACACCAATTAGTCAATCGACGTCGCTAAGTTAAAGAAAAATCAGCTAAATTATTGTTTTTGGGTAGTTGCCAACGCGAAATGTGGAAGTTATTAGAGGGCAATCTGTCAGAGATTTTATTAATTATTGCAAAATCTAACTTAACATGAAATCGTTTTTAATTCGAATGGGCAACAGTAGTGATTCTCTGCTAAATTGTTGAATTTGATCCGTTTGTACCCTTAACTGTTATGGTATTATTATCGCGGGAAATAAAATTCAACTTTTTTTTTACAAACTCTTCGCTTATGATCAACTTTCCATTAGTTTTCAACTGAATGGCTGTTGCAAGAATTGTTAGTTTTGGAAATTAATGAAATAATTTAATGACTTCAATTTATCATATCGTTGTAGGCGCGTGTCAAGCTGAGAAACGTTCAGAAACTGAAAAAGGGATGATATAAATACATTTTAAAAGTTGGATTAGTTCAGAATAAGCTATTTTTGGGTGTTGATTAATTGTACATGCCGATTTTATAGCACCGACGCAATTGTAGTGCAATTCGACCTTTAATTCAACGTATTATAAGCATAGCATTTAATCTGCAACTAAGTGGACAATGGTAATTAAATTTTGTAGTACCCATTTTCTATATTTTGTTTGACAGACTTCTTGTCTTTATTGGATATCGTCAGCCTTTCAAAATTGTTCGAGTAATTGGATTTCCGGATCTAATGACTCAATTGTTGTATGAAATTTCATTCTACCACCTGCCCAAAACCCAACCAAAAATTTTGGGTTCTGCTTTCAAGTTAGCATCAAGTCGCGTTTTTTCTCGAAGAAGCATCCTTTGGAATACATCATTTCCTAATACCATGGCAATATCATTTGATGAACCAACCGAAGGATCGGTCAACCTCAATTGGTTTAACTGTGGCCATTTGGTTAAATCCATTTGATTGAATTTTCCTGATTATGAATGGACACCAATCTGTAGATTGTACAGCCGGTAGTGTACCCAGCTTTTGATGACCGAAGAGTATTAATAATATACGTGGCAGCTGTTCTAGGCAAAACAATGCGTTGGACGGTATTTTCGTATATAAGCGTAGACTTTAAACTCATTACAGGCCGACTCAAACTTGGACTTATATTAATAAGGGTCAAGATTAGATAGTTGTTGGTCGATTCAGAGTTGTCAGTTGATTTACTGGTGCTGGAAGCTTCTGGTTGCGTTAGTTGATTATTGCATTGATTAATAGTAGAGCAATATGCTGACCTTACTTTTACGGTGTTATGACAATCATAAAGTATGGTGTATTTGTTGACAAATGGAGCATCATGCTTCGATAAGCAGTTAATGGCAGCATAGTTCGACCGTACTTGAAACCCAAACGATGTTTTTGCACAACATCTCTTCATAATGAGGTTTGTTGATTACGAAAATGTTTACACCGGAATATTAAATTATCTTTAGCGCATACTGGACATATATTGTACTTCGAGTAACGCTGGTTGTATGTAGATGAGCCTTATTACCCTTGAACACTTGAATAGTGGGTTTCTCCATTTCTTTAGACTCTTGCGCCCAAGCCTGTTGTGTTTCCAAGTTTAATTTATTTAATTCTATAAAAATTAGCCACGGATCCTTCGATTCACCATTGCTGCCCATTGCCCGAATTACCCTTAACACTTATCAGACATATCATATATACTTGCGTTATGACTTCTCATTTGAACTTTGCACGGTAAATTGATTCATGAACAGTTGAATCAATTCCTTCAGGCAATAATATTTCCGATCATATCTCTCCTTCAGCTTGTTCCAAGCTTCGATATAACTCGTTTCACACAATGGAAGATGTCGAATCAAATTAGCACTTTCACATGAAGTTTGGCCACATGCGTGAAATGCATCTGTAAATTGATCTTTGAACGTACGCTATTTTGAATTGTATCTGAATTCGAGGTAGTCGAATGTCACCGTGCGTAACTATTGTTCGATTGAAGAATCCTTCAACTTGAATTCAATTATCATAGTATTGACTGATAGAACACACTTGCCTGCAAATTCTTCTGATTGAAAAGATTGACCAACCAAAACTGGTGAAAATGACTGGTGAGTTGGCCCTGACTTGTGAGTCAGTTAGTCTTGTTTATTTTGTATTTTTATTTTTCCTTAAATTATTTTAGGAAAATTGTATTTTTTTATTATTTTGTGCAAAATAGTTGTAATGCTGTAGAGACCTGTCATCACGGATACCTGAAGTTCCTAACAAATCCAAATAATAAAATAATTGGGCTATTAATACAATATATATGTCCAGGGATTGGAATAGTGAGGGAGATATTAAATCCGAATTAAAGGCCATCCGATTTGAGCAACTAAGCTGTGACCTTGGCTGAATATAGGATAAAACATCGCTAAATGTTGTTACCCCACACCTCATTTTAGCCTACCCTTCGACGCAATGTTTACTCGTGCCGAACAGAAATTCGAAGCAGAAAATGCCGTTTTTATGTTAAATTTTGCTGTTTGTTTCCTTTGGTATACTCCATTGTAAATGAGCTTTTGCTCAAAATACAGTATACCAAAAGCTGTTTAAATTAATCAGTAAATAAATAAATAAATAAATAAAATTTGTAAAATCAAGTAATTGATCTGAAATTCTCAGCTCGAGTGATTTGGGGATCGCTGATCACGAATCTCTAGTAACACTTACAAAATTTCACCTCTTTCTTTCCTTATTGACAACCCCTATGTGTAAAATGCCATATATAAGATATTAAAATCAAGATGCATGTCATTTTCATGGTTTTTGAATCACCGATTACGAATTTCTAGTCACATTTTAGTCAAATAACCTAAATTTTATGAAATTTTGATTTCGTTCTCGGTTTGTTCATTTAGTAAGGCCAAATATTTTTTATTTTAAAATGTGCATAGAAAATCGAGCAGCACCTAGGAGAGCAGCTGATTTTTATTTTATTTTGTAGTTACTACTATTAACTGCCAATCTTATGCGTTTGATGACAGAACTCTACAGAATTATATTACTTTTTCATTATAAACAGACTTTTTGTTTAATATAAAGTTTAAAAAACCTAAACAATCATTTTTTGCTTAATATTTATTGTTTAAAATACTAATATTTTAAAATGTATTATTATATTCTACTCACCTCCAGGAGTTGATTCCATTTTGTATGATTAAAATTAGTTGTATTTTTGAACGTCTAAGTATGTTGCACTACTATATTTTATTAAGTAATTTAACATAACGGCTGCCGCTTGAGCGAAGGTATATATTGTAACTAAAATTCTACAACAGGAAAAGGTAGGTCGGCCCTCTGATGAATTTTTTAAGACCCTTAGGATATTACACTAAACTTAACATATTTGTTGTTTACTCGTGGACTAATATCACCAATAGAAAGATTTTATATAATAAAACACAATATTTCGGTTTTGTCACTTTCTTTAACGTGATATTTATTTTATTTGTAAATGAAGTTATGATCGTTTCGGATGTTACTCCTTTATCAAATTTCTAACAAGCCTGGAAGCCCACAAATGTTGGTTTGGCCCTACCGGGCCGTCATAAAACCTATGGTCTCTTACGCGGCATTTGTGTGGTGGCCAAAGACGGAGCAGACTGGTGCACGGAAAATACTGGACAAGATCCAGAGGTTAATCTGTGTGGATTCAACTGGAGCAATGATGACTTGTCCAACAGCTGCCCTTGAGAGAATACTGGGGCCCTCACCACTGCACCTACACATTAAAAATGTAGCCAGTTCAAGAGGTCTGAACCTAAAAATTACAGCCAAAATTAAAACCATGCAAGGACGCAACAGTGTTTTACAAAAATTAAATTTTAAGGAGGAATTGATCCAACTATCAGATTTGTTGGTAAGGACAATCGATTGTCGGAGGAATTTTACCATTAGTTTGCCGGATAAGGCACTGGTAGAGAATATTATCTCCTCCCTCCCCCGCCATGCTTATATATGGTATACGGATGGGTCAAAAACAGACGGGGTACCGGTGCAGGGATGTCGGGCCCGACTGGGTAGTACCCCCACAGTTTTTCAGGCAGATACCTTTGCTATTGAGGTAAGTGTGCTTCAATATCTCAAAAAGAAATATATGAAGACAGAGATCTATATAATCTCGGACAGCCTGGCAGCTCTGCTAGCCTTAGGAGCTTCAGTGTTAGACTCGAAATTGATTTGAAGCTGCTACTGTAATTTATTAGAACTGGGTAAAGCAAACAAAGTCACCCTTTTTTGGTCTCCAGGCCACTGCACCATTAAAGGAAATGAGGCAGCAGACCGGTGTGCAAAAATGGGAGCAAGCCGAGATTTCCTGGATCCCAGTCCTAGTATTGCTTTTTCCAAAACCCACTTGGCAGATGGTATAAGGGATTGGGAGCAGAACTATAGGAAATTACTCTGGGAGTCCTCCATTGGGATGAGACAGGCCAAGAAATTATTCAGTTATAATATGATACGTCTGGGAGAGGCACCGAAGATGGACCACCAATCCCTAGAATCCCTTACCTGGTTTTTAACAGGGCACGGCCCTTTTAACGGCCACCTACATAAAATGGGAAGGTCCCTTACGGATCAGTGTAGATTCTGTGACTACGGTAAGGAGACATCGGAACATCTACTCTTCACACGCGATGCTATGATCCTAAAAAGATTCAAGTTCCTCAATGCCTACATAATCCAGTGGCCTAACGCCGACCCACTGGATATGCATCAGGTAGCGGTATTTATCAAGGACATAGACCTACATTTTACGTAAAAATCTCTATAGGGATGCAAAAATGGAAGAAAAAACGCCACGACCAACAAAAATTTTCGTTAGGGCATCCCACGCCGTTTCGTGCCCTATTGATGTTTTTGCATCACCATGAAGTCTGTCCTTTAGATATGTAAATTTTGACCCCTATCGAGTCCTTGTTAAGAATTATGACTGTATACGTATTTCGAAAAGTTGTCCATTGTGCGAGGTCAATATACTGTCAAAATAAGGAATCTTAATTTTCGGTAATTTTAAAGTTTAGGTCTGAATAATATTTTTGGAATAATGACTTTCATCTAGTTCTACCTTATTGTCGTTATTCTGATCATTTAGAAATTGAGATCATTTAAGTTCTCTCCTTGAAAACTAATTTAACTAAATAACCTCCTCACAGGAGAATTAGAATCTACAAACGTTTTCTCAAGACTAACACTGAAATACGACACTCGTGTTCAATTAATGAACTTTCCTCATTTTTCAGCAAATTTTCGACAATTCGCAATTTTGATTTCAACACCCCAAATTTTTTGTTAAACTTGAGCAGTAGCTCATTCATAATGGAGTGTCCAAGAGGTGACCAACATTTATTATATTACACAAACTAAAACTAACTGCCTCTGCCCCTACAACACTGCACATTCGATTATAAACATTTAACGATAAATAAATAAACCAAACAACCTTCAGCCTTAGCTGTATTATGCTCCTCCTGATCATTAAAACGGTGTTTTCCATATTGACGAGTTATAGCTTTCATTTTGATTCCATTTGGAGTTTTTCGCTTTGAAAATTGGTCGATGGGAGCCAATGTGTTTCTTGTGACATTAAACCTTCTATAAATAATATTTTTCACAGGTTTCGCATTCGTCTTCGTTATATTGAAATCTATCCCAAATGTCTACCGAAAATTTAAATACGAGTAAAATGCGCCAAATTGAATCAACTATGGTTTTTATTCCAACTAACGTTCTCGCTTTAGGCTGTGGGCCAGTACTCTGGTTAAATGCACTAAATTCTTTAAATGTAAGTACTCAAAAGAAGGGCAAACACAAAACTACACGGAATAACGTTTAAATTCTTACAAACTGGTAACTCACAGGTATATTAGTTCTGACAACGTTCCTCAGGAATCCGACATAAAAAATTTCAGATTTTGAAAACCTAATATCTAGTAAATTTTTAAATTTTTTTTTTATTTCTGTCTTAAGTTGGAGCTTAATGAAAACCGGTTTTTTTATCAAATGTGCTTTTATTGATTGATCTTGGAAGTGGTCTTCTGCGTATTTAACACCTATAAAGTTACACATTCTTTATCAGTTCGATATCAAATGCTCATATCTAAGAATCTAGATAATAAGTACTATCGAAATACTGATAACAAAGTTTTGATATTGATTTTATCATAAACCCATACATTAATAAAAATTGGTTGGAAATCTATTATGTAAAATTTAAAAATAGCCATACACGCTAAGTTTGAATATATTATGATGTTATGGAATTATGTGCAATTGCTTGTTGAATTATATGGGTGTCACATTGCCTATTTAGTTGTTGGTAGAGTTTGCCAAATGTCATTATACGATCAAAACAATTTTTTCCGCTTAACATGTAAAAAAGCTAAATTAAGTACAAATACAAAGAGTATTCTTGATTTCGATACAATAGCCTTACATTTATAAATTTTTTATCTTGCCGCTAAATTTATTGAAACGAGAAGTTTTTACCGATTGGAGTTACCGAATATTGCAAATTTTACACTGTCAAATTTAGATTTACATTATTGGCTATTCAATTTTGAGTCTGATTTTCAAAAATTTAATCGAATTTTGAACGCTATAGATATTTTTAACGATATATTGTACAAATGGATTTGTATTAAATTTCGAATATACAATCGATATTTTTGAAGTGATCAAAACAGAATTAGAACATTTAATCTGAATTTGAAAATTTATTAGTATTTCAATTTACATTCATTTATTTTTATCCAAGTCTTTGCAAAAATTTTATAATAGCAAATATTGATCAATTCTGACCGCTTTTTGAATTGCTGGCTGTAATCTGGTTAATTGCTGACAGATTAGAATCAATCTATTGACCAGGTTCTAGAACTTCATAATGTACGATTCCCTTCCAATTCCACCATACACACAGCATAACCTTATGGGGCGTCAACCCTGGCTTTGAAGTCGTTTATGGTGGGTGGTTCACCTTTCTTTGACCATAATCTTTTTCGAACGACATTCCCGTTTAGGTTGAGTTAAAATGGGTTTTCAGTGATTGGTCGACCAAAGGGAGGTGCATTTTTGACATCGTAATTTCCATAACGGACCGAGCAAACCATCTACATGCTGTTACATTTCGATAAAGCAGCTTGGGCAGCGTTTTTGCCCGTTTCATGGTAATATTGCAAAATATAGCAAATTTTTTTAGAAATTTCACTCATTTTCAATCTAACTTAACTTTTTATATTGACGAAATATAAAACTATGCATCTTCATGAAAATTGTCATTATGTCACAATATGATTACTGTTGCCCTATATATGACACCAAACACCATCTATTGACAAAAAACTTTCAATACATTTTCCTAAATCTAATATCAGGTAAAAATTTAAAATAGTAAAAAAAAAATTCCGCGTCGCACAAAATGTGTCTATTAATTTTTGGAACGAACTAGGCAATATTGAAAAAAAAGGCACAAACACCGTGATTTTACTTTTTCAAGTTGTTTGACAAAAATTAACGAAGTAGCAGTCAATTGTTCAAGTGTTACTGAATTATTTGAATTGAAATTATATGTGAATCGATTTGTGGCAAATTACCAAATTTGGGTTCAAAACAGGCAATTTTTTTTAAATAACAAAGAACGTAAATTAAATAACCAAATCTGTCAAATTTTCATCAGCATTTTAATACTATACGCAATGAAATGAGGAAAAGAGGGAGAAAGCTCATGTGTAGGTCGGTATAGAACAGCGGCATTGAACGATGGAGTACGAATGAAATGGAATAAAAAATTAATCATATTGAAAAATGAGACACTCGTTTCTCGCCTTTTGGGCAAAATCGCAGTCTCGGGGCGAACTAAATAGAGCTTCAAGAGCTTAAGAATTCGTTATTAAAAAATTATCATATTATAGGTTTTAATATCTTTGAAAATAAATTGGTTCATTAAGCCTCCTATCAAGCAGTTCGAGCTGAATCATTGAGGAAAAAAACATCCCTAAACAAACATCCCCAACTCTTTCCTCCACGCTTTACTGTATGTAGTATGATGGTCCAAAACGCCGATTTAAACCTCCTCATTTACCAGAGGTAAGCAAATGAGTCACAATGTCTAATAACTGAAAAAAAATTACGAAAAACCAATTTTACGGGTCGCTACGCGCAAGAAAGATTATTTGGGGTATTCCAAATTTTAGAAAAAGTTACTTCAATATATTTTGAATAACTATTTAGATTAATTGAATTTCATGTTTAGCTTTTTGAAAAAATTTACGAATTCATAGGGCATTTAAAAAAGTATAAGTTCCAGTTTTTAAAATTGTTTACTTATAATAATATCGGAATAAAACCTTGAAAGTTTGAAATCCTGAACCATTCTTTCGAACTTTATGCTAAGGTTGCCGATCAGTTTTGCTATTTTTGTTACATTTTTATAATTTTTTATGTTTCTACGATTACATAAAACAATACATTTGTTTAAAATCAAACATCAATGTTTTTTTTTAATATAAAAATAATTTATTGGCCGTCTAAAAAGCTAGTTACGTAAGCGGTTCGGAGGTTAAAGCGTAAATAAAACGAAAAAGCGCGAATAGTTTATTTACCATTATGTACGGGGAAAAAAATAATAAAGTTGGCGGACTATTATTTTCAATTTTAACACTTGAACTGTCAAACAGTCAAAATGACGTACCTTCATTGGATTAAACTTCTATTATTATTATTACGTAAGTATTGTTTTGGAAATTTAGAATATGTTGTTATATTACGGCCCGTTGCACACTTCAGCTAGGCTAAGCGAGAAATGTAGTTTATATTAGTTGCTTTCCAGTCGACCAACCGCAAGTACCCGCTAGCAAACCGCTAGTAGAAAGGTTTTTGTCTTCGCTCAATGAACTACTCGTAACTCCTCTTGTTATTTTTCACGAGCAGTTAGAAGCAGTTACGCAAAATTTCGCCGCTAGACGGTTGAGTGTAGAACCGCTTGTTAAACCGCTTTTTTATGTCAAAAATATTTATTTTTTTTGTGTCAATAATAAATATTTTTCTATCGCATTTGTCAATACGTTGGTTAAGTTGTTATAAAAAAATATTTTTATTTTTAATTGTTCGCCACACTAAAATTTTGACAGCAATTGCAAAACATATACGATTTATAGGCTATGTTTTACTAACATCATCCATTTTAATCGTTCCAATCGACCATAGCAAGGACAAAAACCTATCTACTAGCGGTTTGCTAGCGGGTGCTTGCGGTTGGTCGATTGGAAAACAACTATTAGCATAGTTTAGCCCGCTTCGACCACTCCGTTGCCCATTTGAGCTAATTACATCACATTTACTAAAATCTTCTAGGCCAAATGCGGTACGGAATGAAATAGAATTAAATTCATGTTTCCTTTAGCATCGTACATTTAATTGTATCGCAGAAAACTGGAATAGTTTAATTAATAAAAATCCGCCCGCTCCCCGTCGCATCGCTTATATAATTGACCCTTTATTATTTATTGCGAAGGCGATCTATACTAAAATTTATCTCGGCTCAGTTTATTTATTTATTAATAGTATTTTACTACACAAATAAGGCAATGCCTTTTTACAATGTTATAAAAATATCTTCTGATGTGCAATTTGTGTAGCAAGTGATTTAGAATATAAAATATTCGATATAAAATATAAAAATTAAAAATAAAAATAAGGCTGTGGTCGAATTCTCGGGTAAATCATTTACTACGGTAAATGTAGATTTTTAGTGTTCGTTTTTTATAACAATAAAGAATAAAGTATCTAAACGTGAAACATTTACCTTTTTTTATTTCGTTTACCCTCCATAAAAAAAAGATAAATGCGTTTACCGAATTTAGCGGATTTACTCGAGAATTCGACCGCAGCCTAAGAATCCAAACAGAAAAGGAAAAAATAAAAGTATCATGCATATAATACCTAGCTATTTAAACTAAACTTTAAAATTTAAAACTTATGTCACTGATGCTATTTAAGTATAGCGCTTTAAAATTACTTACATTAGACGCGGCTTTGTCAGATGAGTGGATATTATTTCAAAGATTGACTCTATAAACTTATAAATAATGATCGTTTTCTTGACTTCGTTTTACATGATTTCGGTAGATTTAGGTTTAATGTCTGCATAGAAATCAATTTTGTGACTATCAATCATTAGGTAATTAGTTGTTCTGCTGGCTCGATTTTTATTGGATAAAATAATAGCTTGTGATTTACATGGATTAATTTGGAGTTTATGTAATTTGGACAAATTAGGCCCCAAGATAAAGAGCCTTGGGGAACACCAGATGTAATTAAAATCGAGTCGCTAATATTTTCATAGTATTTCACCGACTGACGCCGCAAATGCAAATAGGAAAATATAAGTTGACATTTTGACAAGCACTTCTGGAAAAATTAAATTTATAGCATAATTTATATATCAACATTGAATGATCTATCTTGTCAAATGCTTTAGAAAAGTCTAAAAGAACTAAAATGGCCAGTCTTCCAAATTCAATATTAGAGGTAATATCATCGACAATTTTTAGCAGTGCCGTAGTAGTACTGTGGATTACTCGAAAACCCGACTGGTCAGTATTTATCAAGTTATGTATATGGCTTGTCACATAAGCATTAATCTGTAATTGAATGACCTTTTCAAAAATAACTAATCGGACGAAAATCATTTACAGTAGCCGGAGAATGTATTTTAGGAATCGGTATAATCAAGGCAATTTTCCATGTATCAAGGAATACAGATTTAGTTGAACCAGAGTTCACTAAGTACGTTATGTGTGGCAGTAAGATCGGAAGTATTAGCTTAATGAACCTTAGCGCTATGCCGGCATCTCTAACATCAAGTGATTTTGTACTGCGCAATTGGATGAGAATTTCCTCTTCAGAAACATTACAAAAATTAAAAGTATTATAATCCGTACTATATTGCAATGTATCAAGACTAAAATTTTCATCACCGTCGACGAAACCCGAACCAAAATGCACATTAATGTGTGCAACAACATGTGAGTTCTGAGCCATCGCACATAAGGTTATTCCCTCGAAAGTCATGAACCGCAGTCATCTTTTAAACTCATTCGGTATAGTATCAACTTTCAGATCCATAAACGACAAATGGATTGATCAACACCCTTTATACGTATATACGTTCAGTTTTTCTGCATTTGCAAGTTATTAATGCCACTATTCACTAAATGTAAAAATTCTGTGGCTGTAACTTTACAGAAATTACTTTCATTTCATTCTGGCTTGAGAGACATAGGTAAGGAACCTATTTTTCACCGAAGTGGGTTCGATGGGGTCTTTTCCGCGAATTAAATCCTGGTTTAGTCAGAAAAAATAATACTTAAATGCGTATATTTGTTTTTTGTATTTCGTCAGCCATCTTTTGTAATCCGTTAGCATCAAATTTTACTCCCAAATACGAAAATGGGGTGACCATTTTATACCTTCAGCTTTATGGTATGTTTAAGGTATTTTTTTTTTTTTTTTTTGAATAAGAAATCTCAAAAGAATCTGGACACTTTCTCAAATGTATAGTTATGTATATGAGATCAGATCTTGTTTTCTGGACTCATTGACAGTTCCACAAACTTTCACCAAAATTCCGCCAACAAAATCAACATAAGTAGCTTTAGGTCAACAAATTTGTACAGAGCATAATTTACGTTAATAGAGTCTAGTTACATTTCGTTATTGCTATTTTAATACTAATCGGAAATTTTACGGTTATATAGAGTGAATTTACCTTTTGTGAATAGGGGCATAAGTCTCCATTTTCCAGAGTAATTTAAAATTAAATTTTCATTTTTCAGTAAAAATATTTTTGTTAATTCCGGCGCGCGGCGATTTAATTTTAAAATATTCTGGAAAATGGCGATTTATTCAGAATATTTCAAAATTAAATCTTTCTGTTTTCAGAAATTCTGAAAAATAAGGAACTCAAGCCACAAAACCTTTCTACCAGAGTGAAACATGGTGGAGGATCGCTGATACTTTAGGGATGCATGGCAGCTTCTGGGATATGCTATACCTTGAGTTCATTGATTCTACTATGAACAAACATTGTTATTTGAGGATTGTATAAGAGAGAACTTAAAACCTAATGTGAGGAAGTTGGAATTGCCTCGGACAAGGATCTTTCAACAACACAATGATGCTAAGCATACAACCTACATAGTGAAAGAATATCTGGCAGAGTATTCCTGAAAATTTCCCAGAAAATTTAGTCCACTCTCTGTCCTGAATCACTGTTTGTTTTATTTTTATTTTTTTATCCAAGCTTGAAAAAATTGCTTGTGGTTTACGCCATTTCTGACGCTCACTGTACCAAAAATGAAATTAAAATTAAAATATTTCTTCAAAAATATTGAAATAAATAAAATTTGCTTTAATCGATTAATCGGTATCAAAAAATTTCGATTACTCTTTAATCGAAATTTGGCCAAATCGATTAATCGACCTTGCCCTAATCCTGATTTGATAAAGTGTCCTGGATAATTTTAAGCTGTAAAGGATGATAAAGGCTTACGGGTAAATAACAGTCATTTTGACCACATGAAATAATTGACCAAAATCGGTTATCGAAACCTGTTATTTAGGTGGTATTGCGTATTGGCTCCAAGATAAAATTAATTTCCTTTGAAGTATATTAACGATTTTTAGAAAATGTCCAAATTAAGTTTTGTTTTGAATAACGCAATGAACCTTAATAATCGTTTCTAGATGTAATCGTGATAGGCACTGTTGTCTATTCGGAAATTTTGAAGGAATAATGTGTATATGATGATTCGATATAATCCCGTTGAGTAGGGGTATTTTCCTTTTCCATTATTTTATTAATAAAAATTGTGGAAATTTATATTTTTGATTTTAGTTGTCTGCTTTCCGCCGAAGGTTAGGTGTCATTTTTGCTTTTTTTATCATCTTGCAGGTGAAATATGATAAAAACGTTTCCCATTTTCTCCCTTCACGATTTTTTCCAATGAGCACTAATTCGGTTCTAACGGTATGAGAAATTTCATTCTTAAATTCGAAAGTTTCTCTGCTGTAGTTACCCACATTTTTATGGTCATATCCGATATTTCAGGAATACTTTGTATTTCGGGAATACTTTCAGCATGTGAACTAAGCCCCAAATGTAACGAAATAAATCCGTTTCGAACTGATGAGCTTATGGGCCGCGGCGACTGGACTGGTTATACCACAATTTTTATTCTATTTAGACAGAACGAACTGTGCAAGTTGTATTAGCGAATTATACTAACATAGCCAAATTATCTTACAATTTTTTCTTCGTCACATTCACACAGCGCTATTCCTGTGTATGGCAATTTATTTTAATAATTTTTTTTTTCTAATCTACCTTGAATCAATTATTTAATTCGTGTAACCATTAGAAAACAACTAATATACTTCTACATGTTAATCTGTAAAACACATTAAATGATCTTTAGGATCGGTTACATATTTAGTGGTTACACGAAATAAATAATTGATTCAAGGTCGAGTAGAAAAAGAAAATTATAAAAAAAAAAATTAAGTAATTTTTTAAGTGAGGCATAATCAGCTGGAGCTAAATTTAACTCGAAACAGCTTTTTTATATTCCGATACTATGAAAAAAATATGGAATCTCCGAACATCCAGATTGTGTTCAGAATATTTGACGGTAAGTCATCAGTAAAGGACTCACACACTCTCACACTTCCACCAACAGTTGGCAACTTTTTTGATATAACCGTTTAGCCGATAGTTTCATGGCAACATTTACAATTTAAATGACGTTTGTACCATCAGTAAAATTTCAATACCAACATATTGCGAGACCTGCAAAACGCCCAAAACAAAATAACATATTTACCAAATTTTGTTTATTTTCCAAAAATTAATCGATAGATAGAACATTATCGCCATCATGTTTACAACATTTTTGAAAGATAAACATAAATCAATTTTATATTTTTGAATCGGTCACTAAAATCACTTTATTACCAGACTTAACCAGTTAACTGTTTAATCTGCTTCGTTTTAATAATTCAACACACAAACCATTTATATTAAACTATTATTAAGGCCAGTTAAACAGTAAATTCATTTCCCTGTTCCAAATAGGGTAACGAACAGTGCTAGAACATAACACAATTCATAAATATTTTCCATATTGAAATTTATTTTGTCACTCCATTTATATAATTATGTATTGTAATTACTATTTCCGTCAAAAGTAATAATAACAATAAAACAAACAAATTATACAACAAAAGTTCAAATCAATAAATTCGATTTACATGAAAAATTACCATCACCACACCACACTCATGATTGTTCTCCTTTTTTAAATGATACGGAAAAAATGAATGAATTCTCCTCCATCATCTACATTCTACCACAACTAAAGCACTTATCAAAGGGAAATAATAATAAACGGCATGTGAGCTTTGAAAGGAAATTAAAAAAAAATAAAATGTTAGCAAAATAAAAAAAAACAAATTGAGTGGAAAAAATAAACAAAAGGTGCTTGAAAATTTTATGAAATGAAAATATTTTATGCAGATTGAAAAATGGGAGATTATACTAAAATCACTGAACTTCAATGTAATTGTGTATATGTGTACAAGTAAGTATGTATGTACAATTTACGTTAAAATGCTTTTTATTTTTAATATGCGGAGATTACAGTACACATTCAGCAGGGGTGAGAGTCGTAAAGTTTTAAATCGTTATAACTTAGGGTTAAAATAAAACCGAAAGACAGAATTAAATTTTTATTAAATTCAAAACATGGCGCCATTTAAGCAATTGTCTATTTTTAACTTGCTATTTTCATAAATTCCTTAACACAAATAACATTTAGAAAATATTTTAAAATTATAAAATTTAGATCAAATTTTGTAATCATTTTGCGTTTGAATTATCGATGGTTTCAAATAATGAATTTTTTTGCGGTATATAAGACGTGTTGTTTATTATTTTGCTGTACAAATAATTTAATCAAATAAACAATATGATATACTGTACAAGTGCAAATTAATGATTACCATTAGTATATTTTGTTGTTATTATTTAAACACTTGCCTGCTTATTTATAATTTATCACCCACCAGACATGCAATATTCATATTTTGATAACACATAAAAATTATCTTCGTAGTTGTCTACATTCCACAAAACTAAAATCAAAATAGCAGAAAATGGAAAAACGAAAAGAAAATGGAAACATTCCCTCAACATAAAATGAAGTTTATTAATTGTTTTCCTACCTGTGGCAATACGTAAAATGAAAGTAAAATGAACCTATGTTATACGAGTATGTATCGTTATGCCTAAAGTAAACTACTAATAACCAATTTCAACAAAATCATTACAAAAACAAAATCTAATACTATTAATAATGATTATTTAATGGTAAATTTTCGACAGAATATTCTAACACGCAATATAACATTCAGTAAATAATGAATCTATACCCTGATATATGGAGGTATAACAAACAGTGTGCCTGTAAATTTCAATTATCCGTGTCTTCCAGTATACATATGAAAGGAAAAACTATGCAGCGCAATTCCACCATTAAATTAAAATCATATTTTTGGTTTTCCCTTCTAGCAAACCATTTCTTATCGACGACACGTGCCTAATTAACAACATAATGTATACTTACAATAATATTATGTTTGTTGGTGTTGGTTTGCTGTAGGGTAAGATTGAATTAAGGAAAAGAATCAGGGATGCTATTTTGACCCATAAAAGTACTTTCATTAAATATAAACGAGTGGAAGGAATTCCTAGCTATCGAAAAGCGTGTGGATGGCGAAATCTATAAAGCGCATTTGAATGACATTGGTAGGATTGAGGAAATCCATTTTGACCTTCAACTTAAATTAATATGGGAACAATAAAGATGAAAATATAGTAATTGGACATTAGAAAAGCCGTATTCGATTTATCGACCTGCTACTTAATTTGGATGCGGAGAATTCACAAATGATTGAATTGACCAGCGCCTTACAACCGGACACGAGATATTTACAATTCTACAACAATAAATAAACTTTAGATATCTGAATTTTGGTAATGGTGAACTGTACTTTACAAGTGCATATTATTCAGAAATTGAGACCGGACTCATTGGCGACACTTTATTCATGGTCATTCGAGCCGGATTGAGCCCTTTTTTAAATAAATCTTGGTGTAAATTAAAAATGGCAAAATTTAATACATACGAGTACTAATTGCTATACATCGTACATCGATCCTAACAGCCTGCACCTAACTAGTAACAACAACGGCCAACGCATCACCGACCTGGGAATAACGTACAACTTAGTTGTATCAAGTACGTTTTTCCCACACAAGAGAATCCACAAAGTAACGTGGAGATCGAATGATGGAAGAACGGAAAACCAAATCGATCACATCATGGTGTCTAAGAGACACTCCACCAGCATATCCGACGTCAGATCTTACAGAGGTGCAGACATGGACAGCGATCATGTGCTTGTCATATTTAAGTATAAGTGCAAACTGGCATCTACGTTCAACAGACAAGCACAAAAGACCGTTCGGTGGAATATTGATGCTTTAAAAGAACAAGCGTCACTGCAGAATTACCAATCAGCTGTCACTAATTATTTAGACCGGCCCAATAACAACGAAGAAGCTCCTCCTAATACCAGGAGCAGTGGCACGCTTTAAAGTCAGCCATAACCACCGTGGCGCAAAGTTTCATCGGAAGAACCTCCGAGGTTCCGCAATGATTGGTTCGATGATCAATGCCGAAGGGTCGTCGAAAATAAACGAAAGCTTCGTGAGAAATGGTTGGCTCGCAACACTAGAAGCACTCTAGCAGAATACCTTCGCGCCAGGAAAGCTACGACTAAATACCTTCGACAAAAGAAGCGCGATCATATGAGATCTTGCATCGAAAACATCAGCTTCCAAGCGGAAATAGGAAACTCAAGGGACTGTTTTGCTAACGCCAGAAATCTAACTAAAGACTTCCACCCAAGAAGTACAGCCATAAAAGACGGAAATGGAGAGCTGAGAACAAACGTGGCTGATGTTCTGTCTGTATGGCAAACCTACTTTCAAAATCTGCTAAGTCGGAATGACGAAGTGACCCCCATTAGAGCAATAGCTCCTCCAGGTGAAGAGGTCTTTGTCGAATATCCCACAGTAAAGGAAGTAGATGCAGCTATTAGTATAGATTAAAAAATGGAAAGGCACCCGGTCTTGACGGAATCCCCGCATAATTGATTAAGCTCGGAGGCGCTACTCTTGCAACAAATCTATACGATCTCATCGTCTCTATTTGGGACCAAGAAGGGCTGCCGGAGAATTGGAAGACTGCACTCATATGTCCTCTGCACAAAAAAGGAGACCGTCTTAAATGTGGAAACTATCGTGGTATCGCCCTATTAAGCACTGCTTACAAAGTGTTGGCTAATGTTGTACTTGCCAGACTCATCCCTTTCGTCGAAAACATCATTGGCGACTATCAATGTGGTTTTCGTCCCAACCGATCGACCACTGACCAATGTTTTACCATGAGGATGATCTTGGAAAAATGTTGGGAGTACAACATACCCATACATCAACTGTATATAGGCTTCAGACAGGCATATGACAGTATAAACCGCGAAAACCTATGGGCCGCGCTCATATGCCTAGGAATTCCAGAGAACCTCGTTTCTCTGGGTAAATTAACAACCTCTGGGTCTGCATGTAGAATCGTAATTGAGGTAGCTGTGTTAGACTCCTTTGAAATAGCATCTGGTGTTCGACAGGGAGATGCACTCGCGCCTGTGCTGTTCAATTTGGCGCTTGAATACGTAGTGAGAAAAAGCAACATTGAAACTTCGCGCTGTATATTTAATAAATCAGGCCAAATTCCTGGATATGCAGATGATATCGTGCTTCTTGGCCGAAGACCTAGCGATATCAAGGACAGTTTCATACAGCTCGACCGCTGCGCAAGAAGACTTGGTTTGGAGGTGAACAACAGCAAAACAAAATTGTTATCAACACCCAGGAACATCTCCATGGTAAATCTCGGAATTGGCGACCATAACTTTGATAGCGTCGAAAACTTTAAATACCTCGGGTCAGTTATAACATCGTCGAATGATATGCAGGCAGATATAAAAGCCCGAATCGCTGCCGGACAACGAAATTATTGCGATCTAAACATCTGTCGCAGTCGTGCAAGCTCGCACTTTATAAAGCACTCATAAGACCTGTGCTGGCTTTCGCAAGCGAGAGCTGGACCATGACCTCTAACGATTGTAGATTGTTATCTACCTTTATCTTATTTTCTTTAATCTTCAATATCTACCTCTATCTTATTTTCTTTTGTAATACTCATATTATCGGATTCATCAAATCCAATCGAGTTAGATGGCTCGGCCACATTACACGGTCTCCACAACAACGAATAACCAATAAAGTGTTCCATCAACAACCAGCCGGTGTTCGTCGTAGAGGAAGACCCCGACTGCGCTGGCGTGACGACGTCGAACAAGATCTACATGTATTAGGATGTCGAAACTGGAGGACGAGAGCGATGGATCGAGACGGATGGAGGACCTTAGTGCGGGCGGCAAAATCCCTCCATGGGATGTGAAAGCCAGAGAGAGAGAGTACTAATTAGCAAAAAACGTTATTTAACCTGCGATAATGAGAAATTTGAAGTGAAAAGTTATTGAGAACGTTTCGAACAATAACTGTGAAATTTTCAAAATTTTTTGAGAAGTTTACCTCATATTGAGTCGCTTTGAAAATATTAAGGCCGAGTGAAAACTTTTAGCGACACCACTCGTACAACGGAAGTAAAAAAATGCAGAGCGCTTCTAGAAGACGGATGGGTGGAATTCCTATTTTGCCATTTTAGAGCCATTTAATCTGAAGCCAAAAAATCAAATGGGGAAAATTCCATGAGAAAATCATGCTTCGCAAAATAATATTTCGATGAACACGATATAATACAAACTCAAAATAATTTTCTTCAAAAACTACGAGATCGATAAGCCGATCAATTCAGAGAAAACCTGGAAATTGGGCGTATGAGGAGATTCCAGAAACAATAAATAATAGATTTAGACGAAGAAAAGGGTGGTTTGAAAGCAGCACTGATATAGTGTTCCAACCAAAAGAACCAACCGGCAAGCACGGAGTCATCAAATCCAAAACCACTGGAAGATTCATTTAATAATTCATCATCATAGAACAAGAACAGTGGTATTAATCGGAACTTAAATTTATTTAATACAATCGGTGATATCCCTAACCAAAATCAAATCAAACTGAAGAATACAACCAAAATAGTGGGAAAAACTAAATTGGAACCAATTGTTCGATCGCAGTAATCGTTATTTCAGGGAACAGCAATCAGCACGTAAAACAACTTTGAAAGTGAATTTGTTCGAAGATAATCTACCCGAGTTGAACGATTTTTAAAGCTTCTTCCCTAGATCAAGACATGTGGTGGTACAACTGAAACCTGGCAAAATACCCGTGTCGACAGCACACGGTTTTTCGACGGTGATCCGTGTTTATCTATCGGCTCGACCACACCTTCCGCACCGAGATCACAGCACATCAGTTAATTATATGCTTAAGCGAAATAAGCAGTACTTCCAAGTGAAATAATTGAACAAAAATAAAACATTTAGGAGAAAATGAAAAACTCCAGTGATAATATTGCAAAGGGTCGAAATATATTTAAATCTAAAAATAAAACCAGTGATAATGAAAATGAAACTAAACCCGAGATTAAAGAAAATAATAAATAAAAATTTCGGGCAACGGGAATATTGGTACTGGAACCGACAACAATAGTGAATGTGAGATGAACAAGTGTGATGTCATTAAATACTCCAGAGACAAGGAAAACATGAACGCAGGGAAAAATTTAGCAGATAACAATAACCAAAAGGAAAATAGTGAAATAAGGTTTGTAATATCAAGTAAATCTTCAACTGAAAATGATGACAAAGAAGGCATATCAGCGTAATCCAAAGCAAATTCATCACCAACGGTTTGATCAACATTAATATCCGGTATATCTCCGGTATTATACGGTACATCTACGGTAACGAGAGTAACTGAAGCAAAACCTTTATTCTCACACTGTGGCAAAGTGATTGGCGCAAAAGTTGTCACTGATATACTAACCACCGGACATAAAATGTTACGGCAATGTTACAGCGAGTTCATGTAATAGACCGGTCTGAATTTCTGTATAATCTGCACTTGTAATCGTCATCACCATTTTCAAAATTCAGAAACGAAAGCTCAATTATTGGATTTAAATTCCAGTTTAGGAAAGCAAGTTGATTTTAAATTTGAAATAAAATTAGATATATTTGGTTGGGTCCGTCCTGCAACCATCAGCTAGCAACTTCAATATTAAGCAATATTCGTATAAGCGGATTTTCAAAATTCGAGGTGGAAGCTTAAAACGATTAAATGTTTTTTAGTTTATTTCAATCTTCTGGCTGTTAATTTGCAATCTTTATTTCGCAAAATATAAAATGTCGTTACAAATTCTTAGCTGCAATTTCAACAAAACCTTAAATTGAAATCTAAATTAAAATTTTTCTGATTGAATTTTATTAAAATAAAAAACCAAGCTTGCTTTGCCTATTTATTCCATACTATACAGTAGTTTAATGTTTACATGACAGATTTCAAACCGGAAAACTTTACGGGAATGAACTTTATGGGATTTTCAGCTCCTTCGTCGCCTCGTAAGAACTCATTTACCGCCCTTTTGATGTAAGTAACTATTAATAACTTTAAAAAAAAATTGTAGCCAGAATTTTTTATTGAAATTCCTTTCGGTAAAACGGGATCCTTCGGTTAGTTTCTTTTTGTTATTAACTCATAATTAAATCTAGGTTCATTTTTTAAAAAAATTTCATTGAAAAACATCACAAGCAACGAAAAAATGGGGCGATGGGGTCGAAGGAGGGATAAAAAACAATTAAATCTTAAACCCAAAGATCTCTTCATTAAACAAGTTGACATTTTTTTTTTTTTTTTTTTTTTTCAAGTAAAAAGTACTTTTAGGCCTGAAGAAGTACTCTCTGGTGCATAGAAAAAGTACTATCAGAAATACTTTTGTATCATCCCTGAAAGAATTGAAATAGGATTTAATTTTATAAAATAAAATTGTAAATAATTCTTTGAATAAAGTTTGTTTTACTAGTCAAAACCAATCATTACAGTTCACTCAACCCAATATTACAAATATTTAATTAAATAAAAACTAAAATCCATTTTAGAAATAAATATTATACAAAATAGTTGTTCTCAGTAAAAGCTAGGATAATCAAACTACCTCTTATATTCATTTTGTTGATATCAAACCTTAATTTTCATTTCAAACAAGACAATTGCGATTTCAAAATTTAACTGCTGAATATCACTCTGGTAGTTGTTTGATCAATAAAGAATCTAGAAACATTTGTGCCAAAATTCTATTTAGATGGATTTGTGGGTTAAATTTTTACTGCAGCCAACAATAGCCGTCTTTCAATGGTATAAGTTTGCTATTTGGGAAAAGGTTCAAGAAGTGCTGCCAGATATTTAATCACGACCTAGATAATCAAATTTTCACAATCGTCTAATAGTCCAGTGTTTGACGGTTTTTCGCTCAGAATTCTTACGGACAAAAGTGATTGACGTGAAATTTGGGCATTAAGTAGGGAATAGCTCAAGGAACAAAAGTTATATAGTGCCGATGTGGCTTTTTATCATAGGGATGGATGCCACCCCTTCTCGGGGGTGGAAATTAGTACACTCAAAATAAGCACAGAAATCGATAGAGGAATGAATTCTAAGAAAAAAAAAAAATGTTCTGTGAAGTTTGCCGAAAACTGAATTCGAACCTTTCAACGTTAAATAACGGAAAAACGATGAATTTTTGAAGGAAAACTTGCGAGACCTTTTCAAAGTACTTGAACAGACCTTTAAAATGAGTAAAAGTCGGTAGCATAAAAACTTACATAGTTATGATAAAAATAAAATGGTTGTCTCGTTTTTTCGGAGAAAAAATCGGCAATGAAATGGCTTAACTGCATTAATTGAAATTACTATTACTTTCTTTATTTATAGGTACTAACAATATGTTCTAGAAGTTTAAACGGTTTGGAATGCTTAGATTTGAAAAAGTTTGATTCAATTTTGAAATGATTTTTTGAAATTTTTGAAAAAAAAATTCTTTTTTCACAATAACTCAAAAACTAAAGAAGTTACGTACAAAATGCAAGAGAACAAAAATTTAGGTTTTTATTGCGGAAAATTTTGTTAGTTTTTTATTACTCTAGGATGATAATTGAGATATCACCGTTTAAATTCGTATTTGAGTGCAAGGACCACCTTCCCCGAGCTCTTTAAACTCAAAAATCTCAAAAACGAAGTTGAACCCTTCGTTAGAGGTCGAAGTTTAGAGGTCGTGGACCACTTGAAATTATCTGCAACATGATTTTTAGACCGATTAGATATCTTAAAAATTAAAGAAGCTATCGTTAAAAAACTAATCGGATTTTTCGGTGAAATTTTCGGATTGCTCTCAAACATGCATTTTTTAGATGAAAAATCAACATTTTCAATACCGACCAAACGTCAAAGTGGTTAAAGCTGTGACATTAGGATCGGGAGATATCGGGGTCGAATCCTGATAGGGGCGGAATGCAAAAGGGATTTGATTGATCATTTGAATACGATCGGTGATGACGATAAATACAACTACACCCAGCGCCATCAAAATGTTCCAATTGATTTATTTTCACTTATCTCTTTTATTTATTATATTACATCTAGTTACCATTTTTTGTTTTTGTTTTTTTTTAACTCATTTCTCATTTATTTTGCTTTTTTTTTTGTTGCAAAAATTGTGTGACTTTTATCAGAGCCTTCTAGAGTATAGAGCCATAATCTTAAAGACGTATTTTTTAGAAGCTTTTTTAGTGGTATAACTTTTCACTGATTTCCATAGGAATCCATAGTAAAAATGATGTTTTTTAGCTTCAAGTTTTTCAATGAAAAAAGCAAACATATTATAAAATGTTTATATAAAAGTTTTCTACATATCTTTAAGAACAATATACAAGAAGGCCATATTGGTATTAAGTAAATATTAATTGCACAAATGTTAAAATTAAATTATTTCTAAAATATATTTTTTGAACTTTCATTTCGAAAAATACATTAAAGTTGGCTCTGACAAATTAAAATAATACTTGCTAAATTTATCTTTAGTTTTACTAGTGTACGTAAGATATCTAAAATGGTTACAGAAAAATACGAAAAACAATTATTTAATCGCAAAATTATCACACGTTCTTATATTTTGTGAATATGTTTTGCTTTTCCTACAATTTTTGAACTTGAAATTTCCCCAGGTGGTAATTTTTGGTACGATTTTTCCAAATTTTTACGGCCATCACTGCCATCTATGTAATGTATATTGACTTAATAACCAAACGAATCATAGTAAGCTTTTATTTCAATTTGACCAGAATGCTGTTGTTATGAATTTTTTTTTATATATTGGTTTCAATAAATCAATTATTAGAAGAAAATGAAAACGATTTACTTAAACGATATTCATATATGTTGAAATTGAAACATTTATGAAAGTATCTTAGAAATCATAATTAAGAATTTGTAACGTTTTCATTTAAAAATTTGTCTTAGGAAAAAAAGTGATTTCCCATATGTTTTGTGTGTTTTACTATGAAAAGTTTCGTTTTTTCGTCGTTTCTAATTCCCTTATAAAAGCTCAGATTTTTTGATTATGGCTCTATAAAATACAGGGTGCTCTGCTTTTATTCATGAAGCAAATAACATCTTTTCAAATAAGTTTCTTTAAATTTGAAATCGAAAATTTTTATGGGGCTGGGTGTATATACCCTGTTCAGAGTACAGAATCCATCGGTCGACCCACCTTTCATGTCAGCATTATAGGCTGCAACGTGAAGGTGGTTTTGCAATGTGCAGGTGGTTTTACAAAAAGTGTCTATAGCGGTACGATTAGGAGCGGAAGAGAGAGGAGCGAAAAATATAAAACTGTAAATAGTGATAATGGCACGGATTGGTTTTAGCTGTCTCACTTGACAGGCGACGATGGCAAATTTTGGAAAAGGAAGATTTAATTTGTTTTTAAATTAAAATAGGAATTTACTAATGTTTATTCAATTGTGTATTATGTTTGCAAATTTTGGAAAAGGAAGATTTAATGTTTTTTTAATTAAATAAACAGCGATTTTTAGTTATTAATATTTCCACACCAAGAAATAAATGGCGCCACTTTGACTGAGACAGCTAAAACCAATGCTAGCCGTGATAATTATCATGGTAATTATCTGGTTGCGGCTTTTGTGTTAATTCGTTATTTAAGGCAAATATAGTGATGGTGTCATATGAAAACATTACTTACTTCATTTTATATGAAAACCATTCGTAAACAAATACGATATAGCCTTTACCGTGTCGCTGGAAGGGAGTGGAGAAAACAGCGGAGCGGACAAATTTTGCCCGTAGCGGATTGAGAGTGAAGCGATTTCGTATCCATTCGGAGTGAAAGCGGAGCTTGAGCGCTATTTCTTTCATTTCGAATCCTTGAAAGGTACATTAATAAATTTGTCGAATAAATAGGTAGATGTCCGCTTATTTTTATTTTATTTTATTTTATTGCATGTGAAATTGAAATTTAGTTATTAATAATTCTACGGCTCTTGAAAAACCTCCATACATACAACGTTGTCTATTAAATTGACGCATTGTCTAAAGCTCTCAGAGATTTTTATTTTTAATGCGTTTGAATTTATCGTTCTAGAAAAAGCTGTTTATAATTGTCCATGGATAAAGCATGGCTCTGGGAGAATAATACCAACTTTTTGCCCTTGAGGCTTGTTTATTGTTATTACATAAGACAGTCTAATAGGAAATTGATGCTCTGCAAAGTTAAAATGACGGGCCACGTCATTAGCCGTATCGAATGAAATGCGAGGAATAAAATAAACCGTATACCGAATTCCCTCACAGTCATTCGTATGCCACTGCATAGTCCGCTTGTTACGCATAAATTTCTGAGGAGCATTACAATTCATCCTTTTTTTAATATATGCGGTGGCAGATCAGATGGATTTAACGTATTTAAATATTATATATTGTGTCAATTGAATAAAAAGTAATTTCTTAAATGGTTTACCATATATTTCATCGTAAATAGTTTACCATATATTTCATCAATGAGATCAACCGCAATGTTGTTTATCGGTATTTCTAGAGCATACTGGCTCTGTCTCTTAGAATGATTACAATCAAGAGCAAGCATTTACTAAATTCGGGGTCTGTGCTAGCTCTCATATTATTATTCAACGAAAATTTCCTGAAATTTGGCCACAAATTAGATTTTTTAATGGTTGAGTTTATATAATTGACACTCTGTTGCTTTTACGAATCACAAGTACTATTTAACGGAAATCGCCTCATTTTCATTAAATCCTTAAATATCAAGTCAACTGTCTCTAAAGATAGACCAGGTGCCATGGAAGCTTCATCTTAAATAACACAGTCAATTGATTTTAAAAATTCTCGTTTCTGTCGAGATAAATTTGGAAATTTAACAAAATCAATATTTAAGGGTAAGGGAAGTGTATAATTACAGGTCATGCCATTAAGAAGCAGCTTTGCTGACTTTCCTGTCCAAGCGGCTCCTACAACTTTTTTATTACTCTGATTTAATCTTTCAATTATAGCTCGCTATAAAAATATTTTCCCACTACCACCACGACCAACAATGTAGAATCGTCTTTTAAATGTATCCAATGATAACAATATATTTGTACCAGCTTATAATTGCTCGTCATTCAAAGAAAGCCAAATATTTGATTCTTCACTAATATCATGCCAATCAACAAAATAGGTTAAAACCCGCCTGATTACATTGGTCTTTAAGAAAAAAAATACAGCAACAAACCGCATTATATTCATTTAAGCCTTTATGTACATAATCTTCAATCATACTTTGTTTAAAGTCATCAAAAAGTTGAAGAGGATTTGATGAATTGGCGCAACATTCGCGTAACGATGCAGCTCTTGCTTTAGCCGCTTCAAGTGCTACATACAGCTCAGGGTTTTTTGGAGATACAGAAATAATACATCCAATAGTTTTTTGTCCGTGATGAGAATTTAATGATACAAATGCTGGTGGACTTCTCCTTCGAAAGCATTCAATTCAAAAAATGCAGTTAAGGGGATATATGCTGCTGATTGATTACGTAACGTTATTTCTAATTGGTTTTCATGGAAGAAAATTGGTTGCGCATCTTTCAAATGAAGGTATAGCGTTACTACATTATGCGACTGACCATGAATTGGTAATTATAAAATATATCAAACTGCCGCTTGCGAACTTTGAAGCGACAGTTTAGCTAGCTAATTTTGTCCTACTGCACAATATTTGTAGAATTGTTTTCTCTGTCAATTTGAACACCAATCATTGGTTATATATTTGCGTATATAGTTTACAGCTTGCACTGTTGGACAAAGTTCAACATTTATATGACCATCACATTTAAAACATAAAATGACAAATTTGGAGCTTTCTGCTTTTATTCCGGATAACTATATCTTTTCACAAATCAGTGTCACTACAGTAACTTTTTGGAAATTGTTTGGAACATGTGCTTTTAGTGTCACTACAGTAACTTTTGGAAATTGTTTGGAACATGTGCTATGCTATCTATTAAACAAACATACAAAGGATTTAGATTCCCACACGGCCCGTGAATATTATGCTTTAAAATTATATGTAGTTGGTGATTCAAATAGTAAACAAACAATGCGCATGTGGTGGTCCTCGTTTTTGATGCTCAATTGTGTATGTAAATGATGTAAAGGCTCCAAAGATATTTTTTTTTTATCATATGATTAGTAAATTCTTTTAATTTAAGGCTAAATACTCGAACAACAATTAATGCCAGGACGATCGCATGGCTGTTGAAAATAATGAAGAAGTGATTTGATTTCTGTACAAGCACGATTACATGTGAATGTTATAAATAAGTCGGGGCGTCCAAATTTTCTTACTGCTGCCAGATTATCTTGATATAATTTTGACATAAATATTGGGCTCTCGATAAATGTATACACGGCAGGATATAAACACTACCAACTCTTGCGTTATTGTCATGACCAATATTATTGACATGATCATAAGACTCTCGTGGGATTCAACGCGTAAGTAAGGCTTGTTGATTAAGGCGAACAAAATTCAGTCGATTGGCCTCAATTCGAGCATAAGCATATACTAATTTTTGCTGAACAAGTTTACCACCGCAGTTCAATACATTGAAAATATTTTCACGAACTGCAATTTTTAAAGGGTAACCCCCTCTCTTCCCCCCTCCCCCTCCCGCCGCAAAAATTGTGTTTTGTAATTTTTATTCACGTACTAAAATAGAGAACTCCTCAAAGCCATGAGCAAGCCGCTTAGCAATGGTCCCTTTTGTCCACACAGATGTTAAGAAATTATGTAGCATCAGATATGTGCCGATACCTAATGCAATGACAATTTTAATATACTTAACGCATTTAAAAACATTTACCATCGATTTATTCTGAGTAGCTCCAAGTAGATTCAAGTACTTGTGAGTATTTTGATCATGCCAATGGAATACTGCTAATATGGTCGCGTATACTCACGTTATGAGCTAAAAGTGTGCACTACCGTTTTACTTGGTATTTTAGTGTAATAAAACAAAGCTGAAATCACCACCTCATACCTATCACGTCACACCAACCACCATACGCGGGTACAATGTTTTTATTTTCTGCACATTTACATATTTTTGAGTTACATAACCTCACATATTCTTGCTTTTAGCGGGTTAGTTCTCTTTGTATGTGAAAATGGACGATATTTTTAATAAAAAAATTTAGGGAACTTAAAGTTTTATAAAGGGTGATCAAATTAGGTTTAACTGCTGCTTTCTAAAAATAACGTAACGTTGTTTTCTTCGTCATCTCGCAATAAGAATGGCCCAATTATACCTCCGGACCAAATTCTACACCAAATAGGTTCTTTTCTGAATGCACTGCGTTTTGAACAGTTACCCTTGAATTTTACTGCTCCAAATCCGACAGTTTTGCTTTTTAGCAAATCCATTGAAATGGAGTGGAAATGTACTTCGTCCGTAATGATGAATTTTCATAGCTGATTTTTTCTCAAAGATAGAGCATTCTTAGTCAACCTCATGTTGGGCTCCCTAATAAAGTATTTCCGCATATTCATGCAAACTTACCGCAACTTAATTCCAACTGAACTGCTGACTTAACCTCAACACAACTCTAACCTAACCTCAACTCGACCCCCAACTCAGTCCTTAACTCAACTCTACTACCAAATCACCATGGTCTGAAAAGCTATAGGGCGATCAAATTAGAGTTTCTCCAAGGCGATAGGGATTATTTCGATTATTTCTCAAATGTTATTCGTTTTATGTTTTTTTACATTGTCATATAGAAGCAAAAACAAAATTGATATTCGGTAGAACAATGTGTTAAAAAAGCTGCGTTGTTTACTAATTTCGGTGCACAATTCGATCGGTCCATCAAACTAATCGTTTGGAATATCAAAAATGAATAAATGTAAGAAATTTAACAACTCTTGTTATGTTTGCGGCAGATTCACTATTGTGCCAAGTAAGCGTGCTATGCGTTATGTGTACAGGATGATTTTCAGGATTGAACGAATGGAATAAACGTAAAATCAATAGCATGATTCCGATGATTTGGTTGAATCTACAAGTATTTGATTTGCGTGCTTTAATTATAGTAATGGATTAAACAGAAGGAAAGAACGTCAAATGGAATATAAAGCAACAAAATTTGTTCAGTTGTCATTGCCGAGTCCAACCATTCGCAACCGTTGGGGAATCATCTGGAGTATCAATAACATCGAAATTTTATAAGATCGTTTTGATATCGTCGGACGCCTCCCAAGTTATCGATAGTCGATTGTCTTAGCCAAGGAATTGAAACAAGTGAACGATTTAGCACCGGATTTTCGTATATATATGGAGTATACGGTCGTCAGCATGAATTTAAGAGTTTTTTCAAACTCGAGCACTCTGCACTAACCGGAACTGGCCTCTACGACAAGGATTTCGATTGCGATATCACATAACATTATTGAGATTCCACTCGTCCCTGGAAATCGTCGTTGGAAATGTCAAGAATTTCATAAAAGCGTTGAATCCGGAAGGGAATGTGTTCAATGAATTAAGTCGAATTTTTCCACGGTTACCTTTTGTTCAATTTAAATTTCATTTCGTATAATGTTTTTATTACAGGAATACTTTATTATTATTATTTTCTGGAGGGCCATGTGGGCGATAAGCCACCTCGCACAGCGACATAAAAGATCTATTGTGCTGGACCCTACTTAATTATCCGTCCAGTCAATATTCAGGCTCTTAATGAATCTGACAAAACTACTGGCAGGTACAAGATACATACTATCCGGGCTCATTGTTCTCCCTCCTAGATGTTGCAGTCTTTGCTGGAAAATGGCTGGGCAATGGCACAGAACATGTTCCGCTGATTCCGCTTCCAGACCGCAGAAGCGGCATCCATCTGTCGTACTTAGGCCCATCTTCTTAAGGTGATACCTTAAGGGGACATGACCTGTGAGGAAGCCAGTAAGCAGCCTCAACTCAGGTTTCCTAAGTTCAAGACACTCCTTAACCCTGACAGACTAAGGTGATATAAATTTCTTCGCCTGGCGTAAATCTGGAATTCTGCGCCAGTAGGAGGACTTTTGAACATCCTCCCAGCGTTTTACCGCTGCTCTAAGGTGTCCCTTAGTGACACCGCAGAAGGGTTCTGGTCCAATAAATGGAGAGGCAGAACCCTCACGTACGAGGCCATCAGCTGCCTCGTTTCCTTCGATTCCAGTATGACCTGGCACCCATATAAGTGTTACCTTATTTGAGCCTGCCAGATGTTTACAGGAATACTTAATGGACCTCATATTCGACGTTTGATGATTGATACACCATGTGTGGCTTGGGATTGTGTTAAAGTGATCATTGAGAATGTTCTCGGGATTCATTGATCCGATAACTGGCGCTTTTACATTCAATGTTATAAAACGTCATTAAAAATTCGTTTTTTACATGCACATGTGGAAAAATTCACTGAACAATTACCAGTCGAATCAGATGGGCACGGCGAGCGTTTCCACCAAGTGACGACAAAAGTCGAACGTTTTTATAGTGGGAAAAAAATTGAATGCTCTGTTAGGGGATATTTGTTGGAATTTGCAAGAAGAATAATCAGAAATAGAAGATGTTTGAGATAAAAAATATTTCTATGTAGAAAATTCACAATTTTTGGAAAGAAATACACTTTTTCTATATTTTTCTACACTTTCTGCGGCTTTGAATGAATACTCAGTTAGTTAACCTTTAACCGGCTGAATAAATACAATTGTAACTTTTGCGTTTTAAAATTGCAACAACATATTTTTTATAAAGCTAAAGAGGTTTGAAATTTATGACATCTCTATATTTTTGGAATGGATTATTTTAGCATAATTTTTCAAAAATCAATTTCACGTTTTCCCAGTGAAAATGGCTCATGAGCTTCTAACAACACATTTCGGCTGGATAGGTACAATTGTACCTCCATGTAATTTATATGAAAATACTACGAATGGAGATAAAATAAAAATTATTTTTGAATCATGATTTCATTGTTTATTTATTATTATTATTTTATTCTAAAAAAAAGGAAATTCAGTGTTCTATGTATAATGTGAGTTTTTTTTAGGCTGCTTGGTTGCAGTGAAAAACTGTAGTCTGAGGAATGTTGTGTTCATCACAAGTTGGATTTAGACAATGAACGCACATTATTCTTGTTTTACGTTGTTTTTTGTTTAATACTCGGCAGATGTAACAACTGCCACAAACACGACTGGGTCCCCGGGTCTTAAGATGCTTTTGGCTGCTAGTTGGAGTTTCTGTAATTTGTTAGGCGACGTTGAAGCACCATTTCAATCGCTGATCTTACAAAATGATTTTTCGTTACTTGCTGATTTTTGCTGCGGGCTTCAACTGCAGGCAAACATAATTCATATGCCAGATCTTTTAAGAATTTTTGCCGGTGCTCCTTCACTCTAAATCTTGGATTGTGTTCCCGATGGATTAAATATGCTGCTAAAGCAGCCACACGTCGACCAAGTTGAAAAAAATGCCAAAGGCCATCGTTGCGTTTTGCGTTTCACGGTGTATTCACTGAGCATCTTGTCCATCGTGCCAACCCCCCCTTTAGTTCTATTATAATATTTGATGATTTCCGGTTTTCTATTGAGGGTCTCTTCAATCTCACTTGTTGCATGCATCGATGATAGAAGTATCACGGATTTGTTCTTCTTTAGAACTTATGAACACACTGTTGCATCTTTGTTGAATGTAAAATTTGTCGAGCCAGGTACTCTTAGTTTTGTAGGCTGCATATTAGCCGGTAAAAATGTTTTATTTCTTCGAACTGTTCCTACTAGCGTCATCTTCCAACAGCACAACGTTTTTGCCAACTGCAAACTTGTAAAAAAGTTATCAGTTGTAATATTCCTTCAAGAGCCTTTGTATAATGCAACCAAATATAAAACAGTGCGCTCACCGACATTTGTTTAACGAGGTCTATCGGCTGGCTTTCCAGTGTAGAGCTGCTCTTGCAGAGCCCAAGCCCAAAAAACTTTTTAAGTACGGAAGTACTTCGCCGGTTTGGACGGAATATACCGTGTAAATCTCGTATGTCCCCTGAAAGGGAACAACTGTTCATCTACAGTTATAGATTCGGATGGCGTGTATCCCTTTTCGAGGTTTTTATTCATCATCAATCAAATATCTCTAATAGGAGCAGCTTTATCGGTTTCAAGACGTTCTCTTCGTGTGTTTTGGTTGTCGAATCTAATAAATCGGAGCAATAGTTTAAATTTATCACGAGACATAGCTGCTCTAATCAGTGGTAAAAATTTCATCGATATTCTCCTTATAGTTTCTATGAACCCCAGCGACAATCAATATTCCCAAAAATGTTTCTATATCTTGATCATCAAATGGTATAAGCTCTTTTGATGGCGGCCGCTTCGAAGCGTCAGGATACTTTTCTTTTAATTGATTGTTGTAGTCCTCAACAACCCGCTTGCCTTTCCTATTGGTTTCTCGCAATATAATGTCACACATTTCGCAAGACAATATAGATTTAATGGTCTCTTTTGCCGAATATAATTCGCTGAATTTAGCAGGGCCACTTTTTTGCCGTAGAATATTACGTTCCCGTGTTTGTGCACTCGGTAACGGATCGGTACGCCATATAGTTCCATCTTTTCCAAAAAGAGTTTCATTTTCTTCCACATGTGGTTGTTCAATTTCAATACTTTCATCTGAGTCAAATGGTTCGGCCGCTTCTATAATAAATTCCTGTTCATTATCCGATTCTTCGTTGCCTATGCCGTTGGGTTCTGGAATATATTCATCTTCGTCCGATGAATGTATGGATATTCCCCAACTTCAGAATCATTAGACGTTTCTAAAAAGTTTCGCAGTTCAGCAGATGTAAACCTACATTCAAATAACACAAATTTTTATTTAAATTTTTGCAAAACTATAAGTAAAATATTTCACTAATACCTTTGATTTCGTCTTCTTCGAGAACAAGTACTGCTTGATCCAGCATCACTATCCGTAATATAAAAATTCATGAATATTATTATTTTGAACTTTACTCAACAAAATTTCTTCTACTACTGACGAATATCGCAGTAACAATTGTTTCTACTAAAAAAACCGTTACAATTTATAAAATTGGTTTTTTGCCTATTCCTGATTATAAGCCGGAGTCAGAAATCTGATACACTCAAAAACAATGAAAATAACACACAAAATACTATGATTATGAAGTATTAAATAATTTTATTGTCACTGTATGTATACTGCATTTACAGTAATACCGTTGTATTATTTCTTATTCACAATTGTTATTTATTTTTAATGAATAAAAATTTGTACATAAAAATAATAAAACACAATATTTTTATACTATATGCAGTTTTATTTATGTTTTAATTATAAATTATTAACATTTACCATATAAATTATATGCAGGTACAATTGTACCTATTTAGCCGATATGTGTTGATTTTTTTTTCAGCTGGACAAAGGTTAAAAAAGAGTGAAAAATATTTCATGAAGCGAACAAATTTTGTCGAACTGAAGGTATCTGTTGAAAAAATGGTTAAAATAGACAAAAAAACTGTTTTTGGGTCTTTTCGTGTAAAATCTTTACACGTGAATATCTCGAAAACCAGAGTTAATTTTGCAAAACGACCGAAGGCGTTGGATTCAGCGTAACCGAATGGTGTTTTCAAAATTCGGAAAACAAAGAGTGGTGTTTTAGATGTGAAACGAACTGTACTTAAACAATTTGGCTCTTAGCCAATACAACATTACAAATACATTGAGTTTTAAAATATTTTCAATGTAAATGTCAATGTCCATTTAGTGGGTAATTTTTAAATTTAGATTAGAAATGTTATTATATAGAAATCCCATAAGTAATTGTGATAAAAAAATTGAAACTTAATGAGAATTCTGTTGATAAGCTTTTGTGAATCAAATAATATGTTCGCCTATTTTTACTACTTATTCGAGCACTCAATCTAACTACTAGTATTTATTTATAGGTAATTTAGGCGAAAATTATCTGAACCGTTTAAATAATATTTACTCTGCTGCACTTGTTTATAGGTTCACCTATTTTTGGATGCCCACTAAATTAAAATGAAAAAAGTTAATTTTTTGCAGTACATATAACAACACAATTTTTAAAACTAGTATTGGTACTTGTCATATACCTAATTTTTTGATACCACCAAAAAATAGGTGAACCCAAATCGAGTGCACAAACACTGACAAACAAATTTATAAGCGTACTCAATATTTGTTTATTCAGGTAACTTGTGAGACTCTTGCAATTTGTAAAATTCAGTTTATCTAAATAATGACGCAATTACCGCAAGACATAGGATTACGTACTAAATCGTATCAGAAGATTACTTACTACTAATTACCTTGAATTTTTTTAGTCTAATCGTAATCATTTATGAATGACAAGTGTGAAGTAAAACAATAAAATACATTTTTTGTTGGGTTTTATTGTACCGAATAATATCAAATCAGATATTAAAGCGAACAATGTCATTGATATTAGTAACCTATTGTTATAAAAGTAACTCTCAAAGATAATGTGTTTGAGGTAAAGGCACGTCTTTTTCGGCGCCACTGGAAAATTGATTATACAAAATAATGCATACAGTTGTTTGTATCAAGGTTTATATACAAAAATATCCAGTTCAATAGAATAAAATATACTTTTGCCACCCTCTTTCTATGTATACGGTTAAACATAGTTTTAAACAACTGTAATAACTAACCGCACTACACACTATGTAGTATATAATAGTTGTCAATCAAAAAAAATTTGTATTCTGTTTTATTATTGTGTATTTTGTATTATTTTTAATAGAATAAAACTGAAACTATAGCTTCATCGCTTTTGACAGGTCTGGTTTTAGTTGTAGGACGGTTATCAGATTACAAATATATTTTCGGATAATTAAAACTAGGTATGTATCTAGAATCCACTCCTTCAATTCTCAAAACTATTTAATACATAAACGTGTCTATTTTTATTTAACGAAACTAAAATCAAGTTCATGTGTACCCAATTAATTAAAGCAACAACAATTTATTTGGAAAATATTTTTGTATGTCGTTTATATATATTAAAATTATAGCGTGAACTAAAAATGTGTGCCATCCTATTCTACTTCGTCATCGCCATTATATACAATCTGACTTGCAAATTTGACCAAATAAAATATATTTGTGTTGTATTTTAGTGTTATGTTAATCGACTGGGATTTGAAATAAGACAAAAAAGTAGCAGACTATTTTATTACCTACCTTTTTGAAACTACCTTGGAAATCGTTATTATATGTTTGATATGTAAACAAATAAATTATGTATTTACTATAGAGAGCCGAGTACATGGGTCTCAAATATCGAAGTTTGTCCTGGTTTAGTTTCTGAATTGGTTTTTCTCGGTTTTATACTCTAGTTTATCGTACACTCAAAACAGCAGCATAACACCACGGATATTTTTATGATTTTATATTTATTACAGAAGAAATCGATTATGGCTAGTATTTAACCTTACATCAAAAAAATAATATTGTTGCATAATAAACGTACCAACAAATAATTGTCTGTTCAGAAAATAAAACACTTTGTGTTCAAAAAATAAAATTTATGTTTAGCAATTTTGTTCAGACAAATGTATACAATACATCCTGAAAGTCATGGGGGGGTTGGGAGGATTTGTAATCTTTAGCACAACGGGCTTTTTCTTCTTCGGGAATTTGATAAAGCAGCATTTTGAAAAGCAGGACATAATTGCGACTCCTGTAAGTATTTTTTTCGGAACAAAATTGCTAAGCAAAAATATTGTGTACCCAGCTTATTTTTCTGGTAAAATTGTGTGTACAATATTTAATACGTTTAATAATATCCCATACATAACGAGTTGTGACATGTTAAATGATCCATAAATGCTAACAAATATCGGCTTGTGTAAATATTTTTAAGAATGATACATAATAAGATAAGTAAATTTATTCAATATCATCGAAATTTCATCATCAAGGTCATAGACGTTTTTGTAAGTACATAGTTGGTACGTTTTAACTTTACAAATTAATAGTAAGTACTTACATGCTTATATGCTTGTGGTATATGATTTTGAAAATCTTATATGAAATGGCAAAAGTGCTCCTTAAATTAAAGGGGAAAATTAGGCAACATTTCATTTGGAAGCAAAAGAGTTTATTAAAATTTTTTGTAAGACGCATATCAGAAATTTACAAAGACATTAAGTACTTCGGATGTTTCGTATTTTAGTTAACATATTGGCTTAAGGAAAACACATAAGACAAAAAGCGACATATTGTGACACAGCCTTTAGAAGTAGATACATATGCTTTAAATAAGGGGGTACATTTTGCTTAATCAGAATAGCAGTGTTAGTTTCATTCAACCCAAGTTGCTGTAAGTATTGATTGCGCTAAGTTACATTCAAATCTATGGCATGAGTAGGATAGTTTGATGGAGATTTTCCTTTTTTCTTCACTTCAGTGCTGGCCATTTCCATAAAAAAAAATTAGTTAGGTGCAAAAGAATCTTATTGAGAATTTAATTTTTACATTTTTATTAATTTTTTTGTTGAATGTTAATTAATTCATGTAATTTCTAATATGCTACCGGTGGTTAGACCATTTTAATTGTGTTTCGATTAACACGAGAAGTATATTAGTATTTACGAACAGTAATTCAACGAAACCGACTAATAGACATAATTCTATTTATTTAATTAATTGATTTTTAAGATGTTTCGAAGATTGTAAGAGAATTCAATCCAGTTTCGAACTAATGAGCTTATGATTATGAAAAAATCAATCTTCTCATCAGGCCGCGGCGACTGAACTGATTATACCACAATTTACATTCTATGTATACAGAATGTGCTGTGCTTTAAGTACTAGCGAATCGTACTAATACAGATGAATTCTCTTACAATTTTTTTTTCTTCTTCACGATATTCACACTGCTCTGTGTGTAAGCTAATTTTTACTTTTTTATTAATGGTTTTGTTGATTGTTATCACCTTCAATCCAATCTTAATATTAAAAATGTTTTCCTTTGCTGTATCCTGTATCATAACTTTGAGTTAGCCCCAAGTTGGTTACTTTATTAATTTAGCTGCCCTAGTTCTAAGGGCTTCGTTCGTCGAAGCCGTCTTACTGGGTTTGGCTTGATTAGCATACGGCGCAAATCCGCTTTCTCCTGTTTACTAAGGTGCTATACGCGTTTTCTCACATATTTCTTAATTTCTTCACTGACGAATTCCATTTTTAGATCCTTATGAAGGTTATCATTCCTTATGTTCCATTGTGCGTTGACCATACTAGGCAAGACTATATTTTGAAAAGTTTGAATTACTTTTACGTTTGTTTTCTTGGTGCAGCCCCATAGCTGTATACCATACGTCCAAACAAGTTTCAATATCTGAACTCTATGAGCCAATACATTTTTCTATATTTGATGTTTAATTTTTCTTTTTTGCCATGTTTGTATTTGGAATTGGTAAAACTGCTTCGGCAGATCTCTGTCTAGTTTATATTCCATGCCTCGGTGCCATACTTTGTCGAAGGCTTGAGATACGTCCAAGAAGACACTTGAGCATATTTTTTTTATTTTCCAGAGTATCTTCAGTTAAATCTATGATTCTGTGCAGTTGATCTATGGTAGAATGTCTATAAAGCCGAATTAGTGAGGATGAATGAGTTTTGTTACTTCTAGTACTGATTTTAACCTCTTGAGAAGTAGCTTTTCAAATAATTTTGAAATTGTAGGAACTAGGGAAATCGGCCTGTATGATGTTTTTTTGTGTGGCGGCTTGTTAGGTTTTACAATCATTATTACATCTGCCACCTTCCACTGGTATGGGACGTATTTTAGTCTGAACACTGTTGACTTACAGTAATTTTCGTAATCCGTTTTCTGGTAGTGCTTAACTGTAAGTCCAGTGATTAGGTCATAACCAGGTGATTTTTTTGAGCTGTTAATTTCATATTTTAGCTCTTGTAGTGTTACAGGTCTTATATTTTGGTTATCCACTTTATTTACTGGAATTATATTTTCTTCAGCTGTTGAGAGGTTGAAATGTGTCTTCAAGGCGGCTGCAAACAATGCAACCTTTTCTTTGACACTTCTAGCCTAAGTTCCATCCAGCTATTTGTACTGCAGGCCTTTTAAGTCCTCTATTTGCTTTACAAAGGGAATAAATAGTGTCCTTCTAGCCAGAAAGGCCAGCTAGATATTCGCTAAAAAAATTGTACTTGATTTCTTTGATAAGCATATTCAATTTGTTGCTTAAATAATTAAGTCGTGATTTGCTTTGTGGTGCTCGGTTCCTCTGCCAGAGTTCTCGCGCTTTCCGTTTTTCTCTACCCAGATCTCTCACTTCTACTGGATAGTTGATATGATTTTCCGTTTGGTTACGAGCAGGAGGGGTACTCTGCCACACTGCTTGTAGAATACTATTGTACAGTAACTCTAATTGAACACCAAGTTGTGCCGGAGTTTTAATTGGTTGTCTTCGACTAAGTTCTGGAAGAGATTCAGTTTTTTTTATTATTTATTAATCTATAGGCAAATTTCCTTTTTTGATAATGGTATCACTAAGTGTCATAATGACAGGCGTGTAGTCGGACGAAATTCCTTTCGTTACAAACAAATCTATCATATCTGGTATCTTATTTGTATCCTCTGGCCAATGTGTTGGTTTACCTCCAGACAGAAACTCGCAATTTAACCGCAATTTTTACCTTTGTGGGCTGTTAGTCTTTATCCCCAATATGTATTTTTAGCATTAAAACCGCCTCCGATTATGAAGTTAAAACCGAGCGATTTATTAACGTAACATAGTTTTTTTAATCAGATTATAACGTGGAGGGATATTGAAAATATTTTGATTGCCTTTTGATTATTTAATCGAACATTAAAGCATAATTTCATAATTTCTTTTCCAATTTTCAGGCACATATCTATCTTTTTTAAATTTAGAAAAATTTCTGACTGTGGAATTGGTTGCAACAGCCCATTTGCATTCCAATGGGCGATTCTGAATGTGTTATTCATCTTCATAGATTAGTATTAGAATTTCATTCACTGTTTCTTGCTTTTTTAACCGTTTATTTATAGCGTCCAGGCTTCATTCTTGTTTTAATAGCCTTAAGTTTAAGGCTTCTATATTCTTTAAAAAAAATTCAAGAATTAGGCTTTAGCCGTCTTCATTGTTAATTTCTGTTTTCCGCTGTTGTACAATCTGTGAGTATATTTTTCGGCCTACTATTGCACTTGTTTGTGCTAGTTCTACCATTGGGTTTTTGGACATTCTTCTATCATGTTACGAGCACCCCACGTTTTAGCGTTTGACGAATGAAGGATTTTCATGTATAAGTACCAGAAAAAAAAGAAGGGAACAAAAAGGAGGCGCCAATTATTATCAAAGAATATTTTAAATTATGGGCGCAAACTGTTAAGTTTAGGTGTTTTTCGTTTTTATGAGAAGAGAAGAGGAAGAAAAAGAAGAGTAACAAACGTACCATAGAAATATAGACTGGAACGAGCGTAATCGAAAAATTACGTAATTTGTTTCATGTTTGTTCATTTTGAAAAAAAAAGAATAATTGTCCACTTTTGCTTGTTTTCATATTTTTTTCGTTTGTTTGTTTCTTGCTTGTTACTGTTAGTTTGCTTGCTGTTGTTTGGTTCTGTTCGCTCGCAAATTTTCGAGTCAAATCGATCTGACTTCCAAACATGTGATCTAATTTTAGAGAAATTTTAATAAATTAATAAATTATTATTAATTTAAGGAATTAGTACCTAATTCCTTTACAATAAAAATTGTAAATTAATTTGTAAGGGCATGATAAAGGGAGTTCTTAAAGGCTTTTTTCGAAAGAAGATGGTTTTTGGCAGAAGTTCTGGAGGTATGGCCAGTTAGGAAGGAACTTGGTTATTTCTTAACCGATTTAAATTGCACCGATGTGAACTTGGCTATTTTTAAACGGATTTTAATGAAATTTACCATGTGCATTGGAAATGGGGTTCAATAATTTTGAGTGAGAAAGAGGAAGATTTAGTGGTTAAATGGGTACTACACATGGGAAAGATTGGCTTTCCAGTCACAAAAATCCAATTGATTGACAGTGTAGCGCTGTTAGTGAAGGAACTAAAACGCCCCAATTGCTTAACCAATGGCATTCCGGGCAGGCATTGGTGTGAATTATTTTTAAAACGACATCCAATTATATCAGAGAGGGTATCTCAAAGTTTATCAGCCAGCAGAACGTCGATTACCGAAAATGACATGCGCGTGTTGTTTGGAAGGATATCGTCATTTATAGAAGAAGAATATTTTCAAGAGGTCTTAAAAGATCCATCCCGAATTTGTAATGCAGATGAAACGGCATTTTTCTTATGTCCTCATGAGAATGCAGTTCTAGTACGGAAAGTATCCAACAAGGTTTACAATAGGATCGTGAATAACGAAAAGGAGTGCTTAACTGTGTTGGTTACCGTAGCCGCTGATGGTGAATTGGCTCCACCAATGGTTGTTTACTCTTATCAGAGGATTTCTATTAATATTATAAAAACTATCCATTAGATTGGGGTATTGGCAAATCTGAGAGTGGATGGATGACGTACCAAACATTCTTTGAATGCTTAGTTAACGTATTTTATCCTTGGCTCGTTAAATCTAAAAAACAGTTTCCAGTATGCTTATTTATGGATGAACATAGCTCTCACCTGTCTCTCCCTCTGGCCGAATTTTGTAGAGGTCATCAAATTATTTTAATTGCCTTACTTCCGAATGCGGTGGTTTGGCGACTATTGGGGGGGGGGGACCAAAGTTGAGTAGATTAATCTACCAGCTCCGTAACCTTCCAGTAGGGTGCGCATCACGTGATCTGTTCTGGTCTTGTCATTAGGCAGCTGCATGATGGGTACAATTGTGTAAGAGGTAACCTGTTCACAATTCGCAAGTGTACGTACTGCCTCCTCGTGGCAACCACTGGTAACTAAGGCCAATTGGCACATTTTCGGCCATTTAGCACAGGCTAAAGTACGGCGCTAAAGGAGAAAACCTTGACAAAAAACCCTAATCTAAGGTGGAACTGCATATGCCGATGGATGAATGGCTGATAGGTTAATCAGTTCAAAATATGAGGACTCTGGATACCAGGCACCCTCCAGTTTTATTTAGCCTTCCTGTAGTAAAGCTGAGTGACCTACAGGCGTTTTGCAATTCCCAGCAACTCGTAAGAGTAAAATCAAAAGGAATACGGAGCAGGAGTAGGAATATACGGGAGTGGGACAGCCCTCTCGAGGTCCTTGGGCTCCAATGCTACCGTCTTTCTACCGGAATTACATGCTGTAGTAAACATCTAGGAGGGAGAGCAATAAGCCCAGATAGTATGTATCACGTATCGGGAGGCAGTATTATCAGGTTCATTAAGAACCTGAATATTGACTGGACGGATAATTAAGTAGGGTCCAGCACAATAGATATTTTAAGTCGCAGTGCGAAGTGGCTGATCGCCCGCATGGCCCTCCAATAATAATAATAAATACTTCCGAATGCGACCCATTTGCTTCAACCATTGGATGTTGCATGCTTCCATCGAATTAAAAATGAATGGAGAAGTGTTCTACGAAATTGGAAAATTGAACATAAAAATATCAAGTTGAGCAGAGTAGATTTTGCACCTCTTCTTAAAATTGGTTTAGATCAGGCTCTCAAGAGACAAACAATCGCAAATGGATTCATCACGTGCGGACTATACCCGTTCAATGCAAATGCGATCGATTCTTCAAAACTTGTAGAAATTCCAATGCCGAGGTCTTTAGATCAACCACAACATCACAAGGGCACCGAGCAACCGAAAACATTTTTAAAAGATTTCGAGAAAAGAATCCCAAATAAAAAACTACAGGAGTTTTAAAAACCTGGAAAACTATGGACGAAAATTTGTATTATTTTTGGGGTTATATAAAAAAGCAAAGTGTCAATGTTTTACCAAACGTCGATGCAACCACTGCGTCACTAGAGATCACATTGGATGATCAGTTTTGGTCCGGTAACGAGAATTTATTGAATTGTACTATTGGAGATGATGGCAGGATCATTTTACCTAGAGAGCTATTGACAACAGCTAAGATACCAGATAGGACTCAATCAATTCTGGAGGAAACTGTAAATATTCCATCACATATAGTCGAGCCGAACTCAACAAAAAGACGAAATGAAACAATTATTGGCAAAACTGATAAACAGCATATGTATTTGCTGGTATTTGTCATTTCAAGAAGAATTCCCCACTCCCTTTAAGAATTCGTTTTATTATCCCGAAGCTCCAGAAAACAAACAAAAAAGTCACAAGCAAAAAAATTAACGCCTGATGCATTTACTTCTAACAAATATTTTGAGCATTTGCACAAATTAGAAGTTAAGAAAGGAAAAACGTTAGCGGCAAAATTGGCACGAGCGAAAAAAAGGGAACAGAAGAGAAACCTAAAAGAAACAAGTGAGAACCAGGCCTAAAGAAAAGCAACCAAAACCAACTTCAACTCTTCCGATTAATGATGATAGAAATGACCAAGAAATGAAAATAAAATCTGTTGCTGGCGATTTTGTAATTGTTATTTACGAAGAAGAATATTTTCCTGGGACAGTCATACAAGTAAGAGATGGCGAAGTATACGTAAAAACTATGCAAATGAGCGGTTAAAATTGGAAATGGCCTAAAAAAGGGGATGTAATTTGGTACAAGGATGAAGAAATTTGTACTTTCATTAATCCCCCGTCTTTATTAAATATTCGAGACATTTACGCTGTACCCGAAATTGAAGGCCTTAGAAAGGCGTGAATTTTATTGAATTTAAATTATAAAATATGTACTGAATTTGATACTTTAGTACCTTTTGCTGAATAAAATTACACATTCCGGTAAGCATGTTTTTTTTCGAAGGCTGTCGAACTCATCCTTTCTCGCATTATAACAATAAAGGAGAGCGCGTGTCTCGCCGTCGAACCAAACTCTTATTGACTTGAATTTAATTGTAAATATTTAATATTTTTAACTAATATCATATAGTTAACCTTTCATGGCAAAACAATTGTTGATGGATCGGCTGGAACAAAATTAATGTCAACGTTTTACTGAGACATTTAACTCTGAGTTTCTATTGCAGCTCTCAAATTAACTTTATGAACTTTATATTCAAATCTAATTTCATTTTAAATAAAAAACTTCAGATCCGATATTTTATTTTTATTAGTATGGATTATCGTTATTTTCCATTATGAAATTAATTGATGCAGTGACGTCTCTAGTATCTGATAAAGGTTTGTTCTCTTTAGTTATAAAATTTTCTATTTTCAATTTATAATAAATTTAATTGCCTTTTTTGCGCTCATTAGTTCTAAAAAATTCCCTTTAATAATTTCCCTTATGAATTCGCAAGTGTCCTGCATAAATTCATGTAACTGTTTCGAACACGTAAAAATAAACTTTATTTATACTTGAATTTTATGATGATAAATTAAAATTTATGATTTAACATTGAAAACGGCATATCCATGGATTAATTTGAGTTCCGCTAAAAAAATTCAAAAAACGTATCGCGGACTCGAACAATTGGCCACAAAAAAACATGCCTAGTGTAGGGCCCCGGAATTAATAATTTTGGAATCTTATTTCCATGCGGCATGTAGAATTTTATCATAATTAGTTAAGGAATAGCCAAATTTTATTCCAGAACTTTATCTAAAAATAATTTTAGGATCCTATTTCCATCGCAGATCTCAAATTTTACTAAAATCGATTAAGAAATAGCCAAATTCTAGCCTAATAGGCCGTATTTCAGCACTTCATCTAAAAATAATTTTAGAATCCCATTTACAACGCACATGTCGAATTTCATCACACTCTGCTTGGCCAAATTCCACAGCTTTGTTCAAAAACCATTTTAGAATCCCATTTTTAATGCACAGGTCAAATTTCATCATAATCGATTAAGGAACAGTCAAATTTCATCCTACTTGGCAATATTCTATTTCTGTTAGCGCTGTTTTGGGCCAAACTCATTATAAAAAAAAAATTTAAACAACACTCTAATGGAAAACAGGTTGAAGCGATGTAACAAAACACGATCTATAGAGCGACTTTTTATTTCGAGTGTCTGCTATTATGGTGCGTCGTTGTGCTCGGTCAAACATTTACATAGAAATTCCTATGTAACACAAGTGGAAATAAATTGTTATTTATAAATGATATTTCTTGTTTTATTTGTATTTTGTAAGACGATTTCGTTTATAAAGTGTTAATAAATACATTTTAACTTGTAATTAACCGAAATATTTCCACGGATTTTAATTCAGATTTTAACCGATTTAATAGAAAATCATAATCAGACCAATAAATGTTTTCGTACTGCACCGGTTTTTTGCATCTTTAGTTGTACAACTAGAGGAAGATTGCAACGCCTTATCTATAATAATGTTGGCCTAGCTAAACCATAATTGTGTTACTGGGGAGTATGCCATATGAGAGAGAGAGTTTCGTAGGGCAGCTGATTCAGATTGGGTTCGGTGACACGTGTGACATGCGGTTGGGCTCCTGCTGAATTCCACCGTACAATGACCATAGTCTTCTTCTGGTGAACGCTTGGCTTTGGGAAAGGCTTGGGAGGTTCATCTCAGTCCAGCCACTTATGATTGTCGAACAGGAAAAAATGTTCGTCGTATGTAACAATACGGTTGAGGTAAAGGTCGTTTATGTTGCACAGAAGCAATGAGTATGAGACCCATTTGTCCACCTTCTCCGCCTTTCCAAAGTCGTTTAAATGACGGGAAACGGTGGCGATGCCAACAGACAATTCTTCCGCAGGCTCTCGGACTGTTATATGGGGATCACGTTCCACCATAGTCTTCAGAACGGCGTCGTCAAGAAACTCTTTCCCACCTCTACCTTACTGTTCTTCGAGAGTCTGTGACCGTTCCTTGGCCGAACGCATTGTTGATTTTATTCGCATTAGTACCAAATTTGAACTCGTAAAGAAAAATCGGACGATAGTTTCGTTTCTCCATCATTCGCTTTGGGAGCATTAGGCTAAAAATAAATCAATAGCTACTACGTGGCTTACATAGACAAAGGTTTGGTGTAAATAACGGTATATAACAATAACTGGTTATCGCAAAATTGATAGGTATAAAGAATGATACACAAAACATTACACTTCGAAAATCGGTCATTTATTACGGTACTACCTAATACTTCAAATAAATACGTACAATTCGAAAATAGGAACTTCTACCGATATTTTGGAATATTGCGATAAAATGAGAACACTCAAGACAGAATTAACGCACCTTGGAAAAATTATTTTAGATTTGAACTTGTAATTAAATTTGTAAACAACTTGTATTACAATTTTTATGTCGAAACCCTAAGGTGTTTTTTAAATAATTCACCCCTATTAGACAAATATTAAGTAGTTTAAAATTGTAACTCTCCGAACATTTGAAACAAAAAAAAAACAAAACTTAATTGAATCATCTGTTTTGTCTAGCAGACAATTTTAATTCCGCCAAGCCAAATCCACTGAATTAACTAAATGATTCACAAATATTTTAAGTTAAATATCATGTTAAAGTTAGATCTTATAATCCAGATTTTGAAAGATAAAGACTGGCATGATAAAACTTATAATTATACAGTAAAACCTTTGTAAACCGAAAAAAATTATTCAAAAAATGTCAAATTCCTATATCGCCTTACCTTAGACTCCGATGCTTTCAAACAGATTTTGATGAAACCTTCTGTGATCGGTTTTAAATGCAATTTGAAACAAAGTTTAAAATGACAAAATTTACAATTAATATTAAGCAATGAAAGAAAAGAATAGGAAAAGGATTTTTTGGGTCACTGATTATGAATCTGAGGTCTGAATATTTAATTCAAATTATCGGATCCAATATGGCTGCTTTAAACTGAAAAATAACTGATTTATTAAAGTTTTTGGAAATTTTTAGGTTAATTTTCTTCAAATAAGCGTTTTGACCTTAAATTCGTAATCAGAAACTCTGTTGTGACCAGCCACTGTACGATTGCAATTCAAATATGGCTATTTTGATATTTTAGTGTATTTATTCCCCTGTTGGTTGGAGGGAAACCTCAGCGCGTTACACTTACACTTGACAGTTTGTTTTTAAAAATTAGAGTATTAATTAATTACATTAATTAAGGTAAATGAAAATAAAATTTTTTTGCTTGAAATTGCGAGTTGAGGTGCGTGATGTGCTTGGGGCAGTAGCATAACCAGGTAACAACAGCACTCTCAACCTCGAGGGCGCCAACGGTTAATGGTGCCCACTGGTAGGTCAGATTAAGCTTAAAGTGACCACCCTTTCAAATTTACAAAACGGAACATTTCTAAAAAATTTTTAAGTAAAGACGGTGTTCTAGTTTTTTAGAGAAAGAATAAATCCTTCCAGGTCCAACAATTTCTTCTCGGTTGCTGAAGGTGAATGTCAGAGTAATTACACGTAATCTGACTATAGAAATAAAAATGGCTTTAGGTTCTGGCTCTGGCAGATATTTTAAGTTAGAAGGAAATTTTCTATACTCGTTTGAAATCAAAGCTTTGGACATCGATAACGATAACGATTTTAGTATTGCTGGGCTGATTTATTTATAATATACGTCCAAATTTATCTCTTTTGCAACCTTTTACAAATCAAATTAAGCCTTTTGCCAAACAACTTCAACCCTTTACAAATCAAGTTTTGGTTTGAAAAGGTTGAATTTAATTTGCAATAGATTGAATGTGATTGTGTAGGTTGTCATTTACCGAATCTTTTTTATTACCAATAAACGGTAAAACCAGTTATTTTGAAAAGCTTATTTAAATATAAGGAAATTGCAAATTCCAAATTAAGTTTGCAATAAGTGATGGTGTTTGTTTTTGGTTGTTTTCAGCGTGGTTCTCCTAATAACATGGAAATGGAATGCATGATGTTCGAGACTTAATTGGTGCGGTTTTGTGTTTCGAAACAGTCAGGTTATTCGGGATTTTCGAGATAATTCGAGTATGTTTGAGATTATCGATAATTATTCGAGCCAATTCGAAGAATATGATTGTTCGATATTTACGAAATTATCCGATACTATTTGAGGGTTACATTATTATTGCATATCGTTTTGTTGAGCTTATCCTTAACTTGCTTATAGGATTTTGCATAGTAGTATTAGTAACATTAAATTACTTGACAAATAATTCGATACTTACATGAATTTTCACAATTTCTAAATTTTTACACGCTTTCCAGATTTTTCGGTATTATTGGAATTGTTCGAGATCAATCGAGATTCACATAATATAGAGATTATTCGAAATTTTCTGGGATAATCGAGATTGTACCGCGATTTATTCTAGATTTCTTAAGTTTTTCGACATTTCTAGGATTATTCGAGATTTTTAAAGATTTTCAAATCTATTATAACTTGCAGAGTTTCACATGGACCGTTTATTTTGAAAGTGGTGTAAGTCAATATTTTGTTGAAATGAGATAATGAAAGAATTGAAAATCAATACAGTGTGTCACAGTCGTATTCGTAATTACTTAATTTTTAATTAATTTTCATTTTTAGTCAAAAATTGAAACTATTTGTAAAAATGTGTTTGTTTGTTATCACGCCTTACCGTTATCTATTTTCAAAATGCAATCCATCAAATAATTTACTCACACATTTACACAAAACAAGGCACATTATGACGTTATCGAAAAAATCAACCCACTTTCATATTCGTAAACTAAGTCTTTTAATCGTAATCGTTCGTCATAGAGAAATTACAAACAGGAAAAAACTGAACGAATTCGACAATCGTTATATTATGAGGGAAATTAGGAACAATCCACGAATAAGTGCACCAACAGTGGCAGTGAAAGTTGAAACAGAACCAGGCAAAAGTGTAAGTGCCAAAACTATTCGGCGAACTATTAGAAACGCGGGATACAATGGTAGAGTTGCTAGGAAAAAATCGTTGTTTTTAGAGAAAAATCGAAAACTGCGCCTAAAGTTTGCCAAAGAATACAGAAACCGTACATTTGATTTCTGGAAAAACGTGCTTTTCACGGACGAAAGCAAATGTAATGTTTTCGGATCTGATGGCCGACAAATGGTATGGAGAAAACCAAATTAAGAACTGAAGAAACAGAATTTGCAGCCAACGGTTAAATATGGAGGTGGCTCCGTGATGGTATGGGGCTGTTTCTCAGCGGCAGGTGTTGACAAACTTCATTTCATCGAGGGTATCATGAATAAAACCGTGTATATCAACATATTGCGAACAAATCTACCAGAGAGCACCGCACGCTGGGTATAAAAGACCATCCTATAGAGAATTTATGGCATGAATTGGAAATTAGAATAAGAAAATACGCAATTACTAATAAAGAAGAGCTTAAGAGAGTATTGGAAACGGAATGGTACAAAATTGAATCCAAGGTGTGCGAAAAACTGGTGCGGCCATTACCAAATCGGCTTGAAGATGTAAAAAAAATAAAGGGTATCCAATTAAATATTGATTTGGACAATAAACAGATTTGTAGCATATCTGTAATTATTTACGAATATGAGTGTGATGTGATTTTAATTATCAGTAATGAAATTAATTTTTTTTTTTTATTTGTAATAAATGAATTTTATTTATTCTTGTTTTTAAACGACCTTTGAATTATGTTTATTTATTTAAAAATAAATTTAACACTTATTTGACAATAATACGTTTTATTTTACAGATTCAGTTATTAATGTTGTTTTACGAATACGACTGTGACACACTGTAAATGTAGAAGTATATGGGATTTTGAATTTTCTTAATTTTTGCATAAATATCAGAGATTTAATTTTTTTGATTTTATCTATAAATTGTTTAACGATGAAAAGATTATAATTTTATATCTCTATTGTTATCATTAACATTATTTTTTTTTAAAAATGAACTTACACCACTTTCAAAATAAACGGTCCAAATATAAATCTTAATCATGATATTTATTAAATTTTCGAGATTTCGAGATTTCTCCAATTTCATAGGTTATTTGAAATTATTCAAGAATGTCCAGATTATTCACATTTTACATGGCGAGATCCTATAGGGTTTGCTTTGGTTTTACATACTTACGGAAAATTCGATATTTGAGAACCTACTAGAATATTCAAGATACTTTGAAAATTCAAAATTTTTGATATTTTTCAAATTATACTCGAAATTTGTGAAGCCTTATCAATAGCATGGAGTTGATTGCAAGAAATTTCGTTTTGATAGAGGACATTAAATTGAATCACGTGCTGTTTCTTACTCTCGAAATCAGATACTTTTAATTAATGGAGGCTGGACAATAGGAAGAAAGAAGTTTTTAATTAACAGTTTACTTGTTCATAGGTACTAGAAGCATTTTTGGGGGCCCAAGAAAAATTTTGCGTGGAGGCCCAAAATTTGTAGTTATGCCACTGACTTGGTACTTACAGACCAAAACTTTTCCAAATTTTTCACAAATATTAATATTTAAAATTTTTCGAGATTATTCGAATTTGTTTGAGGTTGCCTACTTAGTTTATTCTATGTATAAGAAATGAGCTGTTCATTGTTCCATATTTTTGAGATAGAGATTTCCAATATTGTTCGAGTTTTTGCCCTTAGCAATAAATTGCTTGAACTTTTTGATAAAAAGTTACCTTCTCAAATAATTTCATAATTCGCCTTATTTTTGGAATTTCTGTGTTATTTTTGTTAGATTTTTCTAGACAGACTAACAAAATGATTCGATATTTTTCCAGATTTTTCCAGAAATTAGTCATTCCATTAAAAATGTACATTCTGTCAAAAAAGCTACCAAAAAATTAAATAAAACATAAATTTGAATTTCAATCATAAAAATTTATTTTGTCGCCCTCAAAGTATTCCCCATTCGAGGATACACACATATGCCAGCGTTTTTTCAATCATCGAAACATTTTTCATAGGTACTTTCCTGGGGGACGTTCAGTTTGCGCGCCGAATTTTGTTTTATGGCTTCAATGGAGTCAAAACGAGTTCCACAGAGTAGCAATTTGAGTCTGGGAAACAGGAAAAAGTCACCTCTTTGTTCAATAATTTCGTTCATCGTAAAAATCGCCTTGCACTAATGAGGTCGACTGTCTTAACCAACTGCTGTAAACAAACTGGTTGACAGATCGCGTTCAAAGTTGGCATCATAATGAAAGATAGCCCTACCAATTTAGGAAAAAACAATTTTTAAATCCCTTCAGTTCGATTACGTGTGTCCGGTAATATTTATTTTCAGTATCTTCTCACGACTTTAAAGCAAAAATCATTGTATTTGCTACGCTACAATATTACATTTGTCTAAATAATGCGACCACTTAAAGAAATTATTCGATGACAATCACACTGCCTTTCAATTTTAAAAGAAGTTAATTTATTTGATCTCAGATTTTTAATCAAAGATGCATATTACCATATTGCGTAATTGTAGTCAATCTAATTTGCATAAAACTAAACAGTGTTTCTTTAATGCGTTGATTGTGTAACTGGAACCCACAAATTAAAATTCTAAGCTGCAAATCCACATTGACAAAAAATAACCGTTTCAGATTTATTTTTTTTTGTTATTCATTATCTAATCCGCGTTACAAATACATACTCCAAAAGTCTAGCAGTTTTTTTTTTTTTTTTGTTAATAATATTCAACAAAAAATGTCTATTGATGTAAATACAAATTCGCGCAAAACAAGCAGTTCCGCTTCGCAAAATGGCACGGATTTTAGTGGAATATGGAAATTCTGCGAATAAAATTGATTCGTGTCTCTAGGAAATCGCAGATATTTATACCTTTTTTATTTAAATGCACTGCGTTACTAAACATACAAATCGAGTTAGTTAGCAATTTAGAATAATAGCTATGTCACATAATAAAAGTTGTATGAACGTCAGTCGCACTCGTACCTATCCGAATGATTTCATCCAAAATTTAATTAATTTAATTAGTATTAATTAAAGAAGAATTTCAATTGAGAATGATTGAAATGTACGACAACAGTTTGATTTCGTTAAAGTTGTAAGTGTTACTTTACAAACAGCGTCTTAGTTTTTTTTTATCACCTTTCGCCATTATGATTGTTAGATTAACACCATTAAATACTTATGATTAATTTAGTGTACATATATACTTAAGTATAAAAATACTAAACAAATAAACATATTTTTGATTTTTAACACATCACCGTATGGAACAGGGTGTATTCAAAAATATTAACCTTGATGATTAATTATTTTAACGTTGACGAACTATCTTTAAAACTACGTAATGTTGCTCAAAAGAGTGAATAACCTTTGAAATGGTATATTTTCTTGTCTTATTATTTCGTTCTTATATTTGTCTTGCTTTCGGATTTCGGTAAATATAGGTACGTCATGAAAAATGTCTTATCATTGATTTTTTTCAAAACAAACAGGTGAATTGTTGGCCAGTTATATAATACAAATTTACATACAATGTTTCAATAAAACCTTTATACAAAATTTCAATAGTTCAAATTTAATATGAAAATCGAATTCATTTGAAAGCGTGACTTTATAAATAAATTAAGACAAAATCAAAATTTCTTTTATTTAAATGTCAACATTTATTTTAGGTAAATACCCAAAAGTGAGTTTAATAATGATTGACAAATCGATATCGTGCTAACCATTTCTGCAAAGTATTTGTGCCCATAATATTCATGTTAATAAATGAAGTGGTAAATTACAATAAGAGTTTGAGCGCTTAGCTGTTGTACCGGTTAATAATGGGGATTTTGTAATTAAAAAAAAACACAATAATTTCAAGAGAAAGATCAAAAGTACTTTATTCAAAGTAATATCCATCGCTAGCTAAACATTTCCTCCATCTTTCAGGTAATTTGTGGATATCGCCCCAATAGAGCACTTTTTATTTTCAAGCAAACCATTCAGAGACACAATTTTCCAGTTCTTGCTGCTCGGAAAGTGCGTGTGTGGTCGATCGAAATAATTGGTAATCCGCTGGAGCACGATCTGGTGAATACGGCGGGTGGATTATAATACTTTCCAGGCAAGATCCTCTAACGTGTCTTCCTGATTTTGAAATGTGTGATAATGCATTATCATGAAGCAAAATTACTTTGCCTTGTCTTCTAGCCCGTGGTTCAAATTAGGCTCGTAATACACCCCACCTTCTTCAACCCATGATTTCCTGCGCTTGGGGTTCTCAAAATAAATTCACTTTTCACCGCCAGTCACAATTCTATGCAAAACAGACTTTCTTTCGAAACGTTAAAGCAACATTTCACTGATGACTTTTCCGTTTCCCATTGATCTTGCGTTCAGTTGATGTGGAACTCATTTTTCTTCCTTTAAGATCTTTCCCATTGCATGTAAATGTTCGAAAATTGTTTGCTGAACTCCTGAACAACGTTTACACTCATTTTCATCCAATAATGTTTGCAGTTGTTGGTTTTCAAACTTTTCCGATTGACCTGGGCGTTAATTGTCTTTCACTTGGAAATCACCACTTTTGAAGTGTTGAAATCAGCGTTTTCAAGTATCTTGAGATGGAGTATAAGCTTCCTGAAGAATACGATAAGTTTCAGCAGTAGGCACTTTTCTCCAAAATTAAATAATGAATCTAAATTTCCTGGAATTGCTGTTTTTTTCGCACGAAATTCGGCATTTTCAGATGAAGAAATCGGAATTTTCAGATTCAAAATTTGACAGATGAAGTTCTAAAGCTTGCTGTCAATGAAACAAAATGACATACCTGTCGATTCGCGTATATTTCACACATGTGTAACTCCATCTAATGAAAAAAATCCGCAAAATTAACCGGTAAACCACTGTAAACATAAGGTTAGGTTAGGTTAGAGCGGCTGCCAAAACGCACACTTAGACCGATGACGGTCCGTTGTGATACGGAGGGATCCTACTCCTCTTCCACCTTCACTGGAACCAATTTGAGCTACTTATGTAGCGCATGAGCAGAGGAAGTGGCTCAGAGTCTCTTCCTCCTCCTCATTCATGCAGATTCTACAGAAGTCATTTGTCATTGACCCAAGCCTCCTCGCATGCTCCCCAATGAGGCAGTGTCCTGTGAGTACCCCTACGACTATACCCAAGTCAGGTCTGCGTAGGGATAGTAGCGTCTTGGAGCGCTCCAAGTCTAGTTTCGGCCAGACTTGCCGCGCTACATTGCATGTTATGGTGTTAGTCCACCTCTTCTGTGCCGAGGCTATCGCCTCATTACCAAGCGCCCTAAAAATCGCCGCTATGGGGCTCCCCAGATTTGCCCTTTCCGGTTTCAATTGGAGAGTTGTACCTTGCCTTGCCAGTTCGTCCGCCCTGCAGTTCCCCCGTACGTCCGAGTGACCGGGGACCCAGACTATCTGGATATTGAACTGCTCACTCATCTCGTTAAGAGCCATTAATTGATTTTTTTCACAACCTTTGCTACAATTTTCTAATATTCTCACAGTCAGATTTCACAGGCGAGAGGGCTCCGGGAATTCCAGTCAAAAAGATTTCAGTCAAAAAACGAAAGGCGTTTCCTGTCATAAGATTTCCCATACAAATATTATGACTAAAACTGCTTCTAAAGAGGATCTTCAGTCAAAAAAAAGGTGTTTCGGTCAGAAAACAGTTTGGTTGATAAACAACAGGTATATTTGGACTGAGCAATCTTCTTGAAAGGAATTTTAGTCACAAATATTTGAACCGGAATACCTTTTGTTTGGTTGGTTTTTTTAACTGAAATACCTTAGACCTATACGTTGGCTCCGGGGCCCCAGCCGAAGGTATTTCAGTCACAAATCCAAAAAGAATCCCAGTGAAAAAGTTTTGACTTGAATGCCTTTTTAGTTTTTTGATAGAACTTCCTTCTGAAATTCTTTTCTGTTTTTTACTGAAATGTTTTTGGCTGGAATTATCGGAGCCGAGAGAATTAAATATTCATTTGGCAAATTTGAACGTCAAATATTTAATTCTCTAATTGCAATGTTCATGTAAAAAGAAATTTAATCAGCTTGCATTGATTTTAAATTATGAAACAAATAGCAATTTCTTAAAAGAAGACTATTTAACTGCATATTGGATCTTTTGTTGTGAAATCGGTCATCAGTAATTATTTCAATGCACTAAACAAAGTTCGTCATCGAAATGTTAAGCGACTGACAAGGCAGCCATAAATCTGACAGCATTGCTTAAAAATTGAGGAGCGTCAAAAGGAAAATTTTCAAAAGGAAGTTTAATGTGATTGTCTCGGGCTATGCTATTGACCTTGCTGGAACAGTTTCTTATAAACAACTGAATGTCTTTTCGCGTTAATGCAACAGGCTGATCTTATCGTAGATGCATGGTGGTTGAGAAGGGATTACATTTCTACAGATTTAATTGTCTTTACTAGGGCTGACCTCATAAACCGAAAAATCATCTTGAAGACACGCTTCAAAATGCTACTACTCTATTTTGGCTATAGAAAAGCTTTTAGGAAATCCATCCTGGGGAATAGAGTGCAAAAATGTTGTTTTTTAATTACAAATCGCTAGTTGTACCGGTACTTTCATAAGCTTCTATGGTTCAGTGGCTTATCATCAAATTAAAGGCTTCATTATATAATCAATGCTTACGCCTCATCTTTTCCTATTGATCTGCTGGCTCTCACTCTGAATTTAGTCCTGAATTTGTTATTTGCTGTTCTCCGTTTGATCTGAGATCTTTTGAAAGTAACTGTTTCCATTGCACTGATTTTAGGTAGGATTTATAGCGCTAACAACCATCAAGCTTTGTATTTCTCTGTTAAACATTAAAATATTTCGCTCCGAACAAACAATAAAACTGTACTCAATTCGTTGACTAATCCCTCGGTCGTTTCAAAGTTGGTCAATGACTGTAAGCATTTCGTTAAGCATTAAGCTTCTTTCTTCCAATAATAGAGTTATCGTCTTTTTGGGGTTGGCTCATCCCGGAAGGTAATGAGATCGCCCATTCTTTAGCAAAGGTCGACTTTCGTAAGCAAGCTATTAAAGCTATTATAGCGAAGATTGTTCACGATCTTTGGCCTAATTATCGAGTGTAAAATTTGCAATAGTGTAACCGTATGGTAAATGGTTCTCCAAAAAGAACCAGGAAAGAAGCTAGTAAATCAGACATTTTCATGATTCAAAATATTTACTAATTCCAATCCAAACTGAGAAAAATTTTAAAATTGGAAACTGGAAACCGAATAAACCGTATGCAGTCAAATAATGCATCTCAAATTGTCAACGTCCTTCAGGGGAATACTAAAATTCAATAAACCGAGACCCGTTAGAAATTTACACTGATTATCTTTAATTTACACAACAATTTCTGTCAAATGCCTTGCGAAAATATTCTAACCTGCGACTGCGGCATCTCTTTTGCATTAATAGGAGCAAAATTTGCCGATAAGAATATCAGTAGTGAGTCCGTACAATGGTAAAGTTCATTGGCGCTTCATATAAGCAACCGGGTGAAATCCTACCGCGTGTTGAAAATTTCTTTCTTCAATTGGGAGATTTATTATCGAATAATGAAGGAAGTTGAATTGACCGATAAAACTAAAAGAAATTAACCGATAAAATCAAAAGAAATTTGGAACGGTAATGTACCAGGGACTTGGTGATCACTTTGAAAATTTACTACATGTCTCTGTTTACCAAAATTGGTGTGAATTTATGCAATGACGAAATATCAGCTTAATTTAGTTAATAATTTAGTTTTTAAAATTAAACCCAAGTCACTGATCACTGTTTTGAGAAAGTTGAAGTATTGAATATAGTTAAAGCTTATCATCTGGGGTGCTATTCTTGAAACATTACGAAAACTTTCGTATTGCGAGTTAGTGTCAAAGTATTACGAAAACCCTAAAATCGTATTCTTGAAATCGAATTACGAAAATTTTCGCAACGGAACGTTACTAAAATTTTCGTAATGGTTTTTTCGTTTCCCATTGCATTTCGTAATGAAATCATTTGGATTTTTGTGTTAATTATATTGATAAGGATGTTCATAAAACTCAATATTTTCTATTCTCAATATTTTATAAAAAAGTGAAAACAAAAGCGTACCTTGTTTTTCTTTGTTTCACGTGTTCTTAAAAATATGTATTATTTGTTTCGAGATAACGATGTACATAACTACTTATGTGCATTCGGTTTTGTTTACTACCTAACTAGAACAAAACCATATTTTCTTCTAAATTTTTGTATTTACATGTCGTATACCTAAATCTTGGGATATTTTTTTAAATGCTTGACCACTTTCTAATTTTAAACAATACGTGTAAGGGTATGAGATTTTTTCGTAATTGACAATTGGCTATAGCGGACAAAAATGGGATATGTGATTCAATACAACAAAAATATGTTATTTAAAGCTATATTGCCTATTTAACTTTTATATTTATTTGTTAAAATTGTAATGATTGGAAATTAATTAATGCAATGTGTAATTTAAAGTGTGATTTTTATCATTCATTAGTTCATTTGGAACAATTTTGTTTTATCATTTTAAATGCCCTGTCTTCAAACATTACGAAAATTTTCGTAATGCACAATATTTTCGTAATCGTAATGGTGAAATCATAAATTAGTATTCTTGAAGCCATTACGAAAATTACGAAGAGAGGAATAAAAAACTAAGAAGATTTCGAAAGAGATGATTAAAAATGTTAGTTTAGTTTAGTATAACTGAGAATATTAAGCGAAGCGGACGCTTTCTTTACTTAAAATTATAAATTGTTGTGAATTTTTGTCAATAATCGCTTATTTATTTAATATTAAATTAAATATATTAAAAATGATTGTGTATGCTACTTTTTCGTTTAAAGGGAAAATTACTTCGGTCTAAAAAGACCAATGTATTGAAATCTTGTCAAAAATGGCCAAAAATTTGTTTGATCCAAAATCATTTATCTCGACGTTTTGAAAATCCTTGAGTCCGAAAAAGAAAAAAAAAATGTCTGTCCGTCTTTCTGGACGTCTGGATGTCTGTACCCATGATATCTCGAGAATCGCTTATCCGATTTAGAATTTTTTTTTCCAAAAATCTGTTTTTATGGTACGGCGGTACATATGATTGTATGATGGTACGATTGAACGATGATATAATGTTATGTCGTGTATGATGGCATGATGGTTTGATGGTATGGTATTACGACAATATGATCCTATGTAATGCCACTACATAAAAAGCCATGAAAAAAAACTTGTAGTGGTGTTAAGGCAATAAAGATTTTTATTTTCCAATGGAACGTAAACACAATCATATGGGATTTTGTGTTGCCTTTATTTTCAATTTAAATGAAAATTTTTATTGATAAATAGAAATAATTTTAAATTAAATACAATCTGTTTCGTCGGCAAGTGACCCCTTGTGTGTTGGTGATAGCTTTTCACATTTTTCATCATATCTCCCAAGTTATGGGCTCGATTTTAATTCTGTTTGCGGTTTTTTAAAGCTTTTGAGTCACTTTATTGGTTAATTTGCAAACTAAGCCAGGTTTTTGTAAAGAATGTAACAAATTATGGAAAAATCACATTTTTTTACTTAAACGATTTTTTTATTTAAAAAAACCTCTATTTTTTAAAAAAAATGAACTGTAAGTCGAAAAAATGTCCCATGGCATGGTTATTTTATTTATAATTATTAAAACATTGTTACTACCTAACTCATAAAATATTCGAACACCAATTTGTCGAAAAAATGGCGTTTGTAGCCGTTTAGGTATAGTGATGTTATCTAACCAAATCTTTTAAATGATCGAAAACTCAAATTGGTAAGTAATATTAAATAGTTCAGTTGTTCGCTAACCAATCGTGTGACACTTTCACACATGTACTCTCAGTGTTTTGTGTTTTAACAATTTTAAGTTTGTGTGAAAATTAAAAGGACAGTTTGTGTTAAGTAAACTCTTAATCAATACAATGACACATTTGCGTGATCCACCACCTTCTCATGTAGCCAATATGCATTTTGTAAACCTGTTCTCTAATGGAAATGCACGCGTTGCTGTCGAAAAAATACAGGCGTCGATATCCAACAGGCCAGTACTTGGGTATAGGACAATCATTGCAATACATCGACGTTTTCCCAAACAAGGATTATTCCAACAACAACACGAGTCCAGCGTGAATATTAACGTACACGTTGGAAGAGGATTTATTACGATTAATACGCGCTGAACCTACGATAAGTATCAGCCGCCTGTCTATTAGATTAGGCATATCGAGGTCAAGAAGGCCTTAATCCTTATCACTTTCGTCGTGGTCAACATCTAGGAAATGTGGAACATCGTGCCAGATCAGTTTTTTGTAACTGGATAATTTCACAGCAAAGAAGTGATGTCAATTTTATAAGCAGAATATTGTAGACAGATAAAGCTACTTTCACCAGGGCGGGTATAACAAATTATAGAAACCTCCATGTTTGCGCTGTCGAAAACCCAAACGTCGTAAGGGAGACAGCTTTCCAGAGCCAATTTGCTATAAATGTATGGGCGGGAATGATCCACGATTAACTTATCAGACCTTACGTGGTAATAAACAGGCTTGATCAACATGTATTATTAGAATTTTCAGGAATCACGTTGTCATGGAAAAAGTGCCATTGTTGAGGAGAAGGCGAATGCAGCTGCAATTAGATGGAGCTCCAGCACATTTTGCAAAGATAATACGTGATAATTTGAATGAAAATAATCCACGGTGGATCGGTAGAGGAGGTCCTGTAGCCTGGCCGCCAAGGTCCCCTGATCGTACGCCTCTAGAATTTTATTTGTGACAGCAAGAATTTTCGCTGCTGCAGCAGAAGCAAGAGGCAACCCTTAACAATTGCGTTGGACAACAACTAGTGTGATCAGGAGAGCCCTTGTTTGTTTACAAGAGAGTGGAGAGCATTTCGAACATGTCATTTAATTAAAAATGTTTAATAATTTGTAATAAAAATTGTTTTTATTGATTATTAATAAAATAGTATTATTTTATTTCTTTGACTTTAATTTAAATAACTCTTTTGTTTAATTTCCCTACTTTCTCTAGGTGACTTTTGCGCGGTATTTTTAAGAGTTAGCTAGTAAGAAAGTTTTGTCAATTTGTAGATATTATGCTGTAGATTAATAATAATAATTAAAATAATTAACTTAATGGGACATTTTCACGGTTTACAGTTCAGTTTTTTAAAAAGTTGAGGTTTTCTTTACTAAAAAAAATGTTATTTTCCCGAAATTTTTTACATTCTTTAAAAAAACCTAGCTAAGTGCGCAAACTATCACATAAAGTGACTCATAAACTTCATCTTGTCAAAAACCGCAAACAGAATTATAATCGAGCCCATAACTTGAAAATGAGACACCCACCTTAAAGGATTTTTTGCGATAATTTTACTTAAATATTCAGAATTTTCCGGGCGGTCACTTGACGACCAAACACATTGTATATCTTGCAGCTTGTACACAATTTTAATTGAAATTAATAAAATTTTAATTAACAATTTTGCATTTTAGTAAATTGATTTTTAGAGAAATTTAGGGAAATCGTTAGGCTTCGTGTTTTTTTTTTAAATTTCTTTCGTAGATTACTAGATTAGTTTTATTATAAATCATGGCTGTTTATGTAGTAGCATTGGTAAAGTAATAAAACTAATCTAGTAATCTACGAAATGAAATTTAAAAAAAAAGCACGGAGGCTGACGATGTTTGAGAATAAAAATCAATTTACTAAAACGCAAAATTGTGAATTAACATTTTATTAATTTGAATTAAAATTGTGGACAAGCTGCAATTCGATATATTTAATTTAAAATTGTTTATATTTATCAATAAAAATGTTCATTTAAATTGAAAATAAAGACAACACAAAATAATTCCAATATGATTTTGTTTATGTTTCATAGGAAAATAAAAATCTTTATTCGCCTAGGGATTTGACTGTTTAGACTGATGTCACGGCTGTTTATGTAGTGGCATTGTCCTTTGATTCTATGGCGATATGATTTTAGATCGTACTGTCGTACGATACTATTATGGTATGATGGTATGATTGTATGACAAAGTCATACGTACCATTAGTATTAGCCGCCTGTGACGGTATATCAATCCAATTCCAATTACATTACGCGACATTTAAAAATACATCCCAAATTGTCAATTAGTATTGTAGCTATTACCCTTATTTTTAAGAAAATAATAAACATACCACAAACAAATAGGTACCCTTTTTTTGTGGTAATAAAATAATAAATATTTAGCGAAATGTAAATACATATTATTTTTAACCATCAACAGACATTATTGAGTTTTATGAACGTCCTTATATGAGTTTAATTAAAACAAAAATCTAAATGATTTCATTACGAAATGCAATAAGGAACAAAAAAACCATCCGAAAATTTTAGTAACGTTCCGTTGCGAAAATTTTCGTAATCCGGATTTCAAGAATACCATTTTAGTAACTTACATTTTCATCTTCTCTCTCGAAATTTTATTATTTCTTTTTGCCTCTCTTCGTTATATTCGTAATGGTTTCAAGAATACTAAATTATGATTTCACCATTACTATTACGAAAATAGCATTACGAAAATTTTCGGTTACGAAAATTTTCGTAATGTTTCAAGAATAGCACCCCTGGTTCCAAAAGCGTTGTATACCTCATTTGGACATTTTGCTTACATAAAAGGAATAAGTTCAAACTGTACAGAATAAACTGATAAAACAATATCATCTCACATCAGAGTAAATTCATACCTACATGAAATGGTCACAAAACGTTTACGATGCATAGAACGCAAGAAAATGTTTCCAAAAAAATCCGCACAGAAAAAACATCAAAACTTTTCCATTTTATCGATCGCATCAATGATGCCTATCTGCCTTTAATACAATCGATTCACACTATTCCTAGACCATTGTCCGGTCAAAACTGAATTTCGCCTTCCTGTACATTTGAAAAATCAGGCAATAAGAAGAAGCATTAGAAGAATCACGTTCAAGAAAAATAAAACTTGAATCATGGTTTCTGTTGAATCAAACTGATGTAACTAGCCTATACTCTATACATTACCGATACAGCATTGCAATATGTATATCTCAATCTCAACAAAAAATGGCCAAAGAGACTACGAGGTTCACAATATATAGTATTTCGAATTCCTGGCGCTACAAGTTTTGAATTGTTAGATGAGGCCTGTCTGCAAACCCGTCAGACATGCTATTTACTATGCTGGGTGACAATCTGAACCCACTTTGCTATTGAATTGCCTAAGGAATAAAGAGTTGCTTTATTTAAATCTGAATTGTTGGTGGCATTCAATAAAATTGTGAACGCAATCCAAATTGAAAAAGCATAGCTCATATTTAAATGGATTTGGCAGTTCGAAAGCTTTCATTTTTCTACTTTACTCAAAAATAACGATGTTTGAGAACAATGTGAAATTGCTCTTTCATTTGCTGCAGCAGGAATCAATGCAATTGAATTTCAATTTAAAGAGGATTTAAGATTTTTGAAGCATTTGCATGTGGTGACGACGCTCAACACGGTTTGGAAATTTCGTGTCCTTACAAATCATTTTTAGTATGGGGTATACTGCGAGAATGTTTAAATTGGCACAACCATCCGGACAAATCCAAATGCATTTTTAAGAGGAAAAGTAGTTCTTTAGGACCCCATTTACGATTTTATGAAAGAATTACCTTTTGATGTAACATAACCTCAAATACTAGTAGTATCTCGAAAAACCGTGATTTTCGCCCTTTTAGGTTAGAATATCTCGAAAACCGGAGCCATCAGAGAAATTCCAATCTCGGATTCGAATTAGAGTTCGTAAAATATCCGAAAATTAAGTACCCGGGTAACGGGTAGTTATTTTGCCAAATGCCCGGCTACCCGGGTTACTCGAAAAAGTAGGCAAAACATGTTTTACCAGTTTTTATATGTAAAACAGGTAATATGTCTATAATTCGAACAATTTATCTTACGTAAATATATGTACGTTCAATAAAGGCAGATTAGTTCAAGAGCTATAATATTCACTTTTTCAAAAATTTCAAAAATAAAAAGCCATTAAGTGTAGAAAGTGTAGAAACGGCTAAGTAACTTCGATATTTTGTAACTATATTTCCCGCTACTGAAAACAAGCATTTGATATACGGTTTATTATACATAGTAAGAATTCCTTCGTGTAAATTATCCAAAATTTAGATCCGCTTATTTCCTTGTTCGACGTTTAAATCTTCCATTTTATCGTTAGGTTTTATGGTTCCTTTTGATATAAGACAGCACTGTAGCTCATTAAATCCAGTTGTTTCTTCAAGTTCCACGTCGAACTTCTCTCTCAAATCCAACTCAATTTCAACTCAAACCCTACTCAATATCATACCATAATAGCAAACGTACCTTCGTACCATCATAACCTTAAACAATCATATTATTATTCCACTATACCGTCATGACACTATACCATTAAAACATCCTACAGTCCTGTCATCATACCATAGTGACGGCGCAGCATCCAACCATCACATCATGTACAGACATCCAGACCTCCAGACATCGAGACATCCAGACCTAATCAGATCGACATTCGAACCATGGGTACGCAGGCAGAATATCGAGATGCGTGGCATTCAAATACTGCTTCGAAAACTGGACGATGAAACAAGGCAAGAATGGTCAAAGGAGGTAGTGGATGAAGACTTTCCCAATATCAATCGCTTCTTTACTTCCTTAAACATCAGATGCGACGGTTTAGACGATGGCGTAACAGGAAACTCAGCAGTAGTTAAAGTATCTAAACATAAACTACCCATTAGACTGATGGCCTTAACTTCAAGGTCAGATAGCTGTCTCTACTGCAACCGGAAGCATGCAATTCATAGATGTTTTAAGTTTCATGCTTTGGACATCCCAGGTCGGCAATCGGTTGTAACACAATTATCTGCGTGCCAAAACTGTCTCAACCAAGGACATGCTGCCAACGCATGTCATTCGTCGGATTCTATTGCAGATATCAGCTAAATATCTGCCCTAAATATTGCGGATCCCTCCTACGGCAAGGCCGGAGAAATCGAACTATTATTGGGTGTTGATATATTTTTTGATTTCCTCAATGCGGACAAAGTTGTAATTAATAGTCATACGCACGCCCAGTCTACACGGTTTGGATGGATATTGCTGGCTCCACAACAAGATGGCTCACCTGCAAGATGTTTTTCAGCAGTCGACAGATGACGACGTTGCTCATATTCTTCAGCGATTTTGGGAATTGGAGGAGCCTCCATCAGCTGAAATTCTTTCACCCGATGAATAAAAGCGTGAATCTTTGTTCCTCAATTCGGTCCAGCGAAACGAGGAGGGCAGATACAGTGTCCGGCTTCCATTTAAATCTCCCCAACCAGTGTTGGGCCATTCTCGTACTTCTGCTGTGAAAAGGCTCCTTAACATGGAACGCAGATTCGAGAGAAATGAAGGTCTGGCAGTTGAGTACAAACAATTCATGGCAGATTATATATCGCTTGATATGTGAAGACGACGTCAAAATGAAGGAGCAGACCAATTCTACTTACCTCATTTTGGGGTCATCAAGGCCGATAGTACCACGACAAAGTTGCGAGTCGTGTTTGATGGTTCATGTAAATATCTTCAGGAGTATCGTTAAACGATGCATTACTGATTGATCACTCGTTTTCGGCAACACGCGATAGTTTTCTCCGCCGATGTGGAAAAAATGTATCGGCAGATATTAATTGCTCCGCCTGATGACAATTTCCAGCTAATAGTATGGAGGGCCGATCCATTAAAACAAATTCAGACATATCGCTTAAGAACAGTGACTTATGGTACAGTCGCGGCGGCAACGCGATGTTTTGAAGAGCTGACGGGAGTCCTTGGTGAAGCCGGCCTTCATTTGAGAAAATGGAAATCAAATTCGCCGCAATTTCTGCATAAAATTCCGGATGCAATAAAAGATCCTTCTATACTGGATTTTCAGGATGAGACTATGACCGTTAAAACTCTAGGATTGCGTTGGAGTTCAACTAAAGACATCTTTTGTTTCCATATTACTACTCAATCATCAAGTGAAAGTTCGACAAAACGCAAACTACTATCAGATAGATGGATGTCGCCTGTTTAAATTTCAATGAAATTATTATTCCAGAAGATGGACCCTCAAGCTTGATTGGAATGACAAACTTCCTTTCGACATTCATCAACAATGGATGTATATCAAAGATAACCTCGTAAATTTGGAACGGATTGAAATTCCGCGTCGTCTTGGACTTTCATCACAAATAACCAATCTTCAGTTACATGGTTTTTGTGATATTTCGGAAATGGCGTACACTGCTGTTGTCTACTTGCGTTCAACAGATCGAGAAGGACAAGTCAATACAATAGTTGTGATTGCGAAAACTAAAGTCGCCTCGATGAAGCAAGTGTCACTGCATAGGCTGGAGCTGTGCGGTGCTGAACTTTTGGCCACACTAATCAGATATATTTCGACCATTTTTCAGGACCGTAAGCACCACATATACCCTTGGACTGATTCAAAAATAGTTCTGGCTTGGTTATCTGATTTATCCTGCCCCGAACTCATTTGGGACACGTCATTTCGAGGGATAATCCAGCGGATTGCGCAACGCGGGGCATTAACCCAAATTCGCTGCCTGACTTCAAACTGTGGTGGCACGGACCTGGATGGTTAAGCCTTTCTGAAGTTAATTGGCCATCAGACTACACGGCGCTCACCGAGGTGCCACCTGAAGTCGTCAATCTCACGCAAATTGCCAAAAGGGATCTAGTATCTCATATTTTAGAAAGGTTCTCATCGGTTGATAGTGTCAAAAGAACTTTAGCGTATGTGTTCAAGGTTAGTCCGTCTCATCATTGTCTGTGCTTCGTTGACTTATTACGTAAAGCTGAGATGTTTATGTTGAAAGAAGTGCAAAAGGAAGTGTTTGGATTAGAAATCCTATCCCTTCAAAGGAACAAATTTATTGACAAAAAGAGCAGTCTAATCTCACTGTCTCCGTTTGTGGATCATGATGGAATCCTGAGAGTGGGTGGTCGGTTAGAACATCTCGAATCAGCTTATGATGTCAAGCATTCCTTATTATCCAGTTTGCTAAGACAGAAATTCTGGATTATCAATGAGCGCAGTGTAATTCGCCACGTCTCCAACAAATGTGTAGTGTGTATCCGTCAAAAACAGTCCATCACCACTCAACTAATGGGAAACTTGCCGAAACAACGTTTGACCGCCAGCCGTCCATTTATTACTACCAGAGCGGATTATGATGGCCCCATCCAACTGAATACAAAATACGGACGAACGAAATGCCCTATCTCTAAGGGATACATCGCTCTTTTCATTTGCTTTACGATGAAGGCAGTTCTTATTGAGCTGTTATCCGATATGTCCGCTGAAGCATACATAGCCAGTCTACGGCGATTCGCCAGCCGTAGAGGAATTCAAGCTGAAATAGTGAGCGACAACGGTACCAATTTTATCGGCGCTAAGCGTGAATTACAGTCTGTTTTTGACTTATTTAAAAATTGCGAAAACAATAAATATATATTTGGTTTCTTTTCATATCACATGATCAAGTTCTCGTTCAACCCGGCTAGTGCACCACATTTTGGCGGACTATGGGAGTCCAATATTAAGTTAATAAAGTATCATCTAAAGAGAGTCACCTACAACACCATATTGACTTTCGAAGAAATTACTACTCTGCTGTGTCAGATTGAGTCACTACTGAATTCGCGCCCATTATGCCCGATGTCAACTGACCCTAGTGATCTAGCCGTGCTGACACCGGGTCATTTCCTCATTACCTAAGCACTCACATCCGTACCTGAACCTGATTTGCAACACATTCATTCTTCACGATTGTCCAGATAGCAGAACGTACAACAGCGAATGCAGGGCTTTTGGAACCGATAGTCATTGCAGTATTTACACACCTTACAATAGCGACCAAAGTGGCGTCATAAGTCGGCAAATCTCCAACTTAACGATGTGGTTCTCGTTAAAGATGAAATTCTTCCTCCGTCCAAATGGCTTCTTGGGCGCGTAGTATCGTTCCATTCAGGAGCCGATGGTTTAGTTCGAGTCGCCACAATCAAGACCGCTCAAGCAGGCGAGCTAAGGCGACCCGTAGTAAAACTATGTCGTCTTCCCACTGAAGAGTCAGTTGTTTGTTAAGTGAAACCTTAACGGGGTCAGAATGTTCAGGCGACAAATACACCACAAATTCACGTTATTATTTATTTACAACACACCGCTTCAACTTCCATGTACACGTCACAATACTGTACCATATTTTATTTGTTGCTTTCACAGCTCGATGTTATCGACAATTATGTACAAATGTATATATTTAATTTGTACTCGATCAATTGCTTGTTCATCTTCATGGAGTACGGTCAACTATTGTAAAACGCACATTATTGTGACAAAAAAAGTTAAATTTAATAAAAGTTTCATTAAAGAGTTTAATATTCATTAAAATTATATATATGTATATTGGTTTATTGTGATATCGTAAGAAATCCTGGCATTTCTAAATTGTATAGAAGATGGTTCGAACCTTTCTAATTTAATCAATTTCATCTTCATCCAGTTGACTGATAATTCGATAAACCACATCAAATAGGTTTTTATTCTTGCATGTTTTAATAATGTCGCGACAATCATTAGGACAAAAGATGTTTTCGTGTTTCTCCGCACATGATTCTATAATAACAAAATCCGAAGCAGTAAACAATCGAAAAAACAGAAATAGGTTTTGGTTTTGAAAAAACAATGTTTTACTATGCAATCGTGGGCGATGAATAGGGCTTCGACAGAATTTGTGTTGGTTTTGATATGTATGATTATTCTAACTGCAAGAAAAATATATTGAGTAGTGGCAGTGTAGTAGTGTAGACAAATGGGAATGGCTTCTGAAATAATTAAAGTAAAATTCTTAAGCCACATAAAGTGTTGTAGTTTTTTTTCGAAAAGAAAAAAAATCAACTTTCAAGAATCAAGAAGTGTTGTCAGACGAAATTAAAAATAATTTCAAAAAGTGGTTTGGCCCATATACTAAAAACTGTTCTATTGCACATATTGTAAAAAAAGTATGACGTAAAATTTAAAAAAATAGAACGTACCTTGTTTCATCAGCAACCGCAGCACACGACGACTTTTGACAAAATCGAATAAAAACGATTATTGAGTAATTGGGCATTTTCAGACCACGCATCATATTGGCTTTGAAAATTTTTGTGATGACAAAGATGACAGTCGATCTACCACATTGCCATGCAATTTTCGAAAAATCGATTGCATTCAAGCTGCGTACTTGGTAAAATTCTAGTGAAAAAATGTAGCCCACGAAGTTAGCTGCAACTAAAACAAAAAAAAATTGACCAGCGTTACCAACATAACGTAATCAAAATGGTTCACAGGGCACAAATTTAACTCGCAGAGTTACAAAGGTGGCAACCATTTGGTTACATAATCAACTCATATAGCTAACTTCGTGGTGTACATTTTTTCACCAGATGAAAAAATGCCAGTTATCGTCGTTTTTTGACATTTTGTTTAGCGTTTTTGGTTACGTTTCGGTTAAAATTTTAGTTTATTATTTTTATTTACTCTAATACCATTGACAGACACAAAGATTATCGCGATAATCTCAGATCGCGATTTCAGTTTCATTCTGAAAATGACATCAAAATAAAATAAATCTGTTTCACTTACTACCTCTTTTTTCTATTTCAAGTTATCGAGTTTGTACAACTAGATTACGGTAGTCAGTCCTGAAAGCATTAAAATCGTGTTCTGACAGACTGAAAAATTAACTACATAATCTTGAATTCGAGATTAGCTAGTTAGAAGTACTAGAATTAGTATTAGATTTTTTTTTTCGAGAAATAACCGTTTTTACTAATTTAAACTGAGATAATATCTAAATTCATTGTATAATTACTTATTAACACAAACGTAGATACCATATTATGGTCTATGGTCCCATGTATCTGCTAAATGATATTTTGCGTTATCGGAATTAATGGTTCATCATTCAAATCGCCTTTTTAAAGAAAACTTAGAAATGTAAAGTAATTAGAAGTAGTAGAATAACTTAAAATAAATGTGCGTGTTTGTTTCGCTGTTTCGTCACGTTTCAATTTTATTTATTGGCTTTGTTTTACCTAAATAAATTATAATATCTATAAGGGAAATTCGTCCTAATTCTCATAGTAAAACTTGAAGCAAACAACGGCCTGTTGGGTTTCCTTAAATGCTAGTACCTGTTTCTTGAGTAGAAATGGGCACCACTCATCGTTGAAAGAAGAAAAATGGACATCTGTTGGTTGGTTTTGTTATGAATATGAGTCATCACAGTAAAGCGTCAAGGTTTTAAGGATTTGTGTTACATATTTTTATAGTTTTAACCATCAAAATAATCCTTTTGAATGTTGATCGAAAACAAATATGTACTTAATTCGCCGGGAAGCAAAGTAAATACGAAAATTCATATCGGATAGGAATTCGAAATACTTGAGAACCCCTCGAAATTAAATAAGATTATGTACATATTTTCATTTACGGGCGAAGTAGAGTAAATCAATAGCTAGTGAACCATAAAATCCTGATCTGAAGTTCGTTTTTTCATTACTGCTTTGAGCAGCTCGTTTAATTTTTCAAAGAATCGTTGACAACTTGACCATGATTTTCAAGCTGAAGCATACGATTTTATTTCATTAACGAAACGTGGAGTGAAATATTCATGATCTAATTTATAGTCTTCACATTATATTTTCAGGGCGGAATTTGGCTAACTTTTTCATTAGGGACAGGAACATAGTAAGTTCAAAATTTATGCCGCATAATCGAAAACAGTCGACAGTAAGTTTTTTGGTCATTTCATGACAGAAGAACATGACGACGAAACATTTTTTAGTAATTTTTGAAAAAATTTGAGGAAAAATTAATTCCGTCTAGTTCTTCTGTTGCAAAATTACAAAAAAGTTACTGACAACAGTGTTGAGGTATGCGGCATCAAGCCGTTTACGGGGAACATTGGGTCTATTTAGACCATGTACATACACTGAATGATGTGAGTTTCTCGTTTTTTACCTCGTTGCGACTCTATTGACATAGAAAAAAACCGGAAGTACGTAATAAAAATGTACAAACTAAAAATAATTAGCATAATTGGGCTAATATACATCATAATTACTGTCAAATAATTTTTTTATTGATAACATACCAAGTTACGTAATTTAGAAAATATGACAATGAAAAATGCGGAAATTGCTATAACACCCTGTAAAAACTCTATTGGAGGGGAGGTATTTTCATAGGGAATGCGGTAAGAAATGAGGAAGATACATCATTCCAGGGAGAAAACCGTTTGAAAACCCAACTATAAATAATATAATAATATATAATATAATAATATGGAATCATCAGAAGAAAAATAAAAAATGGGAGCTCGGCTGAAAGCAGAGAGAGAAACCGGAACCGAAGCGTAAACCGAAAACCTAAAAAGCCAAAATTTTTTAAGAACCGAAAACTGGAATCGAAATGAAATAAATAAAATGTAGTGAACCGTAGCCGTAACCGCAGCAATATTTTCATGCGGTTTTTTTCGTTCGTTTTCGTTTCGGTTAAGTATTTTTTGCACAAAAATTTTCTATATCTCATAAAAATGTGAGTGTTTTTTTAAGCCCGATAGAACTGGAAATTGTAAAAAATAACACAAAAAATTAAATTGTAATCAACAATTTTTTTTTATTCGAAAGATCAATACATAGCATTAATATTTGAAAATAATTTCGGGCATATGGGCACCACGGCTGTTGACGAAATGCATTCTGGACGTCCAATTTTGGGCCACTTTTTCGAGCTGCTGGCCGTATGTCACGAATAACACGAACAATGCTGGCCTCCAAGGCGTCAATTGTTGCTGGTTTATCAACATAAACCAGTGACTTCACATAGCCCCACAGGAAATAATCGAAAGGGGTCTAATCGCACAACCTTGGAGGCCAATTGACAGGTCCATTTCTCGAAATCAACTTATCGCCAAATTTTGATTTTAATAATTCGATGGTTGCGGTCGCCGTATGGCATGTAGCGCCATCCTTTGACACCAAATCTCGTCCGGATCAATGTCATCCATATTTGTAGTGGACGGACAGAGCCCCAATTCCTGCGAATGACGACGAATCGATAAATTTGGATCTTCTTCCACACTTTCGTTTACAGCGGCAATATTCTCTTCAGTACGCACATTCCTTCGACGTGTAGATGTTATTGCATCCTCTAGAGAGTATGTGGTACGAAATCTATCCACAGTTCGACGGATGGCTTGCTCAGATGGACGATTATGTGCGCCATAAAAATCACGAAGTCGTCTATAAGTTGCAAGAATCGACGACTGATTTTCAAAGTAAATTTTAATAATTTCGTAGCGTTGTTCAAGCGTGAGTCTATTCATGATGATTTGCCAGAATATACCGAGATCTGCCAGAGTATATTTTTTATGAAAATTTAATTTTTTTATTTTATTTTTTACAATTTCAAGTTCTATCAGGCTTAAAAAAACACCCTTTAGTTAAATTCGGAGTAAAAATACACTTTAAATGCAATTTTATACTTTGATTTATGATTTAAAGATATAAGTATATAATTGCCTATAAAAAGCTAAAAAAATTATAACTAACGAAAAATTCACTGAAATGAACATTTCCGATAATTTCCTTGTTCATTTAGCAAGTCCTTCAAACAATCGACCAAATTCGGTCGCTTTAGCCAAAAGGGTCGTTACATCCATTTTGTTTTATAGACCATTTACATTCACTGAAATTCTGCCTACCAACTCATACAGATTTTTTAGATTTGTTTCTCGGGTTTGCTTATACCGTTTGATTTTTTAATTATATTTGTTCTCTTTTGTTCTTTTACGATTTTTATATGTTGCATCTGAATCGTGAAAATTGCATTGAACATAAACGGGCTATTAACAAACGAATGATGAACATAAACGTAAAAATGTCAAGCACTAAATATTTAAGTTGTTATATGCCAAATATCGTTAAAACTAAATGTCGTTAGTTACGCATATCTTCAATATAGGTCTCTAACTAATGGTGTTGTTCTTAGATGATACAATTTAAATGATATCGCTACGAGTGATATAGTGAATTTTTGTGTATCAAATTTTGTGTAACAATTTTTCTGCATTGAACCTTTAATCTACAAAAAATTTTATTGATTAAATAATGAATTTAAAATTCTGTAAAATTATACCATTCAAAATTTAACTTTTTATTTTACTTATTACTAGTCCAGTAAAAAGAGCCTCATGAAATGGAAAAAAAATTTACACATTACAATTTCCCAAGTATGTTCAATAAGGTACCGGCAACTTTTATAAAAACAGCTGCCATTCGTCGGAGACTATTTTCTTCCTACTGAGGGAAATTTTTCTGAAACTATGTAAAATATCAAAAATCTTTTCGAATAAGAGTTGATGTTGACAATACTTTGTTTAATTTGGTTTCTCTTCTATTTTTGTAAGGGAAAAATCGGTTGAATTATGAAAATTTTAATTACATGACTACTAACGGGAAAACAGGAAATCACTTCGTATAGAAAACTGCTAAACATTTTTTTAAACGTAATTTGCATGTTAACTAAGACCTTACGCTAAATCACTCCGAATTCAATACCACCTTGGGTTATACCAGATTAGCCTTTAAAAGTTAAATTAGCTGGCTCTCTGCCATACACTTAAGTGATTTAGTGTTTCAAATTGCCTGATTACCTCAAATTTTCTGGTTTTCATAATTGTGTAAGCGATCGCGGTTGGTTGCCGTCCTTCCCACCGATAACCTTTCCTGGCAAAATAAACAATACAGAACCACTCAATCATGACAGGGAATTTTAATTATGAATTACTGGAAATTAGAAATGGTAGCCGCCAAGTAGCCTAACAAACTTGAACTCTTTGTACCATTGGGCCAATTAACTACAGATATCTGACATAAAAAATCTTCCTTTAATTGGTTTCACCATCATTTTCACTTTCTTTGGCAAATCTAAGTTATGAATAATAAAATTCAGTTTGTTGGGGTGAAATTTAAACTATTATAGATTTTCGTAATATTGTAAATGACAATTATATTTTTCACTACAAACTTTGCAAATATTTAATAGTTACTTACGAACGGCTAATGATTACAAGTACAAACATATCTATTCGCATTATCAAGAGTATTAGTTGGAATCTTCATATGTAGAAAAACCAATGAAAACTATAGAAAGAGGTCATATGAATATATTCATCTCTTGAGTTTTACACTAAATTTGAAATATCATATCTCGTTCAATTTTTATCGCTTAAAAATAAAATTTAAACCAAATTAAAGGCAATTTTCGTAGGATTAATTTTTTCCCCGCCCATGTCAAACCAGTTTAGTTGTCCATTGTGCCAGGAAGATCATAAGATATTTATGTGTGCTCGGCTAAAGGAAATGAATACTAGCGAAAGGTTAGAGTATCTCAAAAAATCAGGTAGATGCTTCAATTGTTTAAGTGGTACTTATCGAGTTACGGATTGCAGAGTTAAAACCCGATGTCAAATGTGCCATCGAAAACACAGCACCTTGATTCATTCCGATAAAGAGCTTAAAATCACTCCAGATATGCAAAATGGTCAAGAAGCTTCAAATACAACGGTGGCAAGTACATCCCAAAATTATAAAACAAATTGTGAGTCGTTATCAAGAGTAGAGCGTTGTTGGATTCATGTTCGCAAGCTTCATTTATTTCCGAAGCACTAGTCCAGAAATTAAAGCTACCCAAAAGAAATGGGCGAGTGTTGATTGAAGGACTTGGTCGAGAAAAAGTTGGGCAGTCAAAGGGGATAACTGAGATTACAATCTCTTCAAAAGAAAGCAACAAACTGTTTATTACGGATGCTTACATAGGTCCGCAAATTGCCACAAACTTGCCAAGTTGGAAATTGGGAACAGAATTTCTTTCGGAGTTTAAGAAGTTAAATTTGGCTGAACCAAGAGGTGGTGGTGCATCGACAATAGACATATTACTTGGTGTGGATATATTTTTTAAATGTCTCACGAGTAGCAAAATTGATTTGCCAAACAAACTAGTGGCAGTAGAAACCGATTTTGGTTGGATTCTTGCGAGAACACCACATTCGGCAGGACCATCAAGTTTAAAATCATTCAATATTCTAACCGATATTGTTAGAAATCTAGAAGCGGATGTTCTGGGAAATAGAGGAAATCCTTAAGAAACCAAGGGAAACTATTGATGACAACAGATGTGAAGAATTATTCAAGGCCATAACCTTTCTTGGAAACGACATAAAGTTCACGGTGAGACTGCCATTTCGAACACCAGCCGTGCTGTTAGGTTCTTCATATCATCAGGCACTCAGTAGGTTACATTCAATGGAACGCAAGTTTAAACGCAATGCAGAGTTTCAGGCACTATACGTTCAATTCATGGAGGAATATGAACGGCTAGGGCACATGAAATATATATCGGGTCCTCCCGATCAGAAGTTGTATTACCTACCACATCACGGTGTGGAGAAAGCTTCCAGTTCAACTACAAAGTTCCGAGTAGTTTTTGATGGGTCGACGAAATCGCAAAGCGGAGTATCCATAAACGATGTGCTCATGACTGGGCCCTCAGTACAATCACCTCTAGTGGAAATCCTTATACGCTTCAGGCGACACGCTTTAGTGGTCACGGGTGATGTGGAAAAAATGTATAGACAAGTGTGGGTCTCTGAAAAGGATAGTGAACTGCAAAACATCTTATGGCGTCCACACTCCAATGCACCAGTGCGTAGATATTGTTTAAAGACCGTTACTTATGGTACGGTGTCAGCTGCTTATTTAGCTACTCGAAATTTAGTGGAAGTTGCCAGAAACATCCAATCAGAATTTCCAAAAGCTGCTAAATCAATCGAAGAGGACACCTATGTTGACGATCTAATGACAGGAGCAAATACCATCGAAGAATTGCAGGATTTAATTATCGCCATCCGAAACTGTCTAGAAAAGGACCACAATGATGTGGAAATTCTAAGATGTTTAGGAGAACAATGCAATTTAATGTCGAAACCTATAAATAATAAAGAAGATACAAAAATTTTAGGTCTTTCTTGGAATCAAGGTGAAGATACATTCGCGTTTACTTCCAACTTAGCAGAGAGCAGCCGCCATACAAAGCGAATCTTATTATCCGAAGCCAGCAAAAACTTCGATCTACTAGGGTGGTTATCTCCATTAACAATTAGAGTAAAAATCTTGTTTCAAGCTCTTTGGGTCAGAAATGGGATGACGAGCTTCCGCAGGATATATTAGAAGAATGGCTCAAAATAAGGCACGAATATTCGATGATTACACAAATTAAGGTTCAAAGGTGGATCAAGACAACATCCAAAGTCACGCTTCATGGATTCAGTGACGCTAGCGAAAATGCGTATATGCAGCTGCAGTTTATTGTTTTGCTGAGGGATATTCTACTTTGATTGCGGCGAAATCGAAGGTCGCTCCAGTGAAACAATTAAGTATCCCTCGCTTAGAGTTATTAGGAGCATTGTTGCTAAGCAAATTAATGACACTGATTGAAAGGGCTAGCACATTGGTATAACATCGCAAAAGGTTCTATGGACGGATTCACAAATTGTATTAGATTGGCTTTCGGCACATCCACGAAGATGGTCAACATTTGTCGGAAATCGCACAAGTGAAATCATCGATGCTTATCCACGAAAACCTTGGCGGCACATACCGTCAAAACTTAATCCAGCTGATCTAGCTTCCCGCGGTATTCCGGTAGAAGAGCTGGCAAATAGTACATTGTGGTGGAGTGGCCCTACTCTAATTATCTATCCTACTCTATCTATGGCTAATACCATCGGAAACAGACACCGCTACTGAGATTGAAATTATATGTTATTTGATGTTATTATTAATAAGTTTTCTTGCTTTTTCAGAATGACAAAGGTTCTGGCACTTGTACTAATATTTGTAGATAACGTTAAAGCAAGGAAACAAGGAAACATTATCAACAGCAATATGCGAGAACAGTTGCTGATGGCGAAACGGCTCCTCATTAAAACTGTTCAAAATGCAGAATTTAAAGCCGAGATCAAACAACTCAAGGCAGACGATCCGATTCCAAATTCTAGCTCCATCCTCAGTCTAAATCCGTTTTTAGATGATGATGGTATAATTCGAGTAGGTGGAAGGATCCAGAAGTCTCTCGCTCCATTCAACGTTAAGCATCCGGTCGTGTTACCCTACCATTCCAAGTTGTCCAGAGTAATTGTCGAACATACGCACGTCACCTATTATCATGCTGGAGTCACTCTACTAACAAGCCTTGTCAAACGAAAATATTGGATTGTCAAAGCAAGACTACTTGTCCGATGAATAGTGCGCAGCTGTATAGTATGGGTAACCTACCAACATCTCGCGTGAACCTCATTCATCCATTTAACGAGGTTGGTGTTGATTACTGCGGCCCGTTTCACATTACCCCGATCCGAAGAAGAGGAGGCCAAATCAAGATGAAGGCTTATATATGTATATTTGTATGTATGAGTACTAAATGCGTCCATATGGAAGTTGCGTAAAATCTAACAACAGAAAGTTTTCTTGGTGCTTTTAAGAGATTTGTGGCAAGTAGAGGAATTTGCAAAACAATTGTGAGTGACAACGGTACTAACTTCGTTGGTGCCAACAACCAACTGATCAAACTTTATAAATGTATACTCAGCAACGAGAGTGAAATATTATCTTTCCAAAGTTTGAAAAAAATTGATTGGCAATTCAATCCTCCAGGTTCACCGCACATGGGAGGTATATGGGAATCGGCAGTCAAACAGGCAAAGATACATCTCAAGCGAGTAGTTGGAGACGTTTTACTTACCTTGGAAGAATTTAACACATTGATTATCCAAATTGAGGCAATACTCAACTCAAGGCCAATTTGCGCAAGTATGTGTGAAGATATCGACGTGTTTAACACCAGTGCATTTTTTAATAGGCCGAACATTTACGGACATTGCTGATGGAGGTGAGGAAGGTGATAACATTATTCCAAATATACGATGGCATATCATCAAACAAATTCGACGTCACTTTTGGCAACGATGGCATCGTGACTATTTAACTTCACTTCAAAGGAGAAAAAAATGGAGCAGAAAAACAGAAAATATTCAAATTGGCGATGTAGTACTTTTGCGGGATGATAATTGAGCTGCAGCCATTCATGATGGTAACGATGGTAAAGTTCGAGTGGTCAGCATCAAGTCTGCGAACACCGATGGGGGCAAAGATGTTACATAATTTCCATAAATGATAACAAATGTCATTATTGTTGTTTCTTGTTGTATTTAGTTGGTCATTGAACTCTATTGTGTTATAAATTATTTATAGTCAAAGCTTAGCGGTAATTGTCAATTTTTGTAATAGATGTCATTAATAAGAGCAAGTTGATGTTGTATAAAAAAAAATATATAAGCTTTTAAAAAAGTTAAGTTATTAAGGCAAAAAAGACAGTACGCTTAGAGACATTGTAAAGAAAAGATCAAAACTAAACAAACATTAAAAATAAAGAAACTTGTCTAGAATAATCGGCATTGTCTAATTTATTTTATCTGGCCATTTTGGAAGTAAAATTTATTGAGGCTAGACAAGTTCGTTGATTTTTTTAAGAAATATATCGCGAGTGTGATTGAAATAGCTTCCCTTTTAAGAAATTCAAAGAGACGGTCTTAAAAGGGTAAAATTGTGCAAACGCTCGCTGTAACATAGTTATTTTATGTTTATTGCTGTTATTTTAATAAATTAACGTCTAATGAAAAAAACATGTTTCAGATAAGTGTTTATTATTTGTTTTAACCTCTAAATGACCATGACCTCAAGTTAAAAAATGAATTATGCAGTTTTATTGCTCTTTTTAAATCAAACAACTTTTGTTTGAAACAGTTTTCGTTAAAGTGCTTGTTTTACGATATACACATATTAAGTTGTGTCAACTTAAATGACTCACCCGTTATATTAGCTGGAGGAACATGGTTCTTATCAATTTAGTTTTTGATTGAGAATTTATTGTTTTCTTCTTATTTCGGAAAACACATACTTATTCGTATGAGAATTTTGACTGATATATACATTTTTTTTAACAAACAAAAAACCTCATTAAACTCGAATACATATTGGCTAGTGTTTTGACCCCCTCAAAAACTCTCTTTTCTGTACAATTCAATTTATAAAAAATTTGTACCACAAACTGATCTCACCACATTAGGTATTAAAATACTAAAAAAATAAAATAAACAATTAAGCCAGTGATCAGTGAACTACAGTTGTACTGATTGAACCGAAACACCTAAAAACCTCATAAAGTTCATATGTCCTGTGTCTCTGTAAACTATCTAACTGGTTGGCCTTCTATTCTCAGTATATTAAAAAAAAAAATCGTTCAATCAAATAAAATGTCATACTATTGAAAATTTCAAAGTTGTTATAACACCGCTACTGATCGTATACGAAATGAATGACCAAAATAATATTCAACAATAATGATAATTGAATTAGAAAAAAAAAATGAAAATACAATAAAACTGTCCAATATATACTACATTTTAGTAAATGGGGAAAACTAACAGCAACAACAACAACTACAAATTATATAAAGTAAAAACGATGATTGGGGGGGGGAAGGGGAGGCGAGGGGAACAAAATATTCATTCATTTTAAAATATTTTTATTTTGTATTAATTTCGCCTCTTTTTTTTAGTTTGTGAGCAATGTTCGCGGTGACTACACAATGTCAATCGTGTAACGATTTTTTTTTTTTTTTTTTTTTTTCATTTTCAATTTTCGAGTTTTTTTTAATCACGAGTGTGTGATATCTTTACTATAATAATGTACTTTGAGTACTCGCGATTTTAAAAATTTGGTTTTGGTTGTTTATTTTTTGAGCAATACTATAATAGTTGTTGCTTTCAAATTTGTTGCAAAAAAAAAAAAAAAAGTTAGAAGACAGTTAAAGGTGTTTTAAAGTGAGGTGTTTGGTGAATACAGTGTGTGTGTGGTGTGTTTGGTGTAGTCGTAGTACAAATATTAAATTTGATATACGGTGTAATTAAGTAGAAATAAATATTTTTTAAAACAACAACAAACTATGGATGAATTATGTCATGCTTGTGCAAAAAAGGTTTGTTATTTATTTGCACTGTTGTAATTTAATTTGAATGTTAATAATTTAGCGATCAATATTATAACTGTTTACGTATGTTACTGTTGAAAGTAGTTTTTTTTTATAGTTTGTCATACTAAAAATATATAAAAGACAGTAGGAAGAATCAATAAAATGTTTATACATTTGGTATTCGAGTTTATGTACGTAACAATTTGTTTGCAGTAAAGTATTGCATTGTAACGACGATTAACGATACAATGCTATTCAACAATTTGTTATAATTTGTATGTAAACTTGAAATATATTTTTTTTTTTGTATATTAAGATCTCATTTGCCTCTGTATGCATGTGTTTAATTTACAATAATGTAAGTTTGTTTTGAAAGCGAGTCATGTGTGAAGTTGAAAATCCAAGGTTCTTCTAAAATAAAATCTGATTATATTATGTACTTTTATTTCAGTTATTATCTTTAATTGTATGGTATATGCAACTGCTTCACCCTCATTTTATTTTAAAATTTTAGAGATGCGGATTTTCGGATGGTTTTATGTTTTTAAGGTCATGGGTTTGGTTTGTATTAATCGTTAGATTGCGAAAATAAAATCTTGAGTTTTTGATTTGTTTGGCCCGGTTAAAATAACGGAATGCGATAAAACAAAAATCGTCATTTTGCAAACATTTTTTATAGGAATAATGCTGTTATCTTTCTTTGTATATAAGCAATATTGAATTGTTACAACAGATGATTTAAACGATTTGATTTCTAGAAATATATATAATACAAACAGGCTTCAAAGCAGCTCTTTAATTTCATATAACTGACTTGATATCACTTATATCCATCAATAATTAAAATAGGGATTAGTGATAGAGAGGATTAAGACAGAATATTTTACAATTTTTGATCATTAATGTACTTAACTTTCCAACTTTCGACCAAAATTTATTAATTAACCAATTTCTTAACCGATTACCTCTGAATTACTTGCTGAATATAGTATTATTAGTCATCAACAATCAATATTTTGTTTATTCAATTATTAATAATAATTGTGTATATTAACAGGAACAAATTAAAATTATATTAAACATACTTAAAAAATTTCGAAATTTATTTGTTGAGATTAGGCATTACAATATGTAGAGTCGAAAAGTGAAAGCGCGAATTATAAAAAGTTGTCGATGTTCCAACAAAAATATTCCTCACCACACACCGAAACAAGACATAATGCAATTTGGTTGTCTCGCTCTATTTATTTACACTTTATGTGTTATAATGTTCATACTTTAATAAATTATTTAAATACTAAGCGCACACAACTCATTAAGCTCGAGCATGCAGTGTTTTGATTTACTTTAGTTAAAAGATATATGTAATAAAATGACATTTTAAATCTCAGCCAGTCAGTAATTAATTATCATCATCTTATTACATGACAATCTTATCTCATAATAATTTCAAAAAAAAAAAAAAAAATCATTTATAAATCCAATGGCGCGCATATAATAGAATTAATTTTAACGTATAAAGCTACCCCGCTCCCGTCTCATCGCCGTCTGCCTAGCAATTTGTTTTATTTCCTTTAGTATTCATTATTATATTATTCATAGATGATAATGAAAAATTGATAATTTTTTTTTTGTTGTTGGGAATGCTCGAAGTGATACAGAATTTCGCACCTGTGATATCAACGTATTTATAGCACACAACAAGAAATAAGGATTTTAAGCTAATAAATAGTTTTCAGACATTTTTCTCGTGCTTTGGTGAAAATAATCCATAGCTAATTTATTCACTGACAAAATTATGTCCGATTTAGTTCCGTATCTCTAGAATTGTGTGTGGTCGTTTAAAGATGAAGATATTAATACACGCTTTATATATATTATGTATGTATATAGTTTCCAGTGCATGTAAACTTGGCAAAGTTTAGTGACGCCTAAAACTTTGATTTTTTTTTCTCAGTTGTATTTTCAATACACACAAGTAATTATTAGTACCATATTGTTGACGACCAGTAAACGGTTTATATATAAGCAAATAGTTTTATAATTATATTTTAATGAATGATCGTAAAATGGTTTGGACTTCCGACCTTTAGGTTAATTAATTCTGTGTTTTAATCACATTGCCCTTGGAATAACTTTATGCCGTGGTCTTAATATATTATCAATCAAAAAATTGATAGATCTTTAATTTTACTCGTTCATGGATTATTGATTTCAGAGTAATTAAATTATTTGTTTACACCACTACTAATCATTTTATTTTCTTATTTTATTTTGCAGGTAAGATTTTGATTGAGTGGAACACAAGATGTTTACAACTTTAGAATGACGTAAGCTAAATTCACCTGCTTCATATTACAACATTTGAGTCGAAATTATATATTATGGACGAAGGAATAGCATATAGCATAGCAAGCACCTAAACATTTCGCCACTTAATAAAAAGTGGTGTGTTATTCTGTTCTGTTCCAGCTGACTGATTAATTTGAAGAAAACATTATAAATTTAAAATTCTAAAATCAGAAATATTTATAAAACATATTTTTAGAAAAAAATATGTTTATTTGACTTTGATGAATGTTTGGCGACTTAAATTCTTAATCAGCAAATACAAAGCTAATGAAATACAATACAATTAACAACATATCGATTACAAAAATAAAATGTAATATAAATAAAAGATTAGGCATTTGCAAAAATATGAAATGTCATAAAAAATGATTTGCGAAATCGAGAAAATAAAAGTGAAATTGTTGAAACAATAAAATCGCATTATCAATTGTCAGCGATTTTTAAATAATTGATGTAAAGCTGAAAGGTTGTAAGAAGGCAGAAATGAAATATCGAAGAAAATATTTGAAAATTTAATATTTTAAAGAAATTTGACGAAATAAGTATTGCCGACTTTTTAGATTTTCGCGGAGAAATGAAATTGAAGCCATTCGAATAGGAACATTTCATTTACACGATTTTGAGTCAAGTTAAAATTTAAAATGTTGTTTGGCATTGGTCGATATCTTCAGACAGACTAATACTAGTGCAATAAGTCAACGATTGACAGTTTGTAAAAATGTGGGGCCTATTATGAAATTTTTCGATTCGTCCTATTACGAAACTAAAAAGGAAATTCGTATCGGATTTTTTCGAACGTACATGGCAAAATTCGACTGCTATTTAGTTGGCGGATTTTGTAAAATTTATGGTATTTTATGTTTTTGTGGAAAATACGTTTTTGTAAATGATTTATTCAATTTTAAATAAATTAAATATTATTTATAATATTGTAATATTTATAATAATAAATAATATTACAAATTCGATTTTCCAAGTTTCATAATAGGGTAAATCCGCGGCGTATCGAATTTTTTTGATATCGTAAAAATCCGAAATCGAAAAATTTCGTAATAGACTCCCAGTAGGTACTTTGATAATTGCGTTTTCGGATTTCTAAATTTTTGTTTTCTAAATTTATTTGTTTCTGGGTTTTCAGTTTCTGCATTTTTTTTTCTAGATAAGGTAGCCAACCCGAAAAATTTGGGATTACCCTCGATTAGACAAGCAAAAATTCCCAAAAATCAAGTTTTTTAATTATAACAAATGTTTGAAAATTATTTTTAATTCGTTGTGTAAACCTTAGAAGGAACTTTTTTAAACTCCCGCTTTGAAAATTTATTAAAATTTCCATATTAGAAAATTAGAACTTTTTTCAAAAATTTCTGTTTTTAATAATTATTCACATACATATGTATGTACTAAAATAGAAAACTCCCAAAATGGTTGGTATCATTATCCAAAATAAAATAATTCCAAAAAAACAAAAAATCCCAAAAAATCAAGTTTTTTAAATATAGGGTGGTCCATCTAGCGTTTGCAATTTCAACTACCGGTTATTTCGAGTGTGGCAACACTTACGTCATTCGTATTATGACAGAAAATTAGTTTAATGTTTTACATTTACGAAATGGGTCGCTTTACGCTTGAACCAAAGAAATATTGTAAACTTACTTTCAAAGTGGTGAGTCTTCTGCCGAAACTGTAAGAAACGGTAAGAAATTTACGTGGAAAATTCAGTAGAAATGAAATGCCTATGCGAATTGGTTGCAACCAATCGGGTTGCAACCAATTCGGAAGCCATATGCTTCTACCTAGCCATATGTAAGTAAATAAAGGAGTAATAACTACTTTGGAATTATTGAAGCAAAATTCACACTGATATTATGGAGGTTAAGTGGGTACTTTAAGAATTCTTTATTTCTTTTTTATTTTCAGCTTATTATCCAATGTTCTAGTTAGTTCAGAATTTCTTTGGTTTTCGGGGTTGCAATTTTATTTAAAGTTATAATGGGGCCACGAATGATCACGATCTTATTGATTTCTGACTCTTTTAGGTGAGAAACTATGAAAAGGAAACTGTCATCTTTGAACCTGACAGATCCTTACATTTTTGAGAACTTTTGGTTAAAAGATAAACGTAGGCTAGAGTTAATTTTTAATTATTTCAATGTAATTGTTTCGTTAGATACCATCAATTGTTTCGTTAGAAACCATCTTGTTTTTATTAATTTTTGCAGGAACCAAATGGTAATTAAATATTGTGTCGATTCGTCTTCGATAGGGTTTTGCCTCTTGTTTGAAGAATACAATTGCTTTCTACTTTGCTTTTTCTACTGCGACATCTCGGCTTGCTCAAACAAAACGGCATTCTATTTCTGGTGCATACTCGAAAAATAATTTCAGTAACTTTTAAGGTAATTTCTCAACAGAAGAACGTGACGGACATACAATTTTCAAAAAAAATATGTTTTTTTTTGAGTTGGTACAGAGGGGAAAAAATTACCAAAAAGTTGAGAAAAGTTTATGTCCGTCAAGTTCTTCTGTTGCGAAATTACCATAAAAGTTACTGAAATTATTTTTCGAGTATGCGGCATTCACCCAAAATTTTGGTTCCGATACCTTATCGATACAAGGAAAAGGAATAGGATATAGAAAACGAAAGGCTAAGTGCGAGTTTACGTAAATATTGTGCTGAAAAATTTTCAGCAGGCAACCAATCGACGTAGTCTCTATTTGGTAAACAAATTTCCCCTTCCGAATAAAATATTCTTAAATTGCATGCTATCCTGCTGAAAATTTTTCAGCAGAATATTTACGTAAACTCGCAATGAAATCACAATAGAAAAATCGCAATGAAAAAGCGAATAAGAGGCATAACTCTATCGATAAAAATCGAAAATGATGTTAGAGCAAGCCATATAGTATTAATGACAATGTTTTGTATGCAACCAAATTAACGCAGCAACCACGTGTTATAATTTTGACGTTTCTAGGCTGAATAATTTTTACTTTCATTTATCAAATAAATTCAAATGTTGTCCGACTACTATTTGACAGGAAGCTAATTCTCCAAGGAGAATAATACTTATGTAATACTGAAATAGCAATCTACAAAAAAAACAGTGGATAAATCTGCAGAATTTCGGTCATATTGTAGAACTCAACGAAAACTCAAACCCACTGTAAATTTTTATACAAATAAAAATATTAATTGACCAAAAATAGTTTCTGTGATAATCGTCAATATTCTAACAAACATAACGGGAATAAATTTACATTTACCACATTTGTAAATTTAACCTACATGCAGCAACAGAAATGATTGATAAAGCTAAAATTAAATAATACATTACATCATCAATTTGTATATAAATCTTTAACTAAAGTCAAATAAAAATTATATCAGAAACGTCAAAATTATAAGATGTACTTCCTGCGATAATTTGGTTGCGTACAAAATAATGTCATTATCACACCGAGTTCTTCTCGAACCGAGTTCAAACCTAAGGCGGACTCTAGACGAAACGTTTATATTTTTTTTTTTACTCTAATTTGAATTAATTATTTGATTCGTATAATCACCAAATATGCAACCGATCCTATAGATCATTTTAATATGTTTTACAGATTAACACGTACATAGAAGTATGTTAGTATTACACAAGAATAATTATTCAACACCCCATAGATAGATGACAGGTTTTAAATATTTTCACAATCTATATTTTGACATCTGCACAAATTTAACTGTATAAGTCAATCGCTGCAAGTTTACTTGACGATGCAGGAGACAAAACTGTGCAGTTTTGAAACATTGTCAAAGTGACCTGTGCCACACAAACCTTTTGGACTTAAACCAATTCCCAAAACTGTAACAATAGTTTTTATTGTCTAAGCGATTATTTGTACTAGTCTAGACTTCAGCGAAAAACTGCACAGTCTTCAAAAAGCGCAGGTACATAAAAATTACGATTTCAAGCGACTCGGGTTGAAAGTAGGAATCCGGGTTTAAAAAAACCGATGTACCGGGTCTATCGGTCTTCATTTTATTTCAAATAGTTGTAACGCAAAACAATTCCTGTGAGCCTAAAAGTTTCAGTGAGTTCTACAGGGTATGGTCGACATTCCGAAGATTTTACATTTTGTTCACTGAACTAAGCAACAAAAGAAAATTGTTCAATACGGATGGAATGATAAAATAGATGCTCGATCAACCCTTCGAATATTAGTAGCAGTAAACAAAGGCCAATATCAACTCTAAAATTCATATTTTTTCATATACATATGTACATCACAAACAGCGGTCAAGGTAAAGAGCTCGGTAAAGGTTGTGATTTTATCGTCAATTCAAAGAACTTTGATTCCATATCGTCCAAGCAGCAGAAGCAAACGTCATTTATGAAAGTTAAGTTTGAGATAAATTTAAAAATTCTATAGGAGCTTATGTACATACAATGACATTTTATTAAAACTTATAAGTATTTTTATTGCGTTGTAATAACGTATATTTAAACAAAAAATGAGTAATTGGAAACAAGACACTTTAGTCTAGGAAGTTTTTTTGGGTAATTAAATATCCTAAAGGGCTTCTTGACCAATGAAAATATGTCGGTCCGACATTCCAAATCGGCAATTACGATTTTTGTAAAAATATGTTAAGTTTACAATAAGGTAATAAGTAATTAAAAAATAATTCGATATTTAAGGAAGCCATAAAATTTTTGTTAAAGAAATTTCACCAAGTTTTTCGTCAGAGACCACTATGAAACCATTATCAGCCATAATGATAATTCCGAGTTGAAACATACCAATCTATAATTTCACGAAAATGTATTTTATTTTCGACCGGTTATACGTGATCGTCGTCAGCTACAATTCGTCATCATCGCAATTGTACCTGATGAGTTGTATCTAATGATGATCAGGTATAAGTAAACAAGAAACCGGTCGAAAATTAAATAAAATTTTGTGAAAATACTTATCGATGTGTTTCAAAGTTCAACTCGGAATTATCTGTATGGCAAGAAAAATTCATTTTTATCTTTTAATGAAATGAATCATGAAAATTTGATAATTTTAGCAATTATTAATTGTTTGACATTTTTTATACAATAATGCCGTAATATCGGTTAAATTATTTTAAGGTTAAAAAATTATAGCAGCCTTTCAAGAAGTTTGTTTATATTCAACATTAGTTAAAATTTGGAATTTTCATTGAAAAACGGATAAAAATTAAATGATCAAGATAAATACATATCTTGTACAACATTGTACAAAATAGCATCAGGTTGTTTCAGCTTGACAATGAAATTGATATTTAACCCATGACTGTGCATTAATATGTATTTATTTATTTAATCAAAAATTTTAAAATAACAATTACACTTAAGTCATTCACCTTCGAGTTTCGACGTTAGGCTATTCACCCACCCCAACATACACTTTCCAAAATGTATATTTATACAAATATGTATTATATAAATTAAATGTAAGATACGACATTATTTAATAATATTTCTCTTCAGAGCTCTCTGATGAATTTGTTTGATCTAAATAATTTTGATTAAGTCTATAATCAAATTGATTAAACAAAACCAACAGACTACGCTATAATACTATTAGAGATAATGCTACTATAAAGAAATTGAAATAAATACATTGTTGTATACTAGAAATCCTATCTGTACATATACATATATACGTATATAGTACATGCCATTAAGTCGATATACTGAGTAAACATATTTTACTAGAGTAAGTATACACTCACAAAAAAAAAATAACTTATTGATACAATTTTCATATTCATATACATAAAATATACATCAATTTTGTTTTTGTTAATTTTACTAAAAATTATGACTAATTATTTATGTATTTTAAGATTATAATGGGAAGTGGCAATGATGTTGTGCTAAAATTATATATTTTTTTTTTATCATTAGTACATGTGTACTTATTCTCAACGAATTTACTATAATACGAATTTGACTAAAGAATTTAATACATTTTTTTTGTTGAAAACCAAGCTGTGATTTAATTAAAACATGATTATCTATTATCGTATTAACTAAACATTGTCTGGTATTGCGAGTCTATTTTTAAAATGACTATAAGTGGTGAGGCCTTGAGTGGGGTCTAGTTGATAGCTCTTGTTAATTTGATGGTTGATTAATTTCATTTACACGAGTTTAATGCGGAAAATTAGTAAACCATAAGTATTTTATTTGGTTTCTTAAAATTGTATATTTGTATGAATTAATCATATTTGTAACTTATTTAAGATAAATTCCAAACATTTTAGTCGGATTAAAATTCGGATAATGTTTATATTGTATAAATATTTCAATTTAATAATTACTTATTCACTTATATATGAATAACAAATTAACTACTAAAAAATAGATATATTCAAAGCCCCTAAACTTTGTTATATCTTTACTATATAGGGTTCGTCAGAGTTTAGTGAACAACACGCAAACTTGATTCAAATAAATAATTGATAGTTTTTTTTCTAGTCCAGCCTTTGATATTAAAGCATAATGATTATAAATAACCGGTTCCATCTGGTTCATAAACTATTGGATTTTATTTCAATAATCCAAATTGCTCTATCGCTATTTAGTATAGACTTACGAAAAGTCAACTGATTTATTAACTTGTAAATAAATTAGATTCGTTTAAGAACTCTGAAATTTAAATTTGAATTTTAGTTTTAGCATTACAACTCAAGAACAAACCAATAAGGAAAATAATTTGAGTTTTACACTTGCATGTATTATGTGCAATGAATCTTATTTATTAATGAATGTTAAGAGAACTTGTCGATAGATTTTTCCTTAATCGTACATTTTTTCATCTCTCAAGATTTAGATTATGTACGCGAAAAGACACAAATTTTGTCTGAAACGTTTTTAATCCACCTCCAACAGAGGCGACTGTACCTATTCACAAAACTGTATTGGAAAATCTGAAACTACTTATGGATAATGGGGCACATACTCGATTATTTAGCAAGAGAGTAATTCTCTTATAATAAAAAAACGGGTGTGTCTGATCTGCAGAAAGAAAAAACTCTGCTAAAATTTTATTGATGATAGGTCTGTGATATGAATGGAAGAATACAAATGGCATACATGATACGATTTCTGTCGAACGTTAAACCAATACAAGTATTGTCGTCTGGTAACTAGTTGTCTTGCAATCTGGCCCTTAGTCGGGTACTATCTTGATGATGCTTTTCGAATAGTCTAGCGAAGATTGTAAGAGAAAAAGTTTAATGTTTGCTAACGCTGCACCAGAATGAATATACACTAAGTCGAACTAACTAACTAAGTAAAACTAACTAAAAGATCATCTATCTGCAGGCTCTTGTCGAGAGTGGCTCCACCGGAACAGCGATTGGATGATAATACCGTTGATGATGTAGTTGCAAGTGGTTGCGCTTAGTGATTATCTATAGATGTTAAGTAATCAGATCTGCTGATAATAAAATTGGTAGAAATGTCTTCAGTATGCAGGAATATATATCATACTTGGGTACTAGCGCCATTGTTGACACACAATTCAGTTGCCCCGGTAGTTTTCTTTCATTCCTGACAACGCTTAACTCTTATGGGTTATCACTGGATATCTGTTGAGATGCTCTTTCCAACCATAACACTAGATACGATCAGAACTGTCGATTGAGACTACAATGAGGTTTCGTGTTACATTGCGTGATTGTAATCCCGAATTCCAGGACTTCGGGGCATATTCAAATCCCGTAATTCCTGGCTATTTTAAGACTAATCTCAGGATTTCAAGTAGTATAAAAATTTAATTTTACAATTCTTTTCAATAAATGAATTGGCTAAACTTCACTTTATATCTTAAATTGTTTTCTTAATATTCATCTCAATATTTTATATCACTCATAAACTATTGAAAACTATTGAAAACGGCAATTTCTAAGAAATAATTACAGCTTACATTGGCCGTTGGGTGCAGTCAGGTTTTTCCCAACATGTTGGCAGCGGAATTCTGCTGATGGTAAAATATGACATTTAAATTATCGCATATTACCATGAAATATTTAATGTATCGTGTGCACTCAAATCTCAACGTAGTAATTTCACTCAAGATGTTTCTAACATCCATAGGTGAATCTCCCTTGAAATATTCTACACTTCATATGATTTAAGGCTATCTCTTAAAGCAAGAGAGTTTCAAAGCATTCCTAATTACCAAACTCTAAACAAACAGTGGTGGGAACCGGAACGTAGCCAAAAGAATTGCTTTTGCCAAAGAGCATTAAACAAAACCTAGAGCATTTTGTAATTTAATAATTTTAGGGGTTGAGAGCAAATCCAAAGTGGTTGGAGATGATAGAGACCAAAGGTAAAACCGTCCCCCAAATCAGTTGCTTAACCGCCAATGAATCGTAGCAGTGCATCAGAAGATACTAGATTACTTGTCATTTGGCTTATGCAAATATTTTTAAGACAACATGATAAAAAAAACTTATAATTTACATTATTGGTAAACGCAATAAAGTAAGAAAAAATCTGTTGTCGATTTCTAGTATTTAAATAATTATAAAGGTCATCAAAATTCATTAGTCTGAGGCCTTTAACTCGAGAAGTGCCTAAACTGAAAATCAATAAGTATCGATTTCGAAAGCCGTCTTTCCGAAGCCGGTGCTTATTTCTTACTTATTCACTTATTTGCGCCATCTTACATAATTATGTAAAATCATCCGAATTAATCCCACTTATTTATTTTGACAGTAACAAGAAAACCCTGATTTAAAAACGGTGTGGGCAACTATGATTTAAAGTTTTTAGGCATTTTTCGAATTAAAGACGCTGCAATGCGCATAATACTCCTGGACAAAATTAACGCATATTTTTTTTTTTTTGTAATAAAAAAAATCCTGCTGGCCAATTTTAATACTACTAGTGTTAAATGATAGCACATTTATATTCTTATCAGAAACCACCTTGAATAAAGTCTACTGCAAGCCAATCAATTAAAATTTTCAAAAATGCTTAATCAGGAGTATTTTTGTTCCATTGCATATCAATTATTTGTAAATGCAGTACCATTAGTTCTTGTAAATGTGTTCTAAAGCAAACACCTAAAATAAAACCCATTGTAATATGGCACCCTTTCGTGAGCTGGAGGCGGTTAAAGTCGTCATGTTGTATCAGGAAGATTATACTCAAGTACAAATCGCACGAAAATTAGGGGTGAATCAGTCTTCGGTTTCACGAGTACTTAAGCGATATCGTGAGACCGGAGAGTATAAAAGAAAGCCCGGATAAGGACGTAAAAGGTGCACAACCGAGCATGACGACCGATTTTTAAAAATTAATTCATTACGTGATCGAAAGCGTACTTCTACTCAACTAAAAAATGAGTTACTTAATGCGCGCCAAGTGAATGTTATAGTGCCAGAACAATTGGACGAAGATTAAAAGAAGCGAACCTAACTCCAAAACGGCCCGTAAAAGTTCCACGGCTTCTTCCCCGCCACAAATCCAGTCGTTTAGAATTTGCTCATACTCATGCAAATTGGGGAACTGATCAATGGGCCACTGTTCTCTTTTTAGATGAGACCAGAATCCAATTATGGAAGGCAGATGGACGTAATCTTGTATACAGAAGACCTGGAGAACGATACGCATCGTGTAACATGGTGCAAACTGTAAGCTTTGGTGGAGGTTTAATAATATTTTGGAGTGGAATCAGTTGGGGGGGGGGCCATACGGAGCTGGTGGAGATTGGTTTGAGGATGAATGCAGACTGGTATGTTCGGAACATTCTTGACGATCACGTTTTGCCATATGTGGGCTTCATAGGTTATGACAGTTTTGTGTTAATGCATGATAACGCTCCAGTCCACGTAGCTGCAACGGTACGACATTATCTCCAAGATATCGGCATTCGTGCACTTAAGTGGCCACCAATGAGTCCCGATCTTAATCCGATCGAACACGTATGGGACATTCTAAAACGCCACATTAGAGCTAGAAATCCCGCACCAAGAAGAGTGGAATCTCATCCCGCAAGAAATCACACAAAACCTTTTACTTAGTATGCCCAGAAGGATGGAAGCTGTAATAAGTGCACGGGGAGAAATACTCATTACTTAATTAATCAAACTAAATTGTAATAATGCTAATTTTAATGTTTATAAACCGCTTTTGAAAATTTAAAAAAAAAAAATAGTTGGACACATTTTAACAATTTGCAATGAAAAGTAACCGCTATAATTCCATAACGCCACATGTGTGCCTCTTTTGAGAAAAATATAAATTTGGGATCATTTGATACCAATTCCACTGAAATTGACCAGCGGGATTTTTTTTTATTACAAAAAAAAAAAAAATATATGCGTTAATTTTGTCCAGTACCCTGATTCTATAAAAAATAAGATAATGTGTAAATGGGTAAACTTGTGAAAAAGCAAAGCTTACTTTTATGAGTTTGCTATTTCTCGGTTTGACTTATTACTAAAATAATATCGAAAAAATTCCAAACTCATAAAAGTAAGCTATGCTTTTTCACAAGTTTACCCGTTTACACATTGTCTTATTTTTTATAGAATCAGCCAAAACCAACAAAAATGTTTATACAAGCCAAACAGTACAAACACTTAACCTGCATTCACAGTATTGTTTTCGCTCTGCGTTTCGATCTTGTTTTGGACTTATCGTTATACAACAACAACAATTATTTAATTTTTTATTTTTTTTAAACTGATCGTTTTTTGCGACGAATGACATTTAGATTTGTTGTTGTTGTTTTTATAGTAAATACTTGTAAAATCGTAATTTTAGTTGAAATTTACATCCAAATGGGCATATAAGAAAGCAATTGTAAAAAAAATCTATTGGAACTTAAATTTGGTCGTAATAAATCATTTCACAAACGATGAGCGATTGTGATACATGTTCGTTCCATGTTCGAGCGCCGATGTTGCTTCGTCCAGCAGTAGAATTTGTGGATTACGAATTAGCGCACGTGCAATAGCGATACGTTGTTTTTGGCCACCTGATATTTGGGAAGCTTTCTCGCCAACTCGGGTATCGTAACCAAGCGGAAGCGACGTAATGAAATTATGAATATGCATTTTTAGCCGCTTCAATAACTTCGGATTGTGAAACTTCGGCTTTACTGGTACACCATAAGCAATATTATCGGTAATTGTTCGATCGAATAAGGCTGGCTCTTGAGACGACACAATAGACAATTGTGATCGCAGTTGTCTAAACGATGGAGATGATACTTCTTTACTGTCGATTGAAATACATACTTCCATCGATCACATCGTAAAACCGTTCAATTAATTGAATACATGTAGATTTGCCGCATCAAGATTGCCCGACTAATGCAACCGTTTGTCCTTTGAGCACATTTAAATTTAATTTATTCAACACTTTTACATCAGGACGTGATGGATACAAGAAATCAACGTCTTTATATGATATATTTCCTTCTGCTTTCCATTCATCTAAGCTTGAGTCGATTTTCTCGGGTTCCTTGATTTTAGGCTCGCGTTCTAAAAGCTGGAATATTTTAGCGGCCGATGTTAATCCCTTTTGGAAATTTGGAGCAAACGCTTGGCTGTGGATGTATTGGCTATTGAAACTGTACCCATAATTAAGGCTTGGGCTACTTTAAATACGTCAGCATAGTACACACCCTTATTGGCGACCAAATATCCACCGTAGTACATAAAGGCCGCGAAGGCAAAAAACATAATTGATCGGGCTAACCCATAAACAAGCCAAGATGTTGCCATGTTTGGATACCTTTAGCGCGAGCGCCAGGATATCCATATATTTCATATGGAACATTTTTATTTTCCCAATAACACTACCGTTCTGATGCTTGATACAACTTCTACATACAATATTTTTTTATGAAAATATTTGTTCTCAAAACCCAAACATTTTTCATATAAATAAATGTCTGATTAGCGGCGTCTATGTGGTTGCAAAAAATCATAAAGGCGCAGAGAAGCGAAGTCTGTTATCTGTTGAGGCATTAATCATTAATTTTGAAGTTGGCAATTTGTCAAAACAATAAAAAAAAATTATTGACAGTTTCTCATTTTTAAAATAAATATCGACGTGTCGATAAGTTTCAAATTTTATATTACGAAAACAACCAAAAATTACTATGGTTGACAAATTTTTTTGGATTCGATGTTGTTTTCACCGCCATAGCCACTATATTTTGTTAGTGCCACTAAATAATATTGGTAGAAAACTTGGATTTTTTCCACGGGAACGATAAGTTTTTTATATGGTAAAGGAGCATTTCTTTGCTAATATCGTGAAGAAAAACAACAACAAAAACTAAAATCTGAAAACAAGATCGAAACGCAGAGCGAAAACAATACTGTGAATGCAGGCTTAAGATATAAAAAAGTACGTTAAGGCTTAGTATTAGTGATGCATATAAATAAATCAGAAAGTATATATACACAAAACAAATACGTATAGGTGATAGATTCATAATAAATATAGTGTACATTTTTTTGATAGGATCTGTGTAAGGAGCGAACGAGACGGCTTGTATAAACATTTTTGTTGGTTTTCAATCAGCACCCAGGAGTGTATGTACGTTGGGTATTTAGTATCTTGGTATGCAAATTTTAAATTTTCTATATCATGTTGCCTCAGAAATTTTTTTTGAGACAAAATGTCGAAAAATTTTTTGTAAGAAAGAAACGCCAAACAAGTCACCTCGGGGAACATGCGAATTCGAGTCTAACCGAGAAACCTTATTGGTTTTTGTTTGACTTTGAAAAATTGGAAAACATTTTCTTTCATTTTAATCAATTTTAAATTTTTTCGTTTTATTTTGATTTTTGTCTTGCTTGCTTATAAATGTTTACCGGAAAATTTGCTTGTAAAATATCAAGCAAATAAATCTAACTTGTAAATACGAAATTAAATTTTTGATTTTATCTTAAAGGCCATAAAAACGAAGTATGGCCTTATTTCCTATGACCTATTAGGTAAACTTGATACGATTTAAAAAAATTCCACACAAATTTATGGATTGTTTGAAAATCGCATATCTATTATCGCATAAGTTCTCAATTTATATTTTGACTGCGCCCGAAACCTGTGATACATAATTTTTAGTTACAAATTTTTGACATTTATTTGAATAAAACTACACACACCCAAATTATTAGTCAATTCCTATGTAAATTTGTGATAGCTACAGAATAAATTCATTGTTTGATTTACTAGCTGTTATTGACGTACTATACCGATTCTACTTAACAAATGTACTCATGACATTTTTTTATCTAAACAACTTCCATTTTTCGGAAATTACTGTAATTAAAATGAAGCAAAGAAATTATGAATGTACGGGTATTGTTCCCCAAATAAATGTCAAAAATTTGTACTAAAAAATATTTATCGTGGGTTTCGGACGTTAAAACAACTTTATATTTTGAATTTTCGGAAATTCCAAATATAGCTTTTAAAAAAACAGTTGAAATTCAAATGAATTCACATAAATTTTTAGTAAATTTTAAAACTCGTAGCGAATTTTAAAATTTAACTTCTAAGAAAATTTTCAAAAATTTCAATCGTTTGAATAAATTGAAGATTTCTAACGTCACTTTGAATTTTTAATTTTTGTTATCTTTTTAATTAAAAATTCTGAATTAATTAGATTTTCAATTAAAATGTAATTTTGGCAATATTTTAAAATTTGATAATTCTTAATCTAAATTTTTACACAATCAAATACGTATAATCTAGAAATTCTAGTGAATATTGCCATTTAAAATTGTTATTATTTGTAAAATTTGAAAAAAAATTTAATTTCGATATAATTTGTTAAAAACTGTAATCATATAAAATCAAATAAATTGAGAAATTGCAGAAACTGTATATTTTTGAATTCGTATCTAATTTCTAAAATGTAAAATAGTTGTTTTGTAAAGTTCTTAGCAAATTCTGAGACGTTTGAACCTTTTAAAAATCGTAAAACATCTTTTAGTTTTAAAATTCTTAAAATTGACCAAGTTTTCTGGTTTATTACTAATTGAATCAATTAAAATTTAATTCTAAAATATTTCTAAATTTGAATTTCGAAATACATACATATTATAAATTTGTCATTTTGTAAAATTTTTAAAAATCCTTAAAATTCAAAATGAATGCCAATTTCTATAGAAATGCTTTAAAAGTTTTAAATTTTTGGTTTTCTAATTTAAAAATAAAAGTTCCTACCTTTAAAAAATCCAATTTTGCTCAAAATATCTTAAAATAATTTTTTAATTTTTTAGTATTTAAAGTATTTAATTTAATTAAACAAACTGGGTAATAAAACAAAAATAAGGATTTTTATACATTTTAATTAAATTAACTATATTAAGTCCTCCATTTGAAATATTTACGAAACTCGACAAACTAATTTTTCACGTCAGATTTATCTTCCTATTTTTCGAGACCAGTGGAAATTTCATTTCACTTCAGCAGTGTACCGGCCTTAAAATATGACGTTTGAAATGTTAAAAAGAATAAGAGCAATATATTTTTAAAACTCTTAAATTTTCCAATAGTCTAGTACGCTGAAATCTGACGTGAATATTTAGTTTGACGAGTTTCGTAAATATTTTAGTGCGTATAACTTCATGTTGTCTCTAACAAGTAACAATACAATAAAATTTACTTCGATAGTTGATTATCCTCAAAACGCAAAAACTCAAATGAAATTGTCAAAATTTATCTTCACATTTATCGTCCAGCACCCTTATTCTGCACCCTTATTCTGTAAAAAATAAGATAATGTTTACACGTGATAAACAGTGAACGAAAAGAGAATCGAAAAATAATTTAATATAATTTTAGTAAAAAATCACAAAGTTTACCCGTTTTCACGGTTACACATTATCTTATTTTTTACAGAATAAGGGTGCTGTAAAAAATAAGATAATGTGTAAACGTGAAAACGAGTAAACTTTGTGATTTTTTACTAAAATTACATTAAATTGTTTTTCGATTCTCTTTTCGTTCACTGTTTATCACGTAAACATTATCTTATTTTTTATAGAATAAGGCTACAGGAAGATAAAAATGAAGTGAAAAATTGTGTAGAGATAAAATAGAAGCATCTTATTCTAATACGAAACTTTCATCCCCTCCTCTCCCCGCTTGTGTCATTTTTATATAAGAAATTTCATTTCATTTCAACAGCATACCGGGCCTTTAATCGTAAAACTCGCAGCGAATTTTAAAACATAACTTGTTTGAGAATTTTTTTAAAATTTTCAAACTTTCCAACTTTAAAATTTCTACTAGAACAAAATTGTCATTTACATTTTTACAAAATCAAATATGTATATCCAAAAATTCTAGAAAATGTGGCCAATCTAAATAATTTTTACTAAAAAAAACCATTGAAATTTTTCAATAAATTTGTTAAAATGGGCAATCAATAATCATGATGTAAAAAATAACAAAAAAAATTACAGAAATTGTAAATTTCTAAAATTCAAATCTATAAAATGTAAAATTGTTCTTTAGTAAAGTTCGCAGCAAATTCTGAAACGTTGAACCTTTATAAAAACGTAATTTTCAAAATGCTGCTTGTGGTATTCAAAATTATTTCTAAATTTGAATTTCAAAGTGCATATCTATTAAAATGGTTTAAATTTGTCATTTGGTAAAATTTCTAAAATTCAAAATGGATACCAACCCTTTAAAAAATTAAATTTTGAGTTTTCTGTTTGCTTTTCTTCTATTCTGCTATTATTTCCACAGCTAGATGCAATTTTGAAATAATCAATAAATTTGTATGTTTTTTGTTACTCGTATCAGCCTTTCCTTTTGAACACATTCATAATTTCCTTTATTTCACATTAGATACCTATTGTATCTATTGTGAAAGAAACAAAATTATGATTGTGTTGAAAATGAGAAACTTTACGTAACATTTTTATAATGCCCCCCGGCAACAAATCATGAACCACTCCTCACTCCCTCATTAAACATTACGTAATATGTGAACAACCCCTAAGTCAATAAACATCACTTAGATGAGAAATGGTTGTTTAAACAAAATTATAGACATCGTAGGGTAAATTAGTAAAACTAATGATAACTTTCGTAAAAGTTGCTAAGTTTATGTTTGCTGTTTATACCTCATTAGATGTATCTGAAACACTATTGACGATTGGAGGATCACGGATTCCATCTAGGGGAAAATTTTGAAACCGAGCTAGCTGATAATTTGACGTTCGAAATTATTGTAAACAATTACAATTTTGAACTGTAAACACAATTTTTACATACCAGGATGCGAATTTCAGTCCAAAAATGTGCGATGTGCGAGTGCGAACCGGAAAGTAATAGTATTCGTAAAATATACGTGTATGGGAGCAAAAACATTTATCATATGGAAAGAAAAGCAATACGAAATAGATGTAGTCTTTCTTTGGGAATTTTACAACAACAATGCCGCATATTTTCATTCCGGAATGAACAGTTTCAAAGCAAGTTTTTGTAGGTATAGAACTATTCTAGTAATAATTTTGAAAATTTTTGTTGTTTTTTTATTTAGTTTTTAATGTCAATTAGTAAAAGTAAAAAGAAAATTATTTTCGGTTTTTATTTTGAGCATAATTTGCATTTTTTGCTACAAAAACAGATATTTGCAAAAACCAGGCTAAAAAATGTGATTGCCGTGAGCCAATCTCTCAAGTACCGAAGCAAGTTTTGTGTACAACTGACTATGTGCTTATAATCAATTATCTCGTTACATAAACGCCAGCTTTGTGGCTTTTGATGAATAAAAATTACTTTATCTAATATTGGATATCAAGACACAGGTAATCTGTGCGATCAACACACACGTAACCTGTGGATCAGCGTGATAATTTATTATTCTTAAATAGTTGTAAATACCCTTCCTTTCTTATTTCGAATAGAAGAGTACCGAATATTTATTTATCAATTTATATTATTTGTAGTTTAGACATTAGAGCAGGTAACGCTACGTTAGAGTTCGGATTGCGTTAAGGTATATTTGGTTAACGCAAATCTAGTTCAGGTATTAATTTTCTAAATTTTCAAAAATTTACAACAGAGAACTGAACTTTGGCTGAAACTGACAGAGGTCCCGCACTCAATGTCGCAATGGGCACATGGCGCAAGCCAGTGATTCAAATCTACTAGAAATAAGTGTACTGCATCTTTAGCTAGCAAACTGAATGAATTTGGACTAAGGCATGGGTGATAGACTAACGACCCATCAAGTTTAGAAAGTCTGGCGAGAACTATAAAACCCCCGAAGGATAAACTATAGAGAAAGAAAATGTGAAGTCAAATGCGGGTGTCGCTCTAGCAATAATTATGTAGATTTCTGGTATAATCGAGCTGTAAGAATTGCGAATTTGTCTGTGCCACACAATTGATCATCCAACATGCCGCGACCAACCGCCGAGTCCACGCCACAACCTACCGCAAATGGAATGCGATAGAACAAGGAGTATCCAGAAGTAAAGACTGCAATTGGGGCTGCAACAGAATAGTCCTACTACCAATAACCTGTAGAATATTACGTTAAGCTGCAATAAATAAAATAATTTAATTTAAAAATTTATATTAAATTCAATAAACACCAAACACTTACTATTGTAAAGGATCTTCGATAATTGACTAATAAAAAAACCAAAATCATAACGCACCATAAAAAAAGCATGTGCGACTTGTGAAATTTGGGAATGTAAGCAGCAAAAAATTTGAACCGATTTCGCCCGATTCAATTATTTTTGATACTTGCGATGACAAAAAAGCACTAACACAAGTAAAATATTTGACACAACACTCGGAAAATAGTATATTATTCAACGAGCATATAATGATAGCTGTTATCACGAAGATGAAGTTTACCGACATGAGCCGATAGGCGAGTGTCGTAAATCATCTGAGTGAATAACAGCCATTATATGCGAGTAGAATACGATACTTTGTCCACGACCGATCAAAATTATGTTTTATTATCAAATCCTTTAAATAAACCTAAAATAACTTCCTTCGACATTTTGACGTCTCAGTTTAATAATAATGAAAATAGCAACAGACTACTAGATAACATTTCCAAAAATGAAATTTTTATTTGGTAGTAGTGACAGCACAAAAGATCTTTTAGGTCGTAGTGCTAGCCGCTTTTGGGCAGGGACGAAAAAAAAAAAAAAAAAAAATTTGGTAGTAGTGAATAATAAAAGAAGGGACTACTAGATAAACTAGCAGTGAATAATGGATATCATTATAATTGAAGAAACACACTAATAATGAGTATATTATATATTAGTCGTGGATAAAGTATATTATACACCGTGTACGTATACGAAACGCACATCGCACATAGCACATTTTTTGGACTGAAATACATGTCCAGATTTCTAATAATTGTAAATAATTCCAATTTTGGATTATATGTAAAAAGAATTTTTAATTACCGGATTGCTAAATTTTTTTCGTCGCATTTGTGATAAGTGTCATTTTGTCGAGAGGCGCTTTCTCTTCTTTTACAATCGTCAATAGTAAGATTCAATAAGGTAAATAACAAAATAGATAAATAGTGCTGACATGATATCTTACTTCATTCATATTATTATGTTGCGAATTGCAATATTCTAACTCAAAAAATTGGACAACAAATAATTTTTTTGTTGCTCCTGTCAAAATAAGTAACTGAAATCAATTAGAACAAGTTCGCTCACTTATTTAAGATGGTGTCGAATAAGTCAATAAGTATGAAATAAGCAAATAAGTATCGGTTTCGAAAACAGCCTAACACCCTTGGCACACTGCGGTTTAATAAATCCAATTTAGTGAATTTTCGAGATTAGCCGTAGTTAGATTCACGGTATTTATGCATTATTTTGAGTTTAGTGACTAAAACGATGTAATGGGAGTGTATTAGTTTGACAAATATGTATTATGAAAACCTTAACCGTTATTTAAAACGAGTTTAGCTAAATCGGATTTATTAAATCGCAGTCTGTCAAGGGTATAAGATTGTTTTCGAAACGACTACTTATTTGAGGAAGACATCCTTGGAATATTGTCGCTTGTTACCTACTTCGCATTGTACACATACATATATTTTTATACAGGTACTTCGTATTTTTCAACATTAGCTTAATGAATTATGATTTATGTATGCAAACTGTATGTTTATTCATATATGTTATGTACCGTCCTGATATTCATATTATGTTTAATATACACATTATTTTTCAATATATTTGATCCATTCAGTTGACAACACAAAAATTATTTAAGTATGTACTACTTACTATCAGTCAGCTGTTAACTTGGCTGTATATTGAATAAGCTTAGTACAAAAACATAAAAATCATTATTTATTGTGAGATTGAAATCTAAATTTATAAAATGAAAAAAAGTCGAACCGAGTGGTATAATTTAGATTAGAATAATACCGTCATTAATTTATTATTGTTTTACAATAGTTTGTTATTTTAGTTGTTGTTGGTAATTTTGGATAATGGATGGTACGTCCAGTAACATTGTTTTGCAACTAATCGATTATAAATATTTTGGCGAATTGATTTCAATTTGTCATGGCGAGACACTTTGTTTTGTGTAGTATTATTTATGGTTTTATTGGAGTTAGTTCAGTTCATCAGATATTTGTTGTTATAGGCACCTGCGTTTGTTATTAATTTAAAAAAAAACGTGTAATATGATGTTTTTAGAGAGGCAGACGTAGCATCCATGCTGCATGCCGTCAAGATGAAAGGCAAATGTAAAATAATTGTACTTTGTTGTCATTTTTCACACACCATTTTGCAAAGTGATTTTGTTGTTGTCGTCTTTTAAATTAAATTAAATTTAATTTAAATTGATTTCAATCATGCAAGACAAAAATAAAAAATTATTTTTATTTTTTTTTTTTTAAAGGCAGTCTAAAGTGGACATTTATATAGATTTTTATTTTGTGCGAAGCACTAAGGTTTAACATTGACCTTCTATTGTACTTAAAATACACTCGTACAGTAAAATACGTTTATTATTTATATAGTTGTTATCTAAATCTTCTAGATGCAAGATAATTATAAATTAGATATCAAAAATTCACAATTCGATTAAACAGAGTTTCCTGAAAATTTCAGTTAAAGTAAAACTGCTCAAATGTAGTGTATACACTAGTGGAAATAAATATAACGGCAACTGCAAAAATGATCTAAACATGTGATAACGATTATAAAAATTAAAAATTCAGTTATTATCTTAAAATAATATTTATTGCGCAATGATTCATAATATCTATTAATTGCATTAAGATTAACAATTAACGGTTTTTAAAATTCAATATTTTTTGTACCAAAATAATTGGAAATAATTATAACGGCAACGAGCATTTATATGATTTGTTGTTTAGCTAATAGTGTGTGCTAGCGCCGCCTTTATTGATAACTTCAAAAATTCTATCGGGCATCGAATTGATTAATTTTTGAAGCTCTGATACCGGTATATCCCTCCATTCTTTTTGAATTGCATCCTTTAGTTGTTCGACCGTCGTAAATTGCCTTCCTTTAGCGTATACCTTTCGCACTAATATACCCCATAGATTTTCTATAGGGTTTAAATCAGGGCTAATAGCAGGCCACTCTAGTACTTCAATATTTTTACTTCTTAGCCAATTTTTTGTTGCCTTTGCAGAATGAATGGAAGCATTATCGTGTTGAAATATAAAATTTTCATTGATTCTATCCGCAAACTCCAACAAAACGTTGTCTAATAAATTAATGTAATAGTCGGCATTCATTTTAGTACTTATCCAACAAATTGGGGTTTTACCGTTGTAACAAAAAGCTGCCCAAACCATAAGAGATCCTCCTCCAAAATTTCTGCTCATTCTAACTTCAACATCTTTAGACAAATTATGCCAATAGAATTGATTTCCATCAGGCCCATCTAAATTGAATTTTTTTTCATCGCTAAAAATTACATTCTGCCATTCCGACCGCCAATGCATATGTTTTTTTGCGAATTCCAATCGTGCCTGTTTATGGTGTGGTGTTAATTTAGGTTTCTTTTTCCTTTTCAGCCATTTTACCTTCTCAGATTGCTGTAAAATTTGCCGAATCCTTCTTGTTGTTGTTGGTACGTTTAGATCTGCTTTTATCTCAGACGATGTGCTGTGTTCTTTTCTAGCTTTCTCGATGATGGCATTTTTCATTCTTTTTGATATGGTTGGTTTTCGTCCTGGTGTTTTTGTCTTGCCATAAAATTGTCCCAAATTAACAAAATTGTCCACCACGGTTGGATTTCTTCCTATTTCTTTTGCTATTCGCCTATTAGAAAGTCCCATTGACTTGTAGGATTGAATTCGGCCTTTTTCTATTTCGCTAAGCGATACTCCTCTAGGCATTTTAATTTAATGTAATTATAACACCACAAAAACTAATAAAAACTATTTTAATTTCAAAAGTGAATAGGTCCTAACTATAGAAGATAAAATACGAAACTAAAATACATTGACACAATAGCAAAAAAACGATAATCGTAAGTGCCGTTATAAATATTTCCTATGGGAAACAAGAAAAAAAACTAAATATTGTTATTATACTCTAATAAGAAAGAAGGAGAAAGAAATAGTAAATAAGAATGTTGTAGAATATCAAAGAGAATTAAATAATACAAAATATTTATTTGCCAAATTTATATTTTTAATAATTTAACATGTTTCGTGGTTGCCGTTATATTTATTTCCTCTAGTGTATAGGTCGAATGTAGTTTGGCCGATTTTGAATGTTTTTGATAAATTTTTAATTTTTACAGATATTTGATTCGAATTATTATTCGTCTTTTCAAATTTGGAGATCTTGTTTGAGTAAACTAAATTCTGCTTACGATATTAGGAAAACTGGGAGGAGCAGTTCTATAGCTTTCGATAGTTAAAAAAGTTTGGAAAATACTAAGTTTTATTATCTCGGACCTTTCCACAAACATCTGCCGTCACTTAATGAGCCACTAACCGAGTGATGCTCTTCAAAATGAAGGTTCAAGCCAGTCGAAGAGAGAAGTTATGTTTATAAAATTTAATAATTTAATTTAAAGTTTGTTGGTTTTTCTGGATTTAATAAATTTCCTGAAGTTAAAATTATTGACACACTTAGAATAAAACAGTGTGTTTTAATAGTACTTAAAGCTAAGAAATCAAAAATTTTACAGGCCCCTTTTTGTTTTTAAAACAGCTATTCGAAATATCGAAAAAACCTGAATTTAAAGTTTTAATTGGAATCTTCAAGTTTAATTAAATTTCGTAAAATGTTTAGAGTTTTACTTGTTCGATTAAAAGTTTATTTTTATTCATAAAATTATTTTTCTACTTTTATAATTTTGATTGTTGGTGGAAAGTCGAATTTTGAAAATTCGATAATTTTTAAAGTTTTAAAATAAAATTTTCAAACCTTAATATTGTACCTCGTATAACGTCGATAATTTTGGATATGTTAAGTAAAACATGTTGTACAAATGTTGTAATTTTGGATATGTTAAGTTCAACTCTAAAATTAGATAAGTTACTTCAGAATTTGGTATATGTTCACCATTAAGTTCTTTTTTCGCCAATATTTGAAAGCGTTGGTATGAATTCGAAGAATTTAGAGAATTTGAATGAAAATAATATACCATTCAATTTTACTGAAGTTTGATTAAATTTGAAAAAAAAATCGAATATTTACTTTTAATTTCATACAACTAACATAAATACTGTTTTTTTAGTTAGTAGTTTACTACATATTCAGTTAAATCGGGAAAATTCTTTAAATTTTAAGTTGATTATTCCTTCAAATACTTTCAGTTTTTAATTTTAGCGCGAATTAAAGGCGTTTGGTTATATCGGTTCTTCTACTGTAACTTTAAGAAGCCACCCTGCAAGTTAAAATCGTTTAAACAGAAGCGTCTATATTTTAAACCCGGTTGCTACTATGCCTTTAAAACATTAGTGCTACTAGAATGACTGAATATTTGAATGTACATATTTACTAAAAATTGTAACAAAAAGTCAGGCTACCTACCTTTACCTATAAATATGATTTTCACAATTCAATTTGTACTACAGCTGGCCATGGAGGGTCCACCAAGCAGACAAGACAGAAACATGATTTGGAGGTAAAATAAAGACAAATCAAAAGCTGGTTTTGAAGACAAGCCAGAATTAAAACTGCCATCCACACCGAAAAACACAAACTCGAGGCAAAGTTTGACAGTAGTTGTTTTCATAAAACAAAATCAAATAGAAAAAAATGAATTCTAAATTAATTCAAATTATGGAACGCCTGTTGGAAGACGATGAGAATCTGTTGGCTCACTTACTTGTTTTGCTTTAAGTCCACGCTGCATAGACAGTGCTGTCAAAATATTGCAAAATATGGGCAAAGCAGGTATTGCATTTAAACGTGGGACATAAAAATGTCTGTAAAATCGAAAACAAAACAAAACCGACAAAAAGTCGTCGAATTGGTTTAGAATTGTTTGCAGTTGGTCTCAAAAGACACTATCTTTGTCTTGTTACTGTTTTGTCTGCTTAGTTTCCGGCAAAATAACCTGTTGATAAAATCCTATTTTTTTTTTAAATGATTAAGCCACTTGAATTTACTGTGAATTTATTTGAATTCTCAAATTCTTAGTAAATTTTATCAATAATATGTTAATCAAATTTTATTACACCCAAATTTAAATTCTCATTATTATATTCATAAAATTATTTTTACTGGAAATTCATGCCAAAACTGAGTTCAAATGAGTTCGCTAACTAATAATATTCTTAGCCAAACTCTAATAAAATTCTGAGGGTTTTTTGTTTGTCAAAAATTCAAAAGTTTATTAGAACATAAGTTAGATCCCATCTCAAACACCAAAATTGCGGTTATTTTAATAAAGAATTTGGTTTATTTTTAAATTCTTCTTAAATTTATATATACTCAAATTTCTTCAATTAGAAATTGCCTCATGCTTTGACAACCAATTCGTTTTCGATGGTAAAATTGAATAATTGATCCACTAGCTTAGATTAAGAAATGAGATTTATTCCAGCTTCAGAATTAAAATTCATTTAAATGATGGCCAATAGGGTATTCAATATCCCCGGAGGGTACTCGTACTCGGATGGTTTAAAACATTGTAACATAATACCCATAGTCTAAATTGCGTTCACCGTCCGCATCGTTTGATATTAAATTTCGTCAGTCAGGATAGAGTATGCCCTAAGATTTTTTAGATGGTTTTAAACATATTTATGTATTTTTTTAATATCCGGATAATCGGGTAACCCGGTTATTAAAATAAAAAGTACTCGACTACCAGATCACTTTGAAACTCAAGTAATTTGGATACCCTAATGGTGGCCAATATTCAAATACAATTTGATGTGATAATATTAATAAAATTTTATTCAATACTAAAAAATTAATTTTTAATCAAATCCTGTATTAAATCCCAAAATATAAATCGAATTTAGCCTTGGTTTTAAATTCTAGTCATTTTTATTCAAGCCCGAATCAAAAATAGAATTTGACTGCAAAATGAATGAAAATACTTTTAATAATAATGTGTGTAGGTACTCAAATTCTATTTAAGTAGAGTATAAACCTTGATTGACAAATATTAATTTCTTTTCAAAAGAAGTTTTAAACTCAAAGATTAACTATTTTATTCACTTCTGACATGTATAAGTCTAAGATTTAGATTTTTTTTTTTTTTTTTTTTTGTTAGCTATATTTAACTTTTGGAAGAAAACGTCAAGTCTATAAATATTTGAGTTTAATTTGAAGTTTTTACAATCGAACAACTACTGGATGGAGATAAACAGTTGACAGACAGTTATACCACCATTATTTGTACCACTTTTGGGGTTTTTCTGAATTAATCACTAAGGAGAGAACCCGCATCCCTCTTATTTGAAAATTGGCAAACATTTCGATTGTCTCTCTTTCAATTCAACTGTCATCTGTTGCTTAATAAATGCCGGGCACTAAACAATTTTAGTTGATAGTATGCTTAGAAGAGGTTATGCATCTATTACCTAATTGATTACGTTAAAATTGGTTCATCGAATTGGTACGAAAATAGACGTTTCTTTAATAACATGGATCAACAAGGGCCATAGACAGGATTTTGAGATATCCTAACCTAAAATTGCAAAAAGGCTGTTTTTATGGGTTTTCAATATTTTACTGTATTGTTAGGGAATTTCAGCAGTAAAAACCAATGGTTCTCCTCATCTCCAATTTTAAACGTCATCTAAATATCTTTATCTATTGCCGAGATATCGAAAATCAATAAATGTGCTCAATAATAAATTCGCATATCGTGGTTAAGGTGTGTGACATATAAGTTCATACAAAAGTCTTAATACTTTGATTTACGATATCTCGGTAATAGATAAAGATGTTTAGACGTTTAAAATTGGAAATGAGAGCGGATGAATGAAACTTTACGATGGAACCATTGATTTTTACTGCTGAAATTCCCTAACAATACAGTAAAATTATGAAAAAAACATAAAACAGCCCTTTTTGCACTTTTAGGTTAGGATATTCCAAAATCCTGACGTGATAGGGCAATTCTGCTTCCAGATTCAGATTTAGCATCAGAAAATACGTCGGACATGACAATCCTTGTTCCTGTTACTTTGATTATTTTTTTTTTATTGGGTTGTGTAATTAAGAATAAATGAAAATATGGAAGTCATACCAATTTTACTGCTTTTTGCATTCCCGTACTTAATGATCACACTTCAAGTTTCCCAATTTAACTGCAGCTTTTTTTAAAAAGCTGTTTAAAAGGTAAACAAATTTGTTTATTTTTTCCATCACTTGGGCTCCACCCAACTCCCTTTAAACCGTATAATTTGTTAATCTTAGGTATATAAGACCTACTTTGTTGTTATGTGGTAGACCGTCTCAATTCCAATGTAGTAAAGGTTTAAAATAACCTTCATTCGATTTTTATCACCTAACTAAAATGCTACTTTATTGCAATCCGGCTATTATAAATTTCCTATTTTGCCAGATATAATTTTCAACGGTAAGATGGCAAATTTTTTATCTGAACCTTTTAAATGAAATTTTGAAAAAAAAATTGAAGAAAAATTTGAAATTTTGCATAGATTCAAACATCTTGCAGAAATAGTTGAGCTTTGCATCGTTTGCAGTGGGGTTAAATAACAACTCTTTCTATGATAAACCGAGCTAAGGATTTGTTAGGACAATCGAACGGCAGCATTCGGTTTCATTAAATTAAAAGCGCCTCCGAGTAAAATCGATTTAAGAAAGTTTGGCAAAATTGTGGAAATCCAATCTGTCATTATAAAAGAAGGCGGTTATCCTTCACAAAATTTTGAATATACACTTTTTAATTGACTCGCTGGCCAAATAAACACGAGCGGAATTCATGAATTCCGTCGGAATAAGACACACCTTTAAAATACTAATAGAAAGTTGTTTCATAATTTCTTAGCAAATAACAATAAGATTTGGCCGAAATGTGTAAATTATACTTTTAAAAGTTTTGTTAAGCTTGAAACTTGAATAATTGATTTTCGAAGGGCTGTCGGAATCTTGTGTCTTGTTTGCCCAGGAATGGAGTATATTCCTATATAGAGTGTAGCCTGTCCTATAAAGGTTAACAATTACTAAATAAGCCGGTTCGGACATTATACCCAAGAATCCTCTTTAATTGATTTAGTAATAATTAGTAATAAACTAACTAACTCAACATCCTAAATTTACATTTCAAGCGTTTAGTATTGAAAGGGCGCATGTTAACTTTTTGTCAAAATTAGTATTGAGACGATTTTGATCAAAGACACGTAAATATACGTTTTGTGACAAAGCAACACTAGAATATGGTTAATTAAATGGCGCCTTTCATTAACCATATGCTAGTGTTGTCTTCTCCTAAAACGTATTTATGTGTCTATGAAACAAAACCGTCGTAGAAAAAACGTAAAAGTAGACATATTGCTTTCCGAAGATAGTGTGCTTACTCAAAATAGGAAACACGTTTGTTTACAAATGCCTTCCGGTCAGTTTCTTCGTTACTAGAATAAAGAGGGAAGACTGTTTTGTTGAAGGGCAAACAAGGGGGTACTATTATTGAACCAATTTGCACAACACTTTTCAAAGAGAAAAAAAAGGAAAAAAGTAAAGTCCTCGGTAATCACTTTCACTTAGAAAAAAGGGGTATATGATTAGCTTACACAAATAAATTTGAATCCACAAATAAAAATATTCTTTACTTAAGATTAAATATATAAATTTATTTTAATATAAGAAAAATTATGAAAATAATAGATTTTACCAAAAAAAGCTCTTGTCCATTCGGCGGTCTCGATCAGAAGGAAGAAAAATTATTAATTTCTTGATTGTCATGCATAAGAAATTAATTCAACAAATTGTTTTAAATTAGATAATAATAAACAAGCGCGAAATTCAAATTCATTAAATGATGTGGTGATTAAAAATTAACATCGAATGCATATTTGTATAAATTTCAAGGTGGCAATTCCCTGGCGTCGATAATATAGGTCGATATGCATTTGACAAGCACAAAACAGAAACAATAACAATGAAATTTTTGTTTATGCGGTAAGTGCCAATGCAATTCTTGTTGATTATTAATTAGTAAAATATTTCAATTTATGTTCATTTTCTTTTTAGATATTTCAGCATTCTATGCGTGAACAAAGACTCATTCTGATAATTTAAAATATTAAAGTTAAATTATTTCTAATAGGTTTCTGATTTAGTTAGAGGGATTCAATTTACAATTTATTGTAACTGGTTAATTTACTATGACATTTTGTATGTAAGACATCTATTTGATCTTCAAACAAAACCGATTTTATTACCTTTTTTTTTATATTTAACGGTAGTGCTTAGGAATTGCTTCCTAACTGAGTCCTTCCGCGCATATGGAACGACACACAGTATAACTAACTAGGGCTGCGGAGTCCGAGCAAAGATGTTCGGTTCCGGCTCCGGTTTCGACTCCGGAAATTTATAAACTTATTAACGACTCCGGCTTCAGCTCCGACTCCGGCTCCAGCTTTGGCTCGGGCTCCAACTCTGACTCCAGCTCCTCCTCTGACATCAAAAATATATCTTTCTATGCGTAAAGCAAATAGGGTTTCCATTTCCGTGAAACGCTGTTATTTATGTGCTGAAAAACTGTGGATATTTGGCAAGCAGGCAGTAGCTGGACGATAGCGTCTCGGTGTTAATTTACAAAGGCCATCGGCTCAATCCCAAGAGCCGATATTTTTTCTTTTTTAATTAATGCGGCGCTTTAACTGGGAGGGTTCCTATTGATTTATTACCGATTGCAAGGTCACATGTTTGAAATTTGTCAGATTCAGTAAGTCCCTGTTAATTCTTCTTGATGTTTTTCTTTTCAATTTTTTGTTTGGTTTAACATCAGTAATTTTCCGTGAAATGTGATGACAAAATACTTAATTAGATTTGCGCGCTTAACCGAAATTTCTCGACTTCTCGACTTTCTACGCGTATCTCGACTTAAATTTCCCGAGATTTCAATAGTTAAGCCCGGTACGCTGCTGAAGTGAAATGAAATTTCTCATATAAAAATGACATAAGCGAAAACGAAATGAAAATTTCACCGCTGAACTTCATTTTGTGGTGCGCAGTTTAGCTAGCGAAATGATAGTTTTCATATCAGAATACAGATGTCTCTATTTTATCTCGACACACTTTTCACTTCATTTTTATCTTCCTGGACGATAAATGTGAAGATAAATTTTAACAATTTTATTTGAGTTTTTGCGTTTTGAGGATCGAAGTGAATTTTATTGTATAATACGTTGTCAGAAACAACATGAAGTTGTACGCACTAAAATATTTACGAAATTCGTCAAACTAAATTTTCACGTCAGATTTATATTCCTAGAAACCCTAACTTCGGCCAGTCCGATTTTGAATTCCAATTTGAACTGAGCTAATGCATATATAAATAATTGGGCTACGTAAGCAAAAGAAAAATCCGGAGCCGGAGTCTGTCTATTTCACAAGGGTCCGGCTCCGACTCCGGCTCCTTTAAAAATACGAAAAAAAAAAACATAAACTCCGCGACTCCGACTCCGGCTCCGACTCCACAGCCCTGAGTATAACCATAAAAGGAATGAAAGGACTACAGAAGGGAAAGACAGGAGGGAGTTCATACAGCCCATTTCACAAACGCGAAACTCCGAAGAAAAAAATAGTTTTGCAACTTATTGGTTTTTGCAAATTTTAGTTCCACGTTATATCAGTGAACTGGTCATGTTAAGTTGAATCATATGATCAACAATTCTTAAATTAGGCTTAGAAATCAGAAATCAAAAGGTTCAATATTTTCACAAAAATAATTGAGCGGGCATCGAACACGTTTGGGTTAGTAACTTGAGTAATTAAGACGAAAAGGGATTCCTGAATACTTGCTACTTCAATTTCATTTGATCAACTTCCTCAGGACCTAATATACAATCTAGCATAAAACCGAATTCCTACCTGGTTACTATGCCTTTTGATGATTTTTCCAGTGTCAATTTTGACTTTGTAAGACAGAGGTCCGGTGTGTGTTTCGACAGAGACAATTATCCATTTTGAACAAGTGGAGTAATTGCGAACCAAACCAGATCGTTGGATTCAAATTCGCGAATGTTGGTTTGATTGAGATGATTTTAATGTGTCGGCGTTTTTATATTAACTGGATGGAGCTTGTCATAATATGTTTTGACTTTCCGATTAAAAATAAATTCAGAAGGCTATGGCTTAGTTTTTGTGCAGGGCGTAATGTGTTGGCTCCACAAAAATCTAGCGGGACGACAATGCAATTTTGATATTTTTTTAAGGATATCCTTGGCGATTTTTATCATTCTTTCGGCCTGGCCGTTTGATGACGGATGGAATGGAGCAGATAATAAACGATCGACCAGGTTGTCGTCACAAAATGACTTAATTCAGGTGATGGAAACGCTGACTCATTGTCAGAAGCGATCATGTGCGGTAGTCCACGTGTAGCAAATAGAGTCCGTAGTGATTTAGTAGCACATGCCGATGATGTTGTTCTGACAGGAATGACCTCCAACCACTATGAGAACGACGAAGAATATTGCATACTAGAACTGATGTTGGCTACCACGGATGACTTCTTGACAAGCGGTGCATGCCTTAACAAGACATTCGATGTCTTTGTTGGTGTTCAGCCACGAATTTCGGTGGAGATTTCATATCTACGGAGGAAGAAAGGTTCTAATTTTGTTTGACCGTTTACTAACCTTTCTGGAAAACCTTTTAACGCCCAATTGAGCACACGGTTGTAGTCGGAATATTTGGGCGCATCTGTGATATTTGTGATGCGTGTAGGACTGCTTTTATGATGGATTCAATCATTAGAACTTCCTCATTTTCCTCATCGGATACTTGAATGGTTTCGTTAGGTAAACGACTAAGAAAATCGGCATTTTCCATTTTTGAGCTAGAATGATGAATGATATCGAAATCATATGCGTTCAGGAAAACTGAGCGTCCAAGCATTTGGGCTGATATCACTATAGGTATATGTTTTTCGGAACTGAATAACCTAATCAATGGACGATGATCGGTGATGATCGTAAACCGTCTTCCATAAAAGTAGTGAGAAGGCTGGTTGATGATAGTAATTCGGAGAGATGTTCGGCTAGTTCAGCTTCGTTTCTCGCAGAAAAAACGATATCGTCAAAATATGGCAAGATTCCTTTGATATTTTTTTTAAATATTTTCAATAAGGCGTTGAAAAACGCGTGCCTAGTCAGGTTTTACAAAAATGTTACCTTTCTTGAAGAGGATAAAAGATAACTTTAGGATAATTGGTTGAACTGACTGGTTGAGTTGCAAGGATATTTGATTTCCCTTATAACAACCCAACTTCTCGGAGAATAGATGCTTGAATTTATTGACGACAGCATCAACAGGTGATTGTTGTTGTAAATTATGTACACCTTTCAAGCTGATACCGAGCGACGAAAACCAGTTGCAACCAAATACGTTAGATTTTCTTCCATTTACTATGACGGTTGGAAGGTTTTCGATTACAGTGTTATTGTAGTGAATATCGACGTCCATAACACCCGCAATTGGAATAGCATTTCTTTGGAAATCCACCAATTTTAACTCACATGGCTGGATAACCGGTTTTGAGTTCGACCAAATATGATTGAATGTATCCTTTGAGATTATCGTAAAATTAAATCCAGAATCCACCTCAAAATTACAAGGTCGATTATTTAAAAGAATTGTCACATACTTTTTTAGGTCGTGATAAGTGCTATTTGATTTTGTAGTGGTAGTGGTATACTGATGTAGTGGATCGACATACCTTTCCGAAGATATCCTATTATGCTACAGTTAGAATCGCGCATGACTTTCACCACAACCGTTACAATGTCGAGACGATTGGTTTTTATTAAAGTGTGATGGTTTTTTCGTTGAAATCAGCTGTAGACATTCAGGAGGACGAATTTCGATTTGATTTTTTGCTGCTGCTTCAGATATTGATGCCTTCTCAATGACCTTAGTCAAGGTCAATTCTGATTTAGCTAGAAGAGCATGTTGAAGCGATTCATCTCTGAGCCTGCATACGATTTGGTCTCTCAACATTTTGTCAAGGACGTTTTCGAATTTGCAATCAATTTACAATCAAAAAATTGTAGAATCCACCGATATCGGATGGGCGTGGTGAAAAATGGTCGATTAGCCTTTAGGTCAACTCGTTTAATTTTATTTCACTCACCGATTTTGGAGTTACTGAACTCAAAAGGTCAAAAATAGCAGGGTCGCACAAAGTCAAGAACACTGCACGTGTTTTGCTTTACAAATTCGAGTTCATTCATTGGCTTGTAGGTACGACTCGAATCTTTTAAGATATGATGACCATCCTTCAGGTTTTGATACGTCAAACTGTTCCATAACGCAGCGACCTTGGTTGAAATGCTTATGTCTTCAGATTTCACGGTAGAATTCACTTTCATATCACATGCACACAGAACAAAAAAAAAAACTAATTATTGGTACGAATGAGTATCGTACGGCACTATGCGACACAAAATTAATATCGTACGATATAAGTATTTACCACCATTTATTTGCACCAATAGACTGACCATGATCACTCAATTTATTGTAAAGGTTGGGCCATCTATTGGTTTGTTTTTAAATTATAGGATATGGCAACACTTTTTTGAACGATTTGCTTGAAATTTTGACAGCTCTTCAGTCTGATACTCCGCGTCACGAAACAATCACATTTTTGCTTGAGGAGCGTTTCGAAAAATTGAAAACTTATTTTCAAAGTCAATGTTGTGTAGCCGACCCCGTGCGAATTTTGAAAAGAAATATGGGCCGTGAAAGAGCGCCAAGCGGAATCGCTGAGTTCATGAGAAAGGCTTGGTATTGAATAACAGAAGTGGTCCCAGAGCTCGGACAATGGGCATGCCCGAGAATATTGCAGCTGTGGCCCATAGTGTAGGACAGAATCCATCGACCTCCCCACCCTAAGGAGAATACTGCACAAAGAGATTATTCGCCTGCAAGGTCGTTTTGGAGATGTCAATTGGCCTGTGCGGAGTTGCGATTTGACGTCCTTGGACTTTTTTCTATGGGATTTTGTTAAGGATAGATGATATGCGGACAATCCAGAGACAATTCCAGCCTTAAAACATAAATTCATAGCAACTTTAACTAAGGACAAAACATAATTCTTTTTGTAGCGGGCCACTTTCCGCGCTGTATCTGTTACACAGAAATTAAATCATTTGCATGCCAACGTGATATATTTTTTCCATTTTGTTTTCTTATGTTTTTGCCAACTTAGTTATTTTGAAATGTAATTTAATTGAAGAAACGTTTCCTTATAGTAACAATGATTTTTAATAACATTTACTTTAGAAGATTTATTTGGAACTCCTTCGTTCTTTTTTAACAACTTTTTTAGAGGCTTATAAATTATAATACATAGTTGTTAAAAAAGAACCGAAGGAAGAGTTACCTGAAGTCGGAGGTTCTAAAGTATTATTAAAAAATCATTGTTACAATAAGATTTTTTTTTTTCAATTCAAAAAACATTTAGAAATAACTACTTTACACACGCCGTCTACACTATGCAAATTCATTGATATGTCTGTGTATGTTATACGCATTTTGACAGTATTAGCAAATTATTACGAGGCTGTTTCACGTAATTTTATTAGTAAATTATTATGAATGTCATAAAAACTTAATGTTTAAGGTCATGTTTTGCCATTTGAAATTGTTCTCTCAAGTTGAAACATCGCGATATAACAAAAAATCATAACCTAAACACAATTTTTTTGTTAATTATTCGTATTGTTAACGATTAAAAATGTCTTTTAATACCGAAAGTACAGTGCGATTAATCAATCGACTTGCACCGCAAAAATGAAGTTTACTGAATCGTAAAATTAAAGGAAGAAAAAAAATATATTTGCTAGATGGGGGGAATGAAACAAAAAACCGATTCCGTAAAAAAATATCTAGTCTGTAGTTGTAACACTCCTCTAAAAAGTTTCAAATCGAGAACTTTTTATAGGAGTTTCACTACACACGTACATAAAATTTGTACATTGTATGCCCCAATTCCACTGTGAAAAATATACTGAACTGACTCTTGAAGTTGGAAGAAGACAAAAAAAATAATCCATCAGAGTGACAAAGACAAAATATTTTGTTATTGTTTTTATTATAGCAAATTTTATGCATACATTTTGACAGCAAACAAAAACATAACCAAGAATTATTAAAAAAAATTAAGAATTAGTGTTAATTCTATATTATTTTCACGATTCAAACTAATCTTAAAAATTTATTATTATTAATACTCATCAAAATTATTTTTTCGAATATTTTCGATCACACATTAGACTTTACCATAAAAATTTCAAACTTTAAAATTGGCTTAGTGTGTTGACAGCAAACAAAAACATAACCAAGAATTATTAGAAAAATCAAGTATTAGTCTTAATTTGAATATTTCCACGTTTCAAAATAATCTGAAAAATTAATTATTATTAATACTCATATCAGAATTATTTTATTCAAATTAGTGTGCGAGAAACATTTTGCATCGATACACAATATTTATGTACATGTATTAGTTGGACTGCCATAAAATTTCTCGATTTGATACTTTTTTTTTTAATTTCGAACTCAGTGCTCTAACACAGACACACATTTTTTGTAAGTAAAATCTTGATTGACTCCGTTGTGTGTCTCGTTCACACAACCACCGATTTTATATTTTTATCTCAAGTTATTTTTACTGACAAATTTTGATTCACAGTGGAATTGAGGCAGTATATGATGAAAAATAATTCTCGCACACTCTAATAATTTTTATAGAGCATTCACAATGGAAAAACCTTTTACCTTTTACTTACAGGTTTGTATGAATTTCCAACATAACAAACAAAAATTGTTGTTCGATATGTTGGGAATTCATACAAACCTGCAGGTTAGAAGTAAAAAGTTTTCGCATTGTGAATGCTCTGGTAATAGGATGACGATTTTATGGTAGAGATTTTTTTAATTTTTTATTCTGTGACGGAAATTGTTCGAAAAAATGAAATTCTGTCTGATATGAGTGTTAATAATATTTAATTTTTTAGATAATTTTGGGACGAAAAAATAATTAAATAAATACTAAATTAGTAAATACGTAGTTTTTTTTAGCAATTATTGGTTATATTTTTGTTTAACACGTTCGCAACTCAAGCAATTTTTATGATGTTCAGAAAAAACTCACGTATTAAAATTTTAATGTGAAAATCTCTCTAACGGCTAAGCTTCCAGTGAAACTGTAGGTGTGTTGATGTGAGTTTCAATGTTATGTGTTCCCTCTATTAACACTCCACTGGTGCAAGGTTATGTTCACTACACGTGTTTTATATTAATCCGAAAATGAATTACACCAATTGTTGTTTTGTTATTTGTATTTTATTCACCAGATAATCGATATTCGTTTATTTACATAAGAATAACAGATATAATCAAAACGTTGATTAATTTGCAGCCATCTTATTCCGCCGTTTTTATTCGCTATTTGCTTCTTTTTAGACTCCTAATTTTTTAATCTATAATAACGTGGTTTTAGAATACCGTGGTTTTATCAACCCAGTAAACCGAAAAAGGTGATGCCAATTTTACTTGCATCGACGGTAGTTTTGCTGCCATACTATCCTTCCCCCAGTAAATGCAGTGAACGATAGAAAATGATCGAAAACGAGCCGGCCTAACGATGGCGCGGGCTCCTCTGTTTTTGGTTTGTTCAGTAGGTTTGGGATGAAACGTTACTCTTCCCTTAAGTGATCTGCCTGTTTCAGCGCTATGTGACGGTGGTGAATGTGTTGTTTCCAGCGTAGTGTTCGGTTTGGTTGGCACTTCGTTCGATGTATTTGTATGTTTATGAGGTTGCGGCGCCTCTATGAAACAAGGTTTAAGCCGGTTTATTGAAACCGTTGATTCGATACCTTTGACCAGCAGTGTGAAATATTTTTCGTTGTGTTTGACTACCGAAAATGGTCCCTCGTATGGAGGTTGTAGAGACTGATGAATTGCGTATGTCCGTAACAGCACGAATTCGCAAATTGACAACTCTTTAAACACGAAAATTTGTTCTTTAGCATGTCGTGATGTTGATGAGGGTTGAATGTTTTTAAACTGATTCCGCAACTGGGTGACGAAATCGGACTGATGAATGTTCCTGCTTGGTTGAATGAAATCCGCGGGTAGTCGTATATATTCTCCGTAAACAAGTTCGGCTGACGTACTGTGAAAATCGTCCCGGAATGAGGTTCTCAGTCCCAGTAGTATTATCGGTAAAGATTTTGTCCACTGTTTTTCAGCGACACAGCGCTTTTAAAACTACGGTGCCATCGTTCTATTATGCCGTTGCATGCTGGATTGTAAGCAGTTGTTCGTTTGCAATTGATTCTGGGCTCAAAAATTGTTAATACCAATAATTTAATTGAATTTAATCGACAACTTCTATAAGCATAATGATAGCTAATAGACGTCTTTGATTAAATAATTTACAGTACCGAATTATAGGTAAACCTACAATTCTAGTTAATAGTTTAAGCCTAACAATGTAATTACTGCTGTATTGGACGCATCAACGAAAATTGCAAATTTGGCAATTGGAATCGGATATGCTAGCTGAGTACCCTGCGCCAGCTTTGTTTTGCACGTTTCGAATGCATTGCGACTTATCCTTCTTCTTCATTCGCCCTTTTAAAAATTCGTATAAAATCCCCTGATCGTGTGCTGCATTCGGTAAAAAGATTCGGTAATAATTTATCATCCCCAGAAATTGAAGAATGCCGTTTTTCAGTAGTTGGTCGTGGGAAATTTTGAATGGCTTCCACTCTGTGTTTATCAGGCGACATGCCGCTTGCGGTGATATGAAATCCGAGGAAAGATATTTCGTTCTTCATAAATGCGCACTTGTTAAAATTTAGGACTAGTCCTGCGTTACTTAGGCGATAGAAAACAATCCGTATGTGTTTCAGATGCTCTTCCAAGTTTTGTGAGGCGATCAGTAGGTCATCGATATACGAAAACACGAATGCCAGATCTCGAAATATTGCGTGAATCAAACGTTGGAATGTTGGAGCCGCATTACATAATCCGAACGTCATCCGGATGAACGCAAACAATTCGAACGGAGTGATGATTGCGGTTTTTCCTATGTCTCGTTCTTCGATAGGGACCTGGTGATACGCACGGACGAGATCGATTTTCGAGAAAATCGTGCATGACTCGAGTTGATGTGTGAAATCGGTCACAAAGGGAATCGGATAATGGTCAGGTTTTGTTATCGAGTTTAATGCTCTATAGTCACCACATAATTGCCAGTTTCCGTCTTTCTATTTTGCAATATGGAGCGGATTTTCCCAATTGTTCTTCGAGGGTCGGCACACTCCTTGTGCTGTCCAAGCTTCAATCTCAGCTTTGGCGATTTTCATCTTTCCCGCGTTCAACCGACGTACTTTTGCATGGCATAGTTGACCGGATGTCTCGATACAATGCGTGATGTTGTGCTTTACAGTATCTAGATTTGTCGATTCACGGGTTACTGTCTTAAATTCGTGTAGTAGTTCCAGAATCTCCGGAATTGTTGAATCGAACTTTATTGTTGTAATGCCGTATGAAGGAATTTGAATTGGCTCTCCTTTGACGTCGAGGCTCGTGTTGGGGTCGATGAGCTTGTTATCTTTAATGTCGACCAATAAACCGAAATGTGATAGGAAGTCAGCTCCAAGAATACACCGATCAACTTTTACTATGATGAACTTCCACGTCAATGGTCTACGATTTTAATTTTGCCTTATTTAAAGCTTCATAGTGTTTCAAATTCTCGAACTTTATATGAAAAATTAGCGTTGTCCCAGAAGATCCACCAATATTTTTTTTTATCCACGAAAGTGTAAAGGCTCCAACGGAATTCAAATGTTCTGCAATAAGGTTCCAAACTGTTTTTTGTCTCTATAGCAAACTTTAGTACTTGTAGCATTTTTGGTTTAAAATATGTAATCACAAAAAATCCAGTCACATTCTTAAATTATATAAGTAGCGTCTTCTTTGCACAGTGGTCTGGAAAGGCAGTAAAGTTTGGCCACCATGACTCGCCCGGGCAATAGACAAATTATGTTCCTTGGACCTTGAGAACTTCGAAAATTACGACCCTTCCCCCCCCCCCCCCCCCCCGAAATCGCCGCTGATCCTGTTTTACTCTTTTCCATACTTTTTGCGTGCTGAGAAAATGCGAAAATTCAATGATTTCGGGAATTAAAAGCGCGCAGAAATTTCCGCGTGTGCGTGTCTGGGAGTGGCATTAACGGGTAAACACTCAAGTCTCTAGGTACGGGGACTCGTCGTACATGTATGTGTGTGAGTAAAACTAGTTTATTGTTATAATTCATGATATATATATAACACAAATGCAAGTAACCATCAATTTCAATTATTCAAACACTTGAAATGAGTATAAATATATATTCATCTTCCTGTTGTACAAATTAACAGGGTACAGCAGCTTCCTAGTTCTGTAACAGATTGGAGTTAGTACAAAGATTATTATATTATTGAATAATATAATGAACCTCTTACGAATTAAATGTGTTTTGAGGAAAATTCTACCACTGCTGATCTCAATCTCTGGGAGTATTGTGAGTCCAAAATATTGTTGATCTTCCATCGATTCCAGAATTTCAAAAATTCATGATGAACTGACTCGCCCGCTTGCTCGGACCAAAGACCGAATCCGTGGCCTTCCCTTAGGAAACTAAGGCTTTCTTCTATATGGCGAATCGCTACGTGAATCTTCAAGGTCTCACTTATTCCAGTTGGCAGGACCGCTTTTCTCAATTCATCTATAAATTTTGACAAATTTTGACAGGCGTTCCCTTCAAAAACTTCTCCGTGATAGTTTCTGGATATCAACTTGAGCCCCTGAGGCCATAATATGGCCTTAACCCTACCTAGCAAAGGTACGAGCCCGTCCCAGAACAAGTGATTTACAAACCCTTGTAGAATGTGAAGCTCTGGGACAACGCACTTTTCCAAGACAGAAACACTCGATTTTCGGTAAAAAGCGTCTTATTTATTGTACTATTACTCTTTGAGGCCTGTTTCTTAATACTGCCAAGTGAAACGAATTTCTGGTAGTCTGATTCTAAATCTCCGTAAGTTTTCAGTCTATAAACATCTTGCTCTAATGAGTATGAAACATCGCTTAAGTCTAATTCACGCTCATTGTTTAATTTCCCAATATCTAATTCTTTTCGACTCCTGAGATCTTGAAGACGCACGAAACAATATGGGCAAGGAAAGCTCGATGTAGCCGTTTGTTGACCGTTTACTAGCAGAAGAAGCTTGAAATCTGACAAGAATTTTAATGGAATAGAGTTTATTCTAATCAAATCAAATAAAATTTTCAGGTTATCATAAGTTTCAGTGATTAGGGGGACCATACCCAACATTATCAACTTATGGATTCCTGTTAACTTCCCTTCATTGTTGTTTGAGTCTAATTTTTGTTTTTTAGAACCATCTTCTGAATCTATACATAGATAATCTTCTGGAAGAATAGTCATACAAATCTTGAAGAAGCCTTGACCCCCGTCAGCCATAACTTTAATAACGTAATTGCCAATTAAATTTCTTCTTACTAAAACGCACTCTAATATTTCTTCGGCATCGGCCCACACTACTGGTCTTTCTTGTTTATTTATATTTTTATCGACTTGGAAACTCAAAATAGTACTTTTATATACGTCATCTAATGCCTTGGATTTTTTTGACGCTTCTGCTAAATAATTGCTAGGAACCGATTTTCGACCGATATTCTTTCTAATGAAAGTGCATAATTTTTTCATCTGTCTACCAGAAGTACCTGACTGAACTTGAAAATCAAATAAATTATCAGATGAAAATTGGGCGTTTATTCCTTGCTTGTTTAGATATCTGCTTTTGCGTCCTCCCGTACTCATTTTCACCATGGTCTTATTATCGGTGGCCTGCATTTTTTTGGACACCAGTGACGTACAAAACTGTTCTTGTTGTGTTGCAGGAAGAGTCTCAACAAAATTTTCAATATTAACTCTCTTACGAGCGGGCTTATTTTTTGATGTCGGATGCCTCTACCAGTACGTTGGAAGCAAATATTACAAATTTTAAAAGCCGAACCGGATTTTTCTACCGGCGCACGCATCACTTTAGTTTCAGTTGCTTCAAGAGATTTTTAAGGCTACATGTCATTTTCAGATGTTATTTTTGAACGTGATATTATTGGTACACCTATCCTTCTTTTTTGTCACCTTTACAATGTGCGGTTTTGCATATATAACATTCACAAGAAACAACACTTGATTCACCACCCTACCTTGTATTTTTCAGCAAAATAATATCTTCGTAGTTGGGCATGATTTTGAATGATCGGTTTGAGTTCTCCGCGCTCTCTGGATGTTAGTTTTCATCTAGAATTCTTCGACAATTCACACAGATACTAGTCGGAAATCGAGGATCGGACAATCGAAAATTCACATTTATAGGTACGACTTTGTATCTACTCCTCGCGACATGGCGTTATTCGAAAATACTCCAATGTTCTACCACTTAAAACAATTTTCCGACCAGACGGTGCACAAATTTTCCTTCGGTTTTCGCTAGCATTTGTGATCGCATTTACTGCCCATGTTTCACAAAATATAAAATAGTAAATGAAGACTTATAAAGGTTAGAAGTAATATCCAAGATGAGAAGTGGATGATATTTCACGCACAACTGACTTGGAAAACGCGAAAATTGTTTTTGTTGTGAAAACTCGATTTGAGCACTCACCCACACACACACACACGCCTTCATGAAAGAAACTATCATACAAATACAGTGTGACATCATGAGTTCTATCTGAAAGCGCATAAATGGTTCATACAGACAATCACACCCACACACACACATTCACTCACACACGTACATGTGGGACGAGTCCCCGTACCTAGAGTCTTGAGTGTATACCCGTTAATGTCACTCCCGGACACGCACACGCGGAAATTTCTGCGCGCTTTTAATTTCCGAAATCATTAAATTTTCGCATTTTCTCAGCTCGCAAAAAGTATGGAAAAGAGTAAAAAAGGATCAGCGGCGATTTCGGCCCCCCCCCTCGAAATCCCCAGGGGGGGGGGGGACGGGTTATTTTCGAAGTTCTCAAGGTCCAAGGAACATAATTTGTCTATTGCCCGGGCGGGTCATGGTGGCCAAACTTTACTGCCTTTCCAGACCACTGTGTTTCATATAGCTGGAATAGAAATAGAAGTGCAAATTTTGTTGACATACTCGTAAGTTATATTTATTAAAAAATATAAACGACTTTTTAATTTTTTATAATTACTCTCAATACGTACTAATAAGATTTTCTCTAACATATCGAGATTTTCAATTTGGTTTCTTGCAGGAGACTGTTTTACAGCAGTTTTGGTTCCATTCAACTTTAAAAAAAAGAAATTTTATATCGAGTTTTTTTTTTGGTCTAAAACGTGCGCTTGGTTCCTATGCTGGATTCATCTTATTTAAATCATTTATCTTCCAAGTAGAGTATCCAAATTTTTGTATCTGCTGTTAGTGATAAAAACGTTATGCACAACACGCGTTTAAGTTTTTGGCTTTTCTCTTCGCCTCGCTCTAACTCCCACCTTCGAAAGCAAAAAATAATTACGGCTACTTGCTGTGTACAATTAAATATTAGAAATGCGAATAAGTTGTTGTTTGTACGGGTAATCATTAAATTTAAATTGAATAGAAATCAATAGTAGTTTCCCAGGCTATTTTTTTTTTTTATTTACAGCAGGAAATTTGACGTTTAAACCTAAGTAGTTTTCTGCTCCCTCCTTGCACTGAATTAGTACGCGAAATTCAAACATTTTTTGTTTAGAGTAAAGGCCAACATTTGAATTTGCTCACCAGCGAGAAAGCTTAATTTAATTAGATCATTAAAATGAAATTGTTGAGTACAAATAATTTTTTATAGTAATCAGTTCTCATAAGTTATTAAGTTTGTAAAACATAAATAAATCACGTACGGACAATTTAATTAACTTACATAAATAACTCGATTCTTACGTTATTGAAAACAGTTTAACCAACAAATAACAATAATTAGAAATTTGGATAAATTTGTGTAATTGGCTTTAAGTTAATGAGATTGGCAAATTTTATATGCCACTGACCTTTATTTTTAGTATATCAAATACGACTACAACTTCTGTTTATTAAACACGGCAAGCAAACTTAGCAAAAAAATACATTTTTAGTTTATATATTTTGTCATAAACTGTGTATTTAGTGTATATACTTGTATAAGTTGAATAATTTTGCGAGACACGTCAGGAAACCCCTATACAATTAACTAAATTGTCAAATCTTCAAAATACATATTTAGTTTATATTGCCCTCTGTTTGTACCAATTTACCTAAAATCGTATCGATCGATTTTACCATTTCAACACGCAATCGTGGTTATAAGGCAAAATTTAGTATCCACCAAAATAATAAAACATAATGAATCAAAAAGTGTGTTGCTTTTTAAAGGTATGGTGCCGTATCCGGTCAAATAACCCATATACATAACATAACTCTGATTATTTTAATATGTATGTATAAATTTGTAATTACCTTAATAGTTCGTATCCAAAAGAAGAGAGTCAGTGTTGAACTTCCTTTACTACTATACTAAATTGTAGTATAATACGATTATATTCAAATACGTCACGTTATTTTCGAATGACTTTTTAATATTTTCCGTTTTACCTGCGGTTGATTAATTATACACAAACTTTGTTATATTCGTTTATTACACATAGTATTTATGTGAATGAACCATAAAATATTTATGTATCGTAATTTATAAATTTTGCTCACGTTCAAAATTTTTAATGATACTGCATTTAATTATTATAATGTACGGGTTAAGCATGAACAATTAACGAGCGTTTACTGTAATCGTTTGCCTATAAATGTAAGTGTGTGTAAATTAATTAATAACTATGTAATTCTAATTCTTTAGTAAAAAAAAATTGAAATAAAATTTAATAATTTGTTTAGTACCAGGCAGTTCTAGTTACAGTAAACGCTCCACATAAGCAACTCGACTGAACCAATTTTCTAGAGGTGATTGCTGATATAGAAAAAACGATTTGAAATTTATTTAATTTTCTTATAAAATTCAGTAAAGCATTTGTCAGTTAAAGTATTTAATTGAATCTGTTGTCAGATAAAGGAGCTAGTTTTGTAAGGAGTAGGGCATAGATGATTAATTGATTTCTGATCAAAACGATTATTTATTCATTTACAGTAGATTACGATGAAACTCGACAGATAAAAGAGAAATGGGATTCTAAAATGATTTTTGGTTAAGGTTCTGGAATATGGCCAGTTAGGATGGAATTTGACTACTCCCTAACTATTTATGATGAAATTTGACATGTGCGTTCGAAAGGGATTCTGAAATAATTGTTACATAAAGTTCTAAAATATGGCCAATAAGAATAGAAATTGGCTATTTCTTTACCGATTTTCGATCTGCCTCACAGCAGATGACACCCTAAACATATATTGTTTGTTGATGTTTTTCTGGATCTGGAAGCTATTGAAGTTTCGCATATTGACATTTATTATACATCTATACCGGGAAATTTAATCACAATCAAATGAAAATAATAAAGAGTGGGTGACAGCAGCCGCAGCACTGGTGAAACTCCTAATGGCAGTGTAGGGTCCCGGAGTTAGAAAAATCACTTTAGAATATCACTTCCTTAGTACATGTCAAATTTCATCATAATCCGTTAAGGAATAGCCTAGTTCTATCCTAACCGGCCTTATTCAAGAACATTATCTAAAAATAATTTTAGGCTTCCATTTCCATCGAAAATGTCAAATTTTACTATAATCGGTTTAAAAATAGATAGATTCAATCCTAATCGGTCGGATTGCAGAACTTCGTCTAAAAATCGTTTTAGAATCCCATTGCGATGGAAATACAATTGTTAAATTTCACTAAAATCAATTAAGAAATAGTCAAGTTCCATCAGTAGAATCCCATTTCCACCGCATAAGTCATCGGTTCACATTTTTTCGAGAAAACAAATTTTCGAGCGATCGATTCATTTTCTCCAATTAATCGGAAAGTCGATTTATCGATTAATCCATCCATGCCCTGGTAAGGATGTGTTCACATTCTCATTCAAGTTGAACATATTTTCAGTGCCATGGCAAGTCGCGTTATCTATTTATTTATTTATTTCATCATTAAAATATTTAATACATAGTATGATTACTGTAATCCAAATAAAAGAAACAAATGAAACTATAAGTAACAATTAATAGCATAGATAAATATTAAAAATAATTAAAGTACATTATACAATCCAAATAAATTAATTCAATTTTAAATAATTCTCTTGATATATGAAAATCAAACTGGTCGTAGTTTACATTAAAAGAATTTAGCACGTTAAAAACAGGACTAAAACCTTTAAAATTTGTTCTCCTGAAAGGCAATCGAAGCAAGGTATTTCTTGGACACAAAAACCTAACATGGACACTAAAATAAAATAATGATAAAAGTTCTGGGCAATTAACTCGAGAGCAAATGATATCACGAGCGAAAACGGTATTAGTTTTATCACGCCTAACAGCTAAGGTGCATAAATTGATTAATTTCAGTCTATTTTCATATGGCTCTCATTTAAATCTATCTTTAGAATGACATCTAGGAAGTCTTCTAAGTGCAAAAATTAAAAACTGCTTCTGTACACTCTCAATTTTATCCGACTAAAACTTATAAAGCGGTTGCCAAATTATCGATGCATATTCCAGAATGGACCTTACATAAGTAATATATAATGTTTTGAATGTATAAGGATCATGAAATTCTTTGTCATACCTTTTAATAAACCCCAACATTGAATTAGCTTTGTTAATTATTAAATATATATGCTTGTTAAAACTCAAGTTGTTCGAAAATAAAACTCCTAAGTCACGCATTATTAATACTCTACTCACAACTTCATCATACAGTATATATATGGTACTTCAACACAAGATGTACGAGATTTACAGAAAGACATTACTTTACATTTGGAGATGTTTAACCTTAGTTTATGTCAGAAGCAGATTTTATCTCTGCGTATATCTTTATATCATCCGCATACTCAAACATTTACAAAAATTAAAACAGTCAATAATATCATTGATGAAAAGTATAAATAAAAACGGGCCAAGATGACTTGCCTGAGGGATACCAGAGGACGCTACATATGAATCTGATACAGTATTCATAATTTTAACACATTGCATGCGATTCGTTAAGTATGAAGCAATCCAACTAAGAGGGATAAATTCCTTATTCATCTTAGTTACGGTAGATATACCCTGCACAAATCCGTGCTGTAAAGAGGTAACATAATTCATTAAAATAAACTCAAGTCTTTGCTTTACTAACATTTCAAACAATTTAGGAATGACGGAAAGAATATTGATTGGTATAAAACATGTAATATCACACTTAGAACCAGACTTAAACACTGGCCGAACAAATGCGGTTTTCCACATATCAGGAAAAACATCAGTTTGAAGACTAATGTTAAACATATAATATAACGGTTCAGCTAAAGAATGAGCACAATTTTTTAAAATGATCTTTAAACGTATCTAGATGTAATAAACCAACCAAAATTTCCTGTTTCGTAAGTTGAAGGACATTCAACTTATCGCTTGATGGACCATTTCGGAAACTAGAATCATTCTTCTTCTCAAAAACACCCTTGAAAAAATGTACAAAAGCATTACATATCGCCTCAGGACCGGAAATTGAGTCCCCATTGTGAGACATTACTGTTTGAAAACCTACAGATTTTCTTTTACCATCAATAAATGAAAAAAATCTTTTAGGATTACTTCTTATTTCATCCTCAATTCGTAAAATATAAACATTGTAAAGAAAATCATTAAGATATTTGAATTCTTTCCTTAACATACAATATTTTTCATAATCCGTACCATTACCAGAACGCTTAAATAACTTACTAGCTTTAGATTTGTGGTTAGCAAGATTTTTCAACGAATGGTTAAACCACGGTTCATTGTACTCACAGCGTGTCGCCTTTTTGGGAACAAACTGGTCAAATCCTGCATTTACAGCACCATAAAACCGTTCAACAATTTCGGAAATATTATTATTATTCACTAAAAACTCAGACCAGTCAATTTTACCAAAATATTCATCAAGAAACACAAAGTCTGCATTCAAAAAATCAAATTTAACATCCTTAACAATAAATTCAGCTATGCTATATTCTAAAAAATGTATTTCGATGAGCAATGGTATTCGAAAGATACTGGAACTCCCTCCCAAGTCAGCACAAGCTATCATATGAACTGATTGAATTGATGTAAACACCAGATCGAGAATACGACCCATGTTGTTCCGAACAGTATTAATTTGTTGAACGCTAAAACTTGACAATACATCCAAGACATTGTTTGATATCAAATCATTAGAAGATCCAACGAAAGCATATGGATCCACTCAATTTTAGGTAAATTAAAATCACCAACTATTAAAATTTGATCGTCTTGTAGCATCAACGGCAATATCTCCTTCGTAATCAATTCTGTAAAGCTTATACAGACATCCCCAGCACTGCCGAACGGAATGTAAATACCAATGATAAAAAGCCAAAAGGAACCACACTTTACCTTAACAGTCAGTAATTCGCAAATGTCGCATCTAATATTTAATTGCTGGAATGTTAATTCATTGCTAACTGCTATGATAACGCCACCACCTCGATGATCAGATATACTGGAATCCACATAGCGATCACGACGAAAAACAGTATAAACAGATGGAAAAAATTCAGTAACACTAAACGTACTATTTAACCATGTTTCACCAAAAAGTATCAAATCGTAGTCATTTACAAGTATCGAGGAGTAAATAGTTTTAGCTTTGGTTCGAGTGCCGCTACAATTATGGTAGTACACATGTAAACTATTGCGTTGAGTTGCTGGTATATTAATGGCATGTGGTTTATGGCTTTTTACAGGTATCTTAACAGGAAAATCATGAACTAACTCCTGCCTGGAATAACAGGAAAATTGAAGTTTTTTTGCCGATCGTCTATGATAAAGCGCCGAATTGATGTTCCAATTGGCCAAAAATCAGGTGCTAGCGTTTTATCAAAAACTTCTTCAGGTAAACCAACCTTAAACGAGATAAAATTTAACGAATTTACATCTCGGTTTTTAGGAATCAAAGGCCAGCAGTCAATATCCGACGATGACACGTTTAATTTGGAACTAACATATGATTTCATCATTAATATTATTGCTTTAAATAGTAATTTTTTGGGCTCTATGTGTGAAGCTACTTGTGGAACAAAAACTTATTTGTACCATTCCATTAAGTACACTTGGCTGCCACTTGTTTTTAGAATATTTATAATAGAGTGAAGTGAGTATCTTTATTTTTAAAGCAACGAGACGATTTTGCTTTCATTTATACAAGGCATTAAGTATTACTTTTTCCTTCATTGCTTTCTTCCGGCAGCAGTTTTTTTAAAATTGCCAACTTTCGTTTTTTAATGCAAGCCTTTCTATACGAGTCCGGTTTCATCACGATTATAAATTTGTTCCGGTAAAACCCATTTTCCAGAATAATTTTTCTAAATATGTCTTTCTTTACATTTTATAAGCCATCCATCACTCGCCACTTTACACATATGATTAATGTGTTCTATTTCAAAAGCCACATCCATTATTTCGTTCTCCTTTAATTTATTTTCGTTTACAGTTAAATTGTAAAGTCTTACCAGGGGGATATTATCCTCTTCCATAAAATAATCAGCCGATTCGATCGAATTCGATACCGCTCCTTAAGGGATTTTATGATGTTTTAGTCAAGCAGCTGCAACAAGAGGGGATTGTTAGGCGGAAAAAAGATAACATTTAAGTTTTCAATGTTCGAAAAAGTGTTTGCTGTGCCACGGCAGGTTGCATTGTCCACCAATAATATCGTTTTTACCGACAAAGATATTTGTGGAAATAAATACATAGTCACATCTATAGATGGTTTTAGTAGGTAAATATAAGGTAACTAGGGGGTACAGCCCGTCCTAGGACGGATACAATTTTGAGAATAACTATAGTTATGTAATGTTTTGATTGATATCTTATCTAATTGATATTTTTTATCGGTATTTCTCAGCCAAGTAAAGGTACCTCGGGATTAAAGGCTTTTAAGGATGATTGTACCTTAATAAACCTTAAACCAAAGAGTAAGGGGTTTAAGAATGATGTTACATGTGTTGGGGCATCACCCAAAATCTTACAGACTGACAAAAAGGCAGAGCCTGGGTTTTTATTTTTAAAAAAAAACGGATAAACAAAACTAACATGAGTTGAGCAGAGTCGAACCTCAGACAAATTTTTTTTTTTTTTTTTTTTTAATTGTCTAATGCTGCCATCTTAAAGCTTTAGGATACAAAATTTTATATTTTTCAATTCCTTATAATGCATTGAAATGCCGTTATAAAATAAAAATAAATAAATAATGGAAAACGTCCTTGGTGAGAATCGAACCCGATTTTTTTTTTTTTGGAAATGATTAAATATCGAGTGAAATAATGTGCTGTATCAGCCTAAATGTTGATTACCAGTTTTACAATACAAAATTTTATGTTTTTCAATTCGTATTAAACCAATAAAATGCCGTTATGAAAAAAAAAAATTTTAAATTATTACGGACTTTATAATGAGCATCGAACCGGAAACGTTTTCTGTAGGAAACATTGTCAAATCGTCAACACCTATATCACTTAGGCTACTGAGTTACAAAATTTGGAGATGTAAATTGGAAATATAAGAAAAGCGTTCCAGAGTCAGCGAATGAATTGGGTAATTATATATTAGATTGACTTTGAAGGAGGTCATAATTTCAAAATCAAAGGAGAATGGGGCCGCCTAGATTTTTTTTGGGATTTTTAGAGCTATAGCATTAGGCTCTGGGACATTGGGAAGTAATATTCCATAACAATTTTAGAAAATTTAGTACAACTTAATCATCGTATTATAAGAGATTAGGAAATTCAAAGAATGTGAAAACTAAGTTCATGAAAACTCCCACGATGTGGGGCGTCGACGTGCACCAGGAGCTAAGACAAGTTCCAGATGTAGCTATTAGTCCATTGACAGTAAGAAGAAGCTTGAAGAAAGCTAACCCCACTCTAAGACGGCCCGCTAGAACGACTCGAATTTGCTCGAATTTGCGAACACATCAATTGGAGCATCGAGCAATGGAGGAGAGACCGGGTCTACCGACGTCCAGGAGAGCGATTTTTGCAGTGCTGTTTTGCTGAAACAGTTTCGTACGGCGGGGGTTCCTGCATGGTGTGGGCTGGCATATCGCTTGAGCGAAAGAGAGATCTTGTTTTCATACCTGGTGGAGACCGTGACCGAGGCCTAACCGCTGAACGATATATCGAGGACATTCTCTTGGATCATGTAATAGTTGTATGCCTAACGCAGGATATATAGGGGAAGATTTCATATTGAACAACTCGGCAGTTCAAAGATGAAGTTAGACTCGAAGCGATGAGGTGGCCAACCCTCAGTCCAGACATGAATCCAATTGAGCATTTATGGGACGAACTAAAACGGAGGGTTCGAGCCAGAAATCCGGTACCATCTAACATCAGTGACCTCAAGATTGCGTTGGATGAATAGTAGGGTGCGATCCCCCCAAGTCTTTGTCAAAACCTTAATAAGCTCAATCAGTTAAGCCGCGTTCTAATAAAACTCGCCTTTCTGTGAGGGCTGAAGGTTTGAGTCGATTTAGTTACTCAGGAGTGTAGTATATAAATTTTAACATCCAAATTATTTTAAAGGATCAAGGCATAGAAATAAAGTACACTGGGTTGCTGCAAAAAAATAATGGTACATTGTAGAAGCTGTACGATGTATGCGTTATGCGTTATTGGGTGACAAAATGTATAATATCGATTGCCAACAAAATCAGTTCCAACTACACCATATGAATTATGGGAAGGGAAGAACGATGATAGAAGTTACATTTTATATGATCAGTCTTCAAATTTTCTCTAAACTATTTTCACCCCGTTCGTATACACAACTTAATTTGAGCAAGAATGCTCATTCACTATAAGTTGTGCAACAGCACAGAAGTTAATTATCATAAGCACTAATATTAAGACTTAATCACATTTAAATCCATCCAGCACATTTAAATCCATCTTGTAAAACATCTTTGCTATCTTGGCTCCACGATCTAACGACTTTTCTGGCGATTAAAGAATTTTTACTACTCTTTGATGGATTCCTTTCTGGTTCCTTCGGCCACACCACGGGTCCACATGATTTAAGCATTTTGACATTAAGCATATTACGGTAAATATTTCCAAAATGAAATTACAAAATTTAAAATATCAAGAAATAAGTTCGATTCCAACAGAAAACTTAGAAGGCGTAACTAACTCTAACAGCGAAGAAACTGAACAATTTGTATCACATTTAAGGAAATCTAGCAGGGAGAATTTTGGAGTTCCACTAATTCGTTTAATCGAGCAAATCAACACGGTTAGAAAAAATATTTTTGAGCCAAAGGGTTTCAATGAGGCAACAAAGAGTAAAGATAAACTGGAATGGAAGTCTAATTGAAATGCCGAAAAAATTATGGATTATGACGGGATATTTGCGCCAGTTGTAACACAAACAAGTATAGGAATTATACGGTCTATTGCTGGGAAACACGGAATGAAAGTATATTCGGAATGAATGGGTTACTGCAGGAAGTAATATATACATTCTGTCAAAAAAGTACCGATAATTTTTAATTTAAAATGGCCGCGCTGAAGTAATTTAAAAATTGTTTCCTAGATTGATTCCCAGTTTGTTTACAGAAGTTCGTTGAGTCAGTTGACCTCATTATTACACGGCGATTTTTTACGATGAAGGAAATTATTGAACAAAGAGTTTGCTTAAACGAAATTTCATATTCTGATGCGAAAAAAGTGACCGGAATTATGGGAAAAAAACTTGTGGATTTTGCACGACGATAATGCGCCATCACACCAAGCTACGATTATGAACGAATATAAGGCGAACAACTCAATAAATACCATCGATCAACCACCACTTTTGCCTGATTTAGCACCAGGCGACTTTATCCTGTTTCCTAGGCTGTTTTGACTCCAATGAGGCCATAAAACAAAATTCGGCACGCGAACTGAAGGCCCTCCAAGCAAGTGCCTATAAAAAATGTTTCGATGATTGGAAAAACGCTGGCATATATGTATATCCGCGAATGGAGAATACTTTGAGGGCGACAAAATAAATTTTTATGATTGAACCTAAAATTTGTGTGATTTATTTCCCAATTTAAAAGAAATGTATATGTTCCTCAAGTTATATTTTCAATTTACATACTTCGATAAATTCAATGAAATAAGATTAAAATTTAAATGGTAATTTTTGTAAAGTTCATTGTATAGAGGATTATCCAGCTCACAGAGTTTTTACCAGGATTTGGCTTATGTAAGTAACATATTAAGGAGTGTTCTTTCAAATAAAATTAGCCCCATTCCGATATGATATCCTCTATACATATCCTCTATACAGTAAACCAATTAAATTCATATAAAAAAAACAAAAAATACCATTTATCAACCTCAATAACAAGGCCTATAATCCATCATATCGGAATGGGGCTAATTTTATTTCAAAGAACACTCCCTAATATGTTACTCACATAAGCCAAATCCCGGTAAAAACTCTGTGAGCTGGACAGTCGTCCATACAGTGAACCATACTTACTGAGTTCTTAAGCTCGAAATTCCGGCGGGTCACCGATGTTTGTAATAAATAAATAATATTAATACGAATTATGAAGTATATGGTATACTTTTTGTGGTCGAGGCCAAACATAATTTTTGTTATTATGTATTTTTAAAATTTTATTTTATTTTCGTAAGGAAAAGTTATTAGCAGTAATGATTTTATTAGATTTTTCGAAAGCACGTTGCTTGATAACAGCGCGATACTCACATAATCCAAATCCCGGTAAAAACTCTGACAGGCCGAGGTCGTGGGCCGAGTAACTAGCGAGCCTATTAAATCAGTCAAATTCGAATCACATGTACGAAATACACCAATTAAAACCATAACAGCTGATAATGCTCTATGGTATTTTTCAGTCTAATGTTATTATGATTAGTTTATTTTGTACACGTAACTCAACAAAGACTGATTTAACGGGCTTGCCATTTTAACAAAAAAATTCTCAGTAATAACTTTGTTTAAAATTTTAACATGTTATTTTAATTTACAAAATAAAAAAAATTAAAATAATAATAATAATTTAAATTGCTTTTACCGACTGTTTTACTAATACATGCAATTTTTTTTGTTAATTTAACAAATTTCGTATACGTATACGTTTTGTTATTTTTTGTTATTTGTTGAAAACTTCCCACCCGTTTTATTTAACAATTCCCGGTACTTCTTTGACAATTTTTCTTTTTTCAAAATGAGTTTTTTGTATTTAAGAAAATACTGGCCATTATTATCTATGACTTTTTGCCTTTTTTCGCGAAGTTTCATAATTCCATCGGTGTAGAGCTTCTGCGGTTTATCGGCGAAAACTTGGCCAAGTGATTTTCATTGTGTGTGGTCTGGCGTTGTCATGATGGAAGACAACAAGCTTTCTGTTCTTAAATTCTGGTCGGTTTTTTTGAATTTTTCGCTGCAATCTGGTTAATTGCTGACAGTAGAGATTATAATCAATCGTTTGACCAGGTTCCAGAACGTCATATTGTACAATCCCCTTCTAATCCGATCAAACACACAGCATAACCTTATGGGGCGTCGTTCCTGGCTTTGAAGTCGTTTGTGGTGGTTCACCTTTCTTTGACCATGATTTTTTCGAGCAACATTGTTGTAGCTTACCCATTTTTCAGCGCCAGTAATGATTTGCTTTAAAAATCGATCGATTTCGATGCATTCCAATAGCAATTCGCTGCGATATTTTATCGATGTGAAGAAAAGGGAAAGTGTAAAGAAGGGATCTTTCTGCTGTCAAACAAATCAGCCAAAAAATCGAGATTCGGAAACCAACAACAATTTTGCTCGACGAATTCCTTTTTCTTGGTAAATCGAAATCGTCATTAATGAAAAAAGGAAACAGTGTACAATTTTGTTCTTGTCACAAGAAACAAAACACTATCGAAAACGCATCGAAAGTGATGGTACAACGTGTTACCCCCAGCGGTGGGATGTTGTAACATCACTTTCGAATCGAATTCGATAGAGTTTCTGTCTCTTGTTTCAAGAACAAAATAGTGCTCTATTTCATTTTCAATTGTGCTTTTTTGCTGCTATTATGATAGTCGAGTCGGTCGACAATCGACACGACTCTGTGTTGCCTTTTCCTTCCTATTATTGTTTTTATCAAATGAAAAAACGAAAACGCTGCGATACCTATTGAAAATAATGTAAACCCTACGCTCTGCTTCACTCTCCATATAAAACATATGGAGAGTGAAACTATCGGAATTAAATTAAACCCTACGCTCTGCATGCTAAATCATGATAGCCCAATCGTCAATTGACGATTGGAGCATCACGGATTACACCTACTTAGTGGAAAAAATTTAAACTGAGCTACTGGCTCTTAATTTGACTTTCGAATTTGTTGTAAACAATTCCAATTTTGAACTGTAAACACAATTTTTACTTACCAGATTGCTAATAATTGTAAATAATTTCAATTTTGGATTATAAAAACAATTTTTAATTACCGGATTGCAAAATTTTCTTTGTCGCATTTGTGAGAAGTGTCATTTTGTCAGTAGCCTCATTTTAACTATTTTCCTCGAAAGGCGCATTCTCTACTTTTACAATCGTCAATACAGAGTCATGTCGATTGTCGATCGACTCGTCAATCATAATAGGGGTGAATATCCTTCTACTTAAATTCATGATTTTTCATTGCCCACATTTTTGTTTAGTGATACTTTATCGATTTGAAGAAAAAGAAAAGTACCCAACAAACAGAGATCGCAATAGATAAAGCGTAATCAAAAAGCGAAATAGAGAACAATTTTATTCTTGAAAGAAGAGGTAGAAACTCTATCAAATTCGAACCGAAAGTGATATTACACCATCCCAACCAGGTCTCAACGTGTTGATTTTACTCAACACGTTACCAACAGTTGGCTTGCCTGAATGCGCCCATTGTCGTGGCTAGGTATGGTTTTGCAGTGTCGCACCAGAGCGAGGTGCATATTTGACATCGAAATTTCCAAAATTTTTCCAATTTCAAACGCGCGTCACCTTTCGTTGTGTAAATGGTATTTTGTTGAGAAAAACAACACACAAAAAACAAAAAGACAAAAAAAGTTCGATCTTCCGTAATGAAAGACCATAAAATTGGATAAATTTATTTGAGAGTCTCATCATATATAAACATTTGTAATAGTAGACAGAATTAAACCAGATTTAAATAGTAATTAAGTTGTTCTGCTGTGAATTTTGAATTTTTTAAGAAAAAAATGAAAGAAACTATCACTTTAGTCTTAAAATTTACCTCTGTAGATCTCATTATGTTTTTGTTTACATTTTTAACTGATTCACATTAATTTAACAACAATAATTATAACATTGACAGTTTAATTTGTTTCTGTCGTTATACATTACAAAATTCGCTTCATAAATTACTTACATTTCACTATTATAGTTCTTAACTTTTCATTTGCTTAATCGCCTCAAAACCAATGCTCTAACAGAGGTTTTTAAACTAACTGCAATCTATCTAATTTTTACTTAATTTATGAAGTAATATTTTCTACCATTATTTTATTAGCTGCATAACGTAAATAAAACGTGATTAGCATTATCCCCCATAAATTGGTCTTGTTTAATAAATCAAGATCAATGTTGATGTCAAATACAATACAATGTCAGATTTGAAAGTTCAGTTAGTTTATTTAATTATTTCATCTTATAGGAATTTTATTTACTTATTTATTTACTGATTAATTTAAACAGCTTTTGGTATACTCTATTTTGAGCAAAAGCTCATTTACAATGGAGTATACCAAAGGAAACAAACAGCAAAATTTAACATAAAAACGGCATTTTCTGCTTCGAATTTTTGTTCGGCACGAGTAAACATTGCGACGAAAGGTAGGCTAAAGTGAGGTCTGGGGTAACAACATTTAGCGATGTTTTATCCTATATTCAGCCAAGGTCACAGCATAATTGTTCAAATCGAATAGCCTTTAATTCGGATTTAATATCTCCCTCACTATTCCAATCCATGGACGTATATATTGGATTTGTTAGGAACTTCAGGTATCCGTGATGACAGGTCTCTACAGCATTATTTTGCACAAAATAATAAAAAAATACAATTTTCCTAAAATAATTTAAGGAAAAATAAAAATACAAAATAAACAAGACTAACTGACTCAAAACTCTTTGTTTATTGAAAAAACAAATAACTGACAACACAGTTATTCCAAAATTCTGGTGGAAATGCGATTGCGTATTGCTATTTATAGTTTTGAGTAGGACATTGCCCTAGCATCAGTCATAAACGATTTAGAATTACGTAAAACAATTTAACAATTTTATTGCGGATATTGCATTTATAATTTGATAGCAATATTTAAATAACTCCCATTATTACATATTAGCATTCCCAATTTAGATTTTATTTTCTATTTCCAATATGTCAATTGCTAAAATTAGAATCCAACGAAAATATAAAATATTAAAAACCAATTGTAATAATAAACAGACTTGTCGTGTTGTTACAGAGAAAACACACAAGTATCGATGATAAAATTTAAAAACATGTCATTCAATATTCCATTTCACGTGTAAAATATATCAAATCGACACAAGCAGAATATTCGCGCTAATTCGGCAGACTGACGTAATAAAATTCTTTAAAGTACAAATTTCTTATGTTTTGTTTTTTTTTTTATTTTTTCATTCCAGATGGGTCAGTCTCACAGTCAAAATACAAGTTATGCCGATTCAGTTGGCGGTCGAAATGGTTATACAACTAACAGTGGGGTTGGGGTCAAAATTACGAAAAAACGTTCATCATTTCGATCACCGTTCATGCGACGAAAGGCAAAGCAACCGTTGAGTGCAACGTTTACAGCACCAATTGGGAATAATGTTGATGCACTAAATATTAACACAGCAACTGTTGAACAGGTAATTGACCTTTTACAAAAAACAGTGACTTTATTGTGTTTTATAATATATTGTAATAAAAATGTGATTTTTTTTCACCCCCTTACAGTTGATGACACTTCCCGGTATAACACGACAAATAGCACAACAAATTTTTGAACATCGTAAAGCGATCGGTGGTCGCTTTCAACGTATTGATGATTTAGCCTTAGTATCAGGTATTGGTGCTGAAAAACTAGAAAAAATTCGTCCCGACGTTTGTGTTCGACGGCAAAAATTAGCGAGTACATCAAATTTGAATACGACCTCAAATGGCCTTTGTATGGATTCATCAATATCGTCGCGAACCGAATCATTCGATTCCATTATATCGGAACCAGTTTTTATAACTGGTAGCAGTTTTAATACCGTTAGCAATAATCTTAATAGTAGTAATGGTAAATTTATGTTAAATGTAAATAAAGCTACAATATTTCAATTGCAACAATTACACGAGATGAATCAGGAAATTGCAGCTAACGTTGTGGATTATCGTTTGCGCAAAGGATCGTTTAAAAGATTGGAGGATTTGTTGAAGGTGAAGGGGATGAATAAAATACGGTTAAGTGCAATTAGTTCGTATTTAACGCTGAATGATAATGATTTACCGGTAAGTAAAGGTGCAGCAACTGACTTCTGTTTAATTTCCCGGAGACGTAAAATATCTTCTCATATTCAATGAATACCTCTATAAATAATTATAATAACTTAATGTCATTTAAAGTCCCTTCAATCTAGCCGACCAAGTAAACTGAGGTCTCTCCTAATTTTAGTCATCGTCTTTAGATAGGCATACTGGTTTTGATAAATTTGTAGATTATATTTCTATGTTTGAGTAGGTTTTAGCGTTTGAGTAACGAGTTCGGTCGCTAAACAATATCTAAAAAACTACATTGATTTCAATGACACATGAAATTCATTTCTTTAGAGTAGCGAAAATCTTCTTCTCCTGCTACGCAAGATGAACAGGTAGCTAATCACACAAAATAAAGAAGATGATGTTAACCTCAACGCGGTTCATTATATCAATAGCCTAAATTAAAATCGAGAATCATCGTAAATATATTAAAAAACAAACCGGTAGTAATTATAAATTCTGATAAGTCTTCTAAATTGTACTATTCACCAAATATGATTTAAGTATTTCCGTACATGACAACACCTATCGCATATAAACTCTAATGTCTTAGTCAATATCTAATTACTATTAATATCTCTTTCTTTCCAGGTAAATACAAGCAACAGTAACACCATAAACAAACCAGCAAAATTAATTCGTCATCCATCGGTGATGTCAACAATAACACCATCAAAATTATCGCGTAATAATTATATGCTAAATCAAAGCGGTACGAACAACACCCCAAGTACTCGAGTATCAACAATTCAACGGAAATCACTATCACTTCCAATCAAAATGTATTTAAATAATAGTAATCTAAGTGATGACGATTATGATACGGATAATATAAGTGATACGCCGGTGAATGATATATTTGAACTATTGGGGGCATATTCTCATCGCCCAATTGTTGAGGATGATTATCGTTTCGAACGGAACGGTTTCAGTACGATACGATTGACTACATGGAATTTAGATCGAATGTGTTTGAATAAATCAGAAAATTTAGGTATTAAAGAGGTAATATGTCGGACGATACTAGAAAATCGTTTGTCCATATTGTGTTTACAAGAAGTTTTAGATCCACTTGCGCTTAAATCGATTTGTGACGAATTGAATCAGCCAAAATTGAAACGGGTCAAGGAGTGGCGTGAAAATTCAAAAAATTGGAAATATATTTACAATAAAAGTTGTAGGGACGGTTATTTGAGCGGCCTTGGATTCATATATGACAACGATTTTTGTCAATATGTTGAAAATAAATCGCTTGATATTACGTTTGCGGATATTTGCGGTAATGATGATGAACCATCGGGCAACGATACAATTAGGCCGAGTTGCTATCTTGCCTCATTCAAATTATCCGATTGGACGTGTTCTGTACTCAACTTGTATTTACGATTCTTTAATTTAAACAAATTAAATTTAATTATCGATCAAATTAATGAGCAATTGCTCCAACATAATCTATCTTTAAATCAAATATTTTTTATTTGCGGTGATTTTAGCGGTATCAAATTTAATGTAAATAATTTTTATAAAAACATTAATAATATTAATATTGAGTATCATAGTAATAATAGTAATAGTGTACAACAACAAAATCAAAAGGGTGATATTAGTAGTACGAACGTTATAGAAAATATTGCGGACGACGATGATGACAATAGTGATAATATTAAGCTAATTAGAAAATTAAATTTTTTTAAATTAATTAATAAATTTAATTACAATATTTTGTGTCGAGAAGAAGTGCCTTCGAACATTTCAAAATTAAATAATTTACTAACGGATAATAATAGTTGTAACACTAATGTAAATTGTAATACATGTAACAATAGTCATAAATTAACAGGCCATTATGGTATTATAAAACGGGGATTATCGCATATGGCCATACCAAATGGCTGGACATGGGGTGGAAGTGTTTCGGAATTCTATCCCATTTGGATTGAAGTGTATCGACGTTGTAATCGGAATGAAACATTTTTTGAGTCGTCAACACCGATTAAATCAACAATGTCGACACCAGCGAATGGGATTCACGGTGGTAATAACAATAAAGCAACGACAATAATTACAAATGGAATGTATAATTTAAGTGTTGACAATATTGTTGATAATATTAAAAGGAATATTTGATATTTTAAGTAGACTTATAAATTAATCTTCCTGTTTTTTTTCTTTTTTTTTAATTTTGTTCGATTGATTAATAAAAGAACAATTTTTAGACAAAGTTTTCATTTTACGTTTTATATTGTGGTCGGTCCGTTTTTTATTTATTTTTTTTATTGTTATAAAAGCACAGGTTTGTTTTGTATGACCACTCCAACTGTATAGTATACCTGATTACACTTCCAAAAAAACTGTTTGGATCTATTTCCATTAGAAAACATGAATAAAATCTAAGAACTTTAACTTACCGATTAATTTTTGCTGGTACAAAGTCCATTTTGAATTTTGATCGTTGATTGTGTCGTAAAACTATACCTCTCTTTGAGACGAAAACAGGTGGCTTTATTTAACCTTTTCGGTTACCTTGCAACAAATAGTGACCAATAACACAATCAACGAACTAAATTCAAAGTAGTAGCTTTAATCACAAACAACTTAGTAAATTCTAGTCTTCAGTAATTTTTTTTTTTTTTAAAACATATCTATTAGAAAATTCTATATAATATTACAATTATAGACAATTTTGAATTATAATTATTATATTTAGCTACATAAAATATATAACATTATAATAATAATAAAAAAAAAAAAAAATCAACATAAAAAATATTTTTGTAGACAAACTGTATTGTTTAGAAAAAAACAAAATGTTATATTTTTGAATAAATATTATTGAAAAACAGAAATATTTAAAATAATGATGATATATATATATATAATTTAATTGTTGAATTGAATAAAAATATATTCGTATATTAAAATTTTTTAGAAACAATCAATCTATTTATTAAACAAGTTTGTATATATTTAATATTGTTATGCGGTCCATTTATTACATATTACATTGATTAAAATAACTCATCAATTAAATTTGCAATTTTATTTCAAGTGTTTTTTTAACATCCAACCAAAAAATACTTTTATGTATTTTAAATTCCATTTAAAAATTAAGTTTCTTCATTTATTGTATTATAAACATTTGTATTTTAAAGCAGATAATTTGTAAACAATAGCAAACAATTTTTGAACAAAGAAAAACAAAAATAAAACATGCAGTTAAGGACCTATTACACCAAGAGTCGGCGGCGGGCGTCAAATTTAAATACACGTATTTTTGCTGATGTAGTGATAGGAAATCATAGTTTGTGCAAAAATATAAAGTAGCGATGAACGACGATTTTTTTTTTATTTTTTGCCGCTGGGTTTCACCGCAGCGGATGAAATTTCATGACACATTTTCTTAAAATTGTAATTTTTCTGTTAAAAATATAAAGTTTGATAATTGTTTTATGAATAATAATTTGATTTTTGTTCCAGCTATGATTTCCTATCACTACATAAGCATAAAAACGTGTATTTAAATTTGACGCCCGCCGCCGACGCTTAGTGTGATAGGGCCTAAATGTGTATAATAAATAATTTGAAATAGATGCCAGTACTGCCGTACTAAACATGTTTTACATAACTACATAAGTTTTAAAGCATAGTGCATTTTTAAATTAAAATGGTAACTATTTTTCGTATTAAGTGTTAATTTTAATAATAAAGTTTTTATAGACCAAAGAGTTATGAATTTTATAAATATCATTGGCCTGTGCAAAGAGATAATAAAAATCGGTATGGGGCCGAAGCACCGTGTAAGGTTGACATGAGAGCGGATCGTCAAATTTTAAGTGTCTACGAACAAAATAAATCTTACTTGACATTATCGGCCGAGTAAAAACAAGGTCGCTTACAATAAAAGGCGTTGCCGAAATGCATTTGATGGTGGGCAGCTATTTAACAACACTCGCTCACGCCTACCTTGTACGCTGCTTGGGCCCCGGATATCGGATTATATTATTATTAGCTATGAATGAGCATCAATAACACTCAGTTTGGCCAAAAAGGTAGTTATGTAAAATATGTTTAGCACGCCAGAGTGTAATTATTAAATCTTGTACTATCCAGTTATAATTAAAGAGATATATACGTTAAATATTAAAAACTACAAATAAATAATAAACCAAATATCTATTATTATAAATTTAATAAATCAAAGATATTATTAGTATCTATCACAAATTGTTTTTTAAATAATATTTATTATTTTCTTGATAATACTGCCATCTATTAAAATACAATATGGTATTTTCAACTAAAAAAAAGTAAAATTATAATAACATGTATTACAAATATCACATCATACCTAGAAATTATACATTATTATTATTAAGTTCTCTTTAGTTTATAATTTTAAATTATTTTATTTTATTTAAATTACAAACAAAAAAACAATAAAAATAAAAATAATAATTTAAAAAAAAAAAATAGTCTTTCACTTTACAATTAAAATTATTCAGAAAAATGAATTTAACAAAATTAAAAATATCACCACGCCTAGTTTCTGTCTAGATTTTTATCTAATAGGAGCTTGTACATTATATCGCCTATTATCGATGGTAACTCTTCACCATCATAACACCGATCGATCGCCTTAAACGTGTAGTCGTCGCCATTTAGTATATTTTTGAACATTTTCCGTATTTCTGCAAAGCTGTATGATTTTTTCGATAAGCAGTTGATACGATAACGGTCGGGCGAGACGATTAATTTACCTAGACCGACAAACGAATTCTCGTGGAACACATGAAAAAATAGTATAGCTTCGATCGTTGGATTACTCTGAAAAATTAAAAAAAAAAAAAAAACAATTTAGAAGAACAAAAGATACATAGATATTCTTTCGTTTGAATGAAATATTCTACATTTTAAAATATCTATCTCAAATATATACTCTACGTGTAACATTGTTTAGGAAACCTTAACTATTTGTTGCAAATTAGCACTTACCCTTACAAGCTTTTGAACATGCGCCAACACCGACTGTGAAAAATCCCAACGATGCGTAACAAACAGGCCCAATACTTGGTCCTTTGAAGCTGCCTTAACAATAAAAAATTTCCTAATCGTAGGCGTTACTTGTACTAAATTATTACTTGACGCTATTTTATTAATATCACTGGGCTGAGCATTTTGTACATAACTTTTCTGATTAAAATTGTTTCTAAAAAAGGTGCCTACCGATCCCGCCGATGATGTTGCAGGACCCGATGAAGATGAACCCGACGCCTGTGATTCTGATGAATTTAAACTGATTTCACTGACTTTTTTATTTAAATTAGAATAATCATTTTTATCTTGTATACCGAAATTTACATCCGACGAAAGATTTAAAACGACCGCTTTCGGACGTTCACCAATCCGTTCGGGTTGTGCGAAATTGTTATGCCTATCTTCTTGCAGCAAAACTTTTGAAATAATGGCAATTATTTTGGAATCATTTTCAGTTTTAAAATAGTTGCGAGGGTTTTGTATGAATTTTAAAAATAGCGCATTTAACTTCTGTCGAAGATGAAATATCATATAAGCTGTTTCCGTATTGAGTGTAAACTGTATCCAATTGTCGAGCACAAGTCGAGTCCAATCTGATGCACTTTTTGTAAATTGATCTTGAGCCGGACCATGATGCGGATTTTCATCTTCGTCTTCGGATTGTGAATCCTCATTACTGTTGAATGATTCGAGTGCGGTTGACTCATCTTGATATATTGAACCACAGAATAAAGCGACCGTTAATGGTGAAACTACCGTATTTTGTTTTATAAAATTAAAACGACCGAATTTTGTTTTTTCACCAAATACAATCCAATCGGATGGTAACTGCACCAAATTGTTATAATTTTTCTGTATGTTTTTCTTACCATCACGAAGCACAGAGGATTGATGGATCAGTATTTTATTGTCGAATTTCGACTTAAGTTGGCAATTTTCCTTGTCGATACGACACAAATTTGGATATAAGCCAGCCACTAAACATGCTTTTACCATTGGCCAACTGTTGCTATTTCTATTTAAAGTGTGTATGTTTCCGGCTCCATGGGAATGAATTAGGCCGACTGCTCGGAGGTATCCAAGGATTTGCGATCTAACACCACAAATTGTTTCCATAACGCCGGAACTAATGTAATTATCACGACAAAATTTCTTGTCATTCTTCATCGATTTGTTATTGAGCCATTTCTGGAAAATTCTTAGAATTGCCAAATGATCACTGTATGTGTCTTCTGAAAGTTCTTTCATTACAGTTATAGCGGATCTGCGATCAGCCATTTTCGACGGTAGCACAAATGGATCTTTAACACTTAATGCAGACACAATCGTTAGAATTGGATCCAAACATTTGAGTATAATGGAATAAATAAGGATTTTACCAAGTTGAACGTCCACAGGCAGATCAACTAAATGGGTTCCAAGTTCCGTTAAATTCTCATGGCGATCTAAAGCATCGATCGATTTAAGTAGCATAATACTTTGGGTTATATTTAAAACCGATGGCTTTTGTAAAGCTTCCGATAGAAAATCAATAATAGAAGTTTGTGATGATGTAAGCAATTTTGCTTGTAGACAAATTTCAGTTAATGGTATCCGAAGTATTTCAGGTACTGTATATTTTTCCATTGAATCAAAACGATTCTTACTAAAGATATTAAAACTTTTACCGGGTTGGGTACGACCAGCACGGCCAGTTCTTTGTGTCGAGCACGCCTGGCTGATCCAGGTTGGTGCTAAGCTTACAGAATTAGTTAAAGCATCATAGCTTTTTTGTTTCACTTTGCCTGAGTCAATTACATATACAACATCGTCGATTGTAATTGAAGTTTCAGCGATATTGGTACTTAAGATAATTTTTCGACTGCCAAATGGTGAACTGCGAAACACCGATTTTTGATCAGTCGTCGGCATATTACTGTGCAACATAAATATCAATAAATTTCCAGAAATATCACCGTTTCCAATTCCTTTTGTTATAAGCTCATTAGTCTCGATAATGTCTTCGTAGCCGGGTAAAAATACTAAAATACTACCGGTTGGTAAACTTGTGTGGATATATTTTATTATGGCATAAATCAAACTATAATCGATATGATCATCATTTGTTGTAACCTGATATGCTTCAAGTATTCTATTATTTCTTGAATTATCCTCAGTAATTGGTCGAACATCTCCGGATCTTGCCGATTCCAACAATTGGACACAATCCAATTTCCCAGCGGTTCGTGCAATATCAATAGAGTTATAGCCATTGCACGATTTCAAAAACGGATCTGCCCCTAAATTGAGCAAAACACTAATCATTTCCGTATTTCCAAGATAAGAGGCTATCATTAAAACAGTCATCGCATTATTCTGATGACGATAATCAACTGGGATGTTCTCACCTTCGACCATATAGAAAAATTGACTAAAACTATCCTCAACACCATTGATGCATGATTCTAGTGTATCATTGAGCAATTGGGTCGTCTCTTTGTCAATTTCTGTGTTCACCGTAACATTTTCGATTACATTCATAAATTCATTCTTTGCAATAGTCGCATCTTCTGTATCCTTAAGTATCACCCGCATTTGAGGTGTCATATAGCCTATCATAGGTAAGATTTCATCTAAATAATTGGATTGGACATGATATAATCGCCCTGGGATCTTCAAAATTTTACAATTATAAAAATATTCCGAGAATATTTCACTCTCGATTGTCGCCGACATCAAAATGATACGCAAATTTGGATTATCTTGTAAGTATCGCCGTAGTGCGATTAATAAAAAATCCGAGAATTTATCACGCTCATGCACTTCATCCACAATAATATGTGTCATCGAAGCAAACAAATCATTTCGTGACTCCCCCATTAAACAACGGAGCAAAATTCCATTTGTACAATAGATTAGATTTGACGTTGGTGATGTTCTTGATTCTAACCGAATTTGATAACCAATCACGTGTCCTAGGTTCTCACCACGTTCTGCTGCGACGCGTTCGGCGACCGAAACAGCAGAAAGTCGTCTAGGCTGTGTACATATTATACGACATTTTTTATTCTTCTGATTACAATCTTCCAATATAAATTGCGGAATTTGCGTTGTTTTTCCTGATCCTGTTTCGCCCGATATCACAACAACTTGATTATTATTTATAGTTTCGAGTATATTATCTCGATAACTAAACACAGGTAACTTCCGTCGCACGCTTTGTAAGCTGGGGTTTGTATGGTGTGGTGGTACCGAAAGATACGATTTTGTGAACGTGCCTACGCTAAATCGATACGGTGGTACTTTTGTTTGAAAACGTTTGATTTGGTTCTCTGGATTTAGGTCAGTCTTTTCCCGTTGTGAAACGGGTAGTGTTTTCAATAAATTGAAGATATCTCGACGGGTTTCTTCGGATATGTCGAAAATGCAATCGTATATTGGTACAGTATTGCTCTTTTTGTATATGGTCAGCTGCCGATTTACACCTTTCCCATGCGATTTTGATTTGACATTCTTGTCTAAAACAAATTGATGTATAAAAGCGCGTTCATGAGCGGTTAATGTTTTTGGAAATGTGAGCCCCGTTTCTTCTACGGAATTCAAAAACTGCACAAGTTTCTGCTCCATAAGTATGCGAAAATTTTCCTCAACTACTGGTTTAACAATTCGCGGTTTTCGCGGTGCCATGCTTTCTTTTATTTTTTTAAAGTAGTCGATTTATTTCTTTAAATTGTTTTGTAATTAAAAAGATAAGAATCTAAAATTAAAATAAAAAAAAAAGATTTAAATCCTTAACATAACCCCTAAATTTATCAAGCCAAAGAAAAATTGATTCACTGCAAACAATCAGGTACTTACCGTAACTTGATTGTTTCAAAATAAATAAATTAAGTAGAATGTAAACTACGATATCACATAAACTAAAAATTTTAATGAATTTTTTGATTATTTTATATTAAAATTCCTTTTTTTTATTTCTATAGAAAATTGAAACATTACAAAAAAAATATTTTAAACTCTGCGTTGCTTGAACTTGAAAACAGAAAATAATGGACTAGATTTTTATTCGTACAGAGACACTGTTAAATTATCTGACTACACAAGCCGTGTTGAATTAAATATTCGTGGTGAATTAAAATATTTGCTCAATGTGGAATTAAGCGAAATTTCCAAACTTTATGATAAAACGTTTTTATGCGATTGAGATGAATCTGTAATTTATTTAACTCCAAATTGACTAAAATGCATTTACGTCATTTAAAAACTGGGATGACGATGTCATATAATAACGACTTTGGAACTTAATTTGATGATCCAGTCTATGCTTTTACGTAAGGTGGCAGTTCTAACTGCAAAATTAGTAAAATGCAAACAATATTTAAATATTGGACTGACAAAATAGTTATTTACATTAGTTACCCTATCAACTAAATTAGTGATTGCAATTCCGAGATCCCGCGATCTCGGAACATAATCAATTGATTATTCGTTATTTAAATAACGTAATACCGCGATATTTTAAGATGAATCTTAGGATTTGAAAAACTATAACAAGCTAATTTTATACACTAAAATCTCAATTTCTTTTTAACTAATTGGTATTGAGCTGTTCTATTATTTCCGATTATCCCCTAAATCTGAATGGAGAAAATTTGAATACATCATAGAGAAAGAACTTAGTTATTTCTTAATGGAGTCTGATGAAATTAGTCACTATGATAGAAATGGGGTTCTAAAACGACTTTTAGATGAAGTTCTGGAATATGGCCAATTAGGAAGGAACTTGGCCAATTCTTAACCTATTATAATACAATTCAGCATGTATGAAGTTCTGGAATGTGGCCACTTCGGACTAAAGAAGGGCCCTTCTTAACCATAGGATCCCATCCAGGGAGGACTGGATGATGGGTGCAGTTTTGGAACCAGGAGTTATAAACTTCTTCACTGATGGTTCAAAACGGAACGGGAAAGTCGGGCTAGGGTGTTCTGCGAGGAATTTCTGTTATTGACCCTCTCCTTCCATCTCCCCGACTACTGTAGCATTTTACAAGCTGAAGTAACTGACATAAAGAAAGTTGTAGACTGGTTGAGATATAATGTAACATCGGCTTGTGATATTCGCATGTATACGGAGTGGCAGGCTCCCATTAAAGCACTTCAATCACACATCCTCAAGTCGAAAGTAGTTCAGAACCGTCTCTCATCTCTTAACAAGATGACAGATCAGTTCAACATCCTTATCATAAGGGTGTTAGGGCATTTCAATAGTACAGGGAATATAAAAGCCGTTGAGCTGGCTCGACGTGGCATAATGGACCACATTTCAAAAAACCGAAGAGATATTGAAATGCCTCTTGCGTTATGCAAACTACCTGCTTCAGGAAGAAGCTAGCAAGTTGACGAATGGCAGATGGTCAAATGGTACCTCAAGCGAAATAACTCGCCAGGTCTGGCCAAAGTTGGACTTGGCGAGATCTAAACAGCTGATCTCACTTCAGCGGAATCAGATCAGTGTGGTTGTTGGAGTAATTAAGGGCACTGTCAACTACTGCCTGTCGTAGTTGCAAGATCGAAAGGAGGAAGAGACAGTACTGCATCTTCTTTGCACCTATCCTTGCCTGGCATGAAACAGACTAAAGTTTATAGTGTCACTCCTTTTCAATGAACTGACAGACCTCAGCAGGATGGAGGTCAGGAGTATTCAGCCTTTTGTTAACAGCTCAAAATAGTTTCAATGAATTGGAGGATAAACAATAAATCGTGGTGTGGCTATGGACCTGTTTTGTGTCTATGCCGGTTCTAGTGGACCACCACCTTAACCTAACCTAACATAACTGTGGTAAAAATATTAAATTTTCCTCACTTTTCAACCGTTAAGGTGCTTCAATCGCAACCTGTTAAAATTGGAACGTTTATGTTTTTTAATTTTATTTTGCGATGTAAAAAAAGCAAAATACATACATAAATTTTTAATTAGTCCACGAGTTAAAATGTATGTGATCAATAAAATGCAAACCATTTTATGTGGTGTTTTGTTCGTTTGAAACACGGTATAAAACAATACAATCTAAAGTACTTTTCATACCAGCCAAGACGGCTTTGAGCTTCAAAAATAAAAATCCTTTATTTCATTTTTGAACTATTTGATTGATAGTATAAAGTGAAGTATTTCGTCAATATCTTAGTTCTTCCTATAATTCACGTGTAAAATGAACCAAAATAAAATATTCGATATCAACCGAATCTTCAAACATACGCCACCGGTATGAAAGGGTCTCAGCTTCACATTTGTGGTAACTAAAAATTTTGAAAAGTGTTGTCAAAAAAAAAATGATTTAAATTACTATGCGCGTTCGATTGGGCAGAATAAATCAATTATTTTTTGAATGAAATCAATTTTGACAAATCGGAATTTTTGGCAAGGTTTTTCTTTCAGCTACCAATTATTGGTAGTAATCAACATGACCTTTGTAGTCGTCCATTGTTTGGATCTGAAGACAGCAGCTTCTTATCATCTGAAAATCGGGATGAGACGTTAATATATATAAATATCGAAGAAATAAATGATGTTCATCAATCGCAAAATGAAGATATTTATTACCGCCAAGAAATGGAAGAATATTTTGATGCTGAATTTTTGCAGGATACTTATTTATCAGAAATCAGGCGGTAGATTCTGATGAAATGACAATTTTTCGTGACATTTTGGTATTAGTACAAAATATTGTCACGGAAAATTTGCGATTCTGATGAAATGAGTTATGACATTAACAGCAGTTTACAGCAGTTACATTTCTAGTTTACCGCAATTATATTTTAAGGTTAATTTTAATGATATTACACGCTACATACACATTATATACATATATACAAATAGATAAAATATTGTTTTATTTTAATTAAAATATAAACAAATAAAATTTATAACAAGAATTATTAAAAATTAACAAAATTTACTCACACATATTTTATTTAAAAATGCAGCTGACTTTTGTCACGGAAAACCAAATCAATAACAATTTTGTTTAATTTGTAATTTTTTTTCTTGTGACATTTTTAAAAAGTAATTTCATCAGAATCGCATTTTAGAACTCACAACTATATTGTCATTTTATAGCAGTTAAAATTTTAGTACAAAGTCACAAAAAATAGTCATTTGTCATTTGTCACTTGATCATAATCTAGGCCCAGATGATAACCCAGTGTCCACCCTTGATGAACCGAGTTTCATACAGATTTCCGCTAGATACAGAAATTGGTTTAAATATTAGCTAAATAAATGATAAAGTAGATTCAGTTAATCAGTTTTCGCAATTAGTGGAGGTTTTTCTTAAATAAACGGAATAGTTTTTAATAGATTTACTTTTTAGTTAAGTATAAAGTGAATCAAAATGATAGTTTCAATACACGATTTACATTCAACGACAATCGACGTCTGCAAAAATATTGAAACACAATATAGGAAAAAGTACAAAGCCAAAAAGAGAAAAAATATTCATCTGCTTAAAAAAGACAATTGAAACCCGAGAAACAAACCCAAAAAACCTCGTCTGCTTTTTTTTGCAGATGTCGAGTTTCATCTTTTTTCTGTAAAATCGTCGATGCGTGAATAAATCACTATAAAAAGGTTACATATATAAGAAAACCAATCATTTGCATTGATTAATGACATTTTTTGTTTAAATTTACTTTTTATGTGTAAAGAAAACGAATTTTTGATTTGACATCTGCATCTGCGAAATTTTTTGTATGTAAATCAGTCTGCTAAAAATTCAAATTTAGTTTTTATAGAATTTTATTTCCATATTTATGATGTTCTCACCGCCAAAATGGTCGGTGAGAAAGTTTAATTCATATGAGAAGCTTTTAGCTGTATTTTGTTGAGAAAAAATTAATTCGAATTTTGGAGTTACTTTTTTCTTAACAGAATAAGCCGCGAAATATTTTTTCGATTTAATTTTTATATTCTATGTTGGTACTTTTTCTATTTTTCATTCAAATAGTTACGTATTTTATTTGTTCGAGTTCGAATTAAATAACTCAAATTTTTTGTTTGAATTATTTAATTACTGTCACGTGCAATTGTTGTTGTAAATTTCTCAACAAAATACAGCTTTTGATGTAATTTTTTCCTTCTCAAGGAATATGAATCGGAAATATGTATTTCTCACTAAAAATACTTTTCATTTTAATTTTCACGGAACGAGAATTGACCCCCAGAATAAAACTTATCGATGAAAACTAATTCCCGGTAATTTGTTGCGAGTATTGCTATGACATTTACTGATTATTCACTTCATTTTTTCATATTTTTTTTTTAATAGTTTTATCACAAATAATAATTAATTATATCTATTTTTTTTTAATTGTTTAGTTTTATTTGATAATTTTATGCACCACCACTTTTTAACAACAATAAAAACTAAATGGTTTGTTTACATAAAAGAAAGTGCAACCATATATTATTCGTAAGGACCTATATATATATCAGTCCTTCTCCAACTGTGCACGCTTGAAATAGAAGATTTTATATGGGAAAAACTTTGTTTCAAATCTATAGTATGGGCACAGAAGAAAGATTAACCAGAACAGTCATAACGCTGTTTTTGTATGGAAAAATTTGGACTCATTTTTTGACCTTGATTTGCCGAAGGTAAGAGAAAGTTGGGTTATGTATTCTTTGGTTTACTGGTTTTTATTTTAAATAATAAAAATTAAGAATCCTTAACAGTATAGTTAGTGAAATTATATGACAAGTTTTGTTTTGACAGCATAATTTGTATTAAATATCCAAAAAATTCATAATATTCGAAAATAATTATACTTCAATGTCCAAAAAAGAAGGTAAGATGAAAAAAAAAAATTGATCCACGCAAATACGCAATGTCTATTCTGGTTAATCTTTCTTCTGTGGTATGGGTGCATTCAAAAATTCAGTCAACTCACAACTGCGCAGTTTGTGCAGTGCTTTGTTCAAAAATTTAGTTTTGCAGCAAAAGCAATGCAGTTGGTCGTTCAAAAATTACATTTGAGGTACATAGCCGTATGCAGTTTCTGCAGGCGCTTTAAGTAACTTCATAGATGCAATCAGTAAATTATTATCAAAATGGAAGAAAGTGATGAGTAAGTAAATTTGATTTTCGTGCACATTAATTAATTTTATAATTAACTTGCATAAACAAATTTGTAAATTATTTTTACTTAATGTGCTCAATATAATAATATTGATCGGTTTAACAATTTTTAATTGCGCAGTTGGTCGTATTAAAATGCAGATGGCAGCTAATGCAGTTTGACTGCTTGCAGTTTTTTCGACTGCAATTGCTGCGCAGTTGACTGAATTTTTGAATACGCCCAATTTATAAAAGAGGACGTGTCCGATTTCTGTGCGAAATAATTTTTTTGTGATAAATTAATGTTAAACTGTACGCAACCAAATTATCACAGCACCGGTGTGTTATAATTTTGACATGTCCGTAATAATTCTTGTTTCTGTGCCGGTGAAGTAAACAAAATAAGTTTTACATAATTTAATTTTATTTTATTTATATAATATAATAAGTTCTAGCATTTTCTAGTGTCCAGCATTTTGTGAACAATATCACAAACTGGGGATGTTGATATGTTCATTGCTGCACCTACAATTCTATAACTAGTCCCACTTGCCAGCCACAGCAAAAATATCATTAGTTCCATTTTCGGTCCCCAACCATGGTTTTTATTGGGCACGAATTTGCTAATAGTGATGAAAGTGTTAGACGATATCCTTAAATGCATTCTCGTCACCGGATCAGCATAACTAAGTATTGAAACAATACTGTTTGTTGAGAGAATTGTGTACATTATTAGTCGCTGCAAAGAATGAATTTTATTAATATTTATAAATACCCAGAGAGCAATATCTAACATACATACCTGTAAGCTTAAATATATCGTATCTGGGAGGTTAGGAGATCCATTATTAAAGGTCACGCAAAGTTCCGTGTTCTGCTCATTAAACACATGTAACCCGAAATTAATAGAAATAATACCATATTTGGATCAAATTTTGCCTCTATCAATTTTATATACACTTTTAAATAACTCTCTACGGACAATTTGTCGTTTGTTGTATTTCCGAATGTCAATTTTGTTATGTCAAAATTATTTCAGTATTCGGACATCAAATGAACTTATTTCAAACATGGAAGAGAAAATTATTTCACTAATGTCAAATTTATCACAAAAAAATTATTTCGCACAGAAATCGGACACGTCCTAAATCTATGCGTCTTTGTTTGATTTGCTTTTTTCTAGCCGACTTATTTTAACGTCTTTGATTTCTACTCTTCTACTGTAATTTTCTGTCAAATTGACAGTTTGCATTCCAATCGAAATCGATTCCATTCTAACGTGTGTCTGCTATATAATTTTTGCATAATAATTAATAAATTGTAGTACAAATGTTGTGATATCCAATCAAAAATGCAAAACATTCGAAATTTATCCACCATCCGTCGAATTAATGTGCTGACACGTATTCTATCGGCCAGAAATGGAATTCAATTAAACCTTGTTCGTGCGCTCAATATAGATGGAAAAATTAAAATTGGCGATGTGGAACGAGAAGTAAATGATCCTAAGAATCCAGAATATGTACCGCAAAATTATAGTAAGTGATTTTTTTTTCTAATTCGTGACAATTGATTTGGACTTTGAACCTTCCACTCTGTACAATGATTTTTAGTTCGCGTCAATGATAAGGGAAACCTTGAGCTGTCGCAAACGGCACTACATCATTTGCGGTGGATGTTGCAAAAAGATAATTTGGGGCAGGATATGTTTTTACTTGGTCGTCCGGGACCTTTGAGGCGATCCATTGCAATGCAATATTTAGAGTTAACCCAGCGAGAAGCTGAATACGTTTCGCTCAGTCGTGATACAACCGAAAGTGATTTGAAACAGAGACGTGAAATTCAAAATGGTACGGCCGTATATTTTGATCAGAGCGCTGTGCGCGCCGCAACCGAGGGACGAGTTTTAGTAATCGAAGGGGTTGAAAAGGCCGAAAGGAATGTACTGCCTGTTCTCAATAATTTACTTGAAAATCGGGAAATGCATTTAGAAGATGGACGATTTTTAATACCTGCCGAACGATATGACAAACTTTTGAAACAATTCGGCTTGCAAGATTTAGTGAGATGGGGTTTAGTACGGGTTTCAGAAAATTTTCGGGTTATTGCACTGGGTTTGCCTGTTCCCAAATATAGAGGTGCACCACTAGATCCACCGTTACGATCCAGATTTCAAGCACGCGACGTTTCTGGACTTTCATACCAGGTAAGAGTCAATTTGAGCATTTGTAAGGTTCACAAATTGAAAATAATTTATGTTTTGGCGCGAAATTAATTTATTTCATAAGTTTTTCTTTTGATTGATGCTAAATCATTAAAATTATTATAAACATTTAATTTTTACCAATTTTTTTTTTGTTTGGTTTTATAATCATTAAGCAAAACAAATTTTGCAAATATTTTTTATCAACTGTAGTAAATAAATGTTTCGATAAAGAACAATACGTAGAAAATGAAGAACTCCCAAAATATGTCGTGCAATGAGACAGTCAAAATAATAAAAACTGTATACATACGTATACAACTAATAAAATAAACTAAACTTTATTGAATTATTTGATCGTTAAAATTTTAATTCTTTGCGCATATTTGTATATTTAAAATGTTTTACAATTTTATCAATTAAAGAGGCATGTGAGACTACTGCATGGGATTGATTAGTAATCAAATTTATATTTTTGAAATAAAACTCAAACCAACAAAAATATTGGACACTAATTATTGACTAAGTAGTAATTTATTAAATTTATTTTAAATTCAATTAATTTTAATAAAAAATTTTATTTATTCACATTCGACATTTCACTTCCAACTATTGTACTCAAACAACTATCACAATCCTGTCCCGCTGTCAATGTTTTATTTTTGTTTGGTAAATTCGGCATGAAAATATGCAACTGCCTTTTAGCAATTTGTTGATTGCACGAGTTTTCGAGTATCTGCCGATGTATAATACTTTTGTATTCCTTTTCGACAAGCGGATCGATTTTTCTCAAATTTGATTTTTTCATTTTGTGATGCGTAACGGTTATCGGATTATTAGGTGTACTATTAGCAGCTGAATTAATATTCGTTGTTGAAGAATTCGCCGTACTCGTCATTTCATTTAGACTTGGAAACGATACTAAATTAAAATGTCGGTTATTTCGAAAAGCTTGAGATGACTGCAAAAGTTTGCGGGAACACCGGTACGTTGTTGGAAAAAATTCACCAAATTTTAATGCGCTCGTACAACGACTTGATGCTTCAAAGAATCGTCGATTACTATATAAATCTAAATCATCTTCATTTAAAGTTAGCGAAAGGTGGTGTACAGATTCAGCCTTGCGCAGTGGTTGCTTTCTTATAATCGAATCTGTTGTTAATATTCGTCGTTTTGGTATTATAATTTCTTTTAAATTATCACAACTACCATCGTTGTTATGATTACTGTCGTATTTATAATTATTTTTATTGCCTATTGAAGTGGATTGATGGCGATGGGTGGTTAGACAAGGTAGTGCGGTTTCAGGTCGTATCAGTGTATTTTTACCAGCCAGATCTAGCCAATTTAATACACGCTCTGTTAATTGATTTTTTGTTGTTTCACTTAATTTATTCAATTTTGGCGAATTAATATTACTGTTCAATTTTAAATTTGTCTCTTCGTTCGGCGCCACAATTAAATTTGAATCTAACTCAATCCCATTATTACCAGTGCTAAGACTTATTTTTCTTAGATTAATCTCATTTAGTTTACTATCAACGTTTTGATGGATTTGCCGCCGCAGTGTTTCAAAACTGAGGCGACAACGTGGAAGTTTTTTACCGTCACATTTTTTACCATTTAATATGCGTTCTTTAAAATTACAATCGTGATGCTCTTTTGTACGTGGACAACCAATATCTGAAGAACCAATCAGTTGTAGATGTTCAAATTCATGTTCTAACATAAAACTATTCGTGTGTCGTAGATTTCGTGCTGTAAATAAATAAAGGGAGAAATTAGTCGCAATCAAAAAATTTGTCAATTATTTGATAGATTTATGATTTGTACAAATTAAATACATATTATTGAATTATATATTTAAAACTGGAGTTTCATTTATGATTTATTTAAATGTACAATTTTATAAATTATTTTTCAATTCTTTCGATTTAAGTCTAAATTGTCAAGACGAGTTCTGATTAAGTGTTGGTGTAGACTTTGTATTGCGCTTTAATTTTAATTTAATTTAGAGATTTCCCTTTTTCACGCCTGATAAAAAATGAAACCAAAGATTGAACAATTACTCCAAACTTATTTTAACTTTACGCTGTGAACAAAAAATTAATTAGATTCGGAATTGATTTTACCCTACCAAATTGCATAGTGTTAAAACTGTGTTATTAGGATTTACATCAAAGAACCCCCGTTATTAGCCGTACAGAATTCATATGCCCCAGAACGAACAAAATCTGTGGGAGCATCTCGAATTTTCAACAATAAAAATCTCCAAAAAATTCTCGAAAAACGCAAAATAAAGTACCAGAAGACCCCATTTGATTTTTGTTAAATACGATTTTTATCAACTGCAATTTGATAACAAAAGGACGCTACGTAATTTCTTGTCGTTTCTTGCGCAGAGAGGACCAATGCTAAGCGGTTTTGAGTTTTTTATTTCAATGCTAAGCGGCTTGGGGGAGTTCTCTATTTTGGTATTGAATAATTATTAAAAAACGCACGAATTTTGTAAAAACGTTTTAATTTATGTTAATATTGGAATTTTAATAAATCGTCAAAGCGGGGGTTTGGAGGCGGCAGCCCCGATCCTCTAAGGTATAAAACGAATTATATAAATATTTTATATAAAACTAATCTCGAAAAAAAAATGTTGACACATTAAATGGTTTTTAGATTTATATGCTGCGTTTCTTATCTTCGATCTGAGTACTAAAAAGCTGTTTCTTTTTTCCGCTCAGGGCCCATTCTTGAAATTCACCCGAAAAAAGTCACTGATGATTTCCTAGTGAAATACGTAATTTCGGGAGAAAATTTAAATTGCTTTACACTAAAGTGAATTTTTTATTTCAAAACGCTTAGGCTGACTTGATTTCAGGTTTCAAAATCTGCTCGATCTACGGATTTAAATAAGAAACATCAAAGAGTTTTTTATAAGTCATTTTGTATAAAATGGAGTTAGAATTTTTTTTAAAAGATGTCACGTCAGTGATAGAAATTCTTATTCCTTTGAAAGAAAAATGATTTTAATTACGTATACGTTTTCAGAAGAAAATGTAACTATCAAAACCAGCAAGACACATGGGATTCATTTCGTTCCGACCTTTAAGTTAAATATTTCGAAATGTTGTAAAAACCACGAACGAGTTGATGAAATTTCAATAAAAACTTAAACAATAACCTCAAAATATGGCGTTTGAGAGACACAATGGGATATGACAGTATAATCCTTCGGTATAAAAAATGAATCATCATTACTGGAATGGAAATTAATGTTCCACGAGTGCTAATGCAGCAAAAAAAAAAAAAGAAGCGAAACGAAACGAAAACGTTGTGCCTAGCTGTTAACTTGTTGGAACCGAAACCCACTGGAACGAAACGAATCCTCTCTGCCTTTACCCTACGTGCCTTTCTTATGTGCCTATGGCTTTAGAGTTTAATAACAACATATTTTATTCATAAGTATTCAGAAGAAGAGTTACTTTGGTTAATTAATATTTTCATTTCTAGCTTTTTAAATACAATAGTTATTTGTGTATCAAGAGCGCAAAGTGCCAGTTTGTCACGCGAGAAAGGAAATTGCTGGCCGACGGGACGGAGGCCAGCAACCTTTCGAGCGTGACAATCAACTTTGCGGACGTGTTTCACACTTTATTTTTCCTACAATCATTTTAAAAAATATAATAAAAAGATAATTTTGTAGTAAAATTTACTATACTGACAATACGATTTTATTTTAGGACCGACATTTTGTTCAATCGAGTAGTCAAAGATTTTTTTTATTTTTCATAAAGAAAAACAAAAATTTGGTTTGATGTTTTATACAAACATTAGTCTTTCTTCAAATTTAGCGTGCGGTTTCAAGTTTTGTCACACGTTTCTAAGAGAAACGTGTGACAAAGTAATTTGTTTATTAACTGTCAAAAAAACAGACACTTTGGGCTTTGAAAACAGAGAAAAAAAGCCTGCTTTTCACGGCGATTGTAGGAAAAAATATTTTATGAAAGAGAAACTAAGGGGTTTTCTTTAGTTTTTTTTAACCCTAAACAGATTAAACATTTAAAGTGAACGAATTACAGAGCATTCACATTAAAACAACTTTATATTTTTACTTACAGGATTGTATGAATTTCCAACATAACGAACAAATATTTTTTTTCGTTTTGTTGGAAATTCATACAAACCTGTAAGTCAAAAGTAAAAAGTTTTCCTACTGTGAAGTGTGATGGTTTGGCGTCTATTGGAGGGGGGGATCAAAGTTGAGTAGATTAATCTACCAGCTCCGTAACCTTCCAGTAGGGTGCGCATCACGTGAGCTGTTCTGATCTTGTCATTAGGCAGCTGCGTGATGGGTACCATTGTGTAAGGGGTAACCTCTTCACAATTCGCAAGTGTACGTACTGCCTCCTCGTGGCAACCACTGGTAACTAAGGCCACTTGGCACATTTTTGGCCATTCGGCACAGGCTAAAGTACGTCGCTAAAGGAGAAAACCTTGACAAAAAACCCTAATCTAAGGTGGAACAGCATATGCCGAAAGATGAATGGCTGATAGGTTAATCAGCCCAAAATATGCGGACTCTGGATACCAGGCACCCTCCAGTTTTATTTAGCCTTCCTGTAGTAAAGCTGGGGAACCTACAGGTGATTTGCAATTCCCAGCAACTCGTAAGAGTAAAATCAAACGGAATACGGGGCAGGAGTAGGAATATACGGGAGTGGGACAACCCTCTCGAGGTCCTTGAGCTCCAATGCTACCGTCTTTCTAGCGGAACTACATGCTGTAGTAAACATCTAGGAGGGAGAGCAATAAGCCCAGATAGTATGTATCACGTACCGGGAGGCATTATTGTCAGGTTCATTAAGAACCTGAATAGTGACTGGACAGATAATTAAGCAGGAGCCAGCACAATAGATCTTTTAGGTCGCAGTGCGAAGTGGCTGATCGCCCCCATGGCCCCCCAATAATAATAATAATACTGTGAAGTGTGAATGGCTTATTACTTTCTCGTTAGTAAATATTTTTGTCTATAAAAGCTAAAAATAAAAACTGTAATATATTTCTAGGTAATGTAATTTTTTTTTCCTTCATAACACAGTGATGGCCTTCTACTTCGTTCGCCAATTTTTATTTAGACTAATGCAGGGTTTAAAAAAAGCTCCTGGCATTCTATTGCTCTAGAATTTATTTTTTCCTTGTGTTCTACGATTATGCTTGTTTCTCAATTGCCATAAGACAGATGTAAGGCGAATTTTATCGATGTAACGGTTTGAATAAATCATCAGCATAAACATTTATTTAATAATTGGCAGAAACATACCAAATTTACATAAATCTCGAAATACTAAGAATTTTTGAGACAACGGTTAAAATCTGCGCGCGCAGATTAGAACCGTTGCCAATTTTTTGCTCGAGATTTCAGGCTCGAGGGGCTTTTTGTTTCAAGGTTTTTTCGCATGGAGATTTTGTTTTTCGGGATTTTACTTTCGAGAAATTTGCTTTCCAAATTTTACTTTTCCGGCGATCATAGTAAACCCGTTTGAATTTTGTTGCTCTGAACTAATAACCACATGCATTTTACGAGAAATTTAGACGGCAGTAGCATTTCGAACAGCTTGATTGAATTAGCTTACTTTTGATGTCGGCTATCGGTGTTTAAAATTCGATGAGTTTTACGAGCTTAAAATTCGTCAGTATACGTAGAAGAGAAAGAAGTATATAAAATTCAAATTGACAAGATAATTAATCTACATAAAATTTCAAGTGTACGTTATATTTTTAGTGGAAGATAGAAGTTAAGCCTCAAAAAAATCGAACCGGAGCTACTCATGTCTAGATTTTTTTATGTGTGTTATTATAATTCGAGTTCGATTTGATTTCTGTTTCACCTTATTAACACTAAACCTACCACGATCGGTTTAATGACCCTTTTTAAAATTTCGATTAGAATTTCCTATATAGAACGAAATTGCACCGCCTTTAAACTTCACAACTTTTCATAATACCATACGTACAATAAATTTTTCAATATTCACTTTTTTTTATTATTTCTTTTCTACGAAAAATGTTTACTTTATCTTACGTGCCACAACCGGTCATTTAACCTGTCACGGTAGAATTAGGTAAATGTGAAGTGTCGGTAGGTACAGTGTTAACAAAGAACAACATTTAATGTGAATTTTAACATAACTTAAAAATAAATCAGATTGATATGTAACATGTACTTGCGAATAGCAGGTTTGTCCCTTTGGAACACAGCTAATAATTGTCTATATCATTTCTGGATAAATAAGTTTCCCATCCAAATTTTTCCTTATTACTTGTTGTAAATTATTTAAATGATTTAATTTCCAAAAATTTGTAAAATTTGCTTTTGTTTTGCATGTACCTTCTAACAATCTTATTGCTCTGTCCCATTTAAAAGACACCTATAAGTATATTACCGACACTTTGATTATCTCTGCAATGAATGAAATTTTTTCTGATATTTCATTGTAAACAAGATTAATAAACCGCGAACCACAAAAAAAAACTTTACTTACCTTTCGAGTTTTGTCGACAAAGCTTTTTCTTGTCATTCGAATCAAAACTATTTTTTTTGTCTAATATGAAATGTCGATAGTTTTCATTTCCTATCCATACGGAGCGTATAAATAACGGACCACGCGATCCTTTCCATATCGTTTTCTCGCTCATTTTCACTTGCTAAACAAAACTTTTTATTTTTATTTTATTAATTATATTATTAATCACTTTTATTAGTTTTTGTTTTATTAACCTTTCCGACTTTCTGGATTGTAATAAAACCGCAAATATTTATTTTTGATACATAAATCGATTTCGAAATAAAGTGAAAATATTTTGTTTTATCATTTCATGTCTTACGAAATAGGAATACAAACAACAACTGAGAGAAGACATTTATTTACTTGTCGTGGCTCAGTCTGTCTGTATTTTCGTTTCTATTTTATTGTATTTCTAACCACTAAATAATACTAAAACGTTATAGGTAAATAAAATTGGAAAATTGTATTTTGTTGGAAAATGGGAAGGAAACACAAAACAGAGCAATGGAATTTTGCTGGTGTTTTTTAGTTTTTATTGTTATTCGCGTTTTTGGTGGTTAACGACAATTTGAATGAATTTTTTTTTTTTTTGTATGAAAATTATGAAAACTCATATGTGTATGTTTGTAGATACATATATGTATTTCAAAAGGGGGTTAAGTCTGTTGTGGAATTTAAATTTTCCTACTACACATATTTATGTAAATAGATAGGGGTGAATATGATTAGTGCGAATATGCATTGGTATTTTGAATCGGTTACAGCGGGTGACCGATTGTAATAGTTGTTGCGTACTAAATGTAATAAAATGCAAGTAATGTACCGTGAGGTACCAGTAAATCGCAGTATCAGATTATATTTATTCGGAATGATAAATAAAGCCTAACATAAGGTAGAATTCAAAACATTGTCTGTGAAGATTATTAAAGAAACTATAATATTTTATAAAGGAACGAATTTCGCTTAAGATTCAGATCCAAAAATTCGGATCCGAAATGATAATTCGATTGTTTTAACGTTTTCTGGTAAATCTCTCTCTAGAAAATAAACGATTATGTTCATATCTACTCATGGGAGATCGAATTCACCAGATTTTCGAGGTTTTCCTTTGGTATTTGATCCCAAACATTTTCTATACCGGCAAACGCTTCGCTGGACTGGTTTGCAATAAAAATTATAACCTTTTGTTTCAAATAATGTCATAGCTTCTGCAGAGGATTTAGATCTGGACTTTGAGGCGGCCAATCGATAGTTTCTTGATGTTAGTTAAAATCTTGTAAAAATGTCTTGTCATCCTGCACTTGTGTGTCAGAGTTAAGTTTATGTGTGTTCCATTATAGGAAAACAGCCTTAACATCTTTATCTTAAATATCATGGCTATTATTACATCTTTACCATCAACTTTTTTCAGCGAGCGGAAAATGTCGTAGTTTTTTGCCTATTAACGAAATACCTTGCCATACTCGCCACAAATTTTCCGACTAAATTCTGTCCGATACAAACATTTTGAAGGACTGTAATGTAATTTTTAAATTTAATTTTAAAAATATTATGTAATTATTTCAGGTAAACAAAAGTAGCTTTAAACGACATTTAAGTAATTTTGTATAATTTTAAACTCTTGTTGATTTTTTTTAGTAATAAACGTTCGTTCAAGTTCAGCTAGGGAAAATGTTACTGTTAGACAACGATTAATAATTTTATCTAAGGTAAAATTGGTCGGGCTACAAAAACTACTACTAGCTAGTTGTAGCGCTGTACCCTCTAACTTGAGGGCAGCTCGACTGGGCGACCCTGTGAGACAAATGGTGACAATCCAATTTTTTAAGTTTTAATAATCGACTTTAATCAATTTAGAGGGTTTTGTTTGTTAACTATTTATTATTTAAAGAATAAAGTTAGGTCTGAAACCTGACCAGGTTTCCCTAAAATTCACAAAAACTTGCAAGTTGTGTCTCGCCCGACATGTTTATTTCAGCTACTGACGGTTGACTTCTGCAAATTTCTTTCTCTCGGATTTTAATAAAAGTTGTAGGGTTTTTAAAGGATCGAAAAATATATGTACCTAAATATGAAAAATTTGAGTCATCCTTTAGTTGAAACGAATTCTCGAATGTCCAAAAGAAAACTTACTTATGAAATATTAAACGACAATTAGAAAGGACAAATCCTTTTATTAAAATTGGATTGGGTCAGGACAAAGGCAGATCGATTTAAAGTACTTTCTGCGCTATGCATAAACAAAAAATGCCCTAAAAATCCCCTAAAAGCATAATCATAATTATTTCATGTTTGCGTCTGCGATTTTTTCAACGTTGGATGTCGAACCTTTTACAGGTGTAGAAAGTTGCTCAATTTAAATTAACCCTTAATTAGTAAACAGTTTGTAAAAAACACCGAACATCTCAAAAATGACCTGCATATGCAAGACTCTCTCTCAAAAGTTTTCGCTGATTTCATTTGAAAACATGTAGGGCCATAGTTAAATGAACGACATACTTGTTGAATACTCTGTAACTACTGTTTTGCTTAATGCGTTAAGACCAACGGGCGCTTCATCACCGCTCATGATGATTTTCTGCCAAAAGTTTGGCTCAGCAATATACATTTTGATACTCCCACTCATTGTTTAATTTCAACAATTTGTTGAACGTGCAAACCGCTCATGTTTTTTTGGAAATTGTGTTATGTCTGTGGCTTCGTAAATGCATACGCCAGCTGATCCTTTACTCTGCGAGTAACTAATTATAACATGACGTTAAGCTGATGTAGATCGCTTATGAAGTGGTGTCTCACATCAAAGTCTTTCGTTTGATGATGCAATTCGGGATACCTAATCAATCGAATTGTACTCAGGTTGTCGATGAATAATGTTGTCGAATCCTTTTGTTTATATCCAGTATCTAATATTAATTGACGTAACCAAATTGTCTTGTGGCAACTTCGGTTGCGGCCACATTTTCTGCTTCGGTTGTGGACAAAGCCACAGTCTGCTGCCGCTGAGAGAAAGAAAGCATATTCAGTTGTTTGTCGCGACGACGTTTGATATCTCTCACATACCCAGCATCAGTTTAACCTTTCAATATGAAAAAATTTTCTCTCACGCTTCTATGTATGATTCCGTAATTCAATGTCCTCTTCAAATAACGAATGATTCGCTTTACAGCCGCAATATGCTCAGACGATGGATTTAGCTGCATACATCCACGATCCAGTCAGCGTGTTGTCTGAAGATCCATTTGGAACAAACAACTGACTCATCTGGTTTAATTGTCGCCGTGTACGTCAGTGATTCTTCAATGATTACTGGGTTACCAAATTTATCTGAATATCTTTTCGTAGGATTGATTATGGGACGGAATGCATAATTCGAAATTAACGAATTATTAACATGCTTCGACACCTTGGTGGTATTTGAATCATCGTTTGTTCCACTCGATGCGCCCGTCCGTTCTCGCTTTCACGTAGTCGCGTTTTGGTCCTCGCTGGATTCAACCCAACAATGCATCTTTTCGTCTTGCACAAAGTTTTCGTTGAACTTCACCTCACAACTGAAGGAGATCTTTTGCGACCCAGTCGAAAAAAGGTTTTAAGACCAAGGGACTTTGCGTGAAAAGCCTCATCGGTAGTCTCATCTTCCAATACGTTTTTCTATTGATCTTCTTTCAATTGCAAACGTGGCAATAAATTATCCAATGTGCCACCTTCCTTCACGTTGTACTCCATTTTAATTCTTGTACTTTAATGAGAGACTACTAATGATACGAACCATTTTCCATCAGCAGCCAGCAATGAGTATTTCCTCACTCATTTCCATTGAAAAGTATTCCTCATATAAATTCATTATTTTAACTCCTCCCTTCAACTTGTTGCAAACTATCAATTCTTTTGTAAATTTGCTTTGATGTCATACTCCTCAAAATGTGACTTGCTTGGTCTGCATTAATCGACGCAAGTAAAATCAATGTCACCTTGCCACCTCGCAGCAACCATTTCTGTTTTTCATCCCCTTCAGTTGGCGTTAATGTTTCATTATCCACCACCTCCAGCAAACCTTGTGCACGCAATACCGCCTTCCTTAAAAATTCCGTAGTACGTCAACCCTTTTCTTAATAGTTTTGTACACTTATTTGTTCTTGCGCAATGCAACCGCGCGCCCCGGGCCTCTATCTTTTATAAAATAAACGAATATTGTGTGGAAATAATATTCATTTTAGTGCGACTAAATCCCAGTTGCAATGCACGCTTCCTTCTTGTTGATGTTCCTGCGTTTTCACTCACATCTGCGTGGCACGGCTTTGCATTTGTAACAATATCTTTTGGAAGAAAAGCTGCAGATAAACGTCTCAGTGTTCTCCCTGTCCGGCACTTTTACACAACTATATTTTTATCGAAATACTCTTTGAGTGTAAACAACAGAACTGCACTTCTGAAAAAATCAAACCGTACTGAGAAGGAAGCTGCATCAGTTTGTCTGGGCTCAATGTTCTCCCATCTAAGTGCTGTAGTCGTTGGCGGAAGATGGCTTTACATTGGCACAGAAGCGGCATCCATCTATCTTACTTAAATCCATCTTCTTAAGGTGATATCTTAACGGAACATGACCCGTGAGGAAGCCGGTTAGTAGTCTCAATTCAGGTTTCCTAAGTATGAGGAGCTTTTTAACTCTAGTTGATGTAGGTGATATATGTATATCTCTTCGTCTGTAGTAGTAGGAGGACTTTTGCTTATCCTCCCAGCACCTTAACGACTGCCTTAAGGTGACCTTTAGTGACCCAATAAGGGAGGAAGAACCTACGCGGGCAAGGCCATCCGCAGCCTCATTCTCGGCGATTCCAGTGTGCCCTGCTACCCACATAAGTGTTACCTCATTTGTGGCTACTAGTTGTTGAACTTTAGTTAGACAGTCCCATACCAGTCTTGACTTTAGAATATTTAGGATTTAAGAGCATTTAAGGTCGATTTAGACCTTTAGCTACATATGCCTACCTTTGTGCAAAGATCTACAGCGTTGATTTCTGCTTGGAAGACAGACAGTAGCATAGGAGCCCAAGGACTTTGGAAGGGCAGTTTCCTCCCCATACATTCCTATCGCTGTTACGTCTTCCGTTATAGACCCGTCTGTAGACCACACCATGGACCCTTTTTCAAAGGATGGCCCACCTAAGCCCGATATGTTCTTATCTGACAACGACGGAAAAAGGTCTGTGGAAGTCCAGTTTAGTTGGCATACAGTCTGAAGTTACCTCTAGGTATGGTCTGTCTGAAATTCCTTAAGGATTCGCCGATGATCCGCCTAACTTAATATTGCCTTCTGCCTGCACCTTCAAGGTCGTATTTACAGCGTCCTTTATAATATGCAGGTGCAACGGAGTCAATCCTAGAAGTGCCTCCATCGCAGCAGTCGGCCATAGAGACTATAATAACGAGGAGGCTATGCGTTGAACCTTATTCAGTAAAGTTTGCGCTCCTTTCTCCTCAATTTTAGGGTACCGGAAAAAGCTGGCTTTGATATTCTCGTCAGTTGGTCTTGCAGGTGTATTTTTCTTTTTGTGAATATTTGTTTTTCTAAATTAATTTGTTTTTTTTTATTAATCAAATAAAAATTGTGCTCGATACGAAAACGGGTTAACCGCATGAACCAATATTTGGAAAAAAGAAACTCAGCAAAAACCAAAATTATTATAATTTGAGGACTCCAACCTAAAGTTAAAAAATTAAATGAAGGAAAATTGTAAATCGTGTTGATCAGACTATCAAAAGCCGTGTAATCGATTAAATAAACATTTTGAAAATATTTACAAAGACATCAAAGATCCAGGTGAAGCATCTCGAGAAATTTGAACAGGTGTGCAGCGATCCTAACATAAAAAGTTATAATACCACAATGAGCAAGCCATGGTTATTTAAATATTTTGGTAATCAATAAGCGTATTTTGTTGACCAAAATTTAATTCGAATTATTTTGAGTTAATTTTTTTTCCAAGAAAATAGCCAATTTGATTTAATTGACAAAAGCCAACCTTTCGAAAAAAAATATAAATTTACTATGTATTATGACTCTGGTGGCAGGTATCATAACCAAGAATTAGAATTATGTTTAATTAAACCCAATTTTTTTTGGGTTAATGTTATTCTTGCGGGGATTTATTATATGCAATTGTTGTTGTAAATTTGTCAAGGAAATACGCTATCTGTTGTAAATGAGCAAAAGCTCAAAATGGAGTGTAACAAAAATTTGTAAATTTTTAAGTGTATCTAAATAAATAAAAAAATAAAAATAAATAAATAGCGTACTACCGAAGCGTATGTGACCATGGGCCTAATGATTGTTAAAAATGACCAGTAGATTCTCTTTGGTTGCAAACCCCAAGTTGATCCATAGAATCCCTGACATGCCAAAAAGGCTTTAGTGGCTCTGTTCTGAACTTTAACCCTAAACACACTGTAATAGTGCGCGCTGACATTGCTCGCCTTTCAGCAGTAAATACGTCGAAAACTATCCAGGGCAAAAAATTGAGAGTTTTTGACATTGTAAGTTAAATATCGCCCTACTTTGCAGTGAAAAAATAAGTATTTACAGTACAGCGTCGATTATCTGAACGTTAATTATTCGAAACGCCAATTAAGCATGGTTTCCACGATGGCGAGGCGAAAAAATTAGTCAAACTAAAAAGAGAAAACAAAAATTCACCGATAGTACGATAGAGAGAAAATACCATTTTGACAGAAAAATTGGGACGTCCAATTTTAAAATTTTTAATTCAGCACTCCGAAATAGGACGTCTAATCCGAAAAAAAGATTAGACGCATCATCTTTTTTCGGATTAGCCGCTGATTTTCGGAATCCATATTGTCAATTTAAAGAAAATTTTATATTTATTTTATTATTAAATATATATATATATTTTTTTGATTTGGGGAACACATTTTTCATCGCCAGAATCACTCTCAGTGCTACTTGAAAACATAACGGCATATATTGCCATTAGTTACTCAACAGTATCCATTTTTAACAAAATTTAATTTTAATAATTGAAACGTCAAAACTAAATAAATAAAAATTCGGAGTAACGACTTGTTGCAGTTTCATTCACTCTTATGTTATTTTTTATTATTCCTTCCTCTTTTTAATTTGACTAATTTTTTCGCCTCGCCATCGTGGAAACCATGCTTTAACCGAACACCGCGACAGTTAAAAAAAAAAATAAGCACACGTGCATGTTTTGTTTTACATTTCTTCTTTTGTATGTGGATATGTGTTTATTATGTATGTACATGTGTCTGTTATCTACATAATATTTTTTAGTTTTACTTGTATGTTTTATTATTCTAATATTTGACAGTGTGTTTAGGGTTAAGTAATTGTTATTTCCAATCCAGTTTTTCATCCAGGATTATCCCTATATAATTAACTTCTGTATACCAATTGGCAATTACCGTCTTACCTGTTTCCAATGGAATTGCAGTCATTAATTTTGTTGCTTACCTTTGTTGTCGCGCTTTCACTGGGGGCTTTGCACCTTCTGGGCTCCATATCATTGACTGCTGTTTAGTTTCTGGGTCGTACTTATACATCATTCAAAATTCGTGGATCCCATCGAGCAGATTACTTCGTTTAGTTCAGGGTGTGGTTTAATATTCGTGTGGCAGTCACAACATTCAAGCCCAGTCCCCATCACCTGTCATTTCCTGGGTCGTTTTTAAACCTTCATCAATTTTGGCCTTCATGAGGGCCACATTTATGTCGTCGGCTGAAGATTTGGGGTGACCTTCACGAGGTTCGTCCTTCACACAAAAACGTACAGTCTGGAATCTTTGAAACCATTTGGAAACAGTCACAAGTGATGACGCTGTTGTGAAACACTTCTTCATTCATTAACATTGGGTGCGTCCGAAATGAAAAATTTGCATTTAGCAAAGACAGTTTTCATGTGCATTTTTAATACATCTGCTTGATGTCAATTTATAATTGAATTAACCATATTTATCGAATTCTAAATTTCATTTAATCCAAAAATGCGCATTTTAAAATATGTGCATTTAAATTCGCATTACGGACGCACCCTTTAAGTCAATTTTCGCTTTAAGTTCGTTTCCATTTTGTTTGCATCAAGTATTTTTCATTTATAACATTTCACACCACGACAATAAGCGATTCTCGATGTCCAAATGAAAAATAATCGTGAAAAAAACGACGAATAAAGCCGCGTTGTTTTATTAGCTCTGGATAGCTGGTATCCGGAGCAGCTAATTTTCTGTGCTAGTTCTTCTAACAGCACATTCATATGGAGTAGATGCACACTCCATATGCACTTTGGCATTCGCTCAAAAATTGAACGGCTCTTAAATGACTCCGAAAACCGAAGAGAATGGCAAATCCAATTTCTTGCTGTGTTGGTGATGGAATTTCACTTGACATCACATCACTAATTAGAGCTTTTCTTGTTTCCATTCTTTCCGATTTTTCTGAAATTTGAAACAGAATGGCGTTGAACTATAACGAATCGATAAACAACTTTTATTTTTTCAAAAAATTAATAATTCACATGCATTAACTAAGTGAGCATTTGTTAGGTCTCTCATATACTAATAATTTAGGAATTTAAAGTGTTTTAGAAATCCTTAAAAATTAATGGTTTCAATAAATTTAAGATTTGGGTAAATTTTATTCTTGAATATTCGCGACCACACGGATATTCAGTAAAATATTGATCTGGGGTGCTATTCTTAAACCATTACGAAAATTTTCGTACCGAAAATTTTCGTAATGCTATTTTCGTAATAGTAATGGTGAAATCATAATTTAGTATTCTTGAAACCATTACGAATATAGCGAAGAGAGGAAAAAAGAAATAATAAAATTTCGAGAGAGAAGATGAAAATGTAAGTTCCTAAAATGGTATTCTTGAAATCCGGATTACGAAAATTTTCGCAACGGAACGTTACTAAAATTTTCGGATGGTTTTTCTGTTTCTTATTGCATTTCGTAATGAAATCAGTTAGATTTTTGTTTTAATTATATTCATATAAGGACGTTCATAAAACTCAATAATTTCTGTTGATGGTTATAAATAATATCTATTTACATTTCGCTAAATATTTATTATTTTATTACCACAAAAAAAGGGTACCTATTTGCTTGTGGTATGTTTATTATTTCTTAAAAATAAGGGTAATAGCTACAATACTAATTGACAATTTGGGATGTATTTTTAAATGTCGCGTGTTGTAATTGGAATTGGATTGATATACCGTCACAGGCGGCTAATACTAATGGTACGTAAAGTCATACAATCATACCATCATACCATAATAGTATCGTACGACAGTACGATCTAAAATCATATCGCCATAGAATCATAGGACAATGCCACTACATAAATCGCCGTGACATCAGTCTACAAAAGTCAAATCTCCAATATAAACAGGGGAATAAAGGTTTTTATTTTCCTATGATACGTAAACAAAATCATATAGGAATTATTTTGTGTTGTCTTTATTTTCAATTTAAATGAACATTTTTATTGACAAATATAAATAATTTTAAATTAAATATATCGAATTGCAGCTTGTCCACAATTTTAATTAAATTAATAAAATTGTAATTCACAATCTGGCGTTTTAGTAAACTGATTTTTATTCTCAAACATCGTCAGGCTCCGTGCTTTTTTTTTAAATTTCATTTCGTAGACTACTAGGTTAGTTTTATTACTTGACCAATGCTACTACATAAACAGCCATGATTTATAATAAAACTAATCTAGTAATCTACGAAAAAAAATTTAAAAAAAAAAACACGAAGCCTAACGATTTCCCTAAAAATCAATTAATTAAAATGCAAAATTGTTAATTAAAATTTTATTAATTTCAATTAAAATTCTGTACAAGCTGCAAGATATACAATGTGTTTCGTCGTCAAGTAACCGGCCGGAAAGTTCGGAATATTTAAGTAAAATTATCGCAAAAAATCCTTTAAAGTGGGTGTCTCCTTTTCAAGTTATGGGCTCAATTTTAATTCTGTTTGTGGTTTTTGAAAGTTTATGAGTCACTTTATTTGATAGTTTGCGCACTTAGCCAGGTTTTTTTAAAGAATGTAAACAATTACGGGAAAATAACATTTTTTTACTTAAGAAAACCTCTGCTTTTTAAGAAACTGAACTATATGTCGAGAAAATGTCCCATTAAGTTAATTATTTTAATTATTATTATTAATCTACAGCATAATATCTACAAATTGACAAAACTTTGTTACTAGCTAACTCTTAAAAATACCGCGCAAAAATCACCTAGAGAAAGTAGGGAAATTAAACAAAAAAGAGGTTTAAATTAAAGTCAAAGCAATAAAATAATACTATTTTATTAATAATCAATAAAAACAATTTTTATTACAAATTATTAAACATTTTTAATTAAATGAAATGTTCGAAATGCTCTCCACTCTCTTGTAAACAAACAAGGGGCTCCTGATCACACTAGTTGTTGTCCAACGCAATTGTTACGGGTTGCCTCTTGTTTCTGCTGCAGCAGCGAAAATTATTGCTGTCAGAAAAAAAAATCTAGGGGCGTAAGATCAGGGGACCTTGGCAGCCAGGCTACAGGACCTCCTCCACCGATCCACTGTGGATAATTTTCATTCAAATGATCATATATTATCTTTGCCAAATGGGCTGGAGCTCCATCTAATCGCAGCTGCATTCGTCTCCTCAACAATGGCACTTTTTCCATGAGCAAAGACAATGTGATTCCTGAAAATTCTAATAATACGTGTTGATTAAGCCTGTTTGGTAGCACGTAAGGTCCAATAAGTTAATCGTGGATCATTCCCGCCCATACATTTATAGAAAATTGGCTCTGGAAAACTGTCTCCTTTACGCCGTGTTGGTTTTCGACGGCGCAAACATGGAGGTTTCTATAATTTGTTATACCCGCCCTGGTGAAAGTAGTTTCATCTGTCCACAATATTCTCCTTATAAAATTGACATCACCTCTTTTCTGTGAAATTATCCAGTTACAAAAAACTGATCTGGCACGATGGTCCACATCTCCTAGATGTTGAGCACGACGGAAGTGATAAGGATTAAGGCCTTCTTGACCTCGATAAGCCTAATCTTATCGACAGGCGACTGATACTTGTCGTAGGGTCAGCGCGTATTAATCGTAATAAATCCTCTTCCAACGTGTACGTTAATATTCACGTTGGACTCGTGTTGTTGTTGGAATTAACCTTGTTCGGAAAAACGTCGATGTATTGCAATGAATGTCCTATACACAAGTACTGGCCTGCTGGATATCGACGCCTGTATTTTTTGATAGCAGCGCGTGCATTTCCATTACAGAACAGGTTTACAAAATGCATATCGACTACAAGAGAAGGTGGTAGATCACGCAAACGTGGCATTGTAACGATTAAGCGTTTACTTAACACAAACTGTCCTTTTAATTATCACACAACCTTAAAATTGTTAAAACACAGAACACCGAGAGTACATAGTGTCACACGATCGGTTAGCGAACAACTGTACTATTTATTATTACTTAACAATGAAAGTGTTGATTACGACCTCAATTTGAAAAGTACTTAATTGGTAAGAATTACAGTTTATTTTTATAAATCATTCAAATTATTATTGCAATTTTTGAATGTTGAAAACAAACGCATCGTCCGAATTTTTTGACTTCAAATCAATAACGTTTGGATGAAATAGATCCGCATGCTCGTTAAACTTCTTATTTACTAAATTATACTCCTAACTTGCTAAAACATTATTTTGAATTGTTTTTCTGAAATGTGAATTTATTTCAATTTCTTATTACCGCCATCTGATTTCAAACACGAAAACTACACGGCCATTTTGTTTTTTTTAAACTTATTTAATTAGTCGAGTTTATAAGTAGGTGTCACTAATGGCTTATTACAAAAAAAAACATGAACGAAAGGTATGATGTCATGAGGTGTAAAGATGTGTTTGTAAATAAAGGGGTTTTAGTAAAACATTAATTAAATATCTATAAACAAGATTTTATTAATTGATCTTCAAACCGTATATTTACCAATCATTCTTCTTGATAACGTAGAAATCAAAATTCATTTTTGTAAAAGTTTTCATTTAAGAAAAATGATATTAAAAAAACATAACTTCTCATATGATTTGTATGAAAAATTCATTTTTTTTTGTCTTTCTATCGCCCTTATATTAAGTTCGAATTTTAACCTGACGGCTTGTATATTTAGGTAAGCTTTGGTTATACTAACATTTTTAATCATCTCTTTCGAAATCTTCTTAGTTTTTTATTCCTCTCTTCGTAATTTTCGTAATGGTTTCAAGAATACTAATTTATGATTTCACCATTACTATTACGAAAATATTGTGCATTACGGAAATTTTCGTAATGTTTGAAGACAGGGCATTTCAAATGATAAAACAAAATTATTCCCAATTAACTTAATGAATGATAAAAATCACACTTTAAATTACACATTGCATTAATTAATTTCCAATCATTATAATTTTAACAAATAAATATAAAAGTTAAATAGGCAATATAGCTTTAAATAACATATTTTTGTTGTATGGAATCACATATTCCATTTTTTGTCCGCTATAGCCAATTCTCAATTGCGAAAAATCTCATACCCTTACACGTATTGTTTAAAATTAGAAAGTGGTCATGCATTATATAATAATATCCCAAGATTTAGGTATACGACATGTAAATACAAAAATTTAGAAGAAAATATCCTTTTGTCCTAGATAGGTAGTAAACAAAACCGAATGCATATAATTATGTACATCGTTATCTCGAAATAAATAATACATATTTTTAAGAACACGTGAAACAAAGAAAAAAAGGTACGCTTTTGTTTTCACTTTTTTATAAAATATTGAGAATAGAAAATATTGAGTTTTATGAACATCCTTATCAATATAATTAACACAAAAATCCAAATGATTTCATATGAAATGCAATGGGAAACGAAAAAACCATTACGAAAATTTTAGTAACGTTCCGTTGCGAAAATTTTGCTAATCCGATTTCCAGAATACGATTTTAGGGTTTTCGTAATACTTTGACACTAACTCGCAATACGAAAGTTTTTGTAATGGTTCAAGAATAGCACCCCAGATGATGAAAAATCCCTTTTGCATCCCGCCCCTATCGGGATTCGAACCCGGTACCTCCCGATCCCCGCAGCTTTAACCACTGCGCCGTTTAGCCGGTTTTAATTTACTAGTTCGGTTTAGTTTTCTTTGATTAATCAATTAATTTTAATTTGATTTATTTGGGATATATTTAAAAATTAAAAAGGCCAATACAGCAGCATTCTAGCATTATTAGAGCGCTTTTTCATATGAACGACATGGTAACGATATGAAGTCAGATATTGGGCCCAATTCTGGAATGATAAAATCTATGTTACGTTATTTTATTTCCCCGCTTCCTATATGAATTTGTATTAAAAAACAAGAATAACACAACATAACGTAAAATTTGTGAACTCAGAATCGGGCCCATTGCTTGATAGAATTGATTTCGGGACCGTAAAGTGTTTCAAAGTATGTGGAACGAATTTTTATTGATCGTTATATAATTAACACTCAATGAAAATGTGTTCCGAATACTTCAACATATTTTAGGATTAATAGTTATGTTCAAAATTTTTTGAAGAACCTAAATTACATTTTCATTGATTAAAAAAAAAATTGATTGAAAGTTCGTTCCACATACTACAATATATTTTAGGGACCCGAAATTCTTCCTATCAATCAAAATCAGACGTCATACGGGCACGGTAGCCTGTTCATTTGAAAAAAACTGTATATAATACTCGCAATTTGATGCAGCCAAAAACAATTTTTGCTGTGTTTTTATAGCACCAACATAACCTAGTACTGACTGCAATATCATAGCAAATTCTGCATAGTTGCTGATTTTTTGTACGCTATGCCAGAACGACGAAATGCACCATTAGCTCTTGCAAATGGAACCAAAACTCTGAGACTAAGCAATTGATTTTCATAAACTCAAGCATCAAAACACCACGAGTAAATACTCTGTACAATGGTAAAAATTTCATCAAAATCGATTAAATATTATTCTGAGATTAGTACGAATCGACAGACAAACAGAACCACGAATACCATACTTTATATTAGTAGAGAAGCAACAATGTAGTCGGAGAATTAAGAGTATTAAACTCTTAATAATTTCAATATTGTTATTTCGGTTATATTTTGGCTACGATCCGGAAGAAATACGTAATTTAAACACTTATACGAGAAATCGAAATTTAAATTTGAATCACATTTGTCTGTACCAAAAATAATATTGCTCTAGATTGGTTTTGTTCTTCGTTCGATTTAGCTCTCATTATAGGAACACCCGTCGGGGAAAATGCTGAAGATGTAGTAATAATAAGAAATCATAAAATAATTCAAAGCACAAATTATTAAGTCTTTATTCGGAAATAGTAAGGTGAAAATAATAAAATTTAATATAAAAAGTGTAACGAACTGTCTTTGTGAATGTACGTTTAGATCGGATAGACTCAACGGTTGGGAGGGCCTTCAACACATAGAATAGCGACTCGTACAAACCATATGTGCAATAAAAAAAATATAAATAATACCTCTGGGAAATAGAAAGGGCCACCCTCGGAAATTCACTCCATTTTTATCAACTTAACTGGATTTAATTTCCAAGCTTCATTACATACAAAAAATTTACTAAACTCTACTTTAACTTTATTTAATTTTCACTTCAAAACAGCGAAGTATATCTGGTTCCGCGAAATTGAATACAAAAAAAAACTCACCAGTTAACTGGATACGAAGAGTACTCCTTGTGCCCGCTTGTTAAAATTGCCTAAAAAAGAAACACTTAGCACCAAATAACCTTAACCGTTTTTCGTACGAAATTATCTAACGGGTTTCCTTAGTTCTTTGTGAAACACTTGAAGAATCCAACTAAAATTTTCCAAAGTATTTGCAGAATACCGATTACATAAGGTTATCGTACGATCTAATTCTGGTTGACGATGACTCATTTATGCCTTATATTTTATGTACTTGACCATATAATTAGAAAAAAAAAAAACGTTTAACAGATGTACTCAATAAATAATAACATAAAATAAAAATTGAAAATTGGGTCATCAAGTATATAGAATCAGATTGTTGTGATTGTTGCTGCGTTTTGCTTATCATTTATCCACAACGATCTGCACCCTTATTCTGTAAAAAATAAGATGATGTGTAAACGTGAAAACGGGTAAACTTTGTGATTTTTTACTAAAATTACATTAAATTGTTTTTCGATTCTCTTTTCGTTCACTGCGTTTATCACGTGTAAACATTATCTTATTTTTTATAGAATAAGGCTACTGCTTATTACATTGTTTAGTAATAAGACAGCCGTAACAAAATGAATTGCTCACGAAAAGTGGTGAAGGCAAATTCTTGATTATTTCGTTCCTTTTCTATATTCCTAGGTAGTTAAATAATTTATATATACTATATATATTGACTGACATAAAGCTACAAATAATTTGCGCCTACAAATTTCGCAACAGAGAAGAAAAATAATGGGTAAATCACCTTCTGAGCGCTACTTTGAATACCATAAAATATGTTAAAATACATAAAATCATTAAAATCTAATTTATACGTATAAATATTTTTTGAACATCAACAACAATGAGAATCCATGGAATATGCACGGGTGTCAGTAATAATCGCGTGTTACCGTTAAATTAAAATGAAGGAAATTTGTCGATCCAATTGAAATATTGTGGTAATCAATTACACACAAAATTCAATTTTTAAATAAATTTACAAAAAAATCAGAGAAATAATAACAGTAATAAAATTAAATTGGTTTGGGGTTTTTAAACATACCATATTTATTGCATTTTTGTATTGATTTGGGCACTAGATAAGCAAGTACATATTTTGCTTTATCTTGTATGTGTATTTATGTACGTTCAGTATAGTATATGAAGGAATTTTGAAGCAACTATAAAACACTTTTTATTGTTGGGGTTGATGTTGCTCAAAACAATAATTCACTGGTTTATTAGCTGTATGTATGTACATATGTTACCCATTTGCATGCGCATTGTGTTTTATGAATTCAATAACATGTTTATAATCATTTATTTTGTATACATTTACCTGTATCTATTCCCTGTAAAAGAAAAATTATTAATCGCGAATTTTTATTTAGCTCGTTAGGGTACTCGTACCTCTTACGCTCTAGTAGAATTTTACCAATTTGCCGAATAATTTGCAATCAAATGTTGTTTCTATTGATTTATTCTAAAAACGTTTTGTGGGAACATCGAACAAACCACAAAACATAATTTAAAATTTGGTTTCAATATGAAATTAGTTCAAATATAAATTTAGGTCATTTATAAAAAATTCGAATGAATTTGGGTGTTTCCTTCCCTATTCGTGTTAGTTTGCGGCGTTAAAAACTAATAAAAGCAAATATAAATATTTATTTTATTTGTGTCAAATTTGATTTTTTAAAGGTTTTCGAGTTTATAAAATTGGAAAATTTTAATTAATAAAACGCGAATGCGGTATTTATTCTACATTCAATTCAATAATATTGATAGTTGTTTTTAGGGAGTTTGGGACTAGGTGTTACAACCGTCGTGTGGTGGGTATTAGCAAATTTTTAATAAAAAGTCTACTTTTGATGTATGTCGAACAAGTCTTCTGCTTAGTAAATTATTACTTACTCAAATCTGAAAATTCGTTAATACGTTTTTTATGGTTGAAACTATTAATGGCTTATCTGACAAAACCTGACATTTTGAACACAAATACGCTTCAGCAACGCATTGAAAGAAATTAAAATTCTTTATAGAAATGCTGAAAATTTCACAAACACAGTAATGGAGCTCCGATGTTAACTGATTATTTATGGCATATAATCGATGCATTAGACGTGGATGCCAGACGATTAACACCCCTAGAGTTTTTTATTTGAGGTTGTTAAGGAAAAAATTCTACGTTACCCAAACGATTCAAGAACTGAAGGGCAATATTCGAGCTGTTATTGCAAAAATTGAGCCTTATTTATGTGAAAACTTGATGGAAAATGTCCTAAGAAGAGTAGGATGGCTCGAGGATCAAGATATAGCTAAATGGTCCGATTTAATAAACAACGAAAAAATAAATAAAAATCCGAGAGTATAGATTAACCTTCAATCTGGTTTCTTGGTTTTATAGTAGTTTTACAGCAGTGCTTTTGTATGCGTGACAACACTTTTATTTGACTTTTACTTTTTGAACTACGATTGGTTTCAACTAAGAAGAGTTCAGCATTTTTTGATCTATGTTCCGTTTTTGTGAGTCGACATTACTCAAAATTTATTTTCTTATTTCTGCGTCTTTTTAAGTAAGCATCTCTTTCACAAAAATATGATATTTGTTTTGTATTTATTTTAATTTATTTGGTTGCTTTGAACGTAAATTATGACGAATTTTATTAAATTAAATTATTAATTAATTCGCAGTGTTCAAATCAAACTGGACAGCAACAATTTTTGTATCCTCGAAAAACAGAAGATAAAACAGAGTATAAAAACCAACCGCCCAGCGACTAATTTTCTTGTTTACCGTCGTTCATAAAATACAAATAACGATTAATCTAAGGATTAAGCCCGAAGTACTTACATAGGATTCGTTTCCAGTCCGTTTCGTTTTTAATAAGGCACAAAGTTTTCTTTTCGTTTCGATTTTTTGAAAAATAATATTTTGTGCTTATTAAGTTTTTATTGAAATTTCGTCAACTCGTTCGATTCGTTTCGTCTCTGAATTTAACTTAAACGCCGGAACGAAACGAATCCTATGTGCCTCGCTCGACCTTTAATCTTCTATGCCATATTGATGTTACCGAGTATAAGCTTATCAAGAATGATATATGTACCTACTTTTTATGAGAAATATTTACTTAGATTAATGAAAGAAGTTGATATAGTATGTTCCACAGGAAAGTATCTAAAAAAAAAACAATAAATAAAGTACAGTAGAATTCGCTTATAGCGAACACTCAAGGGACATCATTTTTTGTTCACTATAGCCGGCTGTTCGTTTTAATCAAATATTCGGTTATAATGAATCATGTTCGTTATAAGAAAGATTAACCAAAAACAAAACAAAAACGGTTTATTCAAAAATAAAATTAAAACATTTATTAATTATAAAAAACTTATACTTGTACATAAGCCTTAACAATTCATTCCAACTAAAACCGTGATCCGCTCCTTGCATAATTTCCCTCCAGCGCAATCATTATTTCTAAACTTTATGGTTTTATTAGGAAGTATCCTATAGAAAAGGCCTGTTTCATCTAAACTGAATACATCACTTTTGTTATATCCATCCAGAAGCAAAGGTAATTTTTCATTGATCCATTCTTTAACAACTTTCGAAGATACGGCTACCTTTTCTCCCACAATATTTTTGAATACAAGGTCGTTTCGCTACTTAAAGCGGTCGAGCCAACCGTTGCTTGGTTTAAACTCAATATTCAATTTCTCTGCAAATTGCGCTGCCTTTTCTTTTACAAGAATTCCACTTAGAGGAACTTTTGTTACTCGCATTTGTTTTATCCAAATAATTAATGCAGCTTCCATTTTGACGAAAGTAATGGGGAATCGCGTAAAAATTAAGGAAAATGTTTAAAGTTATAACACAAATTTATGTATCTGTATGTATAAACCTGTAGTAGTTTTATGTGTAAAGGGAAACAATCAAAAAAGTGGTATAACCGAATCGACATTCGGTTTAACCGTAGGGTTTTGTATGAAATTAAACTCTTTCGGACATTTTTCGTGTTCGCTATGCGCTTATAAACGTAGTTCGTTATTTGTAGGGTATAAGAAAAAAAAGTGTTCATGCAAATTCAAGGGACAAAAATATATGATCATTATAAGCGTTTGTTCGTTATATACATGGTTTGGTATAAACGGATTCTACATTGATATTTACTTCTCATAATAGACATTAAAACTAATTTCGCAATTATCTTAGTATGTAGCCCAACCGCCTTTGTTGTATTTTATAGGCAATTTAATTAGGCTGCATATTCTGGAGTAAAGTCTTTCGAAATGTTTTTTAGAACGCTTTTCTCCTATATGTGGTTGTTATTTATTTTATTTATTTATTTATTTATTACCAGCACTAACAAATAACATAGGTTACAATACCAATAATTTTGTATATAAAAAAGAGTTATAAATTATTATTTCGAATACGGCTCTTAAAAAGATCCCTTGACATGTTAAAATCGAAAAGTTCTGAATATTGGTTAAAATATTTTGACGTACGCGCGACCGGTTCATCAATTCCATAATTCGTACGATGAAAAGCAATACTCAGTCTTAACTGTCGTGGACGAAGAATTCTCTTAGGAACGTAAAATGAATATAAGTCAAGCAATACCGGGCAATCAATCTTAGCACAAATTACATCCCGAGCAAATACTGCATGAATCATCTCTCTTCTGAATTCAAGACTACGAATGTTCAAAAGTGTACAACGACCGGCATAAGAAGGTAAAGTAAATCCTGAAGTTGACCTTGGAAGTCTTCGGAGGGCAAATATTAAGAACTTTTTTTGAATCCGCTCAATACGATCACTAAAGATTTTATAACCAGAACTCCAGATAACTACAGCGTATTCCAAAATAGACCTAACAAAAGCAGTATATAATGTCTTGAGAGTATATGGGTCTAAAAATTGACGAGCATGTCTCTTTATGAAACCGAGCAACGAGCCGGCTCTAGCTACAATCATTTCTATATGTTTAGTAAAACTTAGGTTATCTGTAAACAAAACACCTAAATCAATAAACTGAGTAACTCTATCTATTTCCACGTTTTGTAAACTGTACGGAGCTACAATTAATATCTTAATTCGTGCAAATGACATTGTTTTACATTTGGAGATATTGAGAGCTAAACGATTTTCGGTAGTCCAATCACTAAACCGATTAAGGTCCTGTTGTACCAATGAAACGTCTGCACCATTTCGGATAGTGGCGTAAATTTTAAGGTCATCTGCATATAACAGACATTTACAAAACTTAAAACATGTAACAAAATCATTAACAAATAGAATAAATAATAATGGACCTAAATGGCTACCCTGAGGAACACCAGATGAGACTGTAAACTTCTCAGAATAATTTTGACCAATACGTACTAGTTGAGACCTTTGCGACAAATAAGATGATAACCATTTTATAGGAATAAAATTAGAATTCACTTTAATCAATTTATCAATTAATAATTTGTGATTAATTTTGTCAAAGGCCTTACTGAAATCTGTATAGATAGTGTCAATTTGGGCACCTTTTTCTAAACAGCATATCGCATCATTAACAAACACCGCAAGATTGGTTGTCGTTGATCTACCAGAAAAAAACCGTGCTGTTGGGGAACAATTAAGTTTTTAATATTAAAGATAAATACAATCCTTTACCAGTTTTTCAAAAAGTTTAGGGATAACAGATAATATAGCTATTCCTCAATAATTCTCAACTGAATTTTTAGGTCCCGATTTAAATACTGGAATTACATACGAGGGTTTCCAGCACTGGGGAAAAATACCTTGCCTAAGGCTGTAATTAAATAAATGTGCTAAATGGCCACTTAAGGCTTCGGCGCAATTATTTAAGAGCAGTAAGGGAATACCATCAGGGCCCATAGACGTTTTACTATTAATTCCAACTAAAGCCATTTTGATTTGTTCCTCCGTAAAAGAAGAAATAACGTGAATATGATTATTGACCAAGACTTTGTCACTGGGAGATGTTAAAATATTTTCGACTGAATAAACGGATTTGAAAAACGTTGCAAATAATTCACAAACAGCATTCAGATCATGAGCTTGCCTATCATTATAACTCATGGGTAAAGGATAACCAACAGATTTTCTTTTAGAGTTAATATAATGCCAGAAACACGATGGATTGGACTTGATACCAGATTCAATTTCTAACAAATAATTACCATACAAAAATTGATTCAACACCTTAAACTCATACCGAAGGTGAGAATACAATGCATAATCAGCTGAGGTGTTCGTCTTTTTATACAGTTTGTGTGTCTTGGTTTTACGGTTATATAAATTAACAAGTTTTTTTGTTAAACCACTTTTCATGATACGAATTATGTTTGTTGACAATTTTTGGAATGAATAGATCCATCCCCACATACAAAATTTCGTAAAACCGGCTAGTCATAATTTCAATATCCTTCTCATTACAAAGGAAATCCCAGGAAATACTTTCAAGAAATCCATTTCATTTAGAGAGTCATAATCACCATTTCTAAAATCAAAGATTAAAAAATTATCATTTGGAACATAATCATCGAAACATTGAAAACTTGACTTAATTAACAACGGCGTATGATGAATACTTGATGAGCGAGCCAGGTCTTCACAAGATTGCACTGATGGATGTAAATTATCGTCAGTGAAAAAAAGATCCAAAAGTGAGCCATTCTGATTGTGCACTTCGTTATGTTGTCTTAGACCCATTTCAAAAAATTAATCTATCACGAAAGAAGTATTGGCAGTGTTACCAAACGGTGTAAGTATTCCGTCAATTCGTTTCCAATTTAAGTTTGGAAAGTTAAAATCACCCACGATGCACAAACTATCATTTTCTTCCATTTTGGGATGAATCTTATTTCCAATTATATCGATAAATTCCTTAAGGAATTCACTTGCAAATTTCCCGGAACATCATATGTAGCACAAACGAAAAGATTTCCTTTGGCCATTTTTACCTTTACTAAAAGGATTTCAATATCACCGGATGCAATATTAATTTGTAGACATTTATACTGATTTATTACAGCTATTAGTAGACCACCACCAACATCCAAACACTCTCCAATTTCGTGCCGATCTCTGCGGAAAACTATATAATAGGCAGGAAAGAATTCCTTATTCTTTATAGGTTCCTGCTGTCTCAGTTATGACTATGATGTCATAATCTTCTTCCATAACCGATGTAAAAAATGTATCCACTTTTGTGCGCATTCCACCCGTGTTATGGTAATATATATTAAACCAATATTTATCGTTAGTCATATAATTACCTACTTCTTCGTCACCATTATTAGCATCAATATTATAAATACTCGTATTATCGTTATTATTATTATTATTAGTTTTATTATTACTGATAATTTTTTCGTAATTTACTAAACTGGAGACTGTATGCGACGGCTCCGTTGAAAAAATTGGCGATAAATATCCGGATTCACAAATTCTTTAACTAGTACACCCACTGGCCACATATTTCCTTCCAACAATCTGTCCACCATGTTTGCTGAAGTGTTCACTTTAAATGAAGCATACTCCATTTCAAACCGATGCTTTAGTTTAAGGCAACGAAAATCGTGAATATCAAATTTACTCTTGATATACTTCATAATTTCAGCTTCCGTTGTTGAATTCCGAAGGCGGGAAATGAAGAACCATTTTCTTACATCAGCTGCACAAATGACATTGATAAACTGCAACTGATGGCCCAATAATAACATTATTACCAATAATATTATTATTATTGTTTCTATTATTGTTGCATTTTGACTGCGACGATATATCAGCTACTAACTTACTGGTACTGTTACTTGCATCAATGGTAACGGTTTTATCAATAATTGTGTCTTTTGACCGAGTATTTGCTGATGGCCCAGTTCCATTTGTGACAACAGGTAATCTTTCTTTGTTTATACTATTACCCCTGCTTTTTTTCTTTTTTTGAATCGAATTCCGGTGGGATGACGATAAAGATGAAGGTAATGTTAATGAAGGTGATGATGATGCTGCCGACGATGACACTGGCTATTGTAGACACTGGGTCCTCTTAGATTTGTATTCAGAAGACCCATACGTTTCGATCGAATTAGCATCTGCACTCAGTGACGGCCAATCCAAAATTTAAATCCCATTTTGCTCTTTCCACTGGGTGACTGCGATCTTTAGAGTCGTTATTCTCTTCTAAGATCCAACATTTATAACTTCAAAAAGACCTTATCGTCCTTCTCTGAAGTCACTCTATCTAAACCTCTTCTGGATAAGTTATCTACCTATTATGGTGCTGAATCTCTTCCTCACGTTCTTTTAAGAAGATCATTTTAAGGTTTTTGACCGCTTTATTTAAATTTGGGTCATTTTATCATTAACAGATTAATAACAAATTTAAGTAAACTGAGCTACTGAGTGTTGCATCCGCTGCAGCTAGTTTCAATACATTCGGTAGGTTTTTTGGTTAATGTAAATTTGAATCGGGTCCAATTGGTATGTTGATTCGCCCGGAATCTAGGTGGCAACACTTTTAGAACGTGCATGCTCATTGTTAGTAGACAGTAACATCTAGCTGTACCTGCACCCTTTGTTACACAAAAGACTAGTAAATCGGGCATTTTTCGTCTCTCAGTTGGCCAATAAGTTACTCGGCCAGTAGATATGTGATCTAGTTTTTTGTCTTGCGTACACTCCCACAGTTGTTTTCCTTTCGAATATATTAATTTTGAAACCATCTTGCATTCACCTCTTACAAGAACTTATCTCCCAGAGTTTTAAGTAATTTGCTCCAGACAGATGCTAGTTGCTTGTGTATGCTCTTCACTATATTTTTGGAGTTTATAATCTTGCTAAGGGTAACAGTTCCCCGATGCGATTTTATTCTAGAATGCTTAATGTCGTCGAAGGTGTATCCTTTGATTTTGAGATGGCTGTTTTTCAGGGATCAGCACATTATCTTTGTTGTGTTCAAAAAGGAAATATCGTATATCGAGTTTATGTTGCATCAGTCCATTGGCATTTCAAAGAGCCAATTTAAGCTAATTTATTTTTGGTTTTTGATCAGGAGTTGCATGAGGCTACTCATCTTTTGTCGCATGCGACTCATATTGTTCTTAATCATTTGTATAAATTTATTCATTGATTTAAATTTTCTAGTCGTTCATCATTTGGAGTTGGATTAAGAGAACAGCTTCCGCGTACGATATTTTTGGGTTGATCGTAATTTGACCAGCATTGGTTTGATTTTTAAAAAATATGATTTAGTGCTTACTGTTCCGCTCTTTGACGTGTTTCTAACCTCTGCATGCAATAGCTTCGCAGCAGCCGGGATTTTGCAATAGATTTGCGAATACACATATTTTTGATTGTTGTTACATTGGGCTTACAAATTTACTGATGAAAAAAGACATTCGATCTAACACGTTGCCATGAATTTTTCGATAAGTCGAAGGAAGAAAACAAATATTTATTTTAGTCAACGGTTGATGGACCTGAAAGCACCGTTTTACGCCACACAATTCTTCCACTATGACTTTTCTATGCAATAGATACCAGATATCATAGATCGCGTGTTTACACTTATCTTTTATTACTTCAGGTTCAAATTACACCATTGTGTATCCGCCATATTTTTTCTGCACGAGAACTGTCAGAATTCTAGCGAGATTTGAATACCACTTTAAGCGGTACATTTCTGGTGAAAAAATGTACAGCACGAAATTAGCGTTCATTTACACCACAAAATTAGCGTTTTTACGTTCGTTATCCTACGATGAATGAGAATTAACCATTGATCCATTTTGTCCACCATGGAACAATTTTGATTACATTGTATTGGTAATCCTGGTAACATATAGTAAAACCTTTTACAAAGTAGAAATAGAAATAACGCTACAGTAAAAATGTATTTTTTCATTTACATCCGTCACCGAAAATAAACTATTATAAATTAAATGATGATGGGCGAGTATAGCGAACAGTGGCCTTACCACCGATTCCGCCAGTGTTCATTGCTTGTTCCCTTTTTCAATTTTTGTACTACACAAAAAACAAAGCGAAAATATGAACGCTTTCCAGGTCTAAATTTAAAATAATTTAGTTACCGTAAGAATCGAACGCACTTTTTTCGATGACAACAAACTGAACAAGAATAATGTTTAGTACCAAAATGTATTTTTAATATTTACGTTGTTTCTGGCAGATCAAAGGGAGAAGAATTGACCCTTGTACTGCTTCGCCTATCAATTTTAACCTCGTTTTTTTTTTATTAAATAGTGTGCAAATGAGTCCATATTATTGGATCTTTGAATCCGTATTTTATATACAATTATTTTCCTTTTTTGGGAGGTTATCCATCCTTTGTTTGTGTTTTGGGAATAATATCGAAGCGGAAATAAAAAAAACCGAATAATATTAAACGGCGGCGTGGTTGGTGGTAAGGCCACAGGTGTCTTCGTTGGTTGATGACTAACGAATTGGAGGCAAAGTTCTCTAGTTTTTACTAAACAAATTTTAATTAAGTACACAAGAATTAAAGGTCTATTATGTATATATTCAATGAGATCTACTGATCAAACGTAAAGTCCCAGAAAACGTAAAACTTAAATGGAAGAGCGTTAAAAATACAACAAAAACGGGATAAACCCAAAGAAAGCCCCCAGGACCCAACCTTATTATACGAAAAATGTATAGTCTATATTTTCAATTCCATTGCGAGATGTGGGTATTTCCCTCAAAAATGGGAAATGTCTCAAATTAACATGATCACGAAACCCGGAAAAAACGATACGTAAATCGCTTTGAACAGACTAAAACGTCTACTCTCCCGACAATTCCGAAGCTTTTTGAAAATATGGTGGTATACAAATTAAAACCAATAATAGCCGAAACCCACATTAAACCGGACTATCAATTAGGGTTTAAAGACCAGCATGGAACTGTACAATTAGGGTTTAAAAACCAGCATGGAACTGTAGAACAAGTACACAGAATTGTAAATACAATTACACTCGCCTTAGAAGAAAAGGAGATATTGTTCAGTAATTTTCTTGGATATTGTGCAAACTTTTGACATTTCGACAAAGAATGGAATGAGGGCCTGTCGGTATAATGGAACCTTATGCTTGTGCAAATTACTTTTCCTCTCGCTAAAACACAAAAGTAATAGTAGACTACATACCAAGGCGGAAAGTATTACATTCCTGTTCAAGACGGGAATGGTACTTTTCGCCAAAGTTTGTATAGTATTTTATTCACAATGAGAGGCGTTTAGTCGTTTTCGATTGATTTTTTCCCCTCTATGAAAAGCAATCTCAATTTCGGCGTCAATCGAACAAGAACAACTCATTGCTCTTTTATGTTTGTTGGTTATCTGTCAAAATATAAGAAACTAGAAAATTGCAAATATAAAATTTAAAAAATTCGTTTGCGATGCAATGTTGAGATTAATTTAATGACACTTCTAAATAAACAATGGTCATAATAAGTTTTCAAACTGAAAACGGCATCCAACCAGCCAAAAAACAGAACCAGAATAAACCTACAAACTTATTTATGTAATAGAGAGGTAAATCTACGGAAAAATCGAGATTTCTAAAAAGTTCTCTCGAGCAAAAATATTTGGCCCTCAGAACAACGTTTTTCCGTCAATCAAACAAATTAAAGCAAACAAATCAAATTTTTCTCCTTCAGAGTACTTTTTTCGACTACATCGAAAACGAGATTAGTAAACCAAGAAACATTTTAACATAATAAATAAAAACCTATCTCTATAAGTTATGAAATATCGCGTTTTGTACCATATCGCGTTTTGTACTTTATCTCGTTTCGTCATATCGCGTTTTGAAATATCGCGTTTCGAGCGGATCCCATGAATTTCTATTGAATAAAGAAAAATAACATGGTGGGTTAGATCGGACCTTCTTTAATTTATTTTATTTATCTGTTCAATTCTTCATTCAGTTATAATGTTATGAACCATTATTGGTTTTCCTCACGCGCTCAAGGCACCGTAACTACGTAAGATGATGTGATCCGGAATCAGGCTCTGCCTAAACCTACTTGAGATTTTTTGTCTAGCTTCCTTGAATTAAGAGCAGAAGAAAAACATACGTTCTGCATTCTCTCCCTTACAGTCCGGACACTCGGGCCAGGTCGGATAGAAGTCAACTTCATCTTGTTGGTGCTTCAACCAATTATCTGTCATTGGTATGAGGCGGAATGTCTATCATTCCTTATCTCATTTGTTCCGATGTTGTAGCCTTTCAGATTACGATTCGCTCTAGCCGTTGTTCTCGATCCCTTAAGGAGTAGCTTATGTCGTTCCTTTGCCAACAAATCAATTGGTGGTATTACCTATACTGCATATGCCGCATCATCTGATACCGAACTGAATACACGGATCACTATCACCGCACACCGTCGGTATACTACATGCACATTTCACCTATACCTGATCTTAGAATTACCCACCTGGATGGCAATGGTTTCCCGCCTTTTCATGCTCGAGATTAATACCAGCCCCGTCTAATGTTCGGCTAACAGCAGTCCTATCTTAGATAACCGCTACTGGGTAATGGCTAAGGTCCCATTACATATATTTTCTGATTCGCTCTTAAATTTGGCCAACAAAAACCGCAACGCCTCCCGCTGTTGCTTCCTCAGCTATGCGAAGTTTAAGCACATTATTGTACAAAATATTCCACAACAATGGAGTTTATCTGAGTAGACAATAGATGGATAAGTTAATGACAAAAATTATTTTTAAAAATACAGAATTTAAACCAGAGTTTTATAAAACAGAATTTTGCAAAACGGAATTTTTCAAAGCAGAACTTTTCGAGAAACTAGAATTTCAAAAAAACAGAATTTTTTAAAACAGAATTACGTACCGATCCCTTATTTGTAGTTTTTAAATATAAAAATTGGTTTTCTTTAGTTTTATATAATTTTGCCTTTTATATTTCGACCTATCCGTCATCTTTGGAAAAGACTTACACTTTTCGTAACAACGATTCTTATCATTAATTTTTTATGTTAAAATATCGTCGTCTTAGGATTATTCTTGTCTATGTCCAATTTTTGGTCAAATTGAGTTATATATGGAGCTAGGGTAAAACGATCACGAAGAATTCAAATTTCCCATCGAAATTTGGCTATCTGCAACCGTTTCGCAGATTTTTTTTTTTAATTTATCTATATCCTATAATTTTTTCGTTTGTTATACTTTGTTTTGCCTATATCCTTGAAATCCGGCTTGTTTGTCTATCTCCATAGAAAACCTGTGTAAAAATTGTGATTTGATGCTTTTTGGTATGAATTTGTCTATATACGTGCTATATCATTCTACATTCGTCTCGGGTAAATATAGCGGAAAGTTTAGTTTTGAGAGACAAGTACCGGAATTTCACCGGAAAATTACCTCATTTTCCGGTAAAATTTTCACTTTTTAGTTGAAAAATTTGTGTATTATTTTATTCAAAATACGTAAAATTGTGCAATTTTTATAGAAATTTTGATATTAGGATTGTATCTTAACAATTTTTCGACAGTGCAAGTAATTTTCCGAGAAAATTTTGCAATTTTTCCAGGAAAATTCTGAATTTTTTCTAGTTTCAAATTATAAATAAAATTTGAAACAGGAAGAATAAGCGGGGGTTCGGGGGCGTTAGCCCCTATCCTCTAAAGTATACAACGAATTAAAATTACATTAAAAAAATTGTTATATTTACAAAAGTGGCTTTTTTTAACATTTGTGGTACTATCAGAAGAAGCGATAAGGGCGAAAAAAACTCTTTGATTTGTGTCTGCAAGGTTGACGAAGCAATTAAAATTAATAAAAATTTCGTGGAAAATGAGATACATTTTCTCCTAAAATTTTTTTGTACCTTCTAAAATTTATAGATTCACAATCCTAACGTCAAAAAATGTACATCTTACCTTATTTTGAAAACATAAAAAAGTGGAAATTTTTCCGGAAAATGAGATAATTTTCCGGGGAAATTTGGCTTCCCCCTCCTAAAAACTACAGATGCACAATCCTACATTCAACAATTTTCAAAATATATACTCCTTACCTGATTTTCCCGATGTATACGTAAAGTAAAATAACGCCGATAATATTGTTTGATCCCACTCCTACGATCACATGAAAAGTATTGCATTCCAATTTCGATATATTATTTCAATCTAATGAATTTTATTTAATTAATGGATTTTATTATGTTTTTATGTTTTAATTAACGAAGTTTGTAATTTGGTTTTATATTATATTGTTTCTACTTTAACATTGGTTGATGGCCAAAATACTAAATTTTTTTTTTTTTTTTCGAATTGGATATAGATAAATTATTGTTGACATAGGCAATCCGTTCAAAAAAAAGGCGTACCAAAATTGGACATAGACAAAAGTGATAAATTTAAATCATAAATAATTAAAATACTACTTGAGTTTGAAGTGCGAAACTTTGCGATTAAGCTCTGGAGTAACATTATCTACATGGAAACTACTCAGAAACGCCTTTAATTCTTTGGTTGAACTTCAAATGCCGTTTTCTCCTATATAGACAAAATGGACATATACAAGAATAATCCTAAGGCGACGATATGTTAATTTAACATTATAAAATATTTCTTTTAAAAAACAATTTTTAGATCACAGATATTGTCAAACCGTAAAATATATAATTACATATTCTACAGTTTGATAAGATCTGTGATCCATTGTGTACGTGGAATAATCAAATTTGGCCCATTGGAACCCAGCTATTTTAAATATAATTTTTTATTTTATTTTTCAGTTTAGAAAAAAATATTGTGTGTAAAACTCGAAAAATCTTTTTGGTAATCTCACGCAGTTATTGACCTCAGCAAGCATTAGCCAACAAACGCTTCGCGTCCTAAATTACTAATTTTTCGATGGTAAGCATAATTCGTTGGTATTAGTCATCCTTGATATGCATTCCTGTTAAAATTGCTTGATTACACAAGGTACACATACTACATACCAATACCATAAAAAGTTTCAATTGTTTTTATAATCTCTAATGCAATTGTATGTTTTGCAAAATTTTATAACAAAAATTCTTAAAAACCTTTTGAAAAAGTTTTTTTTTCTGCAACAGTATTTAATATAATTTTTTAGATAGTGAAGCACGCAATAATTTTTCAATTTTTCACATCAGAGAGAATGCTACTAAAACATGCATGCATGCTATTGCTATTTGGTTGTACGCTAATTAATATAAAATTGTTATAGGAAAACGAATAAACAAGGAAAAATAAATAAAAAATCCCCCTTTTTAAAATGTCTAAAATTACGGATTTTCATTTTCCATTAAATTAACATGTCCGTAATAATTATGAATTTCGTTAAATCATGCTACTAATGAATTGCTAATGTGTATATTTACTGGATGTTACACTAACCACTTACTGACAACTTCATTATCGTTTTTTTTTTTCGGTTGAATTTTTGATTGATTAGCGTTTGATGAGGGCAATCTTTTTTAAGTTAATTTAATTAAACAAAAAAAAAGTTACGCTGCGCTTAAAATAGGTTAATATCGAATTTGTTGATTAAGTCAAAAAAACTAAAAGATTTATTACTAAAAATTCAAGTGGTTTGTGTATGCTTATTAACATAGTCTGTAAATGTAAATTGTATTCAGTTGTTATTATCAATAAAACAATTATCTGCAATTGGCAAAAATAATGTAAATTTTTATTATTATGTCTTTGATCATGTTGTACAATTCATACAAATTAGGTTCGTGATTTAAAATTTCTTTTCTTTCAATATAAATACATACTTCAATAACACCACTATAAAAGTATAAAGTTATCATATAAAAAATGTTGTTTTCAGCTTTATAAATAGCGTAGATTTCTTTTAGAACTTTTTACTTCAATAATTTAATTATTTATGTAAATTTTCCAGACAGATATCAGCAGTATAATGTTTAAATTATTAAACAGGTTATGTCATTTGGATACTGTTGCGGTTTGTTTGAAAATTAAGCCGTTTTTTCAAAGTTAAAATTTTACCGTTCTAAAAAAGAAATATTTATTCGAACTTATTCAAACAGCTACCTAGTATGAGTATTATGCGTGACTTAAATTCAACGAAAATCGACGTCTGCAAAACAGTTGGGGTACAACACAAAAATATCATTCAAGAAGAAGAACAGAAAAACTTTGTCTTTGTGATTTACGTTCAATGAAACTTTGACTCTATCAAACTTTTCTTTTCGTGCCACAAAACAAAGAATGTCACAAAACGTAATAATTATTTAATTTTCATACTTATTTTATGTATATGTATATCGGCAAATTTACAGAAAAAAGATAATACTCGTCATCTTTTCATCGTGAAAGACGGAAAGTCAATTTTAAGGTTTGTTTCTTGGGTTTCGGTTTGTGTGTTAAGCGCTTTACACACTGAAAAACGAAAGAAAAATCGGATTTAGTTTTTCTATATATGTACTTCTATATAAATCTTCTGGTTTCCTTTTTTCAATTTAAAAAATTAAAAAAAAAATTTAATTGGCTAAGCAAATTTTTTCCGTCCGAAAACAATTATTTAGAACCGAAAAAATTTAATTTTCATTTTCTCAGCCAATTAAAAATGTTTTTCGAATTTTTTAAATTGAAAATAGAATTGGATGTTACAATCGATCAAGAACCAGAAGATTTTAGCGCAAACAGAGCAATAATTTTGGAATTATATCGAAAAACTAAAACCGATTTTTCTTTTCGTTTTTCAGTGGGTAAGGCGCTTTATTATACTACCTGATAAATTGTTTTCTCTATTCCTCTTAATAATTTTTGCGTGTTGTATCTCTACTATAATATTTTCAAGGAAACTTTCCGTTTTGAGTTTATTTTTTTCCCAAGAAAATAGCCAATTTGGTTTAATTAACAAAAGCCAACCTTTCGAAATAAAATATAAATTTAATATTGTGACGGTGACACCTAGTGTGTAATAGAATAAGTAAAACTAATAGCTCAATGTTTTACTGTACTAAATGGAATTTTCCATGATAAAAATTGTTACGTAATGTTTCTACGCTATTCCAACTGGAAAAGTCGTGAACTTTCGAGAAGCTTGGTTTGTGTATATAAAAAGGCGAACAAGATCGAATTGGATTATTCGTATTTGGAACGCGATAGAGTAAACTTGTAAGATTAAGTAGTAATATTTGGTAAGCGATAGTATAAAGATTAAAAGGAATTAAAAAGTGATTTAAAAAAGTGTTATAAGTGCGATAAATAAAGTAAAAGTGATCAGTAAAATTTAAGAATAATTTATATAAAGTGATTTTGTGAATTTTTATTGATAAACTGTGTTGTAATAAATTTTGTGAAATAAATAAATTCGTTGGTGATAAATAGAATTGAATTTGTATTATTCACAATCCAGTGATACGAACCTTATTTGACAAGGCAAAAACGTAACAATATGTATTAAGCATCTGGTGGCAAGAATCATAACCAAAAATTATAAACGCGATTTTTTTTTGGGTTGATGTTATTCTTGCGGGGATTTATCCTAGGCAATTGTTTTTTTTTGTTTTAATCTGTGCAATCTATTCTGGGGTTCAAGGCACTTCCAAATCTTTCGCAGTTAACTTTTATCGTCCTACTTTATGCAGTAGTAACCAAATCGAGGACGTACGGCTATACTGGACGTCGGCCCATGGATTCTGCGCCCTCAACAGGGGGTCATAGTTGTGTTCATCGTCATCACCTATCGTAATCAGATGATGAAAAATCCCTTTTGCATCCCGCCCCTATCGGGATTCGAACCCGGTACCTTCCGATCCGAACGCCGCAGCTTTAACCCCTGCGCCGTTTGGTCGGTAATGCAATTGTTGTTGTAAATTAGTCAAGGAAATACGCTTAATGATGTGTGCCTCAGAAGATTTTTCAAACTAAACTTTTCAAATTTTGAAGCTTTCGCTACTTCCTCATACATGCTTGGTGAAAAAGCAGTTTACGAGGTTACTTTTCGACGACTTTTCAATTTGTATGACATACAGTTTAAAATACGTAGTCAGTAAAGCCCGGTACATATTGAGAACGAGTAACGAGAACGATATTCCCTTTTTTACCAAATTATGTAACATAATTATTAAAATAGTTAAAACTGTATGATTTTAATGAACGATAGTTAAAATATAGAACATTTACTAAAAATAAAATTTAAAATTTTAACAGTTTTAATACAAAATTTCAATTTATCATTGTAAATTAAAAAGATTAAAATGAAATTTTGTATTAAAACTGTTGAAATTTTAAATTTTATTTTTAGTAAATGTACGATATTTTAACTATTGTGATTAATTCACATCATATAGTTTTAACAATTTTAATAATTTTCTTACATAATTCAGTTTATAAGCAATCGGTTTCTCATCGGTCAGCTCAATATGCATTTTTATGTTTGGACTTTGCGTTCTCTTCTCTGGATTTTAGTTTACTACCAATAATCGAATTCTATCCGCCACATCACGATCATTAATATGGTTTATGTTCAGCGAAAGTTCTCCATGCCCAATCACCATTGAAACGTTTCCCGGAATGAATTTTCTCATAGTAATTCCAGTCGGCGTTTGATTTATCAAATCTCTACCCAATAAAAAGCCAACTGGCAATATTCCATCAGGAACTATGTGAATTGTGGTCTCATATACTTCATCCTCTATTTTTAGCTTTTCATTAAACCTACCTACGGTTGATACATCTCTGGACCCCGCACCATGGAATATTGTGCACTCCTCGCTAAATTCGCAAATGCTCGTTCCAATGAATTTTTTATGTGACATTAACTAATATCGCTTCCGGTATCAACTAGTGCACAAAGTTCTCCATTGAACATTACATTTTTGACAGCTTTAGATGAACAATCATCCTGATTCTCTATGGCTGCACAAGATTTAGAACTTTGAACCATCAGATTTTTTCGCGCAATCTTTTCCTAGATGGCCGGTTCCACCACAGTTGTAACATCTTGGCATTCTTCGGAATCTATTTGACTTTTTGTTCTCAATTGGCTTTGTTGTTACGCTCTCGATTGGTGCTTTTATCTAAATTTTTTGTTTGATTTCTTCATAAATTACGAGTTTACTTTTGAAATCATTCGTATAGAGGTTGATCCATATAAAACCGCCTTATTATGTTCATAATCCACTTATACAGTAATCGATTATCGAAGCATCTTCCAAGTTACCGGTTTGACCAACCGCCAAACGTAAACTGTCTTTTGCTGTTCCAGTTAACAGTCTTTTTGAATAAATAACTTTCTGTTCAGCATTCCATTTCATACATACAGCAGCATCTTCGACATCCTGAATCCATTTCTCGACGGCATAATTATCCTCCCCGCTAAACTTCGAAAGCGATTCTTCGACATATCTAAAACTTAAGCAAGCTCCAGCAGTAGGCACGATAGTAGATTTCATTCTGATTTCTTTATCTTTCAACGCCATCTCCCGTGTTCACAACTCTTCTAACTGATATTATCTTCCTAGCTAGCATTAGTCTCCCTGCTTCTATGTCATATCTCCGCTGACACCACCCTTCATAATAATGCTGCTTTTTGGTTGGTTCAATAGCACTATATTATTTGAATTCACCGACTCATCATTCGCGACTCTTCTTCCATCATCTTACGCATAAAAGCATCCTCAATTTCAGGTGAATTATGAAGATTATTTTTTTTTTCGGCCCATCTCAGTTAAAATTTCTTAATAATTTGTTATATAATAGCAAACCTCACTTTCAGCCTCAAAATCAAAACAACTTTACTTCATATATAAACACAATAAATTATAAGAACCGTTCTAGTTTTATCTTTTATCTTCACTAAATTAAAACTATATCCAACAACACTTATTTTTAAATTTCACGCAAACGTCCTTGGCACACAATACGGTACTTTATATGTCTCGACTCACAAATTCGGTGATCTTAGAACCGTTCTGCTTTTATCTTTGATCTTCGCCAAATTAAAACTGCGTATAACAGCACTTATTTTTAAATATCACGCGTATTACTTTAGCCGTTTGATACTGCCTTGGTACAAAATACGGTATTTTATATTTCTCGACTAACGAATTCGGTGTTATTCAACGGCACTTTATATCATCATAAATCTTGGTATATGGAAAATCCCTCATGGATATAAAAATTCGCCACCTATATTAACTTTACGATAAAGTTTTATACACGTTAATCAATACAAACTTAAATGTTTAATCGGTCGGTTTTCCCTGTTTGGAACACAAAGTCTTAAACGTACCAAAACTAAACCTAAACGTACAAAACTACACATTTGCTTCAAGAAAACTCAATAGGTTAAGGAATTTCCTTAATATATGTTTCTCAAAACTACCCGCTGATCGATCCCGGTTGAGCCCCAAAGTGTAGAGTTTAATTAGTTTTTAAGAAAAAAGCACGAGTTGTTTATTACTCGAAACACTAAAATCAATTGCTTTAATCTGATTGTATGGTTAATAATCGTTTTACATAACAGGAATAATATATAAAGCAATTATACAATTTAAATATAACATAAAATACGAACAGGCTGCATCCTAATTGAGTTGAACAAATTCGGATACCTTAAATCCTACATATATATAAATCTTATTTTGAATTACATACTTTTAATAAACGACTCGGTTTATTTTTTATTAGACGTCATTTATTTAAACGAGACATTGAAAAAGTTTAGTTGGCTATAAGGCACAATTGAATACTTTTAACCTAGTGACATCTATTTAAATATTGCATGAATTACTGGGTCTTACAAAAGTTTAGTTTGAAATGTCTTCTGAGGCACACAGCATAAAATGTACTTTGAATATTAATTGGACGATTGGATTGTGTGCTCAATCGGACAAACGAAAAGCTTTGTACCCAGATTTGAAAAAAAAAATAATCACAGTAAGCTTTTATTATTCACTCAAATATTATATTAAGTTGATTACTATATCAAAGCTATCTAGGTTTTTTTAATGGGTACGAATTAATGAATGAAAAAAATCAAGAAACAGAATTTTACTTCACATTTTTATTCTATTTTTCACAAACACCAATACGAATAGTGGGCCTAATATTTTGTTGGTATCTGATTATGAAAGTTGTGCTCCGGCTTGTACATACGTATTTACTGGTACAATATGATTTGTTTACGTTTTTCAGATTGAAAGAAAGACCACTCCAACTTATAATGTGTGAAATACAATATTTTATCCACTTTTGATGTATAATAGCCCGATAACTATGCTGATTTCAAATAAAGAAAATGTAAAATAACCCATTGTTATTGTATAACCCACGCTGCTAGGGGCAACGTGAGTTATATTTTGTATAACAAAATGTTGAGTAGTCATTGGAAAATTATTCATAGCGAAATTGAATGAAAAACTATAGAGAATTGTATGTAGATTTGGCGGCAGGAAATTAAAGTTTGATGGAGACAAATGGACGAAAAATATTTTTGGTTTATTTATTAAAAACCACAATTTGTATATAAAGTTTAGTTCTATTGGATTAATAATTAGTTAGCAGTATTGTTTGTGGAATTTGCATTTTTTTTTTTATATTTCATTTGCTTAGGCCTGAATATTTATAATCCACACGACCTGTTTTGTTTGTTTGTTTTTAAATTTGCTCAGGGCAGATCTTTCAATCCGTAGGACCAGTGAGTCATGTTTTTCCAGAAAAAACCCACAGAAATTTCTCAAGGGAAATCCTGGGGCACTGGATAGGTTATATTTTTTCACACAAAGTATTAATTGTTACATTTTTAGTTTTTTTTAATATTTAATATGTAGTAATTTTTATATTTGTTATAAGTGTGAGTTATAGTGTGATCACGTAAAATGGCGTAGGCTCATATCGTTAGTGCACGATGAATTATGGATAGCATCAATTAATATTGAGCAGATCCTGAGTCTTTTCCATAAACGTGTTTTTTATAAGTCGCAAAAAAGGTGATTCCTTCGCTCTGTGTACGAAATTATGGGCCTTATACGGAATTACGCAGTACCCGGAACCACTTAATGCGACTTAATTTATCCACTTTTTTTTTGGTCCGCTCCGTAACGCGTACAAAACGAGACTGATCCACACGACCTGTTGGTGTACATATTAAAATTAGTTTCTACGTACAAGTGTCAACAATTTTTTTTTTTTTTTATACAAATTATAACAGTTTTATCTTTATGAATGGTTGAACAGTATTATTTTCTTAAGATTATTATGGTTAATAGGGTTTCTTATTCTAACATAAATATTTTTATAAATTGTATTCTATTCCTTTTAGGTAATCACAAAGTATTTTATAGTTTTTAATATTTTCTGATTTTACGATATCTATTAGTTTATTATTTTGTATTAGCGTGTATTTTCGGCGTATTTGGTTGAATTTTATACACTTCTCCACTATGTGTTGGTTGTCCTCTATAGTGTTGCATATGTCGCATATGTTGTTTTCCTCAATTCCCACTGTGTTTTTAAATTTTTTATTTTTTGCGTGTCCTGTCCTTAATCTGTTTATTTGTCTGATGTTGTATGAGCTCATCTAGGCTTTATGGTACCATGGTTTTGTTGGTGGTACTTTATTTATTTGCTTATTGTATTTTCCTATTTCCTTTGTCCAATTATTATATCTTATCTTCCATTCCTGCCTTATTTCTTCCTCTATTATTTGATGAGCATCTTCTGTAGTTATTAAGTTTTCTATTGTTTCATTTGGGTCTTCTATTGCTTCTTTTAGTTTATCTGCTTTCTCGTTCCCCACTATTCCCATGTGGCTTGGTATCCATTGTATTATGATATGTGTGTTCTCGTTTTCTGCTGGTTTATCTAATATTTCCTTTTCATAATATTTTAACTTTCCCTCTTTTATTACTTTATTTAGAGATGATCAACTGCTTTTTGAGTCTGTAAATATGACTATTTTTGTGATTCCACGCTGTATTGATTTTTCTATTGCTATTTTTATTGCCAATGTTTCTATGGTTTTTATAGTTGCTTTATTCTTCACATTTATTTTAAGTTGCTCGTCCAGGTTTTTGAAGTATATTCCAATTCCTCCCTTTTCGTCTTTTAGTGATCCATCCGTGTAAATTTGTTGATATCCTTTATATTTGTTTAGTAGCTCTATGTAGAGTGACATTATTTCTATTTGGTCCATGTTTACTTTCCCACTATTTTTTTTTAATTTCTTCCTGTATTTCTATATTTTTTGTCTTTTTTACTATTTTGTTTTCTGGCTGCGCTATTTTTTCTAGAAAGTTATTTTCGACGTATAGCTTCCTCAGTTTTCCCATTATTTGATTATTTTTAATTTTTGCGGCAGTAACGCTGCTTTTATTTATATTATTTGCTATGTACTTTAATGATGTTAGTTTATTATCTAGCTCCGCTGGTAGTGTGGCTGTTTCTGCTAGTAGTGTTGGTATTGGCGTCGTTTTTAACATTCCTGTGCAAATCCTTAAGTTCTTATTGATTATTTGCTGTTTTATTTTTATGCTGTTTTTTATTTTTGTTGAAGTAATTGTGTCTGCAAATTTGGTCCTTGTTTGTATGATTGCTTTGTATACGTTCGTTATCATGTGTGGATGGGCCCCTCCATTTTTCTGAGTTATGGCTTTTAGCAGGTTTGTTGCACTTCCTATTTCTTTTTCTAAGTACTTGTAATGTGGTAGTAGTGATATTTTGTTTGTGAATGTTACTCCCAACAGTTTTATTTCTTTAACCTCCGATAATTTGATATGGTTTATTTTCACCTCTTCTTCTGTGGGTTTATTTTTGTATAGCCTCATGAATGTACTTTTCTCCGGATTTATTTTTAGTTCTATCTTTCTTAGTTCTTCGTTTAGTTTTCTTAAGATTATGTTGCTTGTGGCTATTGCTGCTCGTTCATTCTTTTCTTTCACTAATATTGCTACATCGTCTGCAAATTGATATAATGATACGCTTTTTGTAAATTATGTATCTCTTTGGTGTATATATTGAAAAGACATGGGCTTAGACAACTTCCTTGCGGGATTCCCTTGTTAGTAATTTGTTTTATTGTAGTTGTTCCATTATCTAATATTATTGTTCGGTTCGTTAAAAATTGATATATTCAGTTGGTTATATGTTTTGGTGTATTTCCTTTAGTTTTTGTATCAGTATATCGTTTTGGACATTATCGAAAGCTTTTGATATATCGGTGGTTATTAATATTTGTACTTTTTTCTTGTCTTTTTCTGCTTCTATTTCGCTTAGTAGATTCACGAAATAATCCATTATATTATATCCTTTTCTAAATCCATATGAATTTGTTGGTAGTACTTGTTTATCTAGTATGTGTTTATTCAACTCCTCCAGTATGGTTTTATTAAATATTTTTGATATTGTGTTATGCAGGCAAATCGGTCTGTAGCTTCCTGTTTCGTATTCATCTTTGTTGGGTTTTTTGATTGTAATCACTTTTGTTTTTTCCATTTTTCTGGATATATTTGGCTTATATATATTTCGTTTAGGGTTTTCACTATATTCTTTATTATTTTTGGGTTAATTTTTATTATATTTTTTAGTGTTTTATAAGAAATTTTGGTTTCTCCTGGTAAGTCCTTGTGTTTATTGTATAATTTTTGCTTTTGTGCTTTTATGTTCCATAGCCTTTGTAGTTGTCCATTCCACCATGTTTTTGGGTTGTTTTTATGATTACACGTTACTATTCTTGTTATCTATTTCCTCTATGTTTGTTGTTTCCTGAATTACCTTTTTCCAGTATATGATTTCTTCCCTTGTAAATCTATTTATGTTGATGTTTATTATTATAGGTATAAGTGATCCGATCCGACGTTTTCCTCTATGCAGTCCCACGACACTTTGTTGAAAATATCCTGAGTACATAGGGTTATATCCAGTGTTGACATTGTGTGGTTCCTTAAGTTTATCCTTGTTGGTTTTCCATTATTTAGCAATTGTAGTCTGCTATTTGATATTATTTCGGCTATTTTATTTCCTGTTTTGTTTTCTCTTATTGCTTGTCCCCACATACCATGTATTGCTGTGCGCGTTTATGTCTCCTGCTATTATTGTTTTCTCGCTGTTTTCCATGTTTTCTATGATTTTTTGGAATTCTTCTATTTCCGTGTTTCTATTACCATTTTATAGAATGTTACCGGGTTAGAATGTTATTATATTTAAATTGTTGTTTAGAACTTTTATTTTTATTTGTATTATTTCAATGTATGTTAGGTTTAGATTTGTATCTATTTGTTTTACTCCTACTTTTTTGTGGACAAGGAAACCTACACCTCCGTATCCATCCTCTCTGCTTTTTGATATTAACTTGCAGTTTTGCATTTGTGGTTTGTTATGTAGGTGTGTCCATGTTTCATTTAATATGGCTATGTCTATATTGTGTTGGCTCATAAATATTTCAAGAAGATTTATGTTGCTTCTAAGGCTTCTTACGTTTAGTTGCATGATTTTGAAGTTATTTTCCATTTTATTTTATTTGTAGATTTTCAACTGTCTCCTTTAGTTCAATTGTAAGTAGATCCGGATAAGTATATGTCTTATTGCTCATCTTTATAATTTTACTTAATGCTTCTTGAAGTTGGTCAATTTTCATTCGTTGTTCCTTTATTATTCCTTCGTTTCTATTTGCCCTTTCGATCCATGGGTTAGATGTTGTGTTGTTGTTCATTGGTATATTTGGAAAGTTCTGAAGGCCCAATTGTTTATTTAGATTTTTTTGTTTAGGATACAATGCCTCCATTGCTTCTCTACATGTTGTTTTATGTTTTAATATATGTATTTTAATTTGGTTTTGTTTTTTTCTTTTCTGGGCAGTTTTTGGAATTTGTGAAGTGCTCAACTCCTTCGCAGAATCTACATTCTGGTTTTACCTGACATGTGTGTGGATTTTCACTGGCTTTGCGCATTTACTACATCTTTTTATTTGCGATCTGCAATATTTTTAAAGTGTCCGTAGCCAAGACACAAAAAAGCAAAAATTTAATTTTTGGTATGTACATCCCTGTATTTATTTTTACTCCATAGAACAATACCTGTCTCGGTAGCTCGCTTGTTCTTATTTCGATTTTTGTAATTCTTGTGTCTTTTGGTTCTCTTTTTTCTCTATCCCATGTTTTCAGGGTCTCTATATGGGTTATTGGGTAATCACAGGTAAGGTTTGCTTTTATTTCTTCCATCGTGAACTCCCCCGCCAATCCTCTGACGACTCCTTACACGTGTGTATACGTTTTCGGTATGAAGCAATTGTACCCCTTTTCGGTTAATATCTTGTATATTGGATTGTCTTTCCTCACGCATTTGTTCGCTTTATCATAAGATTCGAATTCCACTCTCACTAGTTTTTTGTTAACTTCAATTATATTTATTACTTTTATGTTGTTTTCTATAAACACTCTTGTTAGAATCACACACAACATATTTTTTGGTGTGTTAGTCTTTATTAGCACGTAGAATGGTCCTTTGTCTTTATTTAGGTACTTATTTTTTCCATTTTAGTTGTCTGATCCTTTGTTTCGTTGTTGATATTTTTACCGTCGTCCATTTTCTCGATCGCGTTTTTTACGATATTCTCTGTTTTTTGATTGTTCTGTTTAATCATTTTACATTTGTTTCATCTTCACTGTTATTGTTAATTAATTTTCTTTTTGATTTTCTTCACACACTTTTTTATTTTTGGAATTTTATTATTAATAGTAAATTTTCCAACAATTTTTTGATTTTTCGCCACTTTTCACTTTTAACGATTTCCACTTAAAGTCACAAGGGGAATGAATGGAATTTGCATTAGGTGCTCCACACAAATCGCGAAAACATATCTCCAAATGCTCAATCACTTTATTATTTTCAATTCTAGATGTCACTTACACGTACTTTAACAGCTCTCAATTTCATTTGTCCAAAAAGTAGTTAAATTAAAGTACACCATGACAATTTTAAGAACGGTCACTATAATAAAATGTATTTCAAAATTCAATGATCCAGTGTGAAAACAAAAAATGGAACTCTAATTAATTTACGAAATTTATTTCAACAAAAGTGGATAAAACGTTGTATGCCACTCGTGAGCAAAGAGATATTATCCACTCGGGATAATGTCCCACTCGGCTATCGCCTGGTGGGACAAACTTATCCCTCGTGGATAATATCTCGTTTTGCTCACTAGTAGTACCACAGAAAATTACTAACAGAAGGCCAGAGTATACGGAGGATCGATGCATACTAACTAAAATTCAATAAATTTGAAGGGGAAATAAATGTATATCAAACGGTTCCACTATACATTATTTGAGTAAATATATTATCTCTTTTCGTCAAAACCTGCTAAAATTCTCTTTAGAAAGCCGAATGTATTGTATACTATTGCTGTAAAATTATCTAAACCACTGATTGTATTAGTGAAACGTCATCGTGTATAGATACGGTTGTGAATACAGTGTAGAAAACATAAACATTCGCATACTACGAAACTAAAAGAGAGTAAAATCTAAACCAATAAAAACGAATCATGTGCAACAGTCATTTTATTTAAATATTTTAATTTCAGCTTACTTTAAAGAAAACCCAATATTTAATTTAAAAAAACTTAACAGTTTTTAACCTTATATTTCGACTTGGTCAACTTCTGAGGCATTAAAAAACTATTTTTGTAATTAAAAAATCTTAGAAACTATTTTTGACAATTATTTAATTTTTAAACTATAAACAATGTATACAGAAAGAATTTTTCTTTTAAATTTTTTTGTAACGATTTTTTTTATCATTCTCATATTATTTTATTGCCGTCTTACTTTGGTAACTGGAATATTAATTGGTATAGAAATTAAAATGCAAATTATGTTCAAAATAAAAACCGAAAATAATTTGCCATTTTTTCGGCACGTAATATTTCCAACTCGTGCGGTTTTAATTTCCTTCTCCGTTTATATTTTCGTGGCTCCGTCTATAAATATAAAATAGAATACACATTGATATGACAAATATTATAATTAATTCTCCACCGTTCTCCATTTACTTACAATCGATTGTCTCTTCACGGCCGTATTCATGTCACTGTGTTGAATCAAATGTTGAATTAAATCTAGTGACATTACAAATAACTCTTGACAAACTTGGCAGTAATAAGGTGTATGGGAATTTCCCCTTTTGGTGTCAGGGCTCGAATGATGTGATCGTAATGTTCTCGCAATACAACTCGCAGATTAAAGGCTCGAGGGCACACTGAACAAACGTAAGGTTTTCACCCGTATGAACACGTATATGAATTTGTTGTGAACTACGCGAACAAAATATTTTGCCACACTCGCGACAAGGGAACTGTCGCCCTGTAAGATTCGTATGCGAATGACGATGATCCATGAGGGAGCGTCCATCGGGAAATTCTTCTCCGCACATATCACACGTAACAGTTTTATTTCGATGCGAAACCATATGCCGAACAGGAATGATTTTTTTCGCTGAAATGTTCCCATAAATGTTTCGATAGGGTTAGACTATCGCGACACAATTTACCATGAAGGCGGCACGAATGTTGAGTTAATTCGTTTGCGTGCACGATACGTATATGAAATTTAATAATTGATTCCTCGAGAAATGACTCACCGCATAACATACATTTCAATGGTTGGCATCGTGCATGCACTTCGGCATGGACTAACAAATCTAAAGCTTCGGCAAATAATTCACCACATACATTGCAACAATGACCACCACCACCGGCCAATTCACCATCAGTCATTTCCTTTTTAACATGCTCCCGCGAATCACCGCCATGGACCTAAAACAAACAAAGTAAAACGTAAGTTAAATTGCATAATCGTTTTGGGATTCAGCCGCACTATAATTCTCCGCATCATTATCGTCCGAAGTTACTCGTAGAAGATTTATGTGCTGCACATACTCATATTTGATTGTTGTGGCAGCTTCTACATATTGTTGCTCCATTTTTAGTTTTTTTTGGTGAAAAACGATTTTCCGATTTGTAACGTTTTGATTCGTACTTTCGTTTTAACTTAACAGTAATTTCTTTTTCTAATTGATCGAAAGAAAAACATAAGATATTAACATGTTTCGCTGTTTTTAAACTGTGAATTAATCCGAAATAGTTACACAGATTAATATTTAAAAGTTGTGTTGATACCTAAAAATTAAAAAAGGAAACTTTAACAGCACATATAAAATTTTAAATCACGTAAACTAATATAAATTACTTTAAAAATCATTTAAACTTACTTTAATTTCTTATTGTGTTTCAACTTCACGATTTTTGAGTTTTGATCATAACTTCCTGAATCAATTTTAGCAGGTTATGGTTTTGATTTTGACATTTCGTAAAATTGAGTTTTGTTGTAGAAGAAGAGCAAAAAACAGAGAGTAAAATGCTCAATTGTTAGTTGATATTAAGTAGTGTGTGATATCAACTGGAATTAGTAGTGGTAAGAAACAAAAAAATTTGAATTTTTTTTATATGGTTTTTCGTAGTGACTACTACGGCTAAAGGTTGATATGTATAAGTATGTGTCTGCGTATCAGCAAAACCAGCAGGCTTTCTAAAGAGAATTTTAGCAGGTTTTGCTTTTCGTCCTTCAGTAGTTTAAAAATGATCGCACAACAATAAATGTTTATTTTGAATGTGTGCATCATTTGCTATAGAATGGAATCGATTTTATTTATAACACAGTGGGAGTGGCTTAGTAGTAATATCATTAACATATCGCTGAACAAACTCGCAGAATGACTAAAATCTAAAAACAACATTTTTCAGCATATAAAATTTAACATTTGACGAACTGTAGGTATTGCATTTGAAATTGCATCAATTTTTATTTTAGACATTAAATAATATTTATGTTTAAAATGATATGCAATTGAAGAATATGATAAAAATGGATTTACCCATTCTACGTAAGTGGGTGACGATATGTACTACGATATGCGCTGATTCACAGACACACACACTATTAAATCTTTGTCACTTTTTTTTTTATACAAATTACAATTTAAAATCGAAACAAAAACAAAAAAAAAGTATTTTGTTCAGGTGTTTGTTTTTGGTTTTTGTTTTGTCTGCTTTTCGATACAAACATACGAGACTATGCAATTCATAATAGTTTGTGCATTATATCGTCTCAATTTCTGTTGTAATGTACTTTTTAATAAATATTTTTGGTTTGTACACATTTTTAAAATAGTTAAAAAAAAAAAAAAACAATAAACAGAGGATGTCACCGCCCATTTTAGTCGACCGAGCATTTTAGTTGATTTATGTTGACGATCACCTAATTTTTCAATGTGTTTGAAAGAGATGAAATTCATATGCATATTATTTTTCAAACTTATTTTGTTTTGGTGTATTGCATCGTTTATATAATCTATTGTACATAATATATTTGTATGATACACGATAGGTATGAATGTTTTTAGGTTTGTACTAAAATTGTTTGATCGATATTAATCAGGTGTTAGGTAATTAACGGAATATTATACCTTGAGGTTATTGAAATGAAATGAATTTTAAAAAAGTTGAAAATCGTATGTGTTAGAAAAGATCAATGGGTTGTTTCTCGCTCAGATATATTATAATATTGACGACACAAAATAAAAAAAAACAAAACTAAACTAATGTCTGTATAAAAATTATTGTTAAAAATTATGAAAACATCAAGAAAATGAAAAGAGCAGTTGCGTGGTTGCATTTTTCCATAAAAAAAGATAATATGTCGAATGCGATGTTGTATTTTTTTGTAAAATATGAATGAGGAGATAACAATTTTTTTTGACTATAATCGGAATCGAATTGTGATTTATAATTAGAGTTCAACATTAATTTTTTAGAGTTGAATTTGTACTGATTTGGGACCAATTAATAAATATTTTAATAATTAGCCGCGATCTCACGTTGTAGTACGATAACAAAGAGAATAACGACTAAAGAAAATAACAAACAAACAAGTGTAATTTTGTTTTATTTCAATTATTTAAAATTTTTAATTTTTTTGACGCTGCAGAGTGTTGGGTTTGGCCCTTTTGAGGCCGCTTTTTAGTTTTATCGAACTCCTTATTTAATACGGACCATTTACAGTTTTTCCTTATGAGGACTAAAACAAAAAATGAAACTAACTTTTTCATATGGCTTAAACATTCCCCATTCTCTTCGGCCAAAATTAGCGGATGTGTTGAGTTAATTTTAGACATGCATTTTTCAGTTATTTTATTACAAATACCTGAAAAATGGCATTCTGCTTTATAATTGGTTTCAAATATTTCCATTATAGTATGAGCAATATTTTCATAAATTGAAGTTGGCGCCTTTAAAGCGCCATAATTGCTCACATCCTTTTTATAATTTTTTTCGTGTAAAAATTCTTCTGTCGGTGTTATTAAGGTTTCTTCATCATTTTTTAATAGTAATGCTGTACATTTTGGACAGTTAATCGTTTTGTAGGCACAATAGCCCGCAAAATATAAAATTGCATTTCCTTTTAGTTCAGGAAAACTACTAGTATTCAGAATGTTTTCTAGATTTTCATCATCGTTTTTTTCATCCATTCGAGGAATTCTAAGGCTAGCTTTATAGTCTTCCCGCAAAATATTCCAATTCACTTTTAAGTTTTCACATTCATCAGGAATGCAGTTTGACGCTGGAGAATTAAATATGATCTTCATACTGGTTATATTGGCAAAGTGGATACCAATATCATGACTACTTGGGGTATAATTATAGCCACCTTTACCACGAAGGATTGAAAAAAATTTTCTAATCCGTCTTGATTCGTTTTGCCGGTGAGAATGTATTCTATTCCAAATTTTTCTTCTAAATAATCGATCAACATAAGCTGGGCATTAATGGTCAATTCCAACCCTTTTAAAAATTTAAAATAGTTTTCATTGGGTGAAAGTACTTTTAAATTTTTTATGTAATCGATCGATTCTACCAAATACATATATATTTTATTTTCTTTACGGAGAGGCTGTTCGTATGGAGATTTGGATGAGAAATGTTTCGAATTCAGGCAATCGAAAATATTATTGAATCGCTCTACTAAATTGGCCGTTGGAATTGCGTTTTCGAGATTAGCTCCAAACGTTGCCGGCGAAACCTATATAACAGAAAACATAAAAAAATAAAAATAAACTTTTAATTTAGCCATTTAGTATAATATAAGGCACGAAAATATTTATCCTGAATTGAATTTACCTTTAGAGTAGTTCTAATTGCACAAGCCACTGTTTTGCTTAAAAGTTGCACTGCCAACTTTACATTCATTTTTTGGAATGTGTTGGGGTTCAAATGGGTATATGTCAACTTCGGCATCAACTTAATTTTTTGATGTTTCTCGTTTTCGAAGATTTTACGAACAACATTGCTATCACTTATTCCCTGATCGGAGTGCTTAATCTGGTTATTAAGCAGCGCATTCCGAGATGATTTTAAAAGATGGGGTGCATCAAATTGTGCAAATATTATCTTGTTGTTGACAAAAAAGAATGGTTGGTCTGGCACAATACCAAGACATTTATAAGCTGCGAGATTGGTTGTTGCTTGATCGCATGTAAGCATAATAACATTTAAATTAAGCTTTTCTTCGCAAATATTGATATAATTTCGGATTAATTTGGATAGTTCCTCTTCTTTCAATGACTCCTTAAGGAGAACATAGCCTAGTACTTGCTTCCAATGACCAATCAAAGACTTTACCAAAAAAAAAAGAGCCGAAGTTGCACATTCCTTTTTTCTTTTAATTCCATCGTCGCAAAAACCATCAATCTTCCCCGTCAATATATTTAAAGTTAAATCTTTTTTTATTTTGATTTCATCAAAACTTAAAACGCATAGTCTTGATTTTTCCGGCATCGTTTCAAAAATACTTTTAAGGTTAAAAATTAAAATGTCATTTACACCCGGAGGTATAAATTGAATCGGAGACCAATTGTGTATGGATGACACTGAAGGCAACTTCAAAGAAAGCGTATTTTTCAAATATTTGTAGGTAGCTGCTGACTTGTAATAGAGGCACTGTGCAAACACTTTATCATTGTTATTGTAGAAAAAGTCCTGTTTCATAAGAAGTTTGCAGACATTTTTAGTGACAGTATTTACATTCGATAATTCGTCAATAGTTTTTTCAATGCTCGAATGTTTTTTTAAAAAATATTTTTTTTTTAAAGATACAAAATTTCGTTGAATTTTACGGTATTTATGCTTCATAATTTCTAAATCTATTTTAGCTTTTAAAAATTTGTTTTGGTGCATTTTTGCATTTCTGATGTTTTTTTTGCAATTCATGCAGTTAAAATCCGTGTTGCATTTTGATTCGCAGTGATGACATGAAATTTGATTAATTGCTTCTAAAAATTCAGTTTCTTGATTAATTAAATCAAAATCAGTTTGCGTGCTAATTGATAACAACTTTTTCGACGCTTCAGAGTATTCATTTGCTCTGGAAGCATTAATAATGTAGTTATTAGAATAGTCAATTACTTCTGTTGCATGTGATAATATATTTAAATCAGGAATTGCATTCGATGTTAGTTTATGTGCACCTATATACTTTTTATCAAAATGCTGTTGACATACAAAATTATTTTTCGTTTTAATGTCCTCGTTTGTAAGACCTATAGATTTAATCCAAATTGAGACTCGATGTGGATCGGTCGGAAATTTAAAAAACTTAAAATTACATTTATGTGCTTTGGCACTACAAGTTGGCACAATACATTTAACACGTTGTTTTGAAGTATTTTGACGTTCTATATTTATTATACAACAAATTGTTTATTCAAGTTTTTCAGTATACAGTCGATTCCGCTTAATCGGGACACCGGTTAATCGGGACAGCCGCTTAATTGGGACAAATCCCAAAGAACGGAAACAAAACCAAGGAAATAACACATATTTACTTCGCTTTTTCGGGACAATATTTCGTTTAATCGGGACAGTATTCATATAGAAAATACATAATGTAAAAAATTGACTAAAAGAACAAAAAACTAATCAAAAATAAAAAAAATAGTTATTTTGCTTTCTAAAGCTACATCAACAAAAATATCATAGCATACAGCAGAAAAAAAGAAGAGAAGAAGGAAATTGTATGGACACAGAACAGACGTATTTTTAATGACAGACGTAAAGTTCTTTAATTTTTTTATTTTAATTTTGAAATAAATTTAGAATTTAAACGTAAATTCAGTTACTAACGTCTAAATTATAAAGTGAGAATTGATATAACCCTTACCAAGATGCCAAGACAGGATTTAACACTAAAAAATAAAATTGCTATCCTTGATGAAATTAATAGTCAGCCAAGTAACACTAGCTTTCGTCAGCTTGCTGAGATAATAAATGTGCCGAAAACAACAATATCGCGCCTTTTAAAAACCGAAACGCTGCGCGACGAATGGATGTTACATAAAGAAAGACCAGGAACGTCCAAAAACACTAATCCTGTAATTTTTGGGAACTTCGGATAATCGGGCCAGCCGCTTAATCGGGACAAATTGTACTAGTCCCGATGTGTCCCGATTAAGCGGAATCGACTGTATATGAGTTCCAACTTACCGGTAATGCTGTCCATTTTGTAGAATTTTATTATATAATATGTATTTAAATTTTAAATGTGAATTTGTGAAATAAATAATATCCTTAATATTTTTCCACTTTTAAAACAATTAATTTCTTTGCACCTAATTTTGTTCGTAAGGCTATGAAATTGTATGCGTAATTAATCCAATTTAAAATTTCCTTATAAGCTGTGTATTTATATAGAATATGCATACATACATATACATGCATACATTGATATTATCAGAGACAGTTTGTAAACAAAGTGCAACAACAACTAAAATGCTCGGTCGACTAAAATGGGCGGTGACATCCTCTGTTTATTGTTTTTTTTTTTAACTATTTTAAAAATGTGTACAAACCAAAAATATTTATTAAAAAGTACATTACAACAGAAATTGAGACGATATAATGCACAAACTATTATGAATTGCATAGTCTCGTATGTTTGTATCGAAAAGCAGACAAAACAAAAACCAAAAACAAACACCTGAACAAAATACTTTTTTTTTGTTTTTGTTTCGATTTTAAATTGTAAAGGTGGATTTATATTATCAGTTCCTTTCAGTTCCTACTCGTATCGTGTCAAACATGATCAATTTATACTATCCGTTCCTTTCAATTCAGGCATTTTCTTCGTATCATTTGGTTACGTATAGTGTAAAGAGAAGAACACCCAAAAATACAAAAATGTTTTAGTAGCAATTTACAATTTTTGTTTGTTTCGTTATTCTTTCGTATTTTTTCTCCTTCAGAAATCAGACAAAACATTCTTTTCAACAATATGTGTCTGTGTCGGTACGAGTAGGAACGGATAGGAAAGGATAATATAAATACTCCTATAGAAAATATATGTAACAATGTTTTTTTTGTCTGACACGATACGAGTAGGAACTGAAAGGAACTGATAATATAAATCGACCTTAATTTGTATAAAAAAAAAGTGACAAAAATTTAATAGTGTGTGTGTCTGTGAATCAGCTCATATCGTAGTACATATCGTCACCCACTTACGTAGAATGGGTAAATCCATTTTTATCATATTCTTCAATTGCATATCATTTTAAACATAAATATTATTTAATGTCTAAAATAAAAATTGATGCAATTTCAAATGCAATACCTACAGTTCGTCAAATGTTAAATTTTATATGCTGAAAAATGTTGTTTTTAGATTTTAGTCATTCTGCGAGTTTGTTCAGCGATATGCTAAAGATATTATTACTAAGCCACTCCCACTGTGTTATAAATAAAATCGATTCCATTCTATAGCAAATGATGCACACATTCAAAACAAACATTTATTGTTGTGCGATCATTTTTAAACTACTGAAGGACGAAAAGAGATAATATATTTACTCAAATAATGTATAGTGGAACCGTTTGATATACATTTATTTCCCCTTCAAATTTATTGAATTTTAGTTAGTATGCATCGATCCTCCGTATACTCTGGCCTTCTGTTAGTAATTTTCTGTGGTAGTACCATAAATAACTATTACCTATATAGAAAATTTGTTTCTGGTCCGCATGATGCATTGAAGTCTTTGTATGTACTTATATTACGTAATATGGCAAAATCGGTTAATTTATTTAAGGGAAATTCCAAAAATGAAATTTGAATAAATGATTCTGAATGTAATATGTACTTCATTACCAGATTTAATAGTAAGAAGCAATGGGAATTATTGAATGCCATTTAAATATAGTACGCTACTAAGCAAATAACTGAAATACTAGATGAACAAAACAATAGAATCTCATCTGCACCTGAAATTGTGAATTGCTTTAATAATTATATTTGTAGCATTATATTTGAGACGCGTGCGGAGTTCAACAATTGCCAACCCTTAATAGGTTAGATTAGGTTAGGGTGGCTATCCTCAGAACTGGCAAAGACCGAATGCGAATATCCCTTACAGATACTACATTATACCTCAAACAATCCTCAGCCTCCATTATCGCGATTAATTTAGCCTGAGAAACGCTGCAACAGTCGGAGAGACGAAATGAGAGGTTCACGTTAAATTTCTCACAGCAGACACCAACCCTCCATCCATTTTTGAACCATCCGTGAAGAAGTTCCAAACTTCAGGATTCAACATCTCTTCATTCACGCAGTCCTCTCTAGAGGGAATATCAGTACGAAACCTTTCGCCAAAAGTTGGTGGTATAATCATGTAGTCGGTGGTGCCAGGGATGTCTCTGTTACACAGAATGGATGAATGTCCTGTATTATTTCAAGACCACATAGAAATGGATTTGAGCCTTATAGCTGTGCTCGCTGCCATTTGAATGCCCAGAATATCTAGGGGTATGAAATGAAAAAGAACCTCCAGTTCCTGGATGGGTATGCCTCTGAGTGCGCCACTAATACGCAACTTTTGGTTAGGCATCACTGACGTATAGAGCCAGTATACGATGTGGGGTTCAAGACCCCATCCTTTTCCAAAGACACAGTGTTCGCTTTATCAGTAAAGGACACCTAATACCATTTAAAGGAAGAGGATCAATCTGAAGAAGTTTGTATTTTCTGGAGAAGAGGACCACCTCAGTTTTTCGTGGATTAACATTTAGTCCACAACTGTTAGCCCATTTAGAAAGAATACCAAGCTCGCTTTTTAAGTGCTCTGTGTTCTTGTTCTACAGTTCCCTGCTAATCTCTATTGGTGTGCCATAATGTGCTTTTCGACTATTATTGCTTTTAATTTTTGTCAGAACATCCTTTCAAAAAGTTTAGAAATTATCGTGATTAGACTTATTGGCCCGAACCTGTACGACGTGACTTGCTTTTTGTTTTTGCCGGGTTTCTTAATCACGGTATTTTGAGACATTCTCCATTTTTGAGGGAAATACCCACATCCTGTACGAGATGAAAATATAGGTTACACATTTTACGCATTTAACAGGTGATTCTCTGATCCTTTTTTCTATAACAGGGTCGTCTCCTGGAGGTTTCTTTGAAGGCTGTAGTCTTTTATATGATTCTTCTGGAACATCCATTCGGTGGGCTCGATATTTTCAGTATTTTGCAGTTTTATTCCACTAAATTTCTCCCCATTTAGTTAGTTTATTTGTTAGTTGTTGTGTTATTATTATTGATGAATAATCAAATGTTAAATGAATTGATCCAAGTCACTAATATTCGGTAATATCGGTCGTTTACTGCCTTCTAAAAGAACAATTATAACCAACAATTTACCGATTAATATAGAACAGCGGGCAGTAAAAATCTCGCGAGGGAGGGGCGATTACAACGCTAAACATTCAAGATTGAGGAGACAAAACAATGTGCGATATGTCTCTAATATCTGAGTTTAACAATCTTCAGTTTATAGTGGAAGAAGTTGGTGATTGTTTCACTCAAAGACGTTTATTAGAGTCCCGGTAATTACCATGTTGAGAGTTGGCTAGTTTTAGTGAGTGGCTGACCCTGAGATAAATGTCACTTAATCGAGGTATTTTATTGTTAATTTTTCTCAGATGTGTTTTATCTTTATCGAAGTTTTCTCAGGAGCTCATCTCAAAATGTTATCACCTCCAAAATTAATTCCTCTTTTATAAAATACCGGATTTATAGATAATTATTATGATGCGTAATACCGTCTGAAAAACTTTGATATTTTATCAATTTTTGTAAAATTTCATAAGAAACGCGTCATTGAAATGTTCTTGAACAAAATTTAATGCTTGAATTTTCCATTTCTCCGCATTAATACCAAGTATAATAAAATCATAAATAAAATTATTTATAATTATTTTCTTTCAATTTATCATCTATAAATATCCGATAAACCTTCTGCCTTAAGAAAAGATTTTACCTGTCCCCTCCAAAAAGAAAAAAAAAATGCTAAATATATTATTGTCTCTTTGTCATGTCGCGTGACATTATGTTATTTCTTTTATAGTCTTCTACCAACTAATAAACAAACAACAACTAACTGGAAAATTCTAAATTATCAGCCATTAATTTTTATTTTTATTTTGTTTATATCATTTCAGGAAAACTTTAATGAATTACGCGAGATTGCACCAAATGCCAAAGGTGATGCGCTCACCCAATTATTAACATTTAGCACATCAATTCAAACATCGGATGAATCGAAAACCAATTTACCAGATTTTCCCGTCGAAGGTTTAAAAAATTTGGCTCATATTTTGGAGAATAATCAACATGCATCCATTCATGATGTGATTTACCGTTGCTACCCGTATCAGATGTTAATCGCACCAGAAAATATCGAAATCATCTCATCACTATTTAAATCGTTAAATATAAGCATAGAATCGAAACGCTCACGAATAATCAGCATTGATAAAGTGTCTGACACCGAATCAGTGTGTACTATTGAGGTTGGAAATAAACAAACCAAATTTAATGTTCCTAGTGGACGGAATCGGAAAAATCAACAGTTAGAAGAATTTGTTCCTATCGAATATCACAGTAACGTAATGGCGAATTTGATGCAATCATATGCGGTAGGCGATTTTTGTGTGATTGGACCTAAAGGTAGCGGAAAATCTGCCCTGATTTTTGAGCTGTCGCGGATTTTAGACCAAACATTTGAACCAATGGTGTTGTACCAAGATATGACTGCACGTGATTTAATTCAACAAAGAACAACGAAAATAAATGGTGATACAATTTGGCGAGATTCGCCGTTGATTCGTGCCGCTAAAGAAGGACATATTGCTATTTTGGATGGAATTCATCGGATTCATCATTCGACAATTTCAATTCTACATCGATTGGTACATGACCGTGAGGTGCAGCTTTACGATGGAAGACGTTTAATTCAACACGATAAATACGATGGTTTAATAGCGTCTGGATCCACAACAGAACAATTGGATGCCAAAGGCATTCAACGTATTCACCCATCATTCCGAATTATCGCTTTAGCCGAGCCGCCCGCATCGATTGTAAACAATCAAAGCAGTGGAACGTCTACAAACAATCCAACAAATTGGTTAAGCCCCGAAATCCTGTCGCTTTTTATGTTCCACGAAATCAGGAATTTGCATAAAGCGGAGGAAATCGAAATTATTCGAGCACTTTACAATGAGGCCATCGATTTTACAAATTTAGATAAAATTCTAGATCTATCCCATTTTTTAAAGAGTTCTAAAGATCCAATATTGAAAAATTTGTCGGGCACATTATCTACCCGACAGATTTTACGAATCGCAAAAAGAATTTCTAATTACGATTCGGATGCTTATGACATAATTCAACGAGTATTTTTGTCAAAATTTTTACCATCGTTACCACGTCAAGCACTAGAGAAATCGCTCGACAAATTTTCAATATTTGAGTCCCCAGAGTTTGAAAATGAGAGACAAAATGTAACGATTACCCGAGACGAGGAGAGATTAAGAATTGGTAAAACGGAAATTAACCTTTTTAAAACGGACAGTTTAACTAAAGTACCTGACATTTTATTCTACGATGTCCCGCAACACATTGGACTGTTAGAGAATTTACTTCAAGACTTCCTAATGGGTAATCATTTATTGTTGATTGGTAATCAAGGTGTTGGTAAGAACAAACTAACCGATCGGTTGTTACAATTAATGAATCGACCACGTGAATATATTCAATTACATCGCGATACAACAGTTCAAACATTAACGCTACAACCCAACATAAAAGATGGAATTGTTATATATGAAGATTCTCCACTAGTAAAAGCTGTTAAATTTGGAAATGTTCTGGTTATTGACGAGGCTGATAAGGCGCCAACACACGTAACATGCATATTGAAGACACTAGTTGAAAATGGTGAGATGACCCTATCGGATGGCCGAAAAATTTTGCCCTTCACCAGCCCAATTGAAAGTAGTGATACAATTATCAAAACCCATAGAAACTTCCGAATGATTGTTCTTGCCAATCGTCCTGGATTTCCGTTCTTAGGAAATGATTTCTTTGCTTCACTAGGCGATCTGTTCTCGTGTCATTCCATAGATAATCCGTCACTCGACTCAGAAATTTACTTACTTAAGCAATACGGTCCGAATGTACCGATCGACATAATCAAAAAATTAGTAAAATCATTTGGTGAATTAAGAACAATGGCTGATCTCGGACAACTAAGTTATCCGTATTCCACTCGAGAAGTTGTGAATATTGTGAAGCATTTGGAAAAATTCCCAAATGAAGATATGGTCGAGTTAGTTGGTAATGTACTTGATTTTGATCGATACACTCCGGAAATGTTGGAGATGGTTACGAATATTCTACAAAAACATGGTTTGGCAATAGAAGCGTACGCCAAAAACGAACTTTCTTTAATCCGTCGCCAAAAGGAAATTCAACTAACTGTTGAACGCAAAAGCGGATTAAACGTTTCGAATCCAAAGCATGGGAAAGAAGATCCTAAGAATGATCCACATGTAGGTGGAAATACATGGGCAGGAGGTACCGGTGGTCGTGATACCGCAGGTCTTGGTGGAAAAGGTGGACCTTATCGGCTTGACAAGGGTCATAAAGTGCATCAGCTCAGTGACGCCGAAAAAGATGATATTCCAGATAGCGTAAAAAAGGCTGCTCGAGAATTAAATCGTCAGGCGTTCGAGAAAAAGTTGAAAGAGATTCAAATGTCTGAATATGATCACAAAGTATACGAAGAATTTAGTTTACCAGTCCGCAAGCAAGTACAAGAATTGCGTGTAATAATCAACTCATTACAAGCCAAGAGTAAGGAACGCCATTGGCAAAAGCATCAAACTTCTGGCGAACTCGACGACACAAAATTAATCGAAGGTATTACAGGTGAACGTAACATATATCGTCGTCGGGCTGATCAAGATCCAGAACCCGGTCAACCGCAAGAAAAACCAAAACGCCTTAAATTGGTAGTCGACGTCTCAGGTTCAATGTATCGATTCAATGGGTACGACGGTCGTTTAGATCGTCAACTAGAAGCCGTTGTTCTAGTAATGGAATCATTTCAAGGTTTTGAGTCTAAACTTGTTTACGATATCGTTGGACACAGTGGCGAAACATATCATATTCCATTTGTTAACCCGAAGAAATATCCTGCAGATGATAAGCAACGTCTAGATACGATCAAAATGATGCATGCACATTCACAATTTTGTTGGTCTGGCGATCATACTTTGGTTGCGGCGGAGCATGCAGTTGATTCCATTGCGCAAGAAGAATGTGACGAGGCGATTGTCATTATCTTGAGTGATGCGAATTTGGAACGGTATGGAATAGCGCCAAAAAAATTAGCAAATGCATTAACTAAACAGGAACCTAAAGTACAGGCTTACGTTATTTTTATCGGTAGTTTGGGAGAAGAAGCGCAGGCAATCGATAGTAGTATGCCATTTGGACGAAGTTTCGTATGTATGGATTTGGCTAAATTGCCGTCGATACTCAAGCAAATTTTTTCGTCTTCCGTATTACGTAATGTTAATTAGGATAAGCGTTCGCATTTTGTAATGTACAGTTTTAGTTTAGTTAATTTTATTGATTCAGGTTTTATTGTAAATAATTTTTTAAATAAATATATAATGTTTGTATATTATATTGTTACCCTAAAACAAGATTGTTTCTTTTTTATTGGCAAATTTGATTTGAACATCTCACAACGCTACTTAGGTGTACTCAGTTTGCTGGAGGGGGGTCGAGAGGAATTTTGTAATTCATCTCTATGTTAAATTTTTTATTTATGGGCAACTTATTATATACAAAATTAATCTCTAAAATAAGAAATAATTGGAAATTTTATAAATAAAACAGTGTACTAATAGAAAATTATTTCTAAAAAATAAATAAAAGCTTAAGTCTAACGACTGTTGCAAATATTATTATATAACGTAGCATGGTGGTGCGGTTGTCAAGTGTGTTGTTTACCATGTTAGTTGTGTGAGTTCAATCCTCGTCATTGACCAACATTTTTTTAAACATGATTTAAAATTTTTTTTTGACTACTTTCGAGTTATGTTTGCCTGGTATAATGTTATAACAAAAATATATCTTAATGCAATTTTTTCTGGTTTCTTTTAAATTCTGCTCGCCTGTTAAATCCGAATTAAATTTTCTTCCAATCAATCATCCATGTATAAAATATATTAATTAGTAGTTGTGCCGCATACATCGATATTTTTGGTCAATAGTCTTTTCGCGATGTTATTTACATATCGTCGGCCTAACTGTGAATTAACGTATCTGACATTTTTTCGAAAGTTCTTTATTGGTACTAAATGTTTCGTCATGAGAAACTCTGTCTGAATTTTCCAACCGCGTTGGTTCACCGTTAGCACGGCGATGTCGTCCTAACAGTCAATTAACGTGGGTGCATTAATTCAGGTGCAGTTTCTCACGACGAATATTTTAGTATCAGAGATGAGTTTTCGAGAAAATGTCAGTTACGTTAATTCACAGTTAGGCCGACGATATTCTGTTTACCTGTTACAATATTTAAAACAATAACGTTTTCTGGTTGAATCTAATATGCGAGAACAAGCTATAACAGTAATTTTCTAGGTTTTCTAGATTTTGATCAGAAAATTTCATTTGAAATATATTTGTTATAACAAGCAAATATAACTCGATAAATAATTAGAAGATGTTAAACTAAATAAAACGATTATTTTCACTCGCCGAATGAGGATCGAACTCAAGACAAGCGAATGTTAATCTACTTCTCTTACCACCACTCCAACGTCATTCTATATTTGGTAACAGTTTCAATTTGCTTAAGTTCTTATTTATGTACATTTTAAAAATAAATGATTTTCTATTTCATTGTTTAATTTCCCAAAATCATTTAATGACACTAAAGAATAAATCTAATGTCTGAATTATACTTACATTAAAATAACGACAATATTCAAAATTTCTTTTCTGAAGGTTTGTGTCACTTGTTTTGATAACAACATACCTAATATGAGCGACAAGGACGGAAACAAAAATTTTTTAAATCGATGTTCTGTGTCCTGGTAATCAAATTCGTCGAGAAATGTGGAAATCTGCCCGTTACACCCATTATAATTCGTTTACTCATTATAACTTCGTTTTAGTGGGAACAGTAAAAATGTCTTTAGGAGAGGGTCTTTATTGGAGGTTATGAGACATGCCCTCGAATATGGGGAATATTGAGTCTTCAGAGGGGTTGGAGTTCAGTTCAAACCAACTGCACAATTCGATACACTCAACGTTTGAGATCAGCTGACCGCTCTCCTGTAAAGCGAAAAAAACCCACTAAGATGGTCGCTTGGTGGAGAGGGGCGTTAGAAAATTTAAGGAAATTATTCAGCAAAGCAAAATGCAACAATGAATGGAGCGATTACAAGTTGGGCTTGACAGAATGTAATCTCGAACTAAGGAGGGCCAAGAGAGCAACCTGGAGAAGCTTTTGTGAAGGAATCAATGAATTGCCTTCTACAATGCGTCTCCAGAAAGTCCTCTTAGGGATCATTCAATCGGTAGAGGCTGCTCCAGATGGCAGATGGAAGTTTCACTGAGAACCGGAAAGAAACAATTAGATTAGACTCATAATTGAAGGTATCTCAGGAAGAATCTTACGATAAAAGCCATGTGAGGTAGCTTATGTACGTACCATACAATAGGATATGGAGTTCCTCTGGTAGGAGTTTCACTCCCAATAAAATAAGATAAGCTAATGGCTTTTTCGAACCTTTCAAGTCCGCTGGAGGAGATGACATTTTAAAATTCTCCCCCGCATGGTCCGGAATTTTCGAGCAAGCCATGCATTTAACTAGGTAAATTCCAAAACTTTGGAGGAGAGTAAATGTGGCTTCCCCATAGGAACATCTCTTTACGGCCCTAATGTTTATTTCCTATGCTATTCCCATATCCTTCCAAGGAGGCGTTTTGTGTCCTTTATTATGGTCTTGGGTTATTGACAGAATATTGACTCGTCTGAGTAGCCTATGCGGATAATTTGCTATCATAATCAGAGCGAAATTTGATGAAATCATCTCTTATCTCATGCGAGATACACTCATTATAGTATGGACACGTTGCGCCCAGGAAGGACTTAGTGTTAATCCAAACAAAACGATTATTGTATCTTTTACGAAGGACAAAGCTTGCGCTCACCGCTCCGATTTTGGCGTCTTGGATTGTCAAAATTGACATTGATATTTCTTTTGTATTGCTATTGTTAATCTTGCAAAAAAATCACGATTTACCAAAATTGCTTTAAACTAAAAAATAAAATTCTGCCCAATTGAATTCTACGTAAAACGAAAAAATGAGTTCTATTTATTTGTTGCGTGGAGATACCGAACTCCCATCGTCGCGTGGAGATGCCGTACTACCATCGAGCGCGTCCCCAGGTGGCGGGTAGACCCGGCTGGCCGGTAAGAAAAAATACCATCCGTGGACCAAATCTGGCTAGGAGAAGGAACCCGAACAATAAACCAACCATGTAAGATCAGAACAAGAAAAATGCTACGGTGCATGGAACAGGATACCCAGTACCGGCGAATTCGGAAAATGAGCGAGCGGGCTTCCCCAATCGTCGTTATGCAGCGACCGCAATGCTTTAGTTGTAGAAAGCTTAGCTACTACAGCAGATAAAAGTAAAGGCCCCCTACTGCCAACAGATCCCACACGCTCTCCAACATTAAAAATGCTTCAGCGGCAGAATAATGAACTAAGGATAAAACGCCAGCAATATGAGGTACAATGTAATAAATATCAAGACATTATGGTTAACCTACAAAATAGCATTGAAACACTTGAGAGGCAAATGAAACCTTCTACGTCTACTACTGTTAGAAGTCAAAGCTTACAAAATCTTAACAATGAATACCATACGGATGAAGAGGAACTTGAGAGGGAACTCGCTAAACCCAGACAAAATAAAGTAAATACCAGTAGAAAGAGGAGACTCAGAACAACGCCATCTCCAAGGGTATCTCTACTTCAATCAAATGAAATTCCAATACACCATAAACTGCACCCCCCAAAGAATTCTTACCACCTCCAATCAATGTGAGCAATGTTAGAGATTTTAATATACTCAGAACTCAAGTACTGGCAGTGACAGAGAAACCGGCTCAGTTTAAAGCAATATCCAATAACGATATCAAAATAACAACGCAGCCTAAAAATGACTACCGCAAAATTAAAAAACTACTCAGCGACTTAAAAGAAACTGAATCCAATAACAAGGATAGCATGCTATGTAATGTAGAATACTATACTTATCAATTCAAAATCGAAAGATGGTATAGAGTCGTAACGCGAGGTTTACCATCGTCAATTGATCGCGAAGAGATCAAAGTAGCAATCGAGGACCATGGCCATAAAGTAACCAACATTATAACTTACACAAAAAGTGAACTATTAATAATTAGAAAATTATTAGACACTTCCCGTCGTTCTACGTAGACCTACTGCAGGGTGAAACAATAAAGACATACACGAAATTAAGAATCTGCTATATTGCAAGGGTTCTATTGAACCACCTGAAAAGGTAACAAGTATACCTCAGTCTACAAATTGTCAACAGTTAGGACACACGAAGAACTTTTGCAATAGGCAAGGCAAATGTGTCAAATGTGCAGAGAACCATCAAAAGAAACAATGTCAAAAGCCGCGAAATGTTATGCCGACTTGTGCATTGTGCGGCGAAAAAAGTCATCTGGCTAGCTATATAGGATGCCTGTGGTACCAGAGAAAGCTAAACACTCAGCTGCCAAAAAAATATCAGTAGTTCAGCGCCAACAATAAAAACCAAACAAACAATATGATACTATTAGAGATGAGGTTTCCTATGCCCAGGTGACCAAAACATCAAACAACAATCAAAATTATGCTCAACGCACCAACCATTAGTAACATAGTGAAGTTGCTCATCGAATTTCTGGCAGAAATGAGACAAAATTTCAGCCAGCTTACTAATAGGATTGAAAAACTGAAAGTTAATTCCAAACCAAAAAACAAAACGCTAAAAAGTAAAGCATGGTTTCCACGATGGCGAGGCGAAAAAATTAGTCAAATTAAAAAGAGGAAGGAATAAAAAAAAATAACATAAGAGTGAATGAAACTGCAACAAGTCGTTACTCCGAATTTTTATTTATTTATTTTTGACGTTTCAATTATTAAAATTAAATTTTGTTAAAAATGGATACTATTGAGTAACTAATGGCAATATATGCCGTTATGTATTCAAGTAGCACTGAGAGTGATTCTGGCGATGAAAAATGTGTTCCCCAAATCAAAAAAAAATATATATATATTTAATAATAAAATAAATATAAAATTTTCTTTAAATTGACATATGAATTCCGAAAATCAGCGGCTAATCCGAAAAAAGATGATGCATCTAATCTTTTTTTCGGATTAGACGTCCTATTTCGGAGTGCTGAATTAAAATTTTTAAAATTGGACGTCCCAATTTTCTGTCAAAATGGTATTTTCTCTCTATCGTACTATTGGTGAATTTTTGCTTTCTCTTTTTAGTTTGACTAATTTTTTCGCCTCGCCATCGTGGAAACCATGCTTAAAGCTTGGTTTCCACGATGGCGAGGCGAAAAAATTAGTCAAACTAAAAAGAGAAAGCAAAAATTCACCAATAGTACGATAGAGAGAAAATACCATTTTGACAGAAAAATTGGGACGTCCAGTTTTAAAAATTTTAATTCAGCACTCCGAAATAGGACGTCTAATCCGAAAAAAAGATGAAATGGTTCATCTTTATTCGGATTAGTCGCTGATTTTCGGAATTCATATTGTAAATTTGAAGTAAATTTTCGGAATAAAACAAATTTCAAAATAGAACCGTTAATTTGAAATTTGTTGTGTAAAGACAATTAATAAATTAATATAAAGCAATATAAAAGTAATGGATGTTAATAAAGTTAAAAAAGGTAAGTTAAATTATGAAATGTCTCCAAATGTATTTAATAACTAGTTTATAATATTTACAGTATTCAATAAAACTAGTAGTAGCCGTGAAATAACGCGTCCTTATTTGGATGAGGAAGCCGATGATTATGATGGTAAACCATATAAATAATAATTAAATAATTGTAGATCATAATTATATATACACATCAAATAAATTTCAGTAGATTCTATGGAAATTGAATATCTTCTATCGGAAGAACAGGTCGCCGAATGTGTTGTTGACCCAAATTCTATTGTGGACCAGATTGATTGTGGTATGTGATTGGTTTTATTGCGGATCGTTTAGAAACATTGTAAGATAATTTTTTTTTTCTTCAGAATATCTAATAGAGTCGGTAAAGGATCGACCACAACTGTGGGATTTTAAGAATCAATATTATAAAAACCGAATGATGCGCCCACAGTTGTGGGAAGAGGTTTTAATAGAATTAAGTAAGTATTTAAGATAACACCACATATGTTTGCAATTTTTGTACATATATTGATATTATACAACAAAAAATCTACAGATTTGGACAACAACAAAAAAAACAAAGTTGCAGTAAGAAAAAAATGGTACTACTTAAGAACAACATATATCAAAAGTAAAAGAAATGAACCGAGTGGGTCTGGTGCACCTTTAGTACCTAAAAAACCTTTTAGGTACGCCAACTTAATGGCTTTTTTAGACGACAGTGTAACACCTAGAGCGTAAGAATCTGTTATTAAATAATTTACACAATTTTACACCACATAATCTAATTTTTTAATATCCTTGTTTCTTTATTAGAACAAAATCGATCTGTAATATTACAAAAGACAGTAACACATCAATAAATTCCGTTGTCAGCACAATGTCGAGCAGAAGTTTAACTCCGTGTAAAAGGACACGTACTGAGTCTGGTAATAATATTCAGAAGATTAATGACCTGCAGTGTATTACATATATAATTACTATGCTAGTAAACAAAATTGCTATAAAACTATTTTTCTTATTTTTCAGAAAAAAGTGTAGCCGAGTACAGTTTAAAAAAAAGACTTGTGGAGCTTATAGAAAGTAGGTCGCAGATGGAAAACCAACCGAAATCATCACTACATTTGTTTGCTGATATGATAGTCAGCGATATGAGTCGACTTCCGGAAAATGTTATAAGAAGACTGAAACTTGAAATTCAACAATTAATAAATAAGGAACTCGATTTATATTGCAACGACGAGTAATAAAACAAAGAATTACAAAAAAGTGGTCGTATATTTCTTTTGAAGACTCTATTTTCTAATGTTAAATGTAAAATTAAAATTATTATTAAATTTTGTCCCATTGCCATTCTACGGCGCCGCTACCAAAGAAGTGTGATGTTAATATTTCTCTTATTTTCTTTGCTGCAAATGATGGATTTGTTTGTATTCTTTCTAAGGAAGTCAAGCTCTCTTCTCTTCTCCAGGAACCGGACACCGTTCGTCTATTGATGTCACTATCTATTAAATTGGGCGTAATATATACTGAATTTACATCTTGTCGAAGCCAATTGTGCAGACATACTGATGACTGAATTATGCGTTCAACTGTGGAAACATTTGCCTTTATGGTTGTTCTAAAAATTCGCCACTTGGTGCTTAGTATTCCAAAGACGTTTTCAATAATTCGTCTAGCGCGACTTAGGCGATAGTTGAAAACTCTTTGTTCTTGGGTCAAGTTGTTCGAGCTATACGGTTTCATCATATTTTATGTTAACGAGAAAGCATCGTCCGCAACAAAAACAAATGGACAATTGTTTAAGTCTTCTGCGACATCACATGGCTCCGGAATTCTGCAACATACATATATATATATATATAAATTTCTACTTTATATATATACATATATATATATATATATATATATATATATATATATATATATATATATATATATATATATATATATATATATATATATATAAATATATATATATATATATATACAATTAATTACGCAGACTTATTAAAACTAATTAAAAATCCTTACGGTAAAGATTTGTCGTAAAATCTTTGGCCAAAATTACTTGCACGAAAAATTCCGCCATCGCTTTGTCTACCGGCTGCTCCAATATCGCAGGATATAAAATTGTAATTGTGGTCACAGATAGCTAGTAGAACTATCGAATGTGTTTTCTTATAATTAAAAATTCAGATCCTCCTTTAGCTGGTGCCTAAAATAGTGACATAAAATTAGAAATTCGTATTATTTATTAATTGAAACTAATTGATATACCTCAATTATTATGTGTTTCCCATCAATTGCTCCTATGCAATTGGGAAAATTCCATTTTTTGTGGAACCCTTTCGCAATATTAATAAAATTTTCTTCCGTAATTTTAGGAAACACTAAATCTCGTAAGGATTTTGTTATGGCAGCAGTGGTTTCTTGGATAATCCGATGCACAGATGCCGGTGAGCACTTGTACGATAGTGCCAAACTCCGTTGTGACTCGCCAGTAGCGAAATATCTAATAAAATTAAAAATTAATAATTAATAATTAAAAATTCACCATAGCACAAAACAAATATTACAGTATTACCTTAATGTTACAGCCAAACGAAGGTTCACACTTAGAGGCTCTCGTATGAATGTATTCTTTTGAATATCGGCCCCAACTAACAACATTAACTCTTCCATCTTGGTGGCACTCATTCTCATGTAGCTATGAAATAGTTTCTCATCATCCAGAGATTTCATCCTCTCAACTATTGTGCTATGAGCACCACTTTCATTCCTATCCTTATAGAAAGGACGAACCCAATATTTTTTTTTTTTATTGGTGGAATACATTTTTCATCACCAGAATCACTCTCAGTGCTACTTGAAAACATAACGGCATATATTGCCATTAGTTCCTCAACAGTTTCCATTCTCAACAAAATTTAACTTTAATAACAAACAAAACACAAAGTTATATGTTATGAAATCTCAAACCGTCAAAAATAAATAAATAAAAATTCGGAGTAACGACTTGTTGCAGTTTCAGTCACTCTTATGTTATTTTTTTTATTCCTTCCTCTTTTTAGTTTGACTAATTTTTTCGCCTCGCCATCGTGGAAACCATGCTTAAAACGTAAATAACCGTAACATTCCTACGTCAGCAAGAGCTCAAGAAATTGATATATTTCTAAGAACGAACAATATAAACATAACTTTAATATCAGAAACGCACTTTTCAGAGAAAAACTTTATCAAAGTTATATGGGATATAGGACCTATTGGATATTGCATCCCAGTGGTCGCGCTTGAGGAGGAACAGCAATCTTAATCAAACAAAATATCCTACACTTCCAACAAAAGGAAATTAAAGAACCATTCATACAAGCTTCCATAATGACGATGAACCATATATGGTAGTGCCGAACTAAGTTTAGGGGCGGTCTACTGCCCACCAACACATAATATAGTAAGAAATCAATATGTCAACGTTTTTAATAAACTTGAATTAAGATTTATTGTGGGAGGTGATTACGACGTGAAATATACTGCTTGGGTATCTCGACTCATAACATCAGGAAAAGAAAAAGAACTCCAAAGTGCAATAAACCAACCTATTGGCCTACAGACTTCAATAAAGTTCCTGATTTGATTGACTTTTTATCTCGAAAGGAATAGCCTCAAGTCATATTGACCACGTACCAGTCCCAACGAAACTAGCTTACTTAATGAATTTAGAGAGAAACTGGACAATCTAATTGCGTTAAGTTTGTAGAACTTGAAATACAAGCTGGATAATTTTATTAACTCTTTGCGCGAAGCGGCTAAAGAGGTCACACCCGTATTAGGTGAAAAAGTTGTACAAGAGATCAACTGCTCCTTGGAGAGGCGTAGAAAAAGGCGGATATGGCATAGAATCTGAAACATTATTGACAAAAGAAAATTTAACCGGTTAAGTAATAAAGTTAACCGATTAACTAAAGAACATACAGAAGCTTGTGCCGAAAAGTATCTGCATGGACTAGGTCCTGAAGCTGAAAAAAGCTATTCCGTTTGGAAAGCTACTAGAAGATAGAAGAGGCCAATAATCCAAGTGAAACCTGCCGAACTGTTTGCGCAACATCTGGCATCAGTATTTCAACCACACGATATACAATCTAAGGTTGATTCTAAACCAGTCTATAGATCTCCTTCAAACTTCCGTAGTGTTACCTCACTCGAAGTTGCACAAAAAATAGATACCAATTTGAAACCCAAAAAGTCACCTAGAATTAACGAAATTTCGCCGAGGCTGTTTAATGAGTTATCAAAGAGAGCAGTCATTATGTTAACATATAAATTTAATGCTTGCTTTCGACTTACATATGTACCTGCCTGTATTTTAAGGCTGCAGATATAATCATGATATAAAACCAGACAAACCAGCTGAGCAAATGACATCACACCGGCCGATCTCTTTGTTACCTACTATCTCAAAGTTGTTTGAAAATTTTTTATTGAAACGGCTAAAACCAATGATCACTAAACTTGATTTCCAGTTTGGATTCAGGAGTAAACATTCGAACATTGATCAAGTTCATCGGGTGACTGCAAAGATGTAACAAGCATTTGAAGAGACGAAATATTGCCCTGCCGTTTTTCTACCTCGAGTGTGGCACAAGGGTCTCATCTTCAAGATAAGTAAATTAGTGCCACACAATTATTGCCAACTGCTCGAGTCATATCTCTTTAAACGAAAATTTAGAGTATTGGATGCAGAAGCATACTCTAACTTTTATCCAGTCATGGTACCGCAGGGTAGCGAATTAGGACTTCGCCTATATATATACTTTACCCTTCCGATATATCTACAATGGAAACAACCTTTAACGGAAGTTTTACAATAAGCAATTGAATACTTACAACAAGCTCCAGATAAAATCAGCCAATCTACAATAGATTGGAAAATAAAGCTGAACTATCTCGGATTGCATCTTGATTCAAGATTGAACTGGAAATACCACGTTAGACAAAAAGCATCGCAAATCAAAATAAAACAACGTAAAATGTACTGGCTGGTAGGAAGACATTCTAAGCTTAGCTTGTACTGTAAACGCCTTATTTAATTTCTAAAATATAAATTGATATAAAACAGATATGTGCAATCTTTAATCGTCTTTTGAATCTAGCAGACGTAATTTTTATTTTATTCTAAAATAATTATTTATATTAATTTGTTGAATCTAAAATTTAAATAAAAAATTGTAGCATCTATAATAATCTGAAATACATTTTGTTGTTAATCATTGCCCGACAATTATTAATTGTTGTTTTTTAAACGTGATATGAACATTTTAATGTACGCTGTTATGTGATTATATTAGAACAAAAATTTGTGCATTGATCATTGTACCGCCAAGTGGCTGTGATATGTTTTATTTTTATTTCTAACGGTAATATATTAAGCGTCGTTTTTGATCAAAAATTTTGTGCATCGATCATTTTACCACCAATTAGCTGTGATACGTTTTATTGTAACTGTATTACATGAAGCGTTGTTAAATTACATGTTTTTGTTACAATGCTGCCTTTCATACTAATAAATCATAAATCGTAATACTTAATATTAAATAACTGTCAAATTATATCTGTTTTCATATACATCATATAATAAACTTTCAATTTATAATTCTCCGTTTACATAATGTCATGCAACAGCTGTACTAAATCTTTTGGATCTACTTTTGTGGATATAGTTCCCTGCAGTTTTTGTGGTAAACAATTCCACTTGGAGTGCACCGGTTTTGATCGAACCGCCAATAATTCCATAAAAAAATTTATGAATATTTGTTATTTCTGTAATGGCTGTAATGATTGGATTATTAATCACAACATCTCGAAATTGTGGCAAAAGGTTGATCTGGCTGCTGATAGAGCTGCAGAGGCCTTAGTTATAAAGAAAATTGAAGCGGATGTGGCCGCTATTAACAAACTGATTACTGAGATTTTGAACAAATCTCACCATATTCCTGATTGCTGTTCTGCTCATCAACCGTTAATCGATGCTAGTGATATTGATGGTCAAGTGTTTAAGTCATCTGCAAACTCAATCAATCATGATCGGGATCAATCGAATAATAATACTAAATCGCCACTGTCGTTTCAAGCTTCTCATCATGCTCATAATAGTGGGGCTGCACATCATATCAAACCTCATTCTGAGCGACCAATTATTATTGGCACTGGTGATCGGGTCTCATCGCTCCAGGTTGTGAAGCCACGTAAAACTTTATTTGTTTCTCGACTCCATAAAGATGTTTCCGAAGCTGTAATTTTGGATTATCTTAAAGATAAATTTAACATTGAGGATGTAAACTGCCAGCGTATTATATCTCGACGGATTAATGATGCAGACCGTAATTTTTCGTCATTTAAATTATATGTGGACGTTACTGATTTTGAGAATTTATTACAACCTACTTCTTGGCCTGCTGGGTCATTAATTAAAGAATTTGTAATTTTTAATAAGGGACGAACCAATAAATCGAATTTTCCCGTTCTTCAACGAAACCAACCAACTCTTTAACTGATGCCAGTCGATTTGATAAACCAACTAATCATTATAATTTGACGTCTCCGAGATTATTTTATCGTAATGTTGGGCGTATGTCGTCTAAGTCAGCTGAATTTTTGAATTTCTTTTATTCAACGGATTTTCAATTTTTTGCTCTTGTGGAAACTGGATTTCATGAGGGGATCTTTAATAATGAGTTCTTTTCTGATGACTTTGTCGTTTATAGATGTGATAGATCTATTCTTAACAGCGCTAAAAAAAGTGGAGGTGGTGTGCTGTTTGCAGCCCATTCTTCTATGCAAAGTGAGCTGGTTGTAGTACCTGGATGTGACTCTATTGAATTTTTATGTGTCAAAGTTTTAATTTGTAATAATTTATTTTATTTTATAGTTTTGTACATACCACCTAGCTCACCTACTGATGTTTATTTGAGTCATGTAGATTGTATATGTGAATTGGTTAATATAATTAATTATAATGATACTTTAGTTGTATTAGGTGATTTTAATTTAAGTAATATTAATTGGTTGGTTGATAGTGAAACTGAGTCTTTGGGGTTACTCCCTTCGGATATTCTATCTGCAAATGATGCAGCGGTGGTGGATGCACTGTTCAGTTTCAATCTCAAACAAGTTAATTTATTTTGTAATGATAACAATTCGTTTTTAGATTTAATTTTTGTTAATAATACGGAATATTTGTCAGTTCATGAGTCTTTGACATCTTTCAAGGAAAATGATATTCATCATAATTCCCTCGAGATTATATTTCATGTTGGAAATCGAGATGATAAATGTCGGGTTTTTTCTTTTGATGATTCGTTTTATGATTTTAAGTAATGCGACACACCTGGTCTCTCTGAATCTCCGTTGCATTTGTTGGGATGATTTTTTTCGAGCCAATGATGTTAATGAAAATGTAAAAAATTTTAATGACTTACTATTTGTTGCTTTTGATAAATTCGTACCTTTGAGGAAAAAACGTAACTATAATTACCCACCACGGTTTGATTCTGATTTGATCAACTTACATAACCGTAAAAATAGAGCTTACTATAGATTCAGATCCAATAATTGTCAACTTAACAAATCCAAATTTGTTGATCTACGTGAACAATTTAAATCTGTATTTCATTCTAAATATTGTCATTATATAAGTGTGATTGAAACTAATATCAAACAAAACCCTAAAACATTTTGGAAGTTTGTTAACGAAAAACGTAATACAACTGGCTTTTCGTCGGTAATGATTTTTAAAGGAGGTAAACTGAGCACGGTTCCTGAAATCTGCGAGGGTTTTGCTAGTTTCTTTCAATCGGTGTATAAAGTTAATTACGGATCCTTTGATAGCGACCCTACTGTTAGTAATTGCCAATTTAACAATCCGTACCTAACAATAACTGAAGATGACATTTATGAATAACTGTCAGCTTTTAATGATGGTTGTGGGCCTGATGGGATACCCTCGTCAATACTTAAATGTGTGAGCTCACATATTGTAACTCCATTATGTTATCTCTTTAATCAATCATTAATTTCTGGACAATTTCCTACAGCTTGAAAAATTTCTCACATTGTTCCAATTTACAAAAAGGGTAACCGTTCTGATATATCAAATTATCGTGGTATTTCAATTCTTTCGTCTATACCAAAACTTTTCGAATTAATTGTGTCGACACATTTGTTATTCCATACTAAAGAGATAATTTCTTGTTTCCAGCATGGTTTCACCAGTGGAAAATCTACGACTACCAGTCTGTTGCAATTTACTAAATTCACTATTGAGTCACTTGAATCTAAAGGCGCCCAAGTTGATTCAATTTACTTTGATTTTGCTAAAGCTTTTGATTCAATCGACCATAAAATTATTATTGAAAAACTTTCGGTTATTGGTCTTGATCCAAATTTTCTTAAATGGATTTCTTCTTATCTAGTTGGTAGGAAGCAGTATGTTCTATTGAATGATGTTAAGTCAGATTATATCTATTGTCATTCAGGAGTCCCTCAGGGTTCCCATTTAGGCCCAATTATATTTCTTTTATTCGTGAATGATATTCCTAAATGTTTATTATTTGCTGATGATTTGAAGATTTTCATGCATGTTCAATCTGTAAGTGATGCTGAGGTTTTGCAATCTGAAATTAATATATTGTCTAGTTGGTGCTCTAAGAATAAATTGTTCATCAATGTACAGAAGTTTAAGGTCATCACTCTCGTTTTTCAGAACACTCAATCCAAATACATATTGTCAATTATTATTTTGATGGAGATCTACTTTGTAGAGTAACTTCAACTGTTGATTTAGGAGTTCTGTTTGATCAGAAATTAACTTTTGTGTTGCACATAGATAAAATAATATTAAAGGCCAATTCTATGTTATGTTTTATTTTTAGAATGACAAAGGATTTTATGGATGCATTTTCGTGTGTTAGTTTATATACTTCTTTAGTAAGATCTCACCTTGAATATGCTGTAGTGGTTTGGTATCCTCATCATGATGTGCATATTGCAAGATTGGAATCTATTTAGAAACGTTTTACTATCTATATGGCCAGGAAGCTTGGTCATTTATCTGATCGTAATCTACCTATATGGGAACAGGTGCGCAGTCTCCCATCGTATGTGATTCGGTGTGAGTGCCTTCACATTGATACGTTGGTTAAACGCCGAAAAATTGTCTCTGCCTTGTTTGTTAGTGATTCTCTTAGTGGCTGCATTAAGTGTCTTGAACTCATTTCTGCTTGGAGCATTTATGTACCTACCAGAAGCTTGCGTCCAAGGGAATTTTTGTTTGTTGACTTTCATAGAACGAATTATGGTTCCAATGAACCAACCAAGTCATTGGCTAGAATTTTGATGTGATGAATAATGTTCCGTATTGTTAGTATTCTTTTTATTTCTTTTTAATCTAAAATAATTCTTTTTTTTTTTTTACTATTCATTAAGTTATTAACTGTAGAATAGATCTAAATAAATAAATAAATTTACGAATCGTTAAGTAAAACAATTTGGACGTATAGTACCAACTTTGGAGCTGATTAAACAATCAAACCGATTAATTATTCAACGTTGCCAAAACAAATTTCTACGTGCAATAACGAATGCTTACCGCTATGTAACCAACGAGGAGTTACCTTACATGACGACCGAAATGTTAAATGGATTGATAAAATGATCTAGGAATTTGCCATCAAACATGAGAGGATTTACGGCAACATACCAACACTGAAGCAATACAACTTCTTGACCTAACACAAGAACTAAGACGCCTTAAAAGAATTAAACCACTGAGCTAGTCATCTTAATAATTGAAGATTCATAGTTAGGAGCAGAATATTGATTCCTGTAAGCCCATAATAACATATTAAAAAAAAAAAAATCTTTGTTTTTATTTAAAAATGCTTTATAAAGCGCAAACTAGAGAATCAATTTTTTTTAGGTTTGAGTTATATTTTAAAGAAAGTATGTTTGAAAAAATAAAATTTAATTATACTAAAATTATTAAAGCAGATTATTTAATAAAATATCGATTTCGCCCGTACTGTGTGAATCGCCGAAAAAACTTGATAAACAATTTTAGAGAATGAAAACAGATTATTGTGTTTTATCGTCGTCCATACAATGCAAACTATGATTTACCAGAGGATTAATCTACCTTTCGCATTCATATAATCGGACCTTAGTAGTAAAATTTAAAACCGGAATTTTTACTAAAATATTAATTATATAATAAAGGGTTTTTATAAAAATATATAATGAATTTATAAAATGTATTTTCGTTTTTCCAGGTCTAATCTATAGTGTGCATGTACCTATTTAAGAAAATTGTATTTTCAATTATTAAAACAATTATTTATTTATTTAATTTCTATGTTTATTATAGTTCAAAAAACTTTATATAAATACACATTTTACAATAGCACGAATGTTTATATTTATTTTTTTTTTATATTGGTTTTAATCAGTTTGTGTGAATAAAACATTTTATTAAATTTATAATAAATAAAATAATTTAATATATTATACAACAACTATATAAATACACGTCATATATTGTGTGTATAGAATGTTAGTAATCGAGGAAGTTTCTTATAAAGTAACAAAAAAAAACTGAAGCTTTTCAAACGTGAGGAATGTTTCATTTCGATATGTCATGTAAACCGAAAATAGAAAAAAGAAATTTGAAAATAGCAATGTTCAGTGAGTGATATCTTTAAAATATGTGTACTCTCTCATTAGAATAATGATATCGTTTAATATTGAATATGATCATGTAGGTGCGAAATTTTAATGTTGTATCATAGGTTGATATGTTTTTTTTTTTTTTGTAATTTAGACATTTTTAAAGTGAGTGTTGAATTTTATATTTTGTTTTAGATTTGAATGAACCGATTTACGATTTTTTAATTTATATAAATAGATAGAATTTGTAAGTTTTTATTCAATTAATTAATTAAGAAAAAAATGTAATTTAAAGTTTTTTAATTTATTAGAAAATATTGTTCACAAGATAAATGATTTAACATCAATCCATACTGCGTCCAACTACTTATATACATGTGTTTTTTTAGTATTTAATTCAAAGATCACATTTCAAAACTTAAAATTGAGTAAGAAATTTATATATTTTAATTAATTTTTGTTTTTAAATATTAAAACATCAAATATTTTTTTTTTCTATGTTTTCTATATTAAGTACGGCAAAATTGTATTATTAATTTATTTGTTTCTCATGTAAAAAATTGTATTTCTTTATTATTTCTGAATTTGTTCCAACATCAAAATAGTTTACTTATTTATTTACTTTGTTTATTAAAAATATTATGTATTTGTTTTATTTGTTATAAACTATCGATAATATTATTTTATATGTTTATTATTAATTACTAAAATTATTATTGTATAAATATATATATATTTAGATATATATAGCACACAGAAAAATTAATATTTTATTTTTTTGCTTTTGTAATTTATATAGGAATTTTATTTATTGTTTAAATTTAAGTAATTAAAATAAATTTTTTTTTTAATTTAATTATAGGCATGAAAGATAGTTGTTTGATGCGCGATTAAAAGCGCTTAGTCATATAAGATAATACTTTTGTGAAAATATTAATTAGTAGCTAATATCTTGTAAGTGTCAATATATGTAAATGAAAAATTGTTGGTTTGTTTCCTTTTCCCTAATTTTTAGTTATTTTATTTATTTTTTTTTTTTACTAATTTTATTGTCAAAACCTTTTAAAGAGATTGTTTACGTAATAATAATACTGAGATAACTTAACAAAATTGAATGCTTGTTGTGGGATTTACAATTTTAATCTTAAGTTTTAACTGTACAAATCAATAAAAATTAAAGTTACGGCAAATTTCAAAATAGCACTAACTTGTTCTACCTATAGAAAAACTCATATAGACAATTTTTTAGGTCGTTTGAGCTATATGTTTAAAGGTCGCTAAAATGATTTAAAAATAAACATTAAAACTATATAGAGTTTAGAGGAAATATGGAGCAATCTGAATATCTGTGATTTTTGCTAAATAAGATGTTTAAAGAATAGCACATATGTCCAGCATACAATTAATTTTGTCCAACTTCCGGTTTGGTGAGAAATGCCTTCACTTTTAATTTTTTTTTATATATTTTCGGTTCAAGCAGAAAGTGAAAAAAACGGAAATATGCGGATTATTCCTCTTATGTGCACAAAACCATTTAAACAGCATAAGCGGTATAAGGTTTTAGCACAGTATTGCCCAAACTACATACATACACATAAGGATAATCGTTTTTTATACGATTCAAATTTTCATATAAATAACGGTTTTATGTAGTTTAAAATAGAAGAAATATTATTTTTGTAACACATTATGATGAGCAACTTATCGAAATTTCATTCCATGTAATTTGTTTTATCTTTTTTGTTATTAATTCGTGGAAAATCGTTAGAAACAAAAAAAAAACATAAAATCCTAGAGAAACATTCGTTTTTATACGCGTCTTGTTGTTTCACTATAGATAGATCGAGTCTGTTTAGTGTTAATTATTGAATCTTTGGTCGTAAATAATAGTTCAGTACACAAAAAAAATTATTTCTATAATATTACATATTAAATACAATAGTTATTATAAGGGGTAAGCAGACGTCAATAAACATTCGCAGTTTGGTGATTTAGCATCGTCAGAAAAAAATCCTTGAATGAAATTGCAAATATTTTAAATTTACGCAAATCAACGGTACAAAAAATATGTGATCGATATTACAAAGAAGATCATATTGAGAGTTTAAGCACAAATAAAGGGTCGCGAAAATTATTAGCTAGTGAAATTGCAGAGGCTATTAGTTGAGTTTAGTGGAAAATGGGTTCTCCAGTAACAATCCATCGTTTTCTAAAGATAAATGGCATGGTAAATCGAATTGCGAGATGAAAACCCTTAATAAGCGAAATCAATCGTGTAAAACGATTGAAATTTGCTAAAAAATATAAAGATGAGAGTGTAGATTTTTGGAAAAATGTGATATTTGTCGATGAAAGCAAATTCTGTATGTTCAGAAGTAATAAAAAGCAAATTAGGATTTACCGTATAGCAAATGAGGCGTTTGTACCTACAAATTTATGTTCAACAGTAAAACATGGGGTAAAAACATAATGGTTTGGGGAGCAATGGGTTATAATGGAACGGGCACAATGGAACATATAGATAAGATAATGGACCAATATGTATATTTAGATATATTGAAGCGTCATTTAAAAGAATCAGCTGTAAAACTGGGGATTGCAGAGAAATTTCAATTTTATCAGGACAACGATCACAAACATAAAGCATTAAACGTACGACTGTGGCTGCTTTATAATTGTAACAAAGTGATTGAGACACCACCACAAAGCCCTGATTTCAATCCCATAGAGCATTTGTGGCAACATCTTGACGATAAAATCAGACAAAATCATAAAATAAAAAGTCTTGCCCAATTAATAACTGCTATCATAGAAGACTGGGCCAAAATTGATGAGAATTATACAAGAAAATTAGTTGCATCTATGCCAAATCGCCTTAAGGATGTAATCAAGAATAACGGTTATCCTACCAAATATTGAAAGTTAGATGATACGGTAATGTACTCAGTTTAAAGGAGAATGAACTTCACCGTATAAAAACGAATGTTCCTTGAATTTGTACCTTATTTTAGTTTTAATTTTATTTTGATTATAAGCTTTTGAAATTTTGAAATAAAAATAAAGAATTTAGAGTTCTGTGCAATTACCCTTTTAATTTCTACATATTCCTTCAAAGAAATTCGCAGCTATTATGCATTATTTGTTCTAATTAATAAATAATTGTTGGCGTATAAAAACGAATGTCCTCATGTGTATGTGTCATTTAGAAGCAAACCGGGGTCTCTTGTGTAGAAATAGGTTTATTCCTCCAAAAATAATAATTAAAAACTTTGCTTAGAAGTAAATCGATTCTATTCCGAGCGCTACTTAGAAGCAGGACTGTCCTACTCCATAGGTAATTGCAAATCTGGGCCTATTCCCTTGTATTTTTTGTTTTGTTTTTAGCGTCAATTGATGGTTTTTTCCATAGTTTTATTTTTTATCTTTTATGACTAACGGTATTTTACCGTTTTATCTACTCTTTGTATTTCTTCGAGATTCTATTGTTATATTTTTGTTGTGATCGTGTCCCATGTATCGTTTTTGCACACCAAACATTATCATGATTTTTTTCTTTTATACAAATCAGACAAGATTTTTCCTGTAAATTTAACTATCCTTATTTTAATAGATATGTATATAAAGAAATGCAACGAACAATATTTTGATATTCTTTTTCTTTTGTAATCCTTCAACCCGCTCCCAAATGGATAAGTAGTTTAGTGTAATTTTATTAATTCCATGAATAGTAATAGAAACGTGGAATCTCTTGATCGTCCGATCACATGGAAACGTTAAATTTCGAGTTTTTATCGTTCTTGTTTTCATTTCAATGTATTCTGCAACAAAGCTACAAATCAAAATTAACTCGACAGTTTTATTTGAAAATATTGTGTTATGCAGCCGCCAGGACGAAAAGATCGTTCACAAGAAATGAAAGCCGTAAGAACTGTCTACCAAAATTTTTTCCTGCGAGTGCTTAATATTGCCAAATCTCGGGTATAGCGAATCTGTAAATTACACTTTTGAACTGGGCAATTACCATCAGAAAATCGAGGAGGCAATAGAATGACTGTCAAATTTGAGGAACGCAACAAAAAGATTGTTGATTTTATCAAGTCATTTAAGACATTAGAATTGCATTACTATCGCGGAACTGTTGCAAGACAACAATACCTCAGTGACGATGTATCTATTAATAAAATGTGGAAAGTGTTTATTAAAGTTAATCCGGATTGGGCTGTCAAACAATCCTACTTTCGAATGGTATTTCGAACAGAATTCAATGTAAGTTTTAAGAGCCCTTCAACCGACATGTTCTAGACTTGCCTGCAGTTGAAAGAAAATTTAAAAGTAGAACCCAAAACAGCAAAAAAGCAAGTTTTAATGACAAAGCTCTGCATCCATAAACTGCATGGTAAAGCATTTATCGCGCTATTAAATTTCGAAGATGATGGGTTGTTGACAATTTCGTTCGACTGCCAAAAGAATATGGTGCTGCCTAAAGTTGCGGACTAGGCCGCTTACTATAGTCGCCATCTATCTCGGCTAACAACAGAAAACGTATTTTTGTATCACTGGACTGAGAATGTTCATCAAAAGAGAACCAACGTGATTTCGACATGAGTGTATCATCGTCTCTGCAACTTGAATTTACGACACATAAAAACTATCCGCTTAAGAATAATTAAATGGAAAATAATAATTTCGATTATGATAATTTAGTTGGTTTTTGGTGAAAGCAGAAACATTATTTTTGAAACAGTTCTTCTAAATGCAAGCCACATTGAAATAAATTATTTTACATAGTTTTATTTTAACATATTTCTGAAGTGATAGGTATCAATTGAATAGTCTTTTCTCTTCAGTAGCTCAATTAAGTGAAGAATAGCTCAATTATGTAAAGAGAAGACTTTTACTCTTCAATTCAATCGAATACGCTTAATGTATAAAACTGAATTTAAGAAAAAATTGGCATTTGCCGTTTTTGCATCCTCTTTGATGTGACTGCGTAAACGGTCAGCCTAACTTTATTTGCTGCATTTAAATCCGCTAGAATCCCTTGGCTGCAAAACTCAATTTTGCCAAACTAAATCTACTTGCGAGTGTATCGCGCAGGTATCGTCGGAGGCTGGTGAGCATAGCTAAATATCTGAAAAAAATAAATCTTTCGGAAATATTTTGTTACGCAATTATTGTTCCTCGTTTTTTCCTGAATATTAACACATTGACATTGAAGACCACCCCATTTTAATTTTTTTTTCGTAAGATACAGTACGGTATCAGACAAAAACCTTTTTAGTGTTCCGTACAAAAAATTTAAAGTGGCAACTTAATGGTGAAATTTCATTGTCTGTGTGTGTGTGTCACAGCCGATTTGATCAGGAACTACAAATGATACAGATTTGAAACGATCAAAATCACAAAAATAGTTTTTTGCCATTTTTACGGAGGCCAAAGATCGGGGACTAAAACATATTTCTCTTTAACCCGGTCCAGTAGGATATCGTATGAAAGGGCACTTAATATTTGTTTCATAACGGTATTTCTTTGTTTTGTAGGAAGCGCAGTTTATGACTTATCAGTGAAAACGTTAGTTATACATTAGGCTAAAAAACTAAAAAACTAATGCTATTAGAACTTCGCTATTGGAATTTTAAGAGTTATTCAAAACGTTTTAAATATTCAATGCAAGGGATAGGCGATTGTTTTGGTTTGGACAAAATCATCTTCGAAGCTAGTTCACATGACTGTCAACAATTTATTTCTAAGGATTTCTTCATGTATTAATTTTCAGATCTCAATATTAATGTTAACTTCTGTTTTACGATCATTGGTTGCGATCCACGATTTAATTTTATTCGCAATGTTTTATTTTTCCACGTTACCGCGACACTTTTCTACATTTCGTTACGATTACCTTTTTTACCAATAATTTTATGGTTCTGCAGTCGATATTCACCATTTTATGAATGTTTTTTTTCCTTGCGTCATTCACAATTTTTTCATCTCTCCCTCGATTTTTTTCAAAGTAACTTCAATTAAATGTAGAATAAATTCAAATATATTTATAAGAAATTCTAGTAGTTTGTAAATGTTTACAGTTCAAAATCAAATTTTTATAAATCAAATCCAATTCTCGTTATTATAGTCGCAATATCGTTGTGATTGGTAAATGACACGATTTTGAATATTGTATCAATTCATTTTACATCTGGTCATCGTTTAGGTGTCTTATCGATTTATCAGTAGAAGATTTTATATAATTATTGTTTAAAATTTTTTTTAATTATATTTACGGTTTTACAAATAACTGCGAATCTCCAGTTAAATAATATTTTCACTCTGTACTCTTTAATGAAATTGCGTTTGTTTCATAATACAAATTCAATGCAAGTTCGTTAGGTATATTTTTTTCAAAGAAATATTTGGCCTTCAACTAAATATTTAGCTGAACGAAATTGGGCAATCAAATATTTAGCTCTCCAGTTAAAATGTTCATGTAAAAAAGAATTAATTTATTTATTTTATAACTACTTATTTTATATAAACTTGCATTGAATTTGTATTATGAAACAAACGCTTTTTCAAAAAAGAAGAAAGAGTGAAAATACTACTTAACTGGAGATTCGCTATTATTTGTGAAACCGGTCGTGAATGTATTAAAAAATTGAATCTAATTATTTAAAATCGTTTACTGATAAATCAATATTTAAAATCGTATCGTTTAGCAATGACAAATCACAATAATAAAATATAAAAACTGTTCTATTATCTATTTATGAGTATAATAACGGTTTTGATTTGTAAAAAAAATTGATTTTGAATTGCACAAATTTACAAACTTTAAATATTAAAACTTGAATTTCTTTTAAATATATTTGAATTTATTCGACATTTAAATGAACTTACTTTGAAAAACATGAACTTGCTTTGGAAAAAGCTGAGGATGAGATGGAAAAAAATAGATAAAGAGAAAATTTGAACTGAAAATTCTATATAAGACCGTAACTGGTGGTAAATCGGTTACTTGGATTGGTATTCTAGTTTCCCTGACGGATAGGAAATTGGGAGTTAAAACTAATTTCAATTTCGACATTTATTTCTCTCTACATTTTTTGAGGAATTCGACATTTAGCGGGTGTTAAAATTAAAATGGCAAAAAATTGAATTTTAATTATTTAGAACATTTAATAATAACTTAATAATTTATTAGTCTTAATATAAAGGTAATTATAAAATTTTTAATTACATTTGTAACGGAGATTTTATGGAAGCAAACACCAAAAACAGAGAAAGGAGGGAGTAAATTAATTGTTAAAGCGCAGTAAGAATCAAGTAAATTTTCAAAAATATAATTACAAGATGAAAAGTTTTTGATCAAATAAATTAAAAATTATTTTTGTTATGCTTCACAAAAGACAGATTTTTCGGAAATTTGCTTCTGTAATGTCAAACGTTCAAATTAATATTTTTTCACATTAATTTAAACCCAATTTACCAGAATACAAATTTTGGAAATAGGGTATAAAAGGCTGGTAATTTTTGCGGTTTGGAATTCCAGCAATAATTTTTCCCAATTAGCCGATAAAGCCAGCATAGGACCAATGATAGCTTGTCCGTCTTAGGAGGATGAGGGATGCTAATTGTAATATTTGCCATCCTCTAATCGTAATACAAAATGAAAGAAGATTATGATCTGTCCTTAACATTCTCACTATAATATTAGGGTTACCCAAAAATTCCTTTTACATTAAAAATAAATATTAAAATATTAAAGCCCACAACGACATTCAACACTACATATAAGAATGTTATAATTGTCCAAGGACTTTGAACGTCTATTTTCAATAAACCATTCAAAACTTTTATTGTAGAAACTAATAAAATAAATAAATATACATAGTTACATTATGTTATTTAAAAAAATATATTATTATTGTATAATTTTTTTATCTGTTTGTTTTACTAAATATTTTTTTAAACTACTTTTTATTTATTCTGAAATAAATAAAATAAATTAAATAAAAAATAATAGTCGTCATGATTTAAAAGTTTAATTTAAAGCTACATGTAATAGTGTCATTCAATAGTAGTTTTGTTTAATACGATTTTTGTATAGGTTTTATGTGAGTTAGTTCATAATATAATTTTAAGTTTTTTGTAGTAATTACTGTTCCATTAAAATAATAGTAACAGTTTTTCTTTATTTGTTTCAATTTCAAGGGAAAAGGATGATTGATAGTTTTTTTTTATATAAAGGCTGTTTCAACAAGACGCGTTATTTTAAATTATTAGAAAAACAATTTTTTTTTATAAAAATGCTACGATATTTTAATTTTAATTCAACGTACAAGACTATTCGATTAATAATTAAAACCCATATCTGCCAAATGACCGCCTCGGTTCAGGTTATTCTTTTAGGGAAATTTTCCATCACTTATTCGGCCATATTACTGTTTTTTATTGCTTGAGCTTCACCTTTAACACAGCCCCAAAGGAAAAATTGAATGATGTTTCGTTCTATTTTTTCTAACCGCCCACTTTTTACTTGTCAAATGTTAAATAATTACAGAACCAACTTAAGACAGATGAAAAATATTAAAATAACACCCCTTGTTAAAACATCCTTTAGAATGTAAAAAAAAAAAAAAATATTTAAAATTAGAGGTGGGGGGAATATTAAATAACTTTAAATAACAAATTTAATATCATTTTATTTAACTTTATATAATAATTATGTATGTTAGAAATAAAATAACTTCTAACTAAACGGAAAAAAAATTATTTTGGTGCATCTAATAAAAACTATATAATATTTTTTACAATATTATCATACATTAATAAAAAATATAAAAATAAAAATCTTCTTGCATTTAATTTTTTTTTTTTGTCAAGTTTGCTTTTTTGAAATTATATACTAAAAAAAATTATAATGTTTCAATAAAAAAAAGTTGTGCATAGTGTTTAATTAAATAAAAAGAAATTAACAAACAACACAAATCTAACTAAAACAAAACAACAAAAACGGTTAACTATTTCTATTTTATTACTTTCTATTTTAATTTTGAAAAAATTTAATTTAATTTTAAAAATTTTATTTTGATGTTTATAAAATTTTTTTTTTTTTTTATTTATTTTGTGGCATTATCCAAATGTCCAACTCCAACGCTAGAAGATTATTTATTTTTTGTTATTTTTTACATAATTCCAATTTCCGATGTTATTTTTAAAATTTTTTTTAGTTTTTTTTATTTATTTAATTATTATTGTTTTTCAATGCAATAAAAAATTAAGATCAACTAATTTTTATTTTATTAAGTAAAAAGATATCTATCTAATATTTTTAAATAACGTTTTAAGATAAAGCGGTTAAGAAGGCATAAGTTTTTTTATTTTATTTTTTTCCTAAAATGGGACACAAATTATAATTAAAAATATAATCTTTTGAATTGCGTGCCGTGGACGTTACAGTGGAAGATTCGTTAATTGGTGAAGAAATGCATTAGAATCTGTCCGATTTAATTGCCGGTTGCTAATTTTCTTTTTAAAAAATAGTGACAAATTTAATTTTTAACATTTCAAATTTATTGAATATACTTGATGAAATCTTTGGTAAGATGTTACCGTTCAAGCCACGCAAGCCATGCTTGTTTTAAACACGATTTTGTTTGAATTTAATTATTCACTCTTGTTCAATTACAACAATACACCCATATTTAAGGATACTTTTAATTGTATGATGTTATTGTAATATTCAGAATGTTGTGAGAGGAACTTTTATGAAAAGCACATTAGAAAGTCCAAGAACCCGTATAAATTAGGAATTATATGAATTAATTAAATAATTAATTCAAATGGTAGTACTTTAGTAATATTAGCGCTGTTTTTTATAAATTTGTACCGATCTTTTATGCAAATTAAGTCGAAATTATTTTTCAGTTTATTACAATTTTTAAAAATGAATATCGGCAAGACAGATCTTGGTTTCTTCCATAAATAATCTATAAATTTTGTGCTCTTTATTTTTATATCATAGTTAGAAGAATTCAAGATATACCTTACCATATTTTAAAAATTTTAATTAACCCTTTAGAATTTAGTCTGCACAAAAGATCTACACAGATCTAAAAGAAAAACCTGGCTCTCATTAAGGATTAATTTAAAAAAATTAAATGAACGAAATTTTCGTATACTCACCATTTATGTATTATGAATTGAAAATAAACCAATTACATAAAAATGTTACTTGCCCACTTCGTTAATGGGTTCTAATACCCCGAAATGGTAAAACTCCCGTTTGGTATTCGATCCGATGCCCCTTTCTTACTCTTGGTCCAAATACTGTTTGAAGAAAGATACATTTCCTACAGTCCAATTTTCGAACAACAACACCAAAATTACCAACACAAAACATGCTTCTAGAATACTTATTCTCCAAAACAGAAATAATAAATGAAACAAAACTCTACTACATTCAATAATTTAAAAATATTAAATTATTTTGTCATTATTTTTGTCCAACTGTAACTTTACATAAAATTAAAATGTTTTATAATAATATGCGATAATTATTCAAAACAAAAAAAAATAAAACAAAAAATAAATAAAACTTTCTACATTAAACAAAAATAATAAATAAAAATGATGAAAATCTCATTTTCATTTAAGAAAACACATACATTTTCCTCATAACATTATAGTAATATCATCTCTTTCAGAACTTTTATCCGAATTATTATTTTTTTTTTTATCTCTTAAAATATATCACAATTATTTTATTCTTTTAAATAATATTAGTTTGTATAATAATTATAATATATAATAATTAACTTTATCTAAAATTTAAGTAACATATAAATAAGAAAAGAAAATAAACTAAATCATAAAAAATAATTCCCATTTTAATAATAATCTAAGCGGTGTACTAGTTGGCCGTTCTAATACACACGATTACGAAGTAAATAAAAATTAAACTTATTGGTCGATCATAATTTTTTATTTAAAAAAATAAAAATAATTATTTATTAAAAAAAATTAATTTTTTTTTTTTTGAAATTTTTTTTTTAGATTTTTTATAACTGAATATTTTTTATTTTTTTTTAATCTTTATGTAATCTTCCAGCGTTGGCTTTTTGTCATACAAAATCAAGCTCACTATTGTGTTTATACGATCGACGTTCCATTGCCCGCTCGAATAATTTTTTTAGCTCTGACACAATAAATACAGACGATGTCAATGAAACTAAAAACACAAGATCCATACCGGATAGAGCTTCAGTTTGAAAAACCATTTGCAGCGGTGGAAAATATATAACTAGTAATTGGCCAATTAATGAAAAACCAACGGCTATTAGAAACATTTTATTTGAAAATAAACCAATTTGAAAAACACTTTTTGTTTGGGAGCGACAGCTTAATGCGTTAAACATGTCGAACAATACGAAACAAGTGAAAGTCATTGTTGTGTCACGTTTTGTTTTACCACCCGAGCCATCGGCCATTTCACGCTGAAATACCCAGAGCGTGCCTAAAATAATAATACTTGCCGATAGTAATACATTTACAATAACGGATTTGGTAATCATTGGCTGTCGAACGTTACGAGGTTTTTGTTTTAAAACATCTTGATCTACTGGTTCAACACCTAAAGATTGGGCCGGTGGTCCATCCATAATTATATTAATCCATAATATTTGCATAGCATTTAAAGGATTTGCGATTCCCATTAGGGTGGCTAACGCTATTAGTGATAGGGCGGCAATTGATGTGCTAAGCTGAAATCGTACAAAATTCCGAATATTGTAAAAAATCGCTTTACCCTCTTCGATCGCAGCACTGTATATATCCAATAAAAAAAAACAGAAAAAAAAAATGGTAGCATTACCAAAACATTAAAAATCCTTAAACTTACTACAGTACTTACATTATTGTATGAAAGTCATCGTCCACTAAAATCATATCTGCTGCTTCTTTACACACGTCTGTACCATTTTTACCCATAGCGATTCCAATATCGGCACGTTTTAAAGCAACACCATCATTTACTCCGTCACCAGTCATACCAACTATATTACCCGTATGTTGTAATGCTTTTACAATTGCTAATTTATGCTTCGGCGTTACTCGATAGAAAACACTGACATTGTTGATCATTTTTTCTAACTGCATCTCATTAAGCTGATCCATTTCTTGACCAGAGAGTGTTTGTTGGTGTATTATGTCCAAACCGATAAGTGAAGCTAGAAATACAAAAGGAATTCTTAAGACATTACTAACAATTTACATTCTAAAGCGAGATTCAAAATTCTCAATTAATAAGTGAATATTTTTTGTTAATTTCCTTTTCTTTTTAACCAAATATTTTCAATTCAGACAAATATTGTTTTTCCTGATGGTTTAATTGAAGTTAATTTTTTAATTTACGCTAAGGGGGTTTACCCTAACGACAAGAATGACTAATAAGTTAAATTCTTGAAGAATTTATTTTCCGGACTTACATGTATGACTGTTTTGGTTTATTCCAATTTTATTGCGGAAAAGAAATTTAAGTGGGGCATCATGTTTATTTATTTCAAGGTAACTGATATACTGAAATAATTTTTACCATGCTGCTTTAGGCAAAATTGTTGCAAAAATACTATAAAATTGAAAATTTATTTAGTAATGATTGTTACAGTCAAGCCTATGGGGCACTACCGCACTAAACATACTTGATTCAAGTAAGCAACACATTCATATAATTTCCACCAAAAAAACATTTTGTCAATTACATATCTAAGTAGTCGTTTAACGTTTGTTACAATTGCATTACATGATTTAACCTTAATGTAAAATCATGGTCATATCAGGTTACAGAATTAAACCTTTCAGAGTGGGGTGGTTCGAACTAGTCTAAACTATATAAAAAGTGGGTTACTCAAAAAAACTAATCATATTTTATTCAAAATCAGTGCTGTTAATGTTACCACATTAACAATGAAAGTAAAAGTTTTAATCGTTACTCTATTAGTAATAATTGCTACTAGTGACGCAAATATTTTTAACCTTCTGAAAAAGAAGTGGGCTTTGCTCCATTTTGCTCCAGAAAAGACTATCAGAATAGAGAGTAGTATTTCTGCTCCAGCTGCATTGGACTCCGATGAAGTTCCAGAAGAAACGTATATACCACCAGATTCAACAAATGAACTGCCGGATGAAATTTATGAACCACCTACCGAAACATATGAACCATCTGCCGAAACGTACGAACCACCTGCCGAAACATATGAACCGCCTGCCGAGACTTATGGCCCTCCAGCTGAGATTTATGGGCCACCTTCTCTGCCGTCACCAACAACAACCACATCTACAACAACAACCACATATACAACAAACGCGCCAGCAGCACCACCGTCACAACCTCCCCCTATAAAAAAACTTGTTACTACGTTTGAGATTACCATCGCAAAGAATAAAAGGTTACCTATTCCTATATTTAAATTTAAACCTGTACCAACTTCAATTAACATTAACAAGAAAATAGGTATATCATTAAATAAACCGAACCCACTTAGTATTCGAAAGAAGATTACTAACCCGAGTGTACCTATTCCAGCTTCGTTTAATATTAACAAGAGTATTGGTGTATCATTAAATAAACCAATCCCACTTGGTATTGGAAAAAAGAATACCATTCCTTCTGTATCAATTCCATTTTCGATTAATACTAACAAGAGTATTGGTTTTTCATTAAATAAACCGATCCCACTTAGTATTCGAAAAGAGATTACTGCTTCAGTTAACATTAATAAGAGTATTGGTATATCATTAAATAAACCATTACCAATTAGCGTTGAAAAAGAGGCTACCATTCCATCTGTACCAATTCCAGCTTCGGTTAAGATTAATAAGAGTATCGGTGTATCATTAAATAAACAACCCTCTATTAGTGTTGGAAAAGAGATTACCATCCCACCTCTACCAATTCCAATTCCAGCTTCGGTTAAGGTTAACAAGAGTATTGGTGTTTCATTAAATAATCAAGCCCCTATTAGTGTTGGAAAAACGATTACCATCCCACCTATATCAATTCCAGTTTCCGTTAACGTTAACAAGAGTATTGGGGTATCATAAAATAAAACAATCCCCTTTACTGTTCTAAATAAATTTTAAATCGAAAGAATCAAACAACACTTTTACTTACCAATTGCAATGGCTGTTTCTTGTGCATCGCCGGTTACCATTTTCACATGCACGCCACTCCGTTGTAGCATTTCAATGGATTCCCGGACGAGTGGTCTTGGTGGATCTGTTATACCTACAATTCCCATATATACTAAATCTTGGAACGATTTTCCTTTGGCTAGCGCTAGCACTCGAAGTCCTGAAATTTAGAACAATCATAAATGTAAGTAAAAACAATATACTACTGCAGACATACGAAGGATTACCTTTTCGTCCAATTTCATAGGCCTCTGCCATAAATTCAGCCTCATTTTGTTTCGTCAAAGGAACCGGATTACCACCATACATATACTTAGTACATTGTGGTAGTAACATTTCAATTGCACCTTTTACAAAATACAACTCTTCTTTGTTGTTCGAATATTTGGGCACTACCTTAACGGCCATCATTTTTTGTTCCGAACTAAACGGATACTCTTGAATTCGAATAAATTTATCACCAGCTGCATACATTCCACATTTCATTGCGGCAGCCAGAAGCGCCCCTTCCGTCGGCTGTCCAAGTAATGTGTCTGACATGATAACAGCATTATTACAAACTGCACCAGTTTCCAACAGTGCAGTTATACTCTGTTTAGCTATATCTTGATTACTACAATCACGGATATGAATTTCACCATGATCATTATAGCCAGCACCAGTGACATCGGCCATATATCCATCCGATGTAATTACAACCGTGACAGTCATTTCATTTTTCGTTATTGTTCCGGTTTTATCTGAGCAAATAACGTTTACACAACCCAGGGTTTCAACAGTCGGTAATTTTTTAACAATACATCTCTTTTTAGCCATCCGCATAACTCCTAGGGCAAGCGTTACCGTTACAACAATTGGTAGACCTTCGGGTATAGCGGCAACCGCTAGGGAAACACTTATGGTAAACATTTCCTGTATTGCTTTACCTTGCAACCATCCCAAAAGCATAATCACACCGATAATACAGAACGAATAGAAACTCAATTGGGCTCCGAGTATATCCATAGATTTTTGTAAAGGTGTTTTGGGTGCCTCTTCAGCTTGCATCATTTTAAATACTTCACCAAATTCTGATCGTTCACCAGTACTAACCACAACACCTTTACCATTTCCGCAACGCACTAGAGTTCCCATAAACGCTACATTCTTCATGTTTGTATATTCTTTATTGTTACCATGATTAAAAACGATATCTGTTATTTTCTTGGCAGGTTCTGTTTCGCCCGTAAAGCTGCTCTCATCAATTTGCAAATCAACTGATTCATATAAACGTAAATCACCTGGTACTCGATCACCTATATTCAAATATACAATATCACCTGGCACCAGTTCTCGTGCCAAAAATGTTTCCAGTCGTCCCTCGCGCAAGCAATGACATTCAGGTGGTACTAGTTTTTTGAGTTCTTCCAGGCTTTTCTCTGATCTATACTCCTGGATGAATGCAACCGTCACAACAATTACTATTGCAACTGCAATACTTATGGCATCATCAAATTGCCTCATAATTATACTAACGGCGGCAGAACCTAGAAGAATTAAAATAAGAATAAATTTATTATTCTTCCGTTCAATATTTTGTTTGATTGTGTCGAACTTTAAAACAAATGTTATAACATTTTATAGCTTGATTAAAAACTAAACCAAATGATTTAATTCGACTCAACAACATTCCCTCCTTATAATAAACTCACCCAATAGTAAGAGAATCAACGGATTCTTAAATTGTTGAATATATTTTTTCCAAGTCGGTTCATCTTCACCTGCATTCAATTCATTATAACCAATAATTCTAGCTCTCTGTTTTGCTTCAGTCCATTTTAAACCAGTTCGAACATCAACCTGTAATCGAGCTGCTACTTCATTTGCCGTATAGACGGATGATTCTGATGTTGATAGTAACATTTCACTTTCAAATGTACTATCCTCACACTGCAAAATAAAAAACAAAAAACAAAATTAGAAAATTCTACTACATACATTTTTTTAGGTTAGACTAACGTCACATCACTATACAATCGTAAAAAAAATCAGTATACAATTTATTATTATCACGCTAGCTTATACATATCTCAGTATACACGTATATACATAAACGTATACGTCATAACAAATTTGATATTTCTTAAATAAATATAACCACACATTCATTCATTTTTTTCTGTAGGTACTATCTATCTATGAACAATCACAAAAAGAAAACTCTCTTTACGTGTTCATGTTTTTGGTACTGATCATGTACACGCATTAAGGTGATAAGACGACAATGGTAGAGGTAATTTTAAGACGCATATTTAAATACTAACAACATGTTTCCATGTTATAAGTCATACAAAATTTAATTAAAGTGAAAATTGTGATAAGGAAAATTTTGCTTATATATTTTTTTTTTTAAATACATATTATATGCGACAAGACAACTCACAATAAATTAATTAAATGACATATTATAATATAAAAATATTTACTTGCTCTAAATAACACTTTACCGCACCAACTATCAACTAAAGACACGTCATGTATTAGAAATAATTATACTGTGTTCACGAGAGTACAACCGGCATTCGCGCTCCGCAAACGATTGCGATAATAAATTAAATTATAAAAAATTTGATATCGATTTGAAATGTAATTGAATTACTAACTAAACAAACACAGCTGAGAATCTGCTACTCTCTACTATTTTTAATTTAAAAAAAAAAAAAAAAATAGTAATGATATTAGTAATGAACAGTTTGGTAGATAAGAACCACAAATTAATATTTATAATTTGTTTATCATTTGTTGTAAGAAACTAATCAATTTTCTGGTGTACACGTATACTAAGTTGTAACAATTTTATGAGTTTTTAAGCGGTTTTTTAAAAAAGAGGAAACTTCTTTGACTTAATGAGTCAAAGTCTTAGCGAAATATTTTAAAATTCCGCGCTAATTTCAAATGGAATTATTTATGATTTATCGTGGCTTATTAGTAAAAAGACTTTAACAAAATAATTTGTATAAGCTAAATTTTTATTACAACGTAAAGTAACAAACATAAATAATAAATTTATTGAAACTAATAATTTTAATTTAATTAACTTAATTGTTATACTTTATGGACAATCAAAAAATTTGAATTCTAGAAAAAATTAAATTACAGTTAATTTAAAATTATTTGTGGTGCGCCGCGTTTCCACAAATTTTTATTCGTAATTATTTGTGCAATGTGGAAAAATTAAAAAGTTAATTATAAATTACCTAATTAAATTTAAAATTTGTTATTTTGTAGTATTGGTTTATTTTATTAATCAATAATTATGAGTGATGCAGGAAATTGGACTATTCCAGTAATCAAAATTTTTTTTAATTATAAATACAAACATGTGCATGATATTTCGTCCCAATCAGGACATTTTACTTTTATAACATTTGAAAATGTCCTGATTAGGACAAAATATCATGCACTTGTATTTTTAATTTTTTAATAAAACTGTTAAAACCCCAAAAAAATGTTTGATTGCTGGATTAGTACAATTTACTCTGTCCCACTCATAATTATTATAAATTAAAAATTATTTTTGGCTAATTGAAGAGTGATTTAGTTACTCAAGCTTTGTCAATTTCGGCGTATTAAAAGAGAAAATATTCCTAGTTGATGATAGTAGCCGGCCCTCAATTTCCTCTTCAGCGCAATAATACAAAAATGTTTAATATACGTAATTAGTTGCCTCTGATTTTAACAAGAAATTTCTGAACCATTTCTGAGATGTCTTAGAGATGCAATCAAAACTGACTATGAGCTATTCCGCCAACTGCAAACAACCATTACGACAAAATATTGATGATAAGTAAATGTAAAGGGCATAACTCGACTTATGACCAAATTATTTTACTCCTATTACTTTTACTGTGAATATTTTATTGTTTAACAGGTTATTTTTGTATTTTTCTAATTCCTCTAGCATATTTCATGTTTGTCGTTTTTTAGTTCCGTGTTACGTTTAGATTTAAACTATAATCGATGAATGTATGTTTTTAGCATTTTAGGTGCTTCGCATACTTAGATTTGATATCTACTTTTTGAATGTCGCTAACATCTTCTTTAAATTTAAAACGAACTTCGTCCAATGTAGAATTTGATACAATCGTAACATATTATTTCGCTAATGCAGGAGTATATGAATTTCATGAGTCGAAATGATTGACAACAAAAATTGAAATAATTTTCGCTTTTGGGTCATAATTTTGTTGATTTGTCTCTCTACGATTATTAGGAGTAGATGGTCTTGCTTTGAGTGTGATCATTGGATACACAACGAAATGAAATTAGTGTTTTCAAGGTCGAGTACTGAAAAATTAGATTTTTCCGGATATTCATTGGAATATCTAAAAAAATACAAAACGTATAAGTAAAATTAATTCTGAAACAGAAATGGATTTTCTGATGATAAAACTTGAAAAAACCCCGACGAATCTAAATATTACGACATAAAGTATTAAATGTTATATTAATGTGAAAATGAGTGAAATTTGTGAAAAAAAAAAATAGTTATATTTAGCAATTTTACTACGAAAAAGGCAAAAACGCTGCCCAAGCCCGGGAAAACATTTATGGTGTTTACGGTCAAGATGCTTTATCGAATGGAACAAACTGTAGATGGTTTGTTCGCCTCCGTTCTAGAAATTTTGATGTCAAAGAGCTGCACCTCGCTCTGGTCGACCAATCACTGAAAAATCGATGAAATCTTAGAAAAAAAAAAATCGAAGAAAACCGAGACATAAGCAGTCATGATATTGCTGAGGAATTAAATATCGATCACAAAACAGTTTAAAACCAATTGCGTAAGGCTGGATACACAAAGAAGCTCGATATTTGGGTGAATTTCTATCAGCGAATCGCTACATTTTTGAAGCAAATCATTACTGGTGATGTAAAATGAGTAAAATACGAGAATGTCTACGAGAAGAATTTGAAGAAGAAACTGTTGATGGTTGCAAAGAAAAAGATCACATCTTTTACATTCGATCCCTTTTGTTCTTGAATCATTTTATTTGGGCCATCGAATGTGATAACACTCTTTACTTTCATGGTCACAAAATCATGATCAAAGAAAGGTAAATCACCCACCACAAATGGAAATCCTACAAGCGGGATTAGAAGGGAAACGTAGATTATGAGGTTCTAGAACTGGTCAAAGGATTAATTCTAATCTCTACCGTCAGTAATAACCCAGATTGCAGCAAGCAAATAAAAAAAACCGATCAGAATTGATCAATAGAAAAGGTGTTGTTCCACAGACCACACAAAACGATGACCGGGCGGATCATTCGATGACTCGACAAAAATTGAGAGTTTGGCTGGGAAGTTTTAATGCATCCACCGTATAGCCTGGACCTTGCACCCTCTGATTACCATTTGTTTCGATCTCCGCAAAAGTCCCTTGATGGTCTAAAGTTAACTTCAAAAAAGGATTGTGAAAATCACTTGGCCAAATTTTTCGCCGATAAATAACAGAACTTCTTTACCGATGGAATTATGAAAAACTAAATGTGGATTTTCATTTCAATTTTCAGCGGGTTTATTTGGCGCTTAAGCCAAACATTACAATGACCTGAAAAATTTAAGAAAATGCATTACTTTTTTTGTTCACTTCACCCATTTTTCTGAGTTGAATAAAGTGTTTTTAAACCAACATTTATTGCTTCTGAACGGTGGTTTGAACTTTGGTAACAAAGCTGTGGATGGAATCGGATAAATGCATTATCACCTTACCTCATTTAATTTGTTTTAAAAGTGTTCCAATTTGGGGTTAATTTTTAAATTTTCCGCCATTTATATTTTTTGTACATATGTTATTTGACAGATGACAAGTAGAAACATTCCGGTTAATAAAAATGGAGAGAACAAGGCGTATTATTTATTGTTAAAAATTATTTTAAATTTGGTGAAAGTTATGCAGAAGTTGTAAGACAATTTTGTTCAGAATATGGAGGAGAAAATTGTCCGTCAATTGTGGCCATTCGAAAAATTATTGCAAAATTTGCGGAAACCAGTTCGGTAAAGATGAAAAAGCAATATATACCATCGTAGTGGTCGTTGAGAAGAAAATATTGCTGTTACAAGTGCTAGAATAATAAATGAGAGCCCTAAAACATCAATTCGTCATCGTTCACAGAAATTACACATTCCATTCCACCAACCATTTTATTTAGAATTTTGCACAAAAATCTTCATTTGAAGGCATACAATATTCAGATAACTCAAAAACTAAAGCCATCTGACTTTGGATTTCGTAAGCAAATTTTGAACTGGGTGGATTTGTAAACAAACAAAACTGTTGATTCTGGAGTGAGAAAATCCACGAGTAATAGTGGAAAAACCGATGCTTCCACAGAAAGTGATTGTCTGGTTTGCTTTTTGGGCTGGTGGTGTAATCGGACTGTATTTTTATAAAAACGAAGCTGGGATTGCTGTTATTATAAATGAACCTCGATATTAGAATATGATTACGAATTTTTTGTTTAATTAATTGGAAGGTATGGATGTCCAGAATATGTGAAACAATTGATCTTTTGCGCGAACGGCTTTTAATCGAATAATTTTTCTAAGAGGGAACATTAATTGGCCACCTAGATCTTGCAGTCTAACACCCCTAAATTCTTTCCTATAAAGGCTATTTGAAGGCAAAAGTCTATGCCAACGATGCACATATAATTGATCACCTAAAGGAGAATATTATTAATTGTATTCAAGAAATTGAGCCGCAGTTATGCCAGAATGTCATCGAAAATTTTGGTAAAATAATGGTAGCTTGCCGTACAGCAGCAGGATGTCACTTACAAGACATTATTTTCCATAACTAAAGCGGAACTTTTATACATACTATCATTTGAAATAAAACTTTAAATACTTACCTGGAGGTACGCGCCGTATAATTGAGAAATGTAACATCGACTACTTGTATTATTTAAATTCGAGTAACTTGAAAACACTACTTTGAATTCTACAATTCACGGTTCCAACAAAAAGATTACAGGAAGATTGCGCAATTAACTATCACAGCCGTCGAACACATTGAACACGCTCAATGATCAATCAGTGAATTCTTGTTGACTTCACACATTCGCTAGCTAAGTCTTCGAATTAAGTGCGAAATTTGGACATCGGCCGTGTCTTCACCGAAGCCTACCTATTTGTATAGGTCACTTTGAAAGCATTGCGAGCTTTACTACAGGGTGACTGACACGAAGTGTTACCAACTTCAGACTGTTATTGCTGTCAAACCAGTGATGACAGAGCGCTCAAATTTACATTAATGACAGTTCATTCCATTGTTTACAAGCGTACAGAAGCATTTTAGTGGGAAATATTCAGAAAAAAAGTTATCCGCAATGGAATTCAAGCGTAGTAGTGTGATTTCTCTATATTTGGCTGGAAAATCACAGCCGCAGATTGTTAACCAGTTAAAACATCTGCATGTGAATAAAATGTTTGTGTATCGCACCATAAATCGTTATAACGATACTGGCAGCATTGCAAAACGCCGTGGTGGTGGACCGAAACGCACTGCAACATCGCCGTATATCATTCGGAAGGTGAAGGCCAAATTGGCTCGGAATCCGCGCCGTAGCGGCAGAAAAATGGCTCGTGAGGCGAACATTTCGCTCGAACGGATGCAGCACATATTGAAAGATCATCTTGGACTAAAGGTCTTGAAATTCCATAAAACGCATGGTCTCACCGATGCTCAAAAAAAAGGTAGAGTGGAAAGAGCAAAGGAGTCGTTACGCTTGCACGAAAGTGGCGATTTGCCGAATTTGGTTTTCTCCGATGAGTCACCGTTCGTTTTTGAGCAATATGTGAACAAGCAAAACGACCGGATTTACTTGCCCGGCCGTTCTACTGAAAATTTGGACCAACGGATTGCCACTCGAAACCAAGCGCCGCCGATGGTGATGGTTTCGGCCGCCGTAACGGCCAAAAGCCGTTCACCGCTCGTTTTTTTGGACCGTGGCATCAAGATAAATGCTTAAATTTATCGGGATCATGTGTTGGAGGGAGCGTTGAAGCCGTGGGCACAAAAACATTTCGGCCGCAGAGCCTGGACATTTCAACAGGACTCGGCGCCGAGTCATAAAGCGCGCGTCAATCAAGATTAGCTGAGAAACAACGTTCCGCGGTTCATTTCCACTGTCCAATGGCCACCAAATTCACCGGATGCAAATCCGCTAGATTTCTCGGTTTGGGGTATTTTGAAGAGCAAGGTTGGGACAAAAAAATACCATAGTGTCGATCATCTCAAGCAAGCGCAGCGCCGGGAATGGGCCAAAATACCGCAGAGCCACTTTCGTCCTGCATGCAATAGCTTTGTCGCCGTTTGAAGGCCATAATCACGGCTAAGGGTAGCCAAATCGAAAACTGCTTATGCAATTCGAAAATTTAAATATTTGAGAAATTTTTTTACTTTGATTCAATAAAATTCATCAAAAAATAAAAATTCTGTGGCGTTTTGTTTTGGTAACACTTCGTGTCAGTCACCCTGTAGAATCGTATCAGAGCTGCATGTATAGTCGACGATGACGGAACATCTAATCTTCAAAGATCTGTACAATCTGAACAAGGCTTAAACATTCGTCTACGCGTCAATCTCACCACAAACTTCACCAACGTCAGAACAGCAAGGATTACCGTTTTTTAGTCCTTCGTGTAAATTATCCAAAATTTGGATCCACTTATCTCCTTGCTCGACGTTTAAATCTTCCATTTTATCGTTAGGTTTTATGGTTCTTTAAGACATATTAAGACAGCACATAAGGTAGCTCATTATATCCAGTTGTCTCTTCAAGTTCTACGTCAGAAAAACTTGAGCTTTGATCGGCCATTCTAATGTTGCTTTGTCTCGAAACTAAGCATAATAAAAGCTGACTAGCCAACTGTTTTGTAGAAAGTTTAGGTGCGAAATTGAAATATTCGCATTCTTTTGGTTAGCTGCCGTGATGCAAATATAGTAATATTGGAGGCCGATTTTTATTTTTAAAATAAGGTAAAAATACTTGGTATTCCACCTATACTGCCGTGCTAAGAAAAAAAGTAACAAGCAACAAACCCTAAGCGGTTCAAGAATAAACGAGATTTCCTTTAATAATTCTAGATATTTGTCGATAATTTTTTCGGCACCTAATTCACCGAGTGCAGTAGTGATACTATATTTCAATTTTATAAATGGTTGATTGTCGAAATAAGCGTGTTCCATTGTGTGTGGCAATCTAGAATAAGTGATGCATTTTTACCTTCCCGCGTTTTTACGTGCTTTGACAAAATATTTTCTCTAACACCGATTTAGAGGGCTCTGATATTACATAAATTGGAGATAAATATCGAAAAGTTTGCAGGGTTCTCATGAATTTCGCGATACCCGAAGCAATTACCGGGGTATTCGGGTAGTTAAAAATTCTGAAAAATACCCGGGTACCCGATACCCGAGAATACGAGCCTTACATCCCATAGAGGGATTTGGCCGCTTCATGATGAAGTTTCATAATCATTTTTTTAACGGATAATGAGTAATTAATTTATTGATCCTACAATAACCGGCCGTGATTTTTTCATCACCCACCGGAAATCGAACCCGGGGCCTATGCGGATCTTAAAGCAAGCATGCTAACCACTGTGCCATCAGGGCGGCAATTAGCTAATCCGTCACAAATTTATTAGCATTGAGAGGCTAAATATTGGTTAGCTCGGCAAAGTAAAATACTATCGTGAATTTGCTGAAATGTTACCATTAAATCTGCTGCTGAACCACAAAATTTATTCGCACAAAATGTATTAATTAATATTGCAAATGTCTTTGATTTTATAACTTCTATTATATCAAAACAACACTTTCTTACATATTCAGCAGTGTATTACCACCTTCCGCATAATAGGGTCAATTGTACCTTCATTAAACCCAATACCGAGATAAACTCAAAATTTACTCAAAAGGTTCAAAAGGACCCACTAAATATCAGATAAATATACCTCATTCTTAATTCGCATCTTAAATCGAATATAGTATACTCATATGTACATATGTACCAGACGGAACGAGTAAAAAATGTCGAGCAAAAACACACAAAAAATCCTTATTGCCAACACAAGCAAAATCAAAACAAAAAAATTGGCGAGTTATTTTGCCCGTTTCTTTTTGCTTCATACAAGCGCAATTAAACAAGCAAGTTGCAAGTAAATCTAGTTGTCCGATATTGTAAAATTCTTGGTTTATACCGCATACTCGAAAACTGACGACAAACTTTGTTGGAGATTTCGTAACTGAAAAACTTGACGGCGCAATTTTGTTTAGTAATTTTTGAAAAAAATGAGGAACAATTAATTCCGTCAAGTATCTCTATTGCAAAATTACCAAAAAAAGTTACTGTCGGCAGTTTTCGAGTATGCGACATTACTTGCAAGCAAATCGTTAAATTTTTTTTTTGTTATTTCGAAATTTTCCGGAATTTTGTCCTGTACTTTCTGTCAGTTTGGTCTTTATGCTTTTAACAAACCCTACTATAATAGAAGATAAATAAGAACCGAAAAATTATTATTTTATCAGGTTTTTTCTTTATTTTTTGTCTGTAAAGAAAATGAAATTTTGATGTGACATCTGAATCTGCGGTAAATGGTTCAATTCAAAAGCGGACCAAATCAAACAAAATCTTTGCAATTTTTAAAAAATCAAACAGAAACACAAAACTTAATATGGTGTCTCGATTTCGCTTGTTCTGTTCGCAGGTATGTACCTATTCTAATTCAGATCAGTGAAGTTTCGAGAAACCGAAAGGAATATAGAATTTTTGTGCCGACGATCAATTAGCCTTGTCTCTGACTCAATGCGACGACAACCCTAGTTAAATCATAAATAAATGAAGAAAATTTATAATGCTAAATTCTGCGCAAACTAAGTTCTGTTTATTATTAGCAGGTCTACGACAAGTTTTCACAGAAACCAAAAGAGAGTTTTGTAAACTACAATATTTCAATTTAAATTATTATTTTTTAGAAGATTTAAATATTTGTTTATTTATACTCCGTTTACAAATCTAATCTTGCGTTTATTGAATCACAGTCGTTAAGGGACGAAAACAAGATACGCATGTTTGACGATACAAAACGGTGTGTAACACAACTGTTGAAAGAAATCGCCGAAAGACAATGTAAAATTGTCGAATTGGCTAGAATTACAAAGTCCTCAGTGTCAAATATTAAGAGGCAGCAGCAAAACGATGAATGCTTCGGTGATCGAAAGGGAATTAGAGACCAAAAGTGAAGAATGACTGAAAACCATTTTTAATCATCGCAGAAAATCGACAAATGCAATAAATAATGTTCTTAAAGAAGAAAGTGTCAACACCCCTACCAGAACTCTAAGCCGTCGATTGAAAGAATTCGGCATAAAAAGTTGCCAGCCAACTACATATTAAACAAAAAATTAATTAGTCCATGATGGCCAAAAGTGTGGTATTGGCTAAGCTTTATAAACAGTTTTCGACAGTAGATTGGGAAAATATAATAAAAAATTCAAGGTTTGTTTCTCGGACGAACCTCAGATTCAAATTGTAGCAGCACGAAATATATTCCTTAAATGTCGCTCGGGACCTCGGCACTTCGGCGAAGGAATGATGAATACCAAGAAATATATTCAGCTTCACGATATAGTGTAACCCCCAAAAATATTTTGCCAACATCAAAAATACATCTTTCAAAAAGATGAACCGCAAAACTGTTCCTGGAGTATATAGCAAAAAAAAAAAATATTAAAATATTACGTTATAAATACGCATCTAAGCAGGAAATCTACTGGACTAATTCCCGAAATAATTTTTAAATTAGTTTCAAAATAAAATCATAATAATTTCTCACAGCCGAAGTAAAATTTAATCTCCATTTCACAGACAACACATCAAAACTAAATAAAACAATAACATTTATTACTCTCCAAAACTTAATACAACATAAGATAGCAAATCTCTCCCCTCGGCAAAAAATAATTCCTGTCGTTAATCTAGATGATATTAGGGGTTGTGAGCTTTGCGATGCCATTTCAACGACCAGAATTTGTGCCCATTTCCTTCCCCATACCCACCAATATTATAAAATACAAACAAATCAGTTAAGTAAAAAATTCATCAAATGATGTTGATTCTACTGTAGTGATAGATACAGTGAGATATACATATATATACGTTAAATAAATAAACAGATTAAATAGACATACTCTCAAAAAATATACCGCGACTCACGAGAAAAGTAAATAACCCAAAATGAAATGCTTTCGAATACTATTCAAAATTATAAAAGTATGTCGATGAGTGTGACAAAATTGCGACACGATAAAAGTGATAAAATCATAATTGCGTGTTTTTTTTCATGTCAAATTCAAATCAAATTTGTGGGTTACTTATGAACTTATGATCGATAAAAGAATCGAGCTATGTAGATATTTAGAAACATAATGACGGGCTTCAATCAAAAAGATGAATTGACATTTTTTTGTATCATACAATTGGTTTTCCAATGCTTATGTAAAGAAAACGTAAATTTTCCGGGAACATTATAAACGAAATTTATATGGGTGTCATCAAGTAAAACGCGTTAGACATATTTTTAAAGGGAAAAACGTAATTTAAATTTTATTTGTTGTATAAAATTTAAATCAAATAGATTCTTATTTCTGAAAAATCTAAGCTTTCACATAATGACGAAAACAAATGTAAATTGTTAAACAACAAGCAGTGAAAAGACAAATTACCGGAAAATCCGTATCTTAACAAAAACAGATACTTTATTGATTATTTAGTAATGTGTAAAATTCCTCCTATTTATTACGTAATATGTGCGTATGTTGTTGTATTCCGAATTGCAAATTCCTAATACAATAGTTGATTGAATGTAGGTAATTGTTAAAAGACGAATGGGGAAAATTCTCTAAAAAAAAAAAATGGGAAATGCTCAAATTTAAATAATATACAAATTTATTAAACATCCGCCGATAACTTTAGATTTTGTTGTATATGCGAGAGGCATTCAATACATATGTATTGTATATTCGTAGCGTCGATATTTTTAACAAAATTACACAGATAGTATATTTTTTACTTTTCAACATAATTTTCTTCAACATTAATGCATTTATCACATCTTTCTAATAATTTAATTAAACCGTTAAACAAAAATGTTTTCGGTTTGTCCAAAAAAATGTAGAAACTACTACTTAGAAATTTTTTTCAAATTTGGAAAAAGAAGTACCTGATCACTAGGTGCCAAATCTAGATAGGTGCATGGGGCACTTATTTAAAGGGGCACTGACGCAGAGTTGTTACTGACGCAGAGTTGTTTGAACAAGTCTGGCTTTGTAGACTGAACTAATGTCGTGGAGAAGCAAAATTTTGCATCTAACTTTGGCGACGCATATCGTTCTGATGGCACTCTTCAACAACCTGTGTTTGTGGCTTTTTGAACCATATAATCAATCAAAAAAAATTCCCCCGGCATCATAGGGTCATCCTTCTTTTTACATTGGATTAACTTTTTTTGGGCTCCGGATTCTAATGATGAATCCATGTTTCATCCGCCGTTATTATTTATAAAATCTAGCCCGGATTATTTATTTTGGCGCGAATTTAAATTTCTTTCAAAATTTCGATAAATTTTTTGTTTTTGTATTATGCAGCAAGCAACCGTCACATCTATCTTGAACTAACTTTTGACAGATGTTGTGCAAAATTGTAAATGCACTTTCAACAGAAGGCTTAAGCCTTTTATACCAATACTATCTCTACTGTTCTCCAAAACAAGAGACTCTGCTAAAATTACATTTTCTTGGGTGCTGAATTCAGATGGTCGCGCTTTTCCACTTCTATAATGATCCTCGACCGCTTTTGAATAATTTTAGTGTTTTCTTCGTTTGTTTTTAACGCTTATGAACAAATGGACTTACTATTTGAGTAAACAATTTAAAACAAAATTTCATTTTAGAAGTATCTTGCCACTCTTTAATTTCATACGCGTCAACAAAAACAATAAATGTAGAATCTTTTTCCGTTACATATTTTTAAAGTGTAATCTCAACTCTTCATGTCAGTATAAATAATGAAATGTAATTCACAAAATGTAAAAATTCTAAACTTTACAGAAATTCCTTATAGAGCAAAAGATACAGATTACTAAAAATTGGTATTCATAATCTGTAAGAACTTCACCACTGTAAATAAGGGCCCTATTCCCTTAGTCGTATCGTTTGACGCACCAAGTAACCGTCAAGTTTTAATATTCCTTCTATAAACCCTTGACGGATATCATGACAAACATAGCATTGCAGTGATTTTTTTTACGGCAATAATCATTCCAAGTGACTACTAGTACAACACATCATAGCTTGAAAATATATCATGACAAGTAGACAAATCAAATCATGATTGTGTGGTTTGAAAAATGAATGATGGAGATTGTATGAGGTTGTTTACAAGCGTTTATCTGATAGAAATACATAAGTAAATTATTTTTCAATTGGATGCGAAAAGAATTTGCATTCAATTTTTGCACTTTATGATTCCACAGAATTCGGTATGTGCAATTACTGTCGATTTATAAGCAATCACATAAAAGATTCTTCTCTCGAAAATTTCAGCCATCTTCGGAACTCAACTTATACACTCAAATACTATAAATGGGGTTATCAACAAAACTCTTTATACCTTCAGCTTGTCGCCATATTGTGTAAGGAATTTATTTGGACTTTAGTGAAGGACGTAGAAGATGCGAATCACGATAGCCGGATTACGGCGTCCCACATTGAACTATTAAATGTTTAGTTAAATGAGATTACGTATAGATATTGTGTTTCGGACCAATCAATTGGCAGTTTCCCAAAATTTCCCTAAAATTCTGAACAAAAAAAATTCATGAACAATTTCAATCCTAATAGAAAAAGTTTTTAGCGATAATCTCAAAAACTAACACATTAATTTATCTTGAATTCTTGCAGGTAAATAGATGCTATCGAGTCGGAGTACTTCCTGAAAAAATCATGTCGAAAAGTAGCTTTATGTCAACAAATTTGTCACTGTAAACTTACAAAGCATAACATACGGTTATAGAGTCTAGTTACATTTTATGAATACCATTTTACTACTCATCAGAAAGTTTACTGTTGTAGAGCGATTTTTCATTTTGTGAATAGGAGCATTAATAACGGTATTTATTCAAAAGAAAAAAAAAAAAAAAATCTGCACATAAAGCAAACTATACCATCACTTTAGCATTAGTAAAATTTGTTAATTGTTGTCCTTTTCTGTTTAGTAGATTTTAATAAAATGGGACGAAAGCAATGTGAAACGTCAGTCGAATTAAGGAAATTCAAATTTTTCACAAGGAAGCAGGGACAACTCTAAAATCAATAAGCCATTTGATTTAAAGAAGTCTTTCTACAGTGCACTGCATCATAAAAAAGTATGCAATTGATGTTCATGTAGAAAACTTGCCAAGAAACACCAATCATTAAAAGCGCTCTTCGTTATATGTACATTTATTCAGGGGAAGTTAATGGTACGGGAAATTAAAAAAGATTCTCGATTAAGTCCTCTCGAAAACAAACCATTCAAGGCAGTGCTTCTTTCCATAGAGTCCCAGTAACTGTTCGACGTATGCTAAAGAGAGCTGAGTATATAATGGTAAGGTAGCCCAAAAAAAACCATTGGTACTTGTCTGTTAATTCACCCCAATTATTTTATTTTTATTTTTTACAGAAATCATTTATTCATTTAAATTTAAATTTAATCATTTTTAGACTTTTGTCTTCACTTGAAACATTTGTGGTACATCTATCAGAAGAAGCGATACAATTCCTTTAATCTGTGTCTGCGAGGTTGATGAACCATTGATGAAGAATTAAATCCGCAATTCGCTCCAATAGATTCGTCGATACTATACTAACCCAACGAATTAAGCCAACCACAAAATAATCTAAAACATTTGTGGTAGAACTATCAGTAGAAGCGATTTGGGGTGAATTAACAGAAGAGTACTCAAACCATTGATCAGACCGAAAGATCGCAAAATACGATTCAATTTTGCAAATGGTTATGCATATAAAACTTTCGTGTTCTGAAAACAAGTTTTGTTTACAAACGAAACCAAATTTAGCATTTTTGGATCTGACGGGCGATAAATGATACGGAGAAAACTAAGCACCTACTACCTACAATGGTGATGGATCTGTGATAGTATGGTGTAGTTTCTCGGCATCCGGAATGGGTAAATCGCACGTAATCGGCGGAATAATGAATGGAGCAAAGTGTATTGAAATTCTAAAAGCAAATTTACGTGAGAGTGTCATTCGGCAATAAATTAAATTTTTGACTTAATCCAATTAATTTTGTTTATCTTTAAATATGTAATATACCTATAGTTTTAATGAAAAAAAAAAAAAAAATGAAGGCAACTGTAACTATGAATTTTTTTTTTATTTAAAAATTTTGTATTCGTGTTTAGTTATTTACACTGCATTTAAAAATACGAGTGCGATATCCACATTGTATTGTATCGAATGCCTCTCAAGCCGCGGCTAGCTACACGAATGGAAAATGTCAACCAATATTGGTCCAATGTGATTTGTGAAATGTTGGACAAATATTTGTGAAATAAAATTTGACTGTCTACACGATTTGCCCAATGTTCATTTTTCGAATGGCTACCAATGTATAACCAATTTTGGTGGTTTATATATTGATATTTATCACTAGTTGTCACTAGTCATACATTAATTACAATATCTCCCACAAGATGGAAGCCAATGCAAACATATTGCTTTAAAAGCACTTCGAGCTTATTTTTATGTTTACAGTGTTTTAAATCCCAAATTTCGGGATAATTTTGATATAAATTTATAAATTCTAGTACAGACTCAGCCGACCAGTCAGATCCATTTTGGATTTATTTGTTTATAAATAATAAAATATAATGACATCTACAGTTGTATTTAGTGACATCTGCCGTTAAGTATACAAAAATACATTTTTTCTCACCAATCGTGTAGACGAAGTACCAATATACACTCCAACATTGGTAGTTTCCTTTGATCTTTTTATAAAAACCGCCTATTGAGCGAATGGTTACCAATGTTGAACCAATATAACCTTCATTTGTATTTGTTATTTTTTTTCTGTCTACACGATTGGTTTTTTGGACAAATCTCCAACGTTGGTCTACATTTTCCATTCGTGTAGCCGCGGCATCATACGAAAGTATTTTTAAATTCAGTTGTAGATAAATTGATAAAAATACGCAGTTAAATATTATGAATGAGCATGAGTCGCCTTAGCTACTTTGTCTGTGTAATAAAAATTTAGTAGTTGTGGAGTCAGATTGTTGTTAGTGCTGAATCTGCCTATAAAAAATTAGGCGACATTGAACATTTTAATTTTATTTGGTTTTTGGTAACTTACGTAATATGGTCTAATGCTATCAATATAGCATAGATTGAAAAAATTATATAAATAATTTTGAATTATTAAAATCTAAAATTTCTAACGAAAAATTAAAAATGTCAAACTTACCAATTTTCAGTTTAATAATACAAATATTGAAAATGTTGTACATAAAACGAAATTTATAAACGTTCAAGATCGCTAAAGTTTCATTAGATGTTTTTAAATGTCAAAGGTATACCGTAATTAGACTGCTTAGAGATAAGCTAGGCACGATTAGCTAATCACACCACAAACTGTTTAGCAATGAGAGGCCGTAGATTAGTTAACTCGGCAGGAAAGTAAAATAAAAATTCACCGTGGCGATTTGCTGAAATGTTGATTAGTATCATCTTTCTTTAAACACAACCAGCCTTATTTCTAGTTTCTGTCGCGTAAAGACTTCCTTACATTTCTAGCAAAGTTATACCACCTTCTGCATAAGAGTGCCAATTGTACCATCACTAAACAAAATATAACGAGATAAACTCAAAATTTTCAGAGATTTGTATGCTAATCTCATTTATTCAATAATCCTCCCAATAATAAAATGAGATTTGCTAACTTTCGACTTGACAAACTACTACTAATAAAAGCTAACTCCTAGTCTGACAACGGTATAAGTTAGTTTGCATAATTTCTACCGAATTTCATTAATGTGGCATATAATAAATTAGTTAAAGCAAATCAGAAGTGGGTAGGTTCGATTGAAAGTTAGCTTTTATGTATTGTCAAGATACTATTTAAAGTATCAAACACCGATTATTGAATACCCGAGTACTCGGATATTTTGGTCCTTTTTCGAATACTCGACTACCCGGGTAATTTGGTCGATTACCCGGGTAATTGATTCCAATGAATAACGGAAAAAAACTAAAAAAAGTAATTATTTATAACTAAAATTTTGAAAAAAAATAATTAAATTATGGTAACGTTTGTTTCTGACGGTAAAGTGCATGCCACATACAAATGAGAAACCGGACAATTCGGTCGGATTATCGGTTTACATCGCCACATTCAAAAGAATTGTTGGACTGCATAATGACGTCACCAACAATTTATATAAACAAATGTTTAGTATTTTGTAAACAAATATAAAGTTCTTACCGTATTCATTTTAAATTATTATTATTGTTACTACAGCACAACATATAAAGGAAAACGCCATTTATTTGACACTGAAACCAAAATCAAAGCCGACAAAAAAATCTGGTGAGAAATGATGGGTTCGTAAAATAGCAAAAATGTGTTCTTTAGCCGACAAAAATTATACCATTCAAAATTTTGACGGACGGATTTTATTTTGACGGCCGGCAAAATGTATCATTAGGTTTTTTTGAATGAAATTGTATTAATTTTATTAAAAATGTCCATGAATGTAATAGTTATCATCAATTCAAACATTTTTTCTAATAATTATTATGTTGTAAGTTTTCTCTTTTTGTCAAAAAATGGATTTGACGGTTTCAAATGCAGGTTTGCTGTTTGTGCATGGGGCATCGCCTTAAGGCTGTGGCCAGAATGCCGCGAAAAGCGATGTGAGGCAATTTTTCAAAGCATTGAGAAAATCAATTAGCTTAACGCGCGCACAAGGAGGGCCCATATTCAGCGCCGGATTTAGTGTTTTGCCGCACCAAGGCCAATTGAGAATCTGCCGCTCTCCCATTATTTAGTTTTTATTACAAATATGCATACATCATAAATCTTATACAGTACAATGAAGGTACAGTGGAAAGATAGTTACTTTTTGAATGAAAACGTTAATTATTTTTTAAAATAGCCTTCTTTTAGCTTGACACACTTAGCTCAGACACAACGATATTCCAATTAAGCCATCTAAAAAAATCGATTTGCCGAACTCTGCAAAGTAGGTTTCGTTCGGTGTGAACCGCTTTCCACCGGGCCATTTGTCCAATGTTTGGTAACACGAACAAGTCACTCGGGGCCAAATCTTTTGAATATGGTGCAAAAGTCGTAGCGTTATTCGGCCAATTAGGCAATGCGGACGAGTGAGCTGGTGCATTATCGTTTTGGAAGAGCACTAAGGATGCTCTGTACGCGTCTTTCAAGTTGTTTACCATTTTAAAAATCTTTCTAATCTTCAGCCGGCGATCGGCAAGGCCAGCATGATATCTTGTGGATTTTGATAACCATTTTCTTAGTAGTGATCTAAAGGACGCATCCTGAATGCAGAACGTCACTCTTACTGGTTCGGTACCAACGAAGTTCAGTAAACCACTTGTGAGCCGCGAAATATGAAGAGCAGAGTTGCACATAATATTTTTTAACCTTGCTTCAGTTTGCGTAATAATTTTTCCGCGCAATTATTTCTATTAGTGTATGATCAACGAAATTCGTGAAATTCTTTCGATAGCTCCTAAACAAAACTAAATATCAAAACGGTAAGAAATTTGGGGTGCGTCCCTATAAAATATTATATTTTTCAGAAATCCAATCATTTTTACGAATGGAACTCCATCTCTTAGAAAATATCTGACTTTTCACTCTACCCTCGTATATACTTAGGTTCACAGAATGACTAATTAAGTTTGTTAGAGGAAGAAAGGTCATCGTAATGATATTGAACAAACTGCAATAGCCCCATTACCCCCAGTTGTGATATAGTATGCTCGAATTACTCTTCGAGTAATTTGGATACCCTAATAATCAGTTTTGTTATGACATTCAGATTGAAATTTGTAAAGCCTTCGCGTCTTATTAAATAAATAAACTTAATTCTTAATTCGCAAGTCTTTAGTTTGGGTTAGCCTCTTAATCTTGCATTACAAAATCTTGCATTACAAAATCATGCATTACAAAATTTTGCATAACAATTTCCCGTACATTCGCGTACCGCGCGCGCGATTCTATAAATGTACGGGAAATTGTAATGCATGATTTTGTAATGTAAGGTTATAAATGTACGGGAAATTGTTGTGCAATAAATGTCTACTGTAAAATTATAATTGGAATCGGCAACGTAATAACAATAAAATGAAACAAACAGGTTGGCTACATAATCTCGGTTTTCAAAATCTTGGTTTTATAAATTCTGGAAAATGGGAATTTCAGTTTTAAAACGAAAATAACCAAAAATATGAATTCTGGAAAATGGGGAATTCAATTTTTAAATAAAAATAAATAAAAACCGAGATGATTTTGTAAAACCAATTTTCAATTGGGAAATCATGAACTTTTATGAATATGCAAGATTATGTGACTTATAGATATTAAAACTGAAGGATTTTATACTTGCAAGATTTTGTATTTGCAAGATATTGTAACTGCAAGATTTTGGATTAGCAAGATTTTGATTTACATGATTTTTAAAAAATGCAAGATTTTTTACTTGCAAGATTTTGTAATGGAAGATTTAGATATGAAACGACTCTGATTCAAATCAGAGAATTTAGGAGAAATCGAAAGGAATGTCAGATTTTTGAGCCGACCATCTTTCGTTCCTCGTCGGATGAATAAATGAAACGATCAATTAGCCGTGGCCGTGAGTCATTGCAATGACGGCACCAGTTAAATAAATGAAGAAAGTTTAAATAGTTTAGCAGTTTAATACTGTTTTTGTTTATACTAAATTTTAACCCTCTCTAAGAGAGAAAGCAATTTCCGAGGTAAATCAAGCATTAATATAATTGGCATCCATATGATTCTCTTCAAAATGCTTTGTAAAATATTATGCAATAAAAACGCACGCATCAAAACACGTACTGCACTAATTTCGAAATAAATCTTAGTCTCAAAATAACTTAGTCATTAAATTGAGCAATAAAAAAAAAAAAATTTAAACGAATCATATTAATTTCTCATAACCGAAGTAAAATTTAATCTCCATTCCACAAGCACATCAAAACTAAATATACAAACAAAACTTGTTATAACTCTCAAAAAGTTAATATAACATAAGATAAACCGCCCGCCCAACACCCTTCTTCATTCTCTCAATACCCATCGATATGTTAAAATACAAAGAAATCAAATCTTTGGCTCTGATGACTGACTGTATTTCACGTATCTTAATCTTACTGTACATGAGATATACTCGTACATAGGTTAAATAAATAAACAGACATGCTCTCGGAAAAATATACCGCGACTCGCGAGAAAAGTAAATAACCCAAAATTAAATACTTTCGAACACTATTCAAAAGTATAAAAGTATGACGACGAGTGTGATAAAATTTCGAAACGATAAAAGCGAGAAAATCATAATTGCGCTATTCATGTAAAATTCAAATCAAATTTACGTGTTACTTTTGTACTTATGATCGATAAAATACTCGAGCTATGTTTACCTATGTTTATAAACATAATGACGGGCTTCAATCAAAAAGATGAATTGAATTTTCTTTTTTGTATCATACGAGTACATTCGGTTTTCCAATACTTACATACAAATGTATACAAACCGTAAATTTTCCAGTAAAATCAGAAACGAAATGTATGTAGCATCATCAAGTAAATCGCGTTATACATATTTATAAAAGGAATTACACAATCTAAATTTTATTTGTTAGATAAAATTCAAATAAAATAGGTTCTTATTTCTGAAAAATCTAAACTTTTACATAATGACGATAGCAAATGTAAATTTTTAAACGACAAGCAATGAAAAGACAATTTACCAGAAAACCCGTATCTTAACAAAAACAGATAATTCATTGATTGTTTAGTAATGTGTAAAACTCCTCCTATTTATTATGTATTATGTGCGTATACGTATACTATCTAATTGTAATACAATTATTGATTAAAAAAGAGGAAATGCTCAAATTTAATCCGCCGATAAAATGGAAACACATTATTTTTATTTATCAATGTAATTTCCTTCAATTTATTTATCACGTCTTTATAATTTACTTAAACCATTACACAAAAATGTTTTCGGCTGGTTCAAAAAATATTCGTTTACATCATTAATAGTTTCGGAGCCACTTGAAAATTTGCAACCCCTTAGAGGTTCTTTCAAATTTGGAAATAAGTACCATATGCTAGTAACAACCTGTGCGATTGTGGTCTTTTGAACCATGTGATCAATCAAAAAAAATTCCCGAATATCCTAAAAGAGTGTTGCCATAACCTTCCCTGCTGAAACTTATCCTTAAATTGCTTTATAGACAGGTTAATCATTCTTGTTCAATTGCACCGAAAGAATGAAGAATGAAGCATGAGCTTTGTCATTTTGGTACATCGTATAAAAACGACCGGCGAATATATTCTTTAAATGGGTTTTGAGATGGCTGCGCTTCAAAAAAAACTGGCCAGAATGAATCATTACAATTGTCTCACATCATGACAATACCACCACCCGAATTCTGGTTCAATGACAAATGAGAATGAGAAATGACTTTATCTTTTATTTCGCCTACTCTAAATAAAAATGCAACCGACTAGTTGAAATAAAAAATCAAGTCATTTTTCATTATCATTTGTCATCGAACTGGAATTCGGGCACAGACCACACAAATCCTAGACCCGGTAAAAACTAAGAGAGCTTGGCTGGGAAGTTTGATGCATCCACCGTATAGCCCAGACCTTGCACCCTCTAACTACCATTTGTTTCGATCTCGGCTGCAAAACTCCCTTGAAGGTCTAAAGTTGGCTTCAAAAAAGGATTGTGAAAATCACTTGGCCAAGTTTTTCATCTTTAAACCACAGAAGTTCTACACCGATAAAATTAAGAAACTTCTCGAAAAATGTTAAAAGGTCTAAGATAATCATGGTCAATATGTACTTAAATAAAATTCATTTTGAATAATAGAAAAATTTAATCAAAAACTGACAAAAAAAAAATCTCAATACTTTTTCCCCAACCTAATAAAAATTCGCAGTTAAATTTTAAACGAGCACGAGTCACTTTGCCAGTGTAATAAAAGTTTAGTAATTGTTGTTCGTACTGAAACTGCCTATAAAAAATTAGCAAGCGACGAGTCACCCTTGTGATATACTCGACGTGATCGACGTGACTTGTGTTGTTTTCTTTTGACGCAAAAACTGACGCAAACTTGATTTATCGTCTTTTTTGACGCAAAAACAACAATAATTTTTTCATGTAGATCGATTTTCTGAAATGTACATTTTTTCATAGATTTACCCTCACTTTACTACAAACTACTAACACCAACAAATGATAAATGTCAATCTGGCAGCTCTAACAGATCGTTCGACAGTTCATTTTTACAATATAAAAGTGTTTTGTGCGTTTTAAGAATTTGTAAAATATAATGGATGTGGTGTTAACCGAATGTTTGTCATCGTCATTTAGAAGCAACGTTATAAGATGAAATATAAATTATGTGCGACATTTCAAAATGGCGGGAATCGTAAAACACAAAAAACCAAAACAAATCACCAACAATGAAAAAAAATTGATGTTTCTTTATTCTTCTTTTGGGACAAGGAAATTGAGATTTTTTTTATGTCGATTTCGATTCGGCTTCTACCACGGCTCGGCTTCTACCTGCTCTCTATTGCTGTGTAAATCGAATATAAATAACAACATAACAACAAGTTAATTCTTTAATATAAAATATTCAAATAAAAATAAACAGAAACACACAAAAAATCAAAACATAAATGACGCTTTCAAAATGACAGTTCTATTCGTGTTTGGGTTAGTAAATATGCCAAAAAATCGAGATTCGTAAGGCAACAATAATTTTAAGAGCGACTTTTCTTGACAAATCGAACAGTTTGACAGCAAAAACAGCAAGCCGGTTTGCTCTTTTTTGGTGAATCGAAAACCAGATTAAAAAGTCAAAAGAGAACGACATAAGTGAAATAAAAGTTGAAGGATACAATTTTGCACTAAAGCGATTATAGATCATGTTTTCCGAAAGAGGCAGCACGATCAAAGAAAAACGTACAGAGCGTTTGCCACTAGATGTTAGTACAAAATCAAAAAAATATTACTTACGTTTTTCAAAAGGATGTTTATAAAAAGTTCTCAAAATCAATTTAACTATCACGTATTAATAATAATCACTTTTATAACACGAAAATATTTTTGCTTATGTTTACAAAATGCACACATAAAAATGTCGTACAATTTTTGACAGCAAATATTTAGTGGCACCTAGTGGCATTATGTGAAAGTTGCTTATACTTTCGGAGTTTTCCGAAAGATGGTAGCTCTTGTCAGGGGTTCGCAAGCACTTTAGCGCCTGGTGCATTTTTACATTTTATTGCGCCCAAATAATTTGTACATACTTATTTTATTCAATATACATATGTATTGTATATAATTTTTTGGCAAGTTTATTATTAATTTAGTATGTACATACATATTTATGTATGTATACGTATACATCTTTATTATCTCTACTGCACATCACCTGAAGTACCTTTCATTAAGTAAATTTCTTTCAGACTTATAACTTATGTCAAATCAGATAGGTTTTATAGCTGAAGGTATAAACCTTAATATAGAATGACACAAAGTGGTTAGAAAATGATGCGTTTTTTTATTGAGGTATCCCCAGTAGGCCTATTCCTCGTTTATAAACAACACAAAATCCATACTCTGTTATCCTATAACATCAGAAAAATTAAATTAAATAATATAAAATAATTCAAAGCGATGATTAAAAACAAGTAATAATATAAAATAATTCAAAGCGATGATTAAAAACAAGTTAATCTAATTTATAAACAATTTACTGTAAAAAATTAATATTTTGTGCTTTAATCGTGGCAAATTTCTCAATTAAAGTACTGTAGTCGAGTTTTTCTAACAAATCTTTTTCGATTGACATGATAGCTAAGCCATTTAATCTTTCTGGTGACATAGTACTCCTCAAATAATTTTTAATAAGTTTTAATTTAGAAAATCTTCTTTCTCCAGTTGCTACAGAAACAGGCACTGTTAACAAAATTTTAAGAGCAATGATTGTATTTGAAAATGCAAGTTAAGTTGTTACTAAAAATATAGTTTAGGATATTAAGAGAGACAGTGTTCGGTTCCAATAACGTCGATAACATTTGAAGTTCATTTAATAAGTCCTTATCGTCGATATCTGAAGTACTTCCGTTAGTTAATACCTTTTTTAAATGATTACAATTTTTTTTTAAATCTTCAGGAGACATGACAGATAATAATTGAATGTCGTATAAAAATGAAAAAATATTTGTATGTTCGGATAATTGCTGAAATCTTTCTGTAATTGATGAAATTGATTGATCAATGATTTTAAAATAAAATTCAATTTTAAAGATTTGCATTGGGTCCACAATAGGTTCATCCACTCCTTCATAGCCAAATAAAGACTTCTTTCAGCAATTTTTGTTGACATTTGCAGAAAAAATTCAAATTCGTTATCTGTTCTCAACTTTTGAAGAAACTTTATTGTAGATTGAAGCTGTTTTATTGCAGCTAAAATATTCATTTTGGGATTTTGGAGATATTTGCTTACTATATTAATAGTCTCTAAAATTTTATGGGAAATATTTAACGCACATATAAACTTAAATTCTAAAATTTTACCTCCCAAAGCTTCTGCAGTATTTACTGTAGATGCATTACCAAACGTTGAAACTTCGATAAGAGCTTCATAAATATCTCCCAATTGTTCCTTTAATGGTTTTAGGGCGTGAATTCGGCTTTCCCATCTTGTGATACAAATTGGTTTAAGAGTACAATTATTAATGTGTTTTTTTAATACTGCCCATCTTTTAACAGAACTCGAAAAGAACGCATACAAATTTTAAAGAATATCAAATAAACTAACAGCATCTTGGGAGCATTGTGTCGCATCATTAACAACTAAGTTTAATGTATAGGATGAGCACGGTACAAAAGAAACCCTTGGCTCTTTAGTTCGTATAAGATGTTTGCCTTTCATGTTTGAATCATTATCGTAACCCTGACCTCTACAATCTTCCAGTAAGAGCCCCATTTCGCACAATTCATTCAATACAATTTCAGTAAGACCAGCTCCTTTAGTAACGTTGGCTTCTAAGAATGTCTGATCTCTGATTTCAAACATGGAGTTTTCATAACAAAGGAATCGAATAATTAAGGTTAGTTGCTCTTCATGACTCTTAACTGGAGTACAATCAACTATTATAGAATAATATTTTGCATTTAATATTAATGAAATAATTTTATCTTTTACTGAATGTGAAATAATTTGAATTAACTCGTTTTGAATATTTTTGCTTAAGTATTTGTTTTTAGTTTCGTTATTATTTATTCTTCGAAGGTGTTCAGAAAGCACAGGATCAAATTTACTCACAAATTTAACCAGTTTTAGAAAATTCCCATTACTTGGATCATACAACACTTCAGATTTTCCCTGAAATGCAAGTGATTATGTTCCTAAAAATTAAACAAATATAATTAACCGCTTAAGCACTACCCTCCAGTGTCGAATTTCTGCAGTCATTTGTCGTTGAAGATTAAAATCTATAGTTGTGTCTGATTTCCATGATTTAAAATATTGTAAATGGTTCACGTTATTTTCATGTGACTGAACTAATCTGATTAAATGGTTCCAATCTGTAAATCTTTGATTAATAAGAGTCTTATTATCATCACAACGAGAAGTAAACAATTTACAACAAACACAAAACACGGCGTCCGTTGAAATAGAATATATAAGCCAATTTCGTTTAACGATCTGTTCATTTGACATCACCCTATCATAAATATTTGGATTGAACTTTCTTTTATTCTTAATAGGGAACTTTAAATTATCAACTTGTACGGGACCATTTTCTACAATTAGTTGAATAATCTTTTCACTTAGCTTTGGCCATTTCGCTGGATCACTTAAATCAACTAAAACATGCAAATTATGTTCAACTTCGTGAGAAGATTTTAAGACAGCTTGATCAACACTTAATTTTTCTAAATCATTTTTATCTAGTGTAAAAGATCTAGATGATAAATTTGGATCTAGAATTATTTGATCGTCAATCAGGGGAGTATTCGAACTAGACTGTATTGTACTACAATAAAGTAGAACTAATCGCAGTAGTGTCTTCAAACAAAGAATTCTGTGTACCTACTAGAGGTAAATTTGTGTCTATATATTTTAACAAAGAACTTGCCTGTGTTTTATTCAAATGATCGCGATTTCTTTACATCCTGATAATTTTTTATTCGCACTCATTTTAAACTGCAATCGATAACTAATATGTAATTATAATTTACACTGACGAAATTTAAAATTGCCGGCACAAAAAGACCGATTTTAGAAATCAAGTTATACTGCACAATTAAACACAGATTTTGTCAATCAGATCACTCTATAAAATCACATCTATATATCACATCTACATACCACAAAAATCACAGATTTTATCAAGCAAATCACTTTATTGCACAAAAAACAGTCAAATATAACAGCTGATCTAAAGCGATTGACATAAATTGAACTTCAACTTCAAAACAATGTTATTCAAACGAATATTATGCAAGTGTAATTCACACGGTATAGAGCGTTATATAATTTACCTTGTCCCTTTTTATGGGTGAGAGTGAGACAAAGAGATATGCGCTCCTTAATTTCACCGTGTATGCATTTTAAAAAATATTAAGCATTTTATCAAGGTAAATTATAGGTAAAATAAATTATGAGTCGAATAATAAACGTTGATTTTTCGTATGAAATTTTTATTTAGTTTAATAAATTAAATTATAATTTTATTAATTTTAATATAAGTGTATATAATTTAACTATTGCGCCCATTAAATATTGGTTTATTTTTGCGCCCGGTTGCAGTGTACCATTTGCACCTATGACCAGACTGGCTCTTGTGGTTTAAGAAAATTTGACATTTAAACATGATCTATACTAGACACGACTCAGAACTAACAAAAAAAAAAAAAGGTTTTGACTTTTTGTTGTTGTTTAGTGCTAAAGTGACATCTTACAGAAATTTTAAGAAATAATATCCCATTTTTTACTAATTGCTGTCCCACCTTACCCTTTACATAATAAGCGTGAAATACTGAAGTCGGAAATACAAACAACGATCGAACAAAATTCTTCTTCTTTATAATCAGTGTCGTTTATGTAAAGAGTACTTTTTAAGTTTCCTTGACCATTAATGTTTTATAAAAATGATGAAAGTCTTGTGGTATAAACTCTAGTAGATCAAGCAAATCTTGCTTTATCTCTTTTGGGATAGGATTGCAACAAACATTTGATGACGGATTCATTTGCCGCAATTTGCATAACAAGAGTGGTCTATTGGCGCTGCGCTTGGTAACCATTCGGAAAACTTTGGAGTTGCTTTTATGGCTTGTTTGATATTAAAATCATTTAATAACATTTCAAAATGATGTGCATTTTACCTTAACAGTCTTATGTCATTCCACACGATTTTCTTCCCGCAATTAGTTTTATTGTGTTTTTTATAAACTGTTTTTAAGAGCCCGACAAAATCGTAGAAATCAGTATTTCGCATTTCAATAACATTGGATTTTTTTTTCGACCACATGTTCGCATTAACTGCGCCCAATCGTGTGGATGAAATATTTCCATATATGTCCTTTTCTTCTTGTCTTCAATTATTTTGTGATCTGAATCACATTCTAAATGTGTATGTCCGGGTTCCAAAAATTTGTGCTCGATGGTATCAAATTTAAGCGTTTCCTTTTGTAAATATTGCATCATGCGGTTAAAAGATACTTATATAAGCATGAGCTTATTTCGTTGGCTCCTCGACCACTCATGCCATCGTGCCATACGAAACAATGTGTGGAGTTGTCATCACAACTCCTAATTGTTAGATTAAACGTCCATAAATTCCGTTTATAAAATCCAATACTCGATCTTAAATGAGGAGTAGGATGGCACTGTTGGAGATCCACCGCTAAGACTGTTTTATTTGTATCAGCTTTGTCTAGCCTCTTCTCCGCATATGCTAACTCAGCGTCTTATTGATGAATATCCCGCTCCATTTCAATTTTCAATTTATCGTTTTCGTTTGCCATTTTAATTTTCATGGCGAATTTGTGGCATTTCTGACAAGTGTCAATCTGCGGATGTTTGAATTTTAAATTAAATGTTTTAAAAATTTGCCGGTACTTGGAAATTGAAACTTTGAATTCCAAATAAGTTTGTAAGTGCATTTCGTACATTTTAGATAAATTTTGGCCTATTGGCAAATAATTTTTCTTTGAATGGGCTCGCGAATAGTGCGAATCATACTTAGAAAAACTATTTATGTGGGTTTTAACATCAAGAAATTAAGTACATCAAGAAAACAACCTTACAAGTCAATTACATAGTATTTTACAGTTATATTCCGCTCCTTTTTTAAATTTCTTAAATTGGTGGTACGACTTTTCTGTTCAACTTTTACACATTTAGTAAGAAAAGCGAGGCGGCATTTATATTGTCTGAGAGTCCAATATTCTGAGAAACATTTTAATCGTAGTTCATCTGATACTCGTTCGCGACATTTTCTATACAATCTTCGAGTTTGCGTGATATTTTATTTTCGCATATTTTCCCATTCGCTGTGGTGTACGCTTCTCCGGAGTTTCGCTTTAATTTTCGTAATGAAATTGCTTTACGTTGACTTATTTTTCTTTTTCGGGTTACTGCCTAAATAATTTCCATACAGGAATTTTCATCTGAATCGTTTGATGTACCATTTCTATATGATACACATTCTGGATCTACAACTTGATTAAATAACTCATTCCAATTAGTTAAATCACTACCACCCATATCATTTCGGCACTGTACTCCTTGTCCAAAGATGGAGAATTAATTTCGGTAGTGGAACTTTGCTGATCTTCAATTTGATGAAACGATTCATTCAATTTGTCTGCTCCACGCTCATCTGAATAATTTGTCAAGAATATGGTTTCATCAACTGCCGAACTGTTTAGATCGACGCTGCTATTTGAGACAGAGAGATCCGGTGATAATTCGATACGGCTACTTGATATCTTGTTGACTGATGCTCCTCTATAATGGATTTATTATCAATTATCAACGGATCAGTCTCGAAGATGAGGCCATCATTGATTTCTTCATTAGAGCAATCATTTTCCGATTTTATGTTACATAAATTATGCAGTAAAGACGAAGTTTTGGTTTCATCAAAGAGTGCATTTTCACTACATATATTTATAACTTCAATTTCTGACTCTATTAATTCACAATCACTCTTATTTGATTCTTGGCATAATAAATCAAAAGAATTGATACTGGCTCTGTTCATTTTATAAAAATAAAGTTTACTGATATCACAACAAATCCTGTACTATTTAAACTTTATATTACGTCTTTATTTGTACACCTTTCTATTGCACTAGCAAATATTAGTACATACTAGCATCCACCATCCACAAACTTTAATAAAAGTATGGAAAGACAATGATAATTTACAACACCTAACAAAAGAAAATTTAAAGTAGATGGGATTCCCCGAATAGCTAAAACTAAAAATATAACCATTATTTTTGTCTAATTGGTTGTCGTACCTCCTTTCCTATTAGAAATGTTTAAGTGAAATGTTATAAAAAAAAGGATTTTAATGCTATTATTATCGATAACTTATAAGGTGCAAAAAATTTACAAGTTATCTTCTGTTATTATTGCTAAAAACAATATATCTTTCCATATTTTATTGTGGAGGATTCGTAATAAATATACAGGGTGTACGGGTTTGGGATGCTGATCCGTCATGGGGTGATTCCTTGGTTCATTCTGAGAAACAAATCGTATGTGGAGGGGGGATCCATTTTTGATATCCTTTGAGATACAGGGTGTTTAAAAAATTTGGTTCAGAAAAAAAGTACACCCAAATATTAAACTGTAACTTCCAAAATATTTATCGGAGAGCAACCAACTTAGTCTTATTTGGTTGGTAATCGTATAGGCTATTATTAAGGTTTAAGTGGTTATCTTGTATCTGCATCCGTTTGAGAGCTATGGTGATTTAAAGTAAAAAAAAATATTTGTTTTTTATAAAATCGAGTTTTTCTCAAAAAAAAACCGTTATAATTTTTTATTTTGTTTATTTAATTTTAATTTGTCATAATCTCCTCTACAATCCCCCAATACATTACTTGTACCCACGTGCCATAGTTTTCTTCGTATTCCGTTTATTCTCAATCTAATTAAGATATGTTATAGTGTTAATATTTTACCAATTTTATTTTGATCTGTAAAACAGTAGGCGATGATTATCAACTAACTCATTTATTAAATTTTGAAAAAACAAAAACTAAATATTTTCAGATTCAGTCATTAGTTTCGAGATATTATCTAGTGTTGTATCAGTGTTGTGAATCAAAATTTTAATTAATTTAATAAAATTAATATTATAATGGCACAGTTCTCAGGTGAGGAGTACATTGATATCCATTTTGTTTACGGATTTTGCGATGGTAATGCAGCACGAGCTCGCAATGAAGGTCAACTCTGGGCTTTACAATTAAACGTCTCTCGCTATCGAATTCATCAAGTATTGCACAAGGAGAATCTTCATCCATACCATACAACACCCGTTCAACAACTATTACCGATAGACCGCACTACAGGATTGGAGTTTTGTAATTTGTTGATGGAAAGGAATTTGGACAATGCAAGTTTTGTGAAACGTATCCTATGGACGGATGAATTTCAATTCACAAGAGATGGCATAACAAACTTTCGCAATCTACACACGTGGGCTGCTGAAAATCCTCATTCGAAAAAACAAATATCATTTCAGCACCGATTCAGTGTAAACGTATGGGCTGGTGTAATTGGCGATAAATTAATTGGACCATTCATATTACCACCTAGATTAAATGGTGAACGTTATTTACAATTTTTACAAAACGATTTGCCACTCCTTTTTTATGATGTTCCCATTTTAAGTAGATTCTCGCATACATACCAACATGATGGTGCACCTTGTCACTACCATAATAATGTTAGGAATTTTTTTAACGAAAATTATCCAAATAATTGGATTGGAAGAAATGGTCCAATTCATTGGCCTGCAAGATCCCCGATCTTACGGTATTGGATTTTTATGTATGGGGAAGGATGAAGGGCGCTTGTATACTCCAAAGAAATTGAAACAAAAGAAGAACTTATACAACGAATACACACAGCAGCACAACAGATAAAGGAAGAATTACCAAGAATTGAAATAACCAAAGGCATACTTAAACGAATATTAGCATGTATTCAATCACAAGGAGAACATTTTGAGCACCTTTTATAACTCCTCGACCCAAACTTTGTATTGAGGGATTGTAGAGGAGATCATGACAAATTAAAATTAAATAAACAAAAGAAAAAATTATAACGGTTTTTTTGAGAAAAACTCGATTTTATAAAAAACAAATATTTTTTTTTTACTTTAAATCACCATAGCTCTCAAACGGATGCAGATACAAGATAACTACTTAAACCTTAATAATAGCCTATACGATTACCAACCAAATAAGACTAAGTTAGTTGCTCTCCGATAAATATTTTGGAAGTTACAGTTTAATATTTGGGTGTACTTTTTTTCTGAACCAAATTTTTTAAACACCCTGTATCTCAAAGGATATCAAAAATGGATCCCCCCTCCACATACGATTTGTTTCTCAGAATGAACCAAGGAATCACCCCATGATGGATCAGCATCCCAAACCCGGACACCCTGTATAAGTACAGATAACCTTTTTTTAATAAATATCATTAATCTAGTTTGGTAATGCATAAAATGATATTATCTTTATATAACTATTTTTTGAAAACCGTTACCACATCTAATATAGAAATGTTCACAGGTCGTCTTAAGAAAACCTGTTTTGAGCAAAATTTTCTCGAAAATTAAGGAAAATTATGGAAAATCAAATATGGTTTATTGTAAAGCATAAAAAGCGTGTACGGGTTGTTATTTAAAGAAGTGGTTAACTGAAGTTACCCACTTTTTGTTTAATGCCGCAAAATTATTTCTGTCATAATTGAAAAACAATGATGTAATCACTTTTATTTTTTATTGTGTCATAAATGTCAAAGAAATGTCAAAAAAAGCGAATTCAATAGTAAATTTATCTTGAGTATACTTGTAAGCGCGTTTTTGACATTTCAAAACGTCTGAGTAACATCGAGTATATCTCCACCATTAGGCCCGTTGCACATTTCAGCTAAGCTAAGCTAAGCGATGTAGCTATGTGCACAGCTTTCGGATCTAAATAAAGAGTTTTAATGGAATGTTGCATACTTCAGCTAAACTGTGTGAACTATGTTTTTTGTTTTGAGCGATGCAAACTATCTTAGCTCGAGTTGTCTTCGCCTTGCTATGCCAGCTAACATCACTCACATATATACTGATGTTTTTGTATATTTTATTATTAACTCGTAGTCTACTTAGTTGTATTAGGTATCGTGTCATAAATCAAAATAAATGAATTATGCAGAAAAATCAATGTATGTGTGAGCGATGTAACTAGCTGAAATGTGCAACGGAGTGAGCTAAGCGGTCTAAACTATGCTAATATAAACTACGTTTCCCGCTTAGCTTAGCTGAATTGTACAACAGGCCTTGGGCCCGGTGTACCATTCAGCTTAGCTAAGCGAGAAACGTAGTTTATATTAGCATAGTTTAGACCGCTTAGCTCACTCCGTTGCACATTTCAGCTAGTTACATCGCTCCCACATAGATTGATTTTTCTGCATGATTCATTTATTATGATTTTTGACACGATACCTAATATAACTAAGTAGCCTACGAGTTAATAATAAAATATACAAAAACATCAGTGTATACATATGTGAGCGATGTTAGCTGACATAGCAACCTAAAGACAACTCGAGCTAAGATAGTTTGCATCGCTCAAAACAAAAAACATAGCTCGCATAGTTTAGCTCAAGTGTGCAACATTCCATTAAATCTCTTTATTTACAACCGAAAGCTACGCACATAGCCTACATCGTGTAGCTTAGCTTAGCTGAAATGTACAGCGGGTCTAACTATCGTCAGCTTAGCAAAGCATTCTAGAATTTTGTAATTATGTTTGCCAGATATTGATCAACATTTAAGCAAGTGTTTTTTTGCTAAATTACGTAATACACAGAGAAATGCTATCAATATAGTACAAATTGAAAAAATTCATTAAAATTTATACTTTATTTGTTCATGTCTATATAGCATTAACAGATATGGCGCCGTCGCGTAAAAGAGGACATTTTCTATGGATTGCTTTATTTTGTTCGAGAACAATAATCCGGATTTGGTAACTTGAATACGACATCATCAACAGCCAAATTCATTCTAATTATTATTCGCACATCGCAATAGTTGATTCGACATTAGTGAAATAATATCTACTGAAAACTAAGTAAGTTGAATAACTTTGATGAGGCCAATGACAAAATCACTAATGGATCAACTAGAACCAAAAAATTTTGATTATTATTTACATGACGGATCTGGATGAAAATTACAATAAACTTATTTAATTTATCATTTGTCAGATTGATCATTTTGAATTATTTACTTTATCGCTAAAACGAATTTAAACACGAAAAAATATTTAATTGGCTTATAAAGTGATGATTTTTCAGAACAAATTTGAATCCGGGAGGGTAAAATTTACGTTTGTGGTTTAGTAGTAGTACACATAATCGCTCACTTGCTGCAATAGGGACTGTTGCAACTTAAAAATTGCAATTATTATGGAAGTACTTTTAAAATATTTAATTGTAATAATTGTTGGAAATGCTTGACGATAGAAAATTAACCACTGTCTATGATACACATAGAGATAGATACATCGAGAGACTTAACGACGATAATTTAAATTTTGCCCAATAAATTTTAGCTTTAATTGAAACCGAAAAAATCGTCATTCTTACAAATCAATGCTGGAGATACCTTAGTTTTATAATACATTGGTAAAACTACGAATTTATCTTGGTCGTGACAATTGTCGCGTCACTTCAACTTTCAATTGGTATTCTCTTAGCTGATCGAAGTGATAATATAAGAGAATACGACGTAAAAGGATGTTTGTCACTTCAAACGACGATTATCGCATCGATCGACTAAGAGAATACCCAAATTTGATTGTCGGTACAAGTGACAAGTGACACGACTAAGGGAATAGAGCTGTTAGTCAGAAATCTAGTACAATTTATTTATTTATTATAATTTACTTTACAAGAGAAAAGTCTACAAATTTGACTTGAGTTCATATTAAGATACAATATAAGGAGGTACAAAAAAAATTGACATAAAAATAAATGTTTTCTGGTGCTTCAACTAAGTTTAAAGCTATCTTTGATCAAGTATTATTGAAGTCAAACTGATGGCCGATTTTTTTCATGATCACCGGTTCGTTAGTACCATAGATTCTTCTGTGTTTATTCAGATGAAGAAACGAACACCTTAAACAACAAAGGAACACTTTAAAAGCTCTCTTCTATTTGTCAACGTTGTTATGTGAAAGCAGGATATACTGGTAATCGCTTCTGATTAACGTGGTAGAGTAAATCTTGGTTGGTCATTTTTAATTTATATGATTTTAATACGTTCCGAAGGTTGTAAGAGAATTCAATCCAGTTTCGAACTGATGAGCTTATGATTATGAACAAATCAATCTTCTCATCAAGCCGCGGCGACTGGACTGATTATACCACAATTTACATTCTATATATACAGAATGTGCTGTGTGTTAAGTACTAGCGAATCATAACTAATACAGATAAATTCTCTTACAATAGTTTTTTTTTTCTTCTTCACGACATTCACACAGCTCTATTTCTGTGTACGCTAATTTTACTTTATTAATTTTTTGTTGAAATGTTAATTAATCCATGTAATTTCTAATATGCTACCGGTGATTAAACCATTTTAATTGTGTTTTTATTAACACGAGAAGTATATTAGTATTTACGAACAATCATTCAACGAAATTGACTAATAGACAGAATTCTATTTATTTAATTTATATGATTTTAATACGTTCCGAATGGTGGTTTGGCGTCTATTGGAGGGGGGGATCAAAGTTGAGTAGATTAATCTACCAGCTCCGTAACCTTCCAGTAGGGTGCGCATCACGTGAGCTGTTCTGGTCTTGTCATTAGGCAGCTGCGTGATGGGTACAATTGTGTAAGGGGTAACCTGTTCACAATTCGCAAGTGTACGTACTGCCTCCTCGTGGCAACCACTGGTAACTAAGGCCACTTGGCACATTTTTGGCCATTTGGCACAGGCTAAAGTACGGCGCTAACGGAGAAAACCTTGACAAAAAACCCTAATCTAAGGTGGAACAGCATATGCCGAAAGATGAATGGCTGATAGGTTAATCAGCCCAAAATATGCGGACTCTGGATACCAGGCACCCTCCAGTTTTATTTAGCCTTCCTGTAGTAAAGCTGGGTGACCTACAGGTGATTTGCAATTCCCAGCAACTCGTAAGAGTAAACTCAAACGGAATACGGGGCAGGAGGAGGAATATACGGGAGTGGGTCAACCCTCTCGAGGTCCTTGAGCTCCAATGCTACCGTCTTTCTAGCGGAACTACATGCTGTAGTAAACATCTAGGAGGGAGAGCAATAAGCCCAGATAGTATGTATCACATACCGGGAGGCAGTATTTTCAGGTTCATTAAGAACCTGAATATTGACTGGACGGATAATTAAGCTGGAGCCAGCACAATAGATCTTTTAGGTCGCAGTGCGAAGTGGCTGATCGCCCGCATGGCCCCCCCCAATAATAATAATACGTTCCGAATACGTTCGTAAATACTAATATACTTCTCGTGTTAATAAAAACACAATTAAAATGGTCTAATCACCGGTAGCATATTAGAAATTACATGGATTAATTAACATTTCAACAAAAAATTAATAAAGTAAAATTAGCGTACACAGAAATAGAGCTGTGTGATTGTCGTGAAGAAGTAAAAAAAACAATTGTAAGAGAATTTATCTGTATTAGTTATGATTCGCTAGTACTTAACGCACATCACATTCTGTAAATATAGAATGTAAATTGTGGTATAATCAGTCCAGTCGCCGCGGCCTGATGAGAAGATTAATTTTTTCATAATCATAAGCTCATCAGTTCGAAACTGGATTGAATTCTCTTACAACCTTCGGAACGTATTAAAATCATATAAATTAAATAAATAGAATTCTGTCTATTAGTCAATTTCGTTGAATGATTGTTCGTAAATACTAATATACTTCTCGTGTTAATAAAAACACAATTAAAATGGTCTAATCACCGGTAGCATATTAGAAATTACATGGATTAATTAACATTTCAACAAAAAATTAATAAAGTAAAATTAGCGTACACAGAAATAGAGCTGTGTGAATGTCGTGAAGAAGTAAAAAAAACAATTGTATGAGAATTTATCTGTATTAGTTATGATTCGCTAGTACTTAACGCACAGCACATTCTGTATATATAGAATGTAAATTGTGGTATAATCAGTCCAGTCGCCGCGGCCTGATGAGAAGATTGATTTTTTCATAATCATAAGCTCATCAGTTCGAAACTGGATTGAATTCTCTTACAACCTTCGGAACGTATTAAAATCATATAAATTAAAAAAATTAAATAAATAGAATTCTGTCTATTAGTCAATTTCGTTGAATGATTGTTCGTAAATACTAATATACTTCTCGTGTTAATAAAAACACAATTAAAATGGTCTAATCACCGGTAGCATATTAGAAATTACATGGATTAATTAACATTTCAACAAAAAATTAATAAAGTAAAATCTTGGTCGTAATCCCATCCGTCTTTCCACATTATATCCCATCCGTCTTTTCTCGTATAAACATTTTTTTGACACTTTCGATGTTTCGGATAGCATATTCAAATTGAGATCCGACGCAGGGATAATACATGATCTTAATTGTCTCGAGGTCATAAATATTTTCCATCCACCGCTTAACAAAACCAAGTGCTTGCAACCATGTACTTAGTAAAGCATACATTTTCAACGAAAGTAACCCCTAGATTTTTAATCTCGAATAATTTTTAGTATGCCATTTATTTGATATTGTTGTCTAACATGGTTAACTTTTCGATGGAATGATATAATTTTAAAACAATAATTTTTCAAATAAATTTGTGAAGATCGAAACAAAATTATAGTACATAATAGATAAAGAACTGCTCACAGGTACGTAGTTTGTATTATTTTAGTTAAAATCGGTCATTTAATGTGGTTTAAAAATATTAAAAAGCCACTAAAGTTATATAAGAGCGAATTTAGTTGCGTTTTTCGATTTAGTAACTAAAAATATCAAAAAATAAAAATAAATTTCAATTTTTAAAAACAACGTTTTTTGAGTTAATTCTTTCTTTATTTGTAAATAACGTTATATAATTACAACAACTAGTTTCGAGCATGAACTGCTCATCCTCAGATTTTTTAAGACTAAATATCGATTAAAGATTTTTCAAATAGGTTGAATACTTTCGCTCTGAACTACAATACAAATGTAATATAATTCATGTAATGAGAGCGTAAATATGCAAATTGTTATAATTATTTACTTGTATAATTAATTTATTATTCGATCATTTAGCTTCTTTGTTGGGTCTGTGTCTGTGTATCTCGATTTCTTCTAATCTATCCTACGTTTTACTCTTGCTGATTTTACATGTACGTGTGTTCTCATTTTACATGTGCATAAATGACATAAAATATAAATTCTTAGCTGAAAGCTTTTTTCAAAATTGTTACGAGAAATGTAAAAATTTGAAATATAAGCATCTCAAGTCTCTTATTAAACAAGGTTCTTATTAAACAGTAAGTGAAATCACTAAGAAGTTAATCCCAATGAACCCGAAATTGTAAAAGAACGGGTTCATTAATATAATATTGTAATAATTCATTATCTTATCAATAGCACTACATTTGTATTTGTATCTTATCAATAATACTACATTTGCATTTATAAGCAGCTGCTTTTGCATTCTCTTGAGATTATTTCTTAATCTTAAGGAATTATAAAAATAACTGCCAATAAAAATATCGCAGCATGTGCCACATTTAATGCCTGAATAGGGTATAAGGGCGAATTGCCAAACAAGCAGGAGACTTGGTGTTTATTAGTATTTGGATGCGTGAAGAAAATGATATGGCAAATTTAATTGTACTATGCAAATCCAATCATATCAATAGGAAATATTTAGTGTGAGGTTGCATGGAGCTGCTGCCAATGGCACAATTCTTTGTGGTAGTAACAAATAATCGAGTGAAATAAAGGTCCATTATATTTTATTCAAAGAAATGTTCATCAGAAGTTACCAACCTGTTTTGATGATCTTTGAGCCAGCAAACGGATCCATCAAATGCTTGTAAAGTATCCTTGACTGGTCTTGCAATATTAGGTGTAGCCCTGTCACGCTGAAAGATAATCTTGCCTTGTCTTTTATGTATTCTGGTCGTTTTGTAATGTTCATCATTGTTGGTCTGCAGGTACAATCACCAGATGTACAGAACCACCTTTGAACCATGAATGTTCCGTTTTTACGTTACTGGACCAGTGACACTATTCTGGATTCTTGAGGAATTGGGAATTGATATATTGTGGATCTTTAGTGGATTTCTACGCTGGCGATTTTTTTATCACAGTTACAAAAAGATTTACAAGTGAACCCTTCTAAAACTGATTTCGTTTTATTTATCAGGCATCGAGTTGACATCGACGGTGGTCTAACTGTGCCCTTTCTTTTCTGGAGGCCGATTAACAGATCCGGCTACGTTAAGCACTTATGTGTCTTCTTGGACAGTAAACTCCCCTGGAAATTTCACCTAGAGTATAAACTTCAAAAATCCACCGCCATCTTTTGGCAGTTTAGACAAGCCTTTGGGAACACCTGGGGTTTAACTCCCAAAATAATATCCTTCATCTATAAATCGTTAGTTCTACAGATTTCCACAGTTGCATTCTTTTATTCTTAGCACGGCATATTCTGCTGCGTTTTGGCTAAGGTGCATTTCACTAAATTGTATTCGGTGGTGCGCCCTTCGAGAGATCAGTAGGGATCACTGGATTTTCTTGAGAACTTAAATGAGTCGATAGTCTTCTTTTGTGATGACTCCCCGATAATAGTTCTGGTTATGGGATGTACTACTCTATGTTTGATCTGAATTTACCAGGCTGCCTGGGTAGGTACTACACAGTTTTTCAAGCGAAAATAATTGCTCTTACGCTCTGGGTACTTGAGGCATTGAATCTCGCTGTTACAAATAAAAATTTTGTTTTCTCTACAGACAGCTTACCTGTTAAGCTTGTTAAGCATTGTAAATAATTTATACATCTTCTCTGTTCAAGTGATAGAGTGACGAATCATGTCGGTTCCTGCCTATTGTGGCATGAGGACAATGATATTGCTGATTATCTAGCAAAAGCTGGGGCTGGGTTAAAATTTGTCGATACGGAACCAGTTGCTTCCTTACCATTTATATTTGCTACTTATAGCTGCCGTATTGCGAAACATTTTTTTAGTGGTCCTAATTTGAGGACCACTAGATTTGCCTTATCTCTCGGCAGGAACCAGTTGAGTCTTGACCGCGACCCTTACTGGTCACGGCCATTTTAAAGAATACTTTCAGCGGTTGGGGCTGACTCAGCAAGCTGTATGCGAGGATTGTCTTGAAGACGACGATGACAACATTCAGTTCGAGTGCAGTTGTCCTGCTTTCGACCGAGTTAGGTTGCAAATATTTGACTCTAGGTCCATTAGTCAGTTTATTTAGGGTAGGCCCTTTGTGGCATTGAGTGCGGAACCTCAGTTGGTTCCAAGCAATTTTAATAATATTAATAATAATAATTTTAGTGAATTTTGGTATTCTTTTTACCAAAGCATACTGAGCGATTGGTATTTTGTTCATATTTTGGGAAAAAATAATTCCCAACCAAATTTTTGGGGAAAACTAAACAACGAAATTCCTATGAAATGGAATTATTTTTTCCCAAAATTTAGTATGCTTTGGAAAAAATAATACCAAAATACACTAAAAAATCACAAAATCAATTCCCATTTCTCAATTCTTTGGGAAAACCAGAATAGTGCCACTGGTTCACCTGGCTTCACCCACGCTTCGGACGTTTGGAATTTTCGTGGTGAACTATTCGATGCAAAAAATTTTTTCGTTTCTGTCTTTGAAGGTTGAAGCTGCAATTTGCACATGTTTAAACGATTTGGAATTGCTCTTTTTGTCAATTCATGTAATGCACCCAATTTCCTTCCTCTTGCATCCCCATTGAAAAACAGTGGATCTATCAACATTTAATGTTATAGAGAATTCTTCAACTGTTTGACAAGAATCTTCATAGATTAATGCTTCCAATTCTTCACGCTATAATCTTAACTTTTAAAGCCTCGAAACATTCTGTTAAGGAGAAAATCTGAAAATTTATTAAATTTCTGAAAAAAATACTTTGTACCCAGAAATTGTGATACAATTGTAGTAATTCCTCTTTAAAGTCATATAACTTCCAAATTCCCCTACTGGTTGAATTAACTCAATTTGTAACCAAATAAAAGATCAGATTTCCTTGAAGCGCTTAAAATTTAACATGATTTTAACACGGCTGGGTTCCTATCATATACATGTTTTTTTGCTTCCTCTATCACATGATAAAATAGCAAGCACGAGGAAAAAAAACACCTTGTATATTTCAAATAGGGTTTTACACAAATTTTATGTTATAATATGCCGAGAAAGAAGAGTTTGCCTAAATGTACGATTTGAGCTTTTGCATCACAACATCGTATTATTATATTTTCCGCCTACCTAGACATCTATCTATTCAGGCATTTTAGAAATATCAGTTTAGATTACCGCTAAAAATATCTTCTAATTGTCACATAACTATTTCACCCCTTGATTTTTCGGTTTAATTAAATAATTAATTTAAAAATTAAATAAAAAACAATTAATGCGGAACTTATTAAGAATTAGTATGAAAATCAAAATTTTATACCAAACTTGTTTAAATATTTAATTAATTACCTAACGAGCAAAAACATCTAGTTGATGCAAAATCACCTTGTTGCACTCGATAAAATCCAGTCTTTCCGAGTTTGTCACGTCTGTCGAGCTTATCTTGCTGTATGGGGTCGGAATGTAAAATATTAGCCAGATAAAAGCTTTGAAAAAATGAAATATGAGAGCCCAAATTTCTGACATGTTTGAATATATCGTCGCTACCGTTGCAAACCATCGAATAATGTAAAATTATCGAATATTGTTTACCGTCCTGAAAAGGAAATTTTCACATTCGATAGTTTGCGATGGTAGTGACGATATCTAGAGCCTTCTAACTACTACAGAAATCGTGTTGCATTTGAATCTTGAGAGAATGGCGTAAGCAAAAAGTCACTCCCGACTTATAAGCGAGGCTTTACCTAAAGAGCAAGTTTTTGTTACCACCATTCATTACTCTAACTAAACCTGAATTTGTAATATCTTTAGTTACAAAACCACCCATTTCATGGCATTCAAGCATTCTACATTCAAGTATTCATTCATATAATCTACAATCAGTTCAGTCGCTTGACCTAATCAAAGGCTCAGCAGCTCGAAACTTATTTCTCTTACAACTTTCACGCTCGTATTCACGAAAGCTAATTGGAATTGAAAAAGGGATTAATATTTTGTGGAAATGAACTGGAAAATGACGCTATAATCAATGAATAAAGTTCATTGGACTTTCGTGAATACGTTATGCGTGAATAATAGCCGCATTTCTTAACGTTTAATCTGATCCAGATCAGATCATATCTCATAAAACAACGACACCAAAATGCGTAAAAGAAACAAACACCAAATGCCAATTTTCTGTTTTGTTTCGTTTTGAATCTGCGTGTTCATACGATTATTGCATTCATCATATTCTTTGTCGCTTCTTTCTTCTACCATAATGGGAGAAGAATACGATGAATACAACACTCGTTTGAACAGGCAGAATGAGTTCGATATTTAATTTTATTGATCATTTCACTAGTACCAACCACTTAATTCAAATTTATTTTCACCAATAGCTAAACTAATTTTTATTATCACCGTTTGTGATCCAAAACCAATATTGGATCGAATGTTGTTTTGCTTCACATATTAAATATTTTTGAAGGTTCAAAAGATACTGCTTATGTTTCTTTTAATGTTATTTATCTCAACTAAATGGTTTTACACCAATCAATTTCCAACCTTCCTTTTTAATCTACTGAATCTATAATCCGCACTGAGAATAAATTCTGTTAATATTTCATGGTGAAAATTTAAATATAACATAAATAAATAAAAAACAATTATTTTATATTTAAATGTCTCCCTAAGGCTATTACTCAAAAATTTGTATAAAGAATAAAAAGTTCAATCAGTCCCTAAATAAAGGGTGTAGGACATGTGGGTGCTAAAATTTGGTACCCAAATTTGGTTTGGAAAAAAAAATTTGTGGGGCCAATTAGTTTTCCATATTCTACGAATTCCGTTGCTTTTACTAACCAACATTTACATAATCAAAATCATCTAACCGCATGAATAATCTTGTTTCACAACACATTACAATGTTTCGATTGGTTATTCATAGAATTTTGTCGTTCCTAAAATGTATATAAAATTTAGATTACACAAAAAATTATAACAGCCAATGAATTTTTTGTTTACTCGACTAAAAATTTGGATCGATTTATAAGGAATATTTATCTAATATGTGTATAGATTAGGTATACAAAAACAAATCTTTTCAGTCGAAAATTTAATATGTATTCCCTTTTTCCGAAATTCTATGTTTCTGTTCTACATACATATATAACATGAATAAAGAAAATGTATATAGGTTAAAGTTGAATGGATTTAAAAAAGCTACAAAGATTATTTTATTTTGTTTTGATTTAACCCTTTCATTAGTCATCACTTCATGAATATATGAGTGCATGTTTGTGTTGGTTCTATAGTGGGGAGGTTTATTGTTTATGCACCATTTTATATCCTGACAAGGACCATAACTTAACATGGCTTCATTTTCAACGAATTCGGAACACCACATCATAAAAAATGTTCCTTGAAAATTTTCCACCTAAATTTACCTATTTCAAAAAAACCATATTGCCAAGAGTTACTGCTGCACGACGGAAATTTAACAAATCAAATTTTATGTATTTATTGATTGGATTAAAAAACCAAAATATATAAATACAATAAATTGAGGTGATTGAGAAATACAGTTAAGACAAACTAATATGCTTAATTGAAATTATTCGAATTACATTGTTGGTTAGAAGTTTGTGGGATTAACTATAAAAGCGATTATAAACACGATTTAAATAAGTAATATAATACCTAAAAAAACGTGTAAGGAAATAGCAAAATACAAATCAAGGAAATTTGCGATAGATTCACGGAAATACAATAAAAAACAAATTAAAATCTTCCTTATAAAAATAAAAGACTGGTAAATGGGAGTTCAATGAAGGAGATACGAAATTTTTGTAATATCACATGAATGTATGTCAATTATGTTATGTAACAAAAACCTCTTATCAACCTAATGTTTTCCACAAAAAAAAAAAACAGAAAAACTAAAATGGAAAATTTATTTTCCATCTTTTAAATTAGTTAACTTGAAAATGTTTTAATTTTGTTTGTTTATAGTGGTAGGGAGTATTAAAATTGTGGTAAGAATAAACAGCAACAGCAATAAAGTAAAAAGAACATACACAAACAAAAAAACAAAAAAATGAGGAAAAAAGGAAAATTGATGAAAATTAAATTATTGAAAAATTAATTTAATGAATTATTAAAGTTAATATTAAACAACAGAAGTTTGTTTCGTTTCGTTCGTTTGCTTTCTAATTATTTCAATTTAAGTGAAAATTTTCATTAACTTATTTAAGATTTTTATTAGTTGTTATTTTATTTCCATTTTCCGTATTTTCTTTGAATTTTTATTTTTTGTGGGGTAATATGAGTTGATGGCGGTTAATCGAAAATCGATATAATGCAAAAAAAAAAAAAGGAATAATTATTATGTTTGGTAATAACGATTTTTCCAAATTCTGTTTAATTAATTAATTAAAAATTTATGACTTTGGGATAGTGATTTTTATTTAATTGTTAAATTTTCGGGGATTATAATTGGTGGTGCCTCCCCGTTGTGTTTTATGATATTTCTATTTTAATTTTATTGTCAACACATCGCTTTTATTTTATAAAAAACAATTAAATTTGGAAAATCTTTCACAATGTGATCAATTATGATTAACACTGCATAATTTATAGATAATCTGACCATTGTCCTAATTTCCATTTGAAATTATTTTGATAGACTTAAATATGTTGTTGAAAATTTCTATTTTCTATTTTTCAAGATTTGTTTTTGTCTCAACGCTCATCGTTTCTTTCTGCCGAAGCATTTTAAAATTAATTAATTAAATTTATTGGTAAGTAATTCTTTAACTACTATTCGACGACATTCGACAACTATTAATAATAAAACAACAACAATAAAACTGTTTCTATAAGTTACCTAGTCAGTGTTAGTGGCTACCATTTTGTGTCAGAAGGTACAAGAAAAATAAAAATTACCTTTGTTTTCCTTTTCCTTCCGAAGTAGCGTCAAATTGAAGTTAGCACCCAATATTCCTCTTTGAGTGCTGGCTAAGGTTCTACGGATGTGACAACTCATTCTTTCGATCCACTCGTCACTAATAAGCTACTCGCTTCACGTGAGAAATCGAACCTGCCATCAAAATCTTTCCAGCAAAGTGACTGTTTTCACCATCCTGATTCTGTAACCATTAATAGACTCCAAAGCTGGTCTCCTAATACCGAATGTGCCTTTCAGTTAGACCAATATACTCTTCATACCGTAAACATACTGCGATTTAATGAATTGGTTTTAGCAAATTTTTCGAGTTCAGTCTTAATACGCCAACCTCGATTTTAGCTAAACGCGATTTTTTGCATAGAGTACTGAACGAGTTTAGCCAAATCGGATTTATTGTCTGCCTAATACCCTAGCCACACTGCGATTTAATAAAACCGATTTAGTGAATTTTTCGAGGTTACCCGCAGTGTGTCAACCTCGATTTAGCTAATCCCTTTGTTTTTGCAGAGAAACTTAAACTAGTTTAGCTAAATCGGACTTATTAAACCATAGTCTGTCTAGGGTGTAATACCCTAGACAGACTGTGGTTTAATAAATCCGATTTAACTAAACTAGTTTAAGGTTCTATCCAAAAACAAAGGGATTAGCTAAATCGAGGTTGACACAATGCCGCTAATCTCGAAAAATTCACTAAATCGGTTTTATTAAATCGCAGTGTGTCTAGCTTAAAAGGAATAATACACTGTGATTTAATAAACCGGATTTAGTGAATATTTCGAGTTTAGTCGTAGTATGCTAACCAGAATTTTTGCTAAAAGCTAAATTCGATTTATTACATCGCAGTCTGCCGAGTGTAGCAGTCTTAGTGGAGGATAGCTCCATTTTATTTTCATTACACCGCCCAAAAGTTAAGCATCTGCCCTTTATCTTAAATGGCATATAATGTATTTCCATTCAAAATCAACATCCTACTGTTGAAAAATAAATTCAAAAGATGTGGTTCAAAGAAGAACCTTGCATACATCCCCTGTTCAGTACCCTTTTAGTCCTTTTAGTGGCACGCATTGTAGTTTCAGTGGAAAAAAATCAATTAAAAAAGAGTGAAAGAGCATTGAATTGACAATTCGATTTCCTTAGTTTATTTTGACATTAACTTAACAATAAAATTTTATGTTTAAGTTACTTTTGGTTTATAAAACAATATAAACTGTTTTAAAAAAAAAATTGAAGTGTTGAGGAATTATTGAAAATATTTTTAATAATTGTTTCGATTAGTAACAGTTAGAAAAGAAAAAATTTGTTCCAGAAATACTTCTGACGTTGGTTTGACGTTTCTAACGACAGCGAACATCTTAGTGTGCTCAAAATATTAACGTTTTATATTGGGTATACCGTTTTTATAATAGATGGCGTAATTGTCCTTATATGTAATGTGTGAATCTGGCAATACATGTTTTTGAAAAGTCTCTTCATAACCTTCAAAACGAGACATTTGATTAAAGTGTAAACAACACAGTTTTATATTGGATTTGGATTCAATTGGATATCACATGAATTAACAGAAAGGCAGATGGGATGTCAAAAAATGACTTTTGAAATGCTTCTTCAAAGAAAACAAAGAAAGGGTTTTCTGTATCGAATTGCGACTGAAGATGAAAAGGATTTACTACGCGAATCCTAAACGTAAAAAGCTTGGGTAAAGCCTGGTGAAGCTGGTTCATCACAGCCAAAATGAAATGTTCATTATGATAAGGTTACGTTCTGTATTTGGTAGGATAAGAAAGGCGTTGTATATTACGAGCTAATGCCAATTAATATAATTAATGGCAAAGTCTACCAACGGCAATTAATACGTTTGAAGTGAGCTGTTCAAGATAATCGACCAGAATGGGAGGATATGGTAGACACAATAAACTGAAGAGTCGTTAAAACCTACCTAGAAGGGCAGAACTGGTAAGTTTAATCCACCCGAGATATTCGCCAGACAGTATCAGAAAGTATCAAAACTTGGCTTGACGAATGGATCGCTTAAAAAGACGATGAATTTTTCAGAAAGGAAATCCGTGACTTGCTTAAAAGATGGGCGAAGGTTATGGCTTCTGATGGGAGCGTACTTTGAATAATGTACCACTTTTATATAATTGTTAAATAAACATGTAATTTTAACGAAAGAACGGCCCTTATTTTTACAAATAGCCAATAAAATTTATATGCACAAATTCGCACTCTTTCTGAAAATTCGACGTTCACTCCGAAAAAAGACTACGGGTTGAATGATTCGGATTAGTTGTTCAATTTTTGGAGTGCTTAATTAAAATGATGCCAACTGGACGTCCAATTTGGCTGTCAAAAATATAGCCTATCTATTCCGGATCAAAGGAATATTTGTATGTGCACTTGCATTTTTTTAGAATGTCAAATTATTGCACAACGTGAACAGGTCTTTACACTAAAGCTACTGACAACATTTTCGAATGACTTCAAGAATATGGGCTCAGTTTACTGAGACGAATTTTCCAATTTTTTAAAAACTGCTCAAATAAATAAATAAATCACCCAAATATTGCAAAAATTTAATGCAATCGCGAGTTTCAGAAAATTATTATGAAACTTCGAATCCGTGGTGCATCTAGAAACGCAAGATGAGAAATATTTCAATGTCTACATATTCTTATTCTGCTTAGGTTTTCGTCATCATTAGGTTCAAACCCGTTTTGTACGCCGTGCAAACCTTGTTGTAGGACGGGTGATCTTCAGCTTTCTTGCAACTAGGGCATTTTGGATCCTTGTTATTGTTGGACAACCTTTTATATCATAACCACCTAACTAGCAGTAACCGAAAATTCGTTTTTTTTCTCGACAAAACTTTGCAAAGCGTCCAAAAGCATACGCTCCGAGTAGAAGATCAGGGTAGTTATTGGGTACTTGGCGACACTTCTATGACCCATTCTGTAATCTTTTGGTTTTATATATTCTATTCTGAAATTACTAGAGTTTTGTGTCACAATTGGCTTCTTAATATTTATAATAATCGCTTCTACATCAACAATTATAATTCTCAGCATGCGTTTGTTTTTCCTCCTGCATCATCACTTCGTTGCCTCCCCTAAACCTCTTAGAGATACACAAATTAGGATTACAACAATTACTTCAGTAATTGAGAGATGTCTTATAGTATCTTCTACACAAATGGCCCATGACTTACTTCCTTGTTTAACAGTATAGTATATTGGGCCAGAAACCAGATTATTTAGCTAGCAAGTAATTTTCGTATGGGAAAAATAAAAAATGTGGGAACCAATTTCATCGTTAATATTCACTTTGGCTTACTCCGAAAAAACTTGGTCCGTGGCTAACGTATTCTAACTTCCCTGTAATTTGTAAATCAAGCAAAGAAGAACTAAATAAAACATCAGTTCTCGTGTTTCGATAGTTCTCCTTTCTTACACTAACAATATGCTGATGCACCCTTACTTGGGAAAAAAATCGTCTACGAAACATAAGTCTAAAAATATGTAAGGTGCAATCCGGTATTTCTTTTAATTAAGCGAATTGCGTTCATTGCTGAATTGCCGGCCCCAGAATTCTGGATTTCACCATTTAAGGATTTTTCGTATATAAACTTGTCTAAATTTGAAGACTTTTGCTATTAAAGTTTTGGGTTTTCGAATGTTTAACCTAATCTATGGCATTTTGATTGTATCCGGAATCAAACATGATATGAGAAAACCAAAAATAATGACAGAGGTTTTAATGATGTGTATGATAGAGGTTTTAATGATGTGTATCTTCAAAAGCTCGTATTTCTCTTTTGTAGAGCGAACTTTACACGATCAATATTAATGTCATTACCGACTTCTTTACCTCTAAAACTCTTACGTCATTACTCCTTCAATCATTTTAATGTTACCATTATTATGTACGTTTGAAAAAGATAATGAAAGAGTTAAAACACAAGACTTTTGGAGGAATATGAATTAAAAATTACAGCAATAACAATGTAAGCAAAATTAACTAACTTCTAAATAAATGTGTTTACCACAGCAAATCAACGTCCTCGATTTAGTTAAAATTTTAATTTTTTAGATTACATATTGCTATAAACTATTTTTTTTGTTTCCTCATGAGATTTAACATAATTAAAAGCGACCAACAAAATTGGATTTTTTTTGTTGTTCTACAATTTTGGCTGTAAAGAACCGAAATTTTTAAAAACAAAAGATTTAAATACCTACAATTCTATTTTTGTGTTTAACCATTAATTTTAGCTTTTTGTTGCCCTTTGGGTTAAATTATTTTTGAACAAAAAAAAAAAAGGAAAAGTTTTTTAAATTCTGTAGAATATAAAGGAACCGTCCTATTTTTATTTAGAATGGAGTTAACCTTTGAAGGTATTTTTAGATTCACTGATAAAAAATTTATTGTTAAGACAAAGGTAAAATTCTCAAAAAAACAAAATCGGTAAGTTGTAAGAAGCAAAATTGACAACTTGCGTCTTCAGATAAAACCGGGCTGTTGAAGTTTATGTCAAGCATACTTGTACTGCCAATATTTACCTACAATAAAAACCTAGCATCTCATGAATGATTTTTTTTTTTTCGATAAATTTTGTATTCGACGACACTTAAGTGACCAAGAATTGTTTATCGTTTTTTGCCATACAAGAAACAGTGCAAATTTGCGTGGTTATCAAAGTAAATTAAAGTATAGAACTGTTAAAAGAATTACACTTTTATTTCTAGGGTTGTCAATGAAAAAAAGGAACAAATAATAATTAAATTTGCCTGAATCATCGATCTTTCGTTGGTTTCTTTGTGCGTACTGTTCAGTTTGCTCATTTTTTTGTAAAACGTTCAATTATACTTTTTCATAAACTTACCACAATAAATATTTATGAAGTTAATGCCTAAAGGTGCTTTTACGTTATGTGATTTACATGTAATATTTTGCTGCTTGGAAATTGTTGGAAACGTCAGACATATTTTATTTTCTGTACTATTATTATTATCTTGTTTTTTTAAATAATTGCAACAAATACAAGAGAAACAATTGGGTTTTGAGCTATATGAAATATTCAGGTTTTATAAAGGTTTTCATCAGGTTTTCTTTATATGAGAATCTTCTTGAATAATAAAGAAATATTTCTTGGGTAGAGGATCTTCGTATAGAAAATCGAAAAATACAAATTTTCAAAATTCCATTTTTAACCTAGAAAAATTTCATAAATTTCGAAAAATTCTCGAATCGAACTTAAATTTAATGAAACAATTTTGATATTTTTTTGAAGTATTGAAATATTGTAAATTTAAAAAGAAGCACCGTTGCAAAATATCGAAGGTTTACTTTCATATAAAATTAAACATTTTGAGACAAATTCAGAATATTCAAACATAATTCTAAAAAAAAAAATGGGTACCTGTGTATCTCATTTTCGAAAAGAAATATCGCAACAAAAATATGAAAGTACTTTTATCGCAAACTTATAATGTATCTATCAACACTAGCGCATCATAAATATTTCGTAAATAAATTTACGCTGAAATATAAAATGACATGTTTCTCCCATGCAACTGTCATCGCAACCAAAAATTCTCACTACGAAAATATCGAATACAAATGTTTCGTCACAAATTTAATCGTTTTTAGGTTGTGAGTAACAATTTGAGCTGTAATTGGAATTTTCTAATTTGGGGTGACGATACAGATTAAGAAAATTTGGTTGATTATTTAAGGCAATTGCAAATAATGGCATTTTAGTATTTACGATATGTACAGCTACGTATATCATTTTTAATAATAGATTCTAGAAAAGCCTTTTTATTTTGTAAAATTTTATATTATGACTATGGCGGATTTACTTAATTTAGTCTTAAACATTTTTTAAATATACTTCTCTCTCTTCCTAAAACCGTTGCAAAGCTAAAACTATTGCATGTGTTAAAATGTATGTTTTGTATGTTTGTACCAAACATACAAATCATGCATTTTTGATGACATATGCAATATGTTTGGTTTGCGATTTTGTTTTCTGCGACATTTTTGTTTTTACGGTATTTCTGTTTGCGATACTTTTGCCTTGCGTTACATGTGCACGCATCATTTTTGATGTGAACACATCTTTAGCGGCAGGAGTTACTACAAAAATGTTTAGAAATTATGTTACGGAAACATCTATGCCGAACAAATAATATTGCATGTATGTGTGAATATCGACCAGGAATAAAAAATAAAATAAACCTAAAATCAACACAAAATCTAAAATATAGCTGAATATGAAAAAAATTAAAAAACCGGGGTGACTTATTAAAATACACGGTGACCTCCCGAATCCATTAGAGTCCTAGGAAAATTGCCTCTTCAAACGAGGAAGTAAGTGTGCCACGAAGGCCATGATCCACCATTTGATCGAATTAATGTCCTCCATCACCTCCCGAATTTACTGTACATAATTAAGAGTTGTATATGGAAATTATTTTTAATAGTTTTGATGTGAAAACATGTTTATGGGGGGTAAAAGTAAAAAAAATCATAGCAAAAATGGAATGGAAATTGACCAAGAGCATCACCGTGATTGTCAACGACACAAAAATTATTCTAAAGCCTGTATTCCATGAGAAAAATTGACTGACAGTCAAAAAAAACGAAAAGAGAAAAATAATCTGATGTCCAATATAAGAGACAAAGGTAACGTGTTTTATTTTATAGAAAAACAATTTTGCTGTAAAATAAAAAACGTTGTCCTTGTCTCTTATAAGGGCATCAGATTGTTTTTCTCTTTTCGTTTTTTTTTTGACTGTCAGTCAATTTTTCTCATGGAATACCGGCTTAATAGTACTTGCTTACAATTCAGTTCTAAATTTAGGAAATATGATGATCAATAATTCTGCACAGCAAAGTAAATCACGACGAGAAGCCTTCCTTGATATGCTCATTGAACTTATACCAGTTTCACACAAGGACTTTAGAATAAAAAAGCATGCGGTATGAAACTAAACTACTGCAGTACTGCTAAAGCAAAAACAAATTAGCTACGACCATTTGGTATAGCGAGCCGATTAAAGTTGATCCCATATCTGATAAAGTATGCCCAAAGTGAAATGAATCGGCCAAAATACTTTGTTTTTCATTAAAGTATTTTTGCCGATTTATTTCACATTGTTATTAGAACGTTTGTAAAATTGTTCTGCAATAATAAATTGATTGAGGGTCATACATCATGCACTAAGCAGAATCATCAGCCGCTAACTATTTGAATTAGTGACGTCGGGCCCACCCGTACACCGGCCTGATTATATAGTTAGTAGAATGGCTCATGTTTAGCACTACACACTTCTAGAATCCTAAGCTCAAACATGTTTTTCGAGATTACTCGTGTTTCTCCATATTCCTCTAAATTTACAAGGAGCTCATGAGTTACATCTTATTACAGAAATAGTGATTTATCGCAAATTTGTTTCCAAAAATTTGCATTTACATTAAGTTTCGAGATTATAATAAAACTGTTCTGCAATAATTTATCTAAAAGATAGTTTCTAAATAATAAGAGAAGAAGCGCAAGGCTTGTGAGTCCATGATTTTAATTATTAATATTATAATAGTGTTGTTAATTTTAGACCCTGCAAACAATGGTTGGCAAAAAAAGCGATCTTAAATATTGTGGGTCTCATGAATCTCAAATTAGAGTACGAACGTAACGGAAGAAAGAAGCTAACTATTTTTAAATGAAATAAAAATTCTTGCTAAAAAAAAATTATCTGTACTTTTGTGAAGGGCTATGCTTTCGCAAGTTTGCCTCACTCAATATTAGCGCTGAAATTTATTGAATAAATTGTTTTTATTTTTTTAATTGAATTCTCATTTACCAGAATTTATTCTAAATATATTGTTTTAAATAAAAGAGATAGAAGAACGTGTCAGAATCAAAATTTAAAAAATTTGGTCGAAATCAAAAAGTTCCGAAAAAGAAGTTATCCCCAAAATTTAATAATTTGAAACCGCGAGCATCTATATCCGTACAAAAGATTGTAGAGTTTGCAATTAATAAATTTGCATCATGTGCAGAGATGCTAATAATTTGCCAATAATATAGGAGTAACCATTTCCAGTGTGCTTTGTAGACGAAAACTGACTACTGTCATGTTGATGCACGTTAATGATGTAATAAATATACGTGCTAGTGAAGAAGCTATTGATGTCGAAAAGAAGTTTTTGTCATTTCGAAACTTCCACAGATACTAATGATTATTGATGGGACCTTCAGATATCAGTTAATATTTTTATTTTAAATTTATTATTGTCTCCATAACATTAAAAGAAAAATTAACTCTAAAGCTATATGCCGATAGTTGGCTGGATTTGTTTATTTCTTAAACATTACATATTTGAGATAGTCAGGGGTTGAAAATAAATGTGAGTCATTGATGCCGATACTGGTAGGATATTACGAACAATGTGGCCAGAATCCAGTAGATAAGAATTCCATGCAATTGGGACGCTAAACTAGTTTTTTTATGAGCAGTTGAATAAAGGTTATTATTTTTATTTAACGAGAGTATCAAAGATTTAGACGTACCAAGAAAGCTGTTTTGAACGTGACCAACGAAAGCGCAAAAAGTTCTTGACATTTGCGGTTCCATTTCCGTCACGTGCTAAGTACTCATAATTTGTAGATTGCACAGTTTTGGCTGCAAAACTTAATGTTTGATCAATTGCAGTTGCAGTAAAAAGTGCGCAGTAGCGGAATTTTACTACTGCTACTAGTACTACTATATACTTCTGTTAGGTACTGCCTTTATCATTGAAACTTATTAAGTACAATTCACCTCAATTTCGTACAATATCATTTCAATTTTCAGTACAATTCAAAAAAATCCATTTTCCATCATTGCTGCTTACGCAAAAAGTACAACTGGGTTGGATAAATAAAATACGAAATTAACCGATTAAAAGAAGTTCCGGTAAAAGCAAAACCAACAAAAATGGTTATACAAGCCAAACAGTACAAACACTAAAGATATAAAAAAGTACGTTAAGGCGTAGTATTAGTGATGCATATAAATAAATCAGAAAGTATATATACACAAAACAGATAAGTATAGGTGATACATTCATAATAAATATAGTGTACATTTTTTTGATAGGATCTGTGTAAGGAGGGAACGAGACGACTTGTATAAACATTTTTGTTGGTTTTGGGTAAAAGCGAAAACGAAAATCACACACGAGCAAAACCAACGTATATGTGTAACTGACTCGAATAAAATGAAATGGAAATATTTTTGAAACAAAGAAAAAAGTTCTAGCTTACTAACAAATAAACATTGTTCATATTAACGAAATTATTTAACAAAACTTAGTGTTGCTCGTGCTACTACTGCTGGGCTTGGTAAAGCGGATCATAATATTCTAGTATTGTTTGAGTTGTTGACGGGTACACAACAATTCCAAATAAAGCTAAAAATAAAATTAAATTTTATGTAAAATATCCAAAAATAAAAAATAAAATAATAAGTTAAAATTTCAAGTAATTAAAGTGCAATGATCGAACAAAAATACAAATATTAAATTTCAAAATACATAGGTAGATGAGTGTGAAAATATTTTTGTGAACAATTAATTTGTGTCGTGGACAAAATTTTGTGAAGTATTTATATTTAATTTTCATTAAACAAAATTGTAAAATAAAAAAGTATATATCATCATTTTCATTTACTAACACATATAGTGCAATAATTGAACAGAAAAATAATATTAAATTTCATTGAAGTGCAATAAACTGTATTTAAAACATTATAATGTCGTGTATTAAATGCAACGTAAAAATTCAAAGGGAATCCCAAAAGATTGATTGCGCTATCTGCAGAAATATCTTTCATCCGTCTTGTTTCATTAAACGAAGCGGATGTTGAATTTATTCGGATAGAAAAAAAATCTTGGAACTGTTTAAGCTGCCTACAGAAAGCTAAATCATCCAAAAATAGTGATGACAGGTTAGCGTCTCCACGGGCCGTAAGCGCATCTAATGCTATTTATGAGTATGAAAATGCCACCCTTATCAAGGTGTTGCAGGAGATTACGCAACTGAAACAATGCTCAGAAGATAATCACAAGAAATTGGAGGATAGATTCCAGATTTGGAAAAAGACTTTGGAGCGAATAGAAAGTCTAGCTGCAGAAAATAGTTTCCTGAAAACTGAATGTAAAAAAATGGAAAAAAGGATAGAATTTTTAGAGCAACAACAATACGAGAATTCAATTGAAATAGTTGGAGTTTCATCATCTGTAAATGAGAATTTAAATGAAACCATTTTGAACATTACCAACAAAGGACTGGATCTAGCGATTAGTGAACTCGAAATCGACTATGCTTATAGAAGGAAGAAGTCAAATGGGAAGCCATCTAATGTTATTTGTGTCAAATTTTGCCGCCGTCAGGTGAAACATAAAATTCTTGAAGCAAAGAGAAAGAACAAACGCTTAGCGGCTGCAAGTTGTGGTTTAAATTCTAATGGCTTGATTTATGTAAATGAAAGCTTAAGTTTTTACAGAAGACAACTGTTCCTACGTGCTAAAAGGGTTAAAGAAGAAAAGGGATATAAATATCTTTGCATCCGAAACTCAAGAATATTACTAAGGAAAATGGATGGAGGTGATGTGATTATTATAAGTGACATGAATGACCTTGATAAGTTAAAATAATTTCAGTTTAATACTTAATTTTAATGATCAATGTAACTAATTTAGCACAAGGTCAAGCATGTTCATTTGTAAATCCAGCATCATCATCTAGTTCTGATAATAAAAAATCCTTTGGATCATACATCAAAATGCGTGTAGTCTTCGTAAAAACAGTGATTCTATTTTTGCTCATTTTGCGTCATACAAAATTTTACCTGATATTTTATTCTTCTCCGAAATTTGGATAACAAGTGATGAGGTAAATTCTTATAAACTTAATAATTTTGAAATAGTTGATGGTTGTAACAACAATTATTCAGCTGGTGGTATAGTTGCTTATGTGAAAAAAGGTTTTCCTTTTAAGTCTATAGTTAAAAATTTGGTTACGGCTGATATTTTGCAATTAAACTTCAGTTTAAATTCTGAAGTAATCTGTGTGGTTTGCGTGTACCGTTTTAATTTCCACTCAATCAGTGATTTTATTATGGAGTTCTCAAATTATTTAAGTGTTATTAACTCCAAAAATTTATTTATACTGGGCGACTTTAACATAAACATTTTAAAGTCTATTTCGGAATTTAATGATGTTAATCAATATTTATCAATGATGTCCAGCTTTGGTTTAAATTCTCTAATAAATGAGGCTACTCGAATAACTAAACTGACAGCTACTTGTATTGACCATATTTTTGTTAGAATGAAACCTCTATCAAAATTATATCTTAAAGCTGAGGTTTGTGACTTACACCTATCCGACCATAATTTAATTTCATTAAAAATTGATGTTTTCGAATAATATCAAAAATTCCGAGAATTTCCGAGACGCGTACAATTAAAAATATTAATTATATTAAATTAAATTCCTTGTTAGTGCAGGACCAATATTTATTAATGTTGCTAGACGATCCTAATGAGATTTTAAACAAATTTATGAATAATATCACTGCTAAAATTGAAGAATCATCTTATTCTGTCAAAATGCTTTTGAAAGATAGGAAAATTAAGTGCTGGATGTCTAACAGCCTTCTGAAAAGTATAAAAGTCAAAAATAGATTGCTTCTAATTGCTAATAAACATAAAAATAATATTAAACTTCAGAATAGAGTAAAATTCCTTCAGAGGAAAATTAAGTTAGATATAGCAACCACAAAAGAACAATATTTACTATCAAAATAAATTTCAGCATTCTACAAAAGATTTAAAAAGTCAATGGCGTTTATTGGATGAAATTGTTGGTAAGCAGAAATCATTTCAACCAATTTCTGAAATATTAGATACCAATGATGTTGTACTAACTGAGTCACTTGACATAGCAAACGCTTTCAATGAATATTTTGTTGATGTTTCCATCAACCTCAAATCAAAAATCTCTAGTACATCATATGTACCCAACAGAGATGGTAACTTACTAAAACATAATTTTGAGTCTAAGACATTTTTCTTTTCACCAATATCCCCGTCTGAAATTTTGAATTATATCAATAGTTTGGATAATTCCAAATCATCTGGCATTGATAATTTAAGTAATTCTTTAATCAAACAAATTGCACCATCTATTGCTTATATGTTGGCCCATATCTTCAATCTCAGCCTTGATCGTAGCATTTTTCCAGATTGCTTAAAAATTGCTTCAGTGGTACCGTTGTTCAAAAGTGGTAACAAATCAGAGTTAACCAATTATAGGCCCATATCATTACTCTCAGTTTTTCAAAAATATTTGAAAAATGTATTAAAACAAGACTACTACTTTTTCTAAACGAGAGATCATTTTTCTCAAATAAACAATATGGATTTAGAGAAGGACGTAGCACTGAAACTGCCTTAAATGATTTTCTGAGTACTACAATTGATTCACTAAATGATAACCTTTGTTCGGCGGCTAACTTCATTGATTTGACGAAAGCTTTCGACACGGTTGATCATGAGCTTTTATTGTATCAGTTAAATTGTGCTGGTATTCGAGGCAGAGCTAATGATTGGTTCCGGTCTTATCTTGTGAACAGAAAACAAACTGTAAAAATTTGCGGAAAATATAGCAGTTTTAGAATGATCCACTGCGGCGTTCCTCAGGGTTCTGTTATTGGCCCCATATTATTTTTAGTGTACATTAATTCCTTATTTTTTTTAGACTTGAAAGGATATATGATTGGTTTTGCCGATGACATTGCACTTACTTATAGAGGAGCATCAAACCAGTTAATTGCCGATCAAATCAATTACGACCTTTTAATTTTAAGAAAATGGTTGGATTTGCATTTTATGGTTCTAAGCACAAAATCAAAAGTAATGTTTTTTAAATTATATGGTCCTGTAGAGATAAATTTTGAAATTATTTACCATTCTACTAAATGTATAAACTATAAAACTAACAATGTCTCAGCTGAATTATTCAGTTGCTCTAATGAATGTAGCAACATTGAAATTGTCGAAAACTTTAAATATTTAGGAGTTACGTTAGATACAAGACTTGGTTTTAAAAAACATATTGAAAATCTTCAACATTACATTTACGCTTGTAATAGAAAATTATATAGTCTTCGCATGCTTTGTTCCGTGTCAGTTCTACTACAATTTTACTACAGCCTAATTCAGTCCAAACTACAATATGCTATAATTATTTGGGGTGGTGTTTATTCGACATCTCTTCAACCGCTGCTAGTTGTGCAAAACGCATCCATTCGCATAATTTTAAAGAAACCGCTTTTAACATCTGCTTTGCCTTTATTTAAATCACTAAAGATTTTACCGTTAAGATATTTATATGTTTTTAAGGTATTAAAAATGTTCTTTCTTCGTAGTGGTAATCGTAGAGTAAAAATTACGAGATATAACTTAAGGACTTTGAATAATTGTGAATATCCCATTCTCAAGAAAGAACATTTCAGAAAATTTTATATATCTGCAGCACCAGTAATTTTTAATAAGTTGCCTCTAAACATCAAAGAAATTACCGTTACGTCCAAATTTTTAAATGAAATGAAGAATTGGTTGTTTAATATTACTGACATTGAATCTTTGTTTACAGTTTTAGTTTGATGAATGACGATAAATTGAATATGCTAGCTATTTTGTAAATTTATTTTTTATTTTTCCCTTTTTTTATTTGTTGTACCCAACAACAAACATTAACTATTATCTAAGCTTATGATAGGGGGTTTCCAATACTGATCGTTTATGATCACGGAAGCTACCTAACTCCATCCATTTTAATTTAACATTATAAGTACTTTTTAAGTTATTTTGTCAATAGTTTCTGACTTTTATATATTAAATCAATTATTAATTTACTATTGTATAATATATTTTAGTTTTTATAAATAGTGTACTGATTTTTTTGTAATTTAATGTTATGTAATTAATGGTTGGATGAATAAAAATAAAAATAAAATAAAAATAAAATAAAATAAATAAGTAATATAAAAACTATAGAATTATTAAGTAGAATGCTTGACATTTTTCAATGATACATGGCCACATTGGCAAAATATTCCAGTCAAGTTCTGCAGTGGAGTCTTCGTCAAGATCTTGCATTAGTAATACGGTATTAAAAGCTCATGGAGAAGGTTTAATTTATCCTGGCTTACCACCGAGACATGGCTCATTAATGAAGAAAATTCGGTTATATGACTCGATGCCAATAAATTATCAATGTTATAAAATTTATAAATTTCGTTTTGGTTCCATACGCATACCATATATCGATTCGATTCTATTAGGACTCTCTCTATTTCTTACCATTCAATGACAATGGTTCGTCCCGCAAACTTAAAATATAACTTATTGATTTTGTGAAATGTAACTTAATTTAAATAGTAGGCGAACAATAAACTCCACTAAACTCTCCATAAATTGAATTATAGTCCTTCTAACGGTAGAATATGTAGAATTAGCTTTAGAAACGACTGAATTTAAACAAATAAATATTGCTTTGTAACCTACCGGCAAACTACAATTCTTGTTGTTTTTTTTTATATTTTTTTAGGTGCATTCATCAAAAAACAGTGATATTGTGTGCAAATTTTACTGTATCACGTCTTACGTGCCATCGGTTGTGAATCGTTTTTTTGCGTTTACTGTATTAACTGATGGTCGAAAGTTAAAGTTTTTGGATCCTGGAATTCCAGTAAAACAAAACGAAAGGCGTTTTTAACCAGAAACTTCAGTCCAAAAAAAGGTGTTTCGGTCAGAAAACAATTTGACTGAAATACCCTTAGTGTATTTGGACTGAACAACCTTGGAAAGGAATTTTAGTCACAAATTTTTGAACTGGAATACCTTTTGTTTGGTTGATTTTTTTTGACTGAAATGCTTTCGAGAAGTTTGTTCAGTTCAAATACACAAATGACATTTCAATCAAACTATTTTCTGACTGAAATACTTTTTTTTTGGACTGAAATTCCTTTTTAAAGAGAGTTTTAGACATATTATTTCTATGAGAAATTTTATGACTGAAACTCCTTTCGTTTTATAAGCTGTTTGTTAAATTTAAATTAATTATGAATACAATTTTAAGGAGTACCCAGAAATCTGATTCATCAAATTAATAAATGTTATTTCAGAATTCACAATGTAGTTTTCATTTTTAATAAATCTTAAAAGTAGGCTATATTTAGGTGTCCCTAACGGGGTCTATCATTACTATCTGAACCTCTCCAACTTATCTTTCTATTGTGTGTAACGGGGTTTCGTTGAGGCTTGCCCATCTCTCGGAGGTCTTGCTTACAGCTTGATTGAACACTTCAATCAATCAATCAATGTTCGAACATTCTGCGTGTACAAATTTATATTTGTAAAACAAAAAAATAAAAAAAACAAACACTAGTTTTCTTACCGATAAGCTAATAAAACGAATTTGAGAAATTTTGTAGATACATGCTGATGTATTTTTGGCATCGTTTTGAATTTGAAGGTGGAAAGCAATTTCTTTTTACTCAACTTATAATTCAAAGGGCCCTTCAACAGATTTTTAATTATGGTAAATCAATATTAAGATTTTTATTTTCTAGATTGCCATCTTCATTAAATTTAATGTTAGAAATTAGTAATGTGCTAAATCGATCTATTTCCTTCTACATGTTTTGTTTATTTCCTCATATGTTTTTTAACAAAAAATATCGATTTAAGCGAATACGCTTGTCCATAGTTAACCTTCGATTACCTACATTAGTTTCCCAATCAAATCCATTCATATCCTCATTGCTCATCTTCGTTCGACTTACCTGAAATAATAAAAAAAAAAAAAGATAATTAGATTGGTAATGATAATAAATAGTTTCAAATTCGGTTGAGCAATTAAATAAAATTTCGAAGTATTGTTCATACAAAGTATAGTTAAGCCTATTTGACTTCTACGAAATTGCTTTAACAAAAAAAAAAAAAAGAAATGAATCTATCTATCTGATACAAAAATACTGTACGATACAGATTAATATAATCTCACCCAAAATCAAGATGAAACAAAAACCAGAAAAGAAACTTCCATTTTTTACTAAGCTGAAATCAATACACTCCTTTGAAAAAATTATATCTTAGAAACCATAACGAAATATATGACATTGAAGAAGGTGCGTCAAAAAAAACATATCAAATTTAGACTTCAATTTTTTATTTACGGTTTATTTCCCCTTTATTACGTAAACTCAATTTGCCCTTTATCTTGGGTTGATATCGACTGGTTCGGTGGTAAAATCAATTTATTTAATTATTCTATCAAGTTACTAATACCACACTTTTGAATTTATCTTTTCGAAAATTTTTACACATCGCATAAAAATCAGGTGATAAGATTACAAAGTGATTGAAAATCAGTTGAAGATAAATCAAAATGCTGCAGGCGATTAAATTAATTTACTTACACGAAAAACAAGGTACTACACATATATTGGGTGTCGGTACAAATAGCGAGGTATACATACATATACGAGTATATGTTATATTGATGTACCAACTGCCAGCTCTAACCACTTTTGAAACAAAAATGTTATTTAGATTTGAAAAACTTACCAAAACTGGGAAAATCAATAGTAATTCTCATAAGCGACGGCGGAGATGTGTAAAAAAAAGCAAAAACTACAAAATAAATTGAAAATTTATTTTATTTAAACACGATACGGTATAAATTTTTGGATAGATGGAATGTTTGCCATTTTCTATTTTCGAATAAAAGCGAGTTGAATTTCAATAGTGTGCGAACTCTTTATTTGTGTGTTTAAGTAACAATGTACTAAAATTTTACGTGAACTTATTATTCATTTGTTAACATTCGGTCTCTAAAGTTGAATTTATACTTCCTGATTTAGTTAATTTGTTATTTCTACTGTACAGCTAAAATATTATTTACAATTTGACCTTTCGGCGACCAGCAGCAAATATCTTGTGTTAGCACCAAATAACTTGTGTGTCTTGTTAAGAGCGCTACAGACGATCCGATTGTCGGACCGATTTGGTTGCATTGGATGTAAAATCGGATAGTGTATATGCGTGTCGGTCCGATAAAACTTAATTTTATCGGACCGACACGCATACACACTATCCGATTTTACATCCAATCTAACCAAATCGGTCCGACAATCGGATCGTCTGTAGCGCTCTTTAGATTAGTGATTTACGACTTGTAAAACGTTTGAGGTATGTAATGTTATATATACTGCATGGGCTGAAAAGTTTCCTGTATTGACACATAGATGGTGCTACAATGAGTTATCATTATTAAATTTCGAAAATAGAATCTTTTTTTAGGTAGGCACTAGGGTTTCTCAAAACGGGACTCCGTTTTTGTCTCAAAAGTGTGATCGGGAAATCACGAGATTTCTCGGTTAGCGATTTTCTTCTAATATTCTACATATTTTAAATCTGTAACGTTAAAGGAATAATATATTACAGTAAAACCTCGGTTTAAGAGACTATTTGCAAATTGACCTCTCTTTTATTTCCGTCCCTTGGATCCGAATGTAGAAAATTATCTCGTGTGAATTTCTCATATAGAAGTTTATCCATCAATAGCATTTTCAAATCAAATGCAGGCCTGTTAGGAAGGAACCATTCCTTAACCAATTACGATGAAATTCAGCAAAGACGATGGAAATGTGATTTTAAATTGAGTTTTAGATGAAGCCCTGGAATATGGCTACTGAAAAAAGAACTTGGTTAGTTATTAACCGATTATGATAAAATTCGATGTATACGGTGGAAATAGGATTCTAAAATGATATTTAAAAGAAGATATGAAATATGGTCAATTAGGAAGGATTATAAAGTGGTTTTTACAGGAGTTTCTGGAAATGGCTAATTAGGCAGGAACTTGGCTATATCTTTACCAATTATCATGAAATTTAGACCAATTATGATGAAGTTCTGAAATAGGCCAATTAGAAAGGAACTTGGGCGTTTTTTAACAGATTATGATGAGTCAGCATGCAGAACGGAAATTGGATTCTAAAATGAGTTTTAGATATTTATGGGCCATATTCCAGAACTTTTTCTAAATATCATTTTAGAATCCTACTTCCATCACACAAATCGGGTTTCATCATAATCGGTTAAGAAACGACCAAATTCCTTCCTAACTGATCATATTCCAGAACTTCATCTAAATATAAATTAAGAATCCCGTTTCCATCGTACAAATCTAATTTTATCATAATCTATTAAGAAACAGCCAAATTCCTTCCCTTAATTGGCCCTATTTCAGAACTTCACAATCGGTTAAGAAATAGCAACGTTCCTTCCTAATCGGTCTGAATTTAACTTGAAAATACTATGTATACTATATCTCGATAAATTTTTGCACGAGATATTCAAATTTTCTACATTCGGATGTAAGGGACAGTCGAAAAAAAAAAAGGCAGGCCAATCTCCAATTGGTCTCTTTAACCGAGGATTTTCTGTAATATAGTATTTTTACGCGGTTATTGAGTTACAGAATATAAATTAAATAAATTGAAAACCGGGAAATCCGTTTGAGAAATTTCTGTTTGAGAATCCCTAAATTTCTTCTGTGGTTTTCAGCTAAAAGAGTACTTAAACCAAATAAATCGGAAAACCGATCGGAAAACCCAAGTCGATCTGTCATTTAGTTTGCATTTCACAAGCAACAAAACTGACGTGTTCTACATTTTGTGAAGAATGGATAAATTTCAAATTCGTGGTTGTTATATCGTTATATACTTTACTGTTATAATTTATTCTAACATGGTATGTTGATGTATTATAAATCGTAGCTATGTTCACAATGTCACGTGTAGAATAAATGTCTTTATTGTACAAACCACCTGCCTATAGGCCTATAGTAAATAATAAGTTACCTTGAATATTAATAATAATTGGAGTTGAATTTACTCAAAACAGGAAGAACACTATCAATTGGCGACGAGGATTACGGGTTAAAGGTATAAAATAAAGACAAGTAAAATTCCATCAAATTATATTGAATTTACTGGGGTAACTAACTCAAAATTCGATAGATCCCTAAAGAGGTTAGAAGATGCTTTCGCCATTTACACAGTCGCAGAAGACAAACAGAAAATTGAATATCTCTTGTACTACATGGGTGTGGAATTGCAGATTCGTATGAAGTACAATAAACTAACAACGTTTCTGTCCAATTACCATAACCCTAAACCGATTATAATTGGAACGCGAAACGAACCGAGAGTTTGAATACTGCCAAAGACGGCAATTTCTTGCAATTTCGGTAAATTTTTGGAAACTGCGCTACGGAATCAGTTAGTTTGCGGAATTCGTGATCGACGTGTAATCCACAGGTTATTGGAACATAAACATCTAACGCTTCAAAAAGCAGTTGAATTAGCTATAACGCAATGGAAATATTGCAATCGGAGAGCAAGGGTCTACTAAAACACACAAGAATTTAAAAGTGCGCACTCCGTTTTTCATCAAAAACACAAAAAAAGGGGAGGGGATGCGAATTCACGTACAAATAGCACAATTACTAGGGAAAATCAAACGTCTATATAGACACAGCAGTAAGCAATACTAAAATATTAAATATTCTCGATGTGCTGCACCCTATCTGTTATAGTACAAATTGCAAACATAAACGAAGCATCAAAATTGCAAGAGGTTTGTAAAAAGCAAAATATAAATATAATATAGAACGATGGATTTCAACCAAATTAAATGTGCATTCATGTTCAATAGTCGAATATATAATCCAATATCAAGTTCCCAATAGAGGTAAAAGTTGGATTAAAGTAAAAATTAATAATACACCAATTAATATGGAATTTGACAGTGAAGCCGCCGTATCACTGATTAGTTATTGTGAATACATCAGTAAATTTAATAAAGCAAATCTGAAGTTTTCAGATATAAAATTACAAATATAATAATTTACAATAGTAAGTAATAATAATTTGCAAATTTTGGGTTTGGCAGAGGTCAGTATCAATTTGGTTGGCCAATCCAAGATGGTAAAGTTTTATGTTGTGAAAGGCAGCAACACGCTGTCGAGATTGGATTGTAGCTTTTGGCTGGAAAATACTCAAAACGCAGCTATAGTGATAGACGAGTGTCCCCTATCTTCTACCGACGAATTCGTGAGCAAAGAGAAGTTCGTGAGAAGGATCAACATCACTTAGGTTTGTACGACTGTTTTACAGTGTAAATTATGCTGCGAGTTTCAGGCCCTAATGATGCAATGCAATTTCAAAGACTGGAAGAATTATTTAGTAGGTTACCCAAATACTGATTGAAAGTTAACCTTATTGGGTTTTTGTACAAAAGAAACGCACACTAATTAATTAAAAATCAATAATTATTTTTTATTTTGTAATTTTAATTTAATCCAAGAGAAGCAGTTGTAATTTTAATTTAATCCTAGACAAACAGTTTACATTAAACTGTTGGTAACAATATTTTATTTAGTTATACCACCGTGTACATACTTCGGGTGTAAGTATAAATAGATAATGTCAAAATATTTTAATTTTTTGTTGTGTTCAACACAAAGCAAATGTCAATTTTTTTTTTCTTCTCCACTGCACTACCATTACCAACCAATTAACGACCGCGAGTTATCACTTTAATTACAGGTCGAAATATCAAGTTTGATGTAGAGCGCGCGATGGCAGACTCATCTATGAATGATGTTTCGAATGGTGAGTGGAAGTTTGTAAATGCCGTATTGAAAAGTTATTTTTAATAACAATGTGTTTAAATCGTTGAGATGCTAATTTGATTTAAAGTGATTAGAATATGAGTGAAATATTCTAACCTTAAATCACTTTTAACTAATACATTTTTTAAATAACAAAAAGCTTTTCATAATTTATCTGTCGCCCCTGCCCCACACCCCTGATTCCTTACAGTAAACATTTGTTTATAAAGCTACTATAACACTTGATCAAAAAGTAATAAGACTTTTTAAGTAAAATACTAAAAGAAAAAACACACTAATACACTTATGGCAACGTTTTTTCTAGAATTCGAAACAGTTGTTAGAATCGATTTCCGGAATGGCCTTCAAAACTTCTTCGATTCGGTTTGTATCTCTTAAATCGAGTCAAAACGATGTGTCCTGACCGTTTTTTTGAGTTTCAGGAATAGCCAGAAGTTTGACGGAGCTACATAAATCAGGCGAAAAGAGCGGTTGCGGAACGATATGGGTCGAATTGTTGGCCAAATAGTCACGTAAAACCAATACAGCGTGGGACGGAACGATATTTGCGTGGTATCAACAAGATCTCCAATTGTCAATCGGCGATTTTTGAGCACCAAATCCTTAACTTACTTGACGTGGTGTTCATCGATAGACGTCGAAGGACGTTCATCGTTTTCAACGCGTTATCTGCCTTCTTTGAACACCTTATCAAAAACACTCGCTCTGGATAGTGCATTAATATACTTACATTAGAAATATATAATAAGTTTAAAAAAATTCCAAAAAAGTATATCAATAAATGCCAGAAATTAGACAAAAAATTACAATAAATAAATATTTGGATCTGATAAGAATTTTGAATCTGATAAACACTTTGGTTCCGTTTTTGACTTATTAAATTGATTTATATGCAAAGCAAACGGATTTTTCTTCATAAAAAGTTGATCATTCATAAAAGGTGTTAGATTTAATTAACAGCCAAAATACTTCCATATTTCAAAGTACAAAAATTGGTATAAACAAACGTATCGATTTTGTATATGCTTACGTGGGTCCCGCACATGAATTATGGTATTTATCTCAAATTATTAAATTGTTTATATTTATGTATCACACACATAGTTTATTATGTTATATGTGGGCACATAATTTTAATATACATGGAGTTTACACAAATATACATACTCGTACTTTTTCAAACATTGTTTACGCGATATATAGTAGCTCCGATAAAATTATGTTTTTCATAAATCTCACATGAAAACGTAAGGTTAATGTTAAAACCAAAATTTGGTTCAACATTACCCTCCCCCTTACCAACATTGTTGTTTGACTTAATTTAGATCCATGTTTAACTAAACCTATTTTTTTGTTAAATCAAATTAAGCCGATTTTGTTACAAAATAAAACAAAACTTTAATCATAATTGATGTGTAAATAGATATACAGACTAAAAAATTAAAAAAAAAAAAAAAAAAAAAAATGAGCAAACACATATCTTCATTAAAGTTTTTCCTTTGTGAAAATTTTGTTCTACGATATATGGTTTGTAGTATATCATCGAATTTGAGTAAAATTTCCTATTGTTTATTTAAAATTTATGTCAACCAACAGTATAACAAAAGGATAGAGACAGATTAAATAAAAGGATGAGACAAGGATTAATAAGTAACTAATCCTTTTTCACAATTTTATTTTCAAATGTTTTTGTTTCTAGAAAACCCATTATCATATAATTTTACATATAACCACTTTATCGAAAGCTTTGTAAAGGTTTAATTGACATTAATTGATTTTTTTTAATCGAATTTCCCTTGTTCGATTTTTCTTTTCATTTTTGGTTTTACTGTTTTTCATAGTTTCTGATAAAAAAATAAAAGTATGTAAGTACTTAAAAAACCCCTATTTGCCTCTGTAATATGTAAGTAAACAAAAAAAAATGTAATAAGAATGTTGAAAAATTAGCTTGAACAATAGCTATTTAAAAATATAATTTATTACGTTAATTTATTATTAAATAAATAAGTTATGGCATAAAAGAATGTTAAGAATTGTTTATTCACCAAATTAACTTTAACTAGGATTTTGACTTTAGTTTAAAATTTAATTTAAGATTTGATTTTCGCATTTAACGAAGAATTTTGTTTCTGTTAAAAATCTATAACAAATTTTTCGTAATACGATTTCCAATATAATTAGACTAATAAGATTAGGGTTGTTCCGAAACTGTTACTTATTTCTGGTAACTAATTTATTCAAATAAATCTGTGGCCAAAAGTCGAAAGGGCATAAGTCGGCTTGTTAGAAATAATTTTACGGGTTTAGAAATAGTTTTACGAAAAGTACGAGTTTTAAACTTATGCCCTATGACTTGTGGCCACAGATTAGTACTTTTTCATACAAAAAAGTTTAAATTGCTTGTCATTTTGCCTATGAAATGTTTGCAAAGGGGCATGACACAAAAAATTTAAAATTTGCATTTGATAACACTGAAGTAAGAAAAAATTTCATATGGATTTGTAATATTTAAAATTTATAAAGATCATCAAAGTTCATTACTCTAATCTAATATTTTAAGATACTACAGATATTTGAGCTCAAAAAATGCCTAAAATATACAAATCCAAATTTTCCTCCATTTAATTCAAGTTTTTCTTGTTGCTGTCAAAATAAGTACACTAAAGTGATTTTAATTAGGCCACAATTACACTTCCAAGTAAGGTTTTTTATTTCAGTTGTATACAAGTTGGATTCACGGCTTAAACAGACTAATCAATACAACTTTGAAAAATATATAAATATTTTTTGCCAGAAATAATAAACATAAACAAAAAATGCATTAATCTTATATTTAAAAAGTTAATAAAAAATTCGCAAAGTATAAATATTAACTAAAAAGAGTTTCAGTTGAATATTAAATTTTTAAATTAATTCTAGAACGGTAAAACCAGAGCGAAAAAATCAATCGTGCGGAAAATGCAAAATTAAAAATTTAACCAGTTTTTTGTAATAAGCAAGAATGAGGGAATACACATTATAATTATTGTGTATATATTGCCCATGTACAATGAAATTGTAATGTTAATTGTTTGGAAACATGCGTACTGACGACTATACTGAGTAAAAAAAAATTAACAAATGAAAAATTCTATTGGAAATTCTTATCATTAGAAATGTTAGACTACTAAACTTATTCCAGTTAGACAAGAATAATATCTTACTATTGTTGCAATAATAATTTTGAAAAAAATGTGTCTTGGATGATTTACTATAATTTCGAAATTTAGTAGTTGAGGGTATTGACGATAGGGATGCTGAAAAGGGTATATCTGAAAAAAAAAGAATTTGATAGTTAGAGAATAGTGGTAACAACGATCAGTCGTATAAATTATTTTGTTTTGTACGTGTGTGTAAATGCGATTTTGTCTAAAAATAAATTTATATTTAAGTACGCATACGTTGTAGAACTACAGAATGTCGTGAATGGGAGCCAGGTCTAGTTTTCAAAACAAGCAATAATTGTTTTAATAACCTAACACAGAATTTGTCACAATAAACCCTGATTTAATATAGGTTTTTAATCAACAATCTCCTATAAATTATTTATTATAAATTAGAGTATTTCTTTCCTAGCCGCAGTTCCGACTTCGATTTTTGCGACTAATCAAAAATTGATGCAAACATGTTTAGACACACATAAGTAAACTGTTGTGTGCATAATAGAACTGCTGAATGTTTTCTGCTGAACTATAGTGGTGATAATCATTAATTGTAATTGTGATTGTCAATTATTGCATAACAATTTATTCAGCGCGTGTGTTAAAACTGTAGTTTCAGTGATCTGTGTGCCTTTTGATATTTTATCAAAATTGCGCAACTTATTTGCCTATGAACCAAAATTGCGTCTATTTCCTGATGAACTATTTTATTTTTGGAGGGCTATCTTGTAACATTACAGTGGCAATAATCATTATAATCAAAATACACCAAAGTGATACCTTGAATTTCTTGTCTGACAATTAATACAGTACCGTACTTATTAAACTATACTTTCATTGACCTGTTTTAAAAATTGTTCAATTTTATTGTAAAAAGTTTACTGATTACTTACTGTTAAATTCTATAATACCAATCTTCATAATGAATTAAGTAAAAAAATAAAAAATTAAAAGTGACTGCAGTACCATCAAAATTTCATCCGTTTATTATTCAACATTACACTGTATTTCCGTTGATATAGGTTACATAAATTAATTAAAATTTATTACAACAAATATAACAAAAACAAACATCTGTATTCTTGCGTTTAAAATTTATTCGTCTTACTCATCAACAATTATACCTTCGCACGTAATAACAAATTTATAAACACAATCGTCATCATAATACAAAAACTGTAAATTACATTTTACTGCAATGTATGCTGAATAGATTACTTGTCAAAGGTTTTCCAATATTTTGACCAAAAACCCAAATATTATCTGGGGTTGCAAACGTTGCAAGGCATGCAAGGATTTGATTACCAATCGAGTTTTTAGAAAATTTACAACTACCAATGCTACAAAAATTTTCAGAAGCAATCACCAAATAATAGTAGCTTCTAATATTCAAAAACCGGAAGATTTTTCAACTGAAGTTTTACAAAATAATGGTAATTTATTTAATCTATTATCAAAAATTGTGCGGCAAGCAAATAATTATACTCAAAATGCCGGAACACTATAGACAACAAAATGAGCCAATTATTGGTATTGGTAGTAACGACCATAATTTACTTAAAGATGTAGAACCTAGAAAATTGATTTTTGTATCGCGGCTGAAACGTAAAACCACTGACGAATAATTCTCAAAATATCTGGCTGATCTGTTGAATGTCAATGTGGAATGGAAGGTTCGAGCGGGATTATATATCATTCAAAATAAGCATACCAACATCAAAAATACACAAAATTTAAGGAAAGGTTAAGGAATTTTTATTTAGTCGAAAAAGCCAAACATTTATTTTTTATCGAATGCCCAAATAAATCAAGAAGTGGTCTAGAATCGGATTTTATGTGTTATTTTCAAAAGGTCAGAGGAATGTCAAGTCGTCGGAGTTTCTATATGGTTTATTTCTTCAACTTATTTTAATATGTATCAAAAATGTCTTGGAATTTGTATAAGCGACATAACTTTAAAGAGCGATGAAAATGATAAAGTTCTTGTATTGGATGATTTTAATCTTCCCAGTATTGACTGGTTTGTTATGTTGCAACTGACGAGGAATCGCTTTGCATTGATTCACCCTGTGAATTATTACAAATTTTGTTAAAAAATGAAAATCTTATGTCTCCTGAAATGAATAGTGAAAGTTTTTGTATGTGGTGAAAAATATGTCAAATCACATTTTTTTGGAAGGCATGTTTTAATTTTTAGTTTTTTATGTTTTGAATGTGTAGCATTAAATAAACAAAAAAATTATGGAACATGATTGGTTGTTGTTTTTTAAGAGTCAAATATTCGAAAAATTAATGCATATGGTTTTGTATTTATTGGTATAGAAAAAAAAACTAATTACATCTCTGAAAGATATAAAATTAGGCTCATTTTAAATATAAATGAATAGGGATTATAAAATAATTATAGAAATGGTACCATCATTTATTTATTTCTTTTAAAAATGGCCGCCGAAATGTTCTTTTTCAATTTTCTGCGGCGTTTATGTTATTTATTAATTTTTTTTATTTTTTCCTCATTTAGTTCTACTAGACATACTAAAAAATTAGCGCAACATCTTGTTTGTATGTTAGTCTACCCTTTTTTTGAGTACAAATATCAAATTTTAATGATGTGTTTTTTAAATTTCCTGAAAATCTTTTTTTTTACAACCAACCTCATAAAGTAAGTGTTTAAACAAAAAAAAAACATTGAGTACTACATTTAATAAAAACAAAATAAAATGTTGGTATGTTGCCCAACTCCTCTGATTTCCTGTACCTGTAGAAATATTTGTGGAACACCTTTAAAAACAGGTATAATGTAATTAAAAAACTGGTATAAATTAGTGTGAAAACAAAAAGCTAAGTCTGAAGCCTACAGAGGTACTCGTTCCTTGTGACTTGTACGGGAAAATTATCTGATGTTTTGTAACTCTGGTAGAGCAGACATACATGAACAAGGCGGTAAGCATATTACTAACAACAGGAAAGGAGAGAATAATAATAGCACGATTTCATTCGAAAATATGAAACACAACAATCATATACAGTATTGCTATGCACCTACGGAAGAGGCAGATGACATAACGAATGATTGAGTTCTACGAACTGTAGAGTTAGTTGCAAGCAACAATATCTAACACACAACAAAACGACAACAAAATCGTCCAAGGGGATTGCAATGCTAAAATTGAAACCGATAATACCGACATGATGTCAATCATAGGAGGCAGCAAATTCCCACACAAAGATACAACAAATACACTTGGACATCACTAGATGGTAGAACCAACTTCCCTTCAAGATGTCAGAGAAATGCGAGAGGTTCACAGCGACCACTAACTGTAGTAATAGCAACTTTCAAAGTCAAACGAGCCTTTGTAAAAACACACATAAAGAAGACAAATCGGAGGAAGTTTAACATCTATAGAATTGAGAAATACTGACACAAAATATACCTTCAAAGAGACGCTCCAATTCAATCGCAAGCAGTGAAACCAGTATAGTCGATCAAAAATGGGAATAACTAGAAGATACCCACAATAAAGACTGCTTCCTACCAGTGTGCTCGGTTACCAAGACAACACCAGAAAACCATGGATTAGCAATGTTGATACGTAGAAGAAAATCGAGCAACGTCATGAACTTAAGCTTTACAACTATGTAATCAAGACACAACGGAAATCCGAAGGAAACATAAGAAGATAGCCCAACAAGTAAAAAAGATGGCAAGAACGTATTGCAGAAAATACATAGAAGACATTCTCGATACGGCAGAGGAAGCTTTTTTACACAAATCTTAATCACAAATCAGCAACAAATTAATAGATGGAAAGAATACTTTGAGTATAACTGCGTAGATAGCGAAGAAAATGACAAGTTTTCCGTATGAGAACTATAATGAAACTATCAACTAGAGATGTGCGGGTAGTAACTATTCGTTATTTAATACTCGTTACTTTTAACTACCCGAAGTAACGATTCCTTCGGTTAAAAAATTTTCGTTACTTTATACCTACTAAAATGAAAACAAAAAACAAAAAAAAAATTAGTTCGCTTCATTGAGTTGAATCCAACGTATATAACCTAGTTCTGTCTTTTTTTCTCCTTACGTTTGTGTTTTTACAAACAAACAATGAAAAAACATTTTTTTGTTTATAGTAATGATTACTTTGTAACGAATAAAAAGTAACGAGTATTACGTCAAAAGTAACGAGTACCCGTGATTACCTAAAAGTAACGAAACTGCACATCTCTACTATCAACACACACCAACGGAGCGGGAAGCTAGATTTTGTCATTTAGAAGCTAAAGAAAAATAAAGCCACTGCCACAAAAAAATATACCAGCTGAAGTATTCAAAGGCAACATATGTACAGCAGCAGAAACATAGCAACACGTTGACATATGGAAAGAAGGTTTGACCATCCCAATCCCAAAGGAGGGCGGCCTAAGAGAATGCAAAAACTGGCGAGTGATATACCTCATCACATCAACAGCACAAGAAAAGTATTAGCGATGATCATTCTTAAACGAATATAAATATCTCCATCAATCTTAATCAACACCTAAGAATATGAATAAGCAGGTTTTAAGCCAGGTAGGAAGCTGTGCAGAATCATATCGAATGAATGGAAACTCGCCACTATATCTACTCTTCGTGGACTTTGAAACGCGCAATATGGATAGTACTTGTGAAATAGGCATACCGAAGAAAATAATTGCAACACAAAATCGTATCTAATGGGGACCACTAAGACGGCTCTGAGGTAGCACATGAAGCCGGTCTCAAAATCAACATCAATAAAACAAAAGACATGAGACTGCTGAACACGTACATCGTATACGAATCACCTTCAACAACGCGCCAATCGAAGAGGTTGAAAAATTCGTATACTGTGCTATGACAAAACAAAAGCGGCACTGATGAAGACATAAACCAACGCATCAACAAAGCAAGAAATACTTTCAACATTACGAACTAAAAGACAATATAAGAGCTGGTATTCGTGAAATAGGACCGCAATTATGGAAAATTTCCTCAAAAGAATGGGCAACTGTAAGCAGAGCTCTTTTTATTTTAACTTCGATTCGGTTTCAGTTCGTATAATATTTGGGATATACTGAAAATGGACAAAATATTGACGATGATAGAAATTAATATCGTCCATCCTTAGTTTTATTGCTACTGTTTTTACAATAAATAAAGACCTGAGTAGCGATTTTGGTCGCAATTTGAGGATTGAGTTGAGAATTACCGGAAGGCAGTAGTATTGGTAAATTGTATTGGTGTCCAAAGAATAGAGAAAAACAGAGAATAAACATTTGAAAAATAAAAAAAGCAATTCAGTGTTATCTCATGCGTACGAAAAAAATGTTGTACATATTTTTATTTCCTGTAATTTTCTGTACTATTTAAAACTAATAAAATGGTAAATTGAATAATGATTTAAAGATAAACAAAAATTACCTAAAACTGGAAAATAAGTCAGAAAAATATTTATAAACTATAATTTTATTAATAATTTTAAATGATGAAAAGACATACGACGTACATCCTGCTTGCCCATCCCATAATCACTAATTTACTTATATTTTTCACATTATACCTCTTATTCGATGTTAAACAAAAAACTAAAAAAATGATGGGCGGTTTTTTTTGTTTTTTGTTTAACATGATGCAAACAAGAGAGATAAAATGATACGAAAAAGAGGGATATAAAATATACTGTGGAAAATATAAGAAGTAAATTAGTTATTTTGACTTAGTGTTAATTCAAACGCAGGAGAGGAAGGATGTACGTCGTGCGTCTTATCATCATTTAAAATTATTAATAAAATTATAGTTTATAAATATTTTTCTGACCTATTTTCCATTTTTAGCTAATTTTTGTTTATCTTTAAATCATTATTTAATTTACCATTTTATTAGTTTTAAATTTTAAAGAAAATTACTGGAAATAAAAATATGTACAACATTCCTTTCGTAGGCATGAGATAACACTGAATTGTTTTTTTATTTTTCAAATGTTTATTCTCACATAACTCAAAAAAAAAAAAAAAAAAAAAATATTATGAATGTGGCCGACGAAGAATCAGTGCTGTTGAAGTGAGTACAATCGGAGTATTTGTACTACTTTCGCTTAGTGCTTACTCCTGTACTCCGCTATTTCATTTTGTACTCCCCTGTTCGAATAACTGCTATTCTAATAATACTTTTACATAATATTTTAAGTTATCGGCTTTTGCTTGCAATAATTATAATATTCTGGAAAATATCTAGCTTTTTCATAAAACATTTTTCAAAGCTAATTTATAATGGTTCCTGTCATTTTCAGGCATAAACCCATAAAACTGTTCTCTTGCAGTAATGAATCAGTCATTTTAGCAAACAATATCAATTCAAACATGTAAAATTTGCGAACTAAATTACTTCTACTTCACATGGTAAAACTTATAAACAGATAATTCCGAGTTTTTACAACTTACAACTTTAAAACTTCAGATACACTCAAACATGACAGACGTTACCTGATTTTACGGAAAAAAAATGTACCAGCTTTGACTAAATATTTAGGTTAGAACCTCCTGAATACAAAACTTACCACACAAAAACGATGTACGGAAAATAAAATTCTTTAAGCTTAGATTAGCACTTCTATATAAAAATAATACTGTAAGATAATTTCTGCAGTCATTTAAACTTTCCAGACTGGAAAGTTGTATGGAAGTCTGGATTTATGCAGTGTGATCTGGGAAATTTCATTCGTCTTGTGTGATATAAGACGTTTAAGGTTAGGAACTATTTATGGCTACGGACCATTTTTGTGTCTATGCCTGGTCCTTGTGGACCGCCACCCAAACCTAACCTAGGAACTATTTATATAGAATCGGCTTAACAACTCCGATATAAAATTTCACTAAAACACAACGACAAATGTGTGTATTCCATTCGGTGCCGGAGGGGCTGGCTGTATATGGAAAACCAAAATTGGTAATTCTAATTTGTGATTTATGGTATCGGTCATAATACCATTAGTACGAGTACTTATAGTTACTATCAGAAATCTAAATATTATGTCGGTATCCGAAGAATCGCATTAGGCTTAAATAAACCATCTTAGAATTCGCCATTTATTATCAGAATTCGATCTATCATCTCAGAGTTCGACATATCATTTCAAAATTCGTCATACGTATCTTATTCATGTCAGAATTCGATATATCATCACAGAATTCAACATAATAATTCGAAATATCATATCAGAATTTGATATATCATCTCAGAATTTGCTTTATATGTATATATTGTCGACGCATCAGTCAGAATTTGATTTATCGTTAATATTTGTCAGAATTTGGGATATCATCATAAATCATCTCAGAATTTGATGTATCCAGTCAGTATTCTTTATACTTAAATTATTATGTCAAAGTTCGTTATATCATGTCAGAGTTCGATATATAACCTAAGGATTTGAAATACCATATCAGAATTCGCTATATCTTTTCAGAACTTATCATATTCAATTTGAAATTTCATGTTGGAATTCGATACATACTATCGGATTCGATACATCTGTCAGAATTTGATATATTATGTCAGTATTCTATATAATATGTCTGAATTCTATATACATACATGCCAGAATTCGACATTCCATACCAAAATTCTATATTTGTATCACGTAAAAATTTGAAATATAATGTCATAATTCGATATATAATCTCAGAATTCGCGTTATACATATGTACTATCAGAATTCAATATTTTTTGTCAGAATTGTATCAAAATACGACACATGATGTCAAAATCCGTTATGTCGTCTCAGAATTCGACTCAATGTCCATTTTCTATACATCATATAAGAATTCGAAACATATGTCAGAGTTCGATATATCATCTCAGAATTCGATACAAACTGTAAGATTCATTATATTTCATATGTAATGTAAGGATTCTACAAATTATGTCAGAATTCGATATTCCATCTCAAAATTCGTTATATATTGTCAGAATTTGATAAATATTTTAGAAGTTGGTATACTCGTACCTATCATGTCAGTATTCTATATAATACAGAATTCGATATCCATCGCACGTGACAAAGAATATTGACAACTCAAAATTTCAAATTTTTCAGGAGAGCAAAATAAAACATGCCAATTTCGATTATACTGTACTATTCTCTATGGGCGTCAAAAAAAGGAAGATCGGAAGATTAAGCCGTCTCTCACTTTGTAAAATAACTATGACCACTATGGTCACTATCCCCACTATGTCAGGTTATGAAATCGATTATTGCGCATCTTTTTGACGAAATATCTTAAAAACTCAATTTTTTGAGTTGTGTCACTTTTTTATGTCATATTCGATGTCAGAATTCGACATACCATCTCAAAATTCGTTGTATACTGTAAGAATTCGATAAATCTTTTAGAATTTGATATACCTATCATGTCAGTTCTATATAATATGACATATATGTCAGAATTCGGATATATCATCTCAGAATTCGACATACCATATCAGAATTCTATATATCATGTAAGAATTCGAAACATAATGTCGTAATTCGATATTTCATCTCAGAATTTACTATATTCTATCAGAATTCAATGTTTTTGTCAGAATTATGTTGAAATTCGACACATGATGTCAAAATTCATTATGTTGTCTTAAAATTCGATTTAATAGCCGGTTTTTTTACATCAAGTAAGAATTCGAAACATCATATGTCAGAATTCGATATACTATCTCAAAATTCGTTATGTACGATAAATCTTTGAGAATTTGGTATACCTATCATATCAGTATTCTATATAATATTTCAGAATTCGGATATATTATCTCAGAATTCGACGTAACATATCAGAATTCGATATATCATCTCAGAATTCGCTATATACTATCAGAATTCAACATATCTGTCAGAATTAAGTCGAAATTCGACACATGATGTCAAAATTAATTATGTCGTCTCAGAATTCGACTTAATATCCGGATTCTATACATCATGTAGGAATTCGAAATATCATATGTCAGAATTCGATATATCATTTCAAAATTCGCTTTATACAATTCGATAAATCTTTTAGAATTTGGTAAACCTATCATGTCAGAATTCCATGTATTATGTCGGAATTCACAATATTTCATCACAATTCTTTAAACCAGCTCAGAATTCGTCAGATACTGTCAGAATTTTATATTACTATCAGAGTTTGATGTATCTTGTCAAAATCCCATTATCTCAGACAGGGTGGGAAAATACATGTATTTTTAAAAAAACGACAAATCATTTGAATTTTTTGTTTTAAATTAGTTTTGCAAAGAATTATAAATTTTACAGTAAAATTTTAGAGGCGTTTGTTATAACAATTGAAATTGTTTTCAACTACTTAGTGTTCCAAAATATTTCTTGCAGTTGGGCCACGTTTTATTTAAAAAATTCTGATCCCCTATACCTTATGGCAGAAAATTTTTTCAGGCCATGAAATAATAGGTTTTATAATAGGAATTATTTATAGAATTTACAAAATATCGCAGATAATAGATTACTCTAAAATCCATCAACAAATGTGTTTGTTCCATCCATTTGATGCTGGAAACTAGTTTGAATTAGCTAAGTATATACAAATAAATTTGGTGAATATCTTTTTTTAATTTAAAGTTTCAACTCAAAAATATCCTGTATTTGAGCCATGGTTTAATTAAGAAGCCTGACTTCAGATGATATGGCCAAAGGAATTTTCCAGAGCCGGAATTAATAAATGTTATATTAGGAACTACTTAAAGAATCTCAAATCTCAGATATATATTATATTGAAATCCATCCACAAACGTGCCACCTAAAAAAAAGAAAATTAGGGAAACAATGTTTCTGATAAATGGCATCAACCAAAGTATCATTAGTGGTGTTCCGCAATATTTATTAAATTTGGCTCTTATTTTATTAAAACAAATGTGACCCCAAATAAGGTGACCCAAGAAATTTTCAGAGCGTCAATAATTCTGTTTTATATTAGATTTTATTAAAAATTCACTAAAAACAATTGTCAAACGTGCTTCATTTGGTGCTGGAACCCGGGAATGTTGTAAGGGCCTGGAGTGGTTATGAAAGTAAAAACAAATTTTTCTTTGGCAAATCTAATTTCCCCAAATTTTTTTCTAAAAACCACAGAATCATTATATTGTCTTGCAATATTTGTTGTATTCTGGCCATGTTTCATTTCAGAAACTCTATCTTTGACCTAAATGGAACTGCTGCGATTACGCATAAGTTCCATTGAAATATATTTTCTGACTTAACCAATATATTTAATGATCAATGAATTAGTTGTAACACCTTCAAATTAATAATCAAATTGGCGGGTTAAAAATTTTTCTAGATGAGATTCCGCCACGTCCATGTTTTGTAACCAGTCGTCGCCTCTAAACCAATTTTAGGTAGCAATTTTTTTAAAATCAAATACAAACATTTTTAGAGATTTAATAACGGTCCTGCTTTTTTTAAGGCGATTTTTTCAGACTTCGTCCAGCTTTAGTCATTTATGACTTGGTTACCCTAGGTACCTACTGAGGTATTATCTGTCAATGACATTTCTTTAAATTGCACTAAAACATCTTCCCATTATGACAAACATGTTCCCATATTTAACGTGCCTGAATTTGGAATATCTGCCAAAATTCCGATGGTGAAAGTGAAAAGGTTTGGAACTAAAGTTGCTTTAAGATAAATTTTCCGTTTACCACGTAAAATTTAGGTAAAAATAGTTAAAAATTAAAAATTTCACTTACGGTTTCGCTAGTCGGTACTCTTCTCTATGATAAAAACTTAAAACTCCCAAAACGATAATCTAAAAATATCTGTGATCTCGTGAAGAGTTGTGGCCGAGTTAAAAACTGTTTAGCTCGAGCAGTATACAGAGCTTAACGCTTTAATAGTAAAATAGATAAAGAGCTAACAAAATTTATGGCTAAGGTCTAATTATCTTATTTCGTGTACACTCCCTTCTGTCTAGAAATACTCCCTTGAAAATTTGAACGTACTTCGTTTAAAATTTTCAGAACGACAGCACTGCGAAGAATGTATAGATTAAAAACCATTTATTTATGTTGCTTTTTGGTTTTTATATTGAAGATCACGAGCAATTTTTTTGAAAGCGTATATTGTTTTGGATTTTTGTTAACGAAGTAAAATGAATGTCTCGTTTACAACAACAATAGATAGAAAAACATGAATTCCTCATGTTAAAAGATAGGGAAAAATAACGCAAAGCGAGCGGAAGCAACAAAAAGTTGAACCGATTTCACCCGCTTAGCTTATTTTTGATACTTACCATCATGAGAAAACACACTAATACAATAAAAATATTTGACGGCACACAATAGCAAAATGTATATTATACGCCGTGTACATATACAAAATTCTCAATCCTCAAACCTCATTTTGCGACCAAAATCGATACCCTGGGGTGCTATTCTTGAACCATTACGAAAATTTTCGTATTGCGAGTTAGTGTAAAATTATTACAAAAAAGGATTTTTTGGCAGGACCCCTGGCAGTAAATAAGTAAAAAAAAACGTCATTTTTCTATTTTTTTTTACCAAACAACTACAATAGCAGATTAATTTTTTCGTGTTCTTTGAAATATACAAAAAATAACTTTTTTCGTTTTGAAAGCCGTTGGAAATTGAGTCAATAATGTTTTTTCAATTTCATCGTTTTGGTGTAGCGCGGTATTTCCCAAAACGAAACAATTTCGCTTCTAATTTTATAAAATATAAAAAACGTCGGATAAATAATTTCTATTATAAAATAAAAATAAAATATCAAAAATATTTCAACCAAAATTTAATGTTTGAATTAATTAAGTGCGACCGCACGCGAGTATAACAACCGGTCTAAGTACAATACAAAGTTTATTAAATAGTTTATTTTCATAAAGCTGATTTCTAAAACTTGTGCATTCCCTGAAATGATAAATAAATTCGAAAAATTACATCTAAGTTCCTAATCCTTTAAGAAGATGAAAGATTCGAACGATATAAAATATAATTTGATATCAGGGTAAGTACATAATAGCATTTTTAATAAATATGATTGTTGTACGTGGATAAGTCTATTTTTCGGATTTTTATTTTAAACATTATCTTTGAGATTTCGCCATAAATCGTTTTCAATAAAAAAAATCTTAGTTTAAGAACCTGTCTTCGTTTGGTTAAATGTACATATAGTAAAATTCTGCTATAACAAACACCCAAGTGAAAACAAAAAGTTTTTTATAAACGGAGGTACACTACCGTCCAAAAGTATTTGAACACCTGCATATTCCTGGGTAAAATCAAAATAAAGCAACAAAGACATATTTAATGTTTGTCATCCTTCAAAAACCACCACCTCAATGTTATTGAAACCAAAATATTGCCCACATTATTGTTGTGACCTGTGACCTCATCATTAGTCTTAAAAACCATAAATATAGAACTTTCTGTGCATTTAAAGTTTTTCGAAATTTTTTTATTTCAGTAAACCTTCTTTCTTGGACTTTGTTTTGTAGATTGGGTTTATCATTTTGATATTTAAGAAAGCCCATAAAACAGTTTTGCTTTAATTATCTTGTCTCACTTGACTAGAAAACCCGCTTCAATAATATAAAGTTTCATTTTCTTCAACGTACTGCTTCTTCATTTATTTTTTAAACAAAATGGACAAAACAAAGGAATATTCTGAAGAGATTAAAGTAATTATCATCAACCTTCATGAATCCCGGCAAAAGTATTCGAGAAATTTCAAAACTACAGAATATACCACTATCAAATGTGCACTACATCATTAAGAAATTTGAGACTCAAGGAATAACCCAAGGTTACTACTTTGACTGAAGATTTAAGCTTAGTGATGAAAAGCAAACGCAACAGACGCTTGACTGTACCCGAAACAGCAACAGATTTCAATATGGGCCGCAGTAAACCTGTGAGTGTGACTACAATTAAAAGAAAGTTACTTTATACTGGTTTGAGGGGATGCATCGCAGTATCGAAACCACTCCTCAAGACGATAAATAGGAAAAAGAGGCTAATTTGGGCCAGAGAACATCAAAATTGGACAACTGCGACGAATCTAAATTTGATGTTTTTGGTTCCAAGAGAAGAGTATTTGTCTGCAGTCGGCCTGTGGTCTGTGATGATTTGGGGCTGTTTTGTTGGCTCCTCTGTGGGAGACATTGTAAGAATACAGGGGAATACTGAATAAAGAAGGTTACAAGGACATATTGAAAAATCATGTTGTTTCTTCTGGAACCCGTTTAATTGGTCCAAGATTTGTCTTTGAACAAGATAACGACCCGAACCACACATCCACGCTGTGCAAGTAGTTCTTCAACAAAAAAGAACAAAATATTTAAAGAGTCATGAAATGGTCCCCACAGTCCCCAGACTTAAACCCGATAAAGCTGCTGTCTGATGAACTGGACAAACAAGTACGGAAAATTTGCCCTACATCTCAAGAAAACTTCTGGGGAAAAATAACCACATCAACATTAGAAAAATTAGTTGCACGTTTACCCAAAATTTGTCAGGCTCTAATAAAAAGTAAAGGAGGATATACTGATGAATCAAAAATATGACCTTGTCATTGTACATTGTTATTTATCATTATTTACGTACTTTTGGACGGTAGTGTATATAAATTGACATCGTTTATAACAAACGCCCATTTTTAAAAAGTTTGTAAGAACTGGATGTTTTTTATAAACGGGGTTTGTTATAGATGGATGTAATAATTAAATGGATTTTCTGAAAAAAGAGTAACTATATAACAGGAAGTGGGATCGACGATTTGCAGATTGTCGAGCATATAAGTTAAATGGAGTTTTAAGGAAATTACTTTATTTTTGAGTTCATAAATATTAATTTAAAATATTAAAGTAATTAAAAAGCTTTAACATCAACCATTTTTATATAAGTCAAAGGAAAAGGGTCTTTCTTCTCAAAGCTAATTAGGAAAATGTAGGATTGTACTCCAAGGTTACGTAACATTTATTTTAATAACCTGAATAAATTTCCTTTGTTATACACATATACAACATTTCACAATTTGTATGCGTATACCAAAAAATTTGCTACCCAAACCGCAGAGAATTTAATTTTTATTTTCTTGCTGAGTCTTTCGACACAAACTAATTACTTGCCACCAAGCCACGAACATTTCTTTATAAAACAGAGGAATCATAACGAATATTTTGTTTTATTTGTTTTTTTTTTAATAAAACGGCAAAAAGGCATAAATTATAAAAACATCTCCTCTCCACATAAATACCAAAGAAATAATTATAATAATACATAATAGGAAAATGTCATTTCCATATTTATTATTATTACTTTTACAAATTTTTATTTTTATACATTCAATATATTATTATGTATAATGATCATATTTCATCTCCTTCTCTTGTCTCTAATATTTAAATAGATTTTGTTTATTTCCTTTTTTTCTTACTTGTACGAAATGAAAATATAAAATAATGAAATAAATGAAAAACACCAAAAAATAGTAGTTAAAAAATTATAAGGATTGCGGTGGGAGTGTTAATGGTGATGATGAAAACTCTGTTTTTATTTTTAAGTGTTGTTAAACCCATAAAAAGGAAAAACATTGAAGTATTTTTTTTTTTGGTTGATGCTGTGTTATGACAACAAATACATTTAAAGTGAAATGATCTTATAAAAATTGGGAAAGAAATATTATAAAAATTTTCTTCAGCTTTGTGTCATCCTTTATCAACAAGAAATGTACGTACGTATGAGACTGAAAAGTGTATGATAATATTTTTCCAAAAACAATGAAGAAGAACAATTTGTATATTTATTTTGCTGGTTGGTTGGATCCCTATAATTTTTTTTTTTTTTTTTTTTGTTATACATATTTATTCTATACTATCCTACATTATTTCTTGGAGCAAAAACCGAAAACAATACCGTTTATGTATTTTTCGAGTTGAATTTTCTTTTATGAAGCATGTACAACATAACTTCTATCGATTTTAGAATTATAAAACATACACAATCATATTTAATATTAAAAAGAATTGACAACAAAAACGTGATTACAACAAGACAGTGTGTCTCCTGCACTGAGAACGAATGAATGAAACATGACAATAAATCGGAAACACTCTGTATTTTATAAGAAACAAATTATTTGATATGGATGTATCGAGCACAATGAATCAGGAAGAAGAGTTTTTCAATATTCTATCTTTGTTACATTGAATAAAAATAAGAAAATTTATCACGAATCAATTTGTTATTCTGTGAAAGTTGCTGTTGACATTCTCTAAATTTAATAAAGTGGAAAAACTTAATTATATGATAAAACTTTGGTCCAAGTTTATAATCTGGATTATGATTTTAAGCTTTTAATTCTAATTTAAGTTTAATACTAACCAACTTTTATGTTCAAATTTATAAGTTCTGTGTGTGGTAGCTAGTATTAAATTTAATTGTTTCTTGATGAAGATTTAATGGTCAATGGATGTCTTAAAGTTTAGTAAAAACGTTTTATTTGATTTGGTGTTAATAACCGGAATATATTAAGCAATAATAATTTTAGACCGAAATTCGGTTTTCAACTAAAATGTTGTGGATTTATTGAAATTTAAAGAACGTAAGAACTTATACAATGATGTGGAAAATAAAAGGGACACCAGTTAATAAATATTCCAAATGAAGTTAACTAAAGCTTATAATATAAGATACCGTACCCAACACAAAATAAGATACCATTATCCATTTATTTTTAATCAGTGTGTTCATGGAATTTTTTTTTCAGTTTACCGTGAGCTTCTGGTTATCGCTTGGAAAAATAATAAGAAGAGTTTTGACAATTTTGAAATTAGTTGAGAGTTTATAAGTTTATTCTTGATTTTTTCGATAATAAGGTAATATTGGTATTTTATGTTAGGCAAGAAATAAACTAGTTTCATTTGATTTTCTTTAATACTTGAAAAAGGGCCAATCACGGCATTGCAGTGCAGCAAAACGAAAACTTATAAATGAACTTAAACATAAAGGGTTTTCTTACAGAAAAATTGCTGAAATTATTGGACGCTCTAAAACAATGGTAGAAAATTCAACTAATTGGGTTGCTAAATTAGAAGCACAAGGAAGAAACTCAAAAATCCCCTCTACCACAAAAAGAAGAATTTGGAATTATTCGAAAAATGAATCGCTTGTTTCATCCAGGGCTGTAATGAAGGAGTTTAACCTTGATGTAGACATCAAGGTTAAACTCCTTCATTACAGCCCTGGAGTTAGTGAAAATTTAAGAATTATAAAGCCGCGTTTTCCATGAGAACTGCACTAGAACTCGATAAACTTTAAATTCCTTTTATTCTATGTAAAACGAAAAAAAATAAATTCATAAAGCGCGAATGTGTAGTGTATTTGATATAATTACATATTTTAAGTTTAAAAATTTTCCCCTTCAGTTATTTCATCAATATTTTCTTATTTCTTGCTGACGTCATTACACGCAACTACACTCGATAAATTCATGGGTTTATCCAGTGTAACTAAAAAATAAGCTATAATGGTAATTATTTATTGCTGTAACAACTTAAAATGTGTATTTATGTGAAATGACACTACACATTATCACTTTATGAATTTAATTTTTTTTTGTTTACTTAGAATACAAGGAATTTAAAATTTATCGAGTTCTAGTGCAGTTCTCATGGAAAACACGACAAAAGTGCGAGAAAGGTCCTTTTTCTGTCAAAGAAGAACGATGAAAAAAGATTGAATTTCGCTAAGCAATATCTGTGCTGGCCTTAAGACAAATGGCGCAATATTATTTGGTCGGGTGAGACAAAAGCTAATTTATTTAACTCTGATCGTAGAATACCACTTGTGCGACGACCTCCGAATCACTCGCTCACCTTGATAAATATACGATTAAAACAATCAAGCACGGTTGAGAATGCATCATGGTATGAGATGTTTCTCCTACTATGGTGTAGATGCTATCCTCAATGGATAGAAAGCGTTGAGGGTATAATAAAATAAGAGGACTGCGTAGGAATACTTATTAATGGAATGCTAGCCTATGCTGAGAAAAATATGCCATTTCGCAGCGTGTTTCAGTAGGACAATGACCCGAAACGCTCATCGAAGCGAGTTAAACAATGGTTCCAAATAAATTAAATAAACGTTTTAAGTTGGCCTTCTCAATCATCAGACCTAATCCCCATAGAGAAGTTGTGGCGGAAGTGGCTCTAAGAGGTAAAAATCCAACAAATGGTAATGAACTATGGTCATTTGTAAAGGATGCATGGGAGTTTATTCCGAAAGTCAAAAGAAAGAAAAACATACCGGGTGATCCTACAATCAAACTAGTGGCAAAATAAGGGAGTGCTGCGCCAGATTTGGTTCCTGCGACTGATTGCCGTTCGTGCGACTAATTGCCGTTCCTGCGACTGATTGCGTTCCATAAAGAAAAAAAAAACTTTTGACGTACGTAAGTACTGGTCGGAATCTTGACGAGGGTTGGGTTTTGGTACCGTAGACACCGATTTAGTGTGGCGCGGCCGTTTTTTTTTCCTTTGTTTTTTTTCTTTTTCTTTTCTCTTGTATACAGTTTAGGGGTCTGCGGAGGTAGAGCTCTGCATCCGGAGATCACCGGTTCACAAATTAGACATTCCACGCTGGTGTCGTTACGGATCAACAAACGGACCGGTCAAAGGGATTTTATGTCCAGTGTTGTGCGTCGTCATTTGCAATTTTTTCTTAGAATATAAAGAAAAAAAAACAACAACAAATATTTATGTAAAGATTGTGTAATCCTTAATACAGTAGAATTCGCTTATAATGAACGGTCATGGGACAAATAATTTTGTTCATTATAAACGTGTGTTCATTTTAACCGTAAATACTTGGTTTGTGCATTCGAAACTAACTTACATATGTAACTTATGTCACTGTGATTTCCAAAAATTTACGAAAGTTTAAAAAAATACATAGACACCAGAAAAAAAACTCAAAATATTTCCCTATTTCCGTTACATTGTTTCTAGTAATCTAGTATATGTATGCACTATACACGAATCCATACACACATTACATTAAAAAAAAAATATGTACGCAAAATTATGTGTGTGAATATGAATGAATAGACCAAAATATAATTAAAAAAACGAAACAAATAATGATCGATGTTCATTAACAGTAGATTTTTGTACTTAACAGGTATTGTAGGAACATTTTCTTGTTCATTATAAGTTTATAAATGAAGTTCATTATATGTAGTGGAAACAAGAAAAATTGATTATGTAAATTTAAGGGACTTAAAAAATCGTTCATACTAACCGTGTGTTCATTATAAGAAGGGTTTGTTATAAACGAATTCTACTGTAGCTTCAAAAACATTTTTTTTGTGTAATAAAGTTTCACTTCTAAATTATAACGTAATATAAATATCATGTGTTGTTAGTCCAATTTTTTTGCAGGGAGCGATCGTGTGAGTGAAGATGTGGGTGTGTGCGTTAAAACACCAAGTTTAATGTCAGGTAAGTGAGTGTGAGTGTGGTAAGCAGAAAAATGCAAGTACATATATGTCAATAGCGGCTTAAATTAAAGTTTCCGTGCGGCATCATTAAATCACCACCCCTCATACTGATCCTAGTCAGAGCAACAAGCCGCGGTGATGTCAGCGGAGATATCTGCTTGCGGGAGAAGTGAGGACACGCGGCTGACAGTCCAGTTCGTCCATCATACACTGCTAGGGGGTCTTTCACGGCAACGTGCGACCCGCAGTGTATGATCGGATTAGGGGTTCAGCGATGACCGGGTGCGGACTCGGGCCTGATCTCAATTCCTTTCTAGGAGTAGTCTGGGCAACTGGACTACTGAGGGGAATTGATGTATTGGGTTCGGGTTCAATAATCTTGGTCCCCCCAAACTGGATTGTCTGGTGTGCGGTTCCTCATAAGTACATCTATATCTACCCTCAGAGTAGTATGAAACCATATGTAAACCGTAACAAACCCTCAACCGCTACAAAGATATTAGGTCTTCCATTGGGTCCAGGATTAATCATTAATTCGTGTGCAATCCTGCACAATATTATGATGCTGTATGGTGTTCCACTTCCACCAGAAGAGGATATTTTGGCAGAAATGGACGACGACCCAGCGAATCCAGAAACAGAGGATCCCGCAAGAATTCTTGTTGTTGGAAGATAAATAAGAGAGACTGTAGCGAATTCGTTTATACTCGTAGTTTAAAAAAATTTTATTAAATGATATTGTAATAAATTAAATTCATATAAATTATTATTTATAAATTATATCATATATTTAATTCGTTTTAATAATAAATAATAAATTAGTCCCCACAGTAATCTCCATGGCTGATGGATTCTTTTTCTTTTAAAACCAACTCGTGTCTTCTTATCTCTAACTCTTCTTTGTCTATTTGAATTTCAACAAGTTCTCGTTCTTATGAAAAAAAAAGAATTATGGTTTTTTTGACATTATTTACGAGTTTTATTTTCTCGGTGATCAAACGGGAATCGCGTTTCCTGAGTTTTTAGACCAATAGGATTTTTTATACAATTAAAACCCATATGAGAAATCATCGGACCGGAATTCGGGTGCTGAACAATACTTACGAATACCAGTCTTAAATTAAACCGACCAACTTGTCCTCTATACCTCCAGTCTGTACCAAATGATTTATTGGTGTTGATGATTGGAAGAACCTTAGCTAAAACACGAGATCTAATGTTGACGTGACACATATTTGTGTTGTCTGCAAGATGTTAGGAAGCGAGTGAGAAGAGCTGAGCCACTGAAAGGAAGAACTCTACGCGATCGCGGTCTGTCCTACTTTACTCTAACCTTTTGATCTTTTTTGGTTTGAGCCATCATTTCTACAGCAAAATTTCAATCATCCTAAATTCGAGTGAATTTTGAGACTTGATTCTTTAAACAATCTATGATGAGTATTGAATTTTTTCCGATTCAACTCTGCAATCAATAATTTCAGAAGTTATGCAAAATTGTTTGTACCAACGGTTGTACAACTGTTTGGAATTAACGAGGCTAAAGGAAGAGGTGAACTCCTCCATGCTGTAAGAAAGACTGTAGTAACAAAAATTCCTGCACTGTCGGTATTACCGAAAGCTAAATATCCTGCTGACCAACAGAACACCACAAAGAACTTCTTCAGCCAAAGGTTATTGTGTACAATGAAATCACTCGCCGCAACGATCTATTGTATTTTGTGATTGTTGAAGGGTGTGTGAGGCATTACGTAATTTGGCATAAAAAAATTAAGGCAGAGTAAGAGATATCCCCATGCTGGTAGACGGCCAATACTCTATCCTGAATAAACTGACGGATCAAAGAGTAACCATTAACCCTAATCAGCAAGGGTTGAGGCTCGCAAACTCATTTTAATTTTATTAGCTATAAAAAACAACCGAAAAATACATTTTTATGAAAATTGAGCTTTATGTATTCCAATGTTTATTATTTCAGATCTAGAATCACCTGCTGATATTTATTTACTTGTACCGAATGTAGGCCTAATCGGCTCACGTTAAAAAAACAAACATAAAACCATACATTGAGTCTCTTAGACTCAATAGATAATTTCAATATAAATGAAGTCCTTTTACTGATTACTAGTAGAATGGAAATTCATTCCAAAGGTGTATTTTTATCGTCTTATGCATTTTGATTACATACTTCAATATTAAAACTGAAAATTGTGATAACTGAATTTATAAAATATTTGGTTTATAACGACAATAACAAAATCGAAGGATGCCAATATTTCCCATTTGACAATTCATAAGATTGATCAGTCAGAAGTAGTTAAGAAATTTGCATACTGTTATTGTTTCCAGCACTAAATTCCATCTAAACTTGACAAATATGGAATGAAAAGAATTTAGTAGATTTGCGTTAATTCAACAACCAATCCGATGAATTACTTATTTTGAAATGAGCGTCCTCAAAGAAACGGGGGAAAAGGGCAGAATACTTAAATAGTCGCACTGCAAAGTACTTAGTAAATATAGGATTTTACTTGTTTTAGTAGATTTGGACAAATCAATAGGTCCAGAAAATTTACTTGCCAAGCGTGAAAGCATAATGAATGAAATGTTTGTGGTTTTCAAAATTTTAACCTTGCTCAAGAACAAAATCGAGTCATAAGATTGTATCTTCAATGCACGTTATGCTTTGTGTCAACACGAGTATCGAATTACTTTTCATTAACACGAGCATACCCTGTGTGTATTAAATTTTATAGTGCATTTTTTATGAAAATCGTAAATATCGACCGAATTATATTGGCGACTACTGAAAAACTCAAATACACTAGGTGTGTCGTGTTGACAGAAAGGTTAAAAAGATGGTTGATATTCTATATCATCCGTGACATGTATACTTTTTTCAAAAAACGAAACCTAACCAATTACCCCTGGCGTAGTTACATATCAGTCCGACCCAAGCTGATTAGGGTTAATTCCGATGGCTAAAATGTCACCAGAATCTAGGATTTTAGTTTCGGTGAGAAATAAATAATTTATCTGGTTTTGCAGCAATTTGCGGTCTATAGTTTGACCTAATAAAGTAACAACTGTTTGAATATTTTCCCGCATTAAGTACCCTTACTCATTCTAGTGAACTCTTCGAATAAATTTACGGAATACTCAACATATTCGTACAAATTTTACCGAAGCAATTTTCTTTTTTATTCCTAACTAATGTATTAAAATCTTTTTCGCGACATTGCACATACATATAGTGTAATTTGAAGGGACCTAATTTGGGGTTAAAACAAGTAAAAGCTTACAACTAAAAGATGTAAAGGCTTGAGTAACTAGGTCATCGCATAGGATTTTTTGCCTGATGTATAAACGACCTCTCTGAGGCAAATAGTCAAATAAAATTGTCTATAACATCAATTCACTAAAATTGGTAAACAGTGGTCTTGCTTAATGGAAACCAATAAAATATTTATTAGTTATAAATAAAAAAAGGTCGTCAAAATTCTGGATACGTACACAATTCCATTTGAATGAACTGTAAGAAATATTACGCAAAATAATATTTTCACACAAGTTAAAAAAAAAAAATTTAAAGATTTTCTATGATAAAATAAAAATCATAAAAATGCCTACAATAAAAATGGATTATCCCATTATACCCTTATCAAATTATTTATACCTATTTCATAACATACACACGAATTAGGATGTCATCCAAATTAATAACGAAGAGGATGGCATTCGCATTTAGAATTTAATAGTATCTACATGAAATTAAAATTTTCCAACAATTTCCATACTAATTCATTTTACACAACCACATCAAACTTCTTTTAAATGGACATACACCATTATCATCTGCTACATTCCCTAAATATGAAAGCATTTATAATGGAAACTATAACCATTTTCCGTGTAATTGCTTCCAATGTTATTTAATCGCTTTGCTATTATTAAAGTTCTGCTATTTTTTTTTTTAAATAGATAATGTTGAACAATTTGAACGTAGTTGTTTTCCTTGAATTTTTTATTTTTTTATTTTGACCACCAAATCGATTTTTACAATGATATGATTTTGTATAAAACATAACCGCGTATATACCTAAGTGCGTTTAAAAAAAGATATTTAATACCCGATTTTAATTTATTTATTTTCCAATTTTATAAATTAATTTAGAAGCTTCCCCGTGTTACCCTGCACATATTGTACGAGTACAGACAACGCAACGTAATTTAGAATATTGGTAAATATTTTGTTTTGAGGCACTATGTATATCATTACTGTAAAGCAAAGGTTTCTTGCCGTTAGCGCAGAGGAGCTACGACGACAAAAATTTTCATTAAAAAAATATAATTAAATTTGAGGACAAAAAAATTTGGGTGGTGTAGGAATCGGTGAAACGGAAAATTTGTATACATAACTGCTGTATATGTATACCTAAATCTTTTTCAAAAGAGAAACAGGGAAATTTTATAATAACAAATTATAAATTGAATTAAAAGTAGGTATAAATTTCATTTGAATTTTTGTTGAGAGTGAAAGTGGTATAGACACTTGTGTAATCATTTTCGGCGAACAGATGGGTCATTTTATATATGAAAATACTGAAATTTTATACAATAACTGAAAATTGATCGCTAATAATTTCTATTAAGAACTTCCCTTTGCAAATTTATTAATTCTATTATTATATACATTTAAGGTTAAGTGAGAGGTGTTTGAGTAGAGACAAACTTATGTTATTATTAAAGCTGTTAAAGCTTTTCCCAGTTTTGACTGGAATTTGCCCAAAAACAATTTGAAAGCAATTGGCTTATTGTTTCATTTTAAATTCATTTATGATATTTAAAAAAAAAAATTTACGTGCAATTTAGGGGAAAAATCGAGCCAAAATATTCAAAGTACCCTATTTGGGACTTAAAGGCGTGGAAGTAGTGGAATAAAGTAAATACTTTTTATGTTCTTTTTTTTTACTTTATTGGTTTGTGCAACTTCTATCATTAATATTAATATTTCGTCGGACCGCCTTTTGCTTTTATTACGGCGGTACATCCCCGCAAGTGCTGTGTAAAAACATTAGTCAAACAATTAGTTTACTTTTCCGCCTACCATCATAGGACGTAAGAGGGGTCATGAACGAGCAACGGGCAAATGAATTTCGTGAGAAGAAGCCAGAGTTCGCATCACGAGTCAAACAAAAACAGCAACAAACAATTTGCTGTGGGCCCAGGAGCACGTTTCTTGAACTCAAGAGTTGTTGAATAACGTAATTTTCTCCGATAAATCCAAATTTCTTAGTTCCAAAATCACAGCAGCTGTTTATCTGCAAGTCCTACATAACGAATTGGAGCCCTCTGTGTTAGAGCTTTTCGACGAGACTTTCAAATTGCAAAAGTTGTGAGTAACGCTGCATTAATTTTGAATTGTAGATAATACAATTTACTTTCAGATAATCAACAATAATTTATTAAAATCCTATTTTTTTCTTGTCTCTTCATTTAAACGTAAAAAAGTACTTCGCAGAAAAATAAATCGATCTGTAGGACTTGCCCCCTTGTATCCCAGACTTAAACCCAATAGAAAATGTTTGATATATAATGAAGCTAGACGTAGCAAGAATGCCCCAGAATTAATTCAAGCTTTAAAAAGTTTGTTGATGGATATCAAGGAATCCATACCTTCAGCGACTTTAAAAAATTTATCAAACTCAATGAGTCGGAGGTGTACCGGCATAATAAAAGCAAAAAAACAATAACCCCATTGCTTCAAAAAGTTTTGTAATTTTAGCAACCAAGACTCCAGTTTTAAAAAAATATGTTTGACCAATTTTTTTGCACAGCACTGTATACCCAACTTATTCTACGGGAAATTTCCTTTTGCTCTATGTAATTGATTTTAAATTACAGTACAACCTGCAAAGTTGATCACCTACCTAGCTTTTGTTGTTTTCCAAAATCATAAGATATTGAAAATATTTTAGTATAATAATGCCTCCACAAGTTGACCACTCTATAACTTATATGTTGACCAGTAAATCGACGGAAATGGCGTATTTCCTTTACAAATTTACAACAAGAATTGCATAGGATAAATCAGCACAAGAATAACATTAATCCAGACATAATTCAAATTTTTAGTTATAATACCTGCCACCAGATGCCATAATACATATTAAATTTATATTTTATTTCGAAAGGTTGACTTTTGTCAAATCAAATTGGCTGTTTTATTGGGACAAAAATAAACCTAAAATAATTCGAATTAAATTTTGGTCAACAAAATATGCTTAAAGTATTGAATTTTGCGTTTACATCACGCTACTTTTTTGCTACATACTTTTATTCAAATTGGTGTAAACGTGGTATCAGTTTCGAATATTATAATCTGCCTAATACCCTAGACAGACTGTGGTTTAATAAATCCGATTTAGCTAAACTAGTTTAAGTATTCTATGCAAAAACAAAGGGATTAGCTAAAATCGCAGGGTGTATAGGGTTTAGGGTATAAGTTGACAAAAAAAAAAAAAATCGGTGATAATGTTTGGTATGAAATGAATTTTTCTCTCTTCTCTTTAATCCTATTTTCCTTAGTTAACTGAAATTCTCTCTGAAAACAGAAAATAAAATTTGATTCATTCATGATGCGTTGGGCACATGCGTGCATTGCACAAAAAAAAAATACAAATAAGTTTTTAAATAATGTAATAAGTTTAAATAAGTAAATAAGCTTTTTTTTACGTGACTTTAGCTTTAGTGGTTGTTACATATTTCGGTGGTAATTCGAGACTTGGTCAATTTGGTGGGAAATTGTTAGTCCTTTATAGTAGAATAAAGTAAGTAATGATTTCAGTGTCTTAATACGTATGGTCCAGGGTTGCCACCTCTTCGCGAGGACAACCGCGAACCGCTACACTTTCCGAAATAACCTATAAAAGAACATTTTTGGTTCCAAATATATATTTACTAATGAAAAATATATATTTGAAACCAAAAACATTATTGTACAGGTCATTTCAGTGAAGTGTAGTGGTTGTCCGCACGAGAATGTGGCAACCCTGGTATGGTCGTACATCAACGTACATATGTTTATCGTAATTTTTTCATATCCAATTTACAGTAATTCTAGAAACAGTTTTAAAATGGCTAAAAAAAACCGTTAAAGGACCTAAAACAAAACCTTAAAGAAAAATTTAAGCTGTAAACTTTTTGGAAATTAAGGAAAACGGTCAACGTTGCGCAGCAGTCAATTTGGGATTTGTAAAACTGTGGCAAACATTTTAAAAAAGAGGGCAGAACTTTTTGATCGTTATGATTCGGAAAATGATGAGCTAAAGAGAAAACGGAAAAAAATGAATTTTCTGATATAAATGAAGCCACACTTAAATGGTTTCGGGAAATGAGAGCGATGAATGCCAGAATATCTGGTCGAATAATCCAGGATAGAGCTGCTGATTTTGTAAAGCTCGAGCTTTCGATCTTTTTAGAGTACAAGCGTTTTTCATCCCAAAATATTAATTTTATAACGTAAATTATTTTTCTTTATTAAGAAATCTCTTTATCTCTTGAATGGCAAGAGTTACAAACTTTTTAACAATACTTTCTAATAGTAATTTGGGTATGAGGAATCCGAATGTGAAATATATCAATTTTCGAAATTCGAAAAAAAAATGCTACACACGGCTTAAGTTACTATTAGAAAGAATTGTTAAAAAGTTTGTAACTCTTACCATTCAAGAGATAAAGAGATTTTTTAATAAAGAGAGATAATTTACGTTATAAAATTAATATTTTGGGATCCAAAACGCTTGTACTCTAAAAAGATCGAAAGCTCGAGCTTTGCAAAATCAGCAGCTCTAATCCAGGAGCACGCAAAACAATTTGCCGACGAATTTGAAGTAACAAATTTTCAAGCAACAAACAGCTTTAAAACACGTAACAACATTAGCCAAAAAATCCTGTGTGGAGAAGAAAGTGAAGTAACAAGCCATGCAGTACAAATCTTCAACGAAAAATTTAAAGACATAGCAAAACGCTACGATATGGCTGATACCTTTAATGCAGATGAATGTGCTTTATTTTATAAAATGATGCTATACCGGAGTCTAATTGAGAGTAGCGTTGGCGAGAAATTAAAGGCCCTCGTAATTGACAAAGCTGCCAAACCAAGGGCTTTTAAGGGACTTAATATTGAACATTTGTTGGTTATTTTGAAGTCAAATAAGACGGCATGGATGACGTCTGACTTATTTAGTGATTAGGTCAAAATTATCAACTCCCAAATGCGAAGAAAAAATAGAAAAATGTTATTAACAATCGATAATTGTCTAGCACACCCAAAATTGGATAATTGATCCAATTTAGAATTTTTCTTTTTGCCGCCTAACTCTATTTCCAAATTACAGCCCTTAGACCAGCGTATCATAAAAAAATTTAAATCCCATTATCGTTTTAGACCAGGGTACCAAACTATTTTAAATGGCATTATTTTTTTCATCAAGTTTTCACTAAAATTATAGTTAATAACTTTTTAATAACTTAAATAACTTTTTAAGTAAAAAGTGTAACTGGCTAAATGACGCTATCATAGACCATCCGTATTGTTGATCCTACACCTCCACCATCACAAATGTTTTGCGGGGAAATATAATAATATAACATTAAGTTTATAAAAGTCGCTGAATACGGCAAAGAACCTGATTCTAGAGCAAATCTGAAAATGTTCTAAATTGAAAGCAATATAAACTTTATCAAAAATTAAATTCATTGTTTTAAACTCATATGCGAAATTAGTTAAGGAGCGCTGCTTGCTTGGGATATTTATTCCCTAAGAACAAAATTCCTTATTTTACTGGTATGAAAAATGTAATTAATAAATTGTGTACAATTGGTTTAGCTTTGAATAAAAACCACCGAAATGTTCGCGATTAGCCTCTTCAAATGAAAATATCGTTGGTATAGGTGACTATAACAGCTGGCGAAATAATGCGATTACTAAAAAGTAAATTCCAAGTCAATAATCAAAAAATTATCGAAAATGTTATGTACAAACGGTGTACTCTAGATGGAGGTTGGACATTTGAAAATTTCTGTTTTTTTTTTATATAAAATTAACCACCCTTTAGTAAATGACATAAATTATAATTGTGTTTCGGCATAAAAACACAATTCTTTATATGTCATTATGTTTCTGAATACGCTACAAGACCTTAATAAACAATAAAAAACTTCGATACAAAAGTCTCTGACAGTAGTTTAATAAGTTTAAAATTTGTAGAGGTTTAGGTTTAAGGATTGTTTTTTCTCATTAATTTTATTTTATTTCTTTATTCAATGTGAATATTATTTTCTTTGATAAGCTTTTTGAATTAGACTTTTATAATGAACTTAAAATACAGAAGAATTAATCAAAAACTGAAATTGTATGTATACAGAAAAATTTGAAATAAGTGCCAAAACTTTTTTAATTGTAATAAACAAAATAAGATTTGTGTATACGGTTCTAAACTCTACAGAGAAAATTCATTATTATTGTCTTTGTTAATTTTCTGTATGATGTAGGTAAACTTCAAGTATTGTACAGTTATCAAATTTAGAACTAATAAAAGTCCCACTGTCTATGTTTAGATTCGTAGAATTTCAAATTTATTTACATATAATAATTTTGAAAAGTCGGAATCGGTTGGCTTCTATGACCGGCTTCTTTTTACATTGTTATGTTGCGTTATAACATTACAAATTTAAAAACAACGATAAGAATCATATAAATAATATTACCAACTTTGGTATATGCATTAAGGAATCTTGTATTATTGTTTATATCAACCAATAATTGGTTACAATTAAAAGTGAATAAAAAAACCGTTTGAAGTCTTTATAAGTACATTATACGTACTTACATATCAACAAGTTATCTTGATAATTTACCCAAGTATTTTTATGTTTTAAAAATGAACCAATCATGATAATATTTAAAATAAAGTACAAACAGAGGCAATATAAGAAAATACATTTGTTCGATGCACACAACTGCGGTGATTCTGGTGCGATAAAATGCATGCAATGTAAAGTTATGTTATTTCCCCGCTTCTTGTATAAAAATGTGTATTGAAAAAAATAATAATAATAACATAAAACTTTAGAGCACAGAATTGGTCCCAATATTTTGCTATTCTGTATGCACACAACTGGGTTAGTTTTAGTTGATTATCCACTTAGTATTGGCAGGCTAATTGGATTAATATTTATTTACTCATCAACTCGTGTGAACGCGCACTTGCTTCACGGTATTTAACAAGATCTTGAACCATTATTAAACCGTTAACCTTATATCTACAGATATTTGGAAATTTTTGTTTACTTCACAAATCGCGTCTTTCTGTAATGCCGTAAATTTGGAATAAATTTAATTTGCTATAATAAATCAAAGAAAAAACTTGCAATAAAATGTAAATTTCAAAATTTAATTATATTCTGTTAATAAAATAATATTAAGTTAATCAATTAAAAACAAAAATCATAAAAATCTAAGATTCAATTTTTATTTTTGGTGAAGCAACAGTTTTAACAAGATATTTTGAATTTGTTAATTTGGTGATTGGTCCAACTGACAGCCAGTCAAACATTTTTTATTATGGAAGCAAACGGATACATCCATGGAAAAAGTAGTTATAATGATATTTTTTTTTTTTTAACGGTCACTTGACATATTTATTACTAAAACACTCAAAAATAAAGAGAACCGTGATTAACGAAACAGAAGTTTTTTATTGTTTTAAAAGTAATTGGTTTGTTGTGGCTCACGACATCTGAAGCTTAGTTACGGAACCTAGGACAGGAGAAGACAATTCTCTTTGTCTCGAAATCTGCCCAATCTTACAAATATACCTTTTAAATGACGGCTAAAAAAATAAAAATCATTTTAGCTACTTTCTCCAAGGATGTATCTGTTTGCTCCCATTCTGAAATATTAAATTAAAAGATTTTTTTACCGGCACATTTTTCATTAATGGCCGCCACTTGGGTAAGCTCGTCCCTACTTAAAGTTATAAGTATTGGAATTTTTTTAAATTCATCGTCGAGGATTAGAATTACGGCTGTTATTTTGACTAATGTTGTCTTCGAATTAAAATCACACAAACAATTCGGTGAGTATTCAATGTAAAACGCAATGTAAAATATGTACTACAGAAAAGAGTTGTAGTGGAAGTCAGTCTTACAATGAACCGATTGTAAGGAATTTGAGCATTCAAAGAACTACTGTAAACAGCCCGGTGTAAGTATTTAAGTAGTTAGTGTCAGAAATTATGGCGAAACTCATACTTTCAACTACAGAGGATGCGTCGTGGTACATCTAGAGTTAAAAAAAAAATAACCAAGCCAAAGAGCAAACAAGAAGCTCTCAATGAAGTATAATAAAATCCGAAAATTTTTTGTAGGAATTATATAGTAGGTGAGTAGTGTTAAAATGGAATTATTTCTTCCCAAAATTTGAAAAAATACGAATCGAAACAGTATGCTTTGGACAAAATAAAACCAAAATACCAATAACATTTACTATTGCCACAGAAGTAAATTATTCGAGGAAGTGGCTACAATTCCACCACCCACCAACCACATAAGTATCTTCAGCAAGATGTCTCCAATGTACCACGGAAAGTACCCCTATGATTTCATGAAATTAATAGTCAAGCAGGTTTCGGTAATAAATAATTACAATAAATTTTGTACAAGGATTGACAAGTAGACATTATTCTTGAACTGAAAGATTCTTTAATGGTTTCTTTTATTATTGATAATAATGCAAAGTATTTTCGCTTAGGTTCGTTGCAGGAGCTCTCTGTTTCACGCGCTGGTGGATTGCCATTACTGAATGAATACCTTACTTGGGTTTGATGATCGCTTTGTATAGTAAAACTTTATTGGCTAATGACAGCTAAAATTTTCATTCCATCAACCAATATATTTTGGAATATGTAATTTTTATTTGGTTGCGCTTTGCTTCAACAAGATTTTTTTCAGTTCTATCCTGATGGAAACCTGTAATTAACCTTCGTTGGCAGGTTCATTTGTTTTCGTTCACTTTTATTCGTCATGTCTTCAGCAATTTTTTTCAAATGATGCTGCAATTTCTTTGAGACAGTTTCGGGATTTTTGTATGACACCAGAATGGCTATCGGTATGTACCATCTTCAAATGTTGATATTATTACTTTGTTGGTTACAAGTAAATTGGGTGTGTACAACAAGCAAGTCATCTGTGTTACTCCCATTTAAGCAACTAGTTACACTATTTTATTTACACATGTATTGTCTTTGAAAAAGATAATTTCCCAGAACTGAGTAAAATTTCTTCGGTAAAAGATTTTTAATATTATATATGTAGTTCATTCGTGCCGGACTTTATCAAAGACTTGTGCGATATCCAATAAAGCAGCAGAACAATATTCCTTTTCCTCGAAGGTGCTTTGGATTGCATTTAGAATTCTGTGTACTTGCTCTGTGGTACTATGTTGGTTTCGGCATCCAAATTGATAGCTTTGAAATTAGGGGCAGCATGCTTATTGGACGATACGATGAAACATGTTTAACATATTTTTCCTGGCTTATTTATCATTGTGATCAAAGATATCTCCATTTTGAGAATTCCGCATAATCGGTGCCTTTTACGGGATTACACAATTTTTAATTGTATTCTTAATTTTCTTTCAATGAGGTTTGAAGAACAAACCATCATCCCTTTGCTGGGATAGCATGAACTTATTAGTGGTCGGTGTGGTGTGAAAACTGTTGTTAGGTGAGCAGCAAACGCGTTGTCTTTTTACTTTTCCCACTATAACGAAGTTATATTGGAAAAGTATTGTAATCGCGAAAAAAATTTGGTTCCAAATTTTCACATTTCTTGACGAATTAGGTTACCAGCACTACAAAACATCGATTAAAAAAATGCCATGTCCGTCCTTCCAGTCATACATTTTTATTATTTTTATTTTGCCTCCCATTCTTGGTCAACATTTGTGCAAAGATAGATTTTAGTAATAAACAGTTTGTGCTAATTTTTGGGTCCATTCGAGTTCAGAATAGAAGTGGTCTTAGTGGAAGAGAAAACCGCCAAATAGATTTTCTCAAAAACGGGATCGATGTTTTTTTTGTTACCATTTACCACCATCTACCTGTTCACAAAATTTGGAGTCGATGAAGCATTGCGTGGGGATAATTTTTAACAAAAAATAGTAAAACAAACCTTGTTAAACTGTTTTCCGAAGTAGTAATATATATATATATATATATATATATATATATATATATATATATATATATATATATATATATATATATATATATATATATATATATATATATATATATATATATATATATATATATATATATATATATATATATATCTTGTTACATCTGCCAAATTCAAACAATTGTTCCGGAGGTGTCTTTAAGATAAAATGAATAGGCAACCATGTAATATCGTCATCATTTCAAAATACAATATATCTAGCAAGCTTTGAAATATAAATACTTTCTGTGACTTTAATTGACATTTTATGACATTTTTTGACTGAAATTTCAGCGACATGTTGATCGATACCTTATTTGTGAATTGCTTCGATAAAATTGCCTTTAAAGGTATTATTTCAGAGTAATAAATTCTCTTGGAATTAAGGCTCGTATATAAATCTTAATACGAAATTACTATGGGACGCTATTATAATAAAATCATACTATTAAAGCGGTTGATTAGAGAAGCGGTATGAGATATAGTAAATGAAATTCTATGTAACAATCAGGTGGGATATCGGTCAAAAAAGATAATTGACGTTAATTCTGATTTTGTGTTGTTTGTGTTTTAATTTTTTATATTCTCGAATGGCCCGCAGCGATGCTCCATCCAGAATGACGCACTGAGTAATGAATTCTAACAACACAAATTTTCAGAAAAGAAAATTTGAAAAATGAAAAATGGCGAATGCGATTTTGATTCCTGTTCAACACGTCTCAGTTCTAAATAATCTAACATTAATTGTGTGTGTAATTTGGTAGACGATTTATATTGCCATGACCAATTGTTGAAAATCCGTGAAATTTTGTGTTTGCCTCAAAATAATGGAAATTTGAACGAAAACGGTTTTGTGACGTATAAAGGACGCTTTGTGGTAATAGTGATGTTCGAGGAGTCAGATAAAACCTAATTTTTTTATCGATTCTCGCCCAATTATTGGACATTTTAAATTTTTTGTTGCGTTCTGCAAAGAATAATCTGTCCTCTCGGTTCAGCTAAATAATTCTGGACGCTCTGTTTTCATCTTTCCGCAATGCCAATCTTAGGTCCTAAACTCGCTTTTCTTGTGAGTGATCTTTTGCGGTGAATAATCAAAAGACAGATCATACCAATCGAAGGCCATAGCACACACACGTCGAATGTCTTTAGTTGCATAGAAGTCAATTAAAACAGGAATTTTCGTAGTAAGGTTGGATGACCGGCAGATAATCCGGGATCTCGGTGGGTATGTTTGGTGTTATAATCACCTCCCGCAAGACGTTTATTACCCGCAGCCTTGTGTTGTTTATAGCATGTTTTGAGGACAGTACAGTGCTGATATGAGACAATTTGCAGACCATTCCTGCAGACAGACGCTGGTTGATTGGATATGTTCAATCTCATATTTCATAAGTTCATAGTGTTTTAATCTTTTTTTAATCAATACGGCTGTGCCTCCACGTGTTCTCCTGTTTGCATGCTAGTGTCATAAATATCGGACCGATTAATTTTGAAATCAGCGTGTTGATATTCTGCATCATTAGATCCATGGTTCTCTCCATCATCATCATGAAGCTTTGCATCATATTAGTTAATTTGTGTAAAGTTGCTGAGATGTTTTTTCTTCTCTTGCTTGCAGTCTGCTTCACATACAGTTGCATTAACGTTGCCTTGAAATAATTTTTATTTTCAATTCTAGATAAATTTGGCGCGCTCACAGTTTTTATTTATTGCAAAACTTTGAGTTACAGAGTTCGTCACAGATAACACAAACGCCGTTCTAATTATATGTTTTGGTGTGTCCACATTATTTTCATTCAAAACACTATACCACTGTTCTGTGCACTAGATATGTTCCTCTTTGAGTTATTTATTGTCTGGTTTTAATTCCAGACGGGATAATAGCTGAGGTGTCTTCTTCCGACTAACAATGGTGGTAACAGATTTATATTTGAAGCTTTTTCAGCAAAATCAGCTTGGACATCGCTTGCATCCTCGTAACTCTCTGTTCCATTTAGCTTAACAACCAATCCTTTTTGGCTGTGTAGTTAGTATATGCAGTATGTTTACTAACTTGGTCGAAATGTTTAATTAACACTGAAAATATAAATTAATATAAATTCTACCCCCCCCCCCCCCCCCATAATAAACTCGATTGTTTTTACGAGATCTCTATTTGATTATTCCCTCAAATAGATTGGTGTTGATTTCTCACTTTTGAAGTTTTTTCGAACAGTAAATCTATAATATCCAATATTATATAACCTTGAATCACGGATCAACGAAAAACAATTTTCAGAACAATTAAATAAAATAGGGAGTGGCTATTAAAGCCATTGGACGAAAATCAGTGCATATTACATAAACTCTCCACAAGCTTATCTGAAGCTAAATAATATCTTTCGCTGCATTTGGACAGAAGGTTGGCATTTGGAACACACATATTAAAACTAAACGCCAACAATTCAAGCTAAAATTTACTAAACTGTGTGTAAATCGGAAAATATTTAACCTTAAGCCTAAACTGTAAGGTCTTGCTCTATAAAATGGCGCTCAAACCTGTCTGGAACTATGGTATTAAGTTATAGGAATCCGCCTGTGCCTCCATCCAAAATAATAAAACTGCAACGGATGGTAAGTTGGCAACAAAAGCATCAATGACAATCCAATAGTGAGTTCTTGTGAATATTAAAAACTGACATGTTTGTTTAGGAGTTAATAGTTTCCTACGCGGGAAAGATTTAAGAAAAATAATTTAACCTCAACCGCCAATTCGAAATAAAATTGTATCCAAAGATAGTTTTACAATTTTACTAAGATTATATTTAGATAAATTAAGAATATAAACTTGGCATTAACCAAATTCATATCGAGTCAAGGCTTGCAAAATTCCAATTGACTAATATAATCGAGATACAGTTGATTAACTGATTCACACTGAAAATTAAAATCAGTCCGAAATTCTTTAGTAATTAAATTATGGTTAATCATTGTAACTCATTCAAAATTAAATAACGAACTCATTCGAAATAATAATAAATCCTGTGACTCACCAATGACCAAAGTGTGGTTGACCTCAAACGATTAAAGCCAATACATTCTGTCAAAAAAGTACCGGGAAATGATCATTTAAAAAGCCAGTTTAAAGGGATTGTAAACATTTTTTTTTGTCGCTAAGTTCGCACAACTGTCCTCTATCATTACCTGAAGTTTGAGCACGATCTGTCGTTTAGTTTGAACTTACAATGAATAAAAATATCGAACAAAGTATTTGTCTCAAATTTTGTATTACAAATGAATTTCGTGTGCCGAATCGCTGAAAATGTTACAGAAGGCTTACAGTGGATCGAATTTACAATATCAAAAACACGTCCATATGATTGGTGCAATGCATTCAAAAACGGTCGAGATGTGGTGAAAGATTTGCCTCGCTCTAGTCGACCATCAACGTCGTATTGTGCACTCGGAATTCTTGCCAGGGGGTCAGACGGTAAATAAAGAATATTATCTGGGCGTTATGCGACGTTTGAAAGAGCTAATTCGTCGAAAAAGGCCAAGGTTTGTGGAAAGAAAACTCTTTGCACCACGACAACGCACCATCTCCTCACAAGGCTATCATTATGAACGAATTTCTGGCCAAAAGCTCTACAAATATCATCGAACAACCAACGTATTCACCTGATATGGCTCCGGCTGACATTTTTCTCTTTCCAAAACTCAAATTACCACTTCGAGGCACCCGTTTTCAGTCGATAGACGATATAAAAGAGAATTCGCGGCGAGAACTGAAGTCGATTCCATAAAATGCGTTTGAAAAATGTTTTGATGATTGAATTATTCGTTGGCATAAGTCTATTATTTCGGAAGGGGCCTACTTAATAAATTGATGAAGAAAATGAAAGAAGAGAGAAATGAAGAAATTATATGAAACGTAAAATTGGTGAAATTTATTGGGCCGTCAGTATCGTTTAATAAACGTGATTTTATGCACTGTATGGGGATTTACAAAATACATTTAATTGCGTCTCTTCCAACCGTATAATTTGTACCTGTCTGTTTTTAAATTACTTAATTTAACGGAAGTCCGACAAATATTTTAAAATTTTTTTTTTCTTTAAACTGTTTCAATGTTTTTCGCTTTTGTTTTTGCTTTCACTACCGTACACAATTTTCTAATAATAAAAATATTCCTTTTTTCCTCTGAAATTTATAAGTGATTACAAAGAATTTGTCAGTTGTTTGTTGAGTTTGTGTAATTTATTTGTTATTTATGTATGTCATTTGTCTTTATTGAAAAATGGTCGATAATGAAACAACAATATCGTAATTTTGCTTACTAATACAAAAACTACTAATGCCCCTCATCCAAGATTTGTTTTTGGTTTCGGTGGAACTGTCGCCCTCCACTTTGCCTCGCACTATAAACTTCCGTCTTGAAATGCAAAAACTACTTACCGAATTTAGAACAATAAATGAATCTCAAGAGGGGTGTGAAAGTCGTCTTTTGTAAATTTACATAATTTACTTTATTTAGTTAAACTAAAATGGCCATACACCACGAAATTAACTGTTTAAAGGAATATATAAGGAATACATAATTTTAGAACCAACGTACAACAACAATTTTTTCTATAGTGGTATGTCATTCCATTTCCGACAGTACTGAACCAGCTTGAAATGTGATAAAATTGTAAATAAGTATGTATGTAAGTACAATGTAATTGGATTGGTGATAAACAGCTTATTATCATTACTCAGCTGGGTTAAGTAAGCGTAGCGAATATTTTATAATTTTGTGATATGTGTTACAGTTCACATTGTTAAACTTTTAATTTTCAGCGTCGGTGTTTTCTTATCAATCAAAAGTAAATTTTCCCTCTATGTTATCAAAGATTTGAAGACATTTTTGTTTAAACTTTTTATTTTGCTTTATATAAATGAGTTTAATTGTATTAAGCCTTATTATGTACTTGTATAATAAATTTTATGTTTATATTGTATACATTTAACCCATATGAAAAGTTTTAATTTATCCTATCAGTTTTCTGTAACTTAATTACATAATATAATTTTTAGCTACGTGACTTTGCATATATTAAATATAATGATAATGCCCAAAAAATTAAATTATTTTTATATAAAATTGTATAAAAAGTTTTTATATGTACGAATGTATTTAATACACAAAAATAAGGCTACAGTGGAATAACGATAAAAGGTAGTCGCGTCACCTCCTCTTAGCAACCACTGTTTAGAATGAATCGATTTACCAGAAATGATATTCTATTTCGCTTTCGCAGGAAGTTCCCTTATCCAGCATGTACTTTGTCGGTTTACATAACAAATCTTACTTTCTGAGTGAATGTATAACATGTATATCATACCCTATCACCAGTATAACTCACACACAAAAATACTAAAATATGTCAAAAATAAAAAATAAATAAAAAAATCCAATCAATAAAACAAACAACAGATTTGTATTCAAATGTAGTTCACAAAATACTGAGTCCCCCAAAAATTTTAATTTAATTTTTGAATTTTTTTTTTATACTTTCATTGCTTTTTTTTATGGCTGCGTGATTTTTAAGTAATATTGGTGCTACTGTGGCATTTTTCAAAATTTGTTTGGTAGATTTTTATTATAATATTAAAAGTTGTGATTTCATAATTTTATTGATATCCTAAATTTATTTATTTTTTCCGCCAGCTATTTGCTTTAATGGAGATACAATTTTTTTATGATTTTCATTGTATAGAAAACAAAAATTACGGCTTGTAATGAAATTAATCTTTAGCTGTGAAATTAAAATACTGGTAGTAAGTTACATACAATGAATTTCACTACTATATTTAGTTACGATTCAAAATTCATAAAAGGGATTGTCACCAAATTGATTTATACAGAGCTTGGACCAAAAAATAAGAATAGTAAACTTCAGTGATTGATTGTATACGATTGACCAAACAATCAAACCTAATGAATGTATTGAAAATAAGCTTTAAGTACACATTTAATACGAACTTAATGCGATTTATTAATTTTGAAATATCTGTTCATAATAATAAAAAAATGTATATCCTCGTAAAGTCTATAAAATTCCTATCGAAAAAAAAGGATTCTTTCCCAAATCATAAATTCCAAATGGGATCAAATATTTTTTAATAATACAAACATATAAAATCTGAATCTGGCTAGCAAATTTCCAAAAAACAATATCGTACAATATTATTATTTATGTGTCCTACTTTTTTTATAATTTGGCAAATTGACAAATTTTTCAATGGCTTTGTCTTTGTTTAATGCATTCCTGCAGAGTTGTGGCAAAACACCACACACAATATACAATATATGTATATGGGGACTTGCAAACTCTTTCCAAACATGTACATAATTAATTTGTAAAACATTTTCCCTTGACCTAAAATTGAAATCTATTTATTTGTTGGCATGAAAATTATACCTACCATATTCTATTTTGTAGTAGTACAATGAACTTCGAATCGATTGTTAAACAAAAAGCTCGTAAACAACAACTAATGCTTTTACATAAACCAATTTATAAATGGTAATTTTAATTATAATTCCTATTTATTCAGTAACCTTAAAAGAACTATGTAAATTGAATTTATAAATATTATCGATTATTATAATTATAAAAATTTAAAAAAAATCATTTCCATATTTTCCAAAGAAAAAGGTAAATATAGTCGAACATACTGTTACTATTACAGTAAACGTACATATTCAGGATACAATTATTTTTGAATTCTATATAAACGAGTACGTTTACTGCTGTGGAGGGCAATAAAAAAAAACGAATAAATCGATAGTACCACGTCGGTTGAATATTAAACTAGAAAAAAGCACATTCGCCCAATAATGGAAAACCACGTACATAAAGTTTTTCATTATGAAAACTGATGATTTGTGTACATTTTGGAATTGGAACAACCCAAAACAAAACCAAATGAATGACTTTTTCGGTGGATGGAATGTTTACATTACATGGATCAAGGTAAATTCAAATACTAACACAAACTATTTTTTCTTTTTTAATTATATTGATTAAATTTTAATTTTTTATACATACGTATATCTGTACTTATAAAAATTTGTTTTCAAGGTGAAAACAGATTTTCAGTTTTGTGGAATATATTATGATAATTTAATATAAATATATAGATGAAGAACATATAATTGAATATGCGTAAATTATGCGTAATGTAATTGAAAATAAAATATTTAATTTTTAATGTATTTTTGATGAGATGACTCTGACGATGGAAAAACGTTTGTCTGTCTATTGATTTTTGAAAATGGGTTTCGGAAATTAAAATATCATAAAAAGTGGTATGGTGAATGACTTGTGTTTTTGGGAAATAAAAACATTTCACTAAGAATTTTCTTCTGTTCTTGCCCATAAATTGATTTTTTGGTTTTTCTAAATGTTTATCAGTTCAATATTTTAGAAGAATTTTTACCCTCGGTTCGATGCCTCGCATACAAAATTTTTAGACTAACAAAATATAAAAATATATCAATAGAATATTTCACATCAAATAAATGTCATTTGATAAATGGGTTTGATAACGAAATTTTACTGTTATTAAAAGGCAAAGGAAATTAAATAAATATGTACTTATAAGAAGAAAAAAAAAGTAAAATATTTCGGTTAAACGAAACAGTAGTACAGTTTTATTTCCCCAAGGAAAAATCCAACTTACAGTGAACACTGATTGCCTAAAGTTCGTTTGCACCTCTTCTTCTTGACTTACCTGAAATGAGAAAAAAAATATTATTAAACTAATTTAGATAGGTAATCGAGAAAAATCTTGATGTTTTAATATAAAAAAATAATTTGAAAAAACATTGGAAAAAGTTCGTTGCGCGAAATTTAAAGTGTCAAGAAAATCAAAAACCGTAATCTGAGGTGACGGATACCTCCAATCTGAAATGGTGATAGGTGCATTATTGTCAGACCTTCGTTTTATTTTTTGGAAGAGAGCGGAGTGGTTGCCGAACCGTGCAATTAATAATTTATTTATTTATTGAACCTACAGTAAAGTACAATCGATAATTAAGAATTATAATGTAATACAAAAATATTAATTATCAATAGGAAAATCGTTTCTAAACGAATATTTTTAACATTAAAAACAAAAATTTCAAAAACAGGGTCCCTATTTGGGAACTCGATTCGATATCTTATTCGACTCGAACGATGAATTCGATTCGTATATGAATTGGTATTTGCGAATTCTGTTAATCAAAGAAGAGGGGAATTTTTTTTTAATGGTTATACCTGTGTAAAAAATAATAACCATGTTAAACTTTGATATTAGTGTTTTGTTCTGACGATTTTTAAGTGGAGTAGTATTTTTTGTGATTTAAGAAATTGTTTTATGTGTTAATATAAATAAAATAAATTGAATTATTAAATTTGGTTTTATTAATGGATTCGATTGCAATTTATTTTTCGGACGAAAGTGACCGTAAAGATAATACTTCGCCTCATTTAAGGCTCCGAGCAATTCGTGTTAAATCTAATATTTTTCGATTTTTACATATTTTTATTTACATATTTATATAATAAACATTTTTCTAATACATATTTATTGAAAATATTGATTTTAAGTGTGTGACCACAATAATCAGATTAGGGCAGTAGGTCCACGATATGGAGGAGCTTCACATGATTCACTTGTCTGAAGTCTAAGGGCGCTTCGACTGTATTTACAACAATTAAACAGAAACAATGAAAATTCGAATTATTGGTTGCTCGTTAAACAAAAAATTAAAGAATCCGATGTGATATTTTTTTGTTTCTATTAATTTTTATAGGTGACTCTGGATATCCATTAGAACCTTGGCTGTTAACACCATTCAGAACCACTAGTGAAGGAAGCATGGAAGCGGCATTTAACACGTTACACTCTAAAACCAGAAATTCCATCGAACGTTATATTGGAATATTAAAATCACGTTTTCGATGTTTATTAGGTGCCAGGTAATTGAATTATACACCAAAAAAGGCCTCTCAAATAGTAAATGTCTGCGCAACTCTGCATAATATTTGTCTTTACTTCAGGAGGTCATTCGAATAAAGTTCGGAAGGAAATATAAATGATACCATACATCATGTTAGTGAAACAAACGGAGATGGAAACACGGGAAACTGTGTTAGCAAGGTAAATACGGAATAACATATTGAATGCCATAGTAAATTCCACATGAAATAACTAAAAGAATAACATTTATATACTCATAAATTAAATCGTTTTCTTAAAATCTACTGTATATTAAAATTTTATTTCATCACAAAGTTATCTAAAATGTCACATTTTCCATTTCATCTTCTATCACTCTCTTCTAGTAATTCTAATTTCCTTTTCTTCATTTCTAACTCCCCAACTTTACATTTTCGTTCTTCTAGCTTTTTTCACTGCTATTCAGGAAAGAACATTTCCTGATTTATCATTGTTAACACCGGTGTGATTAACCCCATCAATTTTGCGGCTCATCTGTTTGTAGCAACATTATTAATTTATTTCGGAGTGCGCACATAAGTGTGGTTTAGTGGGATCGTGTGATCATATATCGTCATGGGATCACCATTATAATAAACAATAACCGTATCTTTTACGGTAGGTAACGGCTGATATCAAATGGAGAAAGATAATTCAACTACCATTATTGAAAGTGGTGTGATTTTCCATAATACCTGATGTATTTTGGTATTGGAAAAAATTAAAATATTGTGAGTACATTTTTTACTATCTAATTTATTACATATGGCTGAGATGGACGTGAAACTATAAAAATATTTCAAAAATTCATTGGTGAACTGTAAGATTTTGTTACCAAAAATTTAAGTACAGCTAAGGCAAATCAAATTATACTTCGCCTCGATAAACTAGTGTTGAACCGGGTTCAATTTATAAAAATTTCAGTCAAATTTATTGATGAAAATGAAGTTGAATCAGACACGCGTTCTATTGTCGATAAGGCTTATTTTTATTTGAGACCTGCCCTGGAAGGAGGCTTGATGAGCTAAAAGAAGAAAAGAAACCAAAATCGTCGCCAAAAAATTCTCTATCGGGTGTTGGCTGTGAAAATCTTAGAAAATTTGGATTTTGTATTATCGAATTATACAAGCCCGTCAACTATTAATAGACAGATTTACAGTGGTGGTCACGAATTTAGCACACTTGTTTTATAACAAAAAATAACAATTTATTTCATTTATTATTTAAGAAAAGTTGAACTTAAATACAGTTTTAAAACGTGAATTTAAGTATGTACATATTTTTAGAGTGATAACAGATTAAAAGAAAAAATTAAGAAACATTAATATTTTGCCGGGACACAAATTTAGCACATTTACGAAGTTATCACAATCATTTAAGCAACATTGACTGAAGCAAATCATTTTTCAATATTTAGTAGGAAATGCTTTATATTGAATAACTGCTGCACAGCTCCTGCTCAAACTTTCTACTAACACTTCGCAATGTTTCTTTGGAATAGCATTCTACGCGTTTTGAATTTCCTGACACAACTTTGCTAAATTTTTGGCTTTCTTTTGTTCCACGTATTGTTCAATAGCGTTCCACAGTTTCTTAATCGGATTGAGATCTGGTAATTGCGTGGGCCCTGGTTTGCAAGCTGCAAATACTCTTCAGCAAAAGGAATCATGTAGTTTTCTATGATCCTTTTATAAATATATGCAATATATATAAATATTTGCTTTGAATTTTTATTATTTGTATGATTGGGTCAACTTCTTGCCAGGAAAGGGCACTTCAGACCATCGTGTTTCCACCGCCATGCTTAATGGTTTTGATAGTGTACCTGGGGACAACAGTGCAACGTTGACTCATCACTCCCGAGTACATTTTTCCAAAAGTTAAGTGGTTTTACTAAGTGGTCTTTTGCAAAGCCTAATCTGACTTTCAATTTTTTATTTTTGCACTGGGCTATGCCCCACGTGAATTATTTACATTTAAGCGGCGCCTTACCATCCTGGAAGACACGATAATACCACACTTAGATTCTAATTTATATCGGATGTATTATTTGGTTTTCTCTTTGCGAAGTTTTCAGCGCTCGAGGGAGCTTATTTCACATTTTTAGTGACCCAAAAGTTTCTACCTGTATTTAAATATTCGAGAAATTTCTGAAATAGTCTAACCTTGTGTTTTCGTTTCACTGTTTGTTATTAAATGTATTATTATTATATGAAATTTAGAAATACTTCAGAATTTCTTCTTTAAATTTAAAAAAAATCACAAACATTACAGAAATTCGAAAATGTGCCAAACTAGTGTCCAGTTTGAAACAAACTATAATACTATTTAAAGTAACGGCATTTGTTTGTTATTGTTGTTTCATCGAGCTAATGAGTTAAAGCGGCGAAAAAATACGAACTTTATGCAATTATTGTGGTGTATGTTAAATTCGTGGTTATCACTGTATAGTCGAGGAACATATTCTTGCGTTATTCAATTTAAACCCGATTGAAAAATTAACTGCACAAAATTTGTTCATTTTGCTTGATGCAAGAAATTTGCACTTACAATCACCCGAATCTTGGTCGCCCAATTATTGGGATGACATCATGATTTATTTGATTGTATCGAAATTTGACAACAAAACAAAAGTTAAATGAAAGGAAAAAGCGCCCATTAATGCACTTCCTACCTTAGCAGATATCTCCAAATTTATTAAAACTAAAAGTAATTCTTTAGAATCGCAATTTCTTGATGTCATCGAATTCAAGGAGTGATTCAAAGTTATAAATCAATCTACGAATCAAACTAATTCTCAATCTTTGAAATCAAAGTCAACGAATTCATTCAAGCCAGAATCAAGGTCATATTTGATTGGCTTTCTTGAGGAGTATAATGGCCTGAAATCTCCAAATTATATAAATAGTAATTCGTCGTTCAAATCATTATATTTGTTTTCCGTTGATGATGGCATAATTCGCGTTTGGGACCGACTTAAGTTTGTTGCATTTACATATAGGTCAAAACATCCTACATTATTATATCCGAAACAGTTCGTTACAACTATTCCGGTAGCATTTATTCACACTGTCAGACAAAACTATTGACCAGTTGATGGAAGAAAGATCTGTAAAGCGATTTGTAGAGCTTGTATAGATTGTGCTAAAACTAAACCAATAATGCTGAAACAAATTATGTCCGATTTACCAAGCGAACTTGTCAACCAGGCTTTACAATTTTGATTCACTGCAGCTGATTATTCTAGTCATTCCTCGTTTATTATAACTTGCTTGGTAAAATACCTACAAATGCATATTTGGCTAGCTTTGTCTGCTTGGCAACTCGCTAAGTCCATTTGGAATTTGCATCATCGGTAGCAACCGTTCATGGGTGCTTTAAAACGATTTATTGCAACGAGAGGATTACCCAAACAAACCCTCTCAAATATTGGGATCAATTTCATAGGTGCCAACAACCAGTTGTATGAGCTGTACAATGTTCTACTAGTCCTAAACTATCGCAAGCAATAGAAAAGGTTACCATCAGCGAAAAATTGGAATGGATTTTTATTCCGCCTGGTTCATCCCACTTGAAGCAGCTTTAAGGTCTGTTAAACACCATCTGCGCAGACTACCTTATAACAAGCGATTTACTTATGAAGAATTTTGCACGTTGGTCAAACAATTTGAGGTTGTGCTAAACTCTAGGCCATTGGCGCCGCTAGTTTCTGACAATATAGAGATTCTAACTCCTGTTAATTTTTTAATAGGTCGATCATTGAGCTCAATACCTGAAACTGTCCACAAATTCGAGCTAAATATTCCGTTAGTGAAAAAATGGGAAATGTTGTCCAGCTTACATTAGCAGTTCTGGACAAAGAGCAAAATTTCAAACGTTACGAACAAGTACCAATGCCTGAAAAGAGTGAGGGTCACCAATAGCGGAATAAAATATCACTAATAAAATCGCTTCTTAATTAGCTAATTATTAGACCTGCGGTAAAATGTCATAAATTTGAGCAAAAGTTTTGACGCGTTCTATTGAATTTTTATTAAACCAACTAGTTCCAAAAGAGTAAATTAAACTTTTTTAAAACTACATATTTTATTCTCTATCTTAATTTATCCTAAAAAGTTAGATTCGATTTGAAATTGTTGGATTAAAATTACGATTATTTTAAGAATCTTGAATTTAGTCGAATATTATTTATTTTGTAAAATATGGTATACTTATAAGTTTAACCAGAACCCTCTGTGTGTCTAAGAGCCTTAATACTCGCACCATTTTCTGAAATGAATTTGTAATATTCCATGCAAGCCAGTGTAAAAAACTCTTTTTTAAATTTACATTTTCAGAATGAAAAGCCAGATTTTTCTAGATTTTTAGACAGTGAAAATCAAACTTGAAATCCATCAATTAATCTTTAAAATGTAATTTAAAGTTCCATAGTTTTATTCAAAACTACTTACAAAACTAAAAAATCTTTTTACTACGTTTTAATGCCGTATTGAGTTATCTTACAGTTAACTTTGGATCAATTTGGAGTTACCTTTTTCAGTGTTTACACTGCAAAGTCAAATTAGAATCGAATCAAAGCAGGATCGAACCTGAGGTGTAAACTTTAGAAATAAATTATTCAAATTTAACTATTTTATCCAAAAAAAAATCCAAAATGGCGTTTTACTTGATTTGCATGGTTTAATTTGGTTGGTTTTAGTAGTACATTTTTTACAATTAGCTCGACTCTGCTCTATTGTTTGATTAGGTCGAGTCGAGGTAATTATCACGATACCTCTGAAACTGTTAGCAGCTGCCGCTATGTAAGGAGCCGCGGAGCCAGGAAGCCGTGAATTTAATTTTTGTAAGGGTTAGTTTTAAAAATACAGTCATGTTCAAAATTATTTGTGCAAAGCAAAAGTTTTTAATATCGGAAATACAACTGCTTCGAAATTAAGATCAGGACCATATTTTAAAAAGAAAACTGTATTAGTTACACCAAAGTATCTGCTTTGAAACACCTAAAAAAAAATTTGAAATGTTTATTAAGGAATAAAGAAACGTTAAAATTTGTTTGGTGCAAAATCATTTGTGCATTTATTTTGTGTTCAAAATTATTTGTACACTATGTAAACACTTTGTTTATAATATTTTATACATGTTTATTTAGCTTTAAACTATTTCCAATCAGTAGTCTAGTATCAGTTAATCAGTTTAATTTAAAAAATGCCGAAAATATGGTAAATATGCGTAGGAAAATGGGCCGCCATTATTGCAGAATACCAGTGGGGCACTTCGGCTATAAAATGGGCCAAAAAGTATGGTTGTCACCGAAACACAATTCTTTATCAGGTTAAAGAACCCACCAATAAAGGAGAGGTTAAAAATGTCGAAGGGCGGGGGAGAAAACGGTTTACTATCGCCAAAGAAGACCCAAAGGATTGCGAGAGCTGCAAAGGTTGATCCTATCCTAATGATAAGCAGAACTGCAATAGGGACAAGACCGAAGGAACAAGGAATTAAGGCTTATGTAACCCCCAAAAACCCTACATATCACCTAAACATAAAATGACGGCTAAATTATGCCCGGGAACACATTCATAAGCCAACTGAATTGTCGAGGAATATTTTGTGGAAAGAAGAATCGTTTTTTTCGATAGACGGATTATTTGGAAAAAAATATTATTATTCTACACCTAAAGAACAACTTAAAAGGATGGTTACCATTCCAATAGAGCACTCTGGTGGTGAACATATAATTGTATGGGATTGAATATCTCACATTCGGCTCAAAGGAAAATTTACGAAATAATAATTTAAGATGTTCACCTCTTCTAGAAAGCTCCTATTTTTACCTTAAGGCTGAAACATGACTATTATTAGCACGTAATTGAAAGTCTTGAAATTGTTTTTTCAATATGTTTGATATTTTTTTAAATTACCACCCGGATCCTCCAGCAAGATGGGTATTGTTGTAAGAGGATTTCAATTCAAAGCGTTTATTTGTACTTTACGAATAATTTTCTTTCTGCATTTACTAAATTTATGGCGGTGTCTTCCTTTTAGCCAATCATCACTCATCAGTTTCAACCAGTTATTCTTAACTGAGAGGTCACCGATACCCTTTTGCGTTGTCTTAGTCAAGTTACAGTATTCAACACCATGACAATTTAAAAACATAAACAAAATTAGGCATTTAACTGAAAAGTTTATGTCCATTCAAACTGTTAACCCAATTTATTAGTCAAAGGTCAAACCAGGTCGTTACCCTATTACAGAACTTGCAGAAAAATTGTAATATGTAATTTATAATTTCCCATTTGTTCAAGCACTTCCATTTATTTAAATTTCCGCTATGTTTATACAAACATCGCACCACATTTTTCAACATACATGTGTATATTACGACAAGTGCTGCTAGAGACAAATTAACACATTTATACTGTTGAAATATTTTTTAATTAAAATTAATATTTCAAAAATTATTTTAAAAATTATTTATGAATTAGCGTAAAACAATTTTATCTTTAATTTGAATAATCAAGTATATTGAATCGAGCACTACTATTAACATAATCACTCAGAAAGAGGTTAAAAAACCGCAATTTGTTGTTTTATTTAAGAATCTCAATAATCTGTTAAGCACAAAAATCAAAAAATCAAAAGTAAAGAAACAAAAACAAGAATAATAAGAGATTAGATTATTTTAGAAAGATATTATTGTAATGTACAATAAAAGTTATGTATAGCTTATGACCTTCATAAAACATAAAAAATTAATTTCACCTTGGCAATACATGCGAATGAATAGAACTTATGTAAAGCCAACCATTTACGTATTTTATATACATATAAAAAAATGGTCAATTATTAAAAACTATGACTAATGGAAATGGATTAAGAACATCAATAAATATAAAATGCAGACGAAATAGAAAATGAAAATATGATTTTTCCACTATGTATAGTTTTATATGTATAATTGTGTACCGCGATAAAAAGCAAACAAAAATCAATAATCAATTACCAGAGGTTTCAAGTTATTTATTTCTGTTGTTTGGTAAAAACATAATAAACATACCAAACAATATATTGTATGTAGTTAACTGATCCGGTGATGTTTAAATTTGATTGGTTTGGTTTGTTGGTGGTAATATTACCAAATTTTACCAAACCGGACTGTAGATGCGAAATATAAGTTGTGTTTGATAATAATCCTTCAGATTATTGTATTACGTATTGAATGCATTACTGTTTTCGTATACGTAATAATAGCTGACATTGAACAATAATGCTGGTTGCATTTTGCATACTAAATAACATTAAATAAGCTGGAACGAAAAATAAGTTAATGGCAAAGTCAACAATTTTATATGAGTATAATCGACGAGATTCCAACAATTATGTAGATAAAAAATAATAAATTTTATTGGTACGTGATGAAATATAAACATTACATACATAAATAGACATTTTTTGGAAGGTCTACAAAATAATTTACAAAAGCGTTTATTTGATTATAAATGGACAGAGAGAGAGAGAGATTAGTGACTATATTTTTATTTTATTTTTTTGTTTTTTTTGAGAACAAAGTTGTTTGATCTCTAAAAGAAATGATAAGGTTTGCCTTTCTTTCTGGTTCTTGATCTTATTATTATTGATTTGAAAACGTTTACACAAATTTTATGATTTGTTAATTCTTAATTGTGGCATTATGAACCATAAAAGTGTGTAGAAGTGATAATCGTAATCTTTCGCAAAATTTCATGAAAACTAAAGGGCATTGGAACTGTTGTTTTGAAGATTTTACCAACCAATTGCGCATATAATTGTTTATAGAATTAGTATTGTGTCTGTTTTAAAATTCGTTTCTAAAATAAAATATTGATGTCTATTGCTAAAACATTGCAAGCTTGTAGTTACAATTAAGCTACGTACACTTTTAAGCTGGTGCCAATGGATTTCCAATGGAAAACTTTGTGTTACAAACCTAATGTGGTGAATTCAATTGGTAGGAAAGAAAGAAATTTGAAAATTTTGATTTGTTTTTTTGTTAATAAGGAAAGAATAGATGAGTACATACATGATTGATTTTTTATTGATAAGCAAATATTTACCGTTTCAAACTTTTTTTTACGATACAGGTAATATAATAATGGGAATAACTTATTATTTTATTAAATAAATATTTGTTTCTAAATTATAAAGACAAGAAGAGATATTAAAAAATATTTTGATAATCGCACGAATGGTTCAACAAGATTTAACAAAATAATACAAATTTCTAGAAGTCATAAGATATTTTTAGAAGTTTTATAAGATACTTAAAATTCCAATTACGACAAGTAAAGCATTTTATCGGCCGGCTTAGCTGGAATTTTAATTCTCGTAACAATTAACTTTTCTAAATTGTAAATTTTCTAAAAATATCTTATGAATGTACATTAAAATTGTTAAAGTGATCGCAATGTTCTGTTTAAAGAAGTGTGCATATAGTCATTGCAATATGAATCTTTCTTTAAATACACGCAACACACTACATCAGATTGCACATTATTTTAAAACTAATAAAATCCATTTCTAAAATCTATCATATGTAAATAGGTTTCCACCGTATATTATTTGAGCAAAATACCAAATAAAGCCAAAATACTAATTTACTAAACTTGGTTTTTGCAAAGCGTCTTAGCTTAGACACATTTAATTTAGTGTAGCGCCGCAAAAATAATTTGTCTATAGGTCGCAACAACAAAAGGAAATTTGTCATATTTTTGTTTGCAATTTTAGCTAAATTATACATTATCCCGAATAATTTGGACAAAATTATTATTAACGATTGCTCTAAATTACTTTCTATGATTTATTACCCCATAAATAACCAGACTAAACGATAGGGCAAAATAATAAAAATTAAATTAATTATAAAATTTTAATAGCCTTGGATTAATTGAAAATTCGCCGACATATAGTCGCAATAAGAAATATATAAACCAATACCACAATAAAAACACGCGGCAAGGTTTCTCATTTCGCGATGATTTGATTTTCACTAAACATAAATATAGAAAATCAGCTGACCGACATAATGAATAATAAAAAAAAATTTAATACTCGTATGTGCAATTTATTGTTTTCAAAGCGATGTCGTCAACATAAATACATTTTCTTATGTTGAAGAATCAAAGGTCAAAATTTAAAAAAATGCACACATAATAATTCTCGTACATATGTATATGTATATATATTTGTTAAATAGGCTTTTGGCGCTTGAGTGGTATATAAAGACAACTTAACAAATGAGAAACGAATGTTATCAGATTTTTTTTTGAACAAAAATTAATTTTCTTAAGTATAATACAAGTAAGAATATGGAAGTATGTACATACATTAATAATAAAACATGAGCAATATACATATTACGTATATTATATACAAAAATAAATATCAATTAGAATTCATGTGATGTGGCGTCTTGTTGGATGCTCGTTCGCTTGATGAGTTGATTATTTAATCGCTGAATTGCATTTGCAGTCATGAACACGTTTATTTTTATTGTTGATGTCTGACATACGCATACAAAATGGGCAAAATTTTTCTATTTTAACATTTTAATCACATTCAATCTATTTTCTGAAAAATGTGGGTTGAAATTTGGTTAAGATTTGATTTTGGATCAATAATAAATACATTTGATATACAAAAACGTGACAGATAAACGAATATTTATTCATAAGTTCTTATTATAGCTAAAAAAATACTTCAGATTACTTTTTTTAGTATTTCAATTTAACATGTTCCATTCTACTCGTACATTCAACAGAATCAATACACTACACATAATTATTTCCAAATATTGCAACACGTGACATCTTGAGATGAACTCACGTGTGCTCACATAAATCAAGGGTCCAAGTAAATAAATCAATAATAATTGGTGTATTCGAGTCTCCCACATTTTACAATTTGTTTTTGTTCCACTTGTCAATGAGACGAAAAAGTAACAATATTAACCGTATTGTCACTGACTAAAAAACAGTCTATACTAAGACTTTTTTAACAGTGGTAAAAATATTAAATTTTTCTCACTTTTTAATCGTTTTGGTGTTTCAATTGAAACTGGTTAAAATTGTGACGTTTACATGTTTTATTTTTGTTTTGCGTAGAAAAAAGCAAAATATAAGCTACAAATTTTTAACTGGTACAAGACCAGTTAAAATTTCTGTGGTGAATAAATGCTAAAAATTTAACTTTTTAACTTTTTATGCTGTTTTTATTCGTTTGAAACACAGCCTTAGTTAAGACCCATTTCGGATTCTACTCTACATTTATTTTAGCTGTCATTGATCTTATAAAATTGTCTTATGTAAGACGGACAATTTTGATGGTCTTAATGATGTTAGTTTGACATTTCTGTTGTAGCAAAATGATATCACTTTTACAATCAAGTGTCGCCATAAATTTTGAGTCTATTAAATATGTTTGTTTATTTACTTTTCAATAGCAAAATACCTCAAAGTATAAATTAAATCTGAAAAACTAAAGAAAAAAGGAAAATATTGGTATTTGACAGGTCTACAAACATTTTGGAGAATTTGCAACCAAAAAATTACAGTAGAATACCAATATAATCTGTACCCACCAAACGTGAATTCTAAGGACGTGTTCGAAATATGTGATAATTTTTTTTTTGTAATAATTTTGACAAGAGTTTGTTATTATTGCCTGCTTTTGTTTACGAATATTATTACAGAAGTGTCAAATTTACAACACATAGTGGCTGTAATAATTTGGTTGCATACAAAATAATGTCATAATTATTACAGCTGGAAATCACAAACTTCGAACATGTCCTAAATAGTTTTAACAATTGTTTGTTTGCAACCAATTTTTTTCGTCTTCAATTGTAAATAAAGTGAAACGAAACTATGAAAATGTACTTGTATCTCATTCTATAGTCTCCTTTATAAAAATAATATACGATAAGTATACTGCCGTCCTAGAATCAAACGCGGTATCTACTGGTGACTTGAAATTGAGATATTAGGCTTTAAAGTTTTATTAATAGCCCTTTCTAAATGGGAATGTTTTCTACCTAATAAAGGTGATTCCTGGTCAGAGAAACAGTAAATGAGGTATACTAAATACTAAAAACAAATGCGGTATGTACATATTCGCACAAGTAGTTACTACGTTTTTAGCTAGTAGTATGTAGTTACCCCATTCGTGCTTAGAAAAGGTAGAAATTTTAGAAAGATACGATAAATAAATGCTTGTTTTTGGAAGAAATAATGTAGATACTGAGTTTTCCGTCGGTAAATAGGTAGAATAACATGCCTGGTTACTAAGAAAATGTAGATACCGCGTTTGATTCTAGGACGGCAGTATAATGGTTTTTGTTTTTGGCATTACATATTAAGTTAGCCTCCATCTTGTCGTATATTCTTGTAATTCCTTAAATTTGTTTTTAGTTGTGAAATAAGTCGTGAATGGTTGTGTTGTATTTAGTGTAACTAAAATGTTTTTAAAAGTGTATTTAATTAAATAATTGGACTATAAAGTGTGATAAATTATGAACCGTAAATTCATTTAAAAAACTCCTAGTAAACTTTTAGAATTTTCAAAAGATTTTTTAGATAATTTCAAAATCCGTAAGTTAACATTTTGTTTTAAAGTGTGGTTAAACACTGTCCATAAATTACATTATAAGTATCGTTCTTCAAACAAACAGATAAAAATGTCGAAGAAAACATTTTTGAACTATTTAGCTATGTAAAAGCTTGCTTGGAAAAATGTTATATTAAGATATCAAAATCTGGATTCTTTCGCGCGATCGGACACATCAGAAACTTCAATAGATTCGAATTGCACAGACAGAAGCTGACGGTCGATCTAGTTTTAGCTGCTGTGGTAGCATTTTTAGTTCTGAAAATAGTGATAATCTCGATGCCAAAATAGTAATTAGATAGAATTTAAAATTATGGGCGTTAATAAATAAAACACCACATAATCATTTAGATGATTTGTTGAAAACATTAAATGATTCTGGTGTGAAAGGCTTAGTACCACTAACAGCAGGAAAACAACTGAAAACCAAAACTGGTGTAAATAATATTATTGACGTTGCACCAGCAGAATATTTTCACTTTGAAATACAGATAAAATTCAGCAAATTTAAATTTCTGTTGGAAAAAGACCGACAAGTGTTGGACTACAAGTGTTTAAAAGTTCCCGACGAGTGTTATGCCCAATAATTGGAAGCTTTTCTGAATTCCCAGATGAACTGTAATTTTTAATTGGGTGTTATTCAGGTTTTGAAAAATCAGTGAATGAGTTTTTAAAGCCATTCGTAAACGGAACTCCTTATTCAAAATGGTCTCAGAATTGTCCAGTTGGGGACTTTAAGGAAATTTAAAATAAGACTGTTTGTTTGTGATAGCCCAGCAAGAGTATTTGTATTACTGCTACATAGTACCACACTGGAAAAAATAGCTGTCCTGGATGTTTTACAGCGTTAGAAGAGACCAGCTTTATCATCATCGACATTTTTTAAATAATCAAAAGGTATTAGAAACGATCATTATTGGCGTGATATCGCAATTTTCGATCGACCCCATTTATTGAGTTAGAAGTTGTAAAAAAATGTTGAGGCTTATTTCTAAAAATAAAATAGTAGGTGTTAAAGTAAATCTTGACATATAGAATTTCTGAAGTTGTAGAACTTTTGACGATTTAGCTTTGTGGAAAGCCAGACGAAATTCGACAGTTTTTAATTTATACCGGCATTATCGTTTTAAAAGGCACAGTAACCAATCAAATATATAATCATTTTTTATTATTACATTGCGCTGTAAGATTATTGTCAGATGCAAAAAATTGTCGGGAAAATTCCGATAAAGCCTTAATTTTGATTAAAGTTTTTTTCAAATTTCCAAAATATTTCCTACAATATACGGGGAAGTAAGCTTAAACGAGCTCGTACATTTGCCCAGGTGCGTGAAACAATTTGGATCATTAGATTCATTTTCCGCCTAACAATATGAAAATTATATGCAATTTTTTAAGCAAATTATTAAAAACGTAATAAAATTTTACTACAAATATTATGTGTACCGAATGAAATTTGTGATTCCCAAATTTATATTCATGTCGATTATAGAATCCGCGGGAGCGAATCTATCGCGGATCGAAAACTACATATCAAAAAAATAGGAAACAAATGCGGTAAATCAAAGTATCCAGGAAAACTTCTATTCATTTACATGCAATTTAGATTTTTTGATTCCCCGTACAAACGCAATAGTTTTGTAGCGTTTCAAAAACAATTTTTTTTTGACGAATTGTAAAAAATCGCAAAGGAATTTCAAAGAAACTATGATATAAAATTATTGTTTCCCATTTTTTTTATATGAAGTTTTCGATCAGCGATTGATTCGCTGCCGCGGATTCTATAATCGACGTGATTACCTCATGGGTTACTGCGCAAAGGAAAAAAAAGTACCGTTATTTTGTAGAAAAACAATTGAAAAAAAACGAATAAACGTCAAATTGTGCATTTTTTATATTTATTTCGAAATGGACGAATCAGAAGAACAAAAACGTGATTTAATAATTAGATCCGGAGTATACTAATAAAAAAATTGCTAAATTTGCCGGTGTTTCCAACAATACGGTAACAAATGTAAAAAATAAATTTCATTTCAATCTTTCTGTATCACCTAAGCCCGGATCAGGAGCAAAGAAAGGTGCTTAAAATAAAATGTTGGATCAGAAAATTGTAAGCGTCATTACCAAACATCCTTCGATATCTGTGCGGGGTTTGGCCAGAAAAAACAAAACAACCAAATCGATGGTGGAACAAGCTAAAACCAGAAATAATCTACGAACACATAGGAAGTCAAAATCCCAAAAAGAAGTGTTGAACAATTTAATAGAGGGATGGATCGAGCAAAGAATCTTAACAAATGGTTGAACGAACGGAAATATTTTTGTATCGTAATGGACGACGAGACCTACGTCAATATGCATTTCTCGACACTTCCAAGTCCCCAATATCACATCAGAAAGAAAGATGAAGAACTGGACGAATCAATTACTACCATAGCCGTTGAAAAATTTACAGATGGAAACGGGCATCTGCCAGAGTCACTGAAGATATCACCCAGAAGGTAACGGCTTCCATTCGGGAAAAGTGAATTTTCGCCGTAAAATGAACAAAAAGTCCGAATGGCTATTTTTAATTAAAAAGTATACAATATGTACAACAAAACAATAAAAGAATAATAATGATTATCTATTGCCGTTTATTTTTAGTTCTTCATTTACAAATCACAAATTTCATTCGGTACACGTAATATACAGACGAATAGAAAAAATAAAGGCTTCTAACATAACATCAAAGTTAACAAAATTTAATAGTTTCACGTTTCAAATGAAAATGATTGTTATTGTCTTACAACCAATGCAACTAAACTTAAAGTTACTGGGTTTGGTTGGCAGCAACCTTTTCCTTCTGTAAATTCCTCAAAGCCATAGTATCCAACCAGGACTTCAAATATTTTATGTAAAAGAAATATGTATTGCATAAATATTTTCGCGTGCCAATAGATAAAGAATATATGGCTAGTTAAGAACAGAAGTCGTCCAAGTAACATTTTGTTAATAGAGAGATAATGAGCAAAACGTGTTTTCATCATTATTAAAATTAACACTAATATATTTTTGTTACAATATGTTGAATTATGATAGGTACTAGAACTTTTTTAACAGTGCTCAACAGTACTTGGATTACTTTTGTGTTAACTAATATGATGACAAAGAAGTCCAAAAAGTGACAAGCATATTTATTTCAACAGGTATTCCATTGTCAAAATGTTTCACAAGGTTTCAATGCTTCAACGCAAATCCTACAGTTTTTGTTGATGATCACAACAACAAAAATATTTTAATTAATGAGGATGAGCAGAAGGAACAAACATGAACAGAGAAGGTTGTTGAAGTGGAAATAACTCCATTTTTTTTGCATTCTTCCGAAACATCAGTTTCCAGAAACACCAGCCAATTAAGCGAAAATAGTTATGGAATTCCGCAAACCACTGAAAAAGAGGACTTACCGGGTAAATATATTTGTTGACGATTTTTTTTTTGTAATTTGAAATTTCGTAACTTAAAACTGACAAATCGTTTTACTTTCAGTATTTTAGAAAATATAGTAAATGTGTTAAATTTAATCTCCCACAAAATTAATAATTTAAGAGATAAATTTGACAGTTATAAAAAGGAAAATAATAACCACAGGAATGTCCAAAATAAAATGATATTAGAGACTTTAGTCCACGTCAACAAAATTAACCGATCCTTGGAAAAACTGGTTGATGAAGAACAGAATAATATGGTTGAGTTTGAGACCAGCGTTCCGATAAGGACATTTGCCGAACTAAGTGATATAGAATTGCGCTTAGGAGATCTCAAATATATCACAAGATTAGTAAGTTTCCTTGTAATAACTTTAATCATATACAGTGGTGGACATTGAAATCCGGACAGGTTGTGGAGAGGCAATTAAAGGGACTAGGTTTCAGTAGGTATACGATACTGTCTTGACACTTATTTTCGAAAGTGTAACATAATAGAAAGTATGCAGAATTTTAAGAAAATGAGTGAGAGCGATAAAATCGACATTTTGGTGTTCCGGAAAGAATATTTGAGCCTTCGGGAGATTAGCGCAAAGGTCGGATTTAGCAATTCATCCATCGGCGATTTTCTGAAAAATCATGAGAGGACCGCGTCTGTAAAGAGAAAAACCTGCTCAAGGGGTGTTAGAAAGACCACTTTGAGAGATGATCGTTTTCTTAAGCGATGATGGCAGCGAGAGTTATCCGGGGAAGATTTCAGGAGGCTGGTTTGTCCGCTCAAGACTTGCCAAGAAGCTCCTTTTGACAACATAAATGCACCAGAAACGTTTGCAATGGGCTAAACAACACCAGAATTGAACTAGTGTTAATTGGAGGAGCGATTTTCTCGAATGTCCAAATTTAACATTTTCGGATTCGGCGGAATGTCGTACGTGAGGAGAAGAACCAATGAACGCTTCAGCGACGAGTGTCAAAAACCATTTGCTGTGGGTCCAGGTGCTCGTTTCTTAGACTCAAGAGATGTGGAATAACGTGATTTTCTCCTATGAATCCAAATTCAAGTTATATGTTGGAGATGGTAGAATCCTCGCTCGAAGAGAACCTCGAGAGAGGCTTAGCAACGAATGTTTAAAGAGTTCCACCGAAAACTGGAGGAGTTGTACCCTGGGGAGTTTTTTCTGTAGGAGAAACCGGTCGAATGTACTTCCTTAGTTCCGAAATCACAGCAGCTGTTTATCTGCAAGTCCCACTTAACGAATTTGAGCCCTCTGTGTTAGAGCCTTTCGACGAAACTTTCAGATTTTTCAACTCCACGCAAAACTGCGAAAGTTGTGAGTACCATATATAAATTTTGAATTGTAGAATGTAATAAAATTGATTCAGATAGTCAACAATAATTTATTAAAATCCTATTTCTTTCTTATCTCTTTATTTAAATGTAAAAAAGTACTTCGCAGACAAAAATATCGACGTGTCGACTGGCCCCCTTATAGCCTAGACTTAAACCCAATAGAAAATGTTTGGTCTATTATAATGAAGCTAGATGTAACAAGAAAGCGCCAAAGCTTCAAAAAGTTTGTTGATGAACATCTAGGAATACATACCTTCTGCGACTTTGATAAATTTATCAAACTCAATGAATCGGAGGGGTACCGCCGTAATAAAAGCAAAAAGCGAGCAAACAACAACAAGCAATTGGCTTGCTTTCAAAGTTTTATAATTTTAGCAACCAAGAATTTGTAAAAAAATTATGTTTCACCAATATTTTTTGCACAACACTGTATGTGTAAGAACCAAAGAACACCCGAATGAAATATTTAGTAGCTTACCACATGCAATCGTTACGATATCGAGACACCCGGGTTCATTTAAATATTTTGCGCCTGTTCAAAATAATTTGCTAAACTCGCTAGTGATGAAAGGGCGCCATTTAACCTGTCCTAATGATGTACCTTTATTGCCTACAATAAAACTAAACCATCGGAAAAGTCAGAAATGACAAAATGGCTTCAAAGACATCCAAATTTTACGGTTTTGTTAGAAATTGGGTGACGGTGTAATCATAGCCGTACATTCTAAACTGGTGAGTGCTCCAGTAACATTAGTCCCATCAAGAGTTGAGCATATTTGTGTGAAGATTAAAATCAAGAAACGATTAATGTTTACCGACACAGCGTACATACAACCTCATTCAAAGAGTGATTATTTGCTGCATGCGTCGATTAATACATTAAATTCATCCGATTTAGTTCTTGTATTTGGTGACTTTAATCTTCCAAATATTAGCTGGAATTTTCACAGAGAATTTAATTGCATTCTTCCAAACAATTAACAATCTTATTATAATTTCCAAATAATATAAAATCAGATGTAATGCTGATGTAAGTTGATGTAATGCTTGGTTATAATTTAAACCAAATTAACTCCATTGCTAATAATCTGGAGAGATGCGTTTAAAGTAACTGAGTCACTCAATCCATTTGTCGTAAATGATGTCAACCATAAATGTTACAATATTTTATTTAACACTACTGAATGTATATATACCGGTCTGTATGTTTATTTAGAAGCAGTGAATTAGGATGAGAAAGTCTACAAATTTTATGAGATTTTACCGCAAGGCTTTAAACTCCTTTGTGCATATTCCAACGTATCACCAAGTATTCATCCTACATGGTTCGACGACCGGCTTATAAATCTAAAAAATAAAAAATGTAAGGGCTATACTAAAATGATAATAACAAGTTTGGAAACAGACGAGCTGTTCTTTTTACTACACAGCGAGGAATTTGATATTTATTTCAAATTCAAGTACAAGTCTTATTTGGCTAGCATCCAAGAAAAAATTAGAACGAGTCCAAAACATTTCTGGAAATACTTTAAGTCTAAACGTAAAATCGAGGAGTACCCTACCAATAAAGCGGACACGCGGAAACAAGCAATTACAACATATTAATGATGAAGACATTCTATCAGCTTTGAAGGGTTTTGGAGACTGATGTGGGCTGGACGATATACCCTCATCTATGTTAAAAAAGTATAGTGTTAACACCACTGCTTTAGGAAATGTTCATTCGGGGATATTGGATGGTCTGCAAACTGTGATTGCTGGTACCGATGTCCAACAGTCCGAGTTGGAGATGGTGAACCCCAAAAAGTACATGTACTTCTCTAACTTCAAACCAACTACTACGTGCGATGATATAAAAAACCACATTTATTCCAAATTACAAATTCCTACTGGAAATGTTGAATGCCACGAACTTGTTGCAAGGGGTGTGGATAAAAGCTGTCTGAACTTTATCTCTTTTAAAATTGGCCTGGATTCTGATAGTTTTGATAAAGTTTTTGATGGGTGCATTTGGCCTTTAGAATGTGCGATTAAACCATTCATCAACTTTCGCCGCTCAGGAAAGGGTCGTATTACCGCATCATTACCAGCATAATAATAATAACAATAATAGCAATAATAATAATAATCGTAATAACTACCTACATAATAACCACTTTAGCACCAGTATTACTCCGTCGAATATCCAACAAGAATTCAATTGTAACAACCGCAACGGTATTATCATGGGTCACTTGAACCCTAAACTGATTGCATTTACGTCAATTTATTACCACAATGCATCCAGCAATCGGGGCAAAGCTAAAGCCTTGCGGCTTGGGGTTCTTGACAATGATTACGACATTATAACTATTGGTGAGACCTGACTTACAGCCAGTTTTAATTCCGAGGAATATTTTCCATTCAACTATGTCGTCCATAGGAAAGACCGTTATAACTTCCTAACCAGCATGAAAGGTGGAGGAGTACTGATTGCTGTGAAGTGTTCGATTTTGAACGACATGATCGCTTGTCATTCTCAACTAGATATTATGGCAGTCCGTGTAAAGGTCGCCCATTCCTCCGTGGTCGCTGTATATATTCCTAGTGGCTCAAACTTGGATTATTATGTGGAGATTACTAATTTTGTTGATTCAATTGTGTTACCTTTGGTAGGAGCTGGCGAGTTTTTACTTCGTCTTCTACAGACGAAAGGGTGTTACATACGATAGAATATTTTCCGGACATTGCTACCACTTAACAGAACAGAGTGTCCAACAGCTGCAGCAAGTTTTTGGACCTGGTTTTCGCTACTGATGTTTTACATTCGGAGATTTAATCTTGTGAAGATTTCACTGGCTGTGCGAGCATTTACCATACTCCTATTTTGATAAATATATTTCATGAAAAGTGTGTTACTAATTTTACTTACAATCATGGTTCTCATTTTAAAACGAATTTCTATCCAATTCGGACTAGAGCTTTCTTCAACGAGAAGTGGACTTGAACAAGATTGTTCGTCTGCTGGACGAGCGGATCATGGCTGAAAAACCGCAATTTACGTTGAGCCATGGTATAATGATAAACTTGTGCTACTCGAGAAGCGTCGTAAAAAACTTCATTCATTATATAGGGTACATGGGGATAAGTTTTAATCTGCATTCATTGCAGCAGCCCGTATGGAGTTTCGAATTTTAAACCGGTTCCTTTTTGAAGTAGATCTTACTACTAATCCTAAAAATGTCTGGAATTTCATCAACAGCAAAAGAAATGTTGTTGGATTTCCGTCACCTATGATTTATCAGAACTCATCTGCAAGTCGGCCCTCGGATATCTGTAATTCATTTGCCAACTATTTTAAGTCTGTCTATGAGCAATCTCATACCACTATTACTAAATCTAGTGACTGTTCGGAATTTAGTCTGTTGAGGTTTTCTGTAGATGAGATCTCCGATAGTTTGGCGCGACTTGACGTGAATAAGGGCTCAGGACATGACGGCATTCCACCCATCCTTATGAAAATTGTGTGGATGGTTTAGATGTTCCTCTCGCGTTTATTTTTAACGAAAGCCCTCCGTAAAGGGGTTTTCCCGGAACCTTGGAAGATTTCCTTTATTCGCCCGATTTTCAAATCGGGCAAAAGGTGTGAAATCAGCAATTACCGTGGGATCGCTATACTCTCTGCTATACCGAAACAATTCGAAACAAAAAATTTCTATTTTTTCATTTGAAAACGTTAATTTGTTCTGCTCAACATGGCTTTTATCCTGGAAGATCCACAGTGACCAACCTGATTTCTTTTTGTGGTCACTTACATAGCAGTATTGCAATCAGGCAACAACTGGATGTTGTGTACACGGACTTCTCAAAGGCTTTTGATAAGATTGATCATTTGATACTTATCAATAAGCTTGGGAAATTGAACTGTCAATTCATTCCAACTAAGTGGCTTCAATCTTATCTTTCGGATCGATGGCAGTATGTTAAGATCTATGACACTCGTCCTCAGTTTTATTTCGAATTACCTCAGGTGTCCCACAGGGAAGTCATATTGAACCTCTTCTTTTTTCACTATTTATTAATGATGTTGTTCAGTGCTTTGAGTTCGCGCATTGCCTGCTGTATGCAGACGATTTGAAAATATTTGCACCAATTTGTAGTGTATCTGACTGTCTTAGGTTGCAAAGGGATTTAGACACATTTTGTGTCTGGTCGGCTAACAACAAATTGTCCCTGAATATAGCTAAATGTAAAACTATTTCTTTCTATCGCATTCGCTCTCCGGTATTTCATGGGTATTCGCTGTTTAATGGAGTCGTGGAAAAGGTAGAGTACATGTCCGATCTTGGGGTATTATTTTCTTCCGATCTGCCGCCTGTGAGGCACATTGATTCTGTTGTAGCAAAGGCTTATATGATGTTGGGTTTCATAAAGCGTAACAGCAGGGACTTTTGTGACCCGCTTACATTAAAGTCGTTGTATGTTGCCTTTGTCCGTTCTCCGCTAGAGTACGCCTCGCAGGTTTGGTCTCCTTTTTATAAGTGCCATTCTGATAGAATTGAAAGCGTTCAGAAGCAATTTGTTTTATACGCACTTCGCAGTACACCATCAATGAATAATTATGCTATTCCACATTATCATGAGCGCTGCAACCTTTTGGGATTACAGCGTTTAGAACAGCGTCGGTTGGCGCCTTGCGTTTTATTTGTTCGCGACATTTTTTTGTATCGTATTGATTGTGCTGAATTACTCGCACGACTCAATATTTATGCTCCCGAACGTTGTCTGCATCGTCGTGATGGTTTTTTACTAATCGATTCTGGCTCAACAAACTATCAACTTTCGGAGCCAGCCTTGACCACGTCTCGACTTTTCAATTATTCATACGACGTGAGCTTTTTAAGACCTTATAGGCATTTTATTGTTTTTATTTTGTTATGTACATACTTTTCATTTTTTGATTTAGATTATTGTTGCCGATTGTATACCACTGTAGGTAATATATTAAATAAATAAATAAATAAAAAACGTTTGCGAGTATTTTGGAAAATGGAAAATCTCTAAAATAACTCCAATCTTTAAAACAGGCAAACGGTATGGCATCACATGTTACAGAGGAATATCAACTTCATCATCAATTCCTAAATCATTTGAATTAGTTGTATACAACGCTTTTAAATCAACACTAATACGTCATATATCTTTCAACCAGCATGGGTTTATGCCTGGTAGGTCTACAACTACTAACCTGGTTGAATTCACCGGCCAAGTAATAAAGGAGATTGAAAAACATCATTAATTAGATGTAGCTTATACGAATTTCAGTAAGGCATTTAATTCTATAAGTCATCATAAAGCACTTCAAAGACTATTTGCATTTGGATTTTCAGTAGAATACATTAATTGGTTCAAGTTAACAAACCGCCTACAATATGTAATAATTGCCAATAAAAAATTCAACGTTACCAAAGTGACATCGGGTGTTCCTAAAGAATCACATATTGGACGCTGAATTTTTATTATTTTCATTAATCGGATAAATGTTCTCATATTTACTGAAGACGTAAGAATTTATCGAATCATTGAACAAATTTGCGATACTGACAAACTGCGAGATGACCTCAATAGACTTGGTATAATAACTAATTTGGATATTACCGATTTAGGAGTCACCTTTGTCGAAAACGTCAGTAACAGGCACATCTATAACTGTATTGCTAACGCAAACTCTATGTTTAGATTTGTGAAGCGATGAACTGGGGAATTCAGGGATATACAAATTTTATTAACGCTATACATTTCGGTTATATAAGATTTCAATGTGGAATTTACTGTAATTGTCTGGAATTCTTACTACGATATGCACATCAAAAGAATTTGAAAGCATACAATTTTTTTTTTTGATATTGTATATGATTGAAGCGAATTATCGTTGTTGGATAAAGAAGTGTTGCAATCAGCGGCTGGGTAATGCAGGAGATGAAAATAAAACTTGCAATCCAAGATGAAAAACAATTTTGTTTGATTTTTGAGTTTCCAAAAATTATTTGTTTTAATTTGTTTTATCGAGAGGTTTCTCGATCAAACGCCAAAATAAGAAGAGAGTGATATTAGCTTTCTTCCAAATTAAGTTAGCTTTTTGCTTAAATTTAAGAAAAGTTAATTTATAGCAATATTCAAAATTTGCGGAATTATGGCATTAGGACTAAAATCCCATCGATCGCACTCTTCTTGACTACAATCTATTACAAATTGAGAGCAAAATTGACATTTGATGTTTACGTCTAATCTGTATAGTTTTTAAAGTTACACTGATTTAAATTCAGAAATATAAGTCTAATAAAAGATAAAAATAAACTTAATAATTAATATTTACATATTTTTAGGCTACTAGAGAATTTACATAATGCAAGTATGATGCAGTAAACAATGAAATGGTTTTGTTTATTTCAGATATACAGAGAGTAACGACAAAAAATTATTTTTAATAAAAGTTTCAAAGCTACGTGTGTGTGTTTTATTTATCTTTGCCAAACAGATATTCCTGTTAAAAAACTGGCTGGGAATATGACTATAACGTACCTTTCTATCAAAATGTGTTTCGGTTACCATCATACTCAACAAGGTGCAAAGAATATAAAATTTGCACCCTTGAAAACCGACTCCTTCTAGCTGCTTTTACCGGAAACGTTCTTCTTGCCCACATCGATTCAGCTTTTATATTGGAAAATATTTCTATAAATGTTCGAAGTAGAGCATTGCATAATCACCGATTTTTGACTTTTAAATTTTAATAATTCGTGATAATTTTTTTTATATGAAATCATAAATGTTAATGGCAAAATCGATTTCTTAAATAAATAAATAAATAAATAAAACGTAGGTTGCTTTGAAAATTTAAAAAAATTTACAATTTTCCAGTTCAAAGCGAGTTGGGTTTTAAACGGAAACAAGGTGTCGCCTATATTATACATATAATGTTAATATGATTTTGTACGTATTATTAAATCAACGAGGGAGCAACTAACAAATTATAAAGATCAGATCAAAAACCTAAACAAAACACATAAAATGTATGTACAGTTAAAATTTATTTAAACAAGAACTCTCTACCGACAAAAAACTAAATTAAATACATGTTACATATTATGGACCACCCCCCAAACTCAAATATCAACCCAACATCATCAACATAATCAATTGTACTTTTATATATGAATAAAGTACTCTAACTTACATATATAATCATAATAATTTGCTCGTTTATCATCACTTGTTGCCTGAAATTCACTTTCATCGAGAAAAATTCGTTTACATTTATTTTTATACATACATATTTATTCTTAGGTACGGTATGTGGAAAATGTTTGTTTGCGCAAATATGTAAACCCGTATATATACGGTGAAAATTTTTAAATCAATAAAACAGAATTTTCATATACCAACAAACGTACTTACTGTACATAGTTTGAACCAGATGAATTTACAATCTCACTATGTACAATGTACGTATACAGTAGCTATTATTTACATATAAATGTAAATAGAATTGTCAATTCTCGCAAGGGCTGCGGGAAATTAGATTTTTCTTGTTACTCGCTGTTGGAATGCAAATATAATTCATCGACGCCACCACCATCAGACAAAAAAGCTTTTCCCATCCTGTATGTATATGCATTGGAATTTTAACTTTTTGTAGAAATGTATAAAATACGAAATTATATCGTAGATTCGTAGTGTATTATTATTATTCTATAAGAGCAAATGCTAAAGCAGATTATAGTATATTTCTTTATCAATTTATTTTTCATATCATAAGTACGCGAGTACAATACAAACAATTGTTCAATTAATTTTTCTATATTTCTGTTGTTTTGTTCATTCATTCAATTCAAGCTCTTGATACGAGTGTAGATTTTTAATTTTTTTTTTTTCTGTTAATTTGAAAAGAAAGGGATTAATTACACTTCTTTAGGTTTTATATTCAACACAAACAACAAAAACAAAACAAAGATGTAAAACGTGCCATTATATTTGAAGAGGCTTAGAATATGGCAATACAAATATAATATATAAAATTTTGTTCCTATGGAGTAGCATTTGTGCTCCAACACAAAAATCATTAAGTTTTTTGGATACCTTTTTATATTGTGTTGTTTAACATAATACTGAGCAGGACATTTAAATAATACAACACAAACATGTACACAATAAATGATTTATTATATGTAACGACAAAATAATAACCGATTAGGCAAACAGCAAGTAAATTATTTAAATCGTTAACTATACTGCTAATGTTAAGCTAAATAAAAGACCTTTTTTTATTTGCATACACAGCAAGTAACTATAACCAGATTATACGGTTTTGGCGATGGGAAGATTTTAGAATTATAAACAAAAATACGTGAGGCCGAAAAGATTAAATTTAATAAGAAACCATTACCCTTTTAATTGAAACCAATTAAATAATAATTATATAATGTACTGCATTAATAATTTATTGATATTAAATAGGACCACAAGTTTTTCGAGGATTATACAATTCATGGTTATTGTTATTATTTTGTGGGAACATTTGTTTGAACATTTATAGAGCTTTTGGGATGATCGCCAAAAATGTTGGTAATTCGAATGCGCTCTTCTGTGATTAGGGCTTGCATCCCAAGAATTGCCATCAAATTATTTTTTGAATTAAATTATTTGTATTTTTGGTTCAAAATCAATAATTGTAAGTCTTTGTTTATCTGATTACTACAATATTTTCATAATCATATTAATTACCATATAATTTGTATTTTGCTGTTCTTATACATATTGTGCAATTATGAATAGTGTAGATTCATTTGTGTCAAGTGAAAGTGACAGTCATTTTTTGTAGTTGAGACAATTTTCTCGACATATAAAACTTAGTATGTAATCAGTTTAACCTTGCTGTGCTTTATTTTAATATAAACATATTGAAAAACAAAGTAGAATGATTAGAATATTATTTTTTGCATAACCTAAATATTCGTGTAGATGTCATTGTTCTTGTAGAAACCTTGCTTAGCCAATATGATAATTTAAAGTTCGCCAAGTGGCACCGCCTAGACAAGCCCGTTGTGGTATTTCTATATTTGTACAAAAAGAATTATATATTGTTTTAGAAGAAAAGAAAGTTAAAGGAGAGTTTGATTTTATGGCACTAAAGTTAGGCGGCACCAGAATACTTCCATTTAAGTATATAAATCTATTTGACTCTTAAGATAATTTGGTAAATAAATACAAATCTGCTAGTTACTGTAGAGGTTATATGATTAAAAGCAATTTAAGTACTCATCATGTAACTACCTCATTGACTAAACCTATATCAATTTTGTACGGCGATTCTGATTTTTCAGATCATTACATTTGATCATTACCAACATTCAAATCAAAATGAACAAAACTAATTTATATAAAGTTTCCAAGACTAACTATCAATCAATGTTTAAGTTTATTATTATAAACAGTTTCCAATAAGTGAAGACATATTTGAATATGTGGCGTTCCATAACCAAATGTGCCTACTTATTCAAGAACATACCAAATTGTTAGAATTAGACAATAGTGCAAAACGAAAGTTAGGCAAACCTTGGTTTACTTGGAGTCTTAGAATTCTTTGTAATAAACGTAATTTTTTCTAAAACTAAAGAAGAAGTATCAGTCTAACAATTATTTTGCTTTCAAATTTTTGGAGTACAAAAAAGATTAAAAATGGGTATTATTTATCTCTGCTAAAAAATCATATTATAGTAAGAGATTTCTTGAAAATTGCAATAATCCTAGCCAACGATCGGCTTTTATTCCATTGCATATCAATTATTTGTAAATGCAGTACCACTAGTTCTTGTAAATGTGTTCTACAGCAAACACCTAAAATAAAACCCATTGTAATAAGGCACCCTTTCGTGAGCTGGAGGCGGTTAAAATCGTCATGTTATATCAGGAAGATTATACTCAAGTACAAATCGCACGAAAATTAGGAGTGAACCAGTCTTCGGTTTCACGAATACTTAAGCGATATCGTGAGACCGGAGAGTATAAAAGAAAGCCCGGACAAGGACGTAAAAGGTGCACAACCGAGCATAACGATCGATTTTTAAAAAATAATTCGTTTATGTGGTCGAAAGCGTACTTCTACTCAACTAAAAAATGAGTTACTTAGTGCACGCCAAGTGAATGTTAGTGCCAGAACAATTATACGAAGATTAAAAGAAGCGAACCTAAGTCCAAAACGGCCCGTAAAAGTTCCACGGCTTCTTCCCCGCCACAAATCCAGCCGTTTAGAATTTGCTCATACTCATGCAAATTGGGGAACTGTTCTCTTTTCAGATGAGACCAGAATCCAATTATGGAAACCAGATGGACGTAACCTTGTATAAAGAAGACCTGGAGAACGCTACGCACCATGTAACATGGTGCAAACTGTAAGCTTTGGTGGTGGTTCAATAATGTTTTGGGGTGGAATCAGTTGGGAGGGCCGTACGGAGCTGGAGGAGATTGGATTGAGGATGAATGCAGACTGGTATGTTCGGAACATTCTTGACGATCACGTTTTGCCATATGTGGGCTTCATAGGTTATGACAGTTTTGTGTTAATGCATGATAACGCTCTAGTCTACGTAGCTGCAACGGTACGACAATATCTCCAAGATATCGATATTAAGTGGCCACCAATGAGTCCCGATCTTAATCAGATTAAACACGTATGGGACATTCTAAAACGCCGCATTAGAGCTAGAAATCCCGCACCAGATTCGTTAGCACAGCTGAAAGTTGCAACGGAAGAAGAGTGGAATTTCATCCCGCAAGGAATGATACAAAGCCTTCTACTTAGTATGCCCAGAAGGATGGAAGCTGTAATAAGTGCACGGGGGGAAAATACTAATTACTAAATTAATCAAACTAAATTGGAATAAAGCTAATTTTAATATTTATAAACCGCTTTTGAAAATTTTAAAAAAATAATTCGACACATTTTAACATTTTGCAATGAAAAATAGCCGCTATAATTCCATAACGCCACATTTGTGCCTCTTTTGAGAAAAATATAAATTTGGGATCATTTGATACCAATTCCACTGAAATTAACCAGCGGAATTTTTTTTTATTACAAAAAAAAAAATATGCGTTAATTTTGTCCAGCAGCTGTATTCTGAAAAAACGTAACTAGCTGATTTAGGTTTTTTTTGACAGTTAGAAACGTGAATCGCAAAATTAACGTTATTTCCTATTCAGCAGCTGTATTCTGAAAAAAAGTAAGAAAACGTGATGGGTAACGTGATGTTCCTTAACGTGAACGTTTTTTTTTGTCAAATTCATATTCCGATAAAAAAAACGTTTACGAACATCGAAAAAAACATAGAATACTGGAAATCAAAAAATGGTCTGTCAAATTATGCCATTTGACAACGATTTTAATATAGTGCACAAGTCTGTTTGCGAATATAACAGCAATAAAATATATGTTTTTGTGAACAGGCGACAACAAGGAAGACACCGAAATGAAACGTTTATTAATTTTAAATTATACAGATACATATGCACTGTATAATACAGTAGTGCTTCCAGTTGATTCATAATATATAACATCAATATATTTATAATAATTAATAACATTGTCGGATTGGCCAAACCGTGCTCCAATTTCTTTGAATCTTTTAAATGAAATCTAACAGAAGGTTATTTAACAAAAATTAAAATAAAAATATTTGGTAATAAGATATGACTGTTAGTTTTATTTGTTTGTCACTGGAGTGCTCCGCTTATTATCTTGCATGTCCTGTGTACTGAATTATTAATATTGTTAAGCTCCAACACTTAATGCTAACCAAATTATTTTAGTTTTAATATTACAAAAAACGAAAAACGTTTCAAAAACCCGACCAAAAAACGTGGGTTTTTTTAACGTAGGAAACGTGCACGTTTTTCTTCAATCAGAATAGGAAATAACGTTAATTTTGCGATTCACGTTTTTAACTGTCAAAAAAAACGTAAATCAGCTAGTTACGTTTTTTCAGAATATAGCTGCTGATCGAAGAAAAACGTGCACGTTTCGGACGTTAAAAAAAGCCACGTTTTTTGGTTGGGTTTTTGAAACGTTTTTCGTTTTTTGTAATATTAAAACTAAAATAATTTGGTTAGCGTTAAGTGTTGGAGCTTAACAATAATAATAATTTAGTACACAGGACATGCAAGATAATAAGCGGAGCACTCCAGTGACAAGCAAACAGCGGGATAGAGGATATGATTACTTGAAGTAAACAAAACTAACAGTCATATCTTATTACCAAATATTTTAATTTTAATTTTTGTTAATTAACCTTATGTTAGATTACATTTAAAAGATTCAAAAGAAATGCGAGCACGGTTTGGCCAATCCGACAATGTTATTAATTATTATGAATATATGTTATATATTATGAATCCACTGGAACCATTACTATATTATATAGTGCATACGTACGTCTATAATTTAAAATTAATAAACGTTTCAGTTTGGTGGCTTTCTTGTTGTCGCCTGTTCACTAAAACATACATTTTATTGCTGTTATATTCGCAAACAGACTTGTGTCAAATGGCATAATTTGACAGACCATTTTTCTGTTTTCCAGTATTCTATGTTTTTCGATGTTCGTAAACGTTTTTTTTTTTCGGAATAGGAATTTCACAAAAAAGAAACGTTCACGTTAAGGAACATCACGTTACCCATCACGTTTTTTTTACTTTTTTTTCAGAATACAGCTGCAGGAGTGTACTTATAAAATGAGCAACTTGTAAAAGATGCATTATTAAGTTACTGGCTCTAAATTATCAGCAATTTAAAACAAATTAACTTTAAATTAGAGTGATATCAATAGGTAATTGTACATTTTCAACAGTTTGGTGTTACATACTTCGAACATTGCAGATTTCCGTTTAAGTTACTTATAAAAGAAAAAAGTGAATGTAGTCTTACTGAGCAAAATATTTTGCATGCGACCTCCATCATTATTTTGAGCAACATCGTAAACTTGGATACCATTTAATAAAATGAGTTATTTTCGATGCTCCATGTTTTAATTTTAATATACAACCTAAAAATTGATCAACACAATTAATTTTATGCTCAACTTTGATTTAAGATTGCACAATTATTTTTAGCAATTTTGGAAACTGAGCAATTACTTTTAGCGTCTAAAATTAGAGTGATAAATAGGTAATCATAGTTGTTAGCCAAATTCAATTCAAGTCGAATGTAGTTTAACCTCAATAAATAAATGTTTCACACAGAATAATTGAGCAATCCTCGAAAGAAAATTTCTGATAATAAGTACAGCTTGTTTTACTTTTCTTGAGCAAAACTAATTTTTTTACAATAGTTTAAACAGTTTTAAAAAATTAACTGAAAAACAGGGTACTAAATGGAGTTTCATTTTTTTTTTTGATAATTATTGTTTTTATTTAAAGTAATTTCATTTTCACTGTGGCGTTTTTGTAAACGAGTTTTCCACACTTTTCTGTCTATTAAAATATTTGAGCAACTATTTTTCTTAATTTCGCCATTTTAAATATTATAATACATATGAATATATCAAGATTAATAAATGTGAGCAATTAGATTGGTCTTTGTTGCCCATTATATAGCAACAAATATACTTTAAATATCAAAACGCATGTTGCCCCAACCTAAAGGTAATCAGCATTGGTTGTTTCTGCTCAAGGTGGTGATTTACAAATTAGGGTCAAATTATTCGGTTTTCATTGAAACAACCAATATAATTAAGAATGAAGCTCGGTATCGCTTCGTTTCTGAATAAAATACAATATACAATATCCCGAGACTTAAATTAAGTAAGGACCTTCCTTTGCAGGTACAAACTAAATCAGCACAATTACGATATTTAGCGGACGCAGTTTCAAGACTTTTTTCTAGATTCAAAATTAATTTAGTCTCGACACCTATTTTGTAAGATCTTCAGAATTCCAATTCTGGTTCCATGACAAATGAGAATAAGAAAGGACTCGATTTTTATTTCGGCTATTCGATGACGCAGACCTGGCACAAGGAAAAATAAGGTACTAAGTTTAAGCCAAAAATAGAAAAACAACCAAATTTAAAAACGACTTACTACATTATCAAGCCGACATTCACCGAAAATGAGAGGAATTTTCCATTAGCAGGTGGATTTCTAACAAAAATTGAATCGTCGTTGGGCGCATTCAGTTTCGCCAACTATTGGCAATATTTTGAGTAAAATCATCACTGATAGTTTAAATTTCATTTTTTCCAAGGGCAAATTTCCCATGCTGAGAGAACGGAATCCGCCGATTGAGTGATTATGTACTGATCTAATCATTTTTTTTTTTCAATTTTTTTAAATCTTACTTAATTTGTTTTACTTTGCATTTCTCGACCTTAAATTTAAAATTGTTTGAATTTTAATATCACATGCGTAATTAGGGATTGTATAAAAACCTTGCCTTGTCCCGAATCCCGGGAAATCCCTTGAAACACAAAATCACAATCCCGTTTCCCGGAAATGTAAAAGACACGGGAACGGACAAGCCCTATTTTTGATACGAGTTTATATTCTTTTGTCTTAGTAAACCGTTTTTGTTATCGAGCTCTTTCCAGAATTGTGTTTCCTGTGCAAGTAGTGAAGTACAATAAAATTGGTCCCCTGAATTTTTAATAAAAAAATCAAAGCAGTTTTAAATTAAGGAGGAATAGAACCTTGGTATATAAAACACCCGACTACAATGGGTTAAAATTTTTTTTAAGTTTTTTGAATAAGGAAACGTCGGCAAGAACGAGATCGCAACTGGAACGAGGGCGATTAATCTATTTTGTTCTTTTACGATAAATGTTTAGCCTAGCCGAACGATTAAGATACCTCGGAAAATAATCTGAAGTCCTTTTTGAAAAAAATTGTGATTAATCAAAAAAATCATTAAATACTGATATAATTTCTGGATTATCTAGGCGCGACCCTACAATAATACAAAAGCATACATATTATATAATTTATTTGATAAAAGCATTACCAACATAAAAATGCTTTTAACGTAATACGGCGCAACACACGCCCCACTTCAAACTTTTAATCTATTAGATAGCCATCTCACATGAATCAATAAAGATTATTTTCTTTTGTGATCCTTAAAAAATAAAATACAGTGAAAGGTAGTACAATTAAAAAATAACAAAAAAAAATAACAAAACATTTCTGCTCCAAAATTCCCTGATACATATCTAAACATTTCTAATTAATCACAACAACAAAAACAAGCTGAACAATATACACAGGACTAACAATAAAGCAAACAAAACCCCCGCCCTCCACAATACTGTTGTGTGAGTGTGATTGTTTAAAAATCAAAACATTTAAAATGTTTAATTCAAGAATATAATTGAAGGAATTCAAATAATTGTACATAAAGTTGCTTTCGTTATTTATATACATATGTATACATAGAATGTAATGTGTATAGATAGACCCAAGTATATAAGGTTCTTTCAGTATTTTTATTTATTATTCTCATTTTGTTTATTTATTTTAACTTTTAATGCTTTGTACACTTGGAATCTGCAATATTTGTATTCCTTTTGTTTTCGCAGAGTTTTTTCTTTTGGTTCTGCCTTTTCGCTAATGGCAAAGTATGTAGCTATATACAAAAAAAGTTAAATTTTAGATTACATCTTTATGGTACACATGTACAGTATACAGTGTACAAACACACATGTTTTCAAACTTCAAAATGCTGGAATTTTATTTTTTATATTTTCTGTAAAGATTTATATTTGGTTTTTATTACATTAAATTTACATATATATTGTATATAAATGATTTTCTCATATTCTGATGTATGTTAAAGCGGAGTGAGTCCTCACCATAGCCAGATTTTCAATAAAGAAGGTTAAAGTTATATATCATATGTAGACCTCATCTCTTAAATAAACAAATAATGATGATGTATGTTGATATCGAAAGCTTTAAAGTTCTTGTTATACATTTTATGTGGTAATATTATATTTTAAATTTTGTGGTACCGTGTAATTTTTAATTTGATGAACATTGTTTGTATTCTAGAATAAAACCGTCAAGAGCAATTTGCTTGTACGAGTGAGTATGTTACTCTGCCGTTGTTATTTCTTTTTAAACCTCATTATTTATTTGTGCCCGGTCCTTCTATTTTTGTGGCCACAAGACAATTCGACGTTTTCTATCGCTCTTCTAACTTCACTACATACGGCGAAGGCTGTGGTCGCAAGCCATAGTAGCTTTAGTTGGCATAATTTAAAAATGAATTTAATATTCACCTTTTTCTACCTCTCCAGAAAAATTATCAAACAGCTTAAGTTGTTATATCTGTGACCATAGATTTGGCATGCAAAGTGCTAAAATATTGTGGGCACCGTTTATATAAATCCTTCACACACACACACAATCGAAAAGGTCGTTCTTCCAAGAATGGAAAGGATTGATTTGACAAAATGTGCGATGAGATCTAAAATTAATTTCCCGAAAATTATTTATTTTATTTAGTTTTGGGGGAAGTAAGTGTTCGATTATTCAGCGTTGAATTCTCACGTCAATCATTGCAGAAGAGATTAAGCAAAGCGAAATAAAGGTTTGAAACATTTAATGCTGAAAAATAAAATACATAATGTATAAGTAATGGAGAAGAAAACATAATGAATGAGTACAAACAAATCACAAAAATTAAAAATAAATTTCATTGAAGAATGGTAGTGACGGGCCATAAAATCATCAAACAATAATTTTCCCCATAACAACTATTGAACATAATTTATTACAAATTCAGAACTTTTCAAAGAGAATATGTGGCGGATCAATGGAGGAGTTTGTTTGCGGAGATTTTAGACAATTTAAACAGGCAGCCCTTTAACCACTGTATCGATTGGTTGAAAACATAATTTTTAGTATTTTTTTATTGAATCATAAAGTACTTAGGATAGGGTTATTTATGGAATAACACATCGGGCAAATGATCTCCACGGCTTTGCTGGCACATATGCACGCTTTTGACTCTTTGATCGAAAATTGGGACCGACCACAATATCGACGATGCTATTAACTGTATGAAGTTCCAAAGTTATTAATCTTTATGATTATAGCAAAGTTATAGTGAAAGAAAATAACGCCTATAATTGACATATATTGTATGTCAATTATAGGCGTTCATATATTGTATGTCAATTATAGGCTTTTACGTTCGTAAAGCAAAATTTAGTAATCATGAAAATTGTGTACCTTCAGATATTTGGGTGTTTATCCGTTTTGGGGTCTCCTGAGTTTAGGATGACCAAGAAAATCTAACTCCAGACCAAAAAATTCTTCAGGACGTGATTTAATCTATTTAAGATTAGGAACTATTTACATTATTATATAGAATTGGCTTAACATGCAGAACGTCGACAAATGTGTGTCTTCTATCTGGTGCTGCACGCGCAGAAAATTATATGGATGGAAAAGAAAAATTGGCAAAACTAATTTTTGATTTATTAACATGAGTAGTGGTTCCAATATATTTTTTCCCGTTGAACCATGTTTCATTTGAAAAATTCTGAACCCAGCCCTACCTTATGTCCGAAAAATTCTTGAAGCCATGAAATAATAGGTATAATAGGCATTACATATTTATAGAGTTTCAAAATATTTCAGATAAAAAATTTCACTATAATCCATCAACAAATGTGCTTGTTCCATCCATTTAATGCTGGAGACTGAGAAGATAGTCTGAATAGCTAACTAATGGGTAGTTATAGGTTTAACCAAAATATCCTAGCTAGTGATTTTGAGCGATGGTTTAATTGAAAAATTCGACCCCAAGTGATATGGCCGAAAGAATTTTTTTTCTCAGATATAAAATTCTATTAAAATCCATCAACAAACATGTCATAGTTCCATTTGGAGCTGGAGACGTATAGTACACTGCCTGGATTGGTTGTTTTTGTAAAAAAATAATCGGTGAAAGAATTTTTTTAAATCATTAGTAGTGTTCCACAATATTTCTTGATTTTGGATCTTATTTTATTTAAGTAATTCGATCCCAAATGAGATGATCCAAGAAATTTTCACTTTTCAGAGCGCGAATAATTCGGGTTTATATTAGGAACTACTGATAGAACCGGCTTAATAATTCAAATAAAAAATTTCAATAAAATTCAATGACAAACATGTTTTATTTGGTACTGGAACTTGCAAATGTAGTAAAGGCCTGGATTGGATATGAATTTTCTTTTTTTTTTTCTAATGACCAAACTATCACATCCCGCAATATTTGTTAAATTCTGGCCGCATCGCTGCCCTATATGGAACTGCTATGGATTATGTACCAATTCCATTAAAATTTACTATCTGACTTAACATTTGATAATCAATGAATTAGTTGCAGCACCTCCAAATTTGAATCAAGTTAGGGGGTTTGAAACTTTTCTATAAGAGATTTCATCTTGTGTATGTTTTGTGGTCAGTGAGTGGTCGTTGGCACCAAACTAATTTTATAAAGAATTTTTTTTTTAAATCAAATACATAATGAGACTTAATAACTGTACTGGGCTTTCTAAGTCTGTTTTAGGCATCTGTCGGTCGGTTTGTTTATTGGTCTATCTGTGTCCCTTGTACAGACTAGATGGTTTAACCAATCAAAAACGAGACTTCATATTTAAGCTCTTTTCATAAATTGGGAGCGGCTTCTCGTTCTTAACATTATCTGCTGTAGCTTCGAGAGCTTCAACCTCTAATCTGGAATAACTATTACTAAGCGCTATTTGGTCTGCATCTTATATCTTCCTTGTTGCTTTTCTTCTGCTAGCTTTTCGCTTGGTCTGAATAGTAAAATATCTGTCCATTCCCATTAGCACTAATGGTTGTGCATTACACTAAGCTAAGTCACTATCATAATTTATATTATCGGTCGACGATGAGTTCGTCGCACAGCGTTCATTTTTTTTGTTTTCATTTACATCACAATTTATTAAATTTTCTGTTGAAGCAATTTTTTCTTCTCGATTTTGTGTTGCATTAAACGGCATTATAAATTTGCTATTGGTGCAGTTCTTTCCTCGTGCATTTTTGTTTGTTTTTTTTGTCTATGTTGCACTTTTCCCATTTTAGTTTCACTGTTTATAAATAAATTTGAAAAGTTCTCTTTGGGTTGCTGAACTAATTGTAAAGCGTTTTTTTAATCCAATCTAAAGTCAGTAAAATAACTACTCTCCCTAAAATGTATAAAACAGGAACTATTCCCAAAAAAAGTTCCTTAAGGCAGTCCCCAAATATTCTCCTCGAACATGATCATTACAAATTACAACAATATCAAATCATTCAACAATTAATTCATACCTAAACAACATAGTAAATACAGATGGTAAATTTTAAAATAATTGTCTGTAGCATTTCACCGCCATCATTATTACCAAACGAAAAAAATTCAGTTTCATCTTAATTGCTCATTCTTATTTCGTTTTCTGTATCTGCTCGCATTATATGCAACAAGATAAATTGACATAAATACAAATAAAACAATACAGATGATGTTTTGTCTAGACACAAAGACAGCCAGAATGTGGTTGGTGCTGTTCGTAGTATGATGATGAAAATCTATTCATAAAATATATCTCATATAACTCATTTTATAGACTATACAGGCGAAACAGATGAAATAAAAATTTTAGATGAGTTCATTCGCAAACCGCTTATATAAATCGTTACCATTTTAATTTATTTATAATTTAAATTAATATCTTTTATAGGAAATTCGGTGTAAAAAGTTTCTGATTTTGAACCCCCTCTTATAACCAAAACCAAACAAAGAATTTGAACTGAGCATAGCACCACATATGATTGTAAAAAAATCGTAAACATACAAGGAAGAATGATTCATCATTTAAATGGAGCTTAGTCATGAAATATGATGAATACAAAAAATGGATGAATGGATGCAATAAAAATATAGTTTGGAGCATGCTCAAAACCAACCGAAGATTGATTCGAGGGTGCTATTTGTTTGACTCGAAAAATTGATTTTAAGTAAGTATTCAAGAAACTTTGTAAACAAAAATTGGGCTAGCATTGGTTTTAGCTGTCTCAGTCAAAGTGGCGCCATTTATTTCTTGGCGTGGAAATATTAATAACTAAAAATCGCTGTTTATTTAATTAAAAAAACATTAAATCTTCCTTTTCCAAAATTTGCAAACATAATACACAATTGAATAAACATTAGTAAATTTTATTTCATTCCTATTTTAATTTAAAAACAAATTAAATCTTCCTTTTCCAAAATTTGCCACCGTCGCCTGTCAAGTGAGACAGCTAAAACCAATCCGTGCCTTAAACTTACCCTTCAATCATCACTTAAAATAATTATGTACAAGTGCTTTCAAAAATAGTATTTGTTCAGCGATAGCGACCTCCTTATCAATTTATCACTATCATACAATTTAGTCAATATCAATGAAAAGTACATATTTGCATTATAGTAATTTATTTTTAAAGGTAAATTCGTCAAATGATAACATTATTAAATTGTTGCCATTTGAGCCGACGTATAAATTACCCAACCGGTTCGACAACAAATTAAACTATTGTCGACGTAGAATAAATAAAAAATTCTTATCATCCAATACCAGGGCAAAATAATTAAATCATACCTTATTATTAAGATTATCTATATTATTAAGATTATCTACATTGGTATCAGAGTATTCATTCTAAAAGCAATGCATTGTTTGGAAAAAGGGGGGAATCTACAAGTCATGATTGTCATGAAATTATTTGAGTATAGTTTGTTATTCCTCGCACATTAAATTTCTGAAGCAAAATAATCTCAATATTTTCAAAAACAAATTGCATGACAAACAGTACTAATTCGGGGCTTACCCTAATTTTAGCTAAATCGTTTTATACCACTATTATAAATATTATAACGCTTAGGGTTGCCAACTGACCGGTTTTCACAACGATAAGCTGGTCACCGGTCGGACAGCTGACAGGTAACGGGTCGGACAGCTGACCGGCAGAACAAATAACCGGTTTTCAATGAAATTCAGTTAAACCATCATTTTAGGTGTATCGAAAAAAAAATTGATTTATTATTTTGTAGTACCCGTAAAATCGAAATTTTTCGAAGTGGTCGTTAGTATTACGATTGATATATGAATGCAATGCAAAAATTGCAAACATAAGGAAATTCAGTTAAAAAAAGAAACGTAATCAGTTAAGCGCGTATTTAATTTCACCAACAGCCTCTTGAGAAAGCTGAATAAATGCTAAATTAGCTAAATGTTTTGAAGATCCATGATCAATTGATTAAAAAGCAATAGTGCCCAAGAGTCCATAACACATTTCTGTTACCTATATGGATTTGTTCGTAATATTTAAACATTACCTGTAAAAAACCAAGAATACTGCAAGACAGTCAATCTTATTACAGATCCTAATATCACTCAACATAGCAAAAGTACAAAACATTTCGAAGAATTACCGAAAATCATTAACAGTTTTGAATTAACTGTAATTTCATGCGAGTAATAAGAAAGAGCAGGTAACCTCGAAAACCTCAAACATTTCAGTTATCTTCAACGTTAATCTCGAAAATATCGAATAACCTCGATATACCAAAGAACTCAATTCGCCCGTTTAAATTCGCAATAACAATTTAATAATTTCAAATAATGTGAGAATTCTAGGAAAATAACGATAATCACAAAAATTTCGAATTTCCCAAAAAACTCGAATAAGTTCAGGATCTGGGATATTCTTAAAAAATCAAGAAATCACTAAGAATCTCGAATAACTTGAAAAATATTCTGCAGACATCGTGCGAGTAACATTGAAAATATTGAATAATGTTCATAACAACTTCGCACTATTTAAATACGGAAATCTGGATAATTCCAAGAATCTCAAGAAAAATTTAAAAAAATCGAAAAATTATCAAATCCTTATTATTATTATTATTATTACTGAAGGCCCATGTGGGTGTTCAAGTCATCTCGCACTGCGACCTAAAAGATCTTTTGTGCTTGGACCCTGCTCAATTAGCCGTCCAGTGAATATTCAAGCTCTTAATGAACTTGATAATACTACCGGCCGGTACATGATACATACTATCTGAGCTCATTGTTCTCCCTCAGATGTTGCAGTCTTTGACGGAAAATGGCTGGGCATTGGCACAGAACATGTTCCGCTGATTCCGCTTCCAGGTCGCAGAAGCGGAATCCGTCTTTAGTAATTAGGCCCATTTTCTTAAGGTGATACCTTAAGAGGACGTGACCTGTGAGGAAGGTAGTAAGCAGCCTCAACTCATGTTTCCTAAGTTCAAGACACTCCTTAATCCTGACCGACGAAGGTGATATAAATCTTTTCGCCTGTCGCAAACCTGAAATTCTGCGCCAGACTTTTGCACATCCTCCCAGCGTTTTACCGCGGCCCTAAAGTACCCCTTAGTGACGCCGCAGACGGGCTCTGGTCCAAAGAATGGAGGCAGAACCCTCGCGGGTGAGGCCATCAGCTGCCTCATTTCGCTCGATTCCTCCGCTCCTAATAACCTTCAGACTATCCCATACCAGCTTTGACTCAACGATACAAGACCTAAGCGCCTTTAAGGGCGACTGGCTGTCTGATACAATACATACCTTTGCATCGTTTAGGCCTTTTGCTATGCCTATCCTAGCGAAAAGGTGTATAAGATGTACTTCTGCTTGAAAGATGATAGCATTGTTACTCACTTTGTTACGGACTTCGAGAGGGCAGTCCCACTTCCGTGTATTCCTAGCCCCACCCCGTCTTCCGTTTTTGATCCATCTGTAAACCATACAATTGACCCTCGCCCAAAGATGGTCCCTGAAAGCCTTGGGGGGCTCTATTGTGAACTTTCAATAAATGTTGTTTCCGTTTCAGTTTTTAATCTAGGATGACTTCTAGATATTTAACCTGTTTGGAAAAAGGAACGACAGTAGTACTTACAGGATTTTATCAAATCCTTAATAATGTTTGTTACATAAAACGAGAGAGAACTCGATTAAACTCAAATAATCTTGCGACGGGAAGCAAACCAAAAAAAGATTTTTGATACAAAAACGAAAATTTAAAATTTCCTTAATTTTGTTCATTTACGAACTATATACATATATATTAATATACATATTTATAAATGAAACAATGTTGCCTCTTTCTACATCGCTATTTCTGACCTAGTCACCCATTGTTTACTTTTATTGCACTTTTTTCAAGCTAGTGTCATAGAAAAAGAATATAAGAATGATCCTTTCCATTTATTAAAATAGCATTCGAATCATTAACGTACTCCAATACAGAAAGAGACCAACATATGGTTTTGATTTTGCTAACCAAACTCTCGAGTGTGGTCTTGTTGTGAGCAAACTGTTCCTCCGCTCAAATCTCATTCGAATTTTTATCAAATTTTCTTCATTTTCTTTTTTTTTTATATACATATTAAGTTAACTTTGAGTAAAGGTTAAGAAAGTTCGTGGTTAAAATAAATTTATTCGAGCAATGGGTTAAAAGATAAACAATTATTCTAATTATGCGTGTTCTAATTTCTTCCGTGTTTCCCAACTTTCTTCGCTTGCGTTTCGTAATGCTGAGTGTTGTTGCGTTCTCGTAAAGACACATTAGGGAAGAAATTCCTAAGCGTTAATCTTAAAAAAAAGAAAAAAAAATTCCAAAAATTTGTCACGTTTCAAGTAAACATGAAAATTCAAAATTAAATATTTGTTGTATGGTAAGCGCAAATAATTTTTATTTATAATGTTCAAGGTTTAAATAATAGACCAATAATAACGGAAATATAAATTAATTTAATTTGTTGCTCTTCTCAATCTTGATTAATACATCTTGCATGATATTGCAGAGACATATGTATAAGAGTAACGTTCGTTAGTTTCTTTAATAATATTCAGAACCATTTAACCTTCATCCGTCCCTCGCGTCTTTCTTGACCAAAATCGAATATTATTTTTCAAATATCTTATTAAATTACGGTGTTATCATTCGTTTTAATAAATAAAATTGAAAACAAAAATGAATTTTGTATTTGCCTAACGTAAATTTACTGTTGAATTTATTTTGATAATTTTTGATCAAAGGAACATAAGTGTTACTTTTTCTTAGGTATGGGTGAAGGTTAACTTCTTATATACAAACATATTTGAAATTTGAATACCAAAAAAATAGATAAATATTAATGGTTAAATTTATCAAAATTGACTTCAATCCCGTTAACTTGAGAAGTTTAGCTAAATAAATAATTTATCATTCAAACAATTTCAAAAGTGAAACACGGTTGTCACATGGCAGTCATTTTTGTGATTGAAAAACATAATTTAAAAAAAAAATAATAATAATGGCTTGCCAAAACCTCGCGGGGGTTGGTATGAAATATCGTACATTAGGAAAAAACAACAAAAAAAATGTATTTACAAAGCTTAATAATTTTAAAATCAAAATTCACAAAACTAAAATAAAATCATATTTAATAAAAAAGGCTGATTGATCAGTAAAATTGGAACGTAGAACTACGTGTTGTAAGTTAGAAATTAGAGATAAATTATACCTAGTTAAGACTGTCAAATAATTTATTTAAGATGTACAGCCAACACAGGCCTGTGATAAGAAAAGTATCTTATATAATTTAAAAAAAAAATGGATTGAAAATAAAACCACTGTTCTATAAAATGGTAATAAAACATATCTGAACGTATATTATACAGCTGGGGAACAGCCAGCAACTCGAACTTGGATATTCTTCAGCTGTTTCAGTCAAAAATGTCTGAGAAATTTAGTAGATGCACCATGGTTCATATCAAACATTATAATTCACAGAGACCTATAGGTCCCAACAATATACAATTCATTCAAACGGTCTGGTGCGCAGCTTCTCACTACCATAAGGAGGCAAAGCTTATAACGTCACAAAATTTTTGATTTGGCAAATAGGTCTTAGATATAAGTACCTGTACACATTAATTTTTAAAATCTGTATTATCAATAGAGAAAATACTCCGATCATGACAATGCAAAAAGACAAAAAATTTACAGAATGTTTCGTAAGGAGATAGAATCTAAAATAAGGAAAAACAAAAAACAGTTTATAAGTTTTATAAGTTATCTATGGTTAACTTACTCGTATTCGCAAAACATTTTTCTTTCACGGTTTTCTTCATCAGCTTTGGGAATATGAAAATGTCGCAGCATGGTTCGACAATTATTGTGTCAGAACCATCTCTAAACCTATGGCGGATCATGGTTTCTACGAACAGTGAGCTTGTAGAAATTGTGGGGCTTCATTATTACAATTTTTAAAACTATTAAAAAAAATCTTGGTTTTGAAATTCTGTTTAAGAAAATTAGTTCCTTAAATGTCTGTAATTTGAAATTCTAAAAATGTTACAATTTATAAAATTCTGGGAATTTAAAGAGAAATTTACACGATCAATATTCATTTCCGATAACAACATTACCTCCAAAACTCTTGCGTTAATCCTTCTTCATTATCTTTCAAACGTACACGTTAATTTTAATTAACATTAAAATCTGTGCTTAAGGTGAGATAAGCGATTTTACGTATTATGTCAAATACGAGATCTGCAGATTCGATTTCATATCATATCAATTTTTTGTAATATTCTGGTAACTACAAACAACATATAAAATATGAATCGTTTATAAAAGCAAGAATTCAAAAAACTCATACGATTTTGAACGATTCTTAATTTTAAGAACGATTTCCTGAAAAATGAGGATTTAACACTTAGGCCATTATGATTTGTGACCACAGAAATGATTGCACATATTTGAACGACCATAATAATAGCGCAAGAATTTTGGAGGTAATGATATTATCGGTAATGACATTAATATTGATGGTGTAAGGTTGAAATTTCGCAACTTAATTTATTAGTTTCTCGAAAAATTTGAAATTCTAAAAAAAATAAAATGGTTCAAATTCACGACGTAACTCTTAAATCTCTTGAAAATTTTGAATTTCTACAATTTCTTACAAATTCATGAAATTCTCAAAATCTAATTTGTTTATTAATGTTCTTTAAATTTGTAAATTTTTAAAATTTAGGGAATTTTTTAAATTTCATTCAATTTATTAATTCCTTGAAAAATTTAGATCTAAAATCGTGAGTTCCAAATTCCCCGCCTGAGTGTTTCAACATTGAAGCACGCGTAAGTGAAAAAATGTACACCACGAAGTTAACAAAATAGTATAATTTTTAGTTAAAATTGGTTACGGTGGTCAACTTTTTGTTCTAGTTGGAAATAATTCAACTCATACAGCTAACTTTGTGGTGTACTTTTTTTCACCAGAAATGTATAGCATGTACGCAGCTTCAGACAAAAAAAAGTCTATATGCACACCACTAACTAATAAAAAATAATCAAGAAGCCTCGATTTTATTGACGAAAAATAATCAAGTAAATAAAATATGAAAATAACGGATTTTGATGTGTTAATACGTACGTACGGGCGGGAATTTGACTTGTGAACCCAAAGTAAGATTCTTCTAAATAAATAAAACCAGAATTTTTATTTATAAATAGAAATTTGTATAAATATCTCAAATAATAGTAGCTTTCCATTATTACTTATTTCAAGTACTTGTAAGTACTTGTGCCTCGACTAAGGTCGCAAATGGAAAACAAACAGTTTGTTGATAATTTGTAAATTATTGTTTATTTGATTTCCGATAGTAGCCTATACATTTCTTGTGGATAGTGTGATGAACGGTTTATTTTATTTCCGATAAGTGTGTCGCATTTTCTAATTTTCTAATCGTCAATTTGCGTAGCTTATCCCAAATGTAGAGAGAAACATGTAGAGCAGTTGCCAGTAGTTAATTTATGTCGTTTTCGATTCGTCTTCCACCCCTATCTGAAGAAGCAATCTATATTTCTCTACAAATCAAAAAATACAATCGAATTGCCCGTGATAGATATGTGCGTGTGTTTGGCACCTGTAAAAAATAAGTTTTAAAATAGAATTTTGCGGAAAATGACTACTAGTTGTTGGAATTAGTAAAATAGCGGTAAATCTGCCAATAAATCGAGATTTATAATCGAGCAAAAACGTTGCTCGATCGATTGCTTTTTCTTGACGAATTGATCAACTTGCCAGCATAAAAATCACTCTTTTGACAACGTATTGCTTTTTTTGGGTAAATCAAAAATGACATTAGCAAAACAACGATCACAGGCACTTGTAAGTACTCGGAATGCATAAACAGAAGGCAACTACTATAATTAATATTATTATGTATACGGATATGTATTTATTTACACATAATTGTGGGTTTACGTTGGGAATTTTATGCCGTGCATCAAAACCAACATAAATGTTTATACAAGCCATCTCTTTCGCTCCTTACACAGATCCTATCAAGAAAATGTACACTATATTATTGGTTTTGTCATATAGTATTTAAACAACAACAAAAACAGTTTGTTCGGATTGTGTATATATACAAATATAGTGTACTTTTTTATATCTTTATCAAGTGTTTGTACTGTTTGGCTTCATGTATTATCATTCCATTTTATAATATGTAGTTTTAAACCAAGATTTTGTTGATGTAGAATTATTTTAGCAATTATTTTGAAAAATGTTATTATTATGTTATTTCATTTTTGTTGTCAACAAAAAAATCATATTTAGTAGTAGATACTAAATATTATTTTTCTTTATAATATTAATAAACATTAATTTACAACAATGTTCTGGTCAGGTGATAGATCGAACGTAATTTTTTCATCAATAAATTTTCAATGCCAACTTGTTGGCTTAAAGATATTAAGAATTTGTCTAGTTATTTTCACTACTGCCAATTATTCTGCCCGACGATATCAAGTGGGAATGCAATAGCAACCAATTGTTCTGCGTATAAAGAATATTGCTTCCGATAATTTGGTTCTGATAAATTAGAAATGGCATCTTTAAATAAAAATATTCTTGTTTCGACTTTTTTTTAACAGAAAGAGAAGTTTACAGGTATTATGTCCAAACAATATATTCAATCGAGGATACAATTCTTATAAATTTAAATACCATTTGAAATTTGATTCCGAATTGATCAAATCAATCTACCAATTTTAAAATGTTGATTTTATAAACCGACTCACTATCTCTGAATTATTATGAATTCATTACGGATATTATTGTTCGTTTATTATTTAGACGTATTGAGAGATTTTGAATATCTTACCTTAATTCAATTAAGCTAGTTATTCATGGAATATTTTTAATTTTTTGGGAATCATTAATGTCTAATTTTAAATAGGTTCGTTTATTTAAGTGTTACTCCTCCCGTTCTGCCTAGATGGTAGAGGGGAAGAGTAATCAATAGAACAATTTAACAATAACAGCTTTCTAAAAGAATTTGTATTGAAAAAATAAAATTGTTGAACTCAGAATTGGACCCATTATTCGACCTACCGCAGTAACAGTATTTCAGTGGTTTATTTACCTTAAGCTGCGTTTGCTATCAAATAATTTTTCGAGACCGCGATATAGTTATTAGTCGTATTTAGTTAATTTCAAGTCAAATTATGGTAATTTTTTTAATTAGATTTGGCAGATCTAAATGTTTTCTACATTTAACATCAAAGATCCACAGAAAATGTTTATTAGATTTCTTGTGTTATCATTGTTCGGTATAAACTATCCAATTAGAGAATGCGGAACAATGATATTTCATGAAAGGTATCATTTTTTTTGTAAGTCAAATTTTCTTATTAAGGCCGTGCCCGAATACTGTGTTAATACCGTGATAAATAATAATTTGTGACATTTACTTGAGAAATTTTCCCCTTCGCAGACATTTTTTATTTTTACTGCCCGAATTCAATAATCATTTTTACGCGATAATTTCCCCGCCTATTTCTTTTAATAAAATCCAAAATAGAAAATTTGATTAAAATTGTGGCATATTGCTGCACTTTTCACAATATTTGTGTAAAAACAAGAGACTATGTACCGCTTGATCTTAGTTTAAATCATGAAAATGATATAATTGAAGAGGATGAACATATTCAAAATGTTAGAAGCAGCGATGAAATAACGGCGATCCGACACACGTATACGTATATTTATATGGGTAAAATTATAGGGATCATATGGTTGATCAATTGTAACAAATTGAATACATTCACTACTAAAATAATTAAAATATTTCACATGGATCTGTCAAAATGTATCATAGGGAACGACTGTAATAATTTGGATGAGTGTGTTTTATGCCAAAAATTATTATATGTGAATATTTAACACGGTATTCGGGCACAGCCTTAGAGCACAAATTTAAGTTTACTTACGCCGTGCCCGAATACTGTGATAATACCGTGATAAATAATAATTTGTGACATTTACTTGAGAAATTTTCCCCTTCGCAGACATTTTTTATTTTTACTGCCCGAATTCAATAATCATTTTTACGCGATAATTTCCCCGCCTATTTCTTTTAATAAAATCCAAAATAGAAAATTCGATTAAAATTGTGGCATCTTGCTGCACTTTTCACAATATTTGTGTAAAAACAAGAGACCATGTACCGCTTGATCTTAGTTTAAATCATGAAAATGATATAATTGAAGAGGATGAACATATTCAAAATGTTAGAAGCAGCGATGAAATAACGGCGATCCGATACACGTATACGTATATTTATATGGGTAAAATTATAGGGACCATATGGTTGATCAATTGTAATAAATTGAATACATTCACTACTAAAATAATTAAAATATTTCACATGGATCTGTCAAAATGTATCATAGGGAACGACTGTAATAATTTGGATGAGTGTGTTTTATGCCAAAAATTATTATGTGTGAATATTTAACATGGTATTCGGGCACGGCCTAAATATACAAAACGTTTAGACGTACAAGCTCTAGATTAAAAAATTACCATAAGTTCACTTTAAATTAGCTAAATTCGAATAATAGTTATCGCGATCTGGAGCAGTAGTACGATGGAAGATACAGCTTTAGTAAAATCCATTCAGAGAAGTATCCTAAAATATTAACGAAATGCTAAAAGTAGATGTTCGATTTTACATCCATTCATTTAAAGCCAATCAAGAGTTGAGGAATTTTAAACTTTTAAAAATCCTAACTCGAGCTTGTTGCTTAAGTAACCTTGCTTGGTGCTTTTAATTTAAATTAACAAACAAAGCATAGGCAAGTTTTTCCATAAGCACAAGTACTACATTGATCAATAGTACATTGATCTGTATAGCGTGAAACATACCAAGCAGCGGTAGCGAGTTAAAATAGATGCTAATTGTTTAAGCAATAATGAGAAACCATAGTTTGAGAAAATGTAGAAAAATATTCTAATGTTAATAGAAAACTTTCCAAAAAGACCAAAGTTTTCTATTAAAAATTAGAATATTTCTGTATGTTTTTACAAAAAAATAGGTTTAATTTTGCTCATCAAGCAAATTGCCATCTAAATAATTCTGATGTTCGCTGCCGCTGGTTGGTGTGTTTCACGCTTATTATGCAAAACAATCCACCATTTTTAAGTTACAAATATGATGACATATTTGAAAAGTTAAAAATTTTGCCAACTTTACTGTTTTCACTGCACTTCCTAGCAATAATTTCTTGAAAGTGTTGTGTAATGCGTATTATAAAAAATAATTACAATGTTATTGTTTGATACATATAATTCTCAAATTGCGTTAGCGGTTCCCATACGTGTACATTTAGTTGAAACTTTCAGGTATCGCTACGGTATTCCGTTACAGCCAAAAAAATTAGAAATAAATATTGATTTCATTAAACATTTATTTTATATTTATTATTTAAATATCAAAATTTTTATAAATGGCGTTATTTACACTAAAATTTAAATAAACAATTCAGCTTCCTAATTCAAATTTTTCATTAAGAAATACCCGAATTCCACAAACGGTTACGTTACAGTTACAAATAACCCGTACGTTATAAGGTACGTAAATAACGTTATGCAGCATTTTCAAATTAGGTTGCAATCTTAATATTATTAAAAAATGGTTCAAATATATAAGTACCACATAATTCTTAGAAAACTTTGTTTTAATTGATTTAATTTCTTTCAAAAAACCGAATTTTATATTGTAGCAGGCGGATTTTAGGTCGACGGCCGGCATAACCTAAAATTGTAGTTTTTGAATGAAATTAAATAAATTTTAATTCAATTTTCTAAGTTTAAGCTGGTAGTACTTATAGATTTGAACCATTTTTAATCATTTTGGTATTGCAAAGCGAAACAATTTTTCCAAAAATTAGATTTGATGATTTGAAATGCCAGTTTGCTGTTTGACAAATAAAAACGGCAACCGGCATTTCAAAACGTCACACAAATTTTTCCCAAAATCGGTTCATTTGCAATATCGAAATGGTGTTCCGCCTTATCATTAGACAATTTTATTAAAATTGATTGATTTCATTAAAAAAAAACGCAATTTTATATTTTAGCGATAGTCAAGCTAAAATCGTTCGGTCAAAACAAAATTGCGGTTTTTTGAAATAAATTTTATGAATTTTTTAAGGATAACCATTTTTTATTAATTTTGATATTACAAATGAAACACTTTGTCGAAAAAGTTGGTTTGACGTTTTTAAATGCCGGTTTGCCCATGGGGCATCGCGTTACACAAGACTCTTGATGGCAAATTTTGTACACCGGCAAAACATAATTTTCCATAATTTATAGATTTGTACAAATAGAAAGTAGACAACAAAAGAAAATCATAATAACTCAACTTTTCCAGCCGTGTTATTGATAGTAAAAAAAATGATCGATTTCAATTTATGGATAAGTATATATTTTTATTACCTGATGAATAAAACTCAAAAATAAAACACGCTAAAATTTGCTAGTTTTATTCCAGCAATTAGAGAAATTCCTCTAATCCAAGTTCTACCACAAACAAAACACTCACATAAAAACAGTTTTCGGGTCAAAAAAATTTACAATGACACATACATATAAAAATTATTCCATTAAAATTTTTCTCTTGTCAAAACCCAAAACTTTACTACATTTCTTATGTACACGCGTGTCGAAATGATTTTCTTTATTTACTTTATTTAATATACACAAATTTACTATTTTTTTTTTTTATATAAATAGAAAAACACTAATTTTCTTTCATTTTAAGAAAAGTTTCCTTTTTATGAGATAGTAACAGAAAATCCCATCACAAAAAACAAAAAAATCAATATTTTGTTTTTTCAACTACAGAGAAATTCTCTATTTGAGCAACAACAACAAAAACAACAACCACTAATAAAAACGCAAGAAGTAATACAAAAAACAACAACATAAACTCACCACAATCGATCCGTCGAAATTTTTTTGATTCTTTGTAGCAATCGTATTATGTAAATTTAAGTCATTTTTATTGGGATCTTGTGATAATTTTTCATATTTATTTGTATAATTATTAGCACTTTTATTATTTTTCATTTTTCTTTCAAACAAATTAAACTTTGAATCATAAAATTAAATCTAAACAATTTTATTTTTTAACACTTTGCTTTTCACAACATTTTTTACTTGTGTAGACACACTGAACTCACTGGTACTACTTGAACAAGCAATTTGCGCTGAACTATTTAGTTTTTAATTGTTTTATTGTTACTGCGAAAGTGCGAACACCACGAAGCCACGAAATTAAAAACACAACTGACTGCGGAGTGAAATAAACACTTGAGAAATGAGAAGTTTTTTTTTGCTTGGTTTTTGGTTTATATTGTATTTGTGTCAGTTTTGTGCGCGACAGCAGTGCGCCGAGAATCAGTAATTATCAGAGAAATAACAACAAATACAAAAATGTGAAAAATAAAAATAACTGTGAAATCGGGGAATTCCGATTCCAACGCGATGTCAAAATCATGTAAAACCGACAATAAAAATGCCGGTTTTCTCTCAAGTGTAGTACTAGATTTAAAAAATTCTAGAGTGACCAGATTATGTGCAAGGAGTTTTATAATTTTAATTCAATGCATACCTGCGGGAGTGCGAGTTAAAAAATTTTCAACTCGAGTGTGGTGAAAGAGGAGGAGCTTATATCAAAATGGCGTAATTTTATTGGTAGAGAGTGTGAAGTTTGATGATTTTCTCGACTCATGCCCGCAGGTATGTACTGAGCTTTATCCGATCAGATGAAGCGTTCTTTCGCTACAGTGGTCTTAAGCATTGGAAATCGCTATTTTGTAGTTTGTAATTAAATTATAATTTATGTCTAGTTTAATTATTTTAATTTAAAATAAATTATCATTATACACAAATTGATACTAGAATGGCTCCGATCAGATGAGGGATTCTCTTTTTACAGTGCTCTCAAGCTTTGTAAATCGCCATTTTATAGATTTTAATTTTAATTAAAATTTATGTGAAGATTAATTATTTTAATTTAAAATAAATTATCTGTCACAGATTCTTTACGCACAAATTGACACCAGAGTTGTTCCGATCAGAAGACGAGTTCTTTAGCTATAATGCTCTCAAGCACTTGTAATTTTAATTAAAATGTATGTGGGAATTAAATATTTTAATTTAAAATAAATTGACCACCACTGTTTTTTACGTAAAAATTGGCACCAGAATTGCATTCTATTGCTACAGTGGTTCAAGCATTTAAATCGCTCGAAATCAGAGCCGCCCGATGACGCAGTATAAAGGTACAATCACAATGATACCACACCGCGCCTTGTCGTATAGTGTCATGTCGACTTTACAGATTGTCAAACACAATGCGCCCGCGCCATTGCAGAAAAGTGACAGATCTATATTGAATTAAAAATACTAAAATCTTAAATATTAAAATGTTAAAAATTTAATAAAATGTCAAACCGTGATTTTAGAAGTTATACCAGTTTGCTTACATTATATATATTATACAAGAGCTTCAAAAAGTATTAACAAACAATAAAATTCATATTATTCTTTATCCAACTGAAATAAAATGTATTGGTTGTCAAGTTGGCCGGGTTGTTATGTTGCCCGTAAAAATAGAAAGTTCATCTATCGTTTCCGTACGAACCACGTCGCGCCGTTCATTGTGATTTACTACGTTCCCATGACAGAGTTAACCCGATTTAAGGGTTTCGTTGAGTTAATAACATGGCGGCGCTAATCCATATCGTTTCCATGCAATTATAAATTTTTAGGTAATTTAACATTTCACAACAATTTAAAATCACTTTTGGAAATTTTATTTGTTTGGTGGAAATTTTTAAATTTAATATTGGTTGTGATTTTTATGATTTATAAAGTATTATGGAGAGAAAAGAATACTCGCAATGCCATTTTGAATTGGTATAATTCTTTTTTTCGCTTGTGACAGATAGAATCCCTTCTAGCCCTACCACTTTCGTTGAGTTAGGTTGGATTAAGAAACTTAACGAAGATTGTAAACTCGACGTGTTTCCTCGACGTATTTCCACATTTTAATCCCAGTTAACTTCGTCATGGAAACGTAGTAATTGTATTCAAGAGAGAAAAAAAATTAAGTCATGATTAAATTAATAAAAATTCAATGGCAAATATATGTACATTTTTCATTTCGGCTGTTAAGGCGAAAATTAATTTGGCATGAGTTGGAGTTGGTGTTCATGCGTTGCAATTAGGTTTTCGTTATGTCATTTTAAACTCAACGAAGCTAGTGCAATTGAGTAGAGTTTAAAGCCAAAATGGCGGGGCGAATTTATATTAGGAATTTTTATTGTTACCACCATTAAAAAATATTACTATAATTAAATACAACAAGAAAATATTGAAAAAATTTAAGAACAACAAGAAAATATTGAAAAAAACTAATTGGTGTAACACTACAACCTAACTCAACCTCGTTAAGGGAAACATGATAATTATCTACACATCGAGTAACGATGTTCCCTATGTATGCAAAATTAAACTACAGACCTTAAATTTAAAAGAGGAAAATATCAGTAAATGATGGTATTTATTCCCGTGCCTATCAATCATTAAAATAACTTTAAAAAATATGATTTGATTGATTTAGGAGCTCGATGAATTGCGATTGTAGGGTCAAAATCCGACCTTATAAATATAGTAGTAAAAATGTTGGTTTTTCTTTCAATCTTAAAAACTTAAGCAAACCAATATGTTTTTATAATATAAACAAAGTGGATGTTCGTACTTTTGTGAAAGTAAAAAATTGTCATGTTTTACGTTTACTCAAAAATCTTGGTCTTTTGTGTATTACAAATTCAGAATAGTTTAGATTTTACTATAATTCAGGTATAAAATAAACAAAACTAAAATATTTAATAACAACCAAATGTTCAAAATCGATGTGAAAGGGTTTAAGCTTCACATTTGTGGCAACTAAAAATTTTGAGGCGAGGTGTTTGGTAATAAAAGTTCTTGCTCCATTTAAGTGACATTCTCTTATTTGCTTTAAGGTTCCATCACACCGAGCGTAAATACACATGGAACATGCAAAAATATCCTAATTTTAATACAAACATTTCCAAAAAAAGAAAATATGTATTTCTTTTTTTTTGAAATTTTTCTATTAAAATTAGGGCGCTACTTCAAAAATTAGATCACAGAAGAAATAACAAATTGAAAAAATTGTTTACGTGTTTAACTTATTTGCTCGCTCTTTGCTCTTAAAATTTGTTTTTAAATCAATTATAATTAATTATTTTAAAGAAATTATATCGCCTGATTTTAAAGAAATTATATCACTGATAGTTCCACTTCCACCATACATATTTCAAGTTGTGATTTGGTTAACATAATTTGTTGGGTTAGTACAGCATCGACGAATGTACTGGACCGAATTGCGCATTTGGGTTAAATTGAAAAATGCTTCGTCAACCTTGCAGGCACAGATCAAAGGAATTGTATTGCTCGTGTCGCTTCTGCTTTTAGTTGTACCACAAATGTTTCAAGTTGAAAAGAGCCTTTAAATATAAATAAAAACGAATAAATCTAGATATGTTCATAAATAATAATTTTTTATTCTTTTTATGAGTTAATTCTTTGAAGTAGCACTAAAATTTAGATATTTTTGTATGTTTCACATTGTATAAGCAAGCGTATTTAAATTTGACGCCCGCCGCCAACGTTCGGTGTAATACAACCTTTACCGTCTAAATTTACGACCCTCGTTAAAATCTAGTACATATTTTTTAAATGTACAACTTGAATTATGTAGATGGTATTTAATTTGGATAAGTTATGTATGTATAGATATGTAATTTACAGTTTACTAAGAACCCAATTTTTTAATTAATACTTAGCGAAATGCATACAACTAGATTTCTTTTGCTTTTTAATTCATAATTCAAAAAATCCACTATTTTGTTCGAATTGTTTGGTTCAACTTCAAACTGTTCGAAATCAGATGTTTTTGACAAGTAAACTTGAAAATCGTCGTGTGCAGCACAAACATCTATAAAAAAATTTCACCTGTGAAAAATGTCGTACGATACCTCAAATATAATGAAAATTACACCTAATTTAAATGAAATTAATCGTGAAAATATTAAATTGAAGTGTTCTGAACCAAATTGTAAATCACAATTTCAAAATTTCTCAAATTTAAATTTACATTTAATCAAGCATCACAATTCGAAGGAAAAGAAAATGAATTTTCTCAATAAAAACGTAACACGGCAGTATTATTGTCCATATATTAATTGTATTTATAATATTAATAATCATAAATATTTTAAATCGATGAAATATTTGAGGCAGCACTATGTAAAAGTTCATGCGGATAAAAATTATGGTTGTGGCAAATGTAGTAAGCAGTTTGGCAGTTCAACAATAATGCGGAATCATGAGAAGAACTGTGGAATTAAATTCCTGTGTAATGAGTGTGGTTGGACCTATAATTCGAGGGAAGCGCTGCTAACGCATGCGCGACGTAAAAAACATAACATTAGCGTAGCTATAGATGATGTTAGTGCTACCTTGGAAGATGATGATTTGGATATGACTCCTTTAACTAAAATAGAGACTAACAGTATACAAACTCAAACGATCGCACAAAGTAAAGATGATGAGATTATTAATGAATTTTTATCGTTTGGTACGCAAACATCACCGAACATCACGACCGAGGGCCAATCAACCAATAATCTTAACAATTTGAATTACTTTGAAGATAACAGCAATATCAGTTGCTTCAATACGAATCAATTCGAAATAGTAAATAATTTTTGTGACATCGAAACACAAACTATCGGCTTGGATTTGGATAAGCAGCTGATTGATAACAATTCCATGTACTATAGCAACACTTATACTCAAACCTGTGCCGATATTTTAACTGATTTGGGGCTAAACGATATTCAAACACAAACCAATTGGAATTTTGATAGCGATGATCTTCAATTGGTGTCCACCGAAACGCAAACCAATCTAGATGATATTTATAATGAAAATTTTAATTTCAATCTGGTCAATTCATCGATCCATACCCAAACATCGCGTTCGATTGAATTTTTAAATAATATTTCGGATAGCCATGATCATGATATTAATTATAATTCAATTCATACGCAAACATGACACACGCCAATTTTAGGATGTTCTACGAATCGAGATTTGATGTACGGACATCAGAAATGGGATTAATATTTTGAGTTGTTAAGTGATAAGTAGGCGCGGATGAAACTGTTCAAGTACAATAATCAACCGGGGGAGATTATGTAATACATATTTATAAGTAAGAATTATTGTAAATACACTTATGGACAAAAAAAACGCATAATCGGTATTTTTGAAATTACGAGTAGCTTAATAATTGTTTTTATAATTATCATGATAAAATCTATATAGTATATAGTTCTCACTGTAATACACATGCATTAAAAAAAATACTACCGTTTGTTTTGTTGAATTCGAGTTTAGCAGAAATTTGAGCACTTTGGCTGTTCAGTCGAAAAGTTTATTTGCAATGAATTGTTATTTAAATTATACAATTAAGTGTGAAAGTAAGGTTTTTCATTAAAAACAAATAAAAATGAATAACTTGTCGGCCGGAAGAAATCATTTGAGTGTTGAGGATTGCGTGAGGGCCATTACATTAGTTGAAGGAGGAAGAACTCAGTCTTACGTTGCACAACTGTTAAGAGTGGACCAATCCACAATATCAAGAGTGATTAAACGATTCCAGGAGATTGGACAGTATCATCGTCGTGCTGGTAGTGGGAGAAATCGATGTACAATACTCGCTGAGGATAGGTATATTAAATTAATTTGTTTGAGAAAACGGTTCGTAACTGGACGTAGTATCAAATCAGACCTAATCGGATCCCGAGATACACCCATTAGTGAAAGGACAGTGCGTCGACGAATCAAGAAATCCAATTTGACTGCAAGAAAGCCAGCCTTATGTCCAGAGTTGTCTACAGCACACCGCAGAGCTCGTTTAACATTTGCTCTCGAACATGAAAACTGGACAATGGAACAATGGGCCAATGTTTTGTTCTCCGACGAGTCTAGATTTTGCCTTGGATCATCAGACCGTCGGATAAGAGTTTATCGTCGGCCAGGTGAGCGTTTTGCACCGGCATGCATTATTTCTAAACTTGCTTTCGGCGGAGGTTCTATTATGGTTTGGGGTGGAATATCACTTACTGCAAGAACAGAGTTGGTACCGATTTCTACCGGTACCATGACTGCAATTAGATACATCGACGAGTGTTTGGAACCTCATGTGATGCCATTTGCACCATTTATCGGAGATGAATTCATGTTTATGCATGATAATGCTCGTCCACACGTCGCAAATGTAGTAAAGGAATACCTTGAGGCTGTGGATGTTCCAGTAATGCGTTGGCCCGCTTGCAGCCCAAACCTTAATTCCATCGAGCATATGTGGGACATAATCGGGAGACGAATTTATGAAGTTAATGTATCATTTTCTTCGCCACAAGAACTGATCAACGCCGTTATTCAAGCTTGGGAACAAATTCCTCAAGATACTGTGGCCAATTTGATAAATTCAATGCCAGAGAGGGTAAAATGTATTATAAATGGAAGAGGAGGTAGCACACGTTACTAATTTTTAGGATTAATCAATAATTTAAAAGATAACTTTTAGTACTCATTCAAATGATTTTGAAATACGAGTCAAATTTAGCTGATTTTCTTTACTTTAACGGTTTCGTTAAATTTGTCCAATAATTCACAAAATATTGAAATAAATTAAGCTTAGAACTAATAAAAATATTTGTTTTCGATTAAATTTTATTTAATAATAGATATTTCGTTGAGAATTCCCCTTATAAATCAAGCAAAAAGAATAATGCGATTTTTTTGTCCATAAGTATATATATAGAATAAAATTTATGGTTTTTTAAATTATATCTAAATTATCGTTAGCAAAAACTAAAACAATTCTAAATTCTTAACTGCACAAGGCAACATATTGAATTTGTATCGCAACGCTTAACTCACCAGAAATATAAGACAAATGGGCTAAAGCAAGCAAATCCTGGATTGTGGCAATATATTTCTAAAATTGTAACTTCCAAATTATGTATGTATCAAAATTAATTTCATAATGAAACAGTTGAGAAAATCAAGACGAAATAGGGAATGCCTTAAAACTCTTTTGAAATATTTCAGAATTTGGTAGGAAATTTGTAGTTCCGCCAATAAAATATAGTGTCCGTAAAATAATTAAATTGGTTGTTAACCGTAATCAATCGAATGGATTTTCGCTTGATCATGACGAATCGCTTCTCGCAACATTTTTTAAACTCAAGTAAAATAGAATTCGTAGTAAACAATTATTTATGTATGTACATACATACATATCAAGAACTCTCAGGCTGCATGAAAGTTTCTAGCCTGACACATAGAAGGCACTAATAAAAACAAAAAGATAAGTGTACATAGGTAGAATATTCCATCCTACATGTGCATGAATGGAAATTTTCATATCGATATCTCAATTCATTCTGTGTTTACAAACCATTTGAAATGACGTCGAAGTGTTTTTTTAAGATGGAAAAAGTCAAACATCGTGCTGGCTTGTTGAATTTATACATGATCGCACAACAAATAAATGTTGTTGTTCGTGAAGATCCAAATGTGACTACGCATGAAATAGCTGATAAGCAATTCTGATGAACGAGTACGACATACTTTACATGAAGAATTACTTATGGGAAAGCCTTGTGGAAAGTGGTGCCTCATTCCGCAACCCCAATCAATACTTTTGACTCTTATACCCCCGATAGACTCTATCGCGAATTCGAGATTATGTAGTTATTTTTTCAGTCTGTCACAAAACGGTTTTAAAGCTTTCAGGATTACCGCGTTTCATAACTTGATTATCGTAATCTAGTTGTACAAACTGGATAAACATGAAATACAAAAAAGAGACAGAAAATCTAAGTGATAGAATTATTTTGTTTTGATGTCATTTTTAAAATGAAATTGAAATCGTGATCTGAGATTATCGCGATAACCTTTGTGTCTGTCGGTGGTATTAGGATTGTAGGAAAGTTATTTTGAAAAAAAAAAAAAATGTTTACTCGTTAGGTTGGTGAATTACTTAAGGAAAAAGCTAACAAACTTTTAACTTTAAAAAATCAATTCCAATTTTTTACAAAATTTTATTAAAATTGATTTACATTAAAAAAAAATAATTTTATATTTTGGCGGCGGTCAAGCTGAAATTCGTTAACAAGTTAACTGCAATTCAAACATTCTCAAATTATTGAGATAAAACAAATTTAATTTCGCTTGTTATATCTGTCGAGTTGACAAAATTAATTTCCTTCGTTCGTGCTAACGAATTTATTTTACGATAAATTAAATATTTTTATAACTAAAATGTATTTTGAATTTTGCTGCACGAAAACTGTTAAATTGACGTAAAAGATTTTGATAATTAAACAATATAACGGCTTTAGTTTGATTATCCATTAGGAGAGCTCAACTACAAAATAAACATAAACATTTTAATTTTCAATTATTTATTTTGTTTTCATTGTTTAAAAAATAAAAATTATTTAATCTTTTTTTGTTTGTTTCAATGTTTATGACAAAACCATATATTGATTATTATTATTTATATAATTTTATGTTTGTTTTATTTTATATAATTTCATATTTTTTTTCTTTTATATGTAGGTAAATATTAATTATTTTATAAATAATTACCTAATATTTATCTCAGTCTAAAAATAAAATAAAATTAAAAATATTTAAGCAAGATAATTCTTCCACATAATTATTATATTGTGTAAAAATAAAATAATAAATAAAATTTATTATTTATAATAAATAAATTTTAAATATTTTTAATAAAATTAAAAACCTTGTTTTGTTTGTTTTGCTTTTATTTATTTTTGAATAAATGTATATTAATATTTTAGTTTAGGACATTTTTTTTATTGAGATTTTTTGTTTTTGTATATTGGCTTAATTCTATAATGCTGGACCTGTACAATCATCATCATCCTCGGCGTCACAATCTGAAAGATAATCAACTTGTTCCTGGTGCTGTTGTTGTTGTTGCTGTTGTTGTTGTTGCTGCTGTTGTTGTGTGTTATTGCGATCAGAAACACGGTCCATATTTTCGATTGTCGCGGCCATTAGACGTAAATTATCGACACCGGTTAGTAATTGTCTGGACGGAAATGATGAAGGATCATTGAATATGTTAATTGATAATATAAAACTCTTTAGCTACTTACTTCAAATTATTTTCGGCTGTCGATGCGGCTTGCATTAACTCTCTAGATAATTGTTGAGTACGTGATGGACGGTTAAAAGATCGAATTCCACTGCCACCAACAGCACCACTGCTTTCATCACGTAAAATTTCATTTTCACGTTTTAAAGTTTCTATCTCGCCGGTCAATTGTTTTACCTGTTGTTTTAATTTATTAGCTAGACTTTGGGCCGCTGCAGCCCGTTTCTGTAAAAAAAAAAAATTCGTTTGTATTAGCTTGTCTAGTTCAAACGTTATTATCAGAAATAATTTAACTTACATTACTTTTGTCCAAATTCTCTTCCACCTGTTCCATGCTATGTGCTAGTGTAGCCGTATACTTATATTCATTCTTCCGTTCATTCTCAATAATTCGTTCCAACTCATTAACTCTACGATTCCTTTCGGCCAATATCCTCCTACCATCATCCAGTTCTTGACGTAGTCGTTCATTTTCTAATCTCAGTCTTGAAATTGCTGAACCACCATTCCCTCCGCCACAATTGGCGCTATCTTCATCGGGCGAATCGAAATGATGATGATGATGATGATGTGACTGATTTAAGTGTAATGGTAAATCTTGTGCTAAATCAGCCAATCTACCAGATGAATGGATTGGCCCGTCTGACAAGAAATCCGGCAATGTTTGAATTTTACCTGTATCACAATTGCTTATATCTAAATTATCATTTGTTGGGAAAATGTATCCAGTATTACGGGATTCACTATTCGACGCGGCACCAGTCAGATCTAGTGTTAAGTCTGCCGATGATAATGGGTTGCGACGACCATCACGTGCACGTAAAATTGATGCAGTCCCCGACTTTGACGATAGCTGGTGTGGCAAGTCAAGCGGTATATCTGGTGGAAGATTTGACGGTAAATCTAGTGGAATTGGTGAATTTCTCGTCCTACTACGACGCCCATTGTTGGTCGAATTGAACGTTAAGTCAAACGGAATATCATTACAAGACGCAGACGGTAGTATCTCTGGCCGCACGCGAGATATTAAATCTTCGAAATCCGAATCTTGATCACCACCCTCGACTGTAAGAGGCGAAGTGGAAGCTGGTGGACTATTACCAAAAGCATTGTACAGTTGCTCAACAACTAAGTGATCTTGCACAAAATCGGGCAGGGCCGAAGGAAATTCAGAATTTCGTCCTGAATTTGAATTACTAGATGGAATACCAGTTCCATTATTACTGAACCGGGCCTTACGTCGATCTGTTCGCGGTGAAGTTGTTAATTGTGAATGACGATGATTATCAATATCATAGTTTGAAAAGGATCGTTGGAAACTATCGTTTCCTGGTGAATATTCCTCATTCACGTTACACCCAATTAACATGCCACTGCCGCCTGCCGACGATGGAAAAGATGTATTACTACGACTATGAAATAAATTTGTCATACTTAAGCTATCGTCATGCTTATATTCGTTTAAGCTGGCCTGTGAATCGAATGATGGAAAACGGGGTGACCGTTTCATTTTGTTTATTGTCGATTGATGCTGTTGCTGTTGATTTAGCTGACTGTCCCGTTCTTTCATCAAACTGATATCGCTTTGTAAAACTTTAGGCCGGGCTCCTGTTGAATTTTGATATGAACCAGATGATGCTGTAGCCGAAGTGTTATTGTTAGTTGATATCAATGAATTTGTTCCATTGGTGCTTGCACTGGGCGTATTACTTTGTTCACGCTTTAAAAAATGTTTTAATGAAAAAGGATTCTCCTCACGTTTTGATGGTGGTTCCGGGGTTCCTAAAAGTAATTTTAAAAGTTAAATACCAACAAGCGAATTAGTAAAGATTTTCTGCCAAAAAATTAAAATTATGAATATTAAACTTTCCATTCCCACTCCTAGAAAAGGTCATTTTAAAAACAGTTTTAACAATGCCTTAAAGAAAACACCGTTCTGGAGCAGTAATCTCTTCAATTAGGAATTGACTTTCTGTCAGGAATTTCTGCCTAAAAGAAGGGTTTACTTTTGATTCGAGAAATAAACGAAATTAGCAAATTTTTAGAATATTAGGCGTATCTCACAACAGCTTCCAGCGGTCAGCTCACGAATTTTTCTCAAGAAAGCTAAAGCATTAGGAAGAATAATCGAAGGAATTCTTTCCATGTTTTACTTGTTAATGTTCATATTTAACGTTTATTAGAACTCGTTTAATGATGAGACTTACGTCATATTAATTTAGTAATCAAGCCCTCGTTGAAGGACTGAACAAGTGGCGCAAAATGCGGCTTTACAATGATTAACATTAAAAAGAATTTTAATTTGTAAACATTGCCCAGATATAAGGATTGTACTAATAATTATTGCAATTAAAGTCTATTTAATGCAGTTAAGAGGCCTAAATGCATATAACTGTTATTTTTAATAACCACTAGTTTCTGTATACGTATAGCATTTAATAGAAGATGCACGACACATACATATTTTATAAATCTATGACCTCGGTCAATATCCATCATCTTACATGACATATTGAAAAGTAGAAAGAACAAAAACCACAACGTAAACCAATTTTCCAATGACACAAATTTACTCTTAACCCGAACAAAATATGGGGAAAAATCATTTGGATACTATTGCGATTGAATGGCCGCTACCCTAAAACTATGAATCATCCTTATGCAATAAAATTCAATTCATACCTCCATTACTATTCCCAGTTTCTTTCGTATCCGAGTTTCCCGTCTGATGCCTATCACTGTTGCTATTAACATTTAATGAATTTCCTTCTGATCTTCTTATATCACCGACGTCTGATTCGCTTAGGTCACAATCATTAGTGTTGCTGTTGGTACCATTTTCTTTGGCCATAATAAATCACCACTAAATTTTTACGATATTCTATTTCACAATAATAAACGCCTAGATTTTCCTATCAATAATTAATAAATAAATGTTTTTATATTTATTTTATAAATATTTATGAAACTATTATTTTCTTTTGTTTTTCTTTTTTTTTTATTGAATTTTCTTTCTGAGGATTTTGCTTTTTTCTTGCTTTTTAAATTATCCGATACTATAATTAAAATACCATCTTTTATGTTTGGATTTTCGATAAAATAAATAACTACGATTTAGCCATAAACAAATAATTAATTATATTACATATAGATAATATAGTTGTGATTTTAAATAAAAAATTGATAATAGTTTAAATTGAAACTTTTTTCTGTTGCGGATTACTTTAATTTTTTACGTTTTTTTTAAAGGGAAAAATGAAAGACAGTCGACAATTTTTTTTTTTTTTGACGACTGACGTTTATGCTATAAAAAAATATAAATATTTTTATGGCGAAAAAAATGAAACAAAATGATTGCGTTTAATTTGTATTATGTATGTAGGGGTTAATTCCAACCGTGAACCAAATCGGTCGTTTCCTCGGGCAAATTTGATAAAAATATATCATGTTATTTTTTGGTCGTGTTCAATCGGGCAAAAGTGACAAAATTTATCAAGGTATTTTTTATCACGTTTTGCCATAAAACGCACTCATTTATCACAAAAATAAAACAAGATTTTTTTTGGGTTTGTCAGTCAAAAAAATTATGTTTTTTGTTTATTCAAAAGAAACTTGTTTATTTAAAATCATTTCAATTTTCATAATATACATACACTGGAAAAATTCAATTAGTTTAAAATACAAAAAAATTGAAATATTTAAAAAAAAATGTACGATAAATTAAATTGTTTGACGTTTAATTTCCATTTTTATCCATTCATTTTGGTCATTTCCTCGGGTTTCACATAACATCTAACGGATTAATTGATATTAGGGTAATAAGTAACTGACCATTGACTTATAGCATCCATGATATTTTTTATCACGTTTGCCCGGAGAAACATTCCTAGTGTTTCCTCGGCCAAACGTAATAAAAAATATCATGATACTGCACGTCATTCACTTATAACCAAATTAAACAACCAAAATGAAAAAATAAAAACAAAAGTGGAAATTAAAAGACGAACAATTTAATTTATCCCTATTTTTTTTTAAACAAAAATAGTTTTAATTTTTTTTAGAATAAAATTATTAATTAAATTTCTTTTCCATTAAAAAAAAAGAATATTTTTTGACAGGTAGAACCAAAACAATTCTAGGTTTTTTTCCTGGTGTTTCCTCGGCCAAACGTGATAAAAATTATCATGATACTGCACGTCAATTACTTATGACCCTAACTTCATCCTGTTGAATTTTATGTCAAACAACAAGAAACGATCAAAATGAAAAAATAAAAACAAAAGTTAAAATTAAACGTCAAACAATTTAATTTATTCTAATTTTTTTTATTAAAGATAATTAATTATAATTTTTTGTAGTACATATTTGAAACTATTAAATATTTCCAGTATGTATTATGGAAATTGAAATAAATTAAAAATTATTAATTAAGTTTCTTTTGCATTAAAAAAACAATATTATTTGACAGATAAAACCAAAAAAATTCTAGGGTTTTTTTGGTGATAAAGGAGTACGTTTTATGGCGAAACGTGATAAAAAATATCATAAGATTTTTTATCAAATTTGCCCTAGGAAATACGACGTTTGGTGATAAATGAGTGCGTTTTATGATAATACCTCCAACAGAGCAAACTGATGGAGCGCTGACAAACTAGCAGAGTTGTATTTTTTGAAGCAATGAACATTTATATTTATTGTTGTTGTTTTTATAGTAAATGCTTGGAAATTTCTAATTTTAGCTGACATTTACATCCGAATAGCCATATGAGACAGACAATTGTAAAAATAAATCTAAATTTGAACTTAAATTTGGTTGTAACAAGTCATTAGATAAATATTTTTATATGAAAATATTTTGTTGTCAAAACCAAACAACATTTTTTATTTAATCGACGTGTTCGGTCTGGCCAAAATAAAAAAAATATCACGATATTTTACTTCAAACTCATTTCCTGGTAACTTCACCTCGTTAAATATTATATCAAACCTGATCGCACAGCCAAAAATGAAAAATTTGGTTTTATACGTCAAACTCTATTTAAAAGGGCGGTACACATTCGTAGTGTTTTCTCGGCCAAACGTGATAAAAACATATCATGATGCTGCACGTCAATTACTTGAGACACTAACTTCATGCCGATCTTTAGACACAAAGTTCCGAACTAGGATCCCATCCAGGGAGGACTGGATGATGGGTGCAGTTTTGGAACCAGGAGTTACAAACTTCTTCACTGATGGTTCAAAACGGGACGGGAAAGTCGGGGCTGGAGTGTTCTGCGAGGAACTTCTGTTAAATCTCTCCTTCCGTCTCCCCGACTACTGTAGCATTTTTCAAGCTGAAGTAACTGCCTATGTAGCACACGAGCAGAACTGGTTTGAAGTTTCATTAATAAAATGATAAAATAATAAGAAAAATTCCACATATGGCACAATCAAAACACAAAAAACAAAATTAGATCACTTAAAAATTTACGCCGATAACATATCCACTAGAAAACTTTTAAGAAATTAAGAAATGTCAAAAATTAGCAAACGACAAAAGACAAAAAGGAGAATGAGCAAAAAAAAAAAAGGAATTGGTACTACTGTTGGGAGCTCGTGAGGGAAGAACATGTCACTCCAGCTGTAATAATTATGACATTAATTTGTATGCAACCAAATTATCACAGCCACTATTACAAAGGACGTGTCCGATTCTGTGCGAAATAATTTTTTTGTGATAAATTAATGTTAAACTGTACGCAACCAAATTATCACAGCACCGGTATGTTATAATTTTGACATGTCCGTAATAATTCTTGTTTCTGTGCCGATGAAGTAAACAAAATAAGTTTTACGAGCATTTAATTTAATTTTATTTTATTTCTATAATATAATAAGTTCCAGCATTTTCTAGTGTCCAGCATTTTGTGAACAATATCACAAAATGTGGATCTTGATATGTTCATTGCTGCACCTACAATTTTATAACTAAACCCACTTGTCAGCCACAGCAAAAATATCATTAGTTTCATTTCCGGTCCCCAACCATGGTTTTTATTGGGCAATAATTTGCTAATAGCGATGAAAGTGTTAGACGATATCCTTAAATACATTCTCGTCACAGGATCATTATAACTAGGTATTGAATTAACAATACTGTTTGTTGAGGGAATTGTGTACATTATTGGTCGCTGCAAGAAAGAATTTTGTTAATATTTATAATTACTAGAGGGCAATACCTAACATACATACCTGTAAGTTTAAATGTATCATACCGGGAGTTTATGAGATCCATTATTAAAGGTCGCGTAAAGTTCCATGTTCTTCTCATTAAACACATGTAACCCGAACTTAATAGAAATAATACCATATTTGGATCAAATTCTGCTTCTATCATTTTATAAACACTTTTAAATAACTCTCTATGTACAATTTGTCGTTTGTTGTATTTCCAAATGTCAATTTTATTATGTCAAAATTATTTCAGTATTCGGACAGCAAATGAACTTATTTCAAATATGGAAGAGAAAATTATTTCACTAATGTCAAATTTATCACAAAATAATTATTTCGCACAGAAATTGGACATGTTCTAAGGACGTGTCCGATTTCTGTGATAAATATTTCTGCTGTAATAATTATGACATTATTTTGTATGCAACCAAATTATCACAGCCACTACATGTTGTAAATTTGACACTTCTGTAATAATATTCATAAATAAAACCGCGCAATAACATTAATTAAGGACGTGTCCGATTTCTGTGCGAAATAATTTTTTTGTGATAAATTTGACATTAGTGAAATAATTTTCTCTTCCATATTTGAAATAAGTTCATTTGCTGTCCGAATACTGAAATAATTTTGACATATTAAAATTGACATTTGGAAATACAACAAACGACAAATTGTACATAGAGAGTTATTTAAAAGTGTTTATAAAATGATAGAAGCAGAATTTGATCCAAATATGGTATTATTTCTATTAAGTTCGGGTTACATGTATTTAATGAGAAGAACATGGAACTTTACGCGACCTTTTATAATGGATCTCATAAACTCCCAGGTATGATACATTTAAACTTACAGGTATGTATGTTAGGTATTGCCCTCTTGTATTTATAAATATTAACAAAATTCTTTCTTGCAGCGACCAATAATGTACACAATTCCCTCAACAAACAGTATTGTTAATTCAATACCTAGTTATAATGATCCTGTGACGAGAATGTATTTAAGGATATCGTCTAACACTTTCATCGCTATTAGCAAATTCTTGCCCAATAAAAACCATGGTTGGGGACCGGAAATTGAACTAATGATATTTTTGCTGTGGCTGACAAGTGGGACTAGTTATAAAATTGTAGGTGCAGCAATGAACATATCAAGATCCACAGTTTGTGATATTGTTCACAAAATGCTGGACACTAGAAAATGCTGGAACTTATTATATTATATAAATAAAATAAAATTAAATTAAATACTCGTAAAACTTATTTTGTTTATTTCACCGGCACAGAAACAAGAATTATTACGGACATGTCAAAATTATAACACACCGGTGCTGTGATAATTTGGTTGCGTACAGTTTAACATTAATTTATCACAAAAAATTATTTCGCACAGAAATCGGACACGTCCTAAGCCGCACCACGTTCATTTATTTCTAAAAAATGGTACAAATAAATTTGTATAAAAATTAAATTAAATTTCCAATGAACTTATAACAAAATATGGAAGAGAAAATTATTTCATTCACATCAAAATTATTACAAAAAAAAATATTATCACAGAATTCGGACACGTCCTAAAGATACATGTTAAACCGAAAGTGATCTGACTGAGTTTTATCTGAACGTGATCTGACTGAAAATTTGGGTTGGTGTTTACATGGGACTTTTTTATTTGATCTGAGCTGACAGTTCAAATGTCACTTTGTTCTAAAATTACATTTAAATTATTAAAAAAATTATTTAAAATAATTTAAAAACTACTTGGAAAATGTATAAAAACATGTTGCCCTTTTAACAGTATGAAAAAATCTGTCAGTTCAACTAAACTAAAGTTTACATGTTTAACTCAATATACAAACTGACTCAACCAACCAAATTTAAGTTGACCGAACTCAGACTACTTTCAGATAACTTTCAATCAAGTCACCGTTTACATGTTGAATTTATCTCGGACGTTTTCAGTCAGATCACTTTCGGTTTAACATGTATCTTTACTATATGTGTTGTAAATTTGACACTTCTGTAATAATATGTATTTATAAACCAAAGCGCGCAATAACAATAATTAAGCCGTATTACGTTGATTTATTTATTAAAAAATTGTAGAAATAAAACTTATTACAAAATATGGAAGAGAAAATTATTTCACTCCTGTCAAAATTATTACAAAAACAAAATTATTACAAACTTCAAACACGTCCTTAGGGTAGACTGCGTGTCGTAAAACCTGGGGTGAGATGTTGTAACCATTACGTTTTTCGCTTCGATGCATTTTCGATAGAATAAAGCATGGTTTCCACGATGGCGAGGCGAAAAAATTAGTCATACTAAAAAGAGAAAGCAAAAATTCACCTATAGTACAATAGAGAGAAAATACCATTTTGACAGAAAAATTGGGACGTCCAATTTTAAAAATTTTAATTCAGCACTCCGAAATAGGACGTCTAATCCGAAAAAAAGATTAGATGGATCATCCTTTTTCGGATTAGTCGCTGATTTTCGGAATTCATATTGTCAATTTGAAGAAAATTTTATATTTGTTTTATTATTTTTTTTTTTTTTTGATTTGGAGAACACGTTTTTCATCCCCAGAATCACTCTCAGTGCTACTTGAAAACAAAACGGCATATATTGCCATTAGTTCCTCAACAGTATCCATTTTTAACAAAATTTAAATAAATAAAAATTCGGAGTAACGACTTGTTCCAGTTTCATTCCTTCTTATGTTATTTTTTTTATTCCTTCCTCTTTTTAATTTGACTAATTTTTTCGTCTCGCCATCGTGGAAACTATGCTTAACGGTATTTTAGAACGAAATTGTTTTAAAATTTTATATTTTTAACAAAGCAGTACAGTTATTCTATCGAAAATGCCTCGAAGCGAAAAACGTGATGGTTACAACATGTCACCCCTGGCCTTTTGGCATGCGCCTACCTAGAAACAAGAGACATAAACTCTATCGAATTCGAACGGAAAGTGATGTTACATCATCCCACCACAGATTTGTAATTAGTTATTCATGAACAAAAATTACAAAATTGTTTATATTTTTTACGACTATATTATAGCCACAAAAGTTTATAGTTTCTATTTTAAATATTCTTTTTTAATAATGGACGTGTTCAATCCGGCAAAAATGATAAAAAATATCATAATATTTTATCCCACCCTAACTTCATTTCGTAATACTGTACGTCAAACCCGATTGAACAACCAAAATTCATAAAAAATGATAAATTGATTTTAAGGCCGTGCCCGAATACTGTGATAATACCGTGATAAATAATAATTTATGACTTTTACTTGAGAAATTTTCCCCTCCGCAGATATTTTTTATTTTTACTGCCCGAATTCAATAATAATTTTTGCGTGATAATTTCCCCGCCAATTTTTTTAAATCTAATCAAATGGATCAAAATTCCGAAGTAAGCAAAATTATACATTATTGTTGTAATTTAAAAATGCTTCGGGAATTACTAAATTAATACGAGTATTATCAAGCGATTACATTATACACCGCGATCCCACATGAAGAAACATTTAAGGATTTCTGGGGTTTGTTTCACAAAATTACAGATTTTTTATCACGCAAAATGCATGGATGGTAACTTGAGTTAGAACTCATGGCTTTATTTTATTGCGGCTTGCCAGTGAGACAAACCGTAGAATGGTGGGAGCAGTAATAGAAATGCATAGCCAAACAGTTACAGAATCAATTATGTTCCAAGTTATTAAAAGTAGCCGAAGAGGCCATGACAATTAGATGTTTACGTAATAAATCTTTCGAACGTAAACAGATTGAATTATGCAAGATATTTACGTATCAAATTTTATTTTTCACCAAAATTTCAAATGTTGCAAAAACTAGAAATTCGATAATTTTATCTTAAAATTTGAATTTTTAAAAGTTCAAATTGCAATTTTAGGTTTTTGGGTTTTCAATGATAGTTTTCTGGCCTTTAATTTTATCATTTTAAGAAAAACCGCAAAAGCAAAATGAAAAGTTGGTAGAATTCTGAATTTGGAATTTATAAATTTAGAATGTAGAATTCCGTGATAATTTTTTTTGAAAGCCATGTTACAGCTTCTTTTAAATATTGCCTCTGAGAATTTTGAGCGGTAAATATTAAGTTTGGTTGATAGATTTTACAAATTAAATTAATTTAATTTTAAATTATTAAATTTATTTAATTTCTGACTATGAATAGACATACTAATTTAACGACCTCGGTTAATTTATAAAGACTCCTGTTCAATGAAGCAATGAATTGTATAATAAGTAAGTATATATATATATATATATATATATATATATATATATATATATATATATATATATATTTAATAAAATAATTAGTTTTAATAGCATTTATAAACCTGTTTTTAATTTTATCTGCTTAAAATATTTACTCATAAGTCTAGCATTCCTTTTTTATCGAAATACGGTAAAAATTTCTTTAAAATTGATTGGACTTCCTTCGTTTTAAAAATATTTCTTTTAAACGTCTTCGAATACTCATCCATTCCCATCAGAGTCTGAAAATCAGCTGCCCCTCCTATATGCTCGCATTTCATAGTTGGCAGGACCAGGCATGTCGATGTAAATGAATAAAAATATTTCTCTAAAAATTGCAACTGTAAATCATGAAGTTTTGGAATTGTGCCTTTGTAGTTTAATTTATGCAATGTCCAAACCAAACACTTGTGATAATATTGAATGAAATCATCTTGATTGTGTTCACGTAGTTCATCTGATAAAGAGGTAGCCATAAAATATAAAACATCTATCGCTGGCGATCCCCATTTCGGCATTTGAAAATCAACCTTGTCAAAATAAAATTACAAATTATTGAATCAATAAAAAGCTTAAACAAATAACGTTTACCATAACCGCATCAATCGGTTTTCCATTTTCATCGTACTTAAACATTGCATTGTTCACCCATAAATCACCATGAATGAGTACATTGAAATTTTCTGGAATCGAATCAAACACTTTCTTACCATTTTCAATAAGACGATCACGTAAATTGTACAATTTTTTTGCATAATATTCCCAACCATCCCATTCGGTGACCTCATCCGCCAAATACTTTAGATTCGACAAAAAAAAACGATTTATTCCGTCCGATGTTAGTTTTCGATTAAACATGCCGCGATTAAAAAATTTCGCCAACTCATTATTATTCGCTTCATTATAAATGATCGAAGCCCCATGATAATAGGCCAATTTTTTTAGAATAATTTTTGCATGTTCACGATCTAGTCCATTGGTGCGCGGTGCCATTGTAAATCCTTTTTCATTTAAATCTTCGAATATTATAGAATTCTCATTGTAATGAACGTGCACGGGCCGCGGTGATAACTCTGTCACAATATTTGCTCGCTTTAAAATTTTATGAAATTCTGGTAGTACTTGGCTGTACATAACCATTTCCTGTTTGTAAATATTATACTCTTCTAGCGTATTCCTAGAATATTCATCCATATTTGTCGTTTTACATATGATCGAGATAGATTTTTGCTCCATATTTTGTTTGAAGTAAAATATTTTCATTCGATACATGCAACTAGCGTAATGTTCACCTTTGGGAACTGCCGGTTTCATATTGAACGATTTAATTTCAATTGAATTATCGTTTTCGTGTTTTTGTAAAATTTGTTCGATAAATTTATAATTTAACCATTCTGGTGGTTGCCAATAGTCCTTGAATTCGTTTGAGTCTATCATAATGTTAACCAAAAATATTTATTCACTTTGCACTTAGAAAATGTAACTAACAAAAAATTCTTCAACTGATCGGTATGAATTTTCTTTATATACTAAACACTTTTCTGTTTAGAATATTATTTTGTATTGTAAAACTTTATAATTTATTTAGCTTAATGCATTATGAAGATTATATAATAACAATTGGCAACAAAAAGTTTAAGATTAAAATTAATTTAGTCTCGTGGCAGTCTGCGAACTCCACATTTTAAGTAATTTTCCGCGTCTTACGTAAACATTTTTTTATTAATTTTGCATTTTTCATTTTGCCTGGATTAATCATTTCCAAATGTTGATTAACTCTTTCTATTTTAGAATTAGGTGTACATTATAGCAGTTGTAAATTAATTGAATTTAAGCTGATTGTAAAGAAAACGTGAATAAGTTAAGTTGAATGTAAATATGGGAAATGTATAATAAAAAAATGGAAGTTAAATAAAAATTCTAAGTGTGGGCTAATAAATTAAATAAATATGTAACGCAAAAATATGAAATGTCTTGGGCATTATTTAACATTAGTAAACTGATCAACTGTGTTCGCAAACTGGATAAATAAAATTGTTTCGGAAAATTTGCAAGACACGTGTTGTGAAATGTCTTAAATGCGAATGTAAGAATTCCGTTAAAAAGATTCTGCCAGACTGCGACGAGATTATCTCGAACTGAAAATGATTTAGAAGAAGAAATCTTGGTGAGATTTCAATACACAAAATCCCAATCTAACTTAGTCTAAACGGATACAAAGCTCCCTCTAAGGACTCGTTGATAAACCGATATTCTTTCTCTCAAACTTCTGGTTCACCTGAGCGAGATGAAAAAAACAATCAAAGCTGAATTAGTGATTATTTGTGGGTAACTGCGACAAACAAACTTGGTTGAAACAAAATGATTGAAACTTTTAAAGCACACATTTACTTACCCCATCTAAGAAGGTTGTGCGTGACTGGATTACATCAAGGGCGGGTTTACATATCCTGGGGCTGGAGCTACGCATTAAAAAGGGAAGGTTTACTATTGAAAAGTTTGAGACTACCAAGATTGGCCTGTAAAATGAAAATGAGGGAGAAAGTTCACGAACGACAACAAAGCAAATGTCTCAGCGAGGCAAGAGGGAGCATAGCCTAGTCATTAAAGGACCCAGTGAATTTACAGGTTGAGCAACCTCGAGCCGAGACAGTACTTCGGAGGGAATGGGTACCTTCCATTGAGAAAAGGTAACTCCCGCCGCGTTCTGCGTAGTAGGCCAGACTAATAGGCGCTCAACCAAAGATTTTAGCGGATCTCATGAGTTCCCATTCTCTAGTCGCTTGTTGCTGGAATGACCATGTGAGACAAGGGCGTCGTAGTTTCCAGGCCGACACTTCCGAAACCGCTACCGATGGTCAGGCGAGGCATGGGCGTCGCGGTTCTGATACCGAGGCCGCTTCGACAAGTCTTGCTATCGGTAAAAAGTGCAGGGAAGGTAATGTCAGTCTAGCAAAGGAAAAAAGGTTCATGTGTCATGAGAATGATCAAGCTTGGTGGTATTTGAAGTGCTACAAAGAACATTATACCAATGGACCAGAGTTGGAAGACTCCTGTGATGACGAGGAACCAAAGTCTCTTTCTGGGCAGTAACTCTGTATCTCTCAGCTACAAAGTCCCATTCAATTATCACGGTATTCAAGTTCTCAGACTTAATAAGATCTTTATTCCTAAAGGAGCTTGCAGCTGTTCCTACCACTTGATGGCAGTCTTTATCAGTAAGAACCGATCGAAATGAATTCAAGGCTCATCAGGTTGAGATATGCTATTAATTTTGCCACTGTCTCTGAAAAACCTTAATTTCGAATCGGTGGATTCGAATTCGTTGAAAGTGTTCACTAGTTGAATTGAAAGAGCTAGCTAACATGCAATTTACAGGGAGGCTAAACAAAAATCGAGATACTATCTTGGGTGTATACCTGACATACTTGTATGCTGGTTTCACCCTAGAGCAGTTAAGGGCAACATTCACGATACTACATCAAACAGTTTCTAAGTACATTAAAGTTGCCAGACCTGCTTTGTCGGCGTTTATTGCCAACAATCTTGGCATACGGCAATTTACACGTCAAATCTTGATAGGTCACCGTATGAATCACGCAGAAACGTTACATAAGCGGCAAGGATCTCACTCAATCAGTCGAGTATCTTCCGAAAAGCAGTAACTTCCGCTTTCAAGCGACTACTTACAGTTCCCACAAATCTCGAAATCTGGTGAAGCCTATGGTTGCAGTAATTCCAAATGCTTGCATCTCGAAAACAATCATGGCTTCTGCTGACTTCAAAGATCAAATTCTTCTAGGTCATGTCTTTGACCTTGATCGGGGTTTCCGGGATGTTGTCGATGATCTTACTGCCCAAGGATTCGTTGTGAAAATCCTAGAGTTTAATGAGAGTAGAGCGCTCAGCATTTCATTGGATTGTTGAGATTGTGAACAGGACTCTCAAAAGTAATCGGTACTTCTCGAAGAATCTTCGTGTCCAAGCAGTTTACCACATGCTGGATGATATAAAAATTGCAGCTGTTATCCATAATCGATTCGGTAAACGAATTCTCATTGACAATGACGACGGTATCACTGTGCCACAGCTGATTCTGGTAATCGTTAGCAACGACTTGTTTAGAAGAAGCAGTTCACTCGACAACAAGGGTCGTTCCGAATCATGGACGGTTCAACTGTTCCATATTTAGCAAAAATCGGACCTGTTAAGCCTGAATTCCATTGCGAATAAAAGTTTGTCAGTCAAAATAAAGGGAGATAAACATATAAAATCGGTGGTTGTGTGAAAGAAACACAAAACGAAGTCAGTCAAGATTTTAGTTACATCAAATGTGTGTTTGTATTAGTGAATCGCCATAATTATGGTCAAAAATTATCAAAATTGAGGTCATTTTATGGTTATCCAACTAATATACACACACAAATTTTGTGTACGAACGCAAATTTTTTTCCGCACACTAAGTTAATTAAAAGTTTGTTATTTTTATGGAAAGTGTCATAATTTTTTTTGGTGGTTGCTTCTAAAATAGCTGTGATAATAAAAAAATATAAAGTTTGTGTACAGTTAAATTGTGATAAATTGGGATCAATTGTGATAATATCGCTAAATACTATTATTGGCAATTTAATGAAGTGATCGTTTTTTTTTTTAAATAATTTATTGGTGGTGAAAAAGCCGAATTAAAACTCCAAGTGATAACCAAAAATTTAATTTTTTTATTTTTTTTTTTGCTGTCGCTGTCAAAATTTATCAAGATATTTGTGCTATAAAAAAAATTAAAAAAACATGCTTTATCTTTGTCACTCCAATGAATTTTTTTTTTGTCTTCTTTCGACTTGAAGTCAGTCAATTATTCACAGTGGAATTCAGGATTTAGTCTCTCGTTCTTAAGTACGTAGGACTACAATCATATAACAAATAAAAATGTTCAATAAAAGTTATTTGTTCAAAAATATTTATATTTATTTATGACAGATGGTGTAACTTGAATCATTTTTGTATTATTTTGAGTCCATGATAAAATATTACAGACATATGCATTTAATATTGGATTCCAGTCAACTGATATTCTTATCTGTGGTCCTAGACAAGAATGCTAGTCACTGCTCTATAAAACACATTGTAAAACTGCGATTTGTTTGAATTGATTGATTGATTGATTGATTGATTTCGATGTACGATCAAGCATTAAGCAAGTCTCCCGTATTATAAATGCGAATACCACACCACTATACCCATGTTGCAACACGACACCATAAACTCTCCCTTACCAAGGAAATATGTACCATCATACTCAGCTTTTCATGAAGCCAACATAGCAATATTTCACCCTGTAAAGGAAGGCGCCACATCGATAACCACATAAGTCTAATAGTTGTGATATCCGCCCCTGGCCAGGCCGCCGTCGTACACCTTTTTACATATAACAAAATCGAGGGATGGGAAAGGAATGTTAGCAACAAAGACTCAACCCGGTTCCAGACACCTAAGTAGTTGATAGTTAGTATATTTGTTATTTATATATTTTTAGTAATTTATTTAGCACAAGACAACACAATTTACAGTTCACCTACTGCTCCAACTCATATAAGGTTGTTTCAGGTTCTTCAAGACATTCCTAAATTTAAAATATGCATTAATTCTTTATAATAACTATTTTAAAATTAATTGAGTGTAAATTTGATTCTCTGAAATAAATTCTAGATCAATCCCTATGTACCACAAATAAATAACCATTAATAGTTTGACAATCATTCAACCAACTACCTTCTAGCCATCGTGCTGTCATCACAGCCATTGTCATCTTGGTCGAGTTTCTCAGGAGTGTTCTAAACTAAAATCATTTTAACTAACCAATATGAATACTAATACCAAAACTATCATTAACAATTATACCAATAAGTATGAACATTAACACCAGTACGAACACCAATACCAACACCCACTTCAATACCAATACCAACCTCAACCATAATATTAAGCCATATGAATAATTCAACATCAACTATAAAATTCTACGGGAATGTTAAAGAATTATAAATTGCCAAGTTACAATTCAGATTCACAGCACTCGTTTCATTAGCCCCCGTTCTCCTGTAAATAGTTAATTAATGGTTTACTTACTGCAACTAGATGATTCACAAATAGAAGCTGAAAAAATATATATTTTATATATTTTACCATACTATTAAAAATTCAACTAATCGGCAATTTCCTAAAAATCTTGCAAAAGGATATTAGTAATGCTTAAATTACTTATTTATATACTCAGTTAATGATGTTTAAATTAATTATTATATACTACGGAAAGGTTTAGAATATTAATCGTTTAGTTAAATACTACTTGTACCTATATATGATATTTACTAATAAGACTCAAATAGAGTTTCCCAGGTTACTCTGAAAACTAAATTGCTTTACTACTTAATTAATAGCAATCAACTTATACAATTTAGTTATAGTAATAAAATAAATAATAAAATAGATATCACAAGCTAATCAACCTCCACGCCACACAGCTGCTGTATGCTTGGCGTTTGCGGGGGTTGAGCGAGAATTCACCATTATTTCTGTAGCTTGGAGATGATCTAACAATTCTATATAATTTAGTGTAACCCATCACAACCACACCATCAGACAAAATACTTGAACAAACTATGACACTTTGATATAATTAAATTCAACAACCAAAATGTGCTGAAACGTTTTCATCAATACGAATTTTTATCAACAATTTAAAAATTTATAGGTATACAAATTTAAAAGTTCAATACAAGCTTAACAAAAATCTTACAAATGCCCATCAAAAGTCTATTAAAAGTTTAGTAAAAGTCTAATAAAAGTTTAAAAAATTTAATAAAAGTTTAATAAAAGTTTAACAAAACTTAATTAACAGTTAAAAAGTTTAAAAGTTTAAAATTCCAAAAAATTAAAAGTTTAAAAGTTTAAAAGTATAAAAACGTATAAAAGTGTAAAAATATACAAGTATAAAAGTATAAAAGAATAAAAGTATAAAAGTATAAAAGTATAAAAGTATAAAAGTAAAAAAGTATAAAAGTATAAAAGTATAAAAGTATAAAAGATTAAAAGTTTAAAAATTTCAAAGTTCAAAAGTTCAAAAGTTTAAAAGTTTAAAAGTTCAAAAGTTTAAAAGTCTAAAAGTTTAAAAGTTTAAAAGTTCAAAAGTTCAAAAGTTTAAAAGTTCAAAAGTTCAAAAGTTTAAAAGTTCAAAAGTTTAAAAGTTTAAAAGTTTAAAAGAAGTTTAAAAGTTTAAAAGTCCTAAAGTTTAAAAGTTTAAAAGTTTAAGAGTCCAAAAGATTAAAAGTTTAAAAGATTAAAAGTCTAAAAATTCAAAAATCTAAAAGTTAAAAAATTTAAAAGTTCAATAAAAGCTTTATAAAAATTTAATAAAAGTTCAATAAAACCTTAACAAAAGTCTAATAAAAGTTTAACAAAAGTTTAAAAGTTTTAAAAGTTTAAAAGTTTAAAAATTAAAAAGTTCAAAAGTCTAATAAAAATTTAATAAAACCTTAATAAAAGTTTAATAAAAGTTTAAAAGTTCAAAAATGTAATAAAAGTTGGAATAGGCCCCTAAATTATTTAGTTTAAAAAATTCCTAATCGATACGAATCGTACGTTTAATAAAAGTTCTACAAAAGTATTTTCTTTGAAATCATACCTTAACTTTAGAACGCCTTATTCCGTTTTTAATGAACACTTAAAAAATAAACGAATCAAAATTACTTTAATATCGAACGAACAAGAATTTGTAATATTTTTTGTTTTGTTGTAATTTAGCTAAAGCTTGATTTTCTAAAATCATTTTCAAAATCCTACTCAATTGTTTCAATAAATAATACTCAATTTTCCTATAAGAATTTGTTTTGACAGTGTAATACATACTAATAAATTGATACACCTCTGGAATGTCTGGGGTGACATGTTACAACCATCACCCCTCTCGCACCGATGCAACCCCGACAGAATAACTGTATTCCATTGTTAAAATATAAAATTTTAAAACAATTTAGATGTAAGATACCGCTACTCTGCCGAAAACGCATCGAAGCGAAAAAAGTGATGGTCACCCCTGGAAAACTTCACACTCGTGTATCATCATTATATTTTAAACAAAATACGGTTCACTTCCCCATTAATTAAAATACGGTGGCACGCACTCACAATACGACATGCTTTACAAACTTGTTTCAACCAAAATCAAACAAAAATACAACATGAAACAACGCACAAAATACAAAACAAATCTACAACATTTTTCTGTTTTTTTTTTTTTAATACCAATTTTCAACTAGTATTTACCGTAGACACTAATACTAATATACCCTAATGCACAAAAAATTCCTTACCCAAGCCATGTCATTTAATAAATATAAAGAAAAACTGTACACAATTCGTCATCACACATATGTATTTCAATACGTGTGATGCGAAAATACCTGTCTAACGGTACTAGAGAGTACCGTTAATTTATTTTTGAGCACGTTTGATCACGTTTTCCTCGATAATCACTTCACCTTAAAACTATTAATTGCACTACACTTACATATATGTACATAAAAAACAACACTTCTGTACTACATATTACAACACACCACATCACATCAAAACTATTGTTTCAATACACTATTACACTGCCTAACAACACAACACATAGTAACACTAATTTAATTAATTTTAACTAATTTAAATGAAATAAAATAAATTTCACTTACGGAGACAGACTAAAACACGTCCATCTCCGCCGTCGTAAACAACATCACCGGATGCATTTCTAGACTGTTTGAAGCGATTTTTTAACAGAAGGGGAAAGATCGCTCAACTATGGAGCGATAATGTTACAAACTTCAAAGGTGCTCACACCAAACTCTGTAAAACTGCGATTTGTTTGAATATATAAAAATTGAAAAGGTGTTAAATTTTTATAATAAAACTAGGGGACTCTGTGCAATTGCACAATTTTATTATTTATGTGGAACATTACCGCCAACAAACATAGATATTTTCTACTACTTCACTATTCTGATAAAAAACTCAAGGATTTCGAACTATAATAAAGTAGAACTCATTTAATTTGCTGAAATAATTTACATGACCTAATTATAAAACAATCAGTCCGAACTCGAAGTGCGTTTTGTCAGCCACTCTGGCAAATGCTGTAGATAATTGTGAATCAATTGATTCCCACCTTGAATAATTTCCGTTGGGAAATTTTCTGACAAAATTTTTAAATAGGACAACTTGCAATTTAAACAGTGAAACATTGGGGGTACACAAAAAGTTGTATGTATTGGAAATAGCTCTATACTATTTACTATCTTTTAGTTTACTATTTTTTACACCATAATTTTACCATCATAATTTATAATTACATACTTCGGTGTAAAAAGACCAAAGTATAGAAATCCTGTCAAAAATGAGCAAACATTTGGTTGGTTCAAAACCATTTTTCTCGACGTTTTGAAAGTCCCTGAGAAAAAACAAGAAAACATGCCCGTCCGTCTGCCTGGATGTCTGGGTGTCTTTACCCGTGGTATCTCGAGAACAACTTGTCCGATTTGGATTTTTTTTCGCCAATCTGTTTCTATGGTCAAGGCGGAGATTTGAAAAGCTTTTGGAAACTGTAAGTCAAGAGGGTGGGGTACCTGCCATATGAATTTACCCAAAACCACTGGTTATATAAATATCTATGAATTTTTTTATATATGTTGCTTTGGTTATTGAATTGGTCATTGAATTTGGGGTTGATTTGAAGGTTATGTTAGGGGTCAACTTGTGGATTGAGTTGAAGTTGAGTTGGAGTTGAGTTGGGGTTGAATTAGGATATAGTGAGCAGTTAACCAATTTTTTATATATGCTGATTTGAGGATTGAGTTTGGGAAGAGTTTGCGGTCGAGTTGAGGGTTGAGTTGGTTTCCTTTTGCGGGTTGAATTTAGGTTGAGTTGGGGTTCCATTAGGCTGTAGTGAGTAGTTGAGCAATCTATATATATATATAAAAGTGAGTGTTTATATATATGTTCAGTATACGTATACATATATGTATGTGCAGTATAGTATAAACTTTACATAATATATTGTTTAAGACTTAAGAAAGGCCACTGTTAATATCTAAAATTTCCATCTCCTTTTAGAGAGATGATAATCAGGTCCAAAGTTACTACGGAGGAATTTCTAAAACTTCAAAAATTTAGTTGATTTTTGGATACGATGGTGTGATAAATGATGGTATGATGTTATGATGGTACAATGGTATAATGGTATGTGGATGGTATGAAGGTATGGTGGCTGACGTTACTATGGTACGATAGTATGATTGTATGATGGTTTAATGGTATAGTTCATTGATGGTATGATGGTATAATGGAATAATGGTATGATGAAATGATTGTTCATGGTTATGATGGTACGACGGTACGTATGCCGAAATGATTGTACGTTGCTATTATGTTATGATGGTGAATAGAGTTTCAAGAGAATGAGAAGTTCGGTTAGGGATTAATTTGGGGTTGAGTTTAGAGTTTAGTGGGAGGATAGATTGAGTTGAGTTCATACACGCGTATAGCTATCGAATCGACTTAATTTTGGGATTAGGTTGACCAATAATTGTGGAGTTGAGGAGACGGTTGAGATTTGGTTCGGGCTAAGTTGAGTTGAAGATGAGTTAGGATTTAGTTAGTTTGCATTGTGGTTATGTTAGTTGTTCGGTTGGTGAATTATTTAAGGGTTGATTTGAAAGTTGATTTGGGGTTGATTTGGTGATTGCATTTAGGATTGTGTTGCGATTGAGATGGAGGTAGACTTGTAAATTGAGTTGGAGGTTGAGCTGAAGGTTGACTTAAAAGATTCATTTCGGGATTATTTTGGGAGTTCAATTAATTAAGACCGAATTAATTAGCCCTTTATTTTTTATGATAAAAAATACGGTAGGTATGTATTTCAAAGTGACTCATTTTCTTTATTTGACATAAGTAAAATGATTTTTAGATAAAGTTCTGACACCTCTCCTGTATCTTATATCATTTTGTACTGTATCTTATATGATTTTCGCACCGGTTTTACGAATTCAACCTGATAAGATTCTTTCGACAGATTCGTGTACACCCCGAAATTCAAAATAACATATGTTTTATGTAATAAAATACAATCCTTTGGCCACATTTTATTAATATTGGTGACTATAGTTTGAATGATAGTCTACCTGAGTGATTGAATGAAGGTCCAATTAACTGCAATACTGATGAACTTTGGGGTAAGGTAGCCTGGGGCCCTATTTCTGAATACGATACGAATTTGTATACGAAACGAAAATACTATTCGATACGAAAATTAACTGGTATTTCTGAATACGAACGTATGACCTATTTTAATTTTTGTAGTGTAGGCAAAGGGAAATTTTGTTTAACGTGAAAAATCCTTAAAATGACAGTGTAAATCTAAAAATAAACGTAAATAGGTGAAATTTTTGGCATCAATTTAGTTTTTAATTGATACGTGAATAAAAACGAATCCGCATATTGGATAAATATTATTTTATATCAAAATAAAATAATTTTATTTAATATAAGCAAATACAAATCTGTACATAGAAAAATCCGTAAATCGATCATCGATTTCAAAACTTTAGTTTACCAATTGGAAATAGGTGATACTCAATAATTTAAAAACGTTATTCATCTAAAATGCAACAAAACGAGAAAATAAGTAATTTCAAAACTGAATTCAAATTAGGTTGAATCTAAGGTTAAAAATGACACATTAATCAGATTGAAACTAATGTTGGTTGACACTCTGCAACTAAATGTGGCCAAAACCCTCAAATAGAGATACAAATACAGAGGTACTGAGCTGAAGAAATAGTTTCATAATTTATTCGTGTTGTATTTGCTCAAATTAGAGTTAAATTCGTATTAGAGTCTAAATTTATCAAAGTCATAAATCTTGTTGAAATAATTTAACATTGGGAGTGTGCATTAATTTTAGGTTCTTTTATGGTAAAAATACAGCTTTATTGTGACAACAAATTGATCATTAAAAATTTTTTGGTAATAGGTGGAGTCGAAGAAAGGACATAACTTTAGAGGCTATCCACGAATGCGATCCAATTTTTGGCACCCTCTTAAGAGCATGAGCTTAGCGCCATAAATATTCGGGTTTGCCGTCGATTTTGGTTGTTACCTGGCCTGCACTAAGATTTATGCGCTACATCGCCCGTCCCGATACGATGCAAACAACTTTTACTTCAGTGACTTTCAAGCAACAATTCACAATACGGCACCTAATTTCCTTGATTGTGAATTATTTCAATAGTATTTAAACGTTTGGAAATCGTTGATCGATCAACATGTATCAACAACATCGGGTTTTCTTCAACAAATCTTCAGATTTTCTCGGTTGGACTGTTCCTTATCTTCCTCACTATAATCACCTCTTTTATAGATGTTAAAATTAGTTCATAAACTGTTCGCTAGTTTCGCTAGTCTGTGTACAAAAACATTTGTTTACGTTTTTTTATATGAAGTTTTGCTAAACCAGCTATACTCAAATTGAGATAAATTAAATAAATAAAACCATGTTATGAAGTTTAAAGTAATAATAATAGTTTACAATAGATTAATACATGTATTTTGAAAAGGAAATAATCCATACCCCTTTAATATCCAGGAAAACGATAAAATAAAACAACTAATTTTGACATACACATTTATAGCTGATTTATCAACTAAACTTAATATTAAATTTATATTTTTCGATACAACTTACAAACGTTCTCTTTATTTTCTGTTTTAAAACAATGTACATAACCTCACAAAATACGAAAAATTAGCACATTTTTATTTGTAGTTTTCTTAGATATTAAAGGGTCAACGGATTATTTAGTTTAAATAAAATATGTAGAAGATAAATTTAATTCACAATTTTTCAATTTTAATGGACATGTTTTTACCGAAATTCCATATACAAAAAATGTAAACAAACAATTTGTACACGGACTAGCGCCTCTTGCGAAAATGTAGGTGAAGCTGATGTACTAAAACACGGTCTTTAGCGCCGAAACCAGTACTCATACGTTGAAATCGATGGATCATAATCAACAAAGGCTTCCAACAGACATATTCAACGCTCAAAAGAATGATGTCATTGCCATTTCGGCATTCTGTTTGTCATATTGATCGGAACACCCTTATAAAAATTTGAAAAAATCTACCCCGTTAATTATTAGAACAAAAATATTCTGTTCGGTAATTTAGATGTCTCTTTCAAAAATATGTGGCTCTGTCTAATATTTAGTAATGCTAACGTTGGTACTACGTAAATGTTTTGTTGTCTTTTAATATGTTTTGTCATAGGGAAAACAAAAAATTACTTTATAAATACTAAGTAGACCTAAAATTAAAAACAACAAGTACTTATTTGTAATTTCTTTTCTCCCAATTAAGCATTGAGAATTGTTAAAGTACGTATAAATAACACCTAGCATTAAAAGTAATAAACTGATTCAGTATTTTGAGCTACAATATTCGCGATTTGGGTAGAGACTGAATACAAATCCTACAAATAAAGCTGGTAACTAAATATCAGTTCAACACAACTGAATTTTACAAAAATAATATCATTTTTTATTTATAAATAAACAAAAAGATATTTTTCGTTTTTTTATCCCTATCAAACTTTAATTTTTTGCCGCCAGATCTACAAACAATTGTTGAGATGGCGAACAGAGATGACGTAACCAGTACGAAAATAATTCGTACTAGTTACACCATCTCTCCAAAGGGGAATTCCCTTGGAATTATTGCACCCTCTTAATCACTCACTGTGTTCCATTGGAAACAATTTGCTACTGCCAAGTACTTGTGAGTAGATGTTCAATGGAACGCAAATTTTTAAAAAAAAATACGTTCTTCTACTAATAATAATTAATAATAAAAACATTAAACAACAAAATAATTAAAATATTTTTACGATTTAACAATTGCGCATTGTATCACAAACATAAACAAAATTTTTTTGTTTTAAACTTAATCGAACCAACATATTTTTGTTATGTCAGTAAATTCAAATTCTAATCAAATAGTTTACGAAAAATTTTTCGGAGAATGATTAGATATCAAGTAGGGTAAAGTGGGGTACATTCGTCACTTTTTTCTAACCTCTGTAAAAACAAAAATGAGAACATTTTTGAATGGTTTTATACGGTAGCTGATAATGCTATATGTTAGGAACAGTTTTAATTTATTAATAGTTTCCCCATTGAAATTAAAGTCTTTAGTTTTTAAATTTTCCTTGAAGGATTCAATAAGATGAATGTACCCCAGTGCTGGGGTACTTTCGTCATTCGCTGGGGTTTATTAGTCGCTTACGTTAAATACTCTGCAAAATTTATAAATCTTAAAGAAATTAGTTTTTCAAAAGGAGTTTAACTATTTTTAATTCAATCGTTCATAAGTTGTTTAATAAAAAGCTAATTATAAGCATACGGAAATACCACGCTTTATTTAATATCTATAAAGGTCTCAAAATTCAGTGTCAGTCTCATAGGTATATTGCCTTTTTTTAACAAAAAATAACATAAAATAATACATAAAACAACATAACAAAAATTACAAACATACACGAAAAAAAAAACGCTCTGTAACTCAGCAAATACTATTTAATAATCACTAAAACTTGCTCCAGTCAGACTAATAATGATTAGCAGAAACCCGCTTTAGTAATTTTTTAATATTTTGTATATCATAAAATTATTCAATGAATTTAACAAAATATATTACTAAAAAGTAATGACGTCATATCTATTTTACTATGTATTAATTATGAAAATCATCAAATTTTTTGTAATATTCAAGATGCGATGATTATTTAGAACTATTAAATATTTAGTGAACTATATAAAAAAAAACAATTAAATTCAGCAAACTATTTCGTGAATATCATTAAATATTTAGTGTTACGAATTAAAACATTTTCTGATATTAATCTGAATGTAAATTATATTCATAGACACTAATGGTAAAAATCACAACAAAGTTCACTGTTAACTAACAAATCTCTCGATGATTATCATTGTGACTTCTTAGTGCTATTCAGAAGATACATTGTGTTCTGCATACCAGGCGCAATAGTAAATATCAGTAAAGCACAATACTGATATTTACTATATAAATATAGTAAATATATTACAAACGTATAAATTACGAGTAGGTTTTTAAATAAAACACAATTAAATTATTTCTTTAATATAACATATATTAAAAACTTAACAATTTCTTAAAATAATTTTACATTTCTTGCAGTTGTTTTTTCAAATTTTTTATACTGATTGATGAATGGAATCGTTAAATATTTGTATATCGTAACAGTAAACTTGAACAAATTGCCATACAATATGCCCCGCGGTTGGATATTTTAAGTTAAAAATTTGGAATGCTTTATAGCAAACGTCCATTGCTCTCAAAAACGAGGAAAATATATATTTTATTCCGTCCATGTAGAATAATATCTGTTCGGGATAAATTATACTTTAACAGCGATGAACAGCGTCTCTTTTCCATTTAGAAGCTTATCAAAATGTTGCTCCAAACCTTCAGTTGTTGAACAGCAATAAATAAAAGAATTTTGACATTTTTTTATAGAACATCGAATTTTTTCCTTTTTCCCGTTTTCAGTTATGATTTCCTTAAAAAGGATTATTCTTCAAAATGGCATGCAATAAAATAAATGTTGTTGCGAACTTTCCATCTGAGAATATAAAACATAACCAGTAGACAGTAATGAAAAGTACAGAAAAACTGTTTCTTTATTTCAGTTAAATTCTTCTGGAACTTGATCGAAAGTTCCATATGATACTATTTTTAATTTAAAAATACAAAAAAAATATAATTGGTAAAGAAAATGGGAATTTAATTTTTATGACATAAATGTTTTTCATTGTGTTATTAGGATTAAAAATAATACTTTGTTTAACGAGCAATTATACTGCGAGGCGAAGTACAGCGTATGTGAGCAAGTGCAAAGATTGCGACTGAAACAAAGCCACTTTTAATCCGAATAACATATACTATTTTTTAATCGTGAAACGTAATCGTGTGTACCATAGAGTGATATTTCTAATTTAAAATGCGGAACAAATGTTTTAATTGGCTTAGAAAATCGATTTTTAATTTTTCTGTCAGCAATAAAATTTTAGTACCGAAAAAATTAAAATTCTATTTTCTGAGCCAATTAAAATGTTTTTTTGGTTGCTTTAAATTTAAAGTAGTATTGTATGGTGCATACGACCAAGTTAAAAAAGCTTTTAAAACATTGTAAACATTTGGGAATTACTCCGAAAAAATTTAGACTTTTTTTCGATTTCCGTGGGTTACTACCTAATAATACTTAATATTTTCTGATCGCAAAATTATTTGCTAATGTTTACAAACAAAAATTGTAAGATTTATGGCTAAGTGGTTATGTTGGATTTAATAACAGGTACACAATTATTTGTAATCAAGTATTTAGCTAAAACTTACTTAAAGTTACAGCCGAACATCAAATTTTCCAATATAATTTTTGACTGAGGATCTTTTATTTGAGACTTCATAATATCAACTATTTTGTTATAAAAATCATCAGTAAAAACATCATGAAGCATACGGCCGGCGTCATTATACTCGTACTTAATAAAGTAATCAATTGAAATCTGTAAAATGATAAGCACTATTTTAGTAAATAGTTGAATAACTTTAAGAATTATTCAAAAATCGTGTCTTACCAATTTGTGTTCTGTAGATTCTTTGTAGTTTGGCCATCTTTCACAGATATCTTTTGTAGAGTTTTCCGAAATAAACTTAATTCTTTTAGTTGAACAGTTCTTCCAATGGAACATTAATTCCACCAAGCTCAATACTTCATTTCTTAATGCTTGATAATGTTGTTCTCCATCAAGTTGAGTTTCTAGATTGTTGAACGTTACGTTTGATTTGGTGATCTCATGTGTTGATTTATCAGAGTTACATAACTCGGTTTTTTCAAGCGAGCTAACTGATTACGATATTTGAAATGTAGTTTCCCCAGTGGTGAAGCATTTTTTCTCGCCAGATAGTAAAATTCCTTAAAAAATTGAACCTGTATTCATTGCACATACGAGTATAAACGGCTTTGGACTAAATGTAGATCCGTAAAGATATCTCTGAAATGAAATTGGCCATTTTAGATTGATCTTCTGGTTTAACCAGAATCATAATTCACTTTTATTTTTTACATATTGAAATAGGCGCCTTGTTTTGCATTTTTAACCTTAAAAGACAATAAGGTAAACCGCCTGATACACAGGCTCTCCATTTAAAATGAAAAAGTGGATTACGATTCCGAATAAAGCAGATATTCGCTGGAAACAAAAATATGTGCATCACACACAACGGACTTATGTTTCGTTCCAGTGAACTGCTGGCTAATTCTACAACGAATGTATTTGGTGCCTTTACCCCCAAATGTGTCAAATTTCAATAAAACGACATCTCCATTTCAGAGATACATATTTCCCTGGAGCATTAGTTTCGCCCAACCATATAATTATTAAAATATATATATACTATATATATATATATATATATATATATATATATATATATATATATATATATATATATATATATATATATATATATATATATATATATATATATATATATATATATATATATATATATATATATATATATATATATATATATATATATATACATATATATATATATATGTATATATATATATATATATATATATATATATATATATATATATATATATATATATATATATATATATATATATATATATATATATATATATATATATATATATATATATATATATATATATATATATATATATATATATATATATATATATATATATATATATATATATATATATATATATATATATATATATATATATATATATATATATATATATATATATATATATATATATATATATATATATATATATATATATATATATATATATATATATATACATATATATATAAATATATAATAAGTTAATATATGTATAAAATTATACATATCAATTTATCTAACATTCATTTCAGTTGTACTTATGTACCTTCTCCTCAGTCGGTATTAAGAGTATTATTTCTTCTGCTAACTGGTTGCATACTTTTGTGTTCATTTTCAGGCCTCTTCTAATATAAAAGCTGACAATAATGTTGCATAAAACATCTCGGCTTAAATCAGAAAACCGCTCCTTTTCTTGATTTGTGGTATTTATTTTCTTCAGTAATAAGTTTTCCTCGTGACTGCCGTTTAGGATTTCCAAGAGATAGACTCTATTCATATACCGGCACTCCGAAGTACTGGCAGCTGACGTGGATGTTACGCTTGATAACGTATCGGGTACAGTTGATTCTGAATATATTTCTTTGCTCATGGTTAGGTTTTGCCATTTGGTCCATTCGTCTCTAAATTTAATTATATCTTTCCATTTGAAATCTGGTGTCAACATTTTTAGTTCTTGTATGTGTACACCTTGGCCTAGAAAAGAACATTTATAAAATTAAAAACCGGTTTTCTAAATAAAAAAAATCACTTACTATCCAAATAACTATAGAGATCAGCTAACTCCCACGAATTCAATAAATTGAAAAGTTTAGTTTGTTGATCTGTTAAAGTTTCTACGTTTAAAACCTGTACCTCGTTAGTATCCAAACTAATAACATTTGTATCCAAGTTCCATTCTTCATTTTGGTTGGTTATGGCAGGACAAATTGTATTATTATTATCTTTTGTATGATTTACAGTATACTTGTTTCATTTATTATTGTTATTATTATTATTAGTTAATTCGCTCATTTTTAGTTAATAAAAGTGACTTAAAAAAAATTAAAAAAAAAATCTTTTACATAATTAAATATTAGTTAAAAATTAAAATTGTTTTATTCTAATCATGACCATGTTATTAATGATATTAATACCGGTGGACCACAAAAGGTATGAATATCAAGTGCTCTAAAGGTACCCTTCTGACTTAAATCTATTTGATATGCAGCGTAATGATCATCGTATGTATGCAATAGATTTTATAGGACTTCCGACAACAACAATTTTGGTTTTAGAGTTGTTCACTGCTAACTCAACAATTTCTATAACGTACATATCATCATCAAAATATGGAATAAAATATCCCTTTTTATATATTGTACCCTTATATTCTAAACTACTATAATATTTGAAGCCAGTGTGGATTTCATTTGAGAAACAATTTTCGAGGGACCTACAAGAATGTTGAATAATATTTTGATTATCAATAACAATAGGCGATTTCGGTGGTTCCAACAAACATTTAGCAAATTTTAGTTGGAATTTTTTCACTAACGAAAGACAAATATTTCGAGGAGAAGTAATGAAAGAAGCATAGCTTTTAAATTCCCTGTGTTTGGAGTCAAAACGGAAACACCAGTAAAATAAAATAAAAACATTTTGGGCGTCTAACTAATTCTTCTTTCTCAAGCAGATTAAATAATTTTTAATCAGTATTATACAATTGAAAGGGATCTTGAAATTTATGCATAAGCAAAATTAATTCATTAATAAATTCTGATTTTTAGAATTTTCATTTACAAATTTAACCAGCATTTCAGTAAAGGGAATTAACATTTTGTTTGTAACATTGTGTTGTATTGAAAGTACGTCTGTTGTAAAGAAATTCGAGTCATCATGCACACACAAAACAAAATTTAAAATTTGTTCAGGGATCTGGTCCTCAAACGTATCCTGAGAAGACTAATTTTCAATTTCGCTAATTAAATTAACCTCATTTTTCTTTAAAGGTGATGTTTCTTTACGCACTAAAACCCAATTCTTGTCCGAATCATCAAAGTTTTCACAGTGTTAATTAAACACGTGCTTTCGAAAACTTTTTAAAGTAGAGAAAAGGTTAAACAATCACCTTCAATGCATTTGTAGCTATCAGCTATCAGATAATTTATGCACTTGTTTGCAATGAATTTTAAAGTTTTCGAAATTGCCTACAGATTTAAGGCATTTAAAGCACTTCATAATTATATGTAAAAAGATCCGATAAAATGAATAATTCAAATATATTTTACGCTATTTCTTAAATTAAATAACCCTTTATTACATATTTTAGGTAAGTATTACTGAAATCGATAGTATGGATGATAAAAAGTAATTGCACATTAAAACCATATAAAACAAAATGTGAACTATGAATATTTCGATTTTATACTTACATGTTTAATTGTTTAGAAGTACATATATTTAAGGACAATACAATTTACTTGTAAAATATTTAATAAACTTATAAAAAACACAATTTTTTCAAAATTAGAAAACACTTCTTCTCTTTAAGAACACGCCATTTATAATGAAAGGCTAAAAAACACAGATAGCACAGATAACGGTAAAATTTTATTAGTTTCAATACATAAATAAATGAAATTCACTAAAAAATGTATAATTATCACACAAAGTTTTCTGATATTCATAAAAGAATTAAAACATAATATTTTGTGATGAATATCATTAATATATTTTGTGCAGTTCATCACTTACTTTTGTGGGTTAAACCCGTTACTCGGCGATGCTATAATTTTTTGGCGGCTTATACATAATTGGATGTTATATTTTTTAACATTTATCAGTAGTGTGACAAAAATAAAATTTATAACAATAAATAAAATTATTAGTGATAAAAATAAAACTTAATAAATAAAATTGGGAAAACTGCTTTTGATTTGATTTTTTCTGCTATAACATTTGATTTCTGGTCATCGTATAGGTTTTCATAATATACTTTTATTGTGTTTGTGTTTGTTTGTTACTATAATATATCAAAAAATATAGTCGGGTCGAGTATATTTTATAGTATCATATTTATTTTTAATGTTTTTATAGTAACAATTGGTAAAAAAAACAAAAAAAAAACGCTAACATAATTTTGAATGTTTAAGTTTTGTTCTTGTCATTCAAACGAAAATTGTAATATAATAATCTCTTCTTTTTTTGCAAGGCAAACATTTTTCTTCATCTAAATCGGGCATAAAACACATAATACTTTTTCGCAAAAACAAACGGGAATTTTGCATAATAAATGTTATTGGATTATAAAATCCAAAATTACAATATTAACCGAACTTTGGGGGAATATTTATATAATACAATCGCTTTATCATTAAAATTTGTATGTGTCACCTTGTAATAAGTCCTAAACAAACAATATGGACAATTTTTCTCGCTGACACAATGTGTTTAAGGTACAAAGAATCAATTGAGTAAACTACCATTTTACTCGTCGAACTATTCTTGAATTACCAAGATCTTGGTGAACCCTATCTTGCACTAGACATTACAGAGTTACATTTTTTTTTGCCTTTTAGCTAGTTCAGTCAATAAAGCTAAAAGTAGCGTTATTTCATACGAGAAGCTCAAAGCTTGGATGGTGATGAAATCTTTTGCATTGTCTATTTAGTGCCTAGATCAAAGCTTATAATTTTTTTTAACGATCGCAATTTTCACCTCGCAAAAACTACAAAATGCCTTTCATATATACCTAATTGTCCAGGCGGCTAGTCGTTTAACCAAAGAAAAAGGTGGTTGATATATCCTTAATACAAATAGGAAAAGTATCTATCCAGTTTTGTAATCATGGCTCATGAAACTATTTACCACAATATGTAAAGCTGAAACTTTTGTTTGTTTATTGGGGGGGGGGGAGGGGGGGGAATGATTACATGCGGCTTGGCTATATCTTTATAGAAATGTAGCACACATTTTAGTAAAATCAATTTCTTCCTCAATTTATTGATTTATTGGATTGAAGTAAAAGCATCGTTTATGTACCACATTTGTTATTAATTGAAATATGCAAATAATATTTTAAATACATTTGCCATCCTAAAGAATGATCAGAAGGATGAGGACTGAGTTTAACTTAAATAATTTAAAACTATAGCCGACTAAATTATTTAAATTTCAAATCTATCTTTTTTCTATAGATTATTTTAAAGTTTTATTAACATTGTGATTTTCATCAAAAATTTAGTAAAATATCTTTCATGAATTGCACAACATCTCATTTAACGATATTAAGTTCAGAGAATAATTATTTTCATTAAAATCAATAAACATTTCGTGAATATAATATTTTTTTTTATTTAAAACCTTATTGATTATCACAATACAAATGTTGATTAATTTTTGATTTATTTCAAATAAATATTTTATGAATTACAACAAAATACGCTAAAATTTCGATTATGAATTTCATAAAACATACTTTAACGAAAATCACAATTGTAGAAAAATCAGTAAATTCAGTTTGATGCGTATTATTAAAGAAACAATTAAATTCAATAAAATTTTAATGAAAACCACAAAAAAACATTTAGAAAATCCTCCTAATGATTTTAATCAAATTATTTTTTTCCGTGTATGCATCAAATTAAAATAAAATTATCGTAAATTGTATTTCGTGAAGTCAATTTTAAAGTTGAATTTTGTGGCAGAACGTGATGTGCCTGCTGGATGGTCTGGAATTGGCAACTTCATTACAATGTCACTTCGTAAAATGTAAGATATATGTCTTCGTGGTCAGGCTCATAAAAGTAACTGCTGAAGCATTGCTTTTTCAAAAATTTTACAACATAAGCTTTCGTTTTTTTCAGCTTCAATAATTTGTGCAGCGTAAAATATATGTTTCGATTTTACAGTAAATCTAACGAGCACGTAGTCTCCCTCTACCAAAACCACTGAATCAATCAGAAGCATTTCTGTTTCTTCATTCGAGCTCTCTTCGTTTGTAGATAACGATAAGGATTGCCCGGATTCTTCATATGGTACATCTGATTCGTCTTCAGAGGAAGAAAACGTTACGACTTTTTAAACACCTTGTTTTTTGCCAATTTTCTTATTTAGCATGTCGACGCGATTTTTCGAATTCGTTGCATTTACTTTATCTATTTTTCCTTTTCGCTGTCCTTCCAATCTTTGTTTCTCTGGCGTAGATGTGTATATCCGAGATTTTCCACATTTCTTTGTCAAATTTCTTTTCTTAAAAATACGCGCAATTGGGCGTATTTGTTCTGGAGTCAATAATTGAATTGTTTTATTGTTCTGGTTATTATTTTTGATAGGATTTTCAATTTCCTCTGTATTGTGATTTTCAAGCAAACCCTCAAATGTACTGATTTCGGGTAAAACTTCAACTAAAGTAGCCGGCTCCCCTTCATTTAAATTCTCTTCAACTATAAAATCTTCATCCTTAAATATCATCGTATTAATTGGGAAAATTCCTGTACTATTGAAGCTTTTTATTATGTTTTCCGGAGAAAATGCTTTTAGAAACGGATTTTTTGTAAGAAGCGCAATGTCGTATATGTTAATTACTTTATTAGGATTATTGCTCGGAAAATCATTAAAAGAAGTTCTGCAATATTTTGTGAATGGATCATAAACTGATACACCCAATGGTTGGAGCTTGTGAGATGTGTGCGGTGGAAATGACAACATAACTATGCCGTTATCCCGACCAAACAAAATTGATTCTAAAGAGCAGTGTGAGCTATGATTATCCATGAGTAATAATATTGGCTTTTCAATGGAACAGTTGGTGTGATTTTTGATGTGCATCAATATGTTTATAAGTATTTCGGCGGTTATCCATCCACTTTTTGAGTTAAAGGCAACTGATCCCACAATTCCTCCAACCATAAACCGTTCCGTGTACCTAACTCTCGGAAATATATACACAGGAGCAATATGGTTACCAGCAGCATTTATTATTCCGACAATAGCGACTAAAGATCCGCGTTCTGCTGAAACTGCCTGCGAAACGTTACGCTGTCCTTTTTGTGCAATAACCTAATAATTATATAAGAATATGTAACGTAATCCCAAAAGGATTTACGTTAACAGACATGAGAATAGCGGTCTGATGCGGTATAGTAGCTGGCTAGAGCTCACGGTGCGGCGTGGGGGTTTTCAGACATATTTCTCATGCTTGAATAACCGCATGAAGAACAAAATTAGAGGGGCAAATGGAAATTGAAATTATATTGCCACGGCCTCAGCGGCAAAAGAAAATAATAAGCTGGGAGTGATCGTTTCGGAGTGACCGTCTCCATCCCAGGCGACTACCGCCGTGACTGCCACACGGGCCTCCCCTCATCGGCCCGTCTACTGGGATGCTGTTTCCCAGTCGCGACGGCTACCGATGCCATTGATGAGGGAAGGACGCCCGCATGACAATCCCAGCGACAATCCCCCGGAACGGAGACCGTCACCCCGACGCGATCAACTCTTATGGCGTGCCGCCCTCCAGCACAGCCTGTCCTGGAGAAACGAACGGCACGCACGGAAAAGGGTGGAAGAAGGCCGACCCTTCACATGACCACCCCTCACATCATCCGATCAATTATTGGTTTACACGCACATGGTGCGGCGTAGCACACTACAGTAAGAAACTCAAAGAAAAAATTTTTTAGGTTACGGTAAAAGTAAAAAAAATTGAAAATTAGGTAAGTTAAATTACGTTAAAACTGATTCTACGTTACTGTTAGATTTCACTCTCACTATCACTGTTTCAAGAAAATTCAGAAAAAACACAAAAATACCTGAAATAAATGAACCATTATGGGGGTCGAACCACACCCAAAAACGGACACCCGAGCAGAAGTGAAGAGAAAAAGAACGGAAATTCCAAACGCAATCAATCAAAAAAAAATATAACTGGACAATAATTGCTCTGAGTGGGGTTTTCACCAAATCGGTGCACCACCACGAAACGCCGAAAACAAACGGTAAAAATAATAATATATATGTACAATATAATGAAAATAGAAAGGAAAAACAACCTGTTACAAACTTAAGCAACTAAAATTTACTTAGCCAGATTGTTTATCCCTTAAGTGTTTTACCTTGTTGTTTTAAAGGCCCGTCCGACCACACACCAACCAGCGCCGACGCAGGATCCCCCTCAAACAATTGATTGTCTGCCCCCACGGGCAGGAATACGGCCACAATATCACGTAATTCACCACACCTTATCAATTATGACGGACTGTACCACCAAAATAAGCTGACCGCTTAATCAGTCACACCACCAAAAACAGTTTATTTTTATTTTATTTTATTTTATTTATTTACCGCTGTTTTCACTGCGACCTCGTTTATTGTATCATAGTTCGAAACAATCCACACAAATAAATATAGTTTCCCTTTTATTTAGGAATATTCACTGATAATTTTCTTTCAAGAAAACTCAGGAGAACCAAGAAAAATTCAACAACCCACAAAATCAGTTCAACAATTCACAATTATACATTTTTCTTGTATTTACTTCTTATCATTTAACAAGTTAATTTATTTTATCATACAAAAAAAACCCGGCACTAAACTTAATCAACAATTGATTTATAAGAATAAGAATTTTAGTTTTTTTTTAAAACAATACAAAATTTTCAATACTATTTTAGGTTTTTTTTTTATTTCGAGCTCGAGAAGAAAATCACTCGACCGCTCGCTATTCATCTCCAAACTTAACTAAAAAAATTTATTTTATCATTTCTTCATCAAGAGAAAAAAAAAATCAGTTCATTTTTCCCCCTCTATTTTCACTTCGCATCGCTGTTCGTCCCACTCGTTGCATTTGTGCACATGTAAATCATTTTTATTTATTTTTTATTTTTTTTATTTTTTATTATTGTAAAATCTTTATTCATGTTTATGTTTTTTTTCTTTTTATGTACATAAATACAACGAGTAAGACGACCAACGACGGCGAACATATATACATACTTAGTTGCACGGCTGCCTCGGATTCATGTTGATTGAATACACCGATCGCTTCTATCCCCACTCAGAGCAAATATCACGCGTTAATTTAAGCCAATAATACCAGAAAGAAAAATAGAATATTCAAGATTGAATATTTTAATAACCAAATATTCCATCTCATACTACATAATCAAAAACAGCTATAATTCCAAGACAAACTATTATTCTTTATTGGCTGGTAATTGCTACTGAAGGTAGTATTGGTGACTAAATGATGACGGCAACGTCGCATATTACTTTACATTTATTTTCATACAAACACATATTTACTTTTTATTTGTACACTCTTGACAAAAATATTGTACCTTTTTGAATTCATTTTTGAATTTAATAAAAAAATTATTAAGATAATTTAAATTTAAAAGGTGTCTTAATATTAAAAATCGAATTGTGTCTTAATATTTTAATATTTAACATGTAGTACAGCATTAAAATATGTACGCTTGGTCGCATTTTTTGGTCTAGAGTGCAATAAAAATAGGTTAGGTTAGGTTATACATCTTTTTCCTTATGTCAAAAAATATATACGACAAACATATGACATCTTGTTTTTGTGGTCCTTGTTATATAAAATTATATTTTAACAGAGCGCTCAAGATTAAAGACGTAAGTAATTTGTTTATAATCTCGGATATAAGCATCTTTTAAGTCGATCGACGAGATATAACGAGTTTGATCCAATCGACCCAACAATCCATTGATAAGGGGAAGCGGATACGCATCCCTGACCGTCACCTTGTTCACTTCCCAGGCATCCAAACACAAGCGCACTTGACCATTAGCCTTCTGCACCATGGTAATAGGGGAACACCATGAACTATGACTCTCCTCAATCACGTCCAAAGATAACATGCGATCTAACTCATCATACAACAATTTTTGTTTTATAGGCGAAACCGAATAAAACCGTTGTTTAACAGGCTTAGCTTCACCGACATCAATAACGTGAGATACTAATGTGGTTCTTCCAAGACCTAATTTAACACTTGACGGAAATTTCTTTACAAAAGTAGAGAGCTTGCTGTTATCTTCTGGAGAGAGCCGATGAAATTTCGGAGAGACGGGTAAATCCAAAGATTCAGTTATATCACTCAAAGCAGATATCTGGGGTGAAATTCCAAATTGATTCCAAAAGTCGATCCCCATATTAATAGATCAACGTATTATACCATTAATAGATCAACGTATTTTTTATTAAAATCTAGCAGTTTTATTTAAATTGAGGTTATGTTTTACTACTGCGTTCCATTGAACATCTACTCACAAGTCACAAGTACTTGGCAGTAGCGTTTCCAATGGAACACAGTGAATATTATATTGTATTCAAAAAGGTCTTTACTAGACCTAGTAAAACAAAAAACCAATCTCTGTCCCACACATCAACAATTTAATATGCTTTTGTAACGTTTAGCCATTTGAAAAGTTTGCATCGTAATGATATAGGGTTTCTTGAGGTATGAGACTTTGAGTTCACCATGGCAAAAATGGTGTAGCCACGTAAGTTTTCGACCACTAAAATTCTCAAACATTCCAATGGAGTTTTCATATTCCTGAGGTATCGCAAATGTAATTGGTACCGTTGTCGAACCAAGTATTGGCCAGGCGCCTGCTTGTAACATTTTTATTGATAAATTTATTCCTTTTCATAATTTTTATCTTTTAAGTTAATTATTAAATTTATTATTTAAATCAGCCGATACCGAAATATCGGTGAACATTCGATGTAATTTATTTGTAAATTCATAGCCACACGCCTGTTTCAAGCGATTGATCAAAGATTCCTCTGAGTCCATGCTGTGCGATTGTTCATGAATTAATCTGAAAACAAAAATAAAAAAAAAATTGATAAATGAATTGTTTCAGTGAAAGTAGTATCCAGCATTTGAGCACCAATTTATCTTTCTAAACCAACACAACGATTACGTATCACAAACTAAAACTTCATTAAGGTCATCGCATGCTGATAACCCTTGCACTCCATATAAACACACTCACCTTTTCGCTAACATTTTACTGTAAAATTTTTGATAAACATCTTTATAACATCGATATACTTAAATATCGCAATACTATTAGCTAATTTCAAATCAATCTCAGTTTCAGTCGATTTCGACTTTTTTAATAAACAATCACATCAACTATTTACGTATAACGCAATCGTAATGGCGTCTACAGAAAACAAAAATACGTTTGTACTCCAACGCTACATGTGTTGAAAGTTGGAAACCAAATTTCATCATTTTCCGATTTTTTCGTCTGAAAACCGGACAAAAATTAATAACCGGTTGAAGTTTTCAGTTTTGTTATACTTGGAAACTACTTTTAACAACTACACTATCTTTTGAGCATGAGTAGTTGTGAGTGCTTGTGAGTACAGTTTGCTCATGCCAATGGAACATGCATATTAGTATATAGTTCTTTAATATGTATGTATGTTATATCTTAAGTGAACATGAACACTACCTTGGTTTGCAAATATTAGCATTCGAGAAAACGATTTCACATCAACCACTTCATCAAATCGAAGAGAAAATCAACCAGATATTCTTGCCTTGACTCAATTTGAGTTGGTGCTCTCAACTTATAAGTTGTTGGATGGTAGGTAACGTTGAACCTGGTGTTTTCAATATTGAATTGTTCCAAATACTGGTAACTTTATCAAATCTGTAATAACTTTTAAAGCAATTTGTGTGTTCATGGTGATATAAGTTTAGATTATTATTGTATTAACTTGGCTTTTTAATTTATTTATATATATTAGTCTACACTTCTACATTTCCAGTTTACATATATTAAAGGGCAGAAGATGAACCACATTCTAGTAACAAGAGAAACAATTTTAAGAAACAATTTGAAATACTGTATTTGCTTAATAAAATTAATGTTAAAACGAAATAAACATAACATAACATAAATAACATTGATTGCATGATTAAAAACTAAATTTCTAATCAAAATATCCCATCAAATCAAAATCCTCAATTTGACTCCGAATAAATTTAACAAATTTTGGATTAAAAAATATCGATTTTCGAAACTCTTCTCCCTCAGGCGTATCTTTGAGAAATACATCCATTTCTGCATTTTCCGTATTCTCCATGTCAGCCAGCGGCCGAAGGGCTATGGATGCATTCAGCGCTATATAAAATAAAATACAACATTTTACAACTAATCAGCTTACGTTGAATTGTTTCTACTTTTATTACCATGAAATCCAGTTTTAATGATCTCGATGTGAATATCCTGTACCGTTGGAATTTTTTGTTTATAATTAAGCGCCCGTAATGTATTGACCAGCACATCATGATAGTGTCGCACAAAATGTTTAAAATATTTTTCACGTATATCATCTTGAACACTTCCGTATAACATAAAATTTATATCAACACCTGGTGAACCCCAATACGCTAATTGATAATCAAGTAGCAGAATATCATCGATATGATTATTCTCACCATACCTGAACATTAAATTATTGATCCAAAGATCACTATGATTTAATACGTTAAACATTTTATCGTCCCGTTTAAAAACTTCATAACCGCGGTGTAAAATTTTCTCATCAAAATCTTGTAATTTTGACGCAATATTTTTGTATTCATCCCACTGGCTAACTAATGTTCGCAACATTCTCGCATTATATTTATAAAAAATTAAAAAATCTTGCCGATCCGGATTTGTATTTATACAACCTTCGAGAAATTCATCCATTAGTGATGGATCGGTTTGATACAAGCATGCTGTACATGCATGTAATTTGGCCAATTTTGTAAATAAAACCATCGTTTCATCCTTATCCAGACCACTTTGGCGATTTTTCATTCGAAATCCTTCCATTGCAAGATCTTCAAAGACGAGCATAGTTTTTGGATTATCATAAATGCCGATACAGTTTGGTGAAATTCGTGATTGATCACCGATCGCGTTCAACATCATATTAATTTGTGATAAAATTTTTGAATAAAATTTTATCTCACGTGGAAATATATTATTTTTGACCAAAATTTGTTTTTGTAATTCACCGTTAGGAAATAGTTTGAGTATGTATGATCGAGTTTGATGATCTTCATTATTATTTGTATTGATTAAAAGGAAATTTACATTTAGGCGATACATAATGCTCGCATAATTATCACCTTTCTGCGTTGCGATTTTTAGAGAGAAATCTTTTATCTTTAGTTTGGCCTTATCAATGTACGCATTTCTAGAATGTAAATCATCGTGAATTATGCGAAAAATAAATTTATTACTATTGTGCTTGCTGTTGTTTTGTAACCACACTGGAAAATCGATATCATCATTTTCACTATTAATATTATTATGATGGCCATTTTCTATTATTAACGCGCACATTATTAACAACAAATTATTTTAAATAAAAAAATTAATGATACGATCACAATGACTGTTGCTACAGAAATGATTTTTTTTTTATTGTTATCAATTGGGGGTTATTGTCTTATTTGCGGCGAGTCGTATTATTATTGTACCAAAAATACAGTTTTTCTATTTACGTAGGGATTAAAATTTCCATTCATAGTATAAATAATAGATAATGTGATAAACGAGCTTGATATAGAGAGGACGGTTAACCAAAATTAGAATATTAAGTCGCCTTAAGTAGACAAGTTAGCTTTGTACTTTGTAAATAAATAATCATGCAGTTATGTATGTATGGTCTTGATATTGACAAATATTTGAATGAGAACAACGGCTTAAGCCGTTTTTTTTGGTTTTCTTTCTTCATTCGTTCATTCATGCTGGTAGGTAGATCAAGTGAAAAATTAAATTTTTTTGTGATTTTGTACTAAAATTTTAACTACTACTTAACTTTGCCCAAATTTACGTTAAGTGCGCTAGTAAAAATTATCTCAATTGCTATGAAAAAGAAGTCCAGACTAGCGCTAATTACGAATCTGTTAAGAACTATTAAGGAATTTGTTATTAGCTTTAAACTACTGTAAAGTTCATTTCATCAGAATAAAAAAATGTCATTTCATCAGAATCTACTTATCTAAGGCAATCACAAAAGCGGCTTTACATATTTCGTACAATTTACAATTAGTATACATGTCAGATATAAATATCTGTATCTGATAGTTGAAATAAATATTTAGTTGGCATTGTCGTCAGAGATGTTCTGTTTGGGGGCAATTTTGAAGCTCACTTAAGTTTAATAATCGTCAATTCTTTAATTTTGAGTATGGTTTTGGTAAATTGCCGCTACATCCAATGAAGGGAGCAGTCTCCATATGTTTTTTTAAATATTCGAGTTTGCGTTTCTTTAAGTAATCGAGTTCTTATAGGGTGGTTAGTTTTTTGGTGTTATATATTTTCCTTAGTAGTTGATCCGTGTGAAGTTTCTAACAAATACAAAATACAGGGTGGGACATCTATTGGTTTGTTTTTAAATCATAGGCTATGGCAACACTTTTTGAACGATTTGCTCCAAATTTTGACAGCTCGTCAGTCTAATATTCCGCGTCACGAAACAATCATGTTTTCGCTTGAGGAGTGTTTCGAAATATTGAAAACTTATTTTCAAAGTCAGTGTTGTGTAGCCGAAACCGTGCGAATTTTGAAAAGAAGTATGGGTCGTTAAAGAGCGCCAAGCAGAATCGCTGAGTTCATGAGAAAGCGAAGAATGTTGCGGCTGTGGCCCATAGTGTAGGACAGAATCCATCGACCAGAATCAGTCGCACTGGCCTGAGCGCAATACTCTACAAAGAACTCGGACTATTCGCCTACAAGGTCCAGATGACTTAGGAGTTGAAAGCAAATGACCATCTGCTTCGATATCAGTTCTCTGGTTGAGCAACCGAATAATCAGCCATTTTGGAGATGTCAATTGACCTGCGCGGAGCTGCGATTTGATACCGTTGGGCTTTTTTCTATGGTGTTTGGTTAAGGATAGATGTTATGCGGATAATCCAGAGACAATTCCACACAATAGAAACAAATTCCACAAAATATAGATGTTTTCTCATTTTATAGCGTTTTTAAAATCAAACTATTAAATGGCCCACCCTTTATAAGCATGGATTAATTCAAATAAGAATTTTAAGTGAAATATAGTATGCTAAAGTAAAAATATTATTTAAGAGGCAACATTTTTCGGGACTTAAGTATTTGCCCAAATTTTGGGGGCATCTTCAATGTTTGGCATAATTATAGCCCTATTTTAGACCTAAAATTTCTCTTTTACAAATACAATTTTTGCCAAATATAAGTATTTATATATCAATTGTTCTCAAATCAAGAATAATGATCAGTAAATAGCGCTTAACCTTAGTTACGAGATTTTTTCTCATTTGTTTAACAATTTTCAAACCAATAACGTGAATGTCACAGGGATTGTTGCAAGATGCCAATGGAAAGGAATAATAGCCTTAGGTGTTCTGAATCAAATGTTGTGTGCCCATTTCTCAACGGTCGGAAGGAATCCCAAATATAATTTTTTTTATTACGTCATATCGATCCCGCTCGCTTGAATAATTTATTGTTCATAACAATAACATGAATACCACAGGGATTATCGCAAGATTTCATTAGAAGGATAAAGAAATATAATAGTTCCCCGCCCCAAACTTTCCCTTCCGCGATTTGGAATAGCTGGAGTAGGAACTATCCTATTTAATGTAAAATATTTCCTTTCTTGAATTTAAAATACAATGTAGGTATTTATTTACATGCAATATTGGAAACTCTAATTGGATTTGTATATGTATATGTTTTGTTTTCTCGTATTTGCTTCCTCGCGGGGACTATATACATATTACATGCATCCAAATGAAGTTGTAAGTAACGATTTTCACTATCAGGGTGATTTTAGCCACAACAGCCCTGAAGGAAGTGAGTTTCTCCCCCGTTGGAATTAAAATGAAAACAAATAAAACACTTCGATCAGTTCAATATTTGGAAAATGACAAAACATCAATAAAGTAAAGCAAATAAAAAACAGATTATGTTGGGTCCTACCTTGTTTTATATGCACGCTAAAATTCAGTTGGACGTGGATCAAATTAATTAATTATTGATCGCTAATGATAAAGCATGACCGGATAGTTTGTTACGTGCAGTGAAGGTGTAAACGCTTATTAAACTCCACTAACTCATCTCTAAGTATTGGGTGGGAATTAGGCGACTGAATTATGTACGCATTGAGAAATTTAAACCTTCTTAGGGTGATGGCACCGCACATGAAGGGAATGCTCGGGTCTTCTTTACCAGATTAAAGATTCGTAACGTTCAGTTGGAGATATCCTCATGATTTTCAAACGACCATTAAAAGAGCCAAATCCTATTAAAAACCCATCTTGAATGCCTCATCTAGCGGCGGTGGACTACCAGAGAACTTTCTTACATTTTTGCTCCCAATTCTTAATGCCATTACATCTAGATAATTCAGTACACAATGTTAGGCTGAAGCAAGTGCAGTACGCAATGTTAGACTCTTACCATTGTTTGGCTCGGTGCCGGGAGATTACAAAACATTTATTTTGTATTCATTGCCCAGTTCTACGAGATTAAACCAAAAGTGCAGCACTGTTCCGGAGTATGTCTTCGATTTCTAATGTCAGATCACGTCGGGATGTTTATATTGTTTTCAATACGAATAAGGGCAAATACCTAACGAAAGTCGAATGGACGAGATTAGCTAGGTAAACGAGATGCCCAAAATATATTGGCTAGTCACAGAGTGGCTTTTGCTAAATGGATATTCAATGGCAAGGAACTAATGGAGGATACCTCACGCTGTTCGTGGAACGGCACTTAAGATATTATACAGAACAAACCAATATGGAAAAAGTCTTGCAATAACGGTGAGTTCCTGTGCAGGGTCTATTCACATTCACATGTACATGGTTTATTAAATAAGTTAAATCAAACAAAGCGAATGGCGTTAATCGTACCCATTAAAATATTGTTGCAGGAATTGCGAAAAATCAAATTAGAGTGGGGTGATGAATTGTCCTTAAACATGTAGGATCAAAGGACGTTGTTACGGAATAATTTAGTAAAGCTAGAAGAGCTAAGGATTCCAAAGTGGATGAGTGTGAAAAACAACCGAGTGGGAATAGATAGTTTTTGCAATGCGAGCGAGCAAGGATATAAGGCAGTGGTTTATGCTTGTATGGTTAATGCTGGGAATGTTAAGGTTTCTTTGCTAAGTCAAAGGTTGCACTCGTAAAGCCCACGACTATTCAAAAACTAGAATTGTGCGCAGCCACATGATCAACCAAATTGTTAAACATTATCGGGATTCTCAAGTTTTGTATTTTTTTCTGAATAAGGTAGCCAACCCATTTTTTTTTGGGATTATTTTGTGGATTTCAACTGTTTCATTAGGGATTACTGTTTGCCTGAAAAAAAAAATTCAGAAAAAAAATCCCGAAAAATTATTTTGTTTAAAATAAATGAAACAAATTCAATTTTACAGGCATTTTTAGACCTTTATCACAACTTGAAACATTTGAGGTACAACTATCAGCAGAAGCGATCTGAGCCATATAATTCCTCTGATCAGTGTCTGAAAGGTTAATGAAGCAATTTCCATTATTATAAATCGGATACCATCTATTCCCGAACGAAAAAATCCCGAAAAATACCGAAAGATACAAAGTGAATTGCCCCATCGGAAAGGAAGACCCCGCATTAAATGTTTGTTAACTACAATATGAAAACAAAAGGAATCTACAAATTTCATGTCATCCTTACGCGGAAAGGACTAATGCTAAGCGGGTTTGGAGAGTTTTGACGTAAGACTACGTCTTTATTTTCTTATATAAGGGGGTTAATCCAAAATTTCAATGTGATAACACGCGTCACGGAATTGACGTATTTACGAAATTTATTTAATTAAAGCAATGTCTCTTATAAAATATAAATCACTGTGTTCCATTGGATACAATTTGCTACTGCCAAGTACTTGTGAGTAGATATTCAATGGAACGCAAATTTAAAAAAAAAATACGTTCTTCTATTAATAATAATTAATAATAAAAACATTAAACAACAAAATTTATTTAACAATTGCGCGCCGTATCACAAAATTACACAACATTAAGCGCGTTTCATTGGCGTTAGCAAACTACTCACAAGTACTTGTATCTACTCGCAACTACTCATGCTCAAGTGATGGTGTAGTTGTTAGAAGTAGTTACGCATATAATTAACGAAAGAGGGATTTTAGTTTAAAAAATTCTAATGGATGGCTCTATACCAATTTTGGTTGCGTGGAACGTCATTTTTTAACCCTAATCCAACCAAGGTGTGCCTTTTTGGCTCGTTTGATAAATGCATCGATTTTTAAAATAATTTTAATTTAGTTATAAACTTGTATGTATTTTATTTTGTGACATTTCCATACAACGTACTTGACATCTAATCATTCTCTGAAAAAAATTTCGTAAATTATTTGATTGAATTTGAATTTACTGACATAACAGAAATATGTTGGTTCGATTAGGGTTAAAATGGGTGATACGACGTGCAATTGTTAAATCGTAAGAATATTTTAATTATTTTGTTGTTTAATGTTTTATTATTTATTATTATTAATAGATCAACGTATTTTTTATTAAAATCTAGCAGTTTTATTTAAATTGAGGTTATGTTTTACTACTGTCACAAAATTTTGCGTTCCATTGATCTACTCACAAGTACTTGGCAGTAGCAAATTGTTTCCAATGGAACAAAGTGATTATTTGTTTTTAACCCTAACCGAACCAACATATTTTTGTTATGTCAGTAAATAATTCTAATCAAATAATTTACTAAATTTTTGCAGAGAATGAGTAGATGTCAAGTACGTTGTATGGAAATGTTTCAAAATAAAATACATACAAGTTTATAGCTAAATTAACATTATTTTGAAAATCGATGCATTTATCAAACGAGCCAAAAAGGTACATCTTGGTTGGATTAGGGTTAAAAAAATGACATTTCACACAACCAAAATTAGTATAGAGCCATCTATTAGAATTTTTTAAATTAAAATCCCTCTATAGTTAATTATATGCGTAACTGCTTCTAACAACTACACCATCACTTGAGCAATGGAACACGCTTAATGTAATGTTTTAAAAACTGTAAAAATCAAACCAAGTTAAATAAAAATTTGTGGATTAAAAAAAAAGTTAAAACAACAAATTATTAATAAGTATTTTAATTTCAATTTTAATTAAATAGTGATGAACTTGATCAAACATGCTGCCGCACGCCATATTGATTTAAAGTTATAAAATAAAAATAAAAAAGTCCAAAAATTTTTTATTCTCATTATGTAAAATATTGCTTACATTTTTTGAATTTATATGCTGTATAACTTAAGCAATTAAAAAAATATTCGCAAAGATCAGGCCGAAAAATGTTTAGGTTTATGAGTTATGGGGCTTCAAAGTTTCTAAGTGACCGGAAACTAATTTAATTTAATAAGTCATTTGAATCATCAATATTTAAAAATAAATTTTATCTAGTAAGCTTTTATTAATAAAAGCAAGACATTCCAATTGTGACGTTGACATTTCTCTGACGTTTTAAGCCTGAATTCCACTGTGAATAATTGACTGAACTGACTTCAAGTCGAAAGAAGACAAAAAAAAAATCCATTGGAATGACAAAGATAAAGCATGTTTTTTTTATTTTTTTTATAGCACAAATATCTTGATAAATTTTGATAGCGACAACAAAAAAAATAAAATAAAATAAATTAATTTTTGGTTATCACTTGGAGTTTTACTCGTAATTTGGCTTTTTCACCATCAATAAATTATTTAAAATAAAAACGATTACTTTATTAAATTGCCATTAATAGTATTTAGAGATATTATCACAATTGATCACAATTTATCAAAATTTAACTGTACACAAACTTTATATTTTTTTATTATCACAGCTATTTTAGAAGCAACCACCAAAAAAAATTATGACGCTTACCATAAAAATAACAAACTTTTAATTACCTTAGTGTGCGGAAAAAAATTTGCGTTCGTACACAAAATTTGTGTGCGTAATTAGTTGGATAACCATAAAATGACCTCGATTTTGATAATTTTTGACCATAATTATGGCGATCCACTAATTCAAACAAACATTTGATGTAAGTAAAATCTTGACTGACTTCGTTTTGTGTTTCTTTCACACAACCATCGATTTTATCTCTCTTTATTTTGACTGACAAACTTTTATTCGCAATGGAATTCAGGCTTTATTGACATTTTGTGACACTTTAATGATTGAAATTTCAACGATTAATTGATCGATTTATTATTTGTGAATTGCTTTATTAAAATCGTGTTTAAAGGTATTATTTCTGAGCAATAAATCCTCTAGTATAAGGTCGTACATAAACCTTAATAGCAAATTATTATGCGACGCCTTTAAAATAATATCATGCCATTAGAGTGGAGCAGGTTTAGGAGAAAGGCGCTGGGAGATATATAAAATGAAATGGTACGTGTTGAGATCAACAGTGGAACAAAACACAATATTTTTTGTCAACTCATCAACACTACAACGTCCAATTGTTATATTTTTATCTAATGTGCTGATATTATCATTTAACCTACTTACAACAACAATAATGATGTTGAAGCAAACTTGACTCATCAACATTACAACATTTAAATTTACTGCATAGGAATGTTTGGTGTCATATTTTAGTTCTTATTTTTATATTTTCTTTTTCTCTAAGTTGCTGACAGTAGTACTTAATTATATATAAAAGGTGAATATTAAATAAAATAAAATAGAATGAATTTAACTCTAATATTAACAACAAGTTGTTTATTCTCAATAACTAAATAGACCCCACCCGTGGTAATCTATTAGTTAACTGTAAATCAAGACTATATTAAATTAACAATTTAAGTACAAGAGTCTGAGATTTTACATGGTCCTTCGAGCCATTAAAACAACTGACAAATAGAAGTACAGACGGACAGTCTGTAAAGTCGTCGAGGGTGACGACACCAGCAGCCAAGCAACAACAGGCACATAACTTCATAAAATTAACGTCAAAGGAGGAGCTAAGTAACAACAAGCATCTGTACCACCACAAGTAAACCAAACAACAACAAGATGGATGAGTTACTTCATATGCAAGAGGTAACAGGAGGAAAGATAGTTCAGCTAGAGAGAAACTATCAAAAAGACGGTGAAGACAGAAAAACGAAGTCTTACTTAGAAAAGAGAACGCTAAAAACGCTATATAACGAATTCGTTGGAAACGATGACAAAATTCTAAGAATGGTCCCGCCTCTGGGCCAAAATCTCGCTTATCTCATAACAAGAAAGAACATGGCAGATGTTTACAATAAGCTGGTAGAGGAAATGAGCAATCGTCTAAATAGCGGATCGCCATTAGCACCAACAACGTCACAAGAAGTCCTACAACTACCAAACCCACAGCTTGAGGCATCATAAAAAACAACACCATCAATTCGGTTGGATGCCATACAAAGCTCATCAACCGATTCTCAAAAGGAGGAAATCAATCAAGATAACTCAGCGGCAATTCAACAACAACAAACGCTGATGAGTAGTTCAATTGAGGCCCTTCAAGCAGCAAAGTTAGAAGGGAACAACAACACAAAATTGGTCAAGAGACAAGATGTGCTCATTAATTGGCGTCAATAAATTATTCCTTGGAAACCAACAACATATCTATTATTATTATTATTGATAATAATAACAATATATCTAAGGAAAATGTGAATATTAAAACAAGACAATTAGAATCGGACATGGGAGAAATCGCAGCCCAACACACAGAGTTATTAGTAGAGCTGGAAGAAGACTACAGACAACAACCGCAGCAGAATCAGCAGCACAAGTAAAATTACCTAAGTTAGAAATCCCGATCTTCTATGGTGATTATGAGCGGTGGGAAACGTTCAACGATATATTCACTCAGCTGATCCACCAAAACAGCAAACTATCAGATACGGTAAAGATGACGTATCTGAAGTCACACCTGCAGAAGGGAGCAGCCCAAATTATTAGTCACTTAACAACAACAGGTGACAATTACCAAACTGCTTGGAACATAATCCAAGTAAGGTACAACAATGTGAGGTTACTGGCAAACCATCGATTTAATGCACTATTGTCATTGGTGACAATTCAGGTACCGCATCCGCCCAAACAGTGAGAAATTTGCACGATACAGCGCGAGAATTATTACACAAAATAAAGCGGCTAAATATGGATTCGCCCTTCGAGGCATTCGCAGATTTTATTTTAAACAAAAAATTGGACCCAGAATCCATTAGGATATACGAGACAACTACAGAGAAGCCCAGAGAAATTCCACAACTGGAAGATTTCTTTGCATTCCTGGAGAGAATCTTTGAAGCCATTGGCAATCATAGAGCAACAGCACCATGACCACACATGCAGTATATATCACCATTGAAACGAGCAAATACAGCTATGTTAACCAAAACATGTTGGGTGGAAGGGTGTAAGGAGCATCATGGTTTAAATCAATGCCAGCAATTCAAAAAGATGTCAACATTAGAACGAGCAAGGCTCATCAACTCAGCCAACTTGTGCATACGATGTTTAAGCCAGCATCAAGTAAGAAACTGCCAGGCAGAAACATGTGTTCTGCACTGCAGTAATGCAGCATCAACTACCGGAAGTACTGTCAAAACCGCCAAAACATTCGTGATCAGCCAGCAAGGACAAGTTTTACTACCAACTGCATTCGTCAGAGCTGCAACTAGTACAGGCGATTTTTTCACATTAAGATCTCTAATTGATCCAGGATCACAGGCCACCTTAATATCCTTCAAGGCCGCAAATTTATTCAACTTTAAAAAAAAAGTACACGTCACCATCTCATGTAGGTGGAAAAAAAAGCAGGCACGTGCAGACACACCATCAATCTAAAAATATCGCCAAGATTTCATGGAGATTTCCAAATGAATATCAAACCATTGATATTCGACAAACTCGACCAACAATTACCCGAGGTGGACTTTGCACAACCTGCTGGATGCATCTCAACCAAATACAACTGGCTGATCCACACTACAACCAGTCACAGCCAATTGATCTTATACTTAGCGCGGATTATTATTCATCAATACTGATCAACAACATCATCAAGGGAGGTCAAGTAGAGCCAATGACCCAACAAACGGAATTCGGTTGGATTATATTGGGCAGTAGGAACAACACAGGTAGTCAGCACGAAACAACGATGATTGCAACTAAAAGTATAGAGGATCAACTGAGATTACTGGTAGAAAACGACTCAATACCTGAAGAGAGAGAGATACCACTGAAGAAGAAATCATGATAGAGAAACATTTTGAGTCGAATGTAGAACAAGGCCAGACGGCAGATACACAGTAAGAATTCCTTTTAAGGATAACAAAGCTAAACTAGGGGAATCCAGGAAGAGGGCCGCTGCCAGACTGATACAATTAGAAAAACGATTCTAGAGAGATGCGCCGTTCAAACAATTATATCATCAATTCATGCAAGAATATATAAATTTGAAGCACATGGAACCAGTACAAGAAAACCAGAAGATGGTAAATCAACCAATATCTATTATATACCGCATCATGGCATAATCAAGCAAGACAGTACCACCACCAGGCTAAGAGTAGTGTTTGATGCCTCATCCAAAACAACAACGGGAGTATCTCTAAACGATTACATGATGAATGGTTCAAAATTACAACAAGATTTAGCAGATATTCTACTACGATGGCGAAAACACAAGATCGTAATGACAGCAGATATAGAAAAGATGTATCGACAAGTCTGGATTAACAAACAAGACCAGAACTATCAACGAATACTATGGCGAAGCAATCCCTCCAAGCCAATTAAGGCATACAAGTTAAAAACGGTGACATACGGAACAACAGCCGCCAGTTTTTTAGCCATAAGAGCCTTAAAACAACTAGCTACCGCCGGAAATAATGATTATCCAATAGGAACAAGCATCATATTGACAGATTTTTACGTAAATGATCTGTTAACAGGTTCTAACAACATAGAGGAAGCAACTCGAGTATTAAAAATGCTCACAGAGCGAGGTGGACTGAATTTAAGGAAATGGTTCTTTAACTCAAGGGAAGTATTGAATCATATTCCCAGAGAACTACACGGTAAGGGTGACGTTCAAATCAAGTTAAATGACTGCATTAAAACATTGGGAATTTTATACGATCGGCAAAAGGACCTTTTCAAATTCAACATAGAAATAACATTAGAACTATCACACAAACAGCCAACCAAACGCTCACTGTTATCCGACTCATCTAAGCTCTTTGATCCCGTTGGATGGCTTTCCCCCAATAACAATCACAGCAAAAATCATGATGCAAGAAGTATGGACATCAGGAATAGATTGGGATCAGCCCTTGCCAGAAAACATAAATACAAAGTTGGGAGGTGGGATTCGGTGACCAAAGATAATTAACGTTAATTCTGATATTGTATTATTTGTGTTTTATTATTTTGTATTCTCGAATGGTCCACAGCGATGCCAAGCACTGAGTGAAGAATGATATCGGTCAATTCCGACGTTGCTCACATAATATTGTGAAACGGCACAAATTTTCAGAAAATAAATTTTTAACATTGTGGATTATAAACGAAGTAATTTAAATTCTTAAGGATTTGCAACAGTATACTAATTGTTAAAGGTCGAATATGAAAACACGTGTCCTTTTGAACCTTTTGAACTGTCAAATTCAAAAAATTATGAAAACTATTCTATGTTGTAGTAGCCTGTGAGACATTAACGAAACTTTTTTTATCAGCCTTTTTATAGGTTAAAACCACCCCTCAACCTCAAAAATGGTATTTTTTTCGATACATCCCGACTTCTACTCCACTTTTTTTTGATAAAACAAATTAGTAATTATTCCTCATAAAAAGTACAAGTAATCGATAATAAATTAGATTATAAGAGTTGCGTCTCTATTTTTTTAGAGGATGAAATTACCTGTTTTCGCAAATTAAGGGGTGGTTTTAACCTCTAAAAAGGGCTTAGTTGCCGATTAAAAAAATGGTTTCGTTAATGTTTCACGCAGAGTAATACAACTTAGAATAGTTTTTATACAATAATTTTTTTAATTTGACAGTACATACAGTAAAATTATTTGTGAGTCTGTGATTTGGCGGCATGCAAGTGGAAGATTTATATTGTCATGACCAATTGTGATATTAGGGAAGAGGTCTCAAAATTTAAGAAAATATTTGTAAAATGTAAATGGTTGGTTTGGTGATCTTTAATCGACGTTTTGTGGGAAAAGTGTCGTTCGAGGAGCCGGATATAAACCCAATTTTTTATTTTTACTTTAAAACGGTATTTTTTTGTGGCATAACGAATTGAGAAATATAAAATTTAGTATTGTATAAACAATAAATATAAAAAATAATATAAAATATGTGCAACGGGTAATCAAAATTTGGGGTGATACAGCCCTATGTATAAAGATGGCAGCATTAGACAATTAACGGTTTTTTTTAATTTGGAATTTCTAAATTTTGGTTTCTCTTAAACTATACAAGTAAAGTTCTCTCAATTGTACGTAGTCCTACGTTAATAGGTCGTGTCTCGGACATAAGCTCCTCGATTTTTTTTGTAACATGTGGGCCTATTCTGGATATTCCCTGGGAATTGGGAATTGAAGTATTTTGATAACAGTTTGGAATTATTTTTTCCAAAAGTGTATTCAGGCGATTGGGAATTTTAAATGTAGGGAAAAAATAATTCCATTTTACATATATGTAAGTTTTGACGTTTATTTTTCTCAAATCTTTTTTTTGGGACTTAGAAGAAACTGAAATAGTGTTTTTTCCATTGGATGATTCCCAATTACGCCAAAATACACTTTTGGGAATTGGGGAATAAAAAATTGGGAATTATTGAATTTTGAAAATATAGCAATATTTTTCCCAATTCCCAATTCCCAGGGAATAGCCAGAATAGGGCCAATGGTGTGGGATTTCTCCTTTCTATTGATCAAGAAAACCAAAAGTGACCGTGTTTACTGGATATACCGGAATTATTTAAATTGAAAACTTTTAAATTACTTCGGTCTAAAAAGACGAAAGTATTGAAATCCTGTCAAAAATGATCAAAAATTTGGTTGGTCCAAAACCACTTTTCTCGACGTTTTGAAAGTGCCTGAGTCCAAAAAAGCAAAAAAAAAAAAAATGTTCGTCCGTCTGTCTGGATGTCTGGTTGTTTGGATGTTTGGATGTCTGGATGTCTGTACCCATGGTATCTCGAGAACGGCTTGTTCGATTTAGATTTTTTTTTTGCGAAACTGTTTCTATGGCCAAGGCCGAGATTTGAAAAGCTTTTGGAACTTGTGCGTCAAGAGGGTCGTGTACCTGCCATACGAATTAACCATAAATACCTGGTTATAGAAATGTTTACCAATTTTTTGCTCTTTGAATATTAAGTTTGGGGTTGAGTTGAAGGTTAAGTTAGGGATCAATTTGCGGGTTGAGTTGATGTTGAGTTGGAGTTGAGTTGGGGTTGGATATAAAAATATTTACGAATTTTTTATATATGCTGGTTTGACTATTGAAATGGGCATTGAATTTGGGGTTGGTTTGAAAGTTAAGTTCGGGATCAATTTGCGGGTGGAGTTAAAGTTGAGTTGGAGTTGAGTTGGGGCTGGATAGGATATAGTGAGTTGTTGACCAATTTTGTATATGTGCTGGTTTGACGAGTGAGTTTGGCGTAAATTTTGCTGTTTAGTTGAGGGTTAAGTTGGTTTCCGTTTGCCAGTTCAATTATGGTTGAGTTGCGGTTTAGTTCGGGTTGGATTAGGGTTTAGTCAGCAGTCGAGCAATCTATATATATATAGAGAAACCTCACTACAACCGAAATCGACGGGACTAAAAACGTTGTCCGTTAAACTGAGGATTTGTGATTTTTTTTAAAAAAAATTTTAATGGGATTCTATATCTTATCCGATTTTGACGAAATCCAGCATTTCCAATGGAAATAGGATATTCAAATGATTTTTAGACGATGTTCTGGAATATGGCCAAGTAGGATGGGATGGAAATGGGATGGGTGATGGGTGATGGAAATGGGATTCTGAAATGATTTTTGGATAAAGTTCTGGAATATGGCCAATTAGGAAGGAACTTAGCTATTCCTTAACCGATTATGATGAAATTTGACATGTTTGTTGCAAATGGGATTCTAAAATAACTTTTGGATAAAGCTCTGGAATATGGCCAGGTAGATGGAACTTGGCTGTTCCTTAACCGATTATGATAAAATTTGACATGTTCGTTGTAAATGGGATTCTAAAATGATTTTTAATCGAATTTCTGGAATATGCCCAATTAGGACGGAGCTTGGATATTTCTTAACGGATTTGAGTGAAATTTGACATCTGCCATGAAAATAGGATTCTAAAGTGATTTTTGGATATAGTTCTGGAATATTGCCAGGTAAGATAAAACTTGGCTTTTCCTTAACCTATTTTGATCAAATTTGACATAAGCGTTCTAAATGGAATTCTAAAATGATTTTTAAATGAATTTCTGAAATATGGCCAGTTAGGACGGAACTTGGCTATTTCTTAGCGGATTTGAGTGAAATTTTACATCTGCCATGGAAATGGGATTCTAAAGTGATTTTTGGATATGATTCTGGAATAAGGCAAAGTAAGGTGGAACTTGGCTATTTCTTAACCGAGTATGATTAAATTTGACATGTGTGATGGAAATTTGGTTCTAAACTGAGTTTTAGATTTAAAAATCAATTTAGAATTCCATTTCCAACGCGCATATCAAATTTCATTTATTTATTTTTTTGCCATATTCTAGAATTTTATCCAAAAATCATTTAAGAATCGCATTTCAATCATGGTTATCAAATTTCACTAAAACCGGCTAAGAAATTGCCAAGTTCTACTCAAATTAGGCATACATAGAATTTACTAAAGGTTCAATTTGAAATGTAAAAAGGTCAATTTGAAATATTAAAGGTTCAATTTGAAGTGTAAAAGGAACAAATTAAAGTGGTAAAGTTTCAATTTGAATTATACTCGTAAAACCTGTATCATCGCCGAAATATCTGTCCATGGCCGCTCTAATAAAGTGTCAGCTATCTAAGGGAGGTTTTCATTGGAAAACTTCAGTTGCATGGGACTTAAAAGTTTGTCCGTTGAAATGAGGATTCCGCTAAATTGAGTATCTGTTGAAGTGAGATTTCACTGTATTTAAAAGTGAGTATGTATGTGTGATATTTAAACAAATGCACACGCATTGAACGATTTGAACCAAACTTTACACAAATATTATGTAAGACTTAAGAAAGGTCAATGTTAATATCTCAAATATTCATTTCCTCCTTGAGAGATGATAATCGGATCTAAAGTTACTACAGAGGAATTTCTAAAACTTAAAAAATTGAGTCGATTTTTGATGACGGTATGATGGTATGAAGGTATGATGTTATGATGGTATAATGGTATGATGGTTTGTATATAAGAATTATGTTATGGTGATGGTAATGGTGATGGTGGTATGATGATGATGATGGTATGATTGTATGATGGTATGATGGTATGATGGTATGGTGGTACGATGGTATGATGGTATGATGGTGATTGTATGATGGTATAATGGTATATTGGTATGATGGCATGGGTTGAGTAGGGGGTTGAGATTTGAAGAGCTGCATTATGGAGTTAAGTGAGTTGTTCGGTTGGGGAATTATTTAAGAGTTGATTTGGAGTTAGGTTAAGGGTTAATTTGAAAGTTGATTTGGGGTTGATTTGATGATTGATTTGAGGGTTTAGTTGGCGGTTAATTTGGTGATTGCGGTTAGAATTATGTTGCGATAGAGATGGAGGTTGATTTATATATTGAGTTGAAGGCTGAGCTGAAGATTCACTTAAGATTCATTTCGGAATTAATGTGGGAGTTGAATTAATCAAAACCGAAGTTCTGACCACCTCATGAAGTTTCAGCCCTGTATATTTTTTATTTGATTTTAAGTTTAACAAACCATAAGTAAAGTAACAACTAAGAGTACTATGCAACTGCTTACTAAGGCCTCGTTTTTCTTTTTAAAGATGTCAATTCACGGTTTTCGGTCATGGTATTTGCTAAATAATTCTAATTATTTACTAAAAATAAATAAAACTAGAGGTCGAATGCCAAGAGCGGGGCAACTACACGAGGGCAATAGTTGACATTTACTCCCGAGTTGTATATGAGATTTTGTGCGACTTCAATTTTCAAAATAAAATTTTTACTGTCAAGTGGATTGTAAAGATATTTTTTCCTACACAGAAAATTTAGCCGCGCGACCACTCGTGAAGTCGTTCAATAACAAAAATGATCAATTCCATTAAATTATTTTGAAGTTATTACATTTTTTATGCGAGTTAAAATCGAACTCGATTAGATTACTAATTCAGTAATAAAATGATTGTAATCACTTTGAAATTAAAATACATAGTATAGTAGTAATAACTTGAATAAAAGTTTGTTTATTCATTTTTGGTTTGTTGAGGGATAAACAAGCCAAAATCAAAAGTTAAAAAAATTTGTTTCCATCCAATAAGAAATATCTTTTGTTTCAACGACTTTAAATTGTGTAATACTTCTTTGAGAATTATTAACATTTAGGTCAATTACCTAAATCCTTATAATTTGACATTTTGGGTTTAGCTAACTAAATAATATCCGTTAGAATTTAGAATAAAAAGAGTGCCATATTGCACCAACAAATATACATCTTTTCTTTTTATTGTAGCAGTTACAACAAAAACAAAAAACAATCATTTATGCGTTAAATTTTCTATTCGTCCCGTTCTAAGCGTCTATAAAACCCTTTAGAATACCCACTTTTTTTGTTTAATTTATCCTTCAGTTTCGTTACTCTTAATATTACATAGTCTTTGGCTAAACTCATGTTTTAATTATAAATAATCAAATCAAGAACTTGAAATATACTGAAAGTCAGTTTTTATCTTATCAACTATGAAAATGGGAATAATATTTAACACACTTAGAATACAGTGGCAAATCAGTAATTATTTTAACTGGTCATATGAATAATACACATGTCATTTTATAAACAATGATAATACCAATAAAAAACTAGAAATATATTCAGTGGACGGGTAATCATTGAACGACGAATACTGATTTGATTGAATAAAAAACAAGTGAAATAGTACAATTACGTAATTATAGTATACAATTCAATTTCATTTTTGCTTCAATTTCTATATTAAAAAGTACACGTTGTACTCCATAATGGATGCACCGGATGATCCAAATAGTTATTTAAATCAAAATTTATTTCAAACAATTATTGCAAAACATTTCGTCTCTAAACCGTTCACAATTAAAAAACTCGACAATTCGTCTGCCGTGGAGGTGGGTGAGAATTTTATATCGAAAATTTTAAAAAACACCATTACCATTGAAATATCCGATGGCACGATACAACAACTATCTTTTATCTCAAAAATCATTGGATCGGAATTTATCGATGACGAAAGTATAAACGAAACGAAAGTCTTCCCGAAAGAGATGGAAATGTATCAAACTGTTGTGCCGGCATTTGAGAAGATATGGAAAGATATTGGTGGAATAGATGTGGTATTTGGTCCAAAATTGTACTATGCCGAATTGCAGCCGAATAAAATATTAATATTTGAAGATTTAAATGGTTCCAATTATAAAATGTTAAATCGTTTAGAGGGGTTAAATGAGCAACAGGTGTTGATTGTTTTAGAGAAATTAGCAAAATGGCATGCATCATCTAAAATTTATGTTGATCGAAGTGAAACTATAAATCCAATATTTGTTAAAGGTATGTTCCATTCCGGTTTTGTAGGATTACTTAATGGATATTATAATTTATTGTACAACAGTTTAGTGGAGAGCCTTAATGAATTCCATGATATTGATGCAAAATATTTAGATATTATTGTAAGTACATTATAATAATGATATAAATTTTTTTAATTGTCATTAAATTTTAATTCACAGAAAAGTTGGAATGACAAAATAATTCCCAATCTCACCAAACTTACTACGTATGACCCAAACGACTTTAATGTCTTGAATCACGGTGATTTGTGGATCAATAATTTAATGCTAATGGCAAATGATGCAAATGTGACAGCCGACGTTAAATTTGTAAAGATGTTAAATAATTGTGTAGTTTTAAATAAGTTCAATTTAAATTTATTTTTAATTTTAGATCGATTATCAGCTTGGTATTTATGCATCTCCAGCAATTGATATTTTATACTTTCTAACAATGTCAGTCCATCATAAACTATTTGCATCGAAATATGATGAATTCGTATCGTACTATCATCAACAATTAGTATCCTCTTTGGAACAATTAAATTATAGTAACATTCCAACATTAAAGGAGCTACATGGGGCACTTTTAAAAAATTCGTTTTACGGTGCGATGCTGTTACTCGAAGGTGTGGCCACTATTATGGTTGACCATAAAACAGATGACATTGACTTAAAAACGTGTGGTTTGGATAGTGAATTTGGTGCAGAAGCACGAAAACGGATGTTTGCTGTACCAAGAACGAAGGAAGCTATTAAAGGATTGATACAATTTTATGGGAAACGTGGAATGTTAGAATGTTAGACTTTTAACTATCGATAAATATTGTTATACATATTTTGAAGTTTATTTGTAATTTATTAAAACCAGATTGTTTATCACAGTTATATGGTTTTTCTGAATATTACTTAATCATATCATCATCATATCAGATATGATATATAGTATTACAATATAAGTAAAAGGCTACGATTACAAAACCAATTTATTTTGTTCTATAGTAGAGGACCAACTCCGAGGCTGTTTCGTAGTCTTTAAGCTGCTTTGCAGCTACTTTTTATAATAAGTGTGGATATAATTCTACTACTTTTAATAAATGGTTGATTAATTTTCTTTCATAAAGTAGCAATCGGATATTATTCTGTGTATATAATCAGAGCTTTCTAGAGCTTTGGTTCTCAAAGCGCGTTCCGTGGAACACTGGTGTTCCGTTTTTATTGCTCTTTTGGTTTGATTTTTATTGCTCTTTCTGTTTATTATTGCTCTTTTGGTTTCAAAAAGGTCAGCAACCCGCGCCCCCTGTTTTAAAGTTTCTGCTGTATTTTGTACATGTTCCGCTTAAAAATATATCAGAGTTTAGTGTTCCCCGACTTCAAAAAGTTTGAGAACCAAGGTTCTAGAGTATAGAGCCGTAATCATAATGTTTTTTAGTGGTATAAACTTTCACTGATTTCCATAGGAAACCATAGAAAAAAGGGTGTTTTTCTGATCTCGAACAAAAACATCTAAGAATCCTACGTGGTAGCACTAATTATTAATTGTTGAAATAATAAAATAAAAATATGTCTCAAGTTTACTTTCCAAATAGACACAGTGTACGAGGGCGAATCAAAATGTCTTGCAATATCATATGAAAAAAAAGAGTGAGTGAGACAGCAATATTTTGATTTTTCAACGTAATCTCCTTTAAGGTTTATACATTTGTTACATCGATCAATTAACTTGTCTAAGCCCTCTAAAAAAAAAGTTTTCTTTTGCTCCATAAAATATTCATTTACAACAGACTGTACTTCAGAATCACTGGAAAATTTCCGGCCCCTTATTTTTTTTTTTTTTCAAATTGGGAAACAGAAAGTAGTCACTGGGTGCCAAGTCTGGACTGTATGGTGGATACGGAATTTCCACGAAGCCGCAGTCCTTTAATGCAGCTTGAGCAACTTTAGCCTTGTTCATTGGTGCATTGTCGTGAAAAAGTAAGGTTTTTTTCTAACTTTCTTTGGCCGTTTTTCCCGGATCGCTTTTTTCAATTCTCGCAAAACTCTGCGTAATAGATGCCTGTGATTGTGGTTTTCGGTGGCATATAATCAATCATCAATATCCCTTCAGCATCCCAAAAAATTGTTGCCAAAACCTTACCAGCAGACGGTTGAGTTTTGAATTTCTTTGGTGGTGGTTCACCACGTTTAATCCTTTGCATCGATTCTTGTTTGGATTCCGGATCCCAATGATGAATCCATGTTTTATCGCCTGTTATTATGTTATCTAAGAAGTTTTCTGGATCTTCTTCATACATTTCTAACATCGTCTTTGAAGTTTGAACACGAATTTTCTTTGGTTGTGCAGTCAACAAACGGGAAACCCATCGCGCACTTACTTTTGACATGTGAAGGTGGTCATGTAATATGGTATAAGTGGTACCATATGAAAGCGAAAGTCTCCACGCTAACCGCGAAACAGAAATACGGCGGTCCTCTAATACAATTGATTCTGCCAAAAGTATATTTTCATGGCTAATAGCATCTGCGGGACGACCCGGGCGGTTGTCGTCTTCTAATGACTCCCGACCACTTTTGAACAATTTTACCCACTTTGTTGCTGTGGAATATGATGGTGCAAATTCGCCGTAAACTTTTGATATGTAATTGAATATATAAATTGCATTGCGTCCATCTTTACAGAAAAATTTAATAACGGCACGATATTCAACTTCATTCATTTTGAATATTTTTCAAAACACGGGCTACTAAATTGAAGAAAACAAACGAACTGTAAAATTTACATCGAATTTTGTTTCTATAAGTTTCACCGCGACAAAATTTTTTAAAAAAAAATATATAGTTGTCTCACTCACTCTTTTTTTTCATATGATATTGCAAGACATTTTGATTCACCCTCGTATCTACAAAAAATTAATGAGGGCGTTTTCTCTATTATTTATTTTGAATTGAATTATAGTATATTTTAGTTACTTTAAGCTTGCTTCAGACAAAACGTTTCAGTAAGCCCAAACCATGTCCCAAACCTGTTCTCGATTACTTCGGCCATGTGTGAATTAGTTAAAAACTAGTAAAAAATTAAAATTTTGACATAAAAGTTAAACTAAAAAGTTTACTCACCACAAAAAACAATAAAAAAAATGTATCACGGTTGTTACGCCAGTCAATTGGCGTACCTCCAATTTTCTTAAGTCATCGCCTATTTTACCTGTACTATACGTACTGTCCACATTCTTTCCCATGGTTGTTGGTATTGCAAACAACAAATTATCTGTCTGCCTAAAACAGATAATAAATTCCTATCTCATGTGACTACTTGTGCTCAATTAGGTCGAGCATTCCTCTACGGAAATCAAGCAAGTCAGCTATATATCAACGCATGAGAATTTTCATTTTTCTGAGTTTCACGAAGCTCATTTTTCACTTGGGTTCTTATCTTTTTAATTTTTTTTGATATTACCAAGTACATATTTTATGATCTAGTTTTCTAATTCCTTTTATGCTGATGCATTTTTTTTTTTTTTTTCTGATGTGGGCGATTGACGACCGACGTGCATGGCGTGGTTTTTTTTGGAGTTAAGTTTTTGAGCTCGAGGAAGTCGGGTTGTTCTTTTATTTTATTTTTTTTTTTTTTTGGTTGATGTTGTTTGTGACGAGAAGATAAAGTACAAGTTGTTAGTAATAAATTAATATTAGTTAATTAAATTAAAAGATTGAAGAAACTATTATAAAATTTATATAAAATTAAGGAAAGTGAGAATTCTAAAGACTATTAAAAGAGAAGTGATAAAAATTCGAATAATAATAAGTTGATAAGGATTAAGAAGTGAAAAATGGGAAATAAATATCCCTACTTGCGTTGCGATTAACTCGAACGTAATCATAACTTTGATACATATAATAAAAATATATTTTATTGTGATTAATAAAATTTTTGATGTGTTAGTTAATGGTACGTTAATCCATTAGGAATCCAAAATCGTTTTAAAAAGACATTGAAAGTGTGGATTTTGGATTGATCGAATAAAATAATAGTAGATAGTGAAATAAGAATAGAAATACCAGATATTAATATAAAAGTTGAGTTATAAAACCAAAAAAAAAAAAAAAAAAAAATTAATAATAAATGGAAAAGCAAAGTTGATTTTTAAGATGAGTTAATTTTTATTATTGTTTATTATAATTTAAATATTAAATTTCTAGTTTTAAGTTCATTATAATTTGAAATATAAAACTTATAATTTAGATATAATTATAAACATTTAATTCGAAGATTTTGTTATTAAGATGGCGAGATAAGCCCCATTTAGGATGAGTTCAGGACTCTCCTAACCCAGCCCCAAAGCGAGATGTTAGTCGTCGCAATCCACATCCCCGCCTATTCCATTCTCCCACATCCTGCCTCCTTCCCTTCCCGCGGTTCAACTAGATCCGTGCCATGTTCCTGGCAAACCCCACGCCTTTCCCCTGAGCCTTAGCCGGCCAATGACCGCCCAGGAACAACAAGTGGCATGGATATCTGCTAACGGAGTGACTTCACGTCCTTTTCGTTACACGGTATATACATTTTGACAAGTAAGCTAAAAAACATAACCTCTTTTTTAACCCTCAATCCATGAAGGTATTTTAGGCACCTTAACTCCATGAACCAGGGCCGTTTTCGTCTTAGCGCAATAAAATCAACAATTATCAATAAAAAAATCTTAAATAATTCATGGATTATCTCTAGGCATCCTTATTCAAGAAACAATAGTTTTTTTCTCTGGTGATTTTTTTTTAATTGCATATCGAGCAACGAATGTGCCCTCGAAATTACAAAAAGCAGTTTTGGTTAGGACGAAAACGATCCTGGTTCATGGATTGAGGGTTAATATTGGTTCAGTTAGAACAGCAACAAATAATTTAGTAAATAAAAATATTACACCACGAAAATTTGGTTTTTACCAAATTTTTAACTAAATAATTTTAACATGTTGACACACGGCCTTGGTCGCACGTTTCCATTGGCAACGTGTGACTGAGTAATTGTCACAAATAACAACTAAATTTTTGTTTTTCCCTATATTAATTTTAAAACACATCGACTCCTCGATTGAGAAAATTCTTTATCGAACATAATAGTTATGCTTTACATGCATTTCCGTTGTTTCTAAAGCCCAGTTTATACCTCCTGTGAACGTGAATGGATCGATATGATCAAAAATCAGTGGTAGACAAATAAATTATAATAACTATAAGGGGAATGAGGTTATGTTTCCATAGTAAAGTTGCCTGCCCACATCTTTTCGTTAAAAAAATATTTGGGGTTCAAAGAGTCATATTGTTACGAATGAAAATTTGTTTTCTAACTTTTATGTTCTGTAATCAGTTTTGTTTGATTAACAGTGTCACGTTTTAAAGAAATATTTTGAATATTTCTTTAAAACGTGACACTGTTAATCAAACAAAACTTAAAAGTTACAAAACGAATTTTCATTTTTAAAGTTCAAACTCAACGCAACCGGTATAAATAATACTTAAGTGTAATTTTGGTGACATTGAAATGGTGTTACGCCAAAGCCGCCACCAAAAGAAGTACCACAAATACTTTCTCCTGTGCAGTCTCCTTTATCTCCCCCAGAAAAAATTGAAGAAGTTATTTGTGTTTTATTAAATTTTAAAGGTGTTCCCATTATTTATTAACCACAACCTTTAGATTCACCAGCTGAATCTGCTTCCGTTGAATATTTTGATACTACAGAACGTTCGAAAGAAAGAAAGAAAAATGTTGAACCGAATAAAACTGATGATAAACTAAGTAATGCTATGACACTATTAAAAGCTCGACGAGAAGGCAAACAGAAACGCGAAGAAGAAGAGGTAAAACGGCAGACCGATAAAGAATGCGAAGAAGAGAAACTCGATGATGTAGATGTGGGCGGTGGCAAATCTATGGTTAAATTGAAAAGCCGTTTGTTCGGTATTCCCTACGTTTCTTCTCGTCGATGTTCTACCACTGTGCGTATTTAGAATTCGATTCAATTCCACTTTATTCCCGTTAGTGTTTACATAGGGAATCTGACGAAGAACCTTTTACCTTTGTTTCTTGAATTGAATAAATCCATAGCCCAAAGAATTAAATTGGTCAGGGTTCTCGATGTTTTTTTCTGGGCGGTTTTAGCTCAGGTTTGTCCTTTCTTTTCTCCGAGTACCAATCGAACCTCAGCACTCGATCCTCCATTTGTTGTATCTAGGATATCCTTTTTACTTGTCTCGTAATTCATGGCTACCGCATCAGCAATTGCATGTTGTTTTATTTATGTTGTGTTTTGATTACTAAGGTCAATGACCTTGAAATATTTTCTTCACACACGATCATCAATAAAAAAATCTTAATTCTAATCTATTCTTAATCTTAATTAATAAAAAATTCTTATTTACGATGCTTTAACAAATTAAAATTGTGATTTGAGGAACATAACCTCAATTTTATAGAAATGCACATAGTAATCACAACACAACACAAATAACAAACAAAACCACTTTGTTATACGTAATCCAATTAAGATACATACTAATGATTACGTATACAGTAATACCCCGTTTAACGTCAAGGATGCGTTCCAAAATTAAATAACGTAATCCAAATCAACGTTAAACGAGGCATGGATCTCTTGCAAAACAACGAGATAGGTGAATAAAACATATTTTATTAAATTCAAATATTTATTTACATATTAATGTAAAAAATCACAGTAATTCAAAATAAAAATAATATTTCCTCTTCATACCTCTTTTTTGTGTAATTGAATTATTCGGAGATGTCCCTATTTTACTAAAATCGAAAAAATAATGAATTTAAAACATTATTTTTTTTAAATAAATATTTTATTTTTATTTTGATTCTCGGAAATTCGAACCAAAGAACCAAAAAAAATTTTTATTCCTATTTTAAAAAGATTTTCTAAGAAAAAAATGTAGATATTGGAACTAACGTTAAAGTGAATCAACGTTAAACGGGGTAACGTTATCCGAGGTTTTGCTGTATATAGCAATAATAATAAAATTTAACAAAACCATGAGTACATTGTATACATTTTGTGACAGATATTTCGTTAAAATAAAATAAACAATTCGTTAAATATAAAACCAAAAAATCCGAATTTTCGTTAAGTAGCTAGTACTGCCGCTCTGGTGATACAACACGAAATCTCAGATGTTGGTGCGCAAATTCTAACCTAGCTTCCCTTATAGAATTACAATTTATTTGGTGGTAGATATAAAAACTGAATCTTGTTCATGTTCACAGTTGAATTTTCACTTCTTGAACATGAAAATATAATTTATAATTTAAATTTATTGCTGCGAATTGCAAGAGAAACTGTACTTATTTCCAATGAAAACGGTAAAAATTGATTACTTGGAAAAATCAGGCAAGAATAATTCAATGAACAAACAAAACCGGTATGTTCACGACGTTTGTTCACTCTCCAATGCCATATGGCATTCGAAAACGATTAAACATCGTGAACAAAGTAAAATCGACAGTTGCATAACCTAATTGCTTATTAAACATCGCTCTCGTTCCTTAAAGAAACTTTTCTTTATCTTGTCTTAATTCCTATAGAATATCTAAAGTTTGCATAAATAATTATCTTTATCCACAAAAATGATTGTTAGTTAATAATAGCAGTATTTCGTGATGCTCCTTGATGATCCGGATCAGATCAGAGTTTACGTTGAAAACAAAACATAAACAATGTTTTTTTGTTCAACATTTCCCTCCTATAGTCTTGAAATTCAGAAGAATCATTCAGAAGAAACCGCTGTCAATTTGGGTCTGTAGGTTCTTTGTCATTTGCGGACATTGTTACAAACATACGTACGTTACTATTATATTATGTATTTAGAATTATGTATACATACGCAAAATTCGATATTTCTCTGACGTTCGTGTTGTATTATACACAGTGAGCCTTAATTAATTGAATGATCAAAAGGTGGCGTCGTTTTCATATTTCTTGGCATTTCTTAGTCCGGTAAGCACTCAAAGAGCAATTCGATCAAAATATCATTGCGTAGTGGCAGGCAGCGTACGAGCTAGTCATGTGTATAAGCGCATGCTTCAACGGCAGCGTCAATAAGCAAAACAGTCGTTTCTAAGGAACCGAGAACTGTCGAATTATATTCACGAGAAAGTCCAATTTGACAAAAAAAGTGCCTGTCTGGACGAATTATTAGACCGTATTTTTTCGAAGAAAAGGAGAACAAGACTGTTGACCGCAACAAACCTTTGCGGCGTGAATTTTTGCCAAAGCACAAGAAGTGGATGCACTTGGTGTGGATGACCTTTACCGGTTGGTATCATATACCATACAGCCGGTTAAACAATAACCATTTTCGACATTCAGGTCGCAAGGTTTCACACCACCAGAATTTTTTTTTGTGGGGGCTAGTATTAGTGGATTCTCTTCATGTTTAGAGAATTTGTTTCGACGCCTCCTCGAAATTTACACAGTGTTAAATTGAAAACAATTGCAATAGTCAAGTAATAACAGCCCAAATATTTTTTTTATTATTACGTATATATTGTGTTGGTTTTCTATTATAAATTAAAATTAAAAATAAAATTCTTCCACTTATAGAGAAAGACAAAACACGTCTTTCTCCTTTGAACGCTCGTTCATCCTATACCTCAGTTAGGTAATTTTTCTACAACAATTAGAAATTCATTTTGAATAGTAGTTTTTAGTTGCTTTGCTTCCACATTATTCGAGATTATTAGAGTTGAGTTGCTGTCTTGATACTCCACACAATTCGTGGATTGTGGGAACTGGTTTTGAGTTGCATGCTGAGTCCGATTATACTCGAGATAATTTAAATTTATTCATGACCCGATTGTTAGAGATTATTTCGCAATTATTGAAGATGTTCGAGATTTTTCATGATTATTTGAAATTATTCAAAATTATAGTGACGTTGTGCGTTGATTTGCAAGATATTACAGATTTAAAGACAATTCGAGATTTTTTCAGAATATATTACATTACTCCAGATTTCAATATTTATTTGAAATTTTTGGATTTTAGCATTGAGCTACCAGCCGTTACATTTAATTCGGGATTTTTGAGTCGTTCGATATTACTCCAGAGTCTTGGAGATTTTCGAGAATTTTGGGCGTTACTAATATAGTTTTATAATATTAGATAAAAGAATAAAATATCCGGGTAAATATTTCGGCGATGCTACATTTTGATATTCAATCTGCAAAAACTATAAAAATAACTGCCAAATTGCTAAACTTCCAATTGCTGTAAAACTTGAAAAGCTAATGCTATCCTTCCTCTTTATTACTACAATTATAGTCATTGTAATCAAGTATTATTAATGCTGTTCCTTGTATTAGAACATATTGTAAGCTTATCTATAGTAGCGCTCAAAAGAAAATTTATAAGCTTAAAATTTTTACCAGTATCTATTCTGCTCGTATTTTACAGTTTTACTTACTTTTACTCTAGTAAAATAAAGTATAGTAATCATGAAAATTTTGGACCTTGAGATTTTTAGAGATTTATTTGTTTTAAGGTCTCCTGAGTCCGAAAAAGTGGGTTTCGAAATGGTGTCTGTCTGTCTGCCTGTCAGTCTGCCAGTCTGCCTGTGTCCTCTCTACAGCCCAGATGGTTTAACCAATCGAACTGAAACTTCAGATTTAAGCTTTTTTGATAAATTGGGTGGTCTCAGTGAATTTTACTCCAAATCGGCTAACCGGAAGTGGCCACTCCCTTGGTCCAGAAAATTTATTTTGCAAATGTCTTAAAAAGTAAAAGGTTAACCAAAAACTACTTTAAACAAAATATTCCCAAAAATTAAAAACAAATAAAAATAAAAAATTATAAAAAAAAAATTAAATTTCTCAAAATTCTCTGTTCGTAAAAGAAAGTCGTGTGTTGGCCACACCTCCATTTTTTTTAAAAAAAATTAGATACCGTTATATATAAAATAGAATAAAAAGGAAAAATTAACAATATTCCTCTCATCAAAAATTGATTAGATAAAAATAGTCAAGGACTGTATTAATGCCCTTAACCTTTAGGTCAATTTTCAAGGTTATTTGAAGGTTACCGCAATTTTTTAAAATGGAAACCCCTATTTTTGACACCGGATTCGAAAAGAGTGGGAAATTTTACGTCCGAATATATATTTTCCATAACATCCGAAAGTGACCTGAAGGAATATATTTTAGTTATAATGCTTATGATTTGCTATGAATTTTTTTTTTCTAATTTTCGTAGTAAATGATAAGCATTCTAACTAAAATATGTTCCTTCAGGTGACTTTAGGCGGTCATGGAAATACATATTCGGACGTAAAATTGCCCCTCTTTTCGAATCCACTGTCACCTTGAAAAAAATTGAGCTGAGGGCCAGTTCATTAATACAGAAAGGTGACCCCCATTAGCAATTTTTCTCTAAACAATTTGTTTTGTAGTTGGCGTATTTTAGGAGATGTGAAAGATTTCACAAATTTTTTAGGATTATGTTGAAGTCAGGGGAAATTCTGGTAATGAATTAGCCTTTAACCTGCTTCAGCTATAATATTACAGTATTTGTCGGATTTAGCATTTTTCATTTGGTGGTAACTTTGCGGACTTCACTTATCTACATTCTTTTGAATAATACGAAAAATCTGCTAAAGGGTATCCAGCACTCAATGCTACTCTACTTTGAAATATTGAGCAATTGATGGTGATTGACCGCTGTTGGCGATGCATATTGGAAATTTAATATGAGTTAAGCAATTCTCACACTAGCTGATAAAGGTACTAAAATCTGGTTCCTGGGTTGAGACGAATCATTTCAGCACTGTGCAATAAACGCTGCCATAGTCAGTTCAATGACGAATTCGATACGGTTTGCCTTCACTGTGAAATAGACGAAAACTGCCAAATATGATGTTGTTCCCGTCGTGCCACGAATTTTATAGTATACATCTTGATACACCGGTAACACTCCTTTGATATTTTCCGGTCTTCAGCTCGTTTGTTTAATGACCAAAATTTCTGTCGAACTGATACAAGCAGTCCTTGAGGGCCAATATGGCAATTTGTGAATCTCGGAACCGACCACCGACAATAATGACTTGTGCCTTGTCAATAAAAAGAATAAGGGAATGGATTTTACTTTTAAAAGTGGCCTGGTTCTTTGTTTGCAGCGTTTGTAAATGATCGACAAACGAATCCGCTTGGATTGCTCTTGTAACGGAGTTTAAGCCAGTTTGAAATTCATTTTTCAATTCAGTTCTTCACACCACAAAGTTGACAATTTTTGATTAAGTGGTGCATATATGCCGCTACATTGATGAGTGAAAGAACACAATGCAACCAAAATGGCAACCAAAACCGTTTTGGATTTACATTGTTCTGGTATTTTAGCCTTCGCGTGCACAGGGAAACTGTTCGGGAAAAATTTACTTTATCGGTAACAAAAGAAGGCCCATTGAACCAGTGTGTTGAGTGTGAAGAGAAATTGTTAGTTGTTAACGCTCTGATAATACATCTAAAGCATTATTTTTGGAATCTGTATATCTCCAGTGTAATTTCAAACTTGATCTTCGCAACACGGTTGGCAACATAGTAGTTCCAGGTTAAAAAATGCCCATTTAACCAATGAAGCATAATCGTTTTGTCTGTTCAATAAATGATGTGGGACGGCTGAACTGGCCAAATTGGCAGTATCCTTTGAACTAATTTAACTAATAGCACAACGACGCAAAGTTCCGTTCGAGGCACGGTGGTTTTGTGCAATTTAGCAATCTTAAATTTGGCACAAAATAAAGCTACTATAGTGTTTCTCGTTCCATCTGAAGATTTGGTGATGGGCAAGGTTTGGTCTGTAGTGAAGCAGTTGAGTAGGTAGTTGTTGAAGAAGTGATTCATCCCAAACGATTCGTAGTTGCTTTAGTGGTTGAACAAATATTTTACCAAATTATTGTTACCGGTGCAATGAGGCCGATATAACGGTGCGTTTTGTTATGCCTTTTATTTGTGCAAGGTTTACATGAAACCAAAATTCATCGCCCAGTGGTTCCCAATTCATGCCCAATATTTTCACCGGTTGGAAAATTCGCATTCATCGAACAAGAGTGTTTCTGCACGATCTATGTCTGGTACGTCGTCCAATATTGAAAAGTCATTTCCCTACTTGCCTACGGGTTTTGCTGAGTTACGAGTATTCTATCAAAAGATGTAATGGAACCAGGTATCGTTGTCGTCAAATTGAATTTGGCGATACAACTTGGATGTATCGGTCATATTTTCGGTATCGACAGGACCAACCATAAGGTTGTTATTTAAAGATATATGCCAGATGTCGTAGGCGCCGAAGCATCGAAGCCCACACGCGTTGAAGAGCTGTTCTACGGTTGATCGTTTTTTAGACAATTTATGAAAATTTTGCGCTGAAGCCCTGAGCAGATGTTACATTTATATTCATGGCGTTGTAGAAATATAAGAATATTGTTTTGTTTAACTCGATCTTACTGAAACCCTTGTTTGATGTAAGATGGCTGGAATTGCTCTCGATGTTGCTACTATCGGCTTGCTTTCTGAGTGTAGCATAGCTTATTTAGAAATGTCATCAACGATGGATTCATCGCGTTTCATACATATATCATTGTCACGACTAAGTCAACTCATTGTTTCACTAGGAACTGGAGGTTTTCTAATGGACGCAAATAAGAATTGAAGTGAATACTCATAAATGAAACTCCATCCATTTTGCATGATACCAATTGAAAATTGGGATTTCAATTTTCCATAATTTCAGCGATGAAGATAGTTTTGTAGATTGCTCCACATAGACTGTTGAATTATCAAACTATGTTGGCCGAAGGCCTTGAATATGCACTGAAATCTGTGGCTTGAGATTAAAGTAAATTTTGCCGTGCCCGAAGGCCAAGTTGTCTGAACTTCTTCAAGAACAATTGATTCCAATTGGCCTTGAATGTCACAAAAATTTTCGAAATATTTTTCGAGGACACTTAACCGTAACTCTAGTTGCTGAGTATTTATTTGCCTTGCTGAATACCTGAAGACGACTAATTTGACATCACACTAAGACGCGTTGGATTTAGTTCTGATGTGAAATTATTTGAAGAAAAGTTAACGCAATTTTTGAATTGAGTTGATTTCGGCCTTGATTTTGCCGATGGGTTTGGAGTTCAGTAGTGGCTTGTGGCTTGGCTTGAGCTGGGGTTAAGTTGATGTTGAGTTGGGGATTAGTCAGCTTGTGTTGAGGTTCATTGAGAGGTTCAGTTGCGGAATTATTTGAGGATCGTGTTGAAGGTTAGATTGAGTTGAATTAAGTTGAGTTCATATACGCATGCAGTTTTCGGACCTTGTTGATTTGGGGAATGAAATGGATCATTCAGGGTTGAGTTTCTGAGTCATGCTGATTTGGGGGTTGAGATAGACGTTGAGTTTAGTGTTGAGTAGAATGTTGATTTGGGGTTAAATTCAGTTAGCGATTGATTTGGGAATTCAGTATGAGATTAGATTAAGCTGACTTGAGGTCAGTTCATGTCTATCCGTAATTTTTAGGACCGCGGATTAAAAATATCAACAAAATTAATATACGGACAGGGCAGAACAATGATAGTATTTTCAGCAGATGTATTTTAGAGCTGTCTCTTGTGTTTTATTATTTTGGAAATGTCTACAAATAGATTGGAGCTCAACCAACAAGTCGTTCTGATCTTTGTTTGGAAATTGGAAAATTTATTGCAAATTTATTGGAAAAACATAGGCATAGATGGCCTATATGGTGCCGTGGAGCAGCCGCTGCTAATCTAAATGAATAATATCTTATTAGCCGACATAGAAAACAAGCAAAAATTGCAAATAACTTACATTTCTTGGATTAGGTTCTTAAATGATCAGATTTGCCTGTCAGGGAATTTAAAAAAATTAAGTTGAATTGGTTTCTTGCAAAAAATGTTTCTTCTTGAAGCACACAATGGCAAAATAAGTGGAGAAGAAATTTTAGAGCAGTAAATTAAGAACTGTGCAGCCCTCCAAAGTATTAAAAAATTCGCGATTATTGTGTTTTGTTGTTTGCGCGTTTTTTAATCTTTTCTTTAAAGGTCTGCAAATTTTTAGTTCAAGAGCTGTGAACACCCTGCGTTTAAAATAGCTGAATGTCTTATAAATTATGAAGAAAGAGAATAACTTGGCGGGCCAACAAACAATTTTGTAAAGTCATCGTGAGTTTCATATTTTCAAATGCTTTCACAATAATTCATAAATAATTCGATATAACATTAAGTAATTTCCGAGGTCTTACTGTCTACAACATATTTGTGTTTAATATCCGCAAATATTTAGAAAACAAATAATTTATATTGTTGAGCATTTTAAAATTTAGTTCTTCAAAATTCCTTTAAGATTATAGTTCGTGTAACTCTTGTGTACGGTAGTTCTAAACAAATAAATAATAATCAAACTCGTTTGCTTCACGGGAATAATGACAGATGTTACAAGCTCAACTGGTTATGAACAGAAGTTAGAAAATCCCAATGAATTCCTAACGGCTGATTTTTTTCATTCGATTATATCGAAACATCACATTAGTACACCATTTAAAATAATAAAATTTGAGAACGCCTCGGCAGTTGATCCCGGTGAAAATTTTGTATCCAAAATCCTAAGAAATTCAGTTCAAATCCAACTAGACGATGGCATAACAAAGGCTTTTTCCTTTATATCAAAAATTGTTGGATCCGTCATGTTCGACGAGAAACTTCTCACCGAAATGCAAGTATTTCCAAAAGAAGTTGAATGTTATGTAAATCTTGTACCAGAATTTGAGAAAATTTGGAAAGAAATTGCTGGCATTCATATTGAATTTGGACCGATGCTGTACCATCATGAGCTGAAGCCACGAAAAATTTTAATAACAACGAATTTAAATGCGGCCGGTTATAAAATGTTAAATAAATTCCATGGTTTGGCGGAACATCAAGTAAGGATGGTGTTAAAAAAAATTAGTAAATGGCATGCAGCATCTAGAATATACATTGATCGTCAAGGTACCATTGATCCAATGTTTCAGAAGAGTTTATTTCATTCCGGGACCGCAGATTTTCTCAACCCACGTTACAATTTGTTATGCAAAAGTTTAATTGAAATTTTGGAAAAAACGGGAATTGACGATGCCCACTTGGCGGCTCTTGTAAGTATGATATTCTTTTAAGAACTATCACATTTCTAACTTTAAATATTTTGTGCATTTTAGAAAAAATGGGACGGTCAAGTTATGAACTTTTCGATTAAAGCCCATGAGATAGACCCGACCGAATTTAACGTTCTTAATCACGGTGATCTGTGGATTAACAATCAAATGTTTAAGACTGAAGAATCGGGGAATGATGTAAAATTTATTGATTATCAATTAGCATTTTATGGATCCCCAGCACTCGAAATACTCTACTTTTTACTCATGTCAACCAAGCATGAACTGTTTGTATCAAAATTTGAAGAATTTATTGCATTCTACCATCAGAATTTAACAGAATCGTTGAAACAGTTGAATTATCATGCGGTTCCGACACTAAAGGAGTTCTGGATTTCGTTGCTTAAGAAATCGGGTTCATTAAGTTCCATGATCTTGGCAGCATTACCATTAGTAATAGTCGATCAGAAAAAATACGGAATAGAAGCTTTGTATTCAGGTAGGGATGATGAACTTGGCAATGAGACGCGACATAAAATGTTGGGAAATCCAGAATATTTAGAAGCGGTCAAAAATTTGATAAATTTTTTTGGCAATCGTGGCATGTTGGATGCTTAATTCCTTCATCAAAAATTTGAAATAAAAATTTGCAATAAAAATGTTTTCTATATTTCAAGCATTCCCCGTTTCCCAAAATATGGTATTATTACTTTGAGCGCATTTGCTACTCTCGCACATACAAACATTTGCCTTCGGGTTTCATATCCATCCTCATTCGCCAATTCTGCTTTACTGCAATCGATATTATCGTTTTTATGATCTATTAAAATTGATGGTAACCCTTCCATTGCGACAACGCACCCATAAAAAGATTTTCTCATGATGTCAGCCCATAACTGTTTCAATGTTGGCATTTTGTCAGAATTTAAGGCGCGCAATGACTCTGTCAAGTGTTTATGATAGTGTGCGATGAAACTATCGAACTGACATATAAGTAGTTTTGGATTTACGGACATTATCAAAAAATAAAATAAATCAACAGCTGGTGAGGCATATACGCTTAGTTGGTAGTCGATCTAAAATTTCAAATTTGGCCTTTACAATTTAATTTTGTTAAATGATGTTTTGAAAATGTTATACCAATTTGACGTTGTCATTGTTAAACATTAAATTATTTATCCACAAATCAGCATGATTTAGCACATTAAACTCATTTGGATGAGCTATTTGAATGTTTGCATTTGTCGAACATATTTTACCCTCCCAGGTTTTCTAAAATTTAGATATAATATTTTATCAGTGTTTTCTTATCTACATGAGCGCAGGAGATAACGAGGCTTACTTACAATGGTTTCGATAAATACAGGGTCGATTTCCACCTTTTTTAAATGATCACAGAAATTTTTATAAAACAGACTATAATGCTCTTCTATAAATCCAAATAAACTCAGTTTAAACATTCCTGTATCAAAGGTTTGACTCGGCTTGTACTCATCATAATAAATTTTAGATGCTGCATGCCATTGCGCCAGTTTTTTTAGGACTAATAATATTTGACACTCATTTAGACCATCCAATCGATTCATCATTTTATAATTGTCCACCTCTAGATTTTCGAATACTAAAAATTTTTCCGGCTCCTTTGACACATAATATAATTTTGGGCCAAATACAATATCAATTCCAGCTCTGTCACGCCAAATTTTTTCCATCGTCGGAACAACGGTTTGATACATTTCGATTTCTTTTTCAAAAACATTCATCTCATCAATCATCTCATCGTCTAGCATGCTCGAACTGATGTGTTTAACAACTAATGAAATATGTTGTACGTCATCATCATCATCACCCACTAAAACAACTGTTGCATTCACTTTTAATATTTTCGATACAAAATTTTCACCGACTCCAATGTCGGAAATAATTTTTAAATTTGTGATTTGAAAAGATTCCGTTATTAAATCGTTAGTTTCGATGATTGAAGCGAATAATTCAGCGGATAATAATTGTTTTAAATTTTCTAAGGTCATGATTTTATACGAACACACACGCAGACGTACGCAAAACACAAATAAATTCTAATGTTTGGCCTTGAAATGTTTGTAATTTTTAAATTCTCTCACATGTGCGATGGAATCAAATTTAGAAAACATACGAGTACGACTACATAGTTTGAGTGTTTTATCAATACTAATCTAAAGAGAATTTTAATTTCAATTTAATACGAAATTGTATAAACGCGTGCGTAGCCATAATACAATTTAATTAAATAAAACTTTATAATACAGTTGAACGTTTATAATATGATACTAGTAAGTGTGGTGTAGGTGCAGAAAATTTATTATATATAGTTTTTAAAAAGTGTTAGAGCTTGCTACTTGCTACTTGCGTCATCCAACGTACATAGTTGTAACTTGCCTGCTTGCCAACGGTTAATTTCTGCGACTTATTACGTCACATTATTCATCTCGAACGACGTGAAGACGTCACAAAGTGATATAAAAAGATAGCTCCGGCTTAATAAATGCTGTTCTTCTTTGATCATGAATCCAAAGGTATCTTTCAATTTGTACGATATTCGAAATCTGCTTAAGAGCAGTCGACCAATGGCAAATCATCATTCTTCGTGGTTAAAAGCTGTGGCGCCTTCTCCAAGCATGAAGCAAACATTTAAATGAAGAAAAAGGCTCACTTGCTTTGAAACCAACGGAATTAAGATTAAACTATTGTCCCACGTGCCGAGTACTACCTATGTTTACAAAGAGGTTTCCATCCCAGTTCCGAATGGTAGTTTACCAAGTTCACAATACGGTAAGTTCTTTGAATTAGTTATGCGAATCGCACTCATTATTGACTTATTCTACTCTTTTTGAACTTCGGTCTGCCACTTATTCTCCTCATCTATTTTTTTCAGTAGTACTCAAACAAAATTCACTTCGTCAAATTGTTAATTACATTTCACAATAATATTGCTGACTTATCCTTATGCCTTTTATAAGATCATTTTGCAGACCTTCCCAATTATAAAGTTGGCCTGGCTACATTTATTATGATTCTTTTTAAGGGCCGCAGTCAAAGGGAAACCCCAAACATTCGAATTTTCTTCAATATTACAGAAGTTAAGAATTCGATCATGTTCACCACAATTGATTATTCCAAACTTCAGTAGAAACCGAATGTTATTTTTGCTTAGTCGAAAAAGATTCAGCAATATCAAATGAATTACATAAAATTGAGGTTCCATCCAAAGGTGGTCTTATGGAGTTTGAAAATTAATCAATAATTAATTGAAACTGAATCAGACAAGTAGATAGTTAGTAGTTGGGCTTAATTTATATCGTTTGAACAATTTTAACCTAATCTGAGACCGGATTCATCAAAAAAGGCGAAAAGCCAATTTATATATTTTTCTCCAAGAATAAATGTTTTTTACTCACTTTCTCACAAAGACCTTTCTGTTGGCTGCTGAATGAATAAAAGTATTCTACTTGCAAAAGTTAGCTGCCTGGAGGTTGCTTGTTTGAATTAGGCGAAGTCGGTTAGTGCCTAATAAGAATAAGTATTATTGAAATAAAGTTCATATTAATTGATTTCCAGATCGTATTTGTGTAGTTGGCGAGAGTGCAATTATGGTGTTGGCTATTTAAATTGTGGTATTTAGCGGTATTTCGCGTTATAGACAGGCCTAATGGTGGGATTTATCACGGATCTATAGTGTTTCTATTTGTATCTTATTATTTTGATAAATTGTTCATTTCTTTTTTATATTTATTTATTTGGATATATATAACAGCACATAATATTATTTACCAGAATTCTTTGCAGCTTTAAGGTGACATGGAAGCGCTTCCATCGGTCCTTCGGTTACGCAAGGAGCATCGTAAGAAGGTTGATACTTGATTTCTTTTTTTTGGGATTTAACGTGTTAAAAAAATCCAAAATATTATCAATACAGTTTTATTAATTTTTTTGTGACCTGTATATAACTTTCATTTTTCTTTACTAAATCGAAATAAATTAGTTTTATTGTACTTGTTTAAATCAAATTGTTCTTCTTATTTAAAAACTAATACCTAAAATATAAAGGGTTGAAACCTCATAAAGTGATCAGAACTTCGGTCTTGATTAATTAAACTCCCAAGTCAATCCCGAAATGAACCTCTTTATTCAATCTTCAGCTTAACCTCCAAATCAATTTACAACTCAACCTCTATCTCAATCGCAACACAATCCTAAACGCAATCACCAAATTAACGGCCAACCCAACCATCAACCAAATCACCAAATCAACCCTTAATCACCTTTCAAATCAACCCTTAACCTAACTCCAAATCAACCCTTAAATAATTCGACAACCGAGGAACTCACAGCCCAATGCAAGCTAACTAAATCATAATTCTACGTCAACTCAACTTAGCTGGACCCAAATCTCAACCCTACATCTCAACTCTACACTTATTTTCCAACCCACTCCCAAAATTAACTCGATTCGAAAGCTAAATGCGTGTATGAACTCAACTCAATCTAACCTCCCACTAAACCCTAAACTCGATCTCAAACTAATCCGTAACCGAACTTCTCTTTCAAATCTAACTCAATTTCAACTCAAATGCTACTCATTCTCATACCGGCATACGCACCATCTTACCATCATAACCTTCAACAATCATTCCATCATACCATTATTCAAGACAGTTTATCATTAAACCTATCATACAATCGTACCATTGTACCATAGTGACGTCGAACTATCCCACCATCATACCATGATGTATATCTTACCATCAATCCACCATACCTTCATAGCATCATACCATTAAATAATCATAAAATCGTACAATCGTACTATCATTCTAGAATAAATACCCTCATACCATCGTACGTTGTATCATATATACAATCATATCATAACACCATCATACAATAATATCAATCCATCATACCACTATATCATCATAACACCACACAATCATACTATCATATATACCATCTTACCATGATACCATAATCGTACCAACATACCATCATACCATCGTAATCGTACCATCATACGGTCTTACCATCATACCACCAAACGAACATACCATCATACCATTATTGAAAATGGGATTATAAAATGATTTTTGGATAAAGTTCTGAAATATGGTCAATAAGAATATAACTTAGCTATTAACCGATTAATTATCAAAAATTATTTTTAGACTTTGTTGTGAGAAATATGTCAATACTGGTTCTATAATATTGTCTATTTAGGTTTCTGTGAATCATGCAGCTGTTGAGGTTCCTTTAAGACAGCTTAAACATACTATTTCAATTGCTAAACGATCAAGATTATTTCCGTAATAATGTTCAAGTTCCATTAGAAACTTTTCTTGCCAATCCTTCGCTTTAAACTTTGGGTTATGTTTTCTGAGTAGATGCTGTCAGTGCGGTAAGTTTGACCTTGTATATAGCGGACACGCGCCTCAGTATTGAAACTAATAACGGTAGTGCAGCGTTTCGGAATTAGAAATATTATTTTAAATCCTCATTCCCAACCTCGAATTTCATTATAATCGATTAAGGAATAGCACAGTTCTATCCTAAATAGCCATATTCCAGAATTTCAAATAAAAATAATTTTAGAATTCCAATACTAGTCTACTTATCGAACTTCATCATAATCGGTTCAGAAATAGCCAAGTTCTATCATACTTGGCCATATTCCAAAATTTAATTTAAAAATCATTTTAGAATCGCATGTTGCACACATGTCAAATTTGATCATAAGCGGTTGAGAAACAGGCAAGTCCCATTATACTTATCCATATTCCAGAACTTCATCCAAAAATTATTTTAGAATCCCATTTCCAATGCACAAGCCGAGTTTCATCATAATTTGTTGATAAATAGGCAAGCTCCATCATACTTAACTACACTGCGCCAATTAAAAAACGGAACAGAAATTTTCTTCGAAAAAATACCAAGATTTGAACGCTTGTAACTTGGTGAATTAACATCTTTCAAAAAAAAAAATTTGTTTCTAGTTGAAGTAAATTTTGTTTTCTTTTCGTTACTGGAAACCGTTTTATTTTATTTTGTTTTTTTATGACTTTTTTGAATAAAACAAAAGGTGTCTAAAAAAATAAAAAATTTGCTGCTGTTTGAAACTGTAAACGAACTTGCTCGATATTTCATTCAAAAATCCAAATCGGCCATTTTATAGGGAATTTAGAAACCTTGCAAAATGATACTAGGAAAATTTCTGTGCGCGCCCACTCCTTATTTGAGTTATTGAAGTTTTAGAGAAAACGTATCAAAAAGCGTATACACGTTAACAAGTAAATTTTTTTGTCTTGTAAACTAAGCACTCTACGATAAAATTTTAAGCCACATTTTGATATCAGGCGTAATTTTGGTGATCCAAATTCAAGGAGAAAATATGTTTTTACAGTGAAAAATATGATTTATTACATAAGGTATATTGCTAACAAAATCCTTTTAAACTTTATTCAAACGTAATAAAACTAAAATCTACTAACAAACTGGAATTTTCAATAATGCGTGTTACCCCTCTAGCCCGCATTACTTCATAAATATGCCGTGGCATATTTAAAACATTGTGTATTTGTTGCATGGTGATTTGTTGCCATTCTTCTTGTAAAGCGTCTCGAAGTTGTAACATATCCCAGACGTGTTCTATGGGGTTTAAATCTAGACTTCCCGGAGAATGCCTTATTAAATTAATGCGGTGCTGTTGCAGAAATTGGCGTGTGTTTAGAGCTGTGTGCGGCCGGGCATTATCATTCAATAATAAAAATCCGCGCCCAATTTGCCTTTTCTTGGAAAGCATAAGAAGCCTTAAAATTTCTTCCACGTATCGTACTGATGTTAAAGCTGGAAGAAATACCCGCCCAAACCATCACCGAACCTCCATGAAATGTTACGACTGGCATCACGCAATTAGGGTGTAATCGTTCCCCTAGTGAACGATAAACTCTGCATCGGCTGTCTGAAGCATACAAATTGAACTGGCGATTCATCCGAAAAAAGGACCTTACACCAGTTCCTCTGAGTCCATAGTTGCCATAGTACAACGCATAATTTCTTCTTTGTCGACGGTGATTATCAGTCAGATACGGAACTCTGACAGGTCGAAGTGATCTTAGTCGATAAGCTTTCAACCGATTTATTATCAACTGTTTTGATGTCTGGTTTTGTTTAGGTACAGTACTTCTTATTTCTTGAGCACTGCTTGTCCTGTTTTTTCTAGCATAACGTACGATAGCTCGATCTTCTCTTGATGTAGTTTTTCTTGGTCGTCTAGACCCTTCGCGCCGACTCACACTGCCTGTTTCTAAATATCGATGCCAAGTCCGGTTTACAACAGACACACTAATATCACAGATTCCCCCAATTTCCCGATAAGTTTCACCGGCTTCAACTAAAGCCACAATTTTTGTAGTGCGAACGAATTGTTCTTTTCGATTCATCTCCGTTGATTCTTCAAATAACTATGCGATAAATAAAATTCTTGTTTTCCATAAAATAACGTAAAATTTAAAGTGACTTAAAATTTAATCGTAGAGTGCTTAGTTTACAAGATAAAAAATGTACGTTAACGTGTATACGCTTTTTGATACGTTTTCTCTAACTAAAACTTCAATAACTCGAATAAGGAGAGGCCGCACAGAAATTTTCCTAGTATCATTTTGCAAGGTTTCTAAATTCTCTATAAAATGGCCGATTTGGATTTTTGAATGAAATATCGAGCAAGTTCGTTTACAGTTTCAAACAGCAGCAAAGTTTTTATTTTTTTAGACACCTTTTGTTTTATTCAAAAAAGTCATAAAAAAACAAAATAAAATAAAACGGTTTCCAGTAACGAAAAGAAAACAAAATTTACTTCAACTAGAAACAAATTTTTTTTTTTTGAAAGATGTTAATTCACCAAGTTACAAGCGTTCAAATCTTGGTATTTTATCGAAGAAAATTTCTGTTCCGTTTTTTAATTGGCGCAGTGTATATTCCAGAACTTTATCCAAAAATCATTTTGGAATCCCATTTCCAAAGCACATGTCAAATTTCATCATAATCGGTTGAGAAATAGACAACTTCTATCATACTTCACTTTAGAATCCCATTTCCAATGCACAAGCTATAATTCAACATAACTGGATGAGACATAGGCAAGTTCCATCTTACTATAGAAGTTTTTGATATCGAACCACAAAAAAAAACCCACGCACGCCTTCCTCTGACTCACCATACACCCAAACAAATAAACCATTGGTGAACGTAATAATTAATCATATACTTTCGCCTCATACTATGTACAAGCTATGAAGAATTATAAAAATACACAAACAGTATTTTCCGTATGAGAATGAAGATTATAAATGAAAAGTATGTTAAAGACTCTAATTGTATATAGTGAACATTAAGGGGTCAATGAAATTGAACAATGAACAGAACTGGGCAAGCCCGCTCTCATGCGCCACACCAAAGCATGAATGGATAGTACGTTAAGCCCCAAGTATGGACCGTAACAAACCTTAAATGCCATTTCAGAAAGGAAATAAAACTGATCGACCTTAATTCCTAAGAACAAGGAAATATGGTCCGTTGGAGTTAATACCACGGGCGTAAATTCACTCCACCGAGAACTGCAACTTTTCCATGAGAACTGCACAGAAAAAAAAAAAATTCATAAAGTGCGAATGTGTAGTGCATTTAACATAAATACACATTTTAAGTTGTTACAACAATAAATAATTACAATTATAGCTAATTTTTTAGTTACACTTGATAAACCGATGAATTTAATGCTCGTAGAAGGTTATTCTGCGGTAGAAAAATAATATTTTATTATTTTATAACATAATGTGCATATACATATGTATATATATAGAAGTGCTACAAACAACACAGTTTATTATTTGTTCCATTGCATTACTGGTAAAAGTCTAAACTATTTTTAAATTTGTTTTTATGAATGAATTTCCAAAACAAGCCTCTAGGTTTTTATTTTTCTCACTATAACAAAAACAGCGAGAAAAATTTTGTTATTACGAATTAGGGGTATGAGACTAGAGAACGGATTCAGGCTTAAAATTTCGATCAGAAACAAATAAAAATTTATTAAACTATGCAAATAATACGAACAACTATTTTTCGAGTAATTTTTTTCGTTTCGTTTTGTTTCGACAAGCACAATCAAAATGTCAAATTGCAAGTAAATCTAGTAGTGGTTCAACTCGGAAATTTTTTGGTTTACTTGCAAGCAGGCATTGATTTTGAAATTGCGAAATTGTTCGGAATTTGTTTCGTTTTGACTTTTTGTTACTTGCTACGTCTTGGCCAAGTTTGCGTTTAAAATAAAATGAATTAATAAATATTTGGTGTTGAATTATTAAAACTAGCTGGTAATTACGGTAAGTAAAATACAATTGATACATACATAAATAAATCAATGCATATGTTTATTCAGTGTATAGTACATATTTATTTAGAAATAAAATTTAACGATGTTAGTATGTTAAATACAAAATTATAAATTTTTTGAGAAGTAAAATTGTGCCAGAATTAAAATGAGAATCTTATTTATTTTTTTTAAAGCTGTGCACTCATTTTCTGATTCAAAATAATTATACATAGTAAAAGTTTCTACTTATATCTACCGTTGGTTTTTATCATAGATTTTACTCTTTGATCTAATCAACCATGAGAAACAACCAAATATTTTTAGTATAAATCTCAATTTGATTTTTTAGTTTTTTTATATTTTGCAAGAAGGTTACCTTTTCATTCTCTTAAAGTTTCAAACATGTTTAAATCTTGTTCTTGGATACGGATAATAGTTTTATTCGGCTGCCCTGTTTTAATTCCAAAGGTTACCGGTTTATTCGGAGTTTGTTTAAATTTTTTATAATCTGGTGTAAGAAAATCGCTCGCCCTAACTTTCGAAAAGAAAATGCAAATTATTGCATCTAAGGTTAGATTTTTAGATTTTTTAAATTAAAGATAATTATGTATGTCTATTTTTTGACCGTGAAATTAGTTTCTTTGCAGTCTAATAGTTTCTACACCTTTTATTGTAATAAAAAATTTGTTTTAAAGTAACGAAAAAATGTACCTTTGGAGCAACATGGGTGCAATTTTTGAAAATTCAATTTTTACCTATGTCATTTTATTAACAATTTTAACAATATCTAGCAGTCTAGTTGTTAATGCGCAGAGAATCCTCGCCGGGTTATTACTACTTTAATAAAAAGAAATGGGAAAAACATGAACATTTCTAATGTACGTAACGGGCACTTGTCATTCCCCGTTACCAAATATACCCAATCCACAATAACCACCAAGAAAACTGCAGCCCAACCTTGAAGATGTTATCTTCACCAAAACTCAAATGACAATCTCCGGGTGCAGTTAAAATTACATTTACGTCTTTCAGTTGTTATCAAATTTGTCTGAGAAAGAAATCGGCTGTGTACAATAAGTATAATATTGGTCCAAGATCGCTGCCTTACAGGACACCTGCATTAATATCATTTAAGCAAGAAGTTGCGCTAGTTGTTTGACCATGTATTGCCTTTGAAGAAGATAGTTTCCCAAAACTGAATGGAATTTCTTCGGCAGAAGCTTTAATTTTGTATATTAGTCCACCGAGCCAAACTTTGTCAAAGGCTTGTGCGATATCCGAAGGCAGCAATATAATATCTATTTTCCTCTCTTTTCCTTCCTACTTGCTCTGTGGTACCATGTTAGTTTCGGAACCCAATTGATGGTCTGGAATAATGCACCGTTCTTCTAATATTGGTTTCAATTTCGTTAGTAACATTTTTTCATTAAGCTTTGTGATTGTGGGCAGCATGCTTATTGGAAGATATGATGAGATCTGCGTTTCATTTTTTTTGGCTTATGTATTATTGTGATCAAAGATACCTTCCATTTTTGAGGAATATAACTGGTTCGCATTATCGCGTTGTCTGGCAATTCACTTATCATTTTTCCAGTAATGAGATCATGTCCTGGTGCCTTTTTCGGCCTCATGGAAATGAAATTCTTAATTGTATTCTTAAATTTCTTTCAGTTATACTTTATAGGTTTGTAGGATAATCCATCATTCATTTGCTGCGGTAGCACGAAATAATTATCTTCCTCGTGTGGTGCGAATACTGTTGTTAGATGAGCAGCAAAAGTATTGCCTTTTTCTTAATCACTTCTCGCCCAATTTCCAGTTGGTAGTCTATCTCCAGTTGGTTTCCGAGAGAGCACTTAAATAGTTATGGACGCTCTTGTGTTCTTCTTCCCGCAAAGCAAATCTTAGGCCCTTATTAGTTCGATTTAATTTCCATTTCAATAATGGTGATTTTGTTTGCTGCCATATCGACGCGAATTTTTCGATTTTCCTGGATTATATCCCGTATATTATGTGATAGTTTAATAACTTTTCAGAGCTACTTGTGACAGGTGTAGCTCTTTCAGCATGCGGCTATCTGATGGCCATTCAGAAGTGTAGTTTTAAGCTATGTAAAATCGAAAAAGTTCAAGAGATTACTGAAACAACCACAGCTTAGGCTTGATTTGGCACAAGATTTTATAAATTTTTGTGATATTCGTCATAAGGAGAATTTCCTGGCCAATTCCTTTAAGTGGAGTATTAGTATTGACTAACTTTGAACAGATTTCGGGATCGTTTTAATATTGGGTGTATGAATAAGACTCCGCCCTTTCTCAATTGGTGTTGTTATTTTTACTGCTTACGTAAACTATAAATGCGCGTGATGTAAATGGTAATATTCTCATGGGTAATATTACCGGTAAAATAGGTAGTTTTGGGTAATATTACCCAAAGTGTTGTTACCGTGGTAATATCGGTAACATAAATTAAAAACATCCTTTCGAAGCTACTCAACTAATCTAATTGCAATAAGAGTTGTGACACCACTGGATTATACTTCTTTATGTACAATATTAATCTACTACACCATCTTTTGCTGTATAATATAATAATCTACTATATCATTTTCATTATCTCTAGCAATATTCGTTTCTGGTGCTCCACTAAGCTTAACTAAAAATTCGCCTTGGTTCGATTTATTCAAGAAATTGCGACCGTTATATGAAATTCCTTCACGATACCAACTTTCTAATCCATTGTTAAGCCTTGAGTACCATCGCGTCGAAGAGCGAGTTTTAGCGCAAATTTCCGGCGCCTCTATACTGACGTTGCAGACGGATGCTTGGTCAATCATACGCAGGGACTCCATAACAAATTGTGTCATCAATACACCCAAGCCCGTTTTCTACAAATCTACCCACACTAAGGAGAAATTTTCTTTTCGAGGTATTTGAAGCGGTGTTGAAAGACGTTGGGGTTTATAATTTTATTGGGATTATTACTGATAATGGAGCAAATATAAAAGCGGCCCGAAAAATGGCCAATAAATACTATTCTCCCTATATTTTACTGAGTATGGGTGCATCTGCCATGGACTCAACCTGCTCATTGTCGATATCTTCAAGATTCAATCTATCAACTTCAGTCATACGGATGGTTTCGGAAATAAAAAACTCACATATTTTGCATGATACCTTCGAGCGCATACAACGCGACCGCAAATCACAGTATATTGCACTTAAGCTGCGCCTGTACAAACGCGATGGAACTCTTTTGTAATCTCTCTCTCAAGTTTGATTGAAACAAGATATGCCTTGAAGGCGCTGGCTATCGAAGACGAAGTGCAGTCAGTTATGAAGGCTTCTACGATATCCTCGTCCTAAGCGAAACGTTTTGGAAAAAAGTCGAAACTGTGATTTCTCCGATTGCTAAATGGACATCTTTTTTTGAAAACGACAAGAAACTAGTTTTATCTTAAGTCGTGGACAGTTTTGTTAAAACAAAACAATCTTTTGAACAAAATAAATGCGCCAATTATGAAGAACTTATAAGCATTCTCACTTCACGGGCCAAAAAATGCTTGCGACCGCTTCATTATGCGGCAAATTGACTTGAGCCAGCTAGTCGAGGAAATAATCTTTCAGAATCACAAGAACTTGAAGCAACTGAGTTTATTTTTAATATCGCAGAATTCCACCCAAAATGTAATGAAAGCACCAAAATAATTGAGTCGTTGGTACAATGTGCGAAGTGAACTTTTTTCACGACCGTTTGTAGTTGCAAGTGAGCAGATTTCTGGTGAGATTTGGTGGGGGTATGTTCTACATCACCTTTAAGTGCGTTGGCGGTTGATATATTGGACATGCCCGCATCGACAGCTGCTACGGAATGGATATTTAGTACCTACGGTTTTATTCACAGCCAAAAACGCAATCGATTGACTATAGAGCGTGCGGGAAAACTAACATATATTTTGCACAACTTCAACCTATCAAAATCGGACACCGGAACTTTGGATAATGAAGATGAAACTTTTCCTGCGGAATCAAATACCGATCAGTTAGTAATTGATGAAGATGTATTTGCATTTGAAGAAGAAGAAGGCAACCTAGAGGAAACTATAAATACTTCGATTATGGATGAGGTTGATGCTGAGGATGATAAACGCGCCGGCGGCGATGACCTACATAATGGTTTAATTGATTGCTAAAATGCTAATTCATAATTATAGAAAATGTATTATTCACTGTTTTACATTGAAATACAATATTCCTTATTTTTATTTTTGAACTGAAATATTTAAATATGTTTAGATGCAGATCAAGTAGCTGTCCCTCTTTTGTCCATATGTCAAAATTTTAAAACTCTTTCTTGGTAGAAAGAGGAATCAAAATATAGAATAAAAATCGTGTTACCTATTTTACCAATGTTACCGGTAATATTACCGGTAATGTTACCAAATTAATAAAAAATCGGTAATTTTACATCACTATGCGCAATACTTGTATTCTATAGTACTTGATGTACTTGATGTCAGCTATGAAACGCAGTATACGACATTTGATTGAAGTGTAAACAAATAGAATTGTTAACTCTTTCAAAATATCGAATTTTTTTCCAAATAAACATCATTTGCGGGATGTTTTATTCCATTATTTTACTGCAAAGAAAAGTGCAGCGGAAACTTATCGTTTGCTTGTGGAAATTTACGGTGATCATGCTCCATCGAATACAACGTGCAAAGAATGGTTTCGACGATTTAAAAATGATGATTTTGGCATTGAAGATAAAGAGCATGGAAAACCACCCAAAAAATCTGAAGATGCTAAATTGGAAACGTTATTAACTGAAGATTCTTCTCAAACACAATCAGAATTGGCTGTAGCATTAAATGTTCATCGATAAACTATTGCAAAACGTTTACAAACAATCGGAATGGTTCAAAAAGCTAACAACTGGGCTCCACATGAATTAAAAGAAGAGACTTCGAATGTCGAAAAACCATTTGTGAAATACTGATTCAAAGACAACAAAGAAAAGGTTGTCTGCATCGTGTAGTTACTGGAGATGAAAAATGGATTTATTATGAGAATCCCAAATGCCAAAAATCTTGGGTGAAGCGTGGTGAAGCTGGTCCATCGCAACCAAAGCGAGATATCCATTGCAATAAGGTTATGCTCTGTATCTGGTGAGATCAGAAAGGTGTAGTATATTGTGAACTGCTGGAATCAGGTGAAACTATCAATGGCGACGTGTACCGACGACAACTTATACGTTTGAAGCGAGCTATAGAGGAAAAACGACCAGAATGGGTGAATAGACACAACAAATTAATTTTTCAGCATGACAATGCAAAACCACATGTTACAAAAGTTGTGAAAAATTATTTACAAGGACATGACTGGGAAGTCCTACCCCACCCGCCGTATTCACCAGACATAGTTCCTTCAGATTACTACTTATTCCGGTCGATGCAGTCATCTCTTTCTGAACAGCGGTTCAGTTCTCGTGCAGAAATCGAAAATTGGCTTAATGATTGGATCGCCTACAAAGACCAAGATTTTTTCAGAGAGGGAATCCGTAAACTGCCTGAAAAATGGGGGAAGTTGTAGCTGCAAATGGAGCATACTTTCAATAAATAATTCTTTCATTTTCTAAACAAGCAAATATGTTTTATTTTAACAAAAAAGGGCGCAGTCATATTCACACACCCAATAGAACTTAAAAAACAGGATGCAATTGACTTGGAAAACACGTTAAGAAAAAATTTAAAAAAAAAGTTGGCAGATCTTGTTATCAGAGTTATTAATTCTGCACCAGTTACACAAAATTATCAGTTTAAACATCCATGTATCAAACGTACTCGTGCCTGTGTATACCCCTTAATTCAGTTGTTTTGGTAAAATAAAATGGAATTTCCAAATTTTTAATGTTTGCTTCTTGATTTACTAAAAAATTGTCTAGTTGCATTTTAAATGAAATACCCTGTATTATTTTTGTTATTCCATTTGGAAATTATTGAACGCATAATGTGTCTTTGATGATACAGCATAGTGTCATTTAGGGGTATTGTTCAATTTTAATTTTTTTCATTTATGAATGAAAATAGTCGAAACTTATATTTTTGTGAAAACACAATTTTTTCAATAAAACATATTAAGTTATTTAGTTAAACTTTTCTGATTTCTACTGAAATTCAAGTTTCGTTTTTTGCATTGTTACCGTCTTTCGGGAGACATTTGACAATTCTTTATTAAATTTGCACTTATTACCACAAATTCGGTTCTAAGAATTAATTGTAGTCGCACTAAAACAAGTGGGCTATGCGGCCCAAATTTCAACCAGGAATTTCGAGTCGTAACTATTGCTATTATTACAGCAACAAGCCAAAAATTCGATATGTGTAGCAATGTTATGGATTTTGATCACTATCAACGTTGTTGCATTATAACCTTTTAGTGAGGTTTACGAAAACTGATTACTGTAACTTTAACATGAGTTGTAGTGCTATACATTCTTTTGAGTTCAGCACTTTTAGGCATGTAGATTCTACATGTTTTCCGTAGACTCTACGTGCGCTGAATGCCCTGGCAAAGACAACTTTTATCTATCAAATTAAATTTGATATTTAATTCAAAAATTATTGAACACTAAATGTCGCTTGGCTAATTCTTTTTGCGTGTAGTATCGTTTAGTGGTCGTTTTATGAATGAAAATTTATATTTTTACAAAAAGCACAATTTTTTCAACGAGTTTGCTAGTGGAAAATGTTAAGTTAATATATAAAACTTTCTTGGTTTTCCCTGTATATCAACTGTATATAAAGTTTATTATCCGTATTCGTTAACATCATTCAGTCGCAATTTGAAAATTATTTTTTCATATTCTTAGTTCTGGACTGATGGGACTAATTTTTTCGAATGATAACTAGTTAGCACAAATTCGGTTCTAACAGTATAATATGCTTCATTCCCAAATTCGAAAGCATCCACAAAACAAATAAATTTTAATATATTGCACCTAACGTATTGTTTGTTTTTACCTTTGCCTCGGAACAAAGGCTACATGCAAACCAAACTCTTTCGCAGTTTACTTACACTGTAGCCGTATTATTAAGCGCGTTTTTTTATTCGCTTCGGATAGCTGCTATCGAGAGCCGTCATATGAAAAGTGGCTCTGGATAGCGCTCCGTATAAATAGGTAGAGCCAAATATTTTTTATATCAAGTTTTCGCTAAACAATTGAATTAAAAATGATAGTTTGATGTTAAATAAGTTTAATTTACCAATAAATAGCGCGTCAAATTTAAATTTAGGCGTATAAAAATGACGGCCCTCGATAGCAGCTATCCGGAGCGAATAAAAAAACACTACAATTATTTACCACAGTATTATTTATACTGTAGTACATCGCACATTTACTGTTTTTATCAAACATATGTGTGTGTTTTTGTATGCTGATAGTTATAATACTTAGAAATTCTAAGGCACAGGCTGTCAAAGATTTCAAGGAAATGATAAAATAAAACGTTTAAATTTATAGATTAATTTATTATAACTTCGTAGTCCAATTACCCACCATACAAATATAACCCATTCTGTGACACTATAATTAAAAATTTCACCTTTCAATCGAAAATAAATGCGAATTTGCTTGAACTATTACGCGGATCAAATGTTTTCGGTTTGCAGCACTTTTTTAATACATAACAAATTAGAGGTCCAACATTCCTCGATTACCGAAAAATTTTATTAAATTGATTAAGGTCGCAAATACTTTTGGATTGCTCATCATTTTTTTACGTGTCTCATAACCCATATCACTATCCTTATCCGCATATTTCCATTCAATCCCGTATAATTTGTGATCGGACAAAACTGTTGGTAGTGCCGATAACAATAAGCATGGAATGTAAGAAGATCGTTTCAACATTGAAAACCACAATTCTTTTAGTGTTGGAATTCTATGGTAGCTTAACTGATTCAATGATTCTACCAGTTTACTGTGATAATATGCAATAAATTCATCAAATTTAGCGATCAACATTTCGTGATTGATCGACATTAGTAAGAAGTAGAGAACTTCCAAAATTGGTGATGCATAAAGCCCTAATTGAAAATCGATAAATTTTACGTTTGTGACAATTTCTGATCCATCTTCATGTGCCAACATTAAATTGTTAATCCATATGTCACCATGTGCAAGCAGATTAAATTCGTCTGGGTCTAATATTACACTTTTGCTAACGCCATCCACTATGTGACCATCCCAACTTTTCTATATAATTTAAAATTAAAACTTTACATTAATCCGAAACAATATTATAAAAAATGGCGGTGATTAAGCGCTTACCAACATTTTCAAATGGTAGTCATCTAATCCAGCGCCGGTTACTACGTCCATAAAATTTTTATACAGCAATGGATAATACGTTTCAACATAGCTAGTCATCGCAGAATTAAAAAAACCTTTTCTGAACATCGGATCAACAGGACCATGTCGGTCATAATAAATTCGTGATGCCGCATGCCACTTACTTAGTTTATCCAATATTAACCATACTTGCTGTTCGGTTAAACCATTTAAACGATTCCCCATTTTATATCCGGAAGCATTTAGATCCTCAAATATTAAAATCTCGCGCGGCACAAGCTCGTGGTGAAATAGTTTTGGTCCAAAGGATATATCAACGTCAGCACCATCTTTCCATATCTGTTCTAACTCTGGTATAATTTCCATATATGATTTAATTTCTTTTGGAAACATTTTCATATCGTCAATGATGCTACGATCTACAATCACGGATCCAGCGATTTTTGAAATAAACGAAATTTTTTTTGTTGTTCCATCGTTTAGTTCAATTTCTACGTTGTTGCGTAATATGGTTGAAAAAAAATTTTCACCTGCGCTGACCGCCGACGTATGCTTAAGACTTATGATTTTGAATGGCTCACTGATAAGATGCTTTGATATTATTGAATAAAATAACTTTTCGGTAAGAAATATACTTGGATCTTCGATTTTGTCTGACATTTTTTATATGACCAAAATACTTGAATGAATTTAAACTACTCCGCGAGAGTCATATACCAATTCATAAATCAAAATAAAATCCAAATACAGTAACAATTCAGTAACTTAATACATAAACTCACATAATATTGAATCTCTCCACATAGACAAAAATGCAAGGTAACTAAAACTAATAATTACAGTGATAAGGCATTATCTACATATTTTTCGTTTGATAAAATTACCCACAGACATTGGAATTTTGTATTGTTCTACCTAATCAGTCTTGGTATTATTCTAGTTTGTGCTTAACATTATCGAAGATTATTTCTGTTGTACTTTAATAATGAATGAATTACTAGTTACTACATAAAACATTATACGTTAGACGATAATACAAATTTGTTTGAAATGTATAGATTATAATTAAGTGGTATAATCGGGGCAATCTAATTTTTACTTATGTACTGTCATTTACAATGTTTATGTCTGTATATATTTTTTAGTTAAAACAGTTTATTTCACAGAGCTAAAATGCCTCCAAATCAAGTACCATTTTCCTTGTCTCGCTGAAGCTTTGTTGTCTTGCTCGAAGTTTTGCTTTTAGGTGGTGTAATCAAAGGCGGTTGGTGAACAATTTGACCGAACCTCACCTAATCGGCCTACTTACATTTTTCGTTCGCATTTTCATACATCACCCTACCACATACAAAAACTTACATTCGCTGTTTAAACAGAGGAAAAAGCAATTTGAATTATGCATGCAAGCGAGATAAATATATGAGAGGAAATGATTATTTCCCCTAATATCATATTTGTATTTCATCGACCAAAAACTTGTTTTAACAATTGTTAAATCGGTGAACAACCCCTATGAAAAAAAGCCTTTTGAAGAATCTAGTAGATTTTTATTATCTTAATATATTTAAACAAATTATATCTAAAAATCAGTGCTTCATAAGTCATAGGCAAAACAACTCGAGCATTGTTTAGTTGTACTGTACACATAAAATATAAAAATAAAGTACAATATAAATTTAAATGTAAAAAGTTTACCAGTAATAAATTAATAAATTTAATATAAACAGTTTATGTGAAAAGTTCTTTTTTAATTTTTGTGTTTCACTTCACTTATTAAAAACTTGCGTGACGATTTATGGCGTGTATTTAGAGTGGCCAAGTGGCCAAAAACCAAGATTTTTTTAAATTTATTTTATATTATTGTTCTAACAGTAATTTTACGATTTTGGTTGAGTATGTTTTTTGGGAAGTCTATGGTTGATCAACAGTCTGAAAAGAAGAACTGCCGAAGCCGCCCTAGCATATTGAAGGTCAATTTGAATTATTCTAAGCATAACCCTTTTAGCCCTACTTACCTCTATGTATTTGCTGTTACCACGGTACTTCTTACAGCGATGCTGGCAGCATCCTCCCGCTTGGAGAGGCAGCCATCATCAGCATCCATAGGTTAACCAGCGGTGCTCAGGTCAAACACATTTTCCTGCAAATGTATCGACCCTAGACCGAAGTTACTGGAATCACTCACCTTACTGCCCGTAGCCTCTCCCACTGCGCATTGTTGGGGTAGCGCGGGTTGGCGGCATCCATAGGTTGGTCTCTCGCGTGCCCTTCCATACCACGTCACTTGTTATTCTGGAATCATCTTTTATGAGTAAATTTTTTATGTTTTTATTTTTTTTTATATCTATTCTGTATTGGTGTGTGCGTGATTATGCGATGGCGAGAGCGGTGCGAGTCGTTTTCTTTTGTTGAAATGAAAGATAGAAAAGAGGGCAGTCAAGTTTGGATTTGCAAAAAGGGTGGTCGATGAGTGACTTTGAAATTCGACAGCCAAGTATAAATTTAAAATAATATGTGTGAGTTATTTGTTTAAAATTAAAAAAAAAATTTGTTATTAAGTTCGAAATTTTTTAGTTTGTGAAATTAATAAAGAAAACAAAAGCATTTGATGTGTATTTATAATTATGGTCTGATTTTGTGTACATAAACATATGTGGATAAATTTGTAAATAAATAAAGAAATCATTTCATTTGTAACCGATCGTTTTATCTATATAGAACATTCTGTTTTCAGTCCTTTCACTGCATAATCACGCAAGCACCATACCGTTGTTCGATTAAGAACCGGTGGTTCTTGTTATTATTTACATTGGTTGATCCTAACATGGTTAATTGTAATAGTACGTAAATTTTCATTTACTTTGGTTTCCATAGATCGTTCGTCATCTGTTCCGTTACCAATTTTACAGGCGTACATTTACATGAAATACTTGGAGGTGTGATCGAATGTGCTGTGGGGTAGGGCCTTGGCGGGGGGTCCGTTTTCCATATTCACCTAGTCTGTTGGGAAGGCGTCCTTCCATATCTTATCTGCATCGGTGACCTTTATGACCGGAGAGGGACTCCGGTAGACGGGCCGATGATAAGGGAGCTTTCTTTGCATACTGATCGGGGATCGAGCAGGGTGATCTCAAACAACTACACCCCATTTATTATTCGCTGTAGCTCCTTTGGATATGGCAAACAATGTGTCGTTTTTTCATTACTTTTGTTTCTTTTTATGATTCTTTTTCTCATGCGGTTATTCAAGCATGGTATCAAGTCTGGAAACCCTTCAGACACACCGTGAGCTCTAGCCGGCTACTAGACCGCACCATATCTTTGATTCCGTGTCTGATAACGAAATCTTCAGATTTCAGTCCTTGAGCCGCTTTCTCCTCCTCCTGATTAATAATTTTCCAGTTCCTTTACCATCTCGAATCAGGGATGGTTCATTCATTCGTTTCCCCACTACAAATAGATTATATCAACAAAACATATTGTCCACATGAAATGAATAATAATCCGCTAAATATATCGAACAAATATATTTTCATTTTCGAATTTATATTTTAGGTGTCAAGTAGTGCGTCATCTCAATTAGATTAGCAAAAGCCATCCGTTGATAATAGCCACCATTTGACATTCATACTTTTCCACTTCAGCACCTTGATTCTCTAAAAAATAAGATAGGTGTAAATGGGTAAAGCGACCGTTCACAGATTATCACATTATTTTCCGATTCGCTAAAATTTGAAAATGATAAGTAGTTAAATATTCAAGTAAAATTTCTGTCAAAAGTTTATCCCAATTTTTTATCTTGGGAAAAGTATTTTGGCTGGTGCAAAATACGAAAAAAATTCACGGTGGGCTGTATCGTCTACACGGCTGTAGATGTTTTGCGTGGTAACGTTTATACGCAGTGAGAGTAATGATAGACTGAATACATTTATTATATTAATTTAAAATTAACTAACCGCTACAGTATCTTTACGCAAATATTTTGACACTAGAATTGCTCCGATCAAATGAGGCATTCTCCCTTTACAGTGCTCTAAAGCTTTGTAAATCTCTATTTTGTAGATTTTGTATATTACAATAAATTATCTGATTAGGCGTTCTCTCGCTATAGTGCTCTCAAAAATTATAAAATTTATTTGGAGAATTATTATTTTAATTTAAAATAAATTAACCACATGTATGCCAACTCTCTGGTTACAGGTTCAAGCATTTAAATCGCGGGTTTCCTCGCCGTCGGATGACGTCATCAGCACGTAGCCTATATTTAAAGTTAATGCTTATTATTGATAAGTAATTGCCCAAGACCACGGGCAAAATTTCATGTCACTTACTTTCCGAACATGCGGCTTTGAGGTCTACGACGTTATCACGTCAAAACCAAAATTTATCGATGTTGTGAAATCAATGAGTGGCTCCACTGATACGCTGAAGAATGAAATATAGCCATCTTACATTTATCAAAGCACCTAGATATACAAGCCATAAGCATCAAATTCGAACTTAATAAAAACCATTAAGTTTTTATTGTTGTCAAAAAGTGGTTGTGCGAAGTTGGTTTATTTCTAGTCTATTGTATTTTAAAGTCTTTGATAAATAGTAAGTAAGATTTTACGTCATTTATTTCGTTTTTGTAATTTTATACTGTATTTTTCACATAGGCATAGAAAGAAAAATTAAATTTGTACAATTTTATTTTAATTATATTAATCAAATTACTAAATTTAAGTTATAGGTTTTTTTGTAACGTAAAACTATTTTTTTGTACGAATATTTTTCATTGATAAAATTTTAATAAAAAATCTTGAATTTCACATGGGTTCTTATGGGAAATCGTAAAATGTATCCCCCTTAAATTAAGCTTCTTTTAAAATTGGTCTGATGCTGATGGCTTGTATATCTAGGTGCTTTGCATATATCATAGCCGTAAGGTAGAAATACAAGCTTTCTACAAGAGGTGAACGTTTTTCTGTTTCCCATCAGAACCAATGTAAAATTGGTAGTTTTGATTTATAAGCTTATTAATGAAAATTCAATTTAATGTAATAAATTTTTTTGTTAATTTGCATATTTAATATGTTTCGTCGATGTGGTTTGAAAATCATAGAAGAAAATATCTCTACATTTTAAAATATATTGAAAAAAGAAACCATTTCCATTTTCAAAAACTACACACAAACCATTAAATGCTTATATAAAAAAAATATAAAAAAATAGAATCATCCTTGTTTTTTCAATATAAAACCACTAAAAGTAACAAAGGACACTTAAAAAGTAAAAACGGGCAAACACGAAAATAGAAAACAAAAACGGCTAAGATATCTTTGTCTGATCAAACCACCTAAACTTAATTTAAGGGGGATACATTTTGCGACTTCCCATAAGAACCATGTAAAATTGAACATTTTTGATTAAAATTTTATCAATGAAAAATACTTGCACCAGAAAATATTTTTCGGTTTATATTTAAATCAAACCTTTGAGTATAACATATTTTAAAACCAATAACTTAAATTTAGTAATTTGATTAATATATTGTAATTAAAATAAAATTGTACAAATTTACTTTTTCTTTGTATGCCTTTGTGAAAAATACAGTATAAAATTATAAAAACGGAATCAATGACGTAAGATGTAAAATAAATACATAACTTAGTACAAATTTATTAATATAGATGGGGCATTACTATTTATCAAAGACTTTAAAATACAATAGACTAGAAATAAGGGGTGGTTAACCAACAATATATGCCTCTCCAACTGTCCACGCTTGAAGTAGAAGGTTTTATATGGGAAAAGTTTGTTTCTCCTCTAGAGTTTAACATCTTTGCTATTTCCCTTCAAATAAATTTGCGAAGTTTCACCTAGGCGTTATAAAAGCAAAGCTTAACTGAACCGTTTTTTTATGCACCACCATTTCCACACTACATCGTTACAGTATTTGTGTATTTACGTATATACAATACAAAATATTTACAGTCTTTATACAATTTTTTAATGACAGTAGCCATTTTGATGTTCTTCAGTTTATTTGTGTAATATGTGTACATATATTCAGTAAATTTTATGATGTAACATTAAGTATTTTTTTTTTAAATTTTAATTGCGATTTCCTAATTTTAGTAGATAATACAAAGAATTTCAAAGGTACAATCATTTTGTTTATTGAATTGAGATTATTTTAAGTTTATTCCACCCAACTTAATTATTCCAGAAAGAAGCACAAGATTTGCGGCAGCGGAGGATCGAAAATATAAATTAAATTATTATTATTTTAGTTTTAATTTCTTTTAAGTATGTACATCTATATAAATAAAAATAAATGTTTATTAGCAAAATCAAAATTTCAATTTCTCATTTGAACAATTTTATCAATTTAAATTATTCAATAAAATGAATTTAGTGCTTAATAAAAATTATTCGCAAATGTTACGCTCCCATTGCGTTTGTATTTATTTCGCCTTTAATATAAATTTATATAAAAACAGTTCGCTTTTACGTCACAAAGTGGTACGCTTGGGAAGAGAATGCGAAGAAAAATGCGAACTATCAATACATAAAGACATTTAAATTACTTCACCTTCATTTTAATTTTCATACGCCAGATGTAACAAAAACGTTACGCTTTTGCTTCGCCTAGGTGTTACGCTTGCGAAGAGTTTCATATATAAATGCTTACGCCTGCGTTACGTTTGGCCATGTTTAGAGGGTTATCGACATTTTTTTTTAACAAAAAAAAAAATTTACTTTAATTTTATTGTATACTTGAGGATATTTTAATGTTTAAATAAAACCCATTTGGTTTTTTTTCAACATATTTAATTAGTCGAGTTTATAAGTAAGTGTCACTAATCGCTAATTATAAAATAACACAGGAACGAAATGTGTCACGTCATGAGATAAAGATGGGTTTGTAAATAAAGCGGTTTTAGTAAAACATTAATTAAATATCTATAAACAAGATTTTATTAATTGATAGAATTGGAAATCAAAATTCAGTTTTGTAAGAAATTTCATTTAAGAAAAACGAAATTAAAATAACATAACCTTTTTTTGTCGTTCTCTTCCCCTTATATTAAGTTCGAAAAATACAAAATTTGATGCTGATGGCTTATATATCTAGATGCTTTGGTTTGATCTATATATACCATATATAGAAAACAAAAAGTAACAACACGATCAAATAAAAATAAAAATACGTGTAAAGACCAAAACCTGCTAAAATTCTCTTTAGAAAGCCTGATGGTTTTGCTGATACGTAGACCATAACCTGCTAAAATTCTCTCTTAAAGAGAGAATTTTAGCAGGTTATGGTATCTATACACGATGACGTTTCAATAATACAATCAGTGGTTTAGATAATTTTACAGCAATAACAATACATTCGGCTTTCTAAAGAGAATTTTAGCAGGTTTTGGTAAAGACACAAAATAAGACCTACAGCAACACCAACAAAAATGTTTATACAAGCCAAACAGTACAAACACTTAAGATATAAAAAAGTACGTTAAGGCGTAGTATTAGTGATGCATATAAATAAATAAGAATGTATATACAAAACAAATAAGTATAGGTGATAAATTCATAATAAATATAGTGTACATACATATTTTTGATAGGATCTGTGTAAGGAGCGAACGAGACGACTTGTATAAACATTTTTGTTGGTTTTGCCTACAGACATCTTTGTCGTTCTAGCACAGAAAAAGATAAACAGATGTGCAAAGTTCATACTACTCAAATGTATATGAATGATATTACTTACAATTTTCGAACAGTTGCCAGAAGTAACACCCGAGAACGAGAGGTTTGTATCGTTTACTTTATAATGTTTTCTCTTTCCAGTTTCGCACAGTTAAAATGCAATCGTGATTGTGTTAGCAAGATCGTTTTTTTATATACTATATACATATGTACATACATAAATGAAATATATATATTTGTTCTACTTTATCTAATGTTTTCATGTATATAACCATTTCAATAATTTCTTTTTAAAATACAAGAACAATTTATATTTGTTAATTGTTCGTACATTTAACGTTTCCATAAATTTCGAGGTATTTAATACGACATTAATATAATTTAGACTATCACAAAATCATTTCCACAAGTTTATTTAAAAAATAATAATTATCCGAACAAACGGTAAATTCATTATTTGTAATACATTGATAATAAACTAATTTATTCATACATTCATATAAATCAAAGCTTTAATTTATGTGAAGAAATGTACCAACTTTCTTCTCGATCTGTTTTTTTATGATTTCCATATTCCATTTAAGGACATTGTGTGTGTGTGCTTCGTTACAATTTTAATGGATTATTTGGTTTTCATATGAATTTGCTCGCTTTAATTTTAGGTACATCAAAACCAAAACAAAATGGTGTAGTAATTGTAGTTTGAGAATCTGTTTTTGTAAACTGAACTTGAGTAAAACATGGTGGCGGAAGTATAATGATTTGAGGAGCTTTTAGCTGAAAGGGTTTGGGATATTTGATCTTCATTGAAACCATAATGAACCGGTTTAAATATTTGGATATTTTGAAGGATAATTTGTTAATAAGTGCTGAGGAAATGGGACATGGGCAAAATTTTCGTTCCTTAAATGACAATGCCTCGAAGCATTCGTCAAAACTGATCAAGGTATGGCTAATGTACAATGTAAAGTCAATACTTCCTCATACTTCCTCAGCCACCAGATCTCAACCCGATTGATAATTTATGCCATTATTTGGAGCGAAAGATCCGTGAACAGCAAATTAATCGTAAGGAACAATTAAAAGGGTCGTTATGAATGAAAGGGTCAAAAATTCCACCGAAATATCCCGGAAGTTGTCTTTCTCAATGAAAAGAAATTTGCAAAGTGTCATTGCATGAATAGGTTACAACACCAGACCTAACTTTTTCACCAAATTCCTTCAACTTCTTTGTGTGTACGGACAATTATTTGACGTCGTTTTAGGCGGTTTAAGTAGTTAATCATATCAAACGTGAAAGTAAATTAGTTTATAGCATGATTATTATTATTTTTAGGTTCCTAAATGTAATTTGAGTTTAAAAAAATTAAAACTGAATTTTTTGTTTGGTTTGTAATTGTTTTTTTTATCAATGTTTTCTTAACCGAGTGCTGTACGGACAATTTTTTGATACAGTGTATGTAAATGCAATCAGAAACCGTCCCTCTAGATTGGCCGTCAAATTTAAAGGTCCATTATTACTCTAAAACCAAAAGTAAGAAAGTTACTCGTCGACGTCCCTTTGTAGAATTTCTCTACAAATTTTAATTTTGAGAGCCAATCTCATCATCAATTAAGCATAAATTCATAAAAAACGATATAAAAATTATAAAACAGAAATATTTATTTTTTCAAGGTCACATATACGTCTAGATGTATGCACGTATAAACAATGCTAAATGCATTTAAATTTCCTTAATACATATATACACATCAACAAAAACAAAAGGTAGATTCCAAAATAAAATACGTTGACTTCAAAAAATTTAAGGGAAATGATTTTTGTTACATCATATGAGAACAGTTACATAACGAACCATAATGAATGAAAAATCCCTACTAAAAAAATGTAAGTACACAAAAATGTATAATGTATGTCTGGTACAAGCCTTGCGGTTCTCATACAAGCCAGATATCATAAAACAAATGTACATTGACTTGTGTCAGTGTGTAATTCAGTTTTATATAATAAATATTTAAATAGAAAATTTGAATATTTATTTCATATCGTGTTTGTATCGGCGACATAACACTAATACTAATATAATACAACTCAACAAAAACAGATTCTCAAACTACAATTACTACACCATTTTGTTTTGGTTTTGATGTACCTAAAATTAAAGCGAGCAAATTCATATGAAAACCAAATAATCCATTAAAATTGTAACGAAGCATACACACACAATGTCCTTAAATGGAATATGGAAATCATAAAAAAAAAGATCGAGAAGAAAGTTGGTACATTTCTTCACATAAATTAAAGCTTTGATTTATATGAATGTATGAATAAATTAGTTTATTATTAATGTATTACAAATAATGAATTTACCGTTTGTTCGGATAATTATTATTTTTTAAATAAACTTGTGGAAATGATTTTGTGATAGTCTAAATTATATTAATGTCGTATTAAATACCTCGAAATTTATGGAAACGTTAAATGTACGAACAATTAACAAATATAAATTGTTCTTGTATTTTAAAAAGAAATTATTGAAATGGTTATATACATGAAAACATTAGATAAAGTAGAACAAATATATTTCATTTATGTATGTACATATGTATATAGTATATAAAAAAACGATCTTGCTAACACAATCACGATTGCATTTTAACTATGCGAAACTGGAAAGAGAAAACATTATAAAGTAAACGATACAAACCTCTCGTTCTCGGGTGTTACTTCTGGCAACTGTTCGAAAATTTTAAGTAATATCATTCATATACATTTGAGTAGTATGAACTTTCCACATCTGTTTATCTTTTTCTGTGGTAATGTGATAAATTGAATGTCATTTTTATCAGTAAACAGTCAATACAAATTGGGTGTTGCCCAATGTTTATGTAAAAAGGAAATAATCAGCTTGCATTGGGTTTGCTTTATATGAAACAAACATAAATCGCGACTTCACAAAAGAACAAAGGGGGGAAATATTATTTAACTGGAGATTGGTTTTACTTGTGAAACCGGCCACTAGACAAAAACTGAATGTAAAAAGAAACGGAACAGAAGGAAAATTCTCAGCCAAATATTATAAATTTAGTTAAATCTATCTTATTCTAAAAAAAATGCAATTGATGAATCCGATTAAGTTTAAGGCGTTTTAAAAGCCAGCCTATACTAATCTATTTATTGTTATCAGTGGATTAAGGAAATTTTTGTGCTCGGACGTAAACTACTGATAATGAAAAATAAGTGAAACTCATTGATTTCAAGTGTCTTATCGGTTTGAAAAATATCGTCAAGTATTACGAAACATGAATCGTCATATTTCTTTTTAAGTAAGGGACTTTATTTACTTGTTGATGTAGCAGCAAATTTATTTATATGCTTATACGAAATTTTTTAGATTACTGAACTTGAATTTATACGTTAAAAATGAAAATTTTTTGATAAGAATCACTCACCGTTCGTTTAGTTTTAAATCAACCCTCATTGGGCAAACATTATAAAAACATCAACAAATTACAGAATGGCAGACACCAATGTAACACTTGAAAATTTCGATAATTATTTAACTAAAGAGCTATTCAGTTCAATTATTAGTAAAAATATCGAAAAGGCGCCTTTTACAATCGTTCACTTTGAAAATGTAAAAGCAGTTGAGCCGGGTGAGAATTTTATTTCGACAATTATCAAAAACCTTGTTAAAATTCAATTAAATGATGGCACTGTAACCGAATACCAATTTATTTCGAAAATAATTGGATCGTCGATACTCGAGGAAAGTGTTGTTGATGGTATGATGGTGTTTCCCAAAGAAGTTGGTATGTATCAAGATATTGTGCCCGAATTCGAGAGGTTGTGGAAAAAATTGGGCAACACTGATATTAGTTTTGGACCAAAATTATATTATGCTGAATTAAAACCACGAAAAATGTTAATATTTGAAAATTTAAGTAATATGGGTTATAATATGGCAAATCGATTTACTGGTTTGGCAGAAGATCAAGTACTACTGGTATTAGAGAAAATTAGTAAGTGGCATGCGGTATCGCGGGTATATTACGAAAATCATAAACCAATTGATTTATTATTGACGAGAGGTTTAATACATTCTGGTGTCGCAGACGATGCCATGTCAGATTATAATAGGCTGCTGCACATTAATTTCGTGGAAGTTTTGGAAATGACCAATTTAGATGAAACTTATTTAGAAGTGGTGGTAAGTTTTATTTTATTGGCAAACGGAGTAGTGAAAATTAATTTAATCTGTTTTACAGAGAAACTGGAAAAACAAAGTAATTCCACAGCTTTTAAAAACCGTTCAATGTGATCCATGTGACTTTAATGTGCTTAATCACGGTGATCTTTGGACCAATAACATGATGTTTTATCAATCTGGAATTTCAAAGGATGTGAAATTTGTAAGTTTCTCTACATTTTAAGCTAAATACGTTTACTGACTAAATGCTGATATATTCTTTGTAGATTGACTATCAGCTTGGAAATTATGGGTCACCTGCTTTCGATTTAATGTATTTCTTCGTGGCCTCAGTGAGACATGAATTACTTGCCGCAAAATTTGATCATTTCATAGCTTACTATCACAAACACTTGGTGGCGGCTTTAAAACAGCTAAATCTAACCAGAATTCCTACATTAAAGGAAATTCACTTACAAATATTAAAGAAATCTTTTTACTCAATAGTTATGATTATGGGCGGGTTACAAACTATTACCATCGACCACAAAAATGATGGTATTGATTTGATGAACGCCGTTCGTGACGATGAAATTGGTTATGCGACTCGCAAGAAAATGGTTGAGAATCCACGTGTTTTAGGTAATGTATTGGGGCTATTGACATTTTTGGGGGGTCGTGGAATGCTAGATTTCTAATATTTTATAGGAAATAAATGATGTATTTGACATTTTTTATCTCTGCCTTACGATTTTTTTTAACCTTATGAGATATGGCGAAAATTTGGATTCAATCTTTCTCTGGCAATCTTTCTCTAACAATTTGGATTCAATCTTTCATTTGCCCTTCAATTAACAAAGGTGCTAAAATTATGGCTCAAAATTGTTTAGATTGTCAAAAATCTAAAATCTCGCGGCATTCAAAATCCCCTCTTGGTAAATTCACCTCATCATTATGGGTCCACTTCCAACCTCAGACAATCAGAAATACTAGGCAATGGCAGTGGCCGGAAGCAATCCCAGTTCTAGACATTACTGCTACTACAGTTGCATTTTCCGTATTTTCAACATGGGTAGCTCGATTTGGCGTCCCAGATTCACATTTCGACTAAATTAGCCACTTGTTCGCACATAATGTACAATACTTTTGACTTGAGGTTTAACAATAAACAGGTTGAAGTGCCCATAGATCGATTAAAATCGGCATACATAGAAGTTCATACCGACGATGCAATTTTAAGTGAACCGACAGGTGAACGGGTATCCACAAGTAGATCGGTTAATCTACCACTCCATAACGTTTAACGATACACCAAATAGCAATGCACCAGAAACCCAACCGGATAAAATAACCACTTGGTCAGGTAGAATATCTAAAAAACCTAGTCGATCACGTAACTGAGGTCACTGAAGAGAGTGTTGGCGGTATAAACCTAAATTTCGCTTAAATTTCATCGCTACCAAAGTCAAATATTTTGAGTAAAGTGTTTTAAATTATAAATTTTAGTTTTTCTAGTGGTATATGGCAGTTACATATTTGGCCATCTATACTACAATATTAAAGATCATTAACCTAACACAGAGGTCCATATGCCCTTTCAAATTATCAAACCGGAGAATAAAGTAGCATTTGTCGCTGGGGACAACATTTTATCAAACATCTTAAATAATATACACAACTAAAACATTCTCAAATATGGACTAAATTCTTAAGTATGGAAATACACGGTCGGAATTCAGCTAACGTTTGGAGCAAAATTATATTACCATGAGTTAGAACCGCATAAAATATTGATATTTGAAGATCTAAACTACTCTGGATCTAAAATGCCAAAGTTTGTAGCACCGCAGAAAACATTTTCATCTGAGTTTTCCCACATTCAACAGAGCAAGTCTGAAGCTAAACAACCGCGAGCGAGTATACCAGTATTTCGTAGTGATTATCAAGAATGGAAAAGTTTTAATGATCTATTCATGGGGCGAATTCACATGAATCCAATGTTGAGAAAGGCAACAAAATTCCAATACTTGAAGGGTTGTCTAGCAGATCGCGCTGCTAAACAATTGATGGAATTCCGTTAACTGACGCTGCATATGAACAGGCGTGGGATAAACTCTGTAAACGGTTTGAGAAGGAGGGACATATTGCCAACGCATTTTTCCAAACACTAACACAACAAGCCATCATAACGAAATGTTCAGTGAACCAATTAAGAAGGCTCTTTGATAAGAACACAAAGAACTGCGACTCATTAGTTATTTTTGTCTTACTGCAAAAGACCGATCCAGAAATACAAAGAATTTGGGCAGAGCAAGTAATCGAAAAAAATTTCGCACCGAAGATGATTTCCTGAGATTCCTCACCACATGATGCGATTCTTTGGAGAGGTTTCTTCTAGAGTTCGAACTCGTACCGTGTCTGCTGATGTCAAACTTATATGTGTCAAATACGAAAGCAATCACAAATTATTCAAAAGTATCATTTCAAGCCATAGGAGTTTCGTCAAGATGATACTTTACGGAAGAGAACGTGTTATGCTTCAATCGCCTTGGTAAGGCCCATGCATCCAACAAATGCTTTTCTCCACAACGAAGTCACAAATGCTCCATGAAACATCAAACGCTTCTACACATTAACGCAATCACCGATCAACAATTAGATAAGCCTAGTCAATGCACTTCATCTTCCATAACTTGTGTTAAATCAACCGTTACCAACCACAACACGTCAATCAACACTGTTCTCCAGTCAACAAGCATTACATCAACATCTCAACCAAACAATCCACATCCAAGGAAACCAGACAACAGCAGCAAGTTCCCTGGTCACTCAGTCAACCAATATACCAACAGCAATAATTTTTGTGAAGGACAAGCTTGGAGTTTAGCTCAGAAACTGAAAGCTTAGCGCAGAAACTTCAAATACCACGGAATCACATAAGAAAACCTATAATTGGTCTTGCAGGAGCTGGAGCTGGATATACCAGAGGCAGTGTACAGTTACACATCAAATCTAGCAAAACTTTCGAATGCCAATCATTAGTGCCAAATAATTTAACAGCAAACACCCCAGAATACACAACCATTGAAAAGGATTATCAGCACATCAAGCATCTGGTTCACACAACGTTCACGGATCGATATCATCCTTGGCGCTGGGGAACTTTTTGAAATACTATCTCCGAAAACCAATAAGCGAGATGACAAGGTGGTCGCTGTGAAAGGCGAAGCCTGCAAGCAGCCCCTCATCTAAATGTAGCAACCATTGAGTTTCCGAAGAATACCATCTAATGGAATAAAATAATGTAGTACATTTACCAATTAAGCCAAATCCTCCTGACTTCGGGAACTCACTACAAATTGCAGTTTTGCGATTGATGGAAATGGAACGAAAGTTCGAAAATAATCCTACGGTGCACCAACAATATAGCTACATGAAAGAAAACATCTGCTTCTTCCTCATCATGCGGTAGTAAAGGAGTTACTACTATTTAGCCTTCCTGTAGTAAAGCTGGGTGACAACTCGTAAGAGTAAAATCAAATCGGAATACAGGTCAGGTACCAATGCTACCGCAGAAGCACGTATGTAATAGTAAACATCTAGGAGGGAGAGCAATGAACACAGATAGTATGTATCGCTTACCGGCCGGCAGTATTATTAGGTGCATTAAGAGCCTGAAAGATCTCTTAGGTAGCAGTACGAGGTAACTGAACGCCCACTTGGCCTTTCAACAATAATAATAATAATAATAATGCGGAAGGGGAGAGAAAAACCATTGAATGATTTAGAACAAATCCAGATAAGCAGATTAAGTACATGGCAAACCATTCAGCAAGACAACACCGATGTTCTGGAGAATATTTAAACTTGATTACCTTAATACACTACAACAGCGTCACAACTGGCAGACGATAGAAACAAATTTAAAAACTGGAGATTTCGTTGTAGCATAGGCCGGGAATGACAACTCAGTGCGAGTGGCAACAATTAAATTCATCAATGATATCTTGCCCGCAGGAGTATTGCCAGGAGCATCCCAATAATCAACAAAATGTTAAAGACCGATGATGAATCTGGCCTCTCGTTTAATCAAATCGTCATGATAGTTGGTGGTATATCGACGATCTGTATGGATCACAAAAAATATGGTATTGATATGAAATATGCTGACCGAGATGATGCAACTGCAGTTATGAGACACGTAAAAAGATGACTGGAAATTCAGAAGGTTTAACTGTAAACGAATGTAAATTGTAACTGAGTAAACAAATTTTATCGCAATATAAATGATTAGATTGGTATTAAATATTTCATAAAACATCTTATCATTACACGAGTACATTTTTATCAATTTACACTTTGGAACATCACTGTTAATTATATGTCCAGCATTCCGCGATTTCCCATAAATTTAAATAGCCCTAACAAATTATTTAAGATCCTTGGATTCTCGACCTTCTTTTTCCGCTGAGCGGAACGTTCTTCTTCACTTAGGTTCGCCGCATTAGTAAGCTCAATTCCATCAGTTTGGTAATCGGTTAAAATAGATGCCAATCCACCGCAAAGCATAATAGCTGAATAAAATGATTTGTTAATTAATTGAATATGAATCTCCTTTAATGTTGGTATTCTAGTTTGTTTCAATAGCTTTAAGGTGGTTGTTAAATGCTTATGGTAGTGTGCAACAAATTGATCGTACTTCGCTGCAAATAAATCATCCCGCACTGATGATACAAAAAAGTAGATTAAATCCAAAGCGGGTGATCCATAGTTTCCTAGTTGCAAATCGATCTAAAATTTAAAAAATTTATTAGTTTGTATGTATACGAGAATGTTAGTTTTATAAAAATAAATTACAAATTTCACGTCAACTGGCGTTCCCGATTCATCGTCTAGGAATAGCATGTTATTTGACCAAAAATCACCATGATTAAGCACATTAAATTCATTGGGATCGGCTCTGGTAACTTTAAAGAGATTTGGTCCAATTTTATTTTCCCAATTTTTCTGAAATACAAGCATACCGTATTTATGAAATCGGCTCAAATATTATTGTGCTTTATAGATGTATATGCTTACAATCACTTCTAAATGAGTTTCATCAATGTCAGTCGCGCTTAAGGCTTCAATTAAATTAGCAAACGACAAATTAAAGGCCTCCGTTAAAAAATTAAGCGTACCCTCATTAACTAATCCGCTTTTCAGCAACTTACTAATTGGGGCATGCCGTTCACAATAAATTCTGGAAACAGCATGCCATTTACTTATTTTTTCTAACGCCAATAACACTTGAGCCTCGTTCAGTCCAACAAATCGATTTGCCACTTTATAACCTGATTCAGTTAAATTCTCAAAAATTAACATTTTGCCTGGATTCAGTTCGGTATAATATAATTTGGGGCCAAATTGTATGTTAATTTCGGCAACATCTTTTAAAATTTGTTCAAATTCTGGTATAATGTCGCTATACATTCCAATTTCTTTGGGGAAGGCTTGCATTTGTTCCACAATTTTTTCGTCAATAATTAAACCAAGAATTTTTGAAATAAATGAAAAATCTCGTACAGTTCCATCATCTTCCTTGATTTGAACAGCATTTTGAACAATCTTCGATACAAAATTGTTCCCAGCTAGAACTGCATCGGTATTGTTAAATTTGGTTATTTTAAATGAGGTGGCCGTAAGATGTTTAGCAATAATTGAATGAAACAATTCTTCGGTTAAACCATTTTTTGGATCTTCGATAATTTTATTTTTTATTTCATCCATTGCGCACGTATAAATAATTATTAGAGGTACTTATTTAAAGAATATTAAAACAGAACTAAAGTTTACAGTGATTATGTTTTAAATTCTGAACTCTAAAAATAGATAAGCATAAGTATGTATAGGTTGGTGTGTATAGGCAAAAAGATTAGAAAAAACTCGTTTCATTGCTTTCAAAGTTTATATGTAGCGGGAATAATAATAATGACTGCCGCCTTACGACACGCTTAAGCGTTATAAAATTCTCACAATCAGCGAACAATTAAGTAATCTAATCTTGATCGAGTTTATTTATTATTCGCTCTCTAAAGTTTAGCCACATAACAAGGATAAAGACAATTTTTTAATAATTTATCGCAATCAATATAAGTGGGTTCTGTTTATTGTTCATTTTCAAGTTACAGGTCTAACATTCCACGGTCACCCAAAAAAACTGATCAAACTTTTAATTTAAGTTATGCACTTTGTTTTCTCAATCATTTTCTGGCGGTGTCCAATTTCAGTGTCCTCGTGATTATGTGTAATATCAATTTCTTTGTTTCCGTGGCCCACAATCCACCCATATACCTACATGGTCGTAGTTTAAGAGATAAGAAAGTTTTGTTTAACTGTTTGTTTGGTATTCTCGAATGGTTTAATTTTTTTATTTTTTGGCTACATGGTAGTATGCAATGAAGTAATCGAATTTCGAAACGAATAGTTCTGCCGTTATGGATGATTCCATGAAATAGTACAAATCGAGCGCCACCGAGCCACAATTTCCCAGTTGGTAGTCAATCTGAAAATATATTTTTATTTTAGTTTGTAATTTATCATAAAACTAACTAAGACATTTAACTCATCTGGACCAATTGGTGTTATTTTGACACTAAAGGGAATGATTTTGTTTGTCCAATTTTTCTGTAAATAAACAAATCAAATTTTAATTCGACTGCACACTTTAAATAACAAAATTTGCATCCTATATTGCCCACAAATTCCAGTTCCAATTTAATCACACATTTCCTGATTTTTGGTCGGCGTTAACGAGTCGTCGTTAACCAACAGGGAGTTTACAAACTTTGATGATTGGACGTTGAAATGTTGAGCTGGAAGTTTTGATAGTTACTACTCTCACTCGATCGTCGTCGCCGGGATGTATTTGTATTATTCGTCCTAAAGGCCATTTACAAACTGGAGCACTGTCTTCTTTAACCAAAACTATATCGCCGATCTCAAGATTTGTTGTCGGTTTCTGCCACTTATGTCTTTGTTGCAGGTTATTCAAATAGTCGATGTTATATTTGTGCCAGAATGTTTGTGTTCTGGCTTGAATTCGCTGCCATCTAGTTAATGTAGTGTCTGCCGCTGATAGATATTTTTCAGGAAGAGACGTAGCTGGAGCACCGATTAAAAAATGGGCTGGCGTAAGTACTTCGTAGTCATCATCAGTAGACGTGGTGCATAATGGACGCGAGTTCAATATGTTTTCGATTTGGCATAATAGGGTTGCCATTTCCTCAAACGTCAAATTTACGTTGCTTGTTGATTTTAACAAATGCGTTTTCACGGATTTGACCGCCGACTCCCATAAGCCCCCAATATGAAGAGAGGCAGGTGGAATAAAATGCCAACTTATTCCCTTTTCACTTAGATACTCTGAAACGACATAATTGTGATTAATATTTTGTACGAGTTTATATGCATCACTTAATAATCTCCTGGCCCCAATAAAATTAGTGCCATTATCCGTATATGTTTTCTGGAACCCCTCGTCTAGCCGTAAAGCGTCGCAGAGCGGCCAGAAAAGCCTCGCTAGTTAGATCGCTGACTGGTTCTATATGTATAGCCTTGATCGAGAAACATACGAATATACACAGATATCCCTTGATTGGTTTTGTTCCCCCTCTTCCCTTTTTTGTAGCGAAATGAATTGGACCGGCAAAATCGATCCCGCAATTCGTGAATGGTCTCGTTGGTGTAATTCTTTCGACTGGCAGGTTTCCCATCAATTGATTGCTGGTTTTACGAGCGTATCTGGTACAGGTTACGCATTTACTGATAATTGTTCTTACTTTTGTTCTGCCTTTAATTATCCAATACTTCTGTCGTATCAAATTGTTGGTTAGTGTAGGACCCGCATGTAAATTTGAAGAGTGTATTTCCCATATCAGTTTTTCTGTGAAAATATGATTTGATGGTAAAATAATTTGATGTCTATTTTCATAATCGAAGTTTGCGTTGGATAGCCGCCCTCCCACTCTCAATATGCCAGCGGTATCAATAAACGGAGCTAAAGATAATAGGTTCGAATTATTATTCACTGTTCGAGCTTTCTGTAGATTTGTAATTTCTGTTTTGAACGCGGTGTTCTGCACCCATGAAATACAGACCATTCTGGAATCTTCAACCTCTTTTGCGTTTAGCTCACCTGAGTTTCTCAGAATAGGATTGCGTGTCCTCGAATTCATCAAATACCGTCTCACATATGCAACCACTCGTATTATACTTTGCAGTTTTGATTTTCGTTCAAAAAGATTATTTAACCAATCGTTTTGTAGCGTAGCTTGTAAAGAATGTATTTGTAGTTTAGGTTTGCTTATTTCTGCCTCAATCGCCGTTTCATCTGTTGCCGATTCAGAATCGCTTGAAGGCCAAAGTTTTTCGGGTAATTTCAACCAATCAGGATCGTGCCACCATTGCTCCAATTTCACTAATTTTTGTGGATGTATGCCTCTTGACCCATGATCAGCTGGGTTGTCTTTTGATTTGACGTGTGCCCAATGTTGTCTAGGCCATTTCTCCAAAATTTCACTGGTGCGATTTGCGACAAACGTTTTCCACCGCGCAGGGTATGTTGACAACCAGGATAACACGATAGAGGAGTCTGTCCATGCGTAACAGATTGCGTTAGGTGCAACCGTTTCTCTCACCATACACATAAGCTTTGCCAACAAATGCGCCGCACATAACTCCAGTCTCGGTATTGAGATCCTTTTCACGGGCGCAACTTTAGTTTTGGATGTTAATATATTCACCGTTATTTGCCCATCTTCATTTATCACCCTGCTGTACACAACAGCGCAATACCCTACTTCGCTTGCGTCTGCGAACTCATGGATTTGAGTATGTCCATAATGATTTATGAAACGCGGTATTTTGACCTCTTGAAAATATGTGAATGCCTCCCTGATGTTTCTGTAAAACTCGCTTTAATGATCAGGTAATTTATTATCCCAGTTCAACTTGAGAAACCAAAGCCTCTGGAATAATGTTTTCAATAAGATGATTGCTGGAGACAAAAAACCCAAAGGGTCGAAGATGCGAGCGGTCTGTGAAATGACTTGACGTTTTGTCACTGCGATATTCTTTTCGGGATTAACCCTGAATATAAATACGTCTTCAGTCGGATTCCAGTTCAGTCCTAAAACCATTACAACAGGGATACTACCACTACTGCTTAATTCCATTGTTGACTTGCCGCTTTCCTCTTCACTTAACATTTCGATGTTGGATCTCCATGATCTCAATGGAAATCCTCCCTTTTGTAATGCTTTGGTCATACTGTCTTTTAATCGACTCGCACTTTCTATATTTCGGGCCCCAGATAAAAAATCATCGACATAGAAATCTGTTAATGTATGGTGTGTCACCTCCTCATCGCCCGTATCACGAGCCAACTGCTGCAGAGTGCGGATTGCTAGATACGCCGAACAGGATAAGCCGAAAGTAACTCGGTTTAGCTTGTAATGTCGTATTCTTTCATTGGGATTCTCTCGCCATAATATCCTTTGGTAATCGGTGTCTTCAGGAGCTACTAAAATTTGCCGATACATTTTTGCTATATCAGCTGTTATCGCTATTCGTTGTTCTCTGAACCTCATCAAAGTAGCCCACAATGTTGGCTGTATGGTTGGCCCGATCATTAATTTATTATTTAATGCAATTCCACTGGATGTTTTGCTCGACCCATCAAAGACCACTCGTACTTTCGTCGTGTTGCTGCTTTCCTTAGTCACCGGATGATGTGGTAAATAACACGTACGTGACTCCTCTACTTTATTTTGTGTTTCAGGAATTTCGGTCATATGCCCCATATTTAGGTATTCTTTCATCTGATCTATATATTGCTCTTTTAAGGTTGCGTCCTTTAACAATTTGCGCTCGAGTGATAAAAAACGTTGTGTTGCGGGGATTAATGAGTTGCCTAATTCTGCCGATGTCCTTTTGAAAGGTAGCTTAATCATGTATCTTCCATCATCTAGCCTTTTGTAAGTCGCATCGTAAAATTTTTCGCATTCGTCGTCTTCTGGTGTGAGTGTGTTGGCATTCGATACATCATCGATCTCCCAAAATCGTCTTAGTGTGACATCCAAATCCAGGTCAAGTTGAACATTTAGCGCCATATAACTGTGTAAGCTCCTATCATGATTTGGTGACGGTTGTCCAGACACTATCCAACCGAATACTGTTTTCTGCAATAGGATTTTATTGAACCTTTTCTGTCCACTCTCGAAGATTGCAAAAAACTTATCGGCTCCGATTATAATGTCAATAGGACGTGGTTTATCAAAATCAGGATCGGCTAATTCCATATTCTCTAATACATGTCTGTCTTTCATATTAAAGTAATACTTTGGTAATTTAGATGGCAGTTGACTTATTACCAATGCATGTATCTCTACTTGTACGGAAGAGTCGTACAACGAACCCATCCTCATATGGACCCTTCCTCTTGAAACTATGGACCCAGACGTTATACCCGTTACTTGCAAATTAGCTCTCTGGCGCGGTATTTGTAGAAGTTGCATGCAATTCTCCGATATAAACGAACATTCCGAACCGGAATCAAGGAGTACTCGACATTTATGATATTGCCCAAACTTGTCTGCAACCAAAACACTCGCCGTTGGTAGAATTGATTGTGACCGCTCAATTACTGGTGATGTGGCCTTTAATACTGCGTTAAAACTGGTTTGCTCGGCTTGATTATTTGTGTCAACCGATTTCATATCGCTTTCTTTATGCACGATCGCTGTTTGAACGGCTGTGGATTCAGCCATAATAGATTCGGGATGTAACAGGAGATGGTGTCGACGCCTGCACTTTCTACAATTGTATTTAGATCTGCATACAGTTGATTGGTGGGTAGACGATAAACAATTGAAACATAATTTTTTATCTACCGCTACCTGTCTGCGTTCTGTACTCGACAAATCGATAAACTTCGTGCATTTTCCCACATAGTGTCCCCCTTTACATAAAGGACAAACTACTTCGCTAAACTCTGATACCATAGAACTTACTCGCTTTGATGTACTAGCTCTCGTTTTTTGAATGGAATCAAGACTCTCCAAGGCGTCACTCCTTTTGTTGAGGAACTTGAAGAATTGATCTAGGGTAGGGAAATCGATATTCGAAGTCTCGTGAGCCCATGCTTCCTTCGTATCCGCGTCCAGTTTGTTTAGCAAAATAAAAATCAGCCATGGATCGCGGCTTTCAGCGTTTTTATTGAGCACTTTTAACCCTCGCAGTACTTCATCGGATACATCACTTAAATGACGGATTGCTTTCGCGCTACTCTGAAGAACAGTTGGTTGCTCCATGAATTGTTTTAACAAATTATGTACCACGTGTTTTTGCTTGTCATACCTGGCTTTGATCTTGTCCCACACCTTGTCATAATTAGCTTCCGTAACGGCTATATGATTGACTAGTGCATATGCTTCGCCTTTTAATAAACTTTTCAAATATTGAAACTTATGCACTTTTGAAACATTAGAATTCTCATGGATAGAAGTTTCGAAGAGATCTCGAAATGAGGGAAACTCTGAATACCTCCCATTAAATGTTGGAATGTTAACTCGTGGTAGGCGCACTTCATTTTCTTTGCGGTTGACGGTTGAAATTTCTTGTATGAATTTGCTCTGATTTAATAGTAATTCTTCCATGCTAGTATTTCCGTTTTGGTATTGAGCTTGGTTTACCTCGTACAATTTTTTCCACTCAAAAAGTCTTCTTTTTATGTCGAAATGATCGGCTTCAAGTTTATCCACGGCTTCTATATGTGCGTCATCGAATTTTCCCTTCACCGCTCTTTCTACAGTTTGATACTCCTTCCATTCGTCCGCAAGAAGGGTTATGTTTGCATCAATTTTACTTATGCACGTGTTCGCTGTAAATGTTTGTACTTCAGCTTTGATATTTTCCACGCCCCTCACTAAACGTTTTATAGCTCTAGCTTCCGCCATCTTTATAAGTCACTTTCACTGATAACTGTCTTATTCACTGTTAAATAGCTATATATTTATACCCGTTTTGACGCTTATTAATAAAAAAGCGCCAAGAATGCGGCTCAAGTCACGATTTTATTTTGGTTTGAATTCGATATTCAATATAATTGTATATATAGACTTTCAATATAGTTAAATCAATTGTGCTTTTACTCACCGTTTATTCAAAGCGCCAATATCCGGCTCGAAGGACCAATGTAAAGCCACGAGATTGGGTAGGTATCTTTTACGTAAAACTTAAATTAAAATTCAAAACATTACACTAGACTCCCTCAAGTCCAGGGACCTTTCAAACCTTTAGGCAAATTAGAAAAAATGGTAGAAGCACATAACGCATCGGAAACAACAAAAAGAAGATTATAAAGATATGGATGGAATTACCTATACAAAGATATTATGCGAAGAAGTCACGTTACTGTGTGCATTTTGCTGCTTGCCTTGTATTACGTAGAATTTTGTAAATATGCTGTTTACATATTTTTGTATAAATGAAAAAATGCAACAACAACAATGAACAAACCGTATCAAATCTTCGCGATCGAGCCGTATATGGAACGTTGCAAAACTCGCGAAACGATTTGTTACAGATTTTTTAATAATGTTGCAGTACATCGATGTTATGACTTTTGAGTAAGCCCGAAATAAATCCTCTTGATCGCTTCGATTGGAACAATTCAAACATCTGGTAATAGAATATGTCTATAATATCGAATTTATAAAAACAAAAAAAATTTCGAAGTAGCAGTTCCTTGCCGTATTACAGGATGGATTTGAAAGGCTGGACTGGGAAATTTTGTTAGTAAATCTATAATTGTATTAATCCACACCTCATATTGCACAATCTATTATGAATGAGCCTCTAGCTCAAAATAGATTGTGTAAGTATGGGGTTGGTGTTTTATTAAAAATTTTTGTGAAGAAGAAATAAATAAAATAAAGAAATAAACAATTCCTCTAATCCCACAATGTTTAGATGTTTTGTTGTAATCGCTGTATCACCTTGAATGACCGCGTAGCTGCGTTCTAATCTCAAAATCCGGTTGAAAGCCAATTAAAATATGTTTTGTTGCGGTATCAAATCGTAGTCCAGGTACAAAGCGGCGTCAGAAAGTTCGATGAGGAATGCGGATAATCCAGGTAATGCGGTAGTAAAGTTAATAATTTCACGGTATATTCGTTTTATTAGTCGCTGTATATTTTAGGTTTTTTTTTTTTTTTATTTTATTTTCACTTATAAATTTGTTGTTTATCTCACGAGAGTCACTGCTAGAATATTCTATTTTTTACTTTATATAAAACAATTCACAAAAAATAAATTCTCAATTGCAATTTATATAAAAAGTGACATCTGTGTAAAATAGCTTAATTATATGTTACAATAAAATCTCAATTATATAATAATAAGTGACATCTGCTTAAAAATAATTTAACTACGTGATACAATATGGTTAAACCATAAATAATTTTAGTACAAAATTTCTTCGACTTATAATAACATACCTAGTATAATATTATCCATTTTGTCTAAAAACATGAAGTGTCAAAATTGAAAATAATAAAAGTAAACAAATTAATTCATTCTTTCTCGAAACTTTATTGTGTGAGCGTCTCATTTTAGTGAAGTGTTATAAATTTTACAATTTTCTTTTAATTTTAATTAATTTGTTTTTTATTTAATTATATCTTATAGTTTATTTTGATTTGTTTATTTTTATCAGTCGGGTAAGTCTTTTCATAGTCTTTTTCTATCCACAAAATAATAAATCCACGTAACACAAGCAAGGAGGGACAAAGTACGCAGTACTTTGTACCTCCAACATTTACTTCTACTGATTTCTCAGATTCCGAAGATGAAATAAATACTAAAAAATCAAAAATTGTTTTCAATAATGAAATAATAGTAAACGGTGAATTTGATAAAAATCCCAATATGTTAAATAAAAGGAAAATTAATAATAATAATAATAATAATAAAACTCACGTCGCAGTTTCAAAAAATACAGTAACAACTCCTACATCATCTTCAACTTTATCTGTTGATTCATCGAATAACTCAAATATGCCGTCAGTTACTGCTGAAAAAATTAATCTATATAACCGTTCAGATAATGGCCCATTTACAGTATTTATCAGTAAAGAAAATTTAAATATTGTTCTTTTAGCTAAAGCCCTTAAAATAAATAATTTTAAAAATGTCAAGGAAATCTCTAGCGTTAGCAAAAATGTTGCTAAAGTTATTTTTAGTAATTTTGAAGACGCAAATAATTGTGTTAAATCAGATATTTTTAAAAAATTTGATAATTATACTACATACATTCCTAAAAATTTCACTTCTTCTATTGGTTTAATCAGGAACATTCCTATTGGGCTTTCTAATGAAGAAATACAAGAAAATATTAGATCCAAATACCCTATTTCTAAAGTAGAAAGAATGACTAAATGGAATAGTGCCACTAAAACAGCTGAGGAAATTGAATTGGTTAAACTTACTTTTGAGTCTGGAACTATTCCATTCAACGTCATTTTATATGATAATCTTTTATTGAAGGTAGAATATTATATACCTAATCCTCTTTTTTGTAAAAAATGTCTAAATTATGGACATACAATTTCCAAATGCAAATCTAAAATTATTAGATGCCTAACGTGTGCTAATACTATAGAAGACGAACAAAAACACGTTTGTGACATGAAATTTTCTTGTAAATTTTGTGGAACGGGTCATGTTACTAATTTTTTCAGATGTAATGAACGATATAGGCAGAAACAAATTAGGGAACATATGATTTTAAATAAAACTAGTTTCAGAGAATCCAAAAGCCACCTTTATGGTAGCCAACAAAAAGTCCCTAAACAAATAGATTTCGCTAATGATATCTGTGTTGAGAATCAAGCCTGGAAAAATAACTTAATGAATTCTGATGCTAGAAAAATTCAAATCCTAAATAAATTAGTAAACGAATTAAAAAATCAATTAAATGAAAGAGATTCTATTTTTAATGATGTCAAATCACTTTTAAATAATTCCGATGACTTCAATAAAAATCCAGCTAATTTAGACTCACTTAAAATTAAATTAAATAAATTTATTAAAACATAAACTTTTTCTTTTTCCAGTTTTTTATTTTTCATTTTATTCTTCCATTATGTTACCTTTAAAAATTTTACAAATTAACATTCGTAGTTTAAATAGTAATAAAGATCTATTATATCATTATATACAATCCAATCATATTGATATCGTTATTTTATCTGAAACCTGGACAAATCCAAATAGTAATTTGACTTTTAACAATTATAATCTTATTACTGATGATAGACCAGATGGTTTTGGCGGAGTAGGCTTTTTAATACATAAAAAAATTTCTTGGAGAATTATTGATTTAAATTTTCATTACATCCGTTTTCAAGCTTTCAAAATTAACCTCAAATTTAAAAACATTAATTTTAATATCTTATCTTTTTATAATAATTCTGTTATTAGACCTCAGGAAATCGTTAATGAATTTGAACATCTTATAACTCAGAATCTAGATAACTGTTTAATAGCTGGAGACATAAATATTCATAATAGTCTTTGGGATAGTTCATTGTCCCCTACTCACGACAGGGTGGGTGATAAGATTGCAGATATTATCACTGCTAATAATGTCTTTTTATTAAACGACGGATCTCATACAAGGCAAGATTTTTTCAGAAATAATTCTGCAGCACTAGACATTACTTTGTGCTCAATCAATCTAATTGAAAAACTATCATGGAAAGTAGATCCCATTAATTTAGGAAGTGACCATCTCCCAATACTTATTGACTTTAAACTAAATTATTATCAAAAAAAACAAATCACAAACTGGTCAAAAGTATTGAAAGACTTTGATTTAAATTCTATTAATGATAAATGCAATATTGAAGAACACCTAGAAAAATTAATTTCTGAAAATACTTCTATTATTACAAGTAAAAATACTTTTAAACCTAAACCTTGGTGGAACGATCTTATACAAAGACTATGGAACATAAAAAAACACAAACAACTCATTTATAATTTAAACAAAAATCTTTTTACCGCTATTGAACTAAAAAAATCTATACAAAAACTTAAATTAACAATTAGAAGAGAAAAGAAAAAATCTTGGAATATTTTTTTAACAAGCATCAATCACAAAACTAATAATTCTGATCTCTGGAACAACATCAATAAAATTAAAAATAAAAAACAGTCTAACTACAGAATCCTAGAAGATCCCACACTTGCTACTAATTTTATAAATTACAATTTTCCTTTCTCCTTTGAATCCCCTCATAATCTCTCTAATAACTTCAATCCTACTATTAATCCTGCGGAATTTAATAACATTGAAATTCTTGATATTATTAAAAATTCAAATAATACTGCTCCAGGATATGATAAAGTCTCATATAAAATCATCAAACAATTAGTATCCTCTAATCCTAACCTAATCAATACTATTACAAATTATTTCAACAACATCTGGCAAAATCAAATTTACCCTACAAAATGGAAAACGTCATACACAATCGCCATTTTGAAAAAGGGGAGGGATGATAGAAATATTATTAACTACCGTCCTATTTGTCTGTTACCTATTTTTTTCAAAAATTTTCAATAAACTCATTTTAAAACGAATTAATGATCATCTAATCTCCAATAATATTCTTAATTATTACAATTTTGGTTTTAGAAAAAATAAAAATATTACTGACTATTTTGTAGAAATGTTTAATTTCATCATCTCCCTCAAACAACAACAAAAAAAAATTGTTTTAGTTAACATTGACATTTCCAAGGCTTTTGATAATGTAGATAAAAATATTTTATTAAACACCTTTAAAAACTTCAACTTCCCCATTAACATTACACATTGGATTTCTCAATTTCTTACAAATAGAATTATATCTATTCAAAATATCAATCAAACTTCCATTCATTACACTAATAAAGGCATTCCTCAGGGTAGCTGTTTGAGTCCTACCCTTTTTAATATCTATACCACTTCTTTACACGACATCAATAACCCCGATACAAAAATTTTCCAATATGCCGATGATATTTGCATTGTAATTTCTGCCGATAATCATGATAACTTACAATTAATAACAGATTCTACTTTACTCTCATTAACTAATAAATTACAATCTTTAAAACTACAAATTAACACTGATAAATCTCATTTTTTAAGACTATTCACTAATAAAAATAATTCCAAATCTCTAAATTTAAAAATTAATAATATCTACATAAAAGAAAGAGTGACTACTAAGATACTGGGTACAACCTTAACAAATAGACTTTCATTATCAATTCATTACACAAACTTAAAAGCAAATATTTCCAACTCCATTAATTTACTTAAAACTCTCACCCATTTTAATGGAGGTGTAAATCCTGAAACAATGATCAATATTTTTAAAGCAATAGTTAAATCTAAACTTGAATACACATATGTTTTTACAGACACTAAATATAAAAAAGATATTAATATCTGTCAATCTATTAAAAATGCTTGTCTGAGAGCTTGTCTAGGCTTCTTAAGAACTACTCCAATTCCAGCTATTTTATCTGAATCTCTAGAAACATCTTCAGATCTAGATTTTATTAAAAAATCACTAATTTACATTTCAAAAAATCTATATAATAATTCCAAAATCGGTAACGACATTAAAAACAATAGATCTCTTCATAAACTTAACGACTTATATTCTAATTATACTTTTCTTTCCAAAATTAAACCTTTTCACATAAAAAAAACGTCTCCCACTAATTTTAGCATCATAACAAATATTGAGGGAATCACAAACAAAAATTTTATAAACCACTCTGAACAATATGCATTATCTATGGCTGAATTTAATAAATATAATAATTTCGCAAAAATTTACACAGATGGCTCTATAATTAACAATAAACCAGGAATTGGAATTTTTGTTGAGGATAAAAATTGGAAATTTGCCATTCAACTAAAAAACCCTACTTATATTAAAAATATTGAAACCATTGCTATTAAAATTGGAATTACTATATCTCTAATCATCAAAAACAATAATATTATCATTATTACTGACTCCCAAAGTTCTTGTATTTCATTAAAAACGGCTCTATTACACTTTACAAATAGACACTACGAAAATCAAATTATTGATACTATCGGCCATAACCAAATTAAAAATTTTGTCATTCATTGGTTCCCGGGTCATTGTGGCTTAAAAGGAAATACTATAGCAGATAGTTTAGCAAAAAAAGCAGTTTTTTCTCCTACTCACTTTCTTGATAATGAACCAACTCTCACAGACCTATTTAACGATATCTCCAGATCTATAAATAATAAGTGGAAGGAAAACTACACTTTAATGTGTAATTCATCCGGCCACTTTTATAAACAAATTTGCCCTTCTCCAAGATCATCTTTCCTATTTAAAAACTCTAATTTTACATCCTGCCAAACCAGGCTAATTTACAGATTAATCTCTGGTCATACAGTTAACAAGAAATTTAAATTCCTTTTGGGACTTGAATCTACATCTAATTGTGAGATTTGTAACACCGTTGAAGATAACGAACATATTATTAACGATTGTGTCATATATAATAATATAAGAAATAATTTCCCACTTTTATACAGAAAATCCTTATTAGATATCTTAAAGGACCAAAAAATGGATGAATATAAAATATTGTGTGATTTTGTGGATAGAATAAATTATAAACTATGAATTAAGACTACATTTAATTTTTATTGACTTTTTCACACAATGATTTTTCTTTGGAATCATTTCATTTTATTTTATTTTATTATAATATTAAGATTTATGAATATTATATAATTTAATTCTAAATTTAAAAAAAAAAAAAAAAAAAAAAAAAAAAAAAAAAAAATAAAAAATTTAAAAAAAAAAAAAAAAAAAATTAAAAAAAAAAAAAAAATAAAAAATTATGAATTAATGAATTATAAATGTATAATTTAATTTTTAAAAACTTTTATTTTTATATGTATCCTTCATCTTCTCTCTAATATTCTTTATTTATTAACTTTCATTTAATCTAATTTAATTATCAAACTTTGTTTTATATAATTATGCTTTTATTTTATTATTTAATTTTTAATCTAATTTGTTTTTGTACACTTTATTCAACCCTCCAGAACCTCCCCTGAGTGGTCTCTGGAAATTTTGGGCTGTTTCTCAACTCACTGGTCTTATGGATTGAAAGATCTGACCTGAGCAAATTTAAAAAACAAACAAACAAACAAACAAATTAATTGGTCTATGGTAAGTTCAATGACTCGATATAATACAAATTTTCAGATTAAATATATTAATTTTATATTTACAGATACCAAAATATAAGAGAAAAAGCAAACTTCTAATGGATAAAATTATCAGATAAGTATAAAGTTAATTACATATATGATCAAAATGATTCTTTGTTTGTTCTCTTTTATTTTTAGGTTATGATTCTTAACAGTCGTAAAATAGAAAATTTAGAAATGAGTATGAGAGTTTCTTACACGAACAAACAAGGTGTATACTATTCAATATTACTGTTGAAATAACGCCCTAATACAAAGGAAAAACATTACATATGCAACTCTCATTTCTCAATTCCTATTTTGCGATCAAAATTCGGGTATAGCCTCCAAATATTTCAGAGATTAATTTTATTTTATTGGAGAAAATTTGGATTTGATTTGGGAAACAATTAATCAGATAAAAAGTTATGTGACGATGAGTTTATTTTAGATTTTTAAACTTACAATCATGGCTAAGTGGGTTCTGTCTATAAACATTTTTTAAATAGTTCACCATATCCGCATGAATTAACCCTTTTGTAAGCATTTTATTGATTGGCGCATGCCATTTAGCAATTTTCTTGTACCATTTAGCAATTGTATCGAATTGGATTGACTTCGTAACCCAACATTTTTAAATTTTCAAATAATAAAAGCTTTTGTGGTTATAATTCAGGACCAAGACTAACTTCAATTCTACCCAATTCTTTCAATAATGTCTGGAAAATGTTCATATCATCGACAATTTCTTGGCTGACCAGTACCGTTCCAATAGTTTTCGAGATGAAAACAAATCAACAAGTCCCTTCTTATAAAATTTTTACCACCTTATAGACCATCTAGATCTTAATGGATGTTGTTTTCATTAGTTTACTGACAATTGAATGAAATAGTTTTTCATTTAAGAATTCGTTTGGATCGTCACTAACTTGTTGGTCGTTTGATGCCATTTTTGTCTTTAAATAAATTAAAGTCACATTGTTTTGATTAAGGATTAAAATGCTATGAACAAAATTTAATTTAGTCAAATTAAAGCATAAAGGGTTTGTTAGCACTGTTGTGCAAACAATATGGTGCTGTTTACATAAATTCAAACATGTATTGTACAACATTTATTCAGTTTTTTTCATTATTCGCGCATTACAGAACCAAAAATGCCAAATAGGGTTGATATTAAACAATTTTGGCAAAAGTTTATTAATCTATATCGAGATTTTCCTGAATTATGGAAGGTGAAAAGTAAAGGTTATGAGAATAGATATTTAAAAAGCTGTGATTGTGACAAACTAGTCATTAAAATGAAAGAAATGGACAAAGATGTGGATAAAGATCAAGTAAGAAAAAAAAATTAATTGCCTTCATACCGCTTACCACAGAAAACTAAAAAAAGTAGTGGAGAGTACAAAATCTGGCATCGGAAGGGAGGATTTATATTATATGTACCATCATTATGGTACTTTGACGAAATTGACTTTTTGAGGGATCAGGAATTTCAGATGCAGGGAACATCGACTATGGACCTCTGAATCGGAGGAAATCGTACAGACGGTAAGTTACAAATTTTTTTATGTTTTTATTCATTCTTAAATTCATTATGGTGAGCAAACGCTCGTTGAAGAGGATAGACGTGTTTTTTCTATCCTCTTCAAAAATTTAATTTTAATTTATTTTTATTTTTGTGTTTTTGTGTTTTATGTTGTATCAAATAAAAATAATAATAATTAAAGTGTAATTTATTTATTTATTTATTTATTTGATACCTACAGTGACTACAAACGGTACAAACAATTACTACTAGCTACAATTATTAAAAAACGAATCTCTCGACAATTGAAAATCAAAAATTTCAAAAACTGAATTGAACACCCGTGATATTCTCAGGATCGGTTCCGAAAGACCATAGTTTGTTGGCACCAGGTCAATGAGTAAAAGCTCATCACGTTGACGCATTCGGCGTTCGGGAGCATAGATTTTTAGACGTACGAGTAGCTCGGTACAATCGATGCGGGAATTAATGATATCGCGCACGTACAGCGCGGAAGCTACGCCCCGGCGATAGTCTAGACGTTGTAGTTTCAAAAGATTACATCGATCTTGATAAGGTGGGAGGACATATTCCACAGCACGTGTGGACGGCAAACATCGGAGCGCGAACAGAACAAATTGCTTCTGAACACTCTCAATCCTCCCGGAATGACAGTGGTAGGATGGCGCCCAAACTGGAGATGCATACTCCAAAATAGACCGGACAAACGAGACATACAATGATGTCAAAGTTATCGGGTCCCTAAAATCCCTGCAGTTTCGTTTAATAAAGCCCAACATAATATACGATTTTGAAATAATGGTGTTAACATGTCTGGTTAATGTAGCGTCAGCTGAAAAAATCACACCAAGATCGGAAATGAACTCGACTCGGTGAAGCGGATACGATTAAAAGAAAGCGTCTTACATTTGCTCACGTTCAGAGCCAGTCTATTGTTAATTGACCAACTAGAAAATCTGTTTAAGTCCTCCTGCAACTTTACACAATCAGACAAACTAGAAACCCGGGCGAAAATTTTTATGTCATCTGCGAAGAGGAGGCAGTTAGCAAACTCATGTGACTGACTACCTTGAGGCACGCCAGATGGCACATGAAATAATTGGGAGTAAGAACCCAAGATCCTAACGGAATGCCAACGATCAGTGAGGTAGGAACGCAACCATTTAATAAGAATGAACTGACAATTTAGATTCTCTAACTTACTAAGAAGAATAGAGTGGTCAATCATATCAAAAGCCTTGGCAAAATCTGTATAAACAACGTCAAGCTGATGTCTGGAATTTACACTATCAAATAAGTCGCCACAAAACGAAATCAAGTTAGTTACTGTAGACTTACCGCGATAAAATCCATGTTGTACAGGAGAAATGAAGTTTTTCGTGTGGAAGAACAAGTTTCTATGAAACATAGACTCAAACAACTTGGGTAAGACAGAAAGAATGGCGATCCCACGATAATTACTCACATCACTTCTTCTATCCGCCTTGAAGATTTGATGAATACAAGAAATTTTCCAAGGATCGGGGAAAAAACCGCGACGAAGGCTTTCATTAAATATGAAGGTAATAGGACGGGTCAAACTCTCAGCACAACACTTAAACAGAATCGGCTGGAAGCTATCATAACCCGCTCCCTTTCCAACCTCGAGTTGGAGCAAGCAATCCCGTACTTCTTCCTCGGTAAACTTGAAAATATTAAATTGATCGTAGGTGGGCAAAGCTGGAGATACGATAGCGGATGACAGAACAGGTTTATAAACCGACGCAAAAAAATTGGCAAACAGATTACAGATATTGTAGGTAGGTATGATTGATAATTTTTACGGGGTGTTACAAACTGCATCAAATTGATTTTAAATTAATTTAATTAATATTATAAAATTATAAATTAACTAAATATATAAATAAAATGCTAATTTGGATTTGGGTTTCAACACATAATGACGTATTCATTTATGTGTGCAAAATTTAGATTAAACGTATGTGAACAACGTAGAATTATGTAAACACATTTCGGAAGGCTAATTGTTTAGAATGTAATTATTAACTTATTGGAATTTATTGAAGATTAGGTTGCAGGTTTCACACACGGACGTCATGATTGCTTATATGGCACTCCGATAAATTTTTAAGAAAATAATGTTTCATTTTCCTTGCATTGATTTATTATTTTACTTACTTTGTATGCATGATTTGGCAGAGTAATATGTACGAGAACTGAGTTAAAGTTTATGGATATATTTATATTTATATTTATTTATAGAGAAAGAAATCAAATTCTTGATTTCGTGATTAAGTACATGATTTTATTTTGTGCGGTTGTACATGGAATTTTAATTACTAAATGCTAATAATTGGATCGTACTAAAATTGTTTTAACTTAATTTGATTTATGTCATAATTAATTTCATATCTGCACACATCGTTGAACATGCTGTTGAATACAAAATTATTGATTTTGTGTGATTGTACATGAAATTCAATTTCAATTTTAATTGCTAAAATTTAATAATTGGATAGTATTAAAATGGATTTTATCTTAAATCAACAAGCGTCGTAATTAATTTCATATTAGATTTTATTTTACACACACTTGTAGGTGTTCTTGGGTATTTTATGTTCAATCGACACAAATATAGTAGTGATGTGCTAAATCGTTCTTTTTTGTTAAAAATCATATGAGAAAATAAACAAAACGGAACAAAAAAGATCGATTTAGCACATCACTAAAATATAGGCTTGAAACATGATATATGACGGGACCAACAATGTGTTTATACAGCCGTCTCATTCGCTCTTTACACAGATTTTATTAAGGAAATGTACTATATATTGTTGGTTTTTGTCTAGTTATACAAGCACAATGAAGTTTAAGTGTATTCGACTTAAATAGGATTCTTATACTTTGTATAATCGAATGGGTTTGAGTCGAATTGGAATCCGCCTTATACAATTCATTGAAAATAGTTTATTTAGTTATTAGTTATGATTAATAATTTTTTTTTTACAGTGTATTACAAACTGCATCAAATTGATTTTAAATTAATTTAATTTAATACTATAAAATTATAAATTAACTAAATAAATAAATAAAATGCTAATTTGGAAATGATGATTTGAGTTGAGTTAAGATTTGGTTTTCAACACAATATAATGACGTATTCATTTAAGTGTGCAAAATTTAGATTAAACGAATGTGAACAACGTAGAATTATGTAAAAACATTTCGGAAGGCTAAAAATGTTTTGAATGTAATTATTAACTTAATGGAATTTATTGTAGTTTTAGGTTGCAGGTTTCACACACAAAGGTCATGATTATTTATAAGGCACACCGATTTTTAAGGAAATAATCTTTCATTTTCCTTGTGTTGATTTACTTTTATTTTTTCTTACTTTGTATGCTTGATTTGGCAGGGTAATATGGACGAGAAATGAGTTAAAGTTTTATGGATATATTTAGATTTATTTAAGAGAATATTTAGGTATGATTTATTTTTTACAGGGTATTATAAACTACATTAAATTATATTTAATTAATTTTTATTAATATTATAAGTTTATAAATTAACTAAATTATATAATTAAATACTAATTTGGAAATATTAATTTTGAGTTGAGTTGAGATTTGATTTGCAACACATAATGACGTATTTATTTATGCATGCCAAATTTAGATTAAACAAATATGAACAACGTGGAATTAGATAAAGGCGAATTGTGATGCTAAATGTTTTGAACTTAATTGATTAATTAAATTAATGGATTTATTGAAGTTTAGGTTGCAGTTTTCACATACAAACGTCAATTTTACTGTTATGGTACACAGATAAAATTTGTAAGAAAATAATGTTTAAGGTTCCTTTCATTGTTTTATTATTTTATTTACTTTGCTTGCTTGATTTTGCAGGGTAAAATGTCTATAAACGGAGTTGAAGTTTTGTGGAGTATATATCGCTCACTTGCTGCAATAGCGACATAACTCAAAAATTACTTTTATTCAGGACACAATTATTTTAAAATTTTGAATTATAAAAATGTTCAAGAATAATTTAAATTTGTATAGAGATACAATTTAGAGATACATATAATAGAATATTATATAAATATACATATAAATACTACATCACTTTTAATAACGGCTGCGTGGTCCCTCATAGTCCAATAATTTAAAAATACCAATTTTGAGTTATGTCACTATTGCAGCAAGTGATATGTAATAAATTCCGTAGATGTTGATTTTTGTTTATCTTAATTATGTCAACAAGATTATGCAGCTGTTTTAAATTATACTTAATTATATATATTTGTTAGATCGTCTCCGTGCTACAGAAATACTGGTGAATTCTCGCTCAACATCCAGAAACTCCAAGCATCCAGCTGTTATGTAGCGTAGAAATTGTATTGTCTTGTGATAACTATTTTATTTTATTTATCACAAACTAATTTATATAAGTTAAATTCGATTAATTAAGTAGTAGGGATATGGTGTAAAGGTGAATTATTAATTTAATTTAGTTTCCGGAGATACCTGGGAAATTCTATTTGAGCTTTATTTGTAAGTGTCCTGTATACATATAGTGCTTAACTAAATTATAGAATACCAATTCTAGACTATAATATAATTTTATAAATAATTACCTTCAACATTATTATTAATTTTCTTTTTTCTAGATCTGTAGGAAATTGCTGATTAGTTTAAGTTTAATTTTATGGTTAAATATATATTTTTAACTTTTATTTTTAAGATGTATGATAATCACGATGACAACCATTGGTTTACCGTTGTGCTGTTTTCTGTTTGGATTTTTTAGTTTTATTATATTACCACTGAGTACTATATAAGAGTAGTAAATTTCGTACAATAAAATGTCATATAAATTTAAAAACGAATCATTTTATACTGATTGTAAGGCTAGTCGTGTAAAACGAGATATACTACCTTGATCAACAAGTTCCCGGAATAACCACCGTGTGGCGCTCCCATCGTTCCGATTTGAACACAATTTGTGAATAATTTACGGTTTTATGAGTTATAAAAAAATTATCAGTTTATACAATATTGCTAAAATTAGCTCGAAAATGCAGATTAGGTTGTAAGAATTCATGCGAACTTCTTATTAACTTATAATTAATTATTTATAATATTAATTTCTCTTGTAAAAATTTGATTAGGGCTAAATTGTAGTAAATAATGATATAGTAAATATTTAGCAAAATGGGTTCTAAATAAGAAAAAGACATGTGTGATATACACTATTTTTGGATGAGCCAACAAGACAAATGTAAGAAAAATGCATTCAAATTTTAAAAAAACATTTATTTCAACTCTTTAATATTTTGAGCTTCCTAGTTGCTTGAAAGGAACACGGTGTTACCCGGCCAGGGTTGGACATGGAGCTGTCACATTTATGCAGTGTCGGAGGTGGTTGTGCTTTCTTTGTTGTAATGGTGCTTCGATGTCCTCAATGGAAAGCATTCATCTGTGTCATAAAGTTGGTGTGACAAATGAAATCCTCTAGAATTTTTAGCCTTGAATTGGGAAGTCTCCATATTTGTTTTCATAAAATGTTAATTTTTTTTTTTTTTGTAATATATAATATATTCTGTTTTACCCATTAATATATTTTAAATAATTTAGTTTTAAAATACTTAAAGGGATTTCTTTTTTAATTTTTTTAATTTACTAATAAATAATCCAATTTTCAGAATAAACATATTTCTAGAATTAATCATTATTATAGGGATCATAATTAATCCCGAATTTCAAATTTAAATTTTAGTTTGAATCAACCCTCCAGGATTAACAAGTAGTGAATAAGCTGTAGTTTAGAAATTGTGTTGTCCTGTGCTTACTATTTTTACTATATTATTACTAACAATTTACTCTTATCCTTCGGCTGGGGATGTATAAATGGGTGTACGAAGTGTGCCCGGGAATACTGAAGATCCTGTTATAATAATTATCCATTTAAGTAATTAAATTTAGTTTTCAGAGTTGTCTGGGAATTTTTTTATTAATTTTATTTGTTGATTCTTAATATACTTATAGTACCTAATTGAATTATTGAATTATTAATAAATTTAGGTATTGTAGTGCTGTAATATTATCATTTAAATCATTTTATATAAATTTTAGAAAATAATTGAATTCATAATTATATATTTTCTTTTCTGGATCGGTAGGAAATTGATGATTAGTTTTAAGTAAAATTTTATGTTTAAACGGTTTAATGTTTATGTTAATTCTTGTTGCAGCAAGTAATAATTTTTAATTGGATATAAAAGGACCATTAATAAGGAAATAAGCGCTGTTATTTTAAATTTTTAATATTTTATCAGATAAATTAATGAAAGCACCCTTGTCCGGGGTGAAATTACAACATTAATAATTTTTTAAATCCTGTTTTAGATTTAGGATTTAGGGAGTCCTGAGTATACGGCCTTGGATTCCAGAGAAATGATCATCTAATAATGTAGTTCGATTGTGCTGTTTTGTGCTAACCTATTTATTATATATTGTACTAATAATTTACAAACTATCGATCGCATTGGTGTCTGTAACCGGGTCGAGTCTGTCCCAACTAATAATCCTATCCTATCCTTCGGTTTTGTTATATGTGTACGGGTGTACGGCATGGGCCCGGGAGTCCGGGAGATCCTGCTATAATGCTTGGTCATACACTCATAATCAATCAATCAATCAAACAAAGGTAAAGTAGCCGCCTGGCCAATGTTGAAAGTCGTAGCCAAAGCTTGCGCTCGTTACCAAAAATAAAACAAGATAGGACCAAATTTAATTGATTAAATAAAAAGTTATATAAAGGATTACAATTGTGTTTGTTTTTTCATTAAGTAAACAGAGTTAACAATGGATAATTTCACTTATGTAACTCTTTTGAGTATAATAGCTCTTTAAAATACTATCCCCGTAATTCTTTATCTCGCTTCACAGTTACACTTTCAAATGTTATAACCTTTGATTCTAGTGAGAAGTGGTATGAAGGGCTAACGAATGTTGCCCATACATCGGTAAAAAACCAAGAAGTACTTCACAGAAAAATTAAGATTATAAATCTGAAAAATCGGGTTATGTGAATGAACAATTAATTAATTTGTTAAATGCAGCTCCAAAATTTTATGAAAAAGTTAAGGGAAAGGGTTTCATTGATCGTTACCGACGATCAATCGAAATAAGACCATTCACTTATGTTTAGAAAGACAATCATTTATTCAACTTAAATTATTGGAAAATGTTAATGCAATACTAATAAGTAATGCGGAATATACATGAGGAATTTTTTGATATGATATTTGCACAGAATAAAAAAGAAAAACGGTCAGAGTTTATTACTATATTTATCTATTAGAAGTGATATTAAAAATTTCAAATTAACAACCGAGATGAATACTAAAATACAAGAATTCAAGGAGTATTATATTGAAGACATTTTTACAATTCGAAAGATTCCATATCCCTTATATATTTGCTTTTATTGTGATGTAATCAAACCTCGAATTATTGGGGATATATCGGTTCGTTGTTTGTTTATGGCTCCGTTAGGAACAGAAGTTGATAAAAGTATACCTCAATCGTATCAAATGAAAAATATTCAATATTGTCCCATTGAAAAACATAGTATATCACAAATAAGTATATTAATAACAGATGAACACGGAGAACAAGTAAAGTTTGAAGATGGTATATTCATGACCAGTTTTGTTTTACACTTTCGAAAAGGTAAATAAAGAAGTTCGACGCATCGATATCTACGCATTCACTAAACAAAGAGATTGGATAGAGATTACACCCAATATTATTCTCACCAGTCTGGGGAAGGTTACAGCCACGAAGATTTTGGTCCATTATTACGATTTCAAAATGTATATCAGAAGGGAAGAGAAACTGGAGGATTTTTTAGTGGAATATTTCGATACTAAACTCTATTGCTGTCATCGACTCTACAAGGTATAAAAAGTGGTGTTATCGAGGCAGGGACCGATTTTCTTCGTGGAAAACCTGTTAATGAAATATTCCGTGATACATCAATTCAGATGGTCAATAAATTACGAAATAAAGAAGCAGAAAAAATAAAAAAAATGTCGGGTTACAGGAATTAAAAACCACTCGAAAAAATCCATAAAAGTAACTTTGAAAGGATTATGTAAACAGTCGAGAGTAAACCGTGGGAGAAACACGGTGAAAAAGAGGAAAAAGATATTAAAAAATAAAATAAACAAAAGTATTATTGATATATTCACATAATGTCGTTTACTGAATGCATGAAATCAGAACTAGATCTGTTCAAACCGTCATCAATTCAAACAAATATTTAAAAAAATTGTAACATTCGATCGCCCATGCGGTCGATCTTCCGTCCACAGAATGTACTGGAGTCACCACCTACAGCATTTGAAGAAATATGGTGAATATTTGCTCGAACCATGAATACAATTTCGAATGGCAGCAGCAATTTCTTGGATATGGTTATCCCAGTTGGAGTGAGAGTCGTTAATGTACGCTCTTATAGCGGAAATAATGGTCCGGTTGTGGAGAAATTTCGAATAATGGTCCAGCACTATTAGTAAATAGCAATTGCCACTCTTAGACCTCCGATAAGGTACTAGGAAATCAACATACAGATGCTGAAAAGGTCGACAAGATTCCCTTTGTTTTCCAATTGGTGGTTGTAGTGAGTAATTACGGTCTTGTTCATTTTGCATTGGTTGCAATTCAATATGTATTCTCGTACATCCTTGATCATATTCGGCCAGTAAAATTGTCTTTGTAATTTCTCTGTGGTTTTGTGAATGCCCATGTGTGCTGAAGTCGTAGAGTTATGTGCGAGTTGAATTAAATTTTGTGTTAATTCCAGTGGTACGACTAATTTCCATTCCGGAATATCGGTTCCATCGTAGCGTGATCCATACCCTAATTGTATTAAGATTTTACTATCCGCAATATGATAATTGCACCTCGCATTGCCTGGTAGGTTTTTTATAGCTTGAATTTGTTCCTGATATTCATTTGAATTAAAGTCTGTTGAATTAAGATCCACATTTAGTAGCACTAACTCTTCATCGGAAGTTGTATCGGTCATGGGAAGTTTAGAGCCGTTGATTGAGCATGCATAACCTGCTGTATTGGCCTCTAATTGGTATTCATAATGTTTCAACCAATTTAAACCGCCAACCATATTTAGAGATTCACAGAATGCTCTAGAAAGAGAATCTGCTACCGTGTTGCTCGTTCCTTTGCGGTAGTCTATTTTAAAATCGTATGCCTGTAATTTATGGCTCCATCTTGCCAACCTTCCCGACATATCCTTTTGTGACACGAGCCATTTTAAAGACGCGTGGTCAGTGTATATAGTGAATGAATATTCTTCGATGTAACACCGGAATCTTTTAACACTCAAGACTGCTACTAAACATTCCAACTCCGTGATTGAATAATTTTTTTGGGCGGCGTTTAGCTTCTGAGAGATAAATGCTATCGGACGCTCTGACCCATTATCATCGACTTGGAATAGTACACTCCTTATGCCATCTTTACACGCATCACATTGGATGTAAAACGGCTTGCTGGTGTTGGTGAGAGAGAAACCTTCAATTTCTCAAAAGCTTCTTGGCCATTTGAGTTCCAATTAATTTTTTTATTCTTTTTCAACAGATGTGTGATGGGTGCTGCGATGATTGCATAATTGTTGATGAATCCTCTGTACCAGCCACATAAGCCTAGGAAACGTCGGATTTGCTTTAATGACTTTGGTGGGGGATAGTCAATAATTCCTTGTATTTTCGCAGGATTTGTACGAAGACAGCAATCACCGACGATGTACCCTAAGTATGCAACCTCCCTCATGACAAATTTACATTTGTCGATATTCACCGTCAAACCTGCAAATTTTAACCGCTCTGCCACTAGCTTTAACAAACGAAAATGTTCGTGTAAGGAAGAAGATGTGATTAATAAGTCATCAAGGTACACAAAAATATTCTCATGTAGTTCCGGAGGTATCACCTTGTGCATAAGGCGACACATTGTTTGTGGTGCGTTGCACAAGCCGAATGGCATCACTGCGAAGTGATATAAGGGCCGTCCGGGTACTATAAACGCTGTCATGTCTCGGGACTGGGGGTCAAGCGGAATCTGCTTACGTTCAACATATTTATTATTTGGTTCCAATTGGAATTCAAATATACTGCATTCAAAATGTAATTTCATTACAAAATCTTTCGAATAAAAGTGATTTCCTGTGAAAGTAAGACCATTCAGAGGCAATATTAGTGGAATTTAGTCAAAATAATATATGGACCATAAGAAAATGAATCCAAATCACTGACAAGTGGCGTAAATGACATTTAACAATTTTAGTCTTAATCACCAGAAAAAATGTCTAGCTTAAATTAATTCCTGGTTTAAGAAATCGTTAATCGGGATAATGGACAACAGTTTTAAGCAGCTACTACATGTACTATCGGATTCCTAGTTCAAATATCTAGAAGTTTGCGTTAACGATCAATGAACGATATCATACGAAATCTTAATTGGTACCTAAAGTTTCCAGACGAATTTATTCCCCGGGATAGGGGGTATTTCTTGGACTCGATGAACGGAGTAGTAGGTCAGCTACTACATTTACTATCGGAAAGTGAATTCAAATCTCTGGCAAGGGGTGCTAAAGCCCATTTATCAGTTTCAGCTAAAATCTCAATTGGTATAAAAAGTTTCCAGGATAATTTATTCCCCTGGATAGGGGGGAGTTTTTGGGCTCGATGGATGTAGTAGTAGGCCAGCTACTATATGTACTGTCGGAAAGTGAATTCAAATCTCTGGCAAGTGGTGCTAAGGCCCATTTATCAGTTTCAGCTAAAATCTCAATACGAGTTTCCAAACTAATTTATTCCCCTGGACAAGGGATAGGTTTTGGGCTCGATGAACGGAGTAGTAGGTCAGCTACTACATGTACTATCGGAAAGTGAATTCAAATCTCTGGCAAGGAGTGCTAAGGCCAATTTATCAGTTTCATATCCATATTCATCAATAATTATTTATATTTTTTAATTGCTGGGTTCCATTTAACGTGGCAAAGTACACACAAGTACTTCTAACTGCACTCAGCTAATCTTGCTAAATTTTATGAGTAGTTTGCTTTTTGAATTTATGGCGATTTCGTTACCAGAATATTTAGTACAACTAATCCATATTATTTTAATGCAATAATAATGTTACGTAATTAATTATTAATTATTTAAAAAATCGAGCCTCAGACATTTTTACAAAAGTTAAACACACGCCCTCTTTTAAGCAAAACCAAATATTTCAGCACTTAGCAGAAACATTGTGTAGTAAATGTAGTACATATACCCTAACAGAGATGTCACCATATCGACATATTATAGACACATTTGTTTTGATTGCATAAAACAAACAAATGTATATTAACTTGTATATGATAAGATAGACAAGGTAGTAAGGTGATAGAGTGGAGTGAAGAAGGTCTGGAGTTCTAATCTAAGCAAAGCCAACGAAAAATTTGTTTTTAGATGAAAAATTTTGAATTGAGGATAATCCGAGAAGATTAATCGGGATCGAGATCGCTACAAAAAAAATTTGGTATACAATTCGTGGAAATAAAAAAAAAATCAAATTTTTGCTTAAAAAAAAAATAAAGTCGGAAGTTTGAACAATCGAACTCCAAACCTTTCGCACAACACTCCTTCATCTTACCACCCAACAACTTATCTATACATAATTTCCACACAGTTTTTCGTTTAAATACTGATAAATTCGGACTTGATGAAAAATCGCATCCAAATTTTTGTTATTTTACCAGGCGAACAGAATTTAAAAAAATGGAGGTGTGGCCAACACACGCCTTTCTTTTACGAACAGAGAATTTTGAGAAATTTAATTTTTTTTTTTTAAATTTTTAAATTTTTGTTTTTAATATTTTATTTTTTATTGTTATTTGTTTTTAATTTTTGGAAACATTTTGTCTTCAGTAGTTTTTTGTAAACCTTATACTTTTTAAGATATTTACAAAATAAATTTTCTGGACCAAGGGAGTGGCCACTTCCGGTTAGCCGATTTGAAGGAAAATTCACTGGGACCTCCCAATTTATCAAAAAAGCTTAATTCTGAAGTTTCAGTTCGATTGGTTAAACCATCTAGGCTGTAGAGAGGACACAGACAGACTGACAGACTGACAGACAGACACCATTTCGAAACCCACTTTTTCGGACTCAGGGGACCTCAAAACAAATAAATCTCTAAAAATCTCTAGGTCCAAAATTTTCATGATTACTATACTTTATTTTACTAGAGTAAAAGAAAGTAAAACAACATAATTGTCAGCAACGTGACATTATTTTGTATCAAAGCGTGCCACTTCAAGTTATGTGACACTTGAACATACAAAATAAAGTCATATTGCTGACATTCTACCTTCTTGTAATTTCTGTTGGTCTGTTAAAATGACAAAATTTTTTGCGATTTTTGATGAAAACAAAAAAAAAAAATTTTTAAATTTCTGCTCACCTGGTAAATAAAAATTAAGTTTTTTTAATTAAAAAGGCAATCAATAACTCTAGCCACCCAAATAGAAAATTTGAAGCTTTTTATTACAAAAAGAAATCCTTCAGCCCGCGAGGATCGAACTATTACCATAAGAGAGCAGATTAAAACCATAGAGGTTTCTCGAGTTCGATCCTCGCTCGCACCTGAAAGAATTTTTTTTTTGTAATAAAACTCTTCAAATTTTCTATTTGGGTGGTTGCCTAGAGTTGCCTTTTAAAAAAAGTTTATTTTTATTTACCACGTAAGCAGAAATTTAAAAATTTTTTTTTTTTTTAAATCAAAAATCGCAAAAATTTTTTGTCATTTTAACAGGCGAACAGAAGTTACAAGAAGGTAGAATTCTGCCATATGACTTTATTTTGTATGTTCAATTGTCACATAACTTGAAGTGGCACGCTTTGATACAAAATAATGTCACGTTGCTGACAATAATGTTGTTTTTTTAAATTCTGTTCGCCTGGTAAAATAACAAAAATTTGTATGCGATTTTTCACCAAATCCGAATTTATCAGTATTTAAACGAAAAACTGAGTAGAAATTATGTATAGATAAGTAGTTGGGTGGTAAGATGAAGGAGTGTTGTGCGAAAGGTTTGGAGTTCGATTCTTCAAACTTCCGACTTTATTTTTTTTTTAGCAAAAATTTGATTTTTTTTTTATTTCCGCGAATTTTATATCAATTTTTTTTTGTAGCGATCTCGATCCCGATTAATCTTCTCGGATTATCCTCAATTCAAAATTTTTCATCTAAAAACAAATTTTTCGTTGGCTTTGCTTAGATTAGAACTCCAGACCTTCTTCACTCCACTCTATCACCTTACTACCTTGTCTATCTTATCATATACAAGTTAATATACATTTGTTTGTTTTATGCAATCAAAACAAATGTGTCTATAATATGTCGATATGGTGACATCTCTGTTAGGGCATATGTACTACATTTACTACACAATGTTTCTGCTAAGTGCTGAAATACATATTTGGTTTTGCTTAAAAAAGGGCGTGTGTTTTACTTTTGTAAAAATGTCTGAGGCTCGATTTTTTAAATAATTAATAATTAATTACGTAACATTATTATTGCATTAAAATTTTGTTTTTAAACATTATTGTTTGTTGTTAAACATTATTATTGCATTAAAATAATATGGATTAGTTGTACTAAATATTCTGGTAACGAAATCGCCATAAATTCAAAAAGCAAACTACTCATAAAATTTAGCAAGAGTAGCTGCGTGCAGTTAGAAGTACTTGTGTGTACTTTGCCACGTTAAATGGAACCCAGCAATTAGAAAATATAAATAATTATTGATGAATATGGATATGAAACTGATAAATTGGCCTTAGCACTCCTTGTCACTTTCCGATAGTACATGTAGTAGCTGACCTACTACTCCGTTCATCGAGCCCAAAACCTACCTCCTATCCAGGGGAATAAATTAGTTTGGAAACTCTAGGTAATGAGATTTTAGCTGAAACTGATAAATGGGCCTTAGCATTCCTTGCCAGAGATTTGAATTCACTTTCCGATAGTACATGTAATAGCTGACTTACTACTCCGTCCATCGAGTCTTAAACCTACCCCATATCCAGGGGAATTAATTATTCTGGAAACTTTTTATACCAATGAAGAATGATTGAAATGGGCCTTAGCACCACTTGCCAGAGATTTTAATTTGCTTCCGGATAGTAAATGTAGTTGTTGGCTTACTACTCCATCAATCGAGCCCAAAAACTGCCCTCTTTCCAGGAGAATAAATTAGCCTGGAAACTTTATATACTAATTGAGATTTTAGCTGAAACTGATATATGGGCCTTAGCATCCCTTGCCAGAGATTGGAATTCACTTTCCGATAGTACATGTAGTAGCTGACCTACTACTCTGTTCATCGAGTCCTAAACCTACTCCATATCTAGGGGAATAAATTATTCTGGAAACTTTATATAGCAACTAACCTTTTAGCTGAAACTGTGAAATGGGAATTAGCACCCCTTGCCAGAGATTTGAATTCACTTCCGGATAGTAAATGCAGTAGGTAGGTGGTTCATTATGCCGATTAACTATTTCTTAAACCAAGAATTAATTTAAACAAGACATTTTTTCTGGCGATTAAGACTAACAATTGTTAAATGTCATTTACGCCACTTGCCTATGGTTTGGATTCATTTTTTTATGGTCCATATATTATTTTGACTTAATTCCACTAATATTGCCTCTGAATGGTCTTACTTTCACAGGAAATCACTTTTATTCGAAAGATTTTGTAATGAAATTACATTTTTAGTACTAAATATTATATGAATCGTAATTTTTCCAATTGGAATTTAGTTTAGCAGTGTGAAACTAATACATATATATAATCTGTGGATTTGTGGAAAACTTCACATCCATGATCAGCCCGGGCTAGTAAACAATATATTACATTCACTTTTTTATCAAGTTGCCATTTCTTTAAATGGGAAGAATATAAATTCAACTGATGGAAATTACAGTTATCGGGCATATATAGAACAATTATTAAATTAGGGTGGCGATGCACATAAAACTAACCTTCAATTAAACGGTTGGGAATTGGATGTGAAGAGTCTCGAATTCTCGATAATCTTACATCAAACGATGGATTAAAAGCAAGAGCAGCTTTAACTAAGAACAGTACCAGGGTTGAAGTTTATGGAAAACTACATGCTGATAAGCTCAATCAGCCTTTACTATTATTAAATAATGTTGATTTAAGAATTGTGCTAACACTTAATAAACTTAATCTAGGCTTAATTGTGACAAAACTCTCAAATACTAACTTTTTTATTTAACTTTTTGAAATTCTCTCTCTGAAAACCAATAAACGAGATGACAAGGTCGTCGCTCAAAATACAAGTTTTGGATGGATCATTTTTGGAAATCTGAAAGCGAAGCTTATAAACAACCCCTCATCTACATCAAACGTAGCAACCACTGATGTTGATGTTTTATTCCGGAAATTTTAGGAAGTAGAAGAATTGGATTCTAAACCAATAGTTTCCGAAGAAGACCATCTAAAGGAAAGTCATTTAATAAAGGCATTCTCGCGAACTGAAGAGGGACGATATATGTAGTACATGTACCAATTAAGCCAAATCCTCTTGACTTCGGGAATTCACTACAAATTGCACCGATGAAACCCATTCCATGAGGAGAACTTCATAAGAATGAAGAAAACATCTGCTATCTTTCCTCATACGTTAGTTAAGGAGTTACACGGGAAAACCAAATTGAGAGTTGACTTCGATCGTTTTGGACAAATTATTGGTAGGACCGCGACCATCTAAAATACACTGTTCTCAAGCAATCAGACCTCTGAAACAAGTAGCCATTGATTATCAAGAGGGATAAAGGGGCCGCATCCATAATTAAGAATAATTTCTATGTAGATAACGTTATCTCCGGAAGTAAAGGCAGATTCAAACAAATTGAATGCCGAGACCAATTAATTATGTTACTGAAGATGGGCTGTTTCAATCTTCCAAAGTGGAAATCCAACTCTATCGAATTTATATTGCTTACCGGCCGGCAGTATTAATAGGTTCCTTAAGAGCCTGAAACATGTCTTAGGTCGCAGTGCGAGGTAGCTGAACGCCCACTTGATCAGTTTAAACTCATCGAATCTGTTGTCACATTGAAGGACATATCAGGCATTGAAAAATTCGCATGGATCGATTCAACTATACTGTATTGCAATAGATAGGTAGTCCACCACGGAAATGGAAAACGTTCATAGGCAATAGAGCTGCCGAGATCCATACCATATTGGCACAATGTCAATCGAGACAATTCAGTTCAAAGGAAAATCCAGCAGAACACGCGTCTCATTGAATTCATCCATCGGACCTAAAAGACCTCGATATTTGGTGGAATAGTCCAGAATTTTTGAAATCAGTTGCTGATGCCTGGCGAAATCTAACAATAACATTTCAAACAAACTAATCGTTCATTTCATTTATAAACACGTATCTGACTGAACTCATACTGAAGTATTCGGTCGTGGCAAAAATTATTAAGAATTTTTGTTTATATTTTCAGACTCATTCGAAAAATTTCACTCGAAGATCAGAATCAAACATGGAGCTAATGTTTCCGCAATTACTCCTAGCGTATTGAAACTGGCTGGAATTCAATATATGATTTAAAGCAAACTCGAAATCATGCATTCCGGGAGGAGATTTAGCAGTTAAAAGCTGGTCAAATCGTATAGTCTAAGAGGAAAATTGTATGAATTCATCAATTTTTAGAAGGAACAAATTTTTTACGAGTGGTTGGTAGATTCCGAAATGCAAATATTTCATACACTAGCAAGCATCCTGTTATTCTACTAGGGGATCATCACGTAACCAGGTTGATCAACGCCGATGTACACCAACATGGTGGCGTATCATTGATGCTGTTTCATCTAAGGCGACAATATTGAATCTTAGGAGGTCGGAATCAAGTGAAGAACTAGAAGCGAAGAACCATTGAATGATTTAGAACAAATCCAGTTAAGCAGATTTAGTACATGGCAAACCATTCAGCAGGACAACACAGAGGTTTTGGAGAATATTTAAACTTGATTACCATAATACATTTCAACAGCGTCACAACTGGCAGACGATAGAAACAAATTTGAAAACTGGAGATTTCGTTCTAGCACATGCCGGGCATGACAACTCAGTGCGAGTGGCGACAATTAAATTCATCAATGATATCTTGCCCGCAGGAGTTTTGTCAGGAGTATCACAATAATCAACAAAATGCTAAAGACCGATGATGAATCTGGCCTCTCGTTTAATCAAATCATTTTTCAAGTTTGTCATGATAGTTGGTGGTATACCGACGATCTGTTTGGATCACAAAAAAATATGGTATTGATATGAAATATGGTGACCGAGATGATGCAACTGCGGTTATGAGATACGTAAAAAGAAGACTGGAAATTTAGAAGTTTTAACTGTAAACGAATGTAAACTGTAACTGAGTAAACAAATTTGATCGCAATATAAATGATTAGATTGGTTATAAATATTTCATAAAACATCTTATCATTACACGAGTACATTTTTATCAATTTACACTTTGGAACATCACTGTTAATTATATGTCCAGCATTCCGCGATTTCCCATAAATTTAAATAGCCCTAACAAATTATTTAAGATCCTTGGATTCTCGACCTTCTTTTTGCGCTGAGCGAAACGTTCTTCTTCACTTAGGTTCGCCGCATTAGTAAGCTCAATTCCATCATTTTGGTAATCGGTTAAAATAGATTGCAATCCACCGCAAAGCATAATAGTTGAATAAAATGCTTTGTTAATTAATTGAATATGAATCTCCTTTAATGTTGGTATTCTAGTTTGTTTCAATAGTTTTAAGGTGGTTGTTAAATGCTTATGGTAGTGTGCAACAAATTGATCGTACTTCGCTGCAAATAAATCATCCCGCACTGATGATACAAAAAAGTAGATTATATCCAAAGCGGGTGATCCATAGTTTCCTAGTTGCAAATCGATCTAAAATTTTAAAAAATTATTAGTTTGTATGTATACGAAAATGTTAGTTTTATAAAATTAAATTACAAATTTCACGTCAACTGGCATTCCCGATTCATCATCTAGGAATAGCATGTTATTTGACCAAAAATCACCATGATTAAGCACATTAAATTCATTGGGATCGGCTCTGGTAACTTCAAAGAGATTTGGTCCAATTTTATTTTCCCAATTTTTCTGAAATACAAGCATACCGTATTTAAGAAATCGGCTCAAATATTATTGTGCTTCATAGATGTTATATGCATACAATCACTGCTAAATGAGTTTCATCAATGTCAGTCGCGCTTAAGGCTTCAATCAAATTAGCAAACGACAAATTAAAGGAATTCGTGAAAAAATTGAGCGTACCCTCATTAATTAATCCGTTTTTCAGCAATTTATCAATTGGGTCATGCCGTTCACAATAAATTCTGGAAACAGCATGCCATTTACTTATTTTTTCTAACGCCAATAACACTTGAGCCTCGTTCAGTCCAACAAATCGATTTGCCACTTTATAACCGGATTCATTTAAATTCTCAAAAATTAACATTTTGCCTGGATTCAGTTCGGTATAATATAATTTGGGACCAAATTGTATGTTAATTTTGGCAACATCTTTTAAAATTTGTTCAAATTCTGGTATAATGTCGCTATACATTCCAATTTCTTTGGGGAAGGCTTGCATTTGTTCCACAACTTTTTCGTCAAGAATTAAACCAGGAATTTTTGAAATAAATGAAAAATTTCGTACAGTCCCATCATCTTCCTTAATTCGAACAGCATTTTCAACAATCTTCGATATAAAATTGTTCCCAGCTAGAATTGCATCGGTATTGTTGAATTTGGTTATTTTAAATGAGGTGGCCGTAAGATGTTTAGCAATAATTGAATGAAACAATTCTTCGGTTAAACCATTTTTTGGATCTTCGATAATTTTATTTTTTGTTTCATCCATTGCGCACGTATAAATAATTATTAGAGGTACTTATTTAAAGAATATTAAAACAGAACTAAAGTTTACAGTGATTAGGTTTTAAATTCTCAACTTTAAAAATAGATAAGCATAAGTATGTATAGGTTGGTGTGTATAGGCAAAAAGATTAGAAAAAACTCGTTTCATTGCTTTCAAAGTTTATATGTAGCGGGAATAATAATAATGACTGCGGCCTTACAGCACACTTAAGCGTTATAAAATTGTCACAATCAACGAACACTTAAGTAATCTAATCTTGACAGAGTTTATTTATTATTCACGCTCTAAAGTTTACCCACCTATAACAATGATAAAGAATTTTTTTTAATAATTTATCGCAATTAATATATGTAAGTCCAAAATTCTACGGTCCCCAAAAAAATTGATTAAACTTTCCGTGGCCCGCAATCCACCCATATACCTACATGGCCGTAGTTTAAGAAATAAGAAAGTTTTGTTTAACTGTTTGTTTGGTAAACTCGAATGGTTTAATTTTTTATTGTATGGCTACCAGATGTTTATGGTAGTATGCAATGAAATAATCGAATTTCGAAACGAATAGTTCTGCCGTTATGGATGATTCCATGAAATAGTACAAATCGAGTGCCACAGAGCCACAATTTCCCAGTTGGTAGTCAATCTGAAAATATATTTTTATTTTAGTTTGTAATTTATCATAAAACTAACTAAGACATTTAACTCATCTGGACCAATTGGTGTTATTTTGACACTAAAGGGAATGATTTTGTTTGTCCAATTTTTCTGTAAGTAAACCAATCAAATTTTAATTCGACTGCACACTTTATATAACAAAATTTGCATTGCCCACAAATTCCAGTTCCAATTTAATCGTAAAATATAAAATGTAGAAATGAGTATGAGAGTTTCTTACACGAACAAACAAGGTGTATAATATTCAATATTACTGTTGCAATAACGCCCTAATACAAAGGAAAAACATTACATATTCAACTCTCATTTCTCAATTCCTATTTTGCGATCAAATTCGGGTATAGCCTCCAACTATTTCAGAGATTTATTTTATTTTATTGGGGAGAATTTGGATTTCATTGGGGGAAACAATTAATCAGATAAAAAGTTATGTAACGACGAGTTTATTTTAGATTTTCAAACTTGGCTACGATGATCATGGCTACGATGAACAAATTAAAGCATAAAGGGCCCCATACACGTTCAAACTATTTGCGCAACAAACATAGTTGTGCAAACATGTTGATCGTATATGGTGCAGTGTGCATACATTCAAGTATGTTTGAACTTATTTGCGCAACGTTTACTGTTGTACAACTATTTGACACGTGTATTACAGAATCAAAAATGGCAAATACGGTTGATAATAAACCATTTTGGCAAGAGTTTATTAACCTATATTGAGATTTGCCTAAAGATGCGGATAGAGATCAAGTGAGAAAAAAAATTAATTGCCTTCGTACCGCTTGCCGCAGGGAACTAAAAAAAGTAGTGGAGAGTACAAAATTTGGCATCGGAAGAGAGGATTTATATGTACCATCATTATGGTTCTTTGACGAAATTGATCTTTTGAGGGACCAGGAATCTCAGATGCAGGGAACATCGACTATGGATAGGACCACTGAATCGGAGGAAATCGTACAGACGGCACACGTTAAATTCATTATGGGTGTCCGGGTTTGGGATGCTGATCCGTCATGGGGTGATTCCTTGGTTCATTCTGAGAAACAAATCGTATGTGGAGGGGGGATCCATTTTTGATATCCTTTGAGATACAGGGTGTTTAAAAAATTTGGTTCAGAAAAAAAGTACACCCAAATATTAAACTGTAACTTCCAAAATATTTATCGGAGAGCAACCAACTTAGTCTTATTTGGTTGGTAATCGTATAGGCTATTATTAAGGTTTAAGTGGTTATCTTGTATCTGCATCCGTTTGAGAGCTATGGTGATTTAAAGTAAAAAAAAAAATATTTGTTTTTTATAAAATCGAGTTTTTCTCAAAAAAAAACCGTTACAATTTTTTCTTGTCATTTTAATTTGTCATGATCTCCTCTACAATCCTCCAATACAAAGTTTGGGTCGAGGAGTTATAAAAGGTGCTCAAAATGTCCTCCTTGTGAATGAATACATGCTAATATTCGTTTAAGTATGCCTTTGGTTATTTCAATTCTTGGTAATTCTTCCCTTATCTGTTGTGCTGCTGTGTGTATTCATTGTATAAGTTCTTCTTTTGTTTCAATTTCTTTGGAGTATACAAGCGCCTTCATCCTTCCCCATACATAAAAATCCAATACCGTAAGATCGGAGGATCTTGCAGGCCAATGAATTGGACCATTTCTTCCAATCCAATTATTTGGATAATTTTCGTTAAAAAAATTCCTAACATTATTATGGTAGTGACAATGTGCACCATCATGTTGGTATGCATGCGAGAATCTACTTAAAATGGGAACATCATCAAAAAACTGTGGCAAATCGTTTTGTAAAAATTGTAAATAACGTTCACCATTTAATCTAGGTGGTAATATGAATGGTCCAATTAATTTATCGCCAATTACACCAGCCCATACGTTTACACTGAATCGGTGCTGAAATGATATTTGTTTTTTCGAATGAGGATTTTCAGCAGCCCACGTGTGTAGATTGTGAAAGTTTGTTATGCCATCTCTTGTGAATTGAGATTCATCCGTCCATAGGATACGTTTCACAAAACTTGCATTGTCCAAATTCCTTTCCATCAACAAATTACAAAACTCCAATCTTGTAGTGCGGTCTATCGGTAATAGTTGTTGAACGGGTGTTGTATGGTATGGATGAAGATTCTCCTTGTGCAATACTTGATGAATTCGATAGCGAGAGACGTTTAATTGTAAAGCGAGCCTCCTTATGCTAATAGAAGGATTTGCTGTTACATTACGGATTATACCTTCGTCGACATCCAAATGGTTTGGTGAGACTGAATGGGGCTCCGCCCGGGTATTCGATCTTGTTACGATATTTGGCAGTCTCCTATGAATATTTATAAATACTCTTGCGTCAGGAATGCGACGTGTTGGAAATCTGAGTTGATATTCATTGCGAGCTCGTGCTGCATTACCATCGCAAAATCCGTAAACAAAATGGATATCAATGTACTCCTCACCTGAGAACTGTGCCATTATAATATTAATTTTATTAAATTAATTATAATTTTAATTCACAACACTGATACAACACTAGATAATATCTCGAAACTAATGACTGAATCTGAAAATATTTAGTTTTTGTTTTTTCAACATTTAAACAAATGAGTTGATAATCATCGCCTACTGTTTTACAGATCAAAATAAAATTGGTAAAATATTAACACTATAACATCTCTTAATTAGATTGAGAATAAACGGAATACGAAGAAAACTATGGCACGTGAGTACAAGTAATGTATTGGGGGATTGTAGAGGAGATCTTGACAAATTAAAATTAAATAAACAAAAGAAAAAATTGTAACGGTTTTTTTTGAGAAAAACTCGATTTTATAAAAAACAAATATTTTTTTTTTTACTTTAAATCACCATAGCTCTCAAACGGATGCAGATACAAGATAACCATTTAAACCTTAATAATAGCCTATACGATTACCAACCAAATAAGACTAAGTTGGTTGCTCTCCGATAAATATTTTGGAAGTTACAGTTTAATATTTGGGTGTACTTTTTTTCTGAACCAAATTTTTTAAACACCCTGTATCTCAAAGGATATCAAAAATGGATCCCCCCTCCACATACGATTTGTTTCTCAGAATGAACCAAGGAATCACCCCATGATGGATCAGCATCCCAAACCCGGACACCCTGTATATAATAATTATGTATTACATTTATTTACGGTATATTTTTTCGTGCCACGACGCATCTCCAACAGTGTTAAAGTAACGTGAAAAATTCTGACAAAT